>OX387264.1:31949482-33322391 GCA_947562075.1 Orthosia gracilis
CTGTAAGTACGGTGTACCTGGTACAACCACATTTCCAACCCAATAACACATTGCCAGATCCAGGAATGGAACCCATGTCTTCATGTTCAGCAATAGTGTTTCCGACTACGAGATCAAAGAGGCAGAAAATAATAGTGATGAAATCTATTTAAAGCTATTTGGATCAAACATTCTGATAAGTGAACTTTTTTAACTGCTTTCATTTTATTTTTTTCAACAAAAACCAAACCAGACTTTTCAGAAGGTACGTGTTTATTGCCTACTTAACTACATAAAAGGCAGGTTATACCCAGATACTTATTTAGAAATTCAGGATTCCGAATGCCTATCCTCTCACTGAATACAAAAGTGATTCGGAAAATCGGTAATGCACGAACTCTCATTATTGTCAGTGTTTCGGCTGGGTGTATCGTATCTTGATGATATAACTTTTACTATGTGCCTACTATACATAATGTTGCGATTTCATGATATGATAGTATTCAATTTCGGTAAAGTAGGTCGTATCATTTTCATAAAACAGATGTGTTTTTCAGTATAATAATGAAAAATGTTTGCAAATATGTACTTATGATTTTGTTAAACGGAGTGGCCAAAGTTAAAACAAGTTGAAATGATGTACAATAAAGTATGATTAAACTACAATTAAAATCTGTTTATTAAGTAAAGTTTTTACAACTGCCAAATTAACAGTGTTTTTTTGTCAACAAAAATGTTTTAACATCTTGATAAATTAGCTATTGCCAGTGGGCTCGCACGCGTGTAAGTGCACGCCCACATACCGAGATTAAATACAGGGTGTTTGGAAGGGAGCTGTACATACGCCTAGGGTAGAAACTAGGGATAGTCTGCTACCTACCCCCGCCCATTATATTGACCTTGGCCTCAAGGTTTTTTTTTAATTTATTATTATTTTTTATTTGACTTTTTTATGATTTTTTGACTAAAACTACCTGTAGCTCAAAATCTATCCATGGGACCGGTCGGCTAATGGTCTTGTTTTAATCGTTAGAGTCTTAGGGTCCTGCAAAAAATTATTTTACACCAGAAAATTGTGGAGAAGAAAAGTTATGGGGCCTGAAGTACCGTAGTAAGGTAAAGAAATAATTTTAAGGGCAACTTTCTATGGGGTTTAAAAAAAAACTAACAGGGTTGGAGTTCTTCTGATTTTTTTAAAACATCCTCAGTCCATGCCCTTTCTAACGATATGCTAAAAGTGTAATTATCACTTTTAGTTTTAAAGTTATTAATTAATTTCCGCAACTAGGGCACTTCAAGCAAAAATTTCAACTAATGAAAATTAAATGTGTTCGATCGTAAAAGGATGGCAAATGAAACAAAAAATTTGGTAATGACTAATGTCATTAAATTACAAATTTTAATTAATTACTAATTTTAATTAATTACAAATTTTGTTCAAATTGATGACCATTGACCTGTAAACATGCTCGGCACCTCTTCCTCATCTCCACGGTCACCGTTCTAAGCAGCAGTTCCTCGCGCATTGTATCGAATGCGGCGTGGATCCTGTTAATTAGAACCTCCCTTGTTGGTACTTCTTCTGCGTACACCAACTCTTTCGCCCTTCCCCAGACGTAGAAGTCGAGTGGGGTAAGGTCAGGCGACCTTGGGGGCCAGGGAATTGGCCCACCCCGACCAATCCAAGAATTAGGAAAGCAGTTGTCCAGAAGCTAGGAACTGCTGCTTAGAACGGTGACCGTGGAGATGAGGAAGAGGTGCCGAGCATGTTTACAGGTCAATGGTCATCAATTTGAACAAAATTAGTAATTAATTAAAATTAGTAATTAATTAAAATTTGTAATTTAATGACATTAGTCATTACCAAATTTTTTGTTTCATTTGCCATCCTTTTACGATCGAACACATTTAATTTTCATTAGTTGAAATTTTTGCTTGAAGTGTCCTAGTTGCGGAAATTAATTAATAAC
The DNA here is from genome assembly GCA_947562075.1 of Orthosia gracilis. Lineage (NCBI taxonomy): Eukaryota > Metazoa > Arthropoda > Insecta > Lepidoptera > Noctuidae > Orthosia > Orthosia gracilis. The sequence continues at coordinate 31,951,432 of OX387264.1, forward strand.
TTTAAAACTAAAAGTGATAATTACACTTTTAGCATATCGTTAGAAAGGGCATGGACTGAGGATGTTTTAAAAAAATCAGAAGAACTCCAACCCTGTTAGTTTTTTTTTAAACCCCATAGAAAGTTGCCCTTAAAATTATTTCTTTACCTTACTACGGTACTTCAGGCCCCATAACTTTTCTTCTCCACAATTTTCTGGTGTAAAATAATTTTTTGCAGGACCCTAAGACTCTAACGATTAAAACAAGACCATTAGCCGACCGGTCCCATGGATAGATTTTGAGCTACAGGTAGTTTTAGTCAAAAAATCATAAAAAAGTCAAATAAAAAATAATAATAGATTAAAAAAAAACCTTGAGGCCAAGGTCAATATAATGGGCGGGGGTAGGTAGCAGACTATCCCTAGTTTCTACCCTAGGCGTATGTACAGCTCCCTTCCAAACACCCTGTATATCTAAAGTTTAGTATTTAGCCCACGGTCTATACTCGTGCCAATTGTCGTCCTAATCCTTCCTGCCCCCCTAGCCAAATTACAAACGATTCGTCTCGTATCTGTTTCTACAATCGTTAACGCCTTCTATTTGTATGATGTGACCACGTGACTTTAACGTTCTATGTGTCATATGGTCATACCCATACATTGATTTGTTTTCTACTGGCGTTATCGATTGTAGATTGTCAACTTGACTACACGTGCTGCTGTTTTCGCCGAATTCATGAACATCCAAAATTATACTTTATAATATATTTAATAATAATAAAATAATAATAATATACTATAATAATAAAATAATAATAATATAAAAAGTATACATTATTATAATTATTAATACTGAAAATGTATGGGAATGTCAAACGCTACCAAAATGTCACGTAATAAATCCATTACAGTTTGGAATTTTGACTATCGCCATCGCTGACATCGAATTATACTTGCGTAGAAACCCTTAACAAACTAATGATTTAATTTGATGAAACAAATTAAAAAAAAAAAAAATTGCCAAAGAATTTTGCTTGAATTTTCAAATAATTCAAGAAAATGTAAATCACAGCTCCATTCATTATCTTCGTTTAAAACATCAGGTTTATAAAAAAACGAGCAACTGAAGGAACAATATACCCAGACAGGCATGACCCTAGCAGACCCTGTCAGCTTTGCTGACATCTCTTTGAGGCGCGCGTGGAACACAACGCGCCGTCAACTAGGGCCTGGTCCTTATCGGACGGCGGGCTACCCATTACTTGCCGTTCTACCCGCGACTACGGTGGCCGGAAATCGGCTTGCGACTCCCGACGCCCAGGGCGTCTCCTGCGGTGGCTAGGGGCGTGAGGGCGTCTCCGTTCAGGGCCGGACGCGAGAGGTCGCCACCGCCAATCGCCGAAGGCTATACTTGGAGTTATCTTGCGATATCGAATCCGAAATGAGGATAACCGCAAGACCGAGATCACCGACATAGCCCGAAGAATTGCCAAACTGAAATGGCAGTGGACAGAGCACATTGCTCGCAGAACGGATGGTCGATGGGGCCTAAAAGTTCTCGGGTGGTGACTGCAATCCGAAAAGCGCAACGTAGGAAGGACTCCCTCTAGGTGGACCAACAACCTAGTTAAGACTGCAGGCATACGGTGGATGCGAGACGCACAGGACCGATCAGTTTGGCGACATTTGGGGGAGGCCTATGTTCAGGCAGTGGACGTATTTCGGCTGAAATAATGATGATGATCAAATAATTCATATTATAAACACATCAACACGGTCTAGGGATATTTCATACTTCATCATACTCATTCTAATTAAATAACTCGAAAATTACTGGCCGCATTGGAATCTTCTAAACACCGATTTGTTTGTAATTTATCTCAGACTAATTCCAAATTCAAATTTTTGAAAATTCTTTTGTTTCGGTGGCATAAAAACGTCTTGATGTGTAGGAGAGGGAATTTTCATTTGTGCGAAATTTAGAAAACAATACGAATTACGTTTAGTGACAGTTTTTTTTTTCATTTTTAAACGAAAGATATAGTTAAAATTGAGGTATTGTAGCCCTGCAACGCCAACATTTGACGAGGGCGGAGATGTTACGAGCTGTGGGAATGCTGGAAGCTGGGTCTGTTCAGCGTAATGTTGCTGAGGCTATAGGGACCCACCAAAATGTAATTTCAAGATTGTGGACACGCTATCGTGCCACAGGTGAAGTAGCGGAGAGGCACCGGGGGCCAAGTCGCATCACTACCCCCAGACAAGACCGATTTTTGCAAATTACTGCGCGAGCTCAACCAAATGCAACGGCGACTCAATTGGTCCAAAGGCTGCGAGTGGAACACCAAGTGCTTGTGAGTGACCAAACTGTAAGAAGGCGACTGCATGAAAGCAATCTACGCTCTCGTAGACCACTCCGGGTCCCACCTTTACGGAGAGGCAATCGTGGACGACGATTAGAATGGGTTCGGAACCACGTGGACTGGGGCCGTGAGCAATGGTCCAACGTGCTGTTCACGGATGAATCCAGGTTCGGCTTCCATCCAGATTCACGAAGGACGCGTGTTTGGCGAGTTCCTGGACGATGGAGCCGTCTTCAGAACCCTCAGGAAGTTCACCCATACCAAGGAGGAACAATTATGGTTTGGGCAGGAATTCGTCTTGGAGGACAGACGGATCTCGTTAGGGTGCGGGGCTATATGATGGCAGAACGATACGTCCAACAGGTGCTGGGGCCCGTAATCTTGCCCCACAGAACACAAATGGGGCAAGATTTCCTGCTCATGCACGACAATGCCAGGGCACATACGGCGAGAACGGTAGCAGCTTGGTTACATACACAAAATGTTAGGGCCTTAGACTGGCCTGCTCAATCGCCAGATCTAAATCCCATTGAGCATGCGTGGGATATGCTGCAAAGAAGAGCTCTGAAGGAAGTTCCTGAAAATCTGGCTACAGAAGATCAACTTTTTGCGCACCTCAGAAGGACATGGGAATGGGTATTTATTTATATATAATATATATATATTATATATGGGTATATATTTATGTGGTATTTTTTTTTTTCCGCCAGAGGGCGTTGTTAAGTAAACATTAGACGTAATTGCTCTCGTAATTTAATAATTCTTATAAATAGTAAACCTCGTATTTGAAATGTGTTTTTCTTGTAAAAGTGAAACTAGACAAGTAAACAAACAGTGACAGTGTTATCATCGATTAGAACCACTGAATTACTACACAATCGTTGATTCTAAAAATATACTAATTCTGGACTAAAAACTCAATAAACTCAGTGCTACAGTGCTACCAGTGTATACATCCAAATACTAAACCAATAACCTATTAAACAAGCACTATTAAAACTATTTCTAGACAGTGATGATAAAAAACAGTGAAATAAACAAAATTCATAGTGGCAAAAAAACGTTTTTTATTCAAATACCGCGCATCTACTTGATAATAAGTTAAGACAGCGCAACGCCATCTAGTTAAAACATCATAAACCATTTATGTCGTCACTGTGCTAACTTAAATAGGAAATAGATAATCAATATTGCAAATCGCGACATCTATCATTAAAAGGAGGATTTACAGTATTAAAACACCATAAGATCGCAAAATTGGTAGTAATATTCAACTGTTCGGGTGGCTAAGCGGCGTAAAAATAGTCCTTGTAATTCTGCACTGGGTGATCGCAGGTTCAAATCCGACGAATATTGAGAGATTTTTTGTGACCGTTTTAAATTAAATCATCATGGACTTCCTAGGAAACATAACATTCCGCAGGACACGTACTATATCGGAACCGAATAACGACACTAGTGATATTATTTCTCAAACATTAGACGATACTACAAACAGTGTGCCGGGAATGTCTGAAGATGAGGAGAATAAACAAATAAACATTTTAAAAACTGAGATAGAAAACCTTAAATCTCAATTAAAAAGCGCTAACCAAGAAATAGATATATTATCTTTAGAAAATACTTCCCTGAAGCAAACAAACGCCGATCTAACAAAGAAAAATGAAATGCTTAAAAAAGTCACCAGTAGTCCCATAAAGAAGAAAACACAAACACCAAAGAGAACCAAAATTAGTTCCACAGATAAGAAGATCAGTAACCTACAGACTTTAGAATTTCCGGACTGCAGCGTTTCTATAGATGAACAAAAACTATTGAAAACTGGGAAAGAAATCAGACGTGAAAATGCCAACCTAATCGTCTCGAACGCTAATAATAAAATGTCACAAGATAGTTATCAAAATGACCTAACACCAGCGTCGTCGTCGTTGTCTTCTGAACACAAAGTATACATGATAAGTAGTGAAACTTCCAATAGATTTTATGACTTAATTGAAAGTACTCATTTACACAAAAGTGAAATATGTCATTACCGTATGCCTAAATGTGGTTTGAAAGTTTTATTGGACGGTATTGGTAAAAAAGTAGCAAACTTCACAAACTCTGACTTTTGTATTATTTATATTGGTGAAGATGACTTCCGAAGAACACATAACTACATAGAACTTGTTACGTATATCCGCAAAATACTTATGCCGTTACAACACACCAATTTTATAATATGCCTACCGACATTTAAATATATGGAGAACACTAATGTAATGTTTAATAGCCGAGTAGAATTATTTAATAACTTGCTATATCTAGATGTGGAAACATATAAGTATGCGTATGTTTTAGATTCTAATTTTAATTTGCCATACACTCATGATACATATAATTCGTCTGGAAATCTAAATTATAAAGGCTTAAGAATGGTTTTTTCAGAGTTGGTAGATCTTATTTTGTATGTAAGCAAATTGAAAACAGATCAAATAGAGGTTGACTGCTTCCCAAGAGACCAACCACTCTGCTTATCAGACACTCAAACACAGGAAGAATCTCAGTTTTTTCTATAATTACCTCAATATACTACACCAAAACATTGCAGGATTAGTCAATAAATCGGATGCCTTATTAGTAAGGTTAGACGAACTGTCACATAAAGGAATTAACGTAGATGTAATGTGTATTACAGAACACTTTGTAGAATCAGGCTATGAACATTTAATAAACTTACCAAATTATTGTCTAGCAGCCCACTTCTCAAGAAATTTAAAGCCCTCGCTTTAAATTTCTTGAGAAGTGGGCTGCTGTGGCACGTGTATTTTCGTTAAGGCAGGATATATGTATAAAGAAATATCTGATATATCGAAACAATCTGTCTCAGGAGTGTTTGAATGCTGTGCAGTAGAAATAAAACCGCATAATATTATTATTATTTGTATATACAGGGTACCTAAGCATAATTATTTAGTATTTTATGAAAAACTAGATCATATACTTAAAAAAATTGATTTTACAAGAAAAAAGTAATCTTAGCCGGTGATTTCAATATTGATGTGCTAAAGAAAAACAAAATTACCCTAGAAATGGAATCTTTTCTCTTACAGTATAACTTAAAGTTAGCACTTTACGCGCCCACTAGATTAAGCAGTAATACGTGCATCGATAATTTCGCTCACAATTTTCGAAAGGGATGTAAAACACAAATCATAGATTTAGTTCTATCAGACCACACATCTCAGTTACTTAGAATTCCTACTAAAAAAACTAGTCTTTTAAAATCCTGGCAAATTGAAAAACAAGAAATTTCTTACGAAAATTTAATAAAATTTAAGTCATATTTAGAATGTCTATCATTTACACAAGTAATCAACACCAACGATGCAAACGAATCTTATGATAATTTTATGGAAGATTTTCTGCTTTTATATAAACTGTGTTTTCCTAACAAAATCGTTACTATTAACTGTAACAAACCGGCAAAATGGATTTCACGTGGCATAAAACTATGCAGCAAAAAACAAAGACAGCTTCTATGGACCTACCGTTTCAACCCAGTTCGTAAAAATAAACAACTCTTAAAAAATTACACTAAGTTATACAAAAGAATAATAAAACTCACACAAAGAGCACAAAATAACCATTACATTAATACGTCTGAAAATAAAGCTAAAGCTGCATGGCAAATAATTAATAACTCCAAAACATGCTTCCCACAAGAATCCATTCTGACTATAAAAAGAAATAATTTACTAATTGGAAATCCTATCGACATTGCAAATGAATTTAACAACTATTTCATTGATGACATTGAAAGTAATATTAAAAATGACATTCCATATAATAATAAACACAACCTGGATAATATAACAACACAATCATTGTTCATGATGCCCGTATCAAGCCATGACATAATTAAAACGATCAATAGTCTTAAAAACACAAGTACTGTTGGTTATGACGGTGTATCCACTAAAGTAATCAAATATGTAAAGGACGTAATAGCACCATCGCTGGCGCATATAATCAACCTGTGTATTACCGAGGGTGTATTCCCAAGTAGTCTCAAAAGTGTGATTATTAAGCCATTACATAAAAGAGATGATAAAACAAATGTTAAAAACTACCGACCAATTGCAAAAATCCCAATAATGTCAAAATTAATAGAGAAAATAATCTATCAGTCTCTTTACATGTATTTAGAAAAGTATGAATTATTCTGTAACGAACAAAAAGGATTTCGAAAAAATACAACGATTAATATGGCACTGTTTGATTTAATATCTAGAATTATATCGTCAGTAGATAAAAGAAATCCCATTTGCGCCATCTATACGGACATGACTAAGGCATTCGACTATGTAGACCATAAGATCTTACTACAAAAACTCCATTGCTACGGTATTAGAGGGAATGTCCTAAAACTATTGGAATCATATCTAAGTGACAGGTATCAATGCACAGAGGTTACTAGAATTTGTCCTAAGACTAAACTGGTTACGACCTATAAATCTAAACCAAGACGTATAAAATATTATGGTGTGCCTCAAGGAAGCGTCTTAGGGCCTCTGCTATTTTTAATATACATCAATGACCTTCCAAAAGCCACACGTCAAAAAATGGTCCTTTTCGCAGACGACAGTACTGTCATAATTGAATGCAATAACCCAAATAATTACCAAAATGATATTACAAAATCTCTTTCTGAAATCGTTGATTGGCTTAATAATAATAATCTTGTTATTAATCTAAACAAGACTAAAATAATGCATTTCTATCAGCGGCGAGAAAACCCTATTGTAAATATTTCATACGAGTGTAATAAAATAGAAGAAGTTAGACATGTCAAGTTTTTGGGTATTACGATTGACAACAAACTCACTTGGAAGCCTCATACTGAAGAATTATGCAAACGACTCAGCCAATCGGCATATGCACTTTCCCAGTTGTCAAAGAAAGTAAACATTAAAACCTTATTAACAGCATATCATGGACTAGTCGGTTCAGTTTTACGATATGGACTTATTTTTTGGGGGCAGTCCACTAATAGAGATCTGGTTTTCAAAATGCAAAAGCGATGTATAAGGGCAATGTGCAATATAAAAGTAACTGATAGTTGTGTACCATTCTTCAAATCTTCAAAGCTACTTACACTACCATCATTGTACATTTTGGAAACAGCATTATTTGTAAAGACTAATTTGCACTTATTTGTCAAATTGTCAGATGTTAAAAAAAAACCCTATGCGTGCTAAATATTTAAATCAATTATGTCACACGAAATCTAAAACAGCTCTAATGAACAAAAGTTTCTTTGGCATCGCTCCAAGAATTTATAATAAGATACCTGATGAGATAAAAATATTACAAGTTAGTAGGTAGTTAGCAAGTTCAAAAAAACTGTCCAGCAAATTTTAATTGACAAATGTTATTACACGGTTGACGAGTTCTTGAACGATTAGTAACTTAAACAATGCTTAAACATTACTTTCATCTGTACCAATTTTTTACTTTTGTTTTTAACATATTTGTAAGTCTTACCATAGACAAAACATAGCGCACTGTTTTTTATCTATAAGACCTGTATTTTTTGTTACCTATGTTTTACAAATAATAAATGATTGATTGATTGATTGACAAGACATTGACAACCTTGTTCTGAGCATGCCGAATCGTTGCCGATGTGTTATGAACATCATGGGCGCTTTCTCAGACTACTAACTTCAAGTTTATAAACACAAATTAAATGATTTTTCTATTTTTTTCAGTTTTTACTCATAAATTAAAAGTTAATTCATATACGGTTTCCGTCTATACTTCATTTTTTTTCCATAAAATCCTGAAATTTTAATCGAAGTACCTTAACCATTATTAAAAAATGGTAGAATATTAAATAACGTATCTTTTAAATATATACATGTCATATAAATAATTAACACATTGATAGTAATTCGCTTTTTTTAAAATATCCCTAGACCGTGTTGATGTGTGTATGTACATTTTTAAGAAGCTAAAGAAAGGGAATAATGCTCATAGGGCAGCAAAACATTTGTCAGCAGCGCCATCAACGACAGAAGTGCCAAAAAGTCTTTAAAAACCTGTTACGTATATTCATTATTTAATCAAAGTGTGATGTCTTTGACCTATTCCTTACCCCTTTATTTATATATCACCATACTGTATAAAACTGTAACACCCTTAAGGCCCAAAAGTAAAACATTACCCAACTTTAACCATTTAAGTTCCACTCATATTTTTCTTTTTACCCAAAAATTATGAAAAACTTCCTTTATAATTCAGCCAGTAAGGGAAACTTATACAATTTGAGCCAGCATTACGTCTTAATTGTGTGCTTAATAAAATACAACCTTAATGAACTGGTTATGGTATAAAGTTCTCGGTTTTCTTAGCCAAGTGGCCATAAGTTCCATTTTGGACTGACAAGAAATATGGGGAATTGTTTACTTGTTTTTTTTTTGACTGTGATAAATGGTGTGGTTTATTGTTAGTATTTTGCGTGGATTTGGAAAGCTTTTAAGTTTGTTACTGATTGTAAATCTGCTGTCAAATTATGAGCTGTTTGAATGAATGACCAAAATAACACACATTAACTGATTTATTTATTTTTTCGTTCATCCTTGCACTGGTTACACGAATGTAGCACAACCTTTTACTAACTATAATTCCAGGTTTCCTCGCGATCCACCGTAGGCGCGGGCTTAGGCGGAGTAATGGGTAACTCGCCGTCCGATAAGGACCAGGCCCGAGTCGACGGCGCGTAGTGGTCCACGCGCGCCTCAAAGAGATGTCAGCAAAACTGACGGGGTCCGCTAGGGCCAATGCCTGTCTGGGTCGCGGATAAATTTGAAAGAGAGTTACCGCGGCCCTGACACAAGCAACGTAGAAACACGGGTGGGTTTTAGCCAGTAAAAGTCTGATACGCCTTCCCGCTTCACCCAGAGCGGGAGAAGTCATTGGATGATTTCCCACACCAAAAAAAATTGTTTCCTCGCAATGTTTTCCTTCACCGTTATCAATGAAGTCCAAGATAATCATAGAAAAATATATGAATTAAAAAAGTCACATTAGTACTTATCCGGATTTACGTGAGGCGAGGTCTTAGCCACTGGGCCAACATTACATCAAAAACTTTTTAACAAACAAAATAAACCGTCTTCCAAAACAAAACACTACAAAGTAAAAATTACTTTCATTTTGGAAGTCGGTGTCTTTGGTACTTTTTTTTTCGTTTTTGCCACCGACTTCCGAAAACAAAGTTATTTTTCATTTGTAGTGCTTTGTTTTGGAAGTCGGTTTAATTTTTTGTTAACAAGTTTTAATTTTCTCCTTTTAGTTTTGGTACCCTATATTACCATGAAAAAGATTTATAGTCAGTGGGCTTCTCATAAAAATTCCAACAAGCATAAACACGACTAGGATACATTGTTTTACTACGGAGTTCCGGTGCCTACCTACGGGCTTCAACACCAGATCAGTTAAATTTTCATTAGAACTATTTATTTAGATTTGCTTCATCACAGTCATTTAACTACTCGTTTTTGAGATAATTATCCTATACCCAAAACATACTTATTATTGAGAAGTTCGAATGTATATCTGTGGTCTTCTTCATCAGTTCCACTTTACCAAATGATACTTTCTGAATGCAAATAAGACATGCCATGTTGATTAAAATACTGAAATCGCTATGTGTATGCGTATAAAATTTGAGTATTATTTTCATCGATTTTCCCAGGATCTCATGATCAGATCCTGACCATAGGACCACCTGGAAAGTATAGCCTTTTAAACAAAAGAGGTGAAATTTTCTAATAGATCCAGGCATTTTTGAGTAATCGAGGAACAAACATTAAAAAAAGATTCCGACGAATTGAGAACCTTCTCCTTTTTTTGAAGTCCGTTAAGAATGTAAAGTCAGGCAATAAATTGTTTACTACTTTCAATAACAATTTCTAGTAAATTTCATTAAGATTGAAACACTTTTACTATAGATTTGCTAAGATGATATATGTATAATGATAAGTTTTTGACTGTATCGGGGATTAAAAGGAAACAATGAATAATAAAAGTAAAAAAAATCTTATCTCAAAGAAATATCTATTCTCACTAAAACTTCCACATGGCCAGGTAAAGTGCGAAGAAAAAACTTTTGTAAAACTTTTGGCAGCAAAGGAATTCATATAAAACACGATTACGAATTCAAAAAGAGTCTATCTTTTGATCTAAATCGGTCTTTGTTCCATTGAGATAACTTTTGTAATACGTTAAAACCGGTCCAGTTTACGTTGGCTAAGGAACAAACTGGGTCCTCGATCTATTCCTTGAGGTATTCTGCCAAAAGGTAGGGTAAGTCATAAATCATTTGACTGTAAATAGTTTAGAAATCTCCAGCCCACTTCGCTTTTTATTGTCTTTGTAGATGCAGATGAAGGTAGGGCAAGGATCCCCGGCTTTAAGATGGGAATTTCATAATAACAGTACAGACATTTTGATGAAAAGTCATCAAATTCAATTAATTATTTCACAGGCAGCAGATATTGCTATGCTGGTTTTCCCACTCTTTCTATTTGATACTTCCTTTTATGCAGCTTAAAGTACGTGTATATTGATGAGGTTTGTTTACCCACAATTTAAGACTTTTAGGTTCCACCCGCATGGAATTAGTTCGTCTGTCTTTATAAATAATCCCTCCATCTATCCAGTCATCCTCGCAAACTTTCGCATTTGAAACAGTGGTAGGTTAGAAATTTACTGCCATAAGTTTTTCCAATAAAAAAAACTTTCTAAAAATGCTAGGCCTACTACATCCGATTTACTATGTTGGGGCAAATTCAATGCTAGTCTTATGAATTATCAATTTATTAATTTTAATTTGATTTGTATCAGTTTTAAATCTGACTGTAATGTATTATTTTGAACAGGCATTTGAATTGGTATTTCAATTGTTTTCGACCTTAATTTATATTTATGTGTAATTTAAATTTCTATTGATTTTTTTTTATTTTATTATTCTGACATTTGAATATTGCTATAACTATTTCATAAGGCTGACATATTTAATTTAATTTTATCTTGTAACTACATACTATTAACTATTTGCATACCCATGTGATGGTTAAACATGGAGAACTTAGCTATATAAACTAAAAACATCAATGTATATTTGTACCCATGTTTGCAAATAAATAAATGATTTTTGATTTTGACTAACACGCTTTTATAAGCTTGGTAATTTTGTATCTAGTTATCAATGTAACGGAATCTTTGAACGTGATTTTCACTCCCTTCGAAACGTCGTATTAATTTGAAACTTTGCACACTTATCAAGGACCGATAACAATGCAATAATTAACATACATTGTCCCATTATCCTTACCAATATCTTCAGGATTTAGATATTGAACTAAAAAGTTAAAATAAATAATGGTTAAAATTTAAAAAACAAGCTTTAATAGAAAACCAAACTAAAAAGAAGAAAATAATTTTCAATTAATTTTAATTAAGAACAGTGTAATAAACAAAAACAAGATTATTGTAAAAAATCGTGGGGTATTGAAAACTGCTGAACCAATTTTAATGAGTTTTGCAGTGTTCCCTAAGTTGATAGATATTTAATCCATTAAAAATAGAATGATCACGATCCGATAAGTAGTTTTGGAGAAATGTTTGGACAAACATACATACACTTGTGAAATTTGGCACACATGTTTAGAAGCCCATATAGCACCCAGCTTTTTTTTTAAGTCGGTAAAATTTGGACTGTCACGAGAAAAAAGTGTGTGTGCAAACTTTCAGGTCAATTGAACACCGAGACGTGGGTCATATTTGACTTACAAGTTTTGGTTGCAACTACACAAAAGCTTTTAATAAAAAATAATAATTAAGAAACGCTTTTTTAAAGAATTTTTTTAGCTAACCATGCATTGTCCTCCAAACCAATCGTGTCACTATGCAAAATTCCATCTTAATTGGTTGAGGATAACTGCTTTAAAATTCAGTTGCAAGATTTGTACCGAACATACATACATACATTGCAAGTTAATAAAAAGCTTGTAAAAATAATTTTTACCATAGGTAATGATAGCCAATAAACTCTTATTAACATACCTGAAACATTCAACCTTGAAATATTCAATATTCGCCTGATTGATGCGTCTACAAAGACGTCGGCGAAATTTAAGAAAAATGGACCGTTTCTTTGTGATTGATGGCATAATGTCAAAATGATTGCTATCCCATCAGTTATGATTAATAAAGGGGTGAAGACTGGAAAATTAAACTATATGAGATGAAAATGAAGTTTAATTGAATGAGGACAATAAACAATAAATTGATTCTAATAAAGGCTCCTGAATGCCAAAGTTTCGCATAAGGTGTTCAATTATAAACGAATATGTGTCTTTTTTGCCAACTTCACGTTTTGGGCATGTCGACATACTTTGTCCATTTTTAACTGACTTACCAAAAAAGAGGACGTTCTATGTTCGACTTTGTTTGTTTTTTTTTTGTGTATGTTCATGGATTTCTCCGTCAGTTGTCGACCGATTTTGAAAATTCTTTTTTGTTTTAAAGATTATGTGCCCAAATTGGCCCCATTTTAATTCGGTGAAGATCTGAAGAAGAACTTGGGAGATATATAACAGAACTCTTCAATAAATTACGGCAAATCTCTCGAGTTTTCTGCAATCGCTTGTTTGTCTTATTGTTAATACTATTTCATAACAAAACATCACGCCAATATGCTCTCAAGGGGTACGAAAATGTGTACAGTTCACCTTGGTACCCCCTCATTTCATCGGTTAAGTTTAGGTTTCATGATATTCGGGTAATCTATTCTAGCATTATAGGTACCTTACTAAAGAACTTGCCTATTAGGTACACCTAAAAAGTGAAAAATAAAAAACTATTTTACAAAAAACGCTATAGAGTGAAAATAATTTCCTTTTTGGAAGTAAGTGTCCATAACGAAAAAAAATTGTAATCCGTAACCATAACTACTTACCTACGTAAATGGTATTTTGAGCTAGATTCAGTTTTGTAATAGTGTCTATTATCACTGTGTAGTGCGCTTTTTTAATTTTGTCATAATCATCATAATAATTAATGTGCTATTTTGCACGATGAAAACATTGAATTAATCCTCGAGAATATCTTTTTGGTCTAGTGATCACAAGCGCTATAGCTGAGTATGAAGACGTGGGTTCGATGCCCGTGTCGGTTATGGGTTATTGGGTTTTTCCATCTGGAATTTCTCAGTAGAAACCTTTTTTTTTTGAGGAAAACCTCATGGCTTCCCTCTGTCTGGGGAGAACGGAGAGTTATGTTGAAATCCAACCGACTAAAATCCTACAGTTCCTACCGCTACCATAAGTCGAGGGTTCGGGATGCAATTAAATTCACCCGCAACCTTAGTAGTAACTTTTTTTTTATTGGAGAAATGCTCATGCATACTGCGCTACCTCGGGAAGATAGCGCAGTTATGTGGAATTCCAACCCACTAAATCTACTCCACGGTGTCCTCCTGTGCCGTTTATGCCGGGAACATGAGCACACGTTGGAATCCATGTATCTGCCGCGGCTGTCCGTCACTAGACCCTCCTCTGAAAAGTATCCCCCCCATCACTGGTGCACCAGAGCAGATTGCACGCCGTGACCACCCCAGGGACCAAACCATCACATGGGTGCCAGATGACTCAGTATATGGCACCCTTGGTCCGCCTGTGACGGGTCAGATCAGTGGCCCCGTCACCTACCACTTTTCGGCCGCAGGGGACAGGGAAAGTGGCCATCGCTATACTGACACTCCTCCTCTCCTGCGGCCCCACTGTGTCCGCCATCAGACGGTGGCGACCCCGTCCCGGCAGCAAAAGGTAAGGAGAGAGGCGCACCGCAATACTCCTATCCCGCCCCGGCCTCCAACCCTCAGCCGCGATGCCTCCCATAGGACATCGCGGCCCGCCTCAGTTGCGATGTCGCCCAAGCTGCACCGCAACCTACTTCTTGGCCGCTATGTCGTCAGCTCAATCGGAAAAAGCCCTGACGAGCGGCCCCTTCTCGGGTTCCTCTTCGCTTCACCGTGGGTGACCATGCCACGGCTACTAAGCACCCTCGCCTCGACAATGCGGGAACCTGGAGAAGTAAGAAGTACCTGAAGTCTAGATTTGTACCCGGATGATGAAAATGGCTCGCCCCATATTACATGGAGCTTAAACATAACTGGTGAAATGTATAGATGTACTATAGGTGCCTGCTTCTGCCTAACGCTTCGGTGAATAGAGGCGTGGTGTATGTTGTGTTGTTTTAAAGTCACCATCAACTTATTAACGTACAGTCAAGGGTCAAAAATGCAGTCTTACTCTCCCAAAACTCAAATGACTAGTTTTTGTAGAAGAAATTAAATTATCCACAACTGATTTAATATTTTGTATAGAAATTAAGTTATAGATTACACCTACTAACCGTGAAAAGTTGGCATTCTATTGCCTAAAAAAAATTCCGCTGCTGTTTTGGTAGAGTGTGACTACACTTTTGACCCTTAACTGTACATGATTAAAAGATTTAATAAATCCTTCAAAAGGACTAAACATTAAAAATTATTTGATAATATCTCCAAAGTTCAAAAGTATAAACTCTAAAGCCCATTTCAATTGTCCCAGTAAGAAAATTATACTTGTAACTGAAATGTATTAAACGATTAATTACCGAAACAATTTTAAAAGTTAGCTACTTAAGTTTAATCTTAGAATCTTTAGCTTCAGTTAAACTCTTTGATAAGTCTCTAAAGTCTTGAAAAGTAGTGTAGTTAAACCTTTAGGCTGTACCCAGACATGATCACAATTAGTGACCTCTGACTTAGTGTTAATGTTTGATCTAGTACTTGTTTTAGTAGTTCTTAATTAAGGGACTTCGTAAAGTTGAAGTTACATTGAATTTGAAGAACAATTTATTCTGTGATCCAAAAGATGATATATATAACTTATTTGAAATTTTAATTGGGCTTGGTGTTATCATTGGATCAAGATTTTTAATGTTCCAGTGTCGTCTATAAATACTAATACTTGACCTATTTCTTGCAAACAGCTTATTTTTTTGATCTTTAGTCAACATTCTGTAAATCGCTGCTTAAAGGAAGAACTTTTTTTATGGGGGAGAATCCTTCAAAAGGCGTCTGAAGTTTTATGGAAAAGACCAGGGAGTGTAGGATTTTTACCCAACTGAAGCCGTGAAATGACGCAACCTCTTAAAATATCGTCCCGGCAGACCCACTGTGCAAATCCTGTTAGGTCAACCTACAATAATAATCTGGTAAGTACAGGGGTCAATACAAAAATAATCAGACATGACCAACCTGATCAGGTAAACATGTTTAGTAAAAGGAATATCTTAAATGACCCCTATTTTTAGCTGCAAAAAGTCCATACATCCTAAAGACGAAACTTTAAAAATTAGCAAAATTTTGTTTCAAATCTGCCATCGACCCCCGACCTCGGGGCGGGCCGCGGTAATAAATGTACAAAATGTACAAGGGCAGCATTCCCGGACCACCTAATTAAATTCTACACTGGATTTATGAAGTTCTAAAACCGTTGGTGTCCATTTATTGTTTGAGTTTTGACGTACGGTTGAATTTCAGTTGACATTGTAGCCTTAGTCATGTTGCATTGTGGGTTTGCTAATTTGGCAAGTTGCAAGTTTCTATGAAACAGCTCTAATAACTAAGCAATACCTAAAAAAAATAGTTTTCAAACAATTTCAGAAGCATATTCTATGCATACAAATAAAATTGAATTTTATATATTATGAATGAAAAGAAAGAAAGAACATTTATTTGACACAAGCCACTAGCGCACACAACATTAACATAAAAAAAGAAAACTTAGACTAAACACAATAAATAAAAAACTGGGCAAGTGCGTGTCGGGCCACGAGCAGTAATAGGGTTCCGTAGTTGCATAATTATGCGGACTAAAGGTCTATCCACACATATCAGGGCCGTGGACGGACCATGCCCCGTCAGAAGCTCAAAAAAATATCGGTGTTTATATGAACTCGTTCACACACGTCCAGAGTCACGGGCCAGAGACGGAGCTCCAATGCTTGGGCCCGGCCCTGTCAAGTCCCGGGCAAGGCCCCGATATGTGTGAATAGACCTTAAGAAAAGAGTTTATTGTTGTTACATGAACAATAAAACGGTTTCAGCGGCTCAAAACTTCTAAAAACGGGTCCACATAGGATGGTGGTAACTGAAGAAGGAGTTATAAAATCCAACTTCACAAGTGAAGTTAGAAAAACTATTATCTATTTGAGTACCACAGCGGGAGGAGTTGCGAGCGTTTGTAATTAAAATTTATAACCAGCTTCACTTAATAATTTGAATACTGCAGTATTGCCGTTACGGAGATAGTCTTCGTTAAAATCTCCAAATATTTACAAACCGAAAACAAATATTTTAGTATGACTATTTTCAAACAACCTACAGATACTGATAAGAATAAAGAACCAACGTCAATAAGCTGCAATAAATAATCTATACGAAGGATTTCAATTGGGATAAGACCGCGCTTTAGAGCCACGGGGAATGGTATGGTTCTTTCCGGGATCCTCGCAGCGCACGCTCCATGATTCTTTCTCTTTCGGAATTTGAATTTTTTTATGAATTCCCTTCCCGTTCTCGAAAGTTCTTCGCTACTCAATTAGTGATGTAGTCGGATATTGACTTTATAGATGGATATCGACAAAACAAAATAAGCAATTTAATATTTCTATAAGATAATAGTTGGTTGGTTGGTTGATAGTTAGTAGAGAGTTGGCAGACCGAAAACAAGATGGATAGATGATATATCGAAAACACAAGCAAGTGGTGGAGAAAGGCATGGGACAGGAAAGAATGGGAGGATTTGGGGGAGGCCTTTGCGTCAGCTGCATGCAGCTGAAATGATATAGTTAAATAATTTAAATAATAGAATTAATTAAATAAATTAATGAATTAAATCATAGCATAAATTAAATAATAGAATGAATTTAATAATAGAATAAATTTAATAATGTAATGAATTAAATAATATAATAAATTAAATAATAGAATAAGTTAAACAACAGATTATATTTAATGATATAATAAATTAAATTATAGAGTAAGTTAAATAATAGAATAAATTTAATAATTAAATATTTATCTTAATAATTAAATGGATAAATAAAAATATGTTATTAAGTATTCTTACTATTGATGTTTTTATGACTTTGTACGGTTCTGAACTTAATTGCCTGTCTTATTACTATGTTATAACATAATATTTAATGCATGTAATAAAGATTTTATTATTATTATGTCCTATATTGAACTGTTTTCTTATTTTGTACATTTTTAAATATTTTTATTAAAAAAATAAAAACAAAAACAAATTTAAAATATAATAAAGTATATATTATTATTATAATCCTTTATTCATTTATTTTCTTATCATCTACATTTTTAAATATTTATATTATATATTTTTTATATTAGTTTTAAAATTTGTTTTCATGATTTTATTCTACCACTTTGTCGGAATTATTAATATGTATATCCATGCCAAGTTATGGCTTACATGTACTAAGATTCTCTGGGCTAAGCTGCGGACGGACAGACGGACATAGTGAAACTATAAGGGTTCCTTGTTGACTTCGGAACCCTAAAAAGAGAGAAAACAATAGAAAGAACTGTTCCAAGGAACCGACCCTCGACTGCAATTAAAATATTGGTTTTTAGTCATTTAGCATCTTGTTAATTTTTTAGTTCAATTTTTAATTCCCTTTTTACAAGGGGTGTTTTAATTTCTTTTTTCATAACTTTTAGTGATAAAAAAATATATTTGTATACGCACACATTTTTTATAAGTTTTTTTATCGGATATTTATTAGTAGGTACCTACTGTTATATTTATTTAATTTCTTTTGTTATGTTATTAGGAATCGAACGCATATTGAATACCTCTGTTTTATATTTTTGTTATGTGCTAAACAAGCTGTAGACGGTGATAGTATACATTTTTCATGAACCATGGCACCCATTTATTTTTTTTAATTTTCACCAGCCAATGTTACCCGGGATAACGCAACTTTACTAACAATACCACATTCATTGGTATTTGTTAAGCCGTTTAGTAGTTATGGTGGAATAAATAAACTCACAAACATACATAAACCCAGAAAACATAACACTCCTTTTTGGGCAGTCGTGTAATTAATTTTATTTGATAGGACTCGAAAAAATACTCAATTTTTTTACAATACTAAGAAAAAAATATCTTAGTAAACAATATTAAACATTAATCTATTTCTTACACAGATAGCAACTTACCTTTCAGTGTTAATATTAGATTTCCCTCAATTACAGACGTATTGGCTGCTAAGTGGCTTCTCTTGTAGCAGCCATCGGGATATTTATAGATATTCACCTCTTGTTTTTTTAAAAGGACGACTAGGTTTCATACTTAGCTCTGTTGTCAGTCAAAATATTTATTATGTCAGTTTTGATTAGTTTGTTTTTTTTTTAAACTGTTGAGAAAATGAATAAATAAAAATTAAATTAACGTACCTACTATGGGCAGGGTTTTCGAAAATTGAAAAGTCCTGACACAAAGCTGGACTATTAAAAGAGAAACCGGACATTTTAGACACATCAAAAATTATTTAAAAGTAAAACCCGACAAAAAAAGCCCGATCTGAAAAGAATGAAGCAAAAAAATGTTCATTGAGGATAGCCGTGATCGTATGAAAAGAAACAAAATTTTGCCATATGTGCAAAAATCCGGATAAATTAGAAGGCCAGACATAAAACAGACAGGAGGCCAAATGTACGGACAAATCCGGACGAATGGTAACCCTAATTATGGGTGCATCTCTGCCCAATCCTTCAGAGAAATACAGGCATGATACAGTCGAGAAAAAAAAAATCGTACGAAAAATCTGTTGCGATATTTTGACTAAATTTATGTCGCGTTCACTGTTGGACCAAGATATGCCCCAAACATCGCCAAAGATGTTCCCTACCTGATATGATAAATTAGGCAGCTTTCTAAAGAAAATCTTTGAAAACCATAATAAAATTTTAAGGTTAAAACATTATGAAACAAATTAGTTAAATATCGATATCCACAACAGCAAACACGCTCCAGTGCTAAGCTCCAAGCTCCAGTGTTAAGTGGGTCAGAAGGAAGCAATTACAAAACAGAAAAAAAATCCTACACCAACGATGCCCTTACAATACTTTTATAAAAGCTGGAAATCTCACTCTCAACCAATTTTTTCAAACAAGACCTCCGTAGACCTCGCTTGACTTATAGCAATCGAGAAAAAAATCAAAAGGTAAGTATTAAATAATCTTTCGATTCGCACGCTATTGTTGAAAAAGGGGCTCAACTCCAGCAAAAAATCTAGAATGATTCTCTAGATTTTTTCGCAATTTTTGAAATATTGCCTTCACATCGGGTCAATTGATACGATTTTCATCCTAGGCTGGCTTTAGGAGATGATCGAGGTGGGTGCGACGATTTTCTTGAATTCATAGGAGCCAACGTTTATTTGAATATAAAGCTACCAATGTTTATTTGAATGTAAAACCAGTGAATCTAAAATAACGTATTTTTGTACAGATCCTTTAATATTTTCAAGCATTTTTTTTATTCTTATTATATTTTGGCATAACAATTTTAGCATAATTTTTTTTTGCATAATAATAGTTCGCCATAATTGTTTTAGGCATACATTATAATGTTGACATAATAATTTTTTTTACCAACTTCAAAAAAAGGAGGAGGTTCTCAATTCGTCGGATTTTTTTTATGTTACCCGTTTACCCAAAGACGCCTCGACCGATTTGGAAAATTCACTTTTGTTTGAAAGGGTACACTTCCCAGGTGTCGGGATCTGATGATGGAATTCTTGAGAAATCGAGGGAACTTTGCAAATATTTTACGTATAGCAATTTTGGTATTTTCATCAACAATGAAAGCATTTGCACTCAAAAAGTATCATATGGTGAAGTGGAACTGATGAAAAAGACCACAGAGGGTCACTGTAACTCCTTATTTATAAGAATGTCACGGGTATAAGATATTTCGAATAGTTAACCGACTATGATGAAGCAAATACTTATAAATAATTGGTACTTATGGAAATGGACCATCGGACTGATCTGATGATGAAGCCGGAAGGAACTAAAACTGGAACTCTAAAATAAAACAATGTATCCTAATCGTGTTTGGGCTCATTAGAATAGTCGTGAGGTGTACTTTGTTAATAAATGATTTTCATGTTAATTTGAGGTACAAGACAGTAAATACTTTTTAATAAAAAAATAAGCCGACTTTTTTTCTGTCTTTGTTACCTATTGTTTGGAATAGTAATTTATGTTTTGCTTTGTAGTCATTTAAATTTCGGTTTAATTATTTTTTTCATATTTTTTTTAGATTTTTTTGCATTCTTTTGATTCGCATAATGTTACTAGGCATGATGATGCAATTTAGGCATAAAAATCAATAGGAGTAATGAAAAAAAAATGAGTTATTTTTTAAGTATTTATATGATGATGTCATTAATCGATCACGTAGACTGAGTGCAATCCTGGAGTCGTCGAGTCTGTCACTCCTTAAACTTAATCCGACTCATCATAACTTTGACTCGAGCGATTCCTGGCTTGATCTCATGATTCCGTCTTCTGTGGATCTCGTTGCCAACCACGGCCAGGTCGCTGCGCCTGGTTTATCCAGACACGATCTCATTTACATGTCCTACAAAATGAAACCCCCTAAGCAGCGGCCTGCTATAGTTTTTATCCGGAATTTCGCAAGATTAAATAAAGAAAAGCTCAATAGCGATGCGGAAGCCCTGGATTGGGTAGATATTGCCCAGTCATCTTCAGTGGATCAGAAAGTTGATATATTTAACAAGTATGTACTCCAGCTCATGGATGCGCATCTGAGGGCTGTTCGTGTCAAGCGCCCCCCAGCTTCATGGATAACCCCTGCAGTTCGGATGGCAATGAGACGACGAGACCGGGCTTTTAGAAAATATAGGCGGGACCGCAGTGAGGAGAACTGGATCCTGTATAAGTTGGCTAGAAACCGCTGCAACCAGATGGTAAGAGCATCTAAACGCCGATACATTTGTGAAAATGTCCTCAATTCGTCACCGGCTGATATTTGGAAGTTTTTAAAATCGCTTGGCAAAGCTAAGTTCCCTTCAAGTATTGTTTCTCTTAATCTGCCTTTAGATGTTCTTAATAAAAAATTTTCAACGTCCGCTACGCTTGCGGCTGACGTTAAAAATAATACTATCGCTGATATTACTTCCAAGCCATTGCTTTCTCCTGACTCTTTTTCTTTCTCCACCGTTACTAACCTTGTGGTCCTCTAATATTTTACCTCAATTAAGTCTAGGGCTGTGGGCTGTGATGGGGTCAGTCGAACTATGTTATCTTTTATGATTGAGAACTTAATTCCAATTATAACTCACATCATCAATTCATCGCTGCAGACTTCTGAGTTTCCTGCAATGTGGCGTAAGCCTTACATTATCCCTCTTCCCAAAATTCCCAACCCCAGTTTGGCTATTCACTTCAGACCGATTTCCATTCTCCCTTTCCTTTCTAAGATCCTAGAAGCAGTTGCTCTTAAGCAAATATCCTCCTACGTCTTCAAGAATAACCTTTTGTCCAATTGCCAATCCGGTTTTCGGCCTGGCCACAGCACAGCCACAGCTCTGCTCAAAGTTACTGAAGACATTAGGGACGGCTTGGAGAATTCGAGGTTAACGGTGCTGGTTTTAATAGATTTTTCCAATGCTTTTAACACCGTTGATCACGACATTCTCTTGGCCATACTGTCTCAAATTGGGGTCTCTTCGTTGTCACGTGATTGGTTTTCATCATATCTTCGTGGTCGCCAGCAAGCTGTGCGTGCTGATCAGGATTGTTTTGACTGGTGCGACTTGGTAACTGGTGTTCCACAAGGCGGTATACTCTCTCCTCTTTTATTCTCTTTATTTATAAACTCCATTACTGTTATCCTCAAATGTTCTTACCATCTGTACGCTGATGACTTGCAACTGTATGCTCAATCAGACATTGCCAACACATTACTCAATGCTGATCTTCGAGCTATCAGTGAGTGGTCTAGCAAATTTGGGGTTTCTGTTAACGTCGAGAAATGTCAGGCCATCCTCATTGGTAGTTCGTACTATTTGAGAAGTGTGAACACTGGCCAACTTATGCCACTGATGTACAAGAACTCCATCATTTCTCTTTCTCCTTATGTAAAGGATTTAGGTCTGTACATCGACGACAGTTTTAGTTGGGATAAACACGTGGCTCAGGTGAGCCAGAAAGTCGCGTTTTCGCTGCGGTCTCTCTATAGATTCAAGCATTTCCTCCCATCCAGCATCAAAATCACTTTGGTCCAGTCACTTGTGCTTCCCATTATCGACTATGCTGATGTTTGTTATCCTAATCTATCCCAAGAACTTCTAAATAAATTGGATCGTCTTCTCAACAATTGTATTCGCTTTGTTTTTGGCCTTCGTAAATACGATCACATTTCTTCCTACCGTTCTCAGCTTAAATGGCTGCCTATCCGCCTCAGGAGGTCCCTCAGATCTCTCTGTTTGCTCTTCACTATTATGAACGATCCTTGTGCTCCCGATTATCTAAAAAGTTATTTCAAAGTGTTGGGCAGTTCTCACAGTCGTAACCTTCGAGCTTTTAAAAATCTACTCCTCCAAATTCCTTCACACCGCACCGGTTTTATGTCCAATTCATACGCTGTCTCAACAATAAAGCTCTGGAACGCGCTACCCTTTAGCATTAAAAAGGCTGAAAGCAAAGTCTCTTTTAAAAGAAAAGTTCGTGACCTCTATTTGAGTCAGACTAAGTAGCTCTCATCTAGAGTCAGAAGTTTAGTCATAATAATTATTAACAGGTTTCTCGTTTTTTTTTTATTTTTATTGGTATTTATTAGTTTATTTTATTTGTATATGTGTATTATTAATATTTATGTATTAATTTATTTGTATATGCGTATTACTAATGTTTTTGTACCCATTTCACAAAAATGTCCTTTTTAACCCAATGGTTGACTGGTAGAGAATGCCTTGTGGCATTAAGTCCGCCTATGTACCACTATTGTACATGAAGTTTAAATAAATAAATAAATTAATTAATTCCATTCGTCTTGTAGTTCATGACACTTAATGGTTAAAATAGTTCGAATCTGTTCCAAATCGATTCGGGGTACCCCGACTTCACGTAGTCTTTTGGTTGCTACCCCTAGAGTGTAAATAAAAACCGGAGGTGCGAAGGGAGAGCAACCCCCGCCCATTGTAACAAAGTATAAGCATCCGGGCGAGCCGTAGCGGCGGAGGATGTTCGCCGGAGGCAATCCCTTACATTTTGGCATCTAAACCATTGCCAACGCTGCCGATGGCATAACACTTTCTCGAGAGCCTCTATTGGTTATTGTAGAGTGGCAGAATAGTTCGGTATATTTACTTCACAATTTAAATGCAAGGCACTAAATAAATAGCATACATTAGGATAGGATAGATGGTCGTCCCTCTTTACCGCACATAGAGTCCCATTTGCTCCGTTGTGCTTGCAGGCCTCCTCTCTGTGAATGGGAATTGGCTGTAATCCACCACGCGGGCCCAGTTCGGGTTGGTGGAAGTCACATGACTACAAATTATTGCTTCTAAGACATGCTGGTTTCCTCAGGATTCTTTCCTTCACCGTTTTGAGAACAATGGTGATGAAATAATTCACACAAAGTAAAGCGCCTGCCTAGGTTCGAAGTCACACTTGTAAGTCGCGGCCGTTACCACTGGGCCACCACTTCTCATATAAAATACAGTAAATAATTTACCAAACCCAGCACAATTTCCGAATAATTACACACAACAAATCAAAAGCCAGAATTTACGTTCATATACGTATATGTATATGAAACCGCATTTTGTCCAGTTACAGTTTGTCTTCATATAATCCCCGTTTCTGGCCTACGTAGCCGCAAAGCTATTAATCGCGCTGAAACTAGGCCGAGGCCTAATGCCGCCTGATATGGAATATTTGTCCACGTAATCCGTACAGCAGGCACAACGTGCAGCCCAGCATTAGTCTTTGCTATGCATGCAGCGTGGTTGGCCTGTGAGCACATGAATTAGTTGTTCTGTGCAGGAGTCAGCTTTGATTGAGTACTTTGTCCATTGGCGGTTTTGGGATTGTGCTGACTAGAGGATTGCTGATGTTTCGCTTAGTATGGTCCATTAGCGTGCTGACTTACTTGCATATTACAATAATATCACACTAATATTATAAAGGTGAAAGTTTGTGAGTGTGTGTGTTTGTGTGTATTTTTTACTTTTTACTCAAACGGCTGGACGGATCTGGGTGAAATTTGGCACAGAGATAGATTATAGTCTGGAATAGCACATAGGATACTTTGCATTCCGAGAATATGTTCACTTGGGTTAATTTTCAAACATACACGCGGGCGAAGCCGCTGGCAGAAGCTAATAGACTATAACATTACATCTGTACGCACCGAAGGGTTGGGCAGAGGTTCACCCTTCAGTACACCTGCATTTCACCAGTTATTTTTAAGTAGACGAGCCTATTGCCATTAACCGGACACAGATCAAGACACCGGTATGCTACTGAGACTGTTAATTGGATTATTCTTATTATTATATCCTTTATATACCTACTACACAAATCATACCAGAAATAATTAAGTAGTATCACTTCTGTCATGAAAATAGTATATTATGCAACTAGTGAATAAAGGACGGATTTAAAGCGAGGGCCATAGACGAATCACGAACAATTGAAGGATTCTAACAACTGAATCACGACCGTAGTGGAGTGATTCATGATGATTGAATCACGAGCATAGCGAGTGATCCAAGTGTTAAAATACTGAGCGACGCGAGTGATCTATCGCCCTTGATATAAATTCGTTTTATTCAAGAGTTGCATACTATATTTTATGCCATGACTACGAAAAAAAGAAAGATTTAAGCAAAAAGCACAAGGAATAATAATAACTTTATTCCCTTCAAAATTTACTAAAATGAGAAACCTCAGGGTTTCACATTTTTTTGTGAATGTAAGCTGAGCTAGGTTTGTTTCAGACGCGTGACCACCTCCGTTACGTTACATAATTATAATTAATTAAACACCAATGCAATTAATATTAGAATTACAATCCAAGTAAATATTCACTAAACATCCTAGACCAAAATCAAAATCATTATTAAAATCCTAAATATAAACAAACTCAAAATTAAATCGACGAAGGAGTTTGAAAGTCGAATATTCTTTGCACAAGAAGTTTGTGTCGAGTATTTTATGCGCAAGGAGGTTGTATAGCATTGAGATGGAGGTAGAATATATATTGTTGTGTTCTAAATTCAAACACCAAAACAGTGATTAAAAGTGCTTTTTATTCACTGTTTTCAGTGAATAAAATAAGCTTTTTAGATATAGAATGGTATAAAATAGCATTTATAGCTAAATTTAACGCACATGCTGATAAGTTATTCCTTATCTTATTAAACACATTGACAAACAAATAAAACAACTGCCTAACAAAAGTCATCCAAAAATATAAACCTTACAAAGCGAGGACAACATAAATAATATAAAGAGAACACAACACCACACCACAAAATTGACGCTAACAGCTTACCACATACTATTCAAAATAAAGAAAACTTTCCGTTCCAGCAAAGATGATAAACGGCTCATAAATACTTTCTACCGAACAAGGGTCCGATGCCAAATCAGCAGAAAAATAACATTTTCAACAAACTAATAATATGGTGTCTTCTTCGTAACAAAATATCTTAAGAATTTTTATGCGAGTTTGGAAAGCTGAATCGGATTCAAGTTGGGTACGTACGACGTATAATAAAAAGATTTAACGGTCAATGAATGCTGCAACAGATAGGACCTAGAATATGATTTACTACTTCTATGTGTGGTGCATGTGTGAGCGAGAGCGATTTAGACACAAAAATCCTCAGCCTAGTGTTTATGTAACACATACATCTGACGCAACACTTACACACGCAACACTTACGCACGCACACAGAAACATAATGTCCTACTGGCAAAATTGTATTAGTTTCTGGATTAAATTTATTCTCTCTGTTTGCTTCTTTTTATTTATTTATTATTACTTTTTTTATGTTTGTTTCTTTTATTCTTACGTTTCTTTTCGAAATTGCTGTTTTGTTTAAAATGAGGGTAGGAGCGAGTCAGGCCCAAAACGAGTATTCTAAATTACGTAACGGGGCTGCCTCAATTGTATATGTAACTGTAAAAATTCGAAGCACGATAAACATTTTATTATTATTTTTATTTTATTTTCTTGTTGCCTACATTTTTAAATATTTTTATAAAATAAATTAAAAAAAAACATTCAAAATACAAAAAATAGAGGCCCACCGGTATCGGAAACAGGGTCCAAGCTACCGGCGGTCAGGGCTCCAGAGAGAGGAACCTCCTAACAATACGAGCCGTGTCCAGCGGTGCTGCTTTCTTGCGTGGAGATGCAACGCCGGGGTGAAAGTCCGCTGCCGCGACAGGTCGAGGTATGGCGAACAGAGCTCCGGCGGGATCTCACGGTGAAATGGCGTCAGCGACTATCGCAACCCAGTGCTGGGCACGCCACCATAATGGCGGTAAGTCCCCTCCTTGAGGCGTGGCTGGAAAGACCTCACGGCGTCCTTACCTTCCGCATGACGCAGGTCCTCATCGTACATGGCAAGTTCGGGAGGTTCCTGCATCGGATCCAAGCGGAAGAGACGCCCGGGTGCCGGCACTGTGCGGAACGCCCGGAGGACACAGTGGAGCACACAGTCGAGATGTGCCCTGCTTGGGCGGAGCACCGCCGTGCCCTCGTGGGGGCGATCGGCGGCGGAGACCTCTCGCGCCGGGCCTTGGTTCAGGCCATGGTCCGGAGTGAGGAGGAGTGGCAGGCGGTCGCCTCCTTCTGCGAAGCAGTAATGCTAGCAAAGGAGGAGGCCGACCGCATCAGGCAACGGCGCCCTCGCCGCCGCCGCCGGGATCCCAATCCCGATATCCAGCCACCGTAGACGCGGGCTCGTGGACAGCGAGCCATGGGTAGCTCGCTGTCCGATCGTCCGGTAACTACCCGGACCGAGCCAAGGCGTCGACGGCGCGCACTGTTCCCGCGCGCCTCAAGGAGTTGTCAGCAAAGAGAGGGGCCCAGCTGGGTTGAAGCCTACCGGGGTTCGGGGTTATCCGAAAGAGCTAGAGCCCCGGTATGAAGGCTAGAAGGAACGGCGCGGGATTTTTAGTCAGTACAAGTCTGACACTATCTCCCGCTCCACCCAAGAGCGGGATTTGTCATAAGATGATTTTCCCCGTCGACAAAAAATTCTTGACCCAGCCGCCTAATGAGAGCCTCCTAAGGTGTTGGTCGAATCTCGTGGCTATTAAGCCATTGGCTGACACGACAGAGTCCACATCCCACATGTCGACAACCTCGCGAGCCAAGTCAAGATAATTGATTTGCTTATCATGCATACATGAGGTTCCCGTCATGCGGGACGGTAATGTCAACAATCATTTCACGCCTCTCGATTCGGTCCACCACCACAATATCAGGCTTGTTGGCTACAATAGGGCTGTCAGTGATGATGGACCGATCCCAGTACAATGTGTTATTGCCATTTTCGAGAACTGGGTCGAGCACATACCTGTAGTACGGTACCTCCGATTCCACAAGACTGTATTTCAGAGCAAGTTGCTGATGGATAATCCTGGCTACAAGGTTGTGCCTAAGCAAGTACTCTTCATTAGCTAGACGAGAACAACCAGATATAATGAGGCGGATCGATTCATCCGGGCGGAGTCATGCCCGACAGATTTCAACCGTGCCTTCCTTCTGTGACTGTTCCTAAATAACCCTAGGCTGAAAAAAAATTTTTTTCCTTAAATGCCCTATATTTTAGTGTTAAAGTCGGCTCCTCGGATTTGAGGAGGGAAAGCGCCCCGCCGTTCGAACTCAACTATGAACTTCACCTCCTGACTTGGCTAATTCCCTACCAATGTACCTAAGTGAATTCCAATTTATGGTTTTGTTTTGTTTTGGAAATTCACAGTTATAAAATTATAACTTGGTAGTGGTTTAGAAGCATAAAATGTAGCTAAAGGGATATAAACTAAATTTTTATAATTCACTAAAGCTTGTATGAGAAACCCTTTTTCACTAATGTATAGAGTCATCATCATCATCATCATTTCAGCCGAAAGACGTCCACTGCTGGACATAGGCCTCCCCCAGGCGTCGCCACATTGACCGATCCCGTGCGTCTCGCATCCAGCGCCTTCCCGCAACCTTAACCAGGTCATCGGTCCACCTAGTGGGAGGCCTTCCAACGTATCGTCTTCCGGTTCGCGGTCGCCATTCCAGAACTTTTCGGCCCCATCGGCCATCCGTTCTGCGAGCAATGTGCCCTGCCCACTGCCACTTAAGTTTAGCAATTCTCCGGGCTATGTCAGTAACTTTAGTTCTCCTGCGGATATCATCATTTCTAACGTGATCACGCAAGGAAATTCCGAGCATAGCCCTCTCCATTGCCCTTTGGGTGACTTTAAGCTTTCTGATAAGGCCCATTGTGAGCGACCATGTCTCGGTCCCATAGGTGATCACTGGCAACACACACTGGTCAAAGACTTTTGTCTTGAGACACTGCGGTAAATTGGACGAGAAGATACCACGCAACTTCCCGAACGCCGCCCAGCCGAGTCGGATTCGACGGTTGACCTCTTTCTCGAAGTTGGACCTACCTAACTGGATCGTTTGTCCCAGGTAGACATAATCGTCTACAACTTCGAGAGTAGAGTCTCCGATCTTGATAGGAGTGGGTGCTACATGGGCGTTCACCATGATCTTGGTTTTGTCCATGTTCATTTTAAGACCCACTCTTTCGGAAGCTTTACTGAGGTCATCGAGCATTTTACTGAGGCTTTCCATGGTCTCAGCCATGACCACTATGTCGTCGGCAAATCGAAGGTGAGTGATGTACTCGCCATTAACGTTGATGCCTAGGCCCCTCCAGTCCAGAACCTTGAATACATCCTCCAGCGCAGCAGTGAACAGTTTCGGAGAAATGACGTCTCCTTGTCTCACGCCACGCTGGAGAAGGATTGGTTTCGAGGTCTGATCCTGAAGACGGACTGACATGGTGGCGTTTTTGTACAAACACTTCAACACCTCAATGTACCGGTAGTCGATCTGGCACCGTTGGAGAGACTGCAGTACAGCCCAAGTCTCGATCGAATCGAAGGCTTTCTCGTAGTCCACAAACGCTAAACAGAGAGGCAGGTTATACTCTTCGGTCTTCTGTATAACCTGCCGCAGCGTATGTATGTGGTCTACGGTGCTAAAGCCTTTTCGGAATCCGGCTTGTTCGGGAGGCTGGAAATCATCAAACCTGCGCGCGAGACGATTCGTGATGACTCTTGAAAACAACTTGTAGACATGGCTAAGAAGTGAGATGGGTCTATAGTTCTTCAGCCGGGCATTGTCGCCCTTCTTGAAGAAAAGTACCACCACACCCCTGCACCATGCCTGTGGCGTTTTGCCCTCGAGTATGACGGAATCAAACAGCTTCTGAAGGGCCTTAAGGACCGGTTTTCCACCCGCCTTCAGGAGTTCAGCCGTGATTCCGTCATCACCCGGCGCCTTGTTGTTTTTAAGCTGTTTCAGAGCCATCCTAATCTCGTACAGGCTGACATCCGGGATATCTTCGGTATAGTGACGGGTCAATCTAGCTCTTGGGTCGTTTGCTAGACTCGCAACGGGCTTGCTGACTGATGTGTACAACTGCCCATAGAATGTCTCGATCTCCCTCAGAAGCTCCGGTTTGGCGGATACGGTCCTGCCATCGTCGGTCTTCAGTTTCGTGAGCTGGCTCTGCCCAATAGCCAGATCCCTTGAAAAAACCTTGGAGCCTTTATTTCGCTCAATCGCGTCTTTAATACGCTCGGTATTAAAGCGGCGGAGGTCTCTTTTCAAGGATTTAGAGATCTGTCTATTGAGCTGCCGGTATTTGCACGCCTCATCTGAAGACTGCAGGATCATCTCACGCCTCTCCTTCATAAGCTTGAGGGTAGGATCAGAGATCTTTTTGTTTCTATCTGTACGACGGGTCTTGAAAAACTTAGACCCGACCGTATGGACAGCTTCCACGAACCCGTCGCTATATTCGTCCACTGAGCTACCTAGGCACTCGAAACGATTCTGGAGTTCGAGCTGAAAGCTCTCGGGGTTTTGGACCTGGATCTGTGCTGGACGGAGCGTGGACTTCATCAGTCGAGACCTTTCAAGCTTAATATTAATGTTCAATGTGCCTCTTACCATGCGGTGATCGCTCCCGGTTTTTACCGAATTGATCACAGAGACATCATTGAACATTTGCTTCCTGGTTGACATGATGAAGTCAATCTCATTTTTTGTTGCACCATCGGGGCTCTGCCAGGTCCACTTCCTGTGTTCACGCTTTTTGAAGAAGGAGTTCATCATATAGAGGCCCTCCTTCTCCATAAAACTGGCCAGTAGGTGACCCCGGTGGTTCCGACGTCCAACTCCAAATTGCCCCACTTGGAGCTCATCCTCGTCTCGTTTGCCCAGTTTCGCGTTGAAGTCCCCCATGACAACGGTGAAGTGAGTTTTGAAACCATGCATGGCTCTGGAGATATCCTCATACATGGTCTCTACCTCGTCGTCGGGGTGTGCCGAGGTTGGGGCGTAGACCTGTATGACCTTCAGCGAATATCTTGAGGATATTCTGAGTATAAGGTACGCCACCCTGGTCGACACACTCTCGATCTTCACCACGTTGTTCACAAGGGACTTGTGGACGATAAACCCGACACCACCCTGGGACTGCCGGTCACCCTCTCGGAAATAGAGCAGGTTACCGGATTTGAGGATTATCGAGTCCTCCCCCTCTCTTCGGACTTCAGATAACCCTATAATACTCCATCGCAACCTGCTCAATTCCTCTTCGAGTTCGGTGATCTTCTCGTCGGTCCGAAGTGTGCGCGTGTTGTACGTTGCCAGGTCCAGTCGTCGGTGATTGTTGGGGTAGCCGGATCTCGTCCGGAGATTCTTTGCACCCCTTGCCATGCCGTAACCTCGACCGCTACCGTAGTCGAGGGTAGGCAGGCTGCCGGGTACTAGGGGCCATTTTTTATTTGAGCTTTTCATTGGGGGGGTTTTGCCATAATCGCCACGCTTGGCAGGCGGGTTGGCGATCGCAGTATGGTTGTTACAGAAGCACAGAGAACGCTGCTGCTCATTCTCTGGTTTGTCCCTTAGTCGCCTCTTACGACACCCACGGGAAGACATGGGATGGTGAAATTCTTAACGTCCGGCACCATACGGAACTCCGGCACCATACGGAACTGTGTGGTGAATACGGAAATGTATAGAGTATTACATCAAAAACCGAATAGTGGTCGCGGATAGTGAATATACATTCAAGAATTAATACAAATACAATTAACTAATTTGGCAGAGTTTTATCTCAAGAAGTAACTGGAGTTGATTAGATCAACTCTCCTACAGACAGACCCAAAAGCGCCCAACCCGTCAACATCTCCTATTGTTAGCTGGTAAGAAGAAATGATGAAACAAACTTCCCAGCAGACATTTTTTTCGCTGTACGTATAAAGTAAAATCAATTTGAAAATCCAGTACCGAAAACACATCGATAGTTCCCGAACAAACCCGAGTCCGTGTGACGTCATGACGTTCATTTATACTCATTGGAGCACATATCTGATACATGTTTTGACTTTAAAACCGATTCAATCTTGTTATTATCGTCAATATATTGATGAATATCAAATATATTGATCAAAAATATCGAACTTTAAAAGTTATCGTGCTTGCTTCGCACCATAATGTACGAATACTACAAAAAACTCCCCATTATGTGATTCGCGCAATAGCCAAGTACCTAGCAATCTGTACTAAAGTTTTGAGAAATGTTCTATGTCTAACAAGATTGCAGTTAGAATGTGTTAATTATGTGGTTATCTTGCTCTAATTTAGTAATAGATTCGTATTAATTTGTTCATTTAAGACTGAGAAAAGTACATTTTTAAGGGAAATTTCGACCAAAGTTGACATTGTTGTCTAATTACGTAACTTGATAACATGATTTTTTGTTTATGGAGATATATTCATTATTTTAATCTTAAATTATTGATATAGGTGTGGGATCCCTTAATCTAAATTTTTTTTGATATCCAATGTCGAAGTCGACGTCGCCAAACGTGTTTGTTTACTTTTTATGTTACACCAATATCACCAGCCCGTATGTAAAAACGATTACAATAAGACAATTATGTTTCTAAATGTACCTTTACCAGGTACATTTAGAAACATAGTTGTCTTATTGTACAAAAATAACAAACACCGGTCCACTAACACATAATACTTATTACCACTACTTTATTTATGCTCAAAACTTTCAAATCGTCCATCAGGTGGGTATTTCATTGAAATTAGTCCTTTATGACTTAATACACATGACTTAATAAAATTTGCTGTCATAAATAATAATTTTCGGATACTTTTAGTAAATTTTAAACCTGGTTTTGATCAGCTAGCTCGCGCATATGTATCCTCCGACTGCACAGCATGATTTTCTTCTTGATTACGTCTTTTGGGTTCGGTTTTTAAACAGTCCGGTTTTTGTTATTTTCAAATATTTTTTCAAATAATAGTAGTATTACTTGTTAATATTTAAAAGGAATATTCGGAGAGAGAAAAAATTGACATCCTTGTTGACAGCCGAGCCACAGATTATTATTAATAGTTTTATTAGCATGTACACTACATCAAACCAGACCAAACGTCTAAACTAGATTATTTTAAAGAAAAATAATTTTTCCAATTGCGGTCTGAAATCCTTTCCTGACTGGAAAAAATAATTTCGTAATGGAAAACTATATCAAACACTTTGCTCGTTCTAAGAAATGATAAAACTCTACGCTCAGTTCAAGCGTCAGCAACCACCTATTTAAAAGAATCAAGTATTTGCATAATTTTGTGATAGGAAGATAATTTTTGGGTTTAGTAGTGCCTATTTATACATAGTGTGACTTATAAACAACGGCAACTGTGTTTCTTAATTTAGTTTTTATAGTGTTACCACCCACAATATATGTGTTTTCTTATAACTTACACCATACAAACCCTTTGCGATTCCAAGCAGGAGATCTCCTCTCTTTTACGACCCCCTAGTAGTCTGAACAGAATCACGAGTATTTCACATCGCTGCTACTTACCCTTGTTACTATGGCCGACACTGAAGTAGCTTGGTACTTAGCAGTCGTTGAATTTTAATTAACTATAATAATGTAATGATAAATGCAATGTAATTTCTTGTTAATATTTCAGAACTAACAGACAGATAATGCCTGATTGTACTTCATTTTCTGCCAAGAAATCCACACTTAAGTAAGTAATTGATATCATGATTCTATCGATAATACCATCGCTCGAGAAGTGACCTGCGTGAGCGTCTGAGCAATGGGGCTTGGTCGTCATGATTGGGTGAGACCTGTCTTTGTCAGCAGTTGTAATGGCCATGCTAGCAGCGACAGAACACTGGAGAAAAATGGCCTTCTTCTGTGAAACCGTGATGGTTTAGAAGGAGGCTGCCGAGTGGGATTGTGATAGGGCCAATCCCAAAAAAATACCTACCAAGTGTGACATGTCTTTAAAAGATATATGTATTTACTATGTACTCGTAGGCATATAAGTTGAAATTTACGAAATTTTCAAAATATTAATCTTTAAATCATCTCTTATCACAAACAAAGTTATTCAAAAACTAAAAACATTTTAAAGAGCTGATATAAATTTTCTCTAGTTCATTTTGAAAACCAAGAAGCCAGATTAATTTTCACATAATTATCACACGTTCTAATATTAAAAGTTGGTTCTGTATTTGAACGGTTAGCCAACCTCTGTGGCCAGATATAGTGAAACGCGAAGCTTAGACCAAGTTTCATACTTAACGCTAAAAGTTGCCACAATTTGAGCACGTGAGCAATTTTGCTGTATACGAGGTGAACATTTGAAACCAGGTTTTGAAAGTCGAGTTCCATTGTTGTAACTTTTATCTTGATTTTTGGTAAACCATGGACACTCAAGTGTATTAATTATATTATCTTTACTGGAAGATTCACTTTTTAATTATTAAGGATGAATTTGTCGTGCATTGGTAATGTAAGAGACTGGTGATTAAAATCAAATTTGGAAACCCCTGTCCCCGAATTACTATGGTCATTAGCAGTAATTACTATATACAATAATTTAAAAAAATAACTTTTTTACAAAAAAAAAACAACCAAAAGAGTGAAAACTTATGGTGCTTCACCGTCGACCACATCGTCGCTTACCATTAGGTGAGATAGTGGTCAAGCGCGAGCCTATTGAAAAAAAAAAAATACAACCGATTTTCAATAAAAAACACTACAAAGTGAAAAATAACTTCAATTTCGGCAGTCGGAGTTCCTATTTTGTTTCTTCGTTTTTGACACCGATTGCCGAAATGGAAGTTATTTTTCACTTAGTAGTGTTTTTTTATTGAAAATCGGTTGTATTTTTTTTTTTCAATAGGCTCGCGCTTGACCACTATCTCACCTAATGGTAAGCGACGATGTGGTCGACGGTGAAGCACCATAAGTTTTCACTTTTCAGTTATGGTACATAATGAGCAAGTTCTATGCCTGAACATAACCGGTGAAATAAGTGTGCCAAGGTGAACTGCACACATCTGCTTACCACTTTAGAGCGTACTGGCGTGATGTTATGTTATGAAATGGCGTAAACAATAAACAGACATGTGATTGCAGCAATCCCGTGAGTTTTGCCATTGTTTATTGAAGAGTTCTGTTGTATATCCCCGAAGTTCAAAATCAAATCTTTACCAAATTATTGGGGTATTTTTTATTTCAAATAAAAAATCGGTTCACCTAGTAAAACGTTCTGAGGGCACACACATTAAAAAATACAGTCGAATTGATAACCTCCTCTTTTTTGAAGTCAGTTAAAAGTTCCATCCATTAACTTACAGTCCCAGTTAATAAAAACAAAAGCAATAACTTACTATAGTTAGCCACCACCCAATATAATCATCCTTAGTCTTAACCGTAGCCTTAACGGCTAATCCGTATCATTACCAAAAACGATTAATGTCCTTTAAATTCTATTTTTTGTGTCCTTAAAGGAGCAGTTTAGGTCTTTTTGTGCCAACAAACTCATCAATCTAGTACTGAAGGTTACATTCTTCGCAAATGGACGCCCGTTTTAATTTTATAGCCTGGGGATCTAATTACCCGTATTTGTGTGCCGTTAATTCGTACTTAGCGGCCATTTTGTCTGGAGTTAATGTTGGTAAAGAATACTTAATTTTATTAGGTAAGTTTGGTGCTCGGATTCCGAAGATTGTTTGGACTGTGTACGCAGGTGAAATTGTAATTGTTTGTCGTTATAACTGTTTTCTTTTTTATGATAGGCTTTCAATTGACTACTTTCTCACCTGATGGTAAGTGATGATGTGGTAGACGGTGAACCACGCTTGCCTAGAAGTAACCTATTCATTCACTTTTGACTTAAAGATTCTTAGGTTGTAGGAGTGCTGTTCATAAAAAAAAACTTTAACACAATGATGTAAAATATATTTTCGGCCATAAATCAAGCACAAGAAGATTATTATTTATTCACTGACCGTAATGTATTACTTTAGATCATAAATTTATCTACATTAAAATAGGCTGCAAAGAGGCTTATGTATTAGTTCTAAAAGCCCAAAAAGGCGCCAAATCTTTAGTGGTATATAAAAATACTAAATCACAAAGAAGTGATACTTATCACCATTGAAAATGTAACATAAAAAGTGGACACAAAGCCTGCTTAAAACGTCCCATAATACTTTTTCGTGGTATAAAAAAGCCAGAAAATTTCAAATACATTTTTAATAAGAAGCAAAAGTAGCCGCATTTGGGAGGCTCATGCATGCACCGTTGGCTCCTAGACTTTAAACCCCTTTGGCTAACGAGGCGAGCAAAAAACGTCCATCTCTTTAAAGTCTAAATCATTTCTCGCTTCGCTTTGAACGCATATAATTATATTTTTTTAGTTAAAGGTTAACGTTGTTTAATGTAAAAACTATGCAGCTTTCATTTTCATTCATTAATGGGCATTATGGGATCTATCACCTCGATTGTCGTTTTTCATTCGATTTGCGGTTTTAATAGAATTTCATAGAAATTATTCTTGAGTCGTATAAATCGGTACGGAGGAATAGAGAAATTGAAGCAAAAAAAAATGTTAACTATGAATGCGAGTGGATAACTGTACAAGTCGGGGAAGACCAAAGCAACGATGAATGGACTGTGAAAATGATGAAATTAGTATAGGCAAAACAGTATAGAAGCAGAAGACATATTGCATAAGAACAAGAGAATGATGATAATATTATCTTTGCACGACTTGAAACTATCACTATCTGTAGACCTATACGTACCTATCACTGTCTGCACCTAACAAAACTTTATACGTCACGTTCATTTGTACACGTCCTCTTAAGACACGTCCTAGGCAAACAAACGTGCTAGTCCCCAGCATGTTTGCTTAGCAACGGAAATGGGAGATAGATTATTTACTTGCTACATTAGGACCTAGCCCGAATTTTCACACAACAGGACAGTGACGTCCCCCATTCTTTGGTCGGAGAGTTTTTTTGCAGCACTTCTTCCCTGATAAAAAACCTTAGGAAATGGTGACAGGCAGGTGTTTTGTAGGACTATCTTTATGTAAAACTCTGACGTTTCTAGTCACCTATGTGAGTGTGTGATCGGCATGATATAGACATGCAGATAGTTAATTTAAATGAGAAAACTACTACTACAAAGATAATTACTATAGAGATGCTTCCACTGATGTTCAACTAAGAAGTGAAATTCCTAGCCGAAACCTGCGTTTTATAGTAACCTGGGGTTCTTTATGTCAACAGTGATCACATCATCGCCAACCATCAAATAAGAAAGAGGTTAAACGGGCGTCTATCAATATTAAAAAAAAAAAAAACAAAAAAAGTCGAACATAGAACCTCCTCCTTTTTGGTAAGTCGGTTAAAAATAGAGATTGTAAAATAATCTTCGGCTTTTTGAATTTGTAGCAACATAAAAATTTTAAGATTTGTTATGAATTTTAAGGAAATTAACATAATCTTTGTGAAAGCTAATGGTTCCTCAGCTCCAACCACCGCCATTAGGTAAATG
This sequence comes from Orthosia gracilis, assembly GCA_947562075.1. Lineage (NCBI taxonomy): Eukaryota > Metazoa > Arthropoda > Insecta > Lepidoptera > Noctuidae > Orthosia > Orthosia gracilis. Next base: position 31,989,151 of record OX387264.1, read on the forward strand.
TTAAGAAATTGCTCATGAATTATTATTACGAACAATTACGGTAAAGGGAAAAGCATACACCATGGCTTTGTAATTCTAAAGACATTTTGATTAATATTGTATTAAGGTCTCTGATTTAGAAAAATATAACATGATCATTTCTAAATCTTTTGTTCAAGATTTATCTTTATTAATTTTATGTTTGAAAAACTTCCAATCTAAAATCACTAAGGGCGGCTTTTGAAATACAAAAAAATCACGGTGTGAAACATTTTCTATATAAAATCTGACAAACCGCCAACTTAATTTTACAGTTATAAGTCTCCCTAAAGAAAAATCGGCCCTAACAAAATTATTTGTATGTTTTCGTGTAGTGCCGATTTATTGCAGCTAATAAACATACTTTTCTCGGACAATTTTATCATTCACAATAAAAGAAAATATAGATTTAATTCGCAATAAGATTCGCAAAGAAAAGACTCCCATTCATTATTTATGAGCATAATTCATATCATTGTAATTTAAAATTAAACCTTTATTTCGCCCGATTTACAAACCCAATATTTTAAAAGCCAAATGCATTATTCTCTTTTTAACCGACTTATTAAAAAGGAGGAGGTTCTATGTTCGATTTTATGTTGATTTTCTTTTTTTTTACTTATGATCACCGATATCGCCGTCAATTGTGGACCGATTATGAAAATTCTTTTTTTTTTGTTTGAAATAGTATGTTCCGCAATTGGTCCCATTTTAATTTAGTGAAGATCTGATGAAGAAATTCGGAGATATACCACAGAACTCTTAAATATATAACGGCAATTAAAAGACATGCGATTGCAGCAATCCTCTCGGGGTTGCTGCAATCGCATGTCTTTTTATTGTTTATACCATTTCATAACATCACGCCAGTACGCCCTAAAGGGGTACGCAGATGTGTACAGTTCACAATGGTACACTCTCATTTCACCGGTTATGTTAATTTCTATGATATTCGGGCAACCTACTAATAATAACTTATACGAGTAATTTTTGGAACCTAAATAATGGTACCTACCAAAGACACCGACTTCCAAAAACAAAGTTATTTTTCACTTGGTATTTTTCTTATTTTGGAAGTTAGTAATTTTTTTTTTGCAGAAAAAGTTTTTTCATCTTCTATGTAGGCATTGTAATACAAAGGCATTTGTCATTCTGGATTATTTGTGGATTCAAAATAAGCGAGTTATAAAGAATTAGTTGACTTTGGTATGCCCGATGTCAAACGAATACGAAGTTTAATCACAAAAGGTTAAACCGCAAAATACGATGTGCTATTCATTCAAAGGAATAACCACATAACACAGTATATGATTTAAATTGTTTTATTATGGCGAAGGTATTATTCCGAAATATTTAAACTCGCCAGTTTAGCATTGATTGAGGCTAGTTTCCAGTAAAGGGTTTGATAGTGCATTAACATCTTTCTGCGTAACGTATGTTTTCACTAATAATAATGAATGCGTTGTTGCGTTGCGTCGGCGTGTATAGTCAGGAGGTTCCTCTCTCAGGAGCCCTGACCACCGACAGCTTGGACCTTTTTTATGTAAACAATAAGAAAAGAAATTAAATAAAGTAAATAAGAATACCACCATATATTACCACCTCCGGCCTCATCGCCCAGCTCCGCCTCGCCGCCGCCAGTGCAATGAGGAATTAAGGAATGCTTTGGAGTGTGCTATTCGGGAATATCACTACATGCCGCCCGAACTCAGGCCATGATTACCTATAATAATAGGGCACTGGTGGCTGCTCTGGATTCGCAGTTGTTTAACTATTTTGAAGACAAATCCAAATTCATTTATTCATTTTGTGAACATAGGGTAAAATTACAGATGTTATAAATAAAAAAATGTTGGTCCATACTATGTCCCGCCTGAAGGCATACAAAATATTGGGAATATAGAGGTAATCGAATGTCACATTAATAAAATAAAAACAAAAAAATAAAGTCAATAGGTAAGTAGATGTCACTATTTCATGTCAAACAATAATAGTTAATAATAATGTGTAAATAAATTACGGCGTCACATAAACAAATAGATAGTAACTAGTCACAATTTCGTAATACAATAATAATTACTATAGTAATAATTTTACTATACAGACAGATATAAAACACTTAAATATTATTTTAATTATTATGTCTTTTATTAAGTACATTTCTTATAAATTACATTTTTAAATATTTTTATAAAATAAATTTAAAACAAAAACATTTAAAAATATAAAAAATAGAGGCCCACCGGTATCGGGAACAGGGTCCAAGCTACCGGCGGTCAGGGCTCCAGAGAAAGGAACCTCCTAACAATGCGAGCCGTGTCCAGCAGTACTGCTTTCTGGATCAGGCCCTTGACCCAGCCGCCTAACGAGAGCCTCCTAAGGTGTTGGTCGAGGCTCGTGGCTATTAAGCCATTGGCCGACACGACTATCGGTACAATGATCGCTGTGTCCACATCCCACATGTCGACAACCTCGCGAGCCAAGTCAAGATACTTGATTTGCTTATCTTTCTCGGCTTTCACGAGGTTCCCGTCATGCGGGACGGTAATATCAACAATCATTGCACGCCTCTCGATTCGGTCCACCACCACAATATCAGGCTTATTGGCTACAATAGTCCTGTCAGTGATGATGGACCGATCCCAGTACAATGTGATACTGCCATTATCGAGAACTGGGTCGGGCACATACCTGTAGTACGGTACCTCCGATGCCACAAGAGTGTATTTCAGAGCAAGTTGCTGATGGATAATCCTGGCTACAAGGTTGTGCCTATGCAAGTACTCTTCGTTAGCTAGACGAGAACAACCAGAAATAATGTGGCGGATCGATTCACCCGGACGGTGACATGCCCGACAGATGTCAACCGTGCCATCCTTCACAATAAATCTCCGGTAGTTATTCGTCATGATAACTTCGTCCATAATTGCACAGACAAAACCTTCGGTTTCCCCAAAGAGGTCACCGAAACGCAGCCAGGCTACGGACGCTGATTGATCTACATCGGGCCCATGTAGGGCCCGGAAAAAGCGTCCGTGAAGCTCCTTACTCTGCCATACTTCCCTGCGGTCTTTAGTATCAAGCACTACAGGCTTGCGCCAGTTCTCATTCGCCAAGGAGAGCGGGGTGAGTCCCTTGTCCACTGCTACTACATCTCGATGCATACCCACGTCGGTGTTTAGAAAGTATTCCCTGAGATTGCATATCTCGCGGTTGTGGAGGTTTTTGGCATTTAAAAAGCCACGGCCTCCACACTTCCGCGGGATATACAATCTCATGACCGATGATCGTGGGTGATGCATTCGATATGCAGTCAGCAGTGTGCGGACCCGCCTATCCAGGGCGTCAAGTTCCGTTTGAGTCCATTTGAGTATGCCGAAAGAGTACATCAGTACCGGCATGACCCAACCGTTGAAGACGCGCACCTTGTTTCCGCCCGAAAGAAGGCTATTGAATACCTTCTTCAGGCGGCCAAAGAAGCGCTCCCTCAACGATTGCTTCATGTCAGTAGTGCTGATACCTAACGCTTCCGACATACCCAAATACTTATAGGTTTCGTTTGGAGAGAGGGATCTCAGGTTTATGGAACCCGTGACTTGAACTCCTACGGATTCCACAATCTCCCCTCGCTTTACATGCATGACCGCACATTTGTCCACACCAAACTCCATCCTGATGGCGCTACTAAAAGTTTCAGTTACTTTTAGTAGCTCCATCAGTTGAAGATTGTTGGGGGCAAAGAGCTTCAGGTCATCCATGTAAAGGAGGTGAGATATAACCTGACTACCTCTCTTCAATCGATAGCCCAGCCCTGAATTCTCCAACAGCATGCTTAGAGGATTCAGGGCTAGACAAAACCAAAGAGGACTCAAACTATCGCCCTGGAATATACCTCGCTCGATCCTTACAGGTTCGCTATGCCTCTGGATATTTCGACATCCTGGATAGCGAAGGACTGTGCTCCATTGTCCCATACACGACATCAAGAAGGTGCGTAGAGTTGTATCTATTTTATACAATTCTAGCACCCTCATGAGCCATGTATGAGGAACCGAGTCATAGGCCTTCTTATAATCTATCCAACATGTCGACAGATCCTTTCGGGAACGCCGAACCTGTTGGCTAATGGCCATATCTATGAGGAGTAGCTCCTTAGTACCGCGGGACCCGTTCCTACATCCATTCTGAGAGGCCGACATGATCGAGTTATTATCGACGTGTTTATTAATTTTATCTCTCAAAATGGATGTAAGAACCTTATAGACCGTCGGTAAACATGTAATAGGTCTATAATTTTTGGGTTCCGCGGTGCTACCAGCCTTGTGGAGCAGGTGGGTAATTCCTGTTGTAAGGAACTTGGGTAGCGAACCAGACTCTAAGGCTGCCTGGTACTGAGATGCCAAACGAGCGTGCGACCTTTGTAGCCATTTTATCCAGAAGTTGTGCAGCCCGTCCGGACCTGGAGATTTCCAGTTCGGCAACGGACGGACTGCACGAGCTACATCTTGGGGGCTGATCGTGATAGCCCCCATTTCTTCTATTGGATCGCACGCTCGCTCAACCTCCCGAGTCCATTCACCTTCGGTGTGACTGACAGGCACCGACCAGATGCTGCGCCAAAATGTGAGCATGGCATCATCATCCGGCAGGGGCGTATCAGTCACACCTTGGTCGGGTCGCTCCCAAGCCCGATAAACCCACCTTTCATTTCTTTGGAATGTGCGATTCTGGGTGTATCGCTCCACCCGCCGCCTATACCTACGAATCCGATTTGCCCATGCATACACTTTTTGCTTCAGGAAGTCGATGCGCTCTGTGACATGGGATATATAGTCTTGGGGGCTGACATCGGTCCCCGAAAACGCCCGTCTCACAAAGCGCATCACTCTTGGGCGATTATTGCCCTCCCTGAAGCAAATTAGTTTGCCGATGAGTGCTCTGGCCCCACCAATACGACGTTCGATCCTGCACTGCCAAGCCGGTACGGCTGGTTTCGGTCGTGTAGCTCTGTCATTTGCAAATTTGACGTGAGCTACACGACATGCCGCTACAGCCGCGCAGTACATGATCGAATGTGTATCAGTGAGGTCTTCGCAGTCATCAAAATAGTTTGACAACTGCGAATCCAGAACAGCCACCAGCGCCCTATTTTTGTTATGCATGGGCAAACGAGGTAATCGTGGCCTAAGTTCGGGTGGCATGTAGCGATATTCCCGAATAGCACACTCCAAAGCACTCCTCAATTCCTCATTGCACTGGGTACTTACGTTTGTAACCATGTCACTACTCGCCTCGTCAGCGTGGATGGGAGTATGGCTGGGCTGTGGTGGCACCACAGCCTGCGACGATGGGGCAGTGACACGGTTACCCATTTCCGTTCGGAGGCGATCAAGTACAGTATCATCCAACATACGATTACGCTGGATGACCCGCACCTGATCCGAGAGTCGTTGGGCCGAAACGTTGACGGTTGGCTCAAGCACCTGAAACAAAGAGAGCATCCGGACACGGTACGCGGTCAGGTTGTTTCCTCCCTCTGTAGCCCCAAAGTATGCGCGCATGACATTTTCATTGATGGATTGTGTCCATCTCATGCGCTGCACACTTCCGCCGGGTGCTGGGACCCTATCAGAGACCGGTAGGCCTCGAGGTCCTAAGCGGTCCGGCGGCCGGCGTCCTCCCCGTCGACGCGCAGGTGGTGGTGTCGTCGGCGGCGAGAAGTACTCGTCGCTCGAGCTCGACGCAACTGCCACGGCCGGCGTCACAGCACTCACGATGGGTCTGGGTTCCGGCGGCGGCGAGGCGGAGCTGAGCGACGAGGCCGGAGGTGGTAGGCGTGCTTGCTTCGCTGCGGCGGCTCGTGTCAACATGACATCTTCGGTTTTCTCATTTATTGTTGTTATTATAGTATTTTGGTGTTCATTGTTTCGGTATTATTTATGTTTATTTTTATTTCTTTGTTGCATTTTGTCTTGCAGTTGTTCAGATCGGATAATTAATATTTTCGAAAATTTGTGAAGAGAAAATTGTTGTCAACCATCTGTCATTTTAATTTATTATTAAGATATTCAGTAGCAGAATAATATGCCTTGTTATTCAATAATTTAAAAAGCTTACGTTTAAATTCATTCATGTTGCAATTTGATCAGGTAATTTACTATAAAATTTTGGAGCCATTGCATAAATACTATTGTACATAAATTTGGTTTTAGAGCTTAATGGGTGCAACTTTTTTGAGCGCCGCTGACTTTCTACAGATTTATTCAAAAACTTGTTGTTTTTCACAAAGATACAGGCTTCATATACATAAAGTGATAGTACAGTTCATTTATAAATTTTGGAAATGTGGCTTGCATTAATCCGTTATTTTACATATGGCTCGAATACATTTTTTCTGTGCTATTAATACCTGCCCAACCTTAGTCGCATTACCCCAAAATATAACGCCATATCGCGCAAAGTAGAGGCGACATAACCATGATAAGCTGCTAGGAGCGCTGTCTTATTCACAATTTTGTCTAGCTCAGTAAGATTTCCTATGCTCTGTAAATACAGAGCTTTCCACATACATTGTCAATTTGAGTCCTTCATGACATATCGTTTCCAATATGCAGTCCAAGAAATTTTGTAATATTAGTATCAAGTATTTGGTCACCTTTCTAGTTTATCTGGAAATGTGACAGATTTTTTTGTCGAATTTTAAACTTCATAATTTTAGTTTTAGTTGGGTCCATTTTAAGGTTATTAGCGTTAAGCCAGTCAACACTCGTAAGAAGACAAGTGTTAATTTCATCTTCTATTTCTTTATTACTACCAGTATTATATATAACTGTGGTGTCATCAGCAAATGAGGACATTTGGTGCATGATTACTTGGGGAAAGTCAATAATATAGCAAATGAACAGCAAGGGTCACAGCACAGAACCCTGCGAAACACCGTAACAAAGAACTCTAGACCTAGACGAGTATACTACTTCAGTTTTGGACTTAATATCCACTTGACTAACCTGAGTAATTTGCTTTCTATCCTCCAAATAACATTGTATGAGATTAAGCACGTTACCTCTAATGCCATATCTATTTAGCTTATTTAACAGTACTTTATGGTCCACTTAGTCGAATGCCCTGGTCATATTCATATACATTGCCATTTCTGGTTTCCTATTGTCCAGATTGTGATGTCTTTTTTCCAGAAAATTGTATGTGGTCATATTAATGGTTTTTGTCTTCTGGTAACCTTATACATTATAAATACCATTATAAATAACTTTCTCAAAGATCTTTGACAAAATCGGTATTAGTGCCACAGGTCTATAATTACTTAACTATGTTTTTTCATCTTTTTTGTGTAATGGCTTGATAATGGAAACCTTTAACTTTTGCGGAAAAATACCATTTTGAACACTATTATTACTATTATATACTACACATAATTTATTTATAATGTCACTTAATATAGGTGCTTTAAGAGGAGCCACTGCTTTAACTAGCCTTGTATCAATATCATCATATCCTGTAGTATTAGTGTTTTTAAAATTGGTTACTATAGTAATAATGTCCTTTGGTATAGTTGGTTCCATAAACATAGATTTATGCGATCCTGATATATTAACATTATCATTCTTCTGAAAACCATTGGCATTCGGTTGAACTGAGTCTACAAAATAATCATTAAATTGCTCTGCTATCATTTTAGGATTTCTTATATATTTTTCATTCAAATCAATTACATGTATATAAGCTTTAAGAATGTTTGGTTTCATACTATTTATTACCTTCCAAGTTGCCTTAGATTTGTTGGTACTTGTTCCAATAAAATAGCTATTTTGAGCTCGTTGTGTTAGTTTGATCACTTTTTGATATCTTTTTGAGAAGGTTTTATAAGCTTTTTTTGAATAACTTTTTTTTTTTCTTTATAAATACGTTGCCCCACACTAGGAATTTCTTCCTGTATCGTGGGTGCGTTTACAAACATATAAACTCACATACACAAACACCCAGAGCCGGAACAACTATCTGTAGGTCATACAAATATTTGTTCCGTGCGGTTGAATCGAACCCGCGACACGCAGCGCAGCAGTCAATCGCTCAACCACTGCGCCAACCGTGCGTCCTATTTCGAGTTAGTCTATATTGCCACAATAAAGTATGTATCTTCTTACAACAGCGTTTTATCCCCCGTGTGATCCAATTTGGCCTCACAACTGTGGACATCCTACGTTTGATAATTGGGACGCATACATCGTAGAATAGTTTAAACAAATCATAAAATTAATTAAAGCTTTCATTTGCATTATCCGTTTCGTAAACTTCAGAGAAACTAAGACTGGCAATACATTTCCTAAAAAGATTAATGTTTTCCGAGCTGTAGTCGCGTTTATTAACATAGGTATATTTTAAAATACAATATGTTCGCTGTACAGGAAACTTCATCATTTGTGCTGTGTGGTAGACACACCTAGCTCCAATATTTCACTCTTATATCGCCGTAAATTGTGTAGAAAATTGTCAGACAAGTATCACTACTAGGACGTAGGTTTTTTTATTCCTATATTGAATTAAATTCTATTGCATTAAACAACTTGCATATTTTTTAGTACCAATTATTTTAAGTATCTATGTCAAATTATTTTTCGTACATTACAGAGATCCGTCCTTCTGTACTGAATCTTTATTGCGGTTTCGGTCTGATAAACCTTCTCCTCAAAAACTATTTCGTTTAAAAGTACCATCTTAAGTAATAGAAGATGAGTCTTTCTTTTTAAAAGTGCAGTAGGTTTGAGGGTTGTAAATTGTACAGATAAGAAGATCTGTTTTTTACAAATTATTTCTGTGAGATACCTTATAAAAGTGGTACCAATGTTATTTTAATTTTTTGAAAAAATATTGTTACTTTTGGTGAAATAGGTTAAAGATAAGGTTTTTCTTTTTGTCTAGGCAGAACAAGTAGAAGCCTTTAAAATACCATACCTCATTTTATTACTTTTCTATTGTGGTTGTCGACCGTCTTTGCATCAGTTTATTTAAGTTTTACGTGACTGAAAGATCTTATATAAGTCTTAATATACACCGTGAAATTTAAATGGTTGTTTTCCCGCAGCGAAATGGTTTTGTCTATGTAATACAATCGTTTCGTAGTTATATAAAATATTAGAAACAAAAACTGGCATATTTAACATTGTGAAAAACTAAACTCGAAAGCGATCACGAACCAATAGTATACCTCCCGATATCTACGGCCGAACGACAGCAGGCCGTTGACCCGAGTGCTAGGTCACCGTCGAAAGGATTAGGTTCGAAGGCGGCTCCGTTTGATCATGTTACGCGCGGGCTAGATTATGCCGTATAATTACACGCGAGAGCTTATTTTTCTTTAAACATTTAATAAATCGGTCTTTGCTTTGTCGGCTTGTGGCTCGCTCGTTTGTTTTGCGTGCAAACTTTTATGCCGTATCACCACGTGCGAGAGTTTATTTTGGTTTGACATTATTTTGTGCATCGGTTTTCTTTGTAGGTGGTGACACGAGTAGTACCTTGTACCTACAAGTTACGTCCAGAGTTACTATTGTTACTCACTTTTTCGAGTTGATGAATATTTTTTTAATTATTTTAAAACAGAAACATCGTTATTTATTTACTTTAACTCTATACTTCGAAAGTACTCCTTAAGGCAAGTCGTTCTGCCGCGGGAAAACAACCAATTAAATTTCAGGGTGTATAGTAAACCATGGCTATTTTAATAGACGTAATTTATTGAATCCATCACACGACTTAAGATTAATGCACACAAATAAACTACCAAATAACATCCAAACCAATACTACATCCCAGGTGACAGTATTTTATTTATTTATTATATACTTTATCGTACACCAGGAAAAAGAGCAGAAAATTGAAGACAAAAAGAAATAGAGCACTTTATTAAACCCGAGTAATTTATATAACTCTTACCGCTCACTTAGAGAAACTCCGACGTCAAACGTATCCGAGCGAGCGAATTTTTCAAACTCGAGGAGCTGGGAGTGCATTGCGGGAGGCCTAGCTAGCCTAGATACGATTTTAGGCATAAATCTAGACTACCTCGCCTACATTCAGAATGCATTGCACATAGGAAAGAGACGTTAGCAACACGACTTTTGGTTACAGTTTTTATATATCTTTGTTGGTTTTTTTGTTTCAATATTTACCTAAACACATTAATTTACACACAGTTTACCGTTTACGTTTTGTGGAGGGGTTATCCAAATATGATTACGATATAAACTTATTTCCTTTTTCACCTTTTTGCCTTAAAACAATTTTGAGCCAAATACCACTCTTTAATGAGACCCATTAGAGATGCTTATGAATGTAAACTAATGTAAAAAATACATCAACTTAAAACAACATATCATTAGTAATCTTCTTGAAAAAGTAGCGCTCAAAATAGTGCCATTATTTTACACACTTATTTCAGCTGACAACACATATAGTAATAGTCAAAAAGTGCTTCAGTAAAATAGTTCAAAGCGGATAAGAACCATGCTAAATCATCTCGAAATCGGTGAGAAAATCCAAAGTGAAGGAGATTTTTCATATCCGAATAGATCGCATGCCATGCGCCAGCCAGTTCTGGGCATAAATCTTAAATGTATATATATATATTTTTAAGCGAAAGGTCACTCACTCATTACGAAATATCGAAAACCGCTTTACGTATAAAGATGAAATTTGGCAGGAAGGTTCCTCAAGAAAGGATTTTTGGAAATTCCACCCTTACAGGGGTGAAAGGAGGGTTTGAAAGTTTTTTTATGAAATTTCTACAGATTATAAATTGGACACGTGACATTTTACATTTATGCTCTTGATTTATAAAAAGTATTTATGTATTTATTGGTTTTTGGAAATTCCACCCGTAAGGGGGTAAAAAGGTGGTTGAAAGTTTGGATGAAATTTTTACAGTTTGTAAGTTGGACACCAGGGGGTGACCATAAGCTCTTAGAAAGAGGTAATTTTGAGTGTGTTTAAGGGACAGATGTATATGACTTGTATACATCTGTCACTTACGCGATTTTAAAATAACCTTACTCTAAGAGCTTATGGTCAACCCCCTGAGCTTTTAAATTTATACTCTTGGTTGATAATAGTACATTATTGCAAAGGCTGTGAAATAGGTAATTGCAGGTCGAGTATGAGTTTGGCCGAGCCGTAGGCGAGGAAGAATTTCCGCCGAGGCATATATAGTGCTTTTCACAAAAGAATGCAGGGAAATGAAACATGCTTTTTTATATTAATTTATCTGATTGAATTTTATTATGATTTTATTATGTTTTTATAGTGACATTTTTGATTTTATTGTGTTTGAATTGAATGATTAATTATCAGTATTATTGTTCTGGCGCATAATTCTAAGTTTACTAACCATTGGACCAATGTAGGTGTCTTTTAAATAAATCATATTATATTATTATTACATTGAACATTTAATTTAATTAATATTAAAAGTTACATTCGTCATATTGGGGCAATTACTAAAAGAAAATATTATTGATTTCCCCAGTACATTTATGTTTGTTTGTTGAACTTCTGATGAGGTTTGGAGGTGGGCATTGGATGTAGTGGTAGATGGCTGAATATGCTGTTTTGAGGTGGATGGCTGTGGACTTCGATGTTGGCAAGTGGCCAGCGGGTGAGCTTCTGTTTCCAAATAAGGTTCTTATGTGATGATTTATTTATTACTAGCTTTTACCCGCGGCTTCGCTCGCAGTGAAGCCATTATTTTTTTTTTTTTTTTAATAAAAAGTATTCTATGTTACTTCTAATACCTCCAAGAATATATGTACAAAGTTTCATAATGATCGGTTCAGTAGTTTTTGTGTGAAAGCGTAACAAACAAACTTACATTCACATTCATAATTTTAGTATAGATCTACTAGCTTTTACCCGCGGCTTCGCTCGCAGTGAAGCCATTTTTTTTTATATAAAAAGTATCCTATGTTATTTCTAATACCTCCAAGAACATATGTACAAAGTTTCATGATGATCGGTTCAGTAGTTTTTGCGTGAAAGCGTAACAAACAAACTTACATTCACATTTATAATATTAAGTATAGAAGTATGAAGTATGTAAATAACAAATCAAGACGATTTTTCAGCTTTACAGCCAACTTTCTATTTATCATCTTTGCCGAAAGGCAAACGCATTTGGCTATACAGCCACGTGAACGCAGATCTTTGGCAGAATGAACGCAATATTATTTTGGATAACGTACAGGCTCCATCCGGAGTTATTTATGATACAGTGGAAACTAGAACAAATTTCCGTACGTTCAAGCGTTTTTGCTATACCTATTATTGGAATCAAATATAAAAGCTCACAATGTTTGGAACCATTATTATTAATGTTAATTTTTATCCGTGGTGCTAGGCAACCGGGTGTATCCCAGTTGTAAACGACCCTTTGTGCCTATTGGTTTTGTTTGTTCTGTCTTTTGCTTGATATGGATGGAAGTGGAAATTATGTGTTTGTTTTCCTACTCCTCCTTTATTCTTTTCTGATGATTTTCTTTGCGGGATTCAAGACAGTTAAATTCATTCCCCGGGACTTCGTCGAGCTTGCGACTGCTGATTTTGGCTTTCAGCCAGAGCTTTGCAGTGGTTTGAGAACAATGCGGTGGGATACACACATCCCTCCAAACTTTCACTTTTATAATATTAGTAAGATTTTGAACTTCTTCCAAAAGACTGAATGACGTGACAAACGCCCTCGCTAGAACTCGTGACAGCCCTGACTGAGCTTTTCCAATAATGCCCAAGAATCCCCGTAAAATCGTAATGTCAATGTGTGCGTGTAAAATGTCGCTTTGTTCGTAGTGGACTCTCTGTCTGCGGCACGCAGCCGCTTACTTAGTGCTTACACGGCCTTTGGGTCACCAAAAACTTTGCATCCAAACTTTCGACTATAGTATTTTCTTCTAAGAAAAACACCAAACTATAGGCTGCAAGTTTTCAAAAATCGAATAAACAGTTTTGTAAGCAGTTTCCTAATTCTTAGCGAAGTTTTTGCAACGACTTTACTTGAGAATGTGAAATCTTATAACCGAGTTAGTCTCCTTTTCGTTCTTGCGACTCGCATGCTCTTACAATCAGAATTTAATAATATATTAAATTTTGGCATTTTTATGAAACCTTAATAAATTCGCACAAGCAGATATTTCAATAAAAATGCGAACTTTGTAAAATGTCAGACATAATGAAATTTATGTCAGAACGTGAATCGAGCAGGCAATTTTTTTGTTATGGAATAACCATAGATACAGTATGTACAAGATAAACAGAGTCAGATGAAAAGCGAAACCAAAAAAATAAAATCTATGTGTGAGGGAAATTGTCCATGTGTTAGTTAAAAAAGTGTTGTTAAAAAGTCCATGTTCAGTATCGATATCGATACTTGGTGAACAAAATAAGAAACACGATTAGAGGGTTGTTCTCTTTGTTGGTTATATTGAACTGTAATAAAAACTGGGCAAAATACATGCTTTGCTTTTATTAAAATACAAATTACAAAATACTATTTCGGTTGGCCTCTAACTAACCATACGATAGGAAGTGTCATTCTTACAGGCACAAATAAATTAGATATAGATTCTTTCATTAGGAGTCGTCGATGTTTTTTTTGTACGCAGTAGGTATTTCAATTCGAAATGTTTACTAAATATTGTAGAGTTTTTATTTGGAGACCATCCATCTTTGTTTAAAATTCGAATCCATTATCTCTTAATACATAATTATTTGGGAATCTGTAGGTACATCAATATTACAAATTATTATTTACACAACAGAAAAATTTGCTGGTGAGCAGAGCACTGATGTATTCAAGAAACTGTAAAACTAATAAATGCAAACTATATAATGACATTCCTAAACCTACTCAAAGTAACATAACATCAAAACTCTCGGAAACATTTTGAAAAACAAAGGCTTATATAATAAACATGCAACTTCAAGTACAGTTTAGATGAACACATCTTCTCAATCCTAACTTAAATCTATTTTAACAAAACTTGACTAAATAAGTTTGTATTCATGCCATGATGTCACTATAAAACGATTAAGTTTTTGTCGATACTCATGACGTCACCGCTTTGTCAAGCCCTAGCGTAAACAAACAATTTTCTCTTTTACATTGTGGGGGTTCTTATATTATTACTTTGTCTCTAGTCCCACTGAAGAGTCTGCGTGTCAATGAAACAAATGGAAAAATGGAACTGGATGGATAGTATTTATATTTTGCACAAGAATGAAAGTCTACATTTACGTGAGCCTGACTGTACCGAGTTGTACGGCTGTTTCTACCGAACGAGTGACGGAGGGCGACTGACGTCGCTAGCTGGCCTGCCTGCCTACGCGCTTACTGCGCACTTACATATGTGTGTGTACCTATAGGTACCTGTGTCCCTACAGTACACCCTTCCTAAAATTTTGGTTATACAAAACAAAAATTTTTCACAAAACAAATCGTAACATATTTCTGAAGCTGATGATACTTTTTTAAACACAATTCAAATGCGCTCTAATCGTGGTCTCTACTGCAAAACTGCTGACGCTAGGCGTCGCCGCTATGAGTTCACTGTAACAATACACTGGAATGCATGACGCAATATTACATTGTATGTAGGTAAGGTACTACACTGGGTAACATGTAAGATTGAAATTATATTGGACTCTACATTTTTAAATACTATCTTGTTCAACTCTAACTCAACTGAGATTACAAACTGTTAACGATATTTTACAAAGTTGGTTTCCTACCTAGCTCGGTACACTCATGTCAAGTCAATACAGAAAACAAAAAAAAACATAATATTACACAATTATATTTTAGCAAATTCTGTTTAAATATACGAAATATACTTTTATAAAACAATGGAAATCAATATACTATTGTAAGAATATTTTTCTGTGCCGATTACCAGCAGAAATTTGTAAAATATCGTTCGAAACAATCCAACGACAAAACTGTATTTACCTATGAAACGTGTATTTATTGGCGTTATTTCGTCTTGTGACGCCACATTTGCTCACAGAACAAGCCACCATAGTTGCATAATTAATATTATCTATTTAAATCTAAAGATTATTATTTAAATGCAAGAAATTCACCGCGGTGTAAAACAGATGGGACGCTATGGACTCTTTCTCGCGAAAAAAATTACATATTGGGACTTCATTCACTCTCTTTTTTTCTCTTGGGCGGTTAATACTTGATTAGGATTTCTCCCTCGCACGCTTCGTGTATCTTTTTGCGTAGCAAAAAAAATCTAAATCTATGGAAGTATCGTACACTGAGCGTCGTGAGTCATACAAGTTACTTTAGGACATTAGGTACAGTCTATGAAAATAATTAATAGAAAGAAAGAAAAAATATATATTTCTGAACCGCACAGGATTCACGAGATAAGCAAAAACAATTTAAATAAATAAAAAGCTCTGTGCGAGACCAAAAAGGATCCTATCTCAGCATGTGCAGCGACATCTAAAAAAATAACGCTGCGCTGGTATTCTGATAAGGCCCACTTACTACTGATGCTACGGACACACTCACGGAACGGGACATACAATAGCAAAAAACTTTTCAACAAAACAATTAAACCTACTTCTAAAGCAAAACACTACAAAACGAAAAATAAATTTGTTTTCCGACTTCGGTGTCTTTGGTGCCTATTGGTTTTCGTTTTTCGACACCGACTTCGGAAAACAAAGTTATTTTTCGCTTTGTAGTGTTTTGCTTTAGAAGTTGGTTATTTTTTTGTTATCATGTTTTTTTTTTATTTTACTTACCATATTACCATGAGAATCATTCATAGCCAGAGTACATCTCATTTCAATTTAAACAAGCCCAAACACGACTAGGATACATTGTTTTATTACGGAGTTCCAATGCCTACCTTCCAGCTTCATCATCAGATCAGTTCGATGGTACCATTTTCATCAGTACCATTTATTTACATGTATTTGCTCCATCGTAGTCGCTTAGCTGTTCGAGATATCTTATAACCATGACATACTTATTAAGGAGTTCCAGTGGCCATCTGTAGTCTTCTTCATCAGTTGGAACTGATACTCCCTACATATCCCCAAATGATACTTTCTGCAATGCTTGCAATCTTATTGAAAATACCAAAATCGCTATATGTCTGCCTACAATATTTGAGGAGTTCCCTCGATTTCCATGAGATCCCTTCATCAGATTCTGATTTGGTGACAATGATTCTGATTTTTTCACATCTGTCATTCATATATGACGGAGTTATGCCCGAACATAAATAAAGAAGTATAAACATCTGAATAGAGAACCTCCTTCTTTTTGGGAAGTCAGTTAAAAATAGTATAAACACAGAAGGTGAGTCGAAGTACGTGTAGCATCATGGCTGGCCGATAGATGCAAACCATCGGGAAGTCAGGATGTATTCCCTTAGGTTAAGACATCGTGTATGGGCAGGTCGGTGGGTACAGTCGTGCAAATGAAATAACATAAATTATTCGATACACTGGGTTTATTTAAATAGTTCACAGTTACAATCTTGCTCACTAATATTACTGATCGATACCGATTCTACAACGTCTTAGCTCTAGGGCGGTCAGTACTCAACCCTTATATTCTGTGTCCCCACCACACAGGTCGTTAGAGAAAGCGCGCCACAGCGTAGTTGTTCTTGATTTGCCGACAGGTGGCGTGCTCGTGATTTGTTTTGACGTCCGTACTATTGACTAAACCCGACACGGCCATCCTGCGATACAGGCGTCCTCGTCTGTTCCTCATTGTCAGGTTTTAACAGTGTATCGAATCATGTGGAAATCCTTAATGGATGTCCTCAGCCCTTGGGGAAAGCTGAGGGGTCTGTCAGACTCTTACTGACTAAAACCACATGGTGTTCTCTAGGCCGTAATTCCTATTGAGAGGCGAGCGTGGAACACAGCACGTCGCCTTCTCGGGCCTCTCTCAGATGACAGACTCCCCAAATCTATCACCCGCAGGCATTATCTTCTTGTCCTTGCTCCATGCCATCTCATGTCGTGTTGCGCTACACGTTCTTAGTCCACTCCGTTCTACCAGTCTCCCATCATACAAGGGAAGTTTTCTGAAACACACAAAATCTCCACACAGTATTCGCTCGTCCAATCCTGACTCATACTCTAGGTGAGTGAGGAAACATTTTGCATAGTTACATATCGAAAGGATCACTGGTCTAGGTATTTCTTTACAACGGAAAACCCCTACAGTTACAATCAAGCTGGTCTAAATCGTCACCCACTAATGCAGGTGAGATTCCTGCAGCACCTCGGAAGGATCACTGGTCTAGGTATTTCTTTACAACAGAAAACCCCTACAGTTACAATCAAGCTGGTCTGAATCGTCACCCACTAAAGCAGGTAAGACTCCTAAAGCGCAGTCACAGTCAAGCTGGTCTGAATCGTCACCCACTAAAGCAGGTGAGACTCCTACAGCGCAGTCACAGTCAAGCTGGTCTGAATCGTCACCCACTAAAGCAGGTGAGACTCCTACAGCGCAGTTACAGTCAAGCTGGTCTGAATCGTCACCCACTAAAGCAGGTGAGACTCCTACAGCGCAGTTACAATCAAGCTGGTCTGAATCGTCACCCACTAAAGCAGGTGAGACTCCTACAGCGCATCACAGATCAACACCCACAACAGCAGGAGTGATCTTGACATCCCATTTACAAAAATGATCATCTTCCACAAAAGTAGAAAAGACCACATACTAATTGATCATTCCAAAGATTCTATTATAGCTTCGGAATTATCTACACTTAAGGTGCGAGAGCTTATGGAAAATATTTCCTCTGACTCCGAGGGCGTATTATTAATTACAGGTACAAAAGACATACCGAACTCATCATCTGTCGTCACGGTCCATTCATCATCATCATCACCATCATTTTCGCAAACTTCCAAATAACCTTCTTGCCCTTTAGGTACTTACTTAAATTTTACTACCCTTAAATTTTTATTAGCAATTTTATAAATTCTGTTAATCAAAATTAGAATACCAAAATTATTTAAATTTTCGTAATGAGGGCTTGACGATTCGAACGTCATCAACATTAACATGGTGACCTCACCTCTGGCGTGACTATGTGAGTTTACCTTCTTTCAACGTCATAACTCAAAATGAACCTTCTGCAAGGTCTCTAACATAAACATTCACACCAGACATTGTGTCACACAGACTTACAGGTGCCATACAGGCCTTCAGTGGACACACAGGCTCACAGTTGCCACACAGGTCAACAGCTGCCACACAACGCTCGGCTACTCCTGACCAAAATAGATCATTGGGTTCGTGAAAATAGGGAAATTTTAGAACTCTACTCTTTAACTGAATCATTACCCTGGGCCATGTATCACAAATCGATCCAAACCAACTTTAAAAATTCTGCTGCTGCAAAAACTGTCAAGCTTAAAGAAACCCTCGAGTAAAATCTTCAACGCCACGGCCCTCTAGTCGACCAGCAATTGTATTGCTCTCACAACGGTCTCTAGACCCCGACCTCCACCAAAATCCACTGGTACGGTCAATCATAATACATTCGATAGACTGAATTACTAGACACTTTAAGCTTGCTCATCATCATCAAAATTCCTTTAACATCAACATCGACTGGTACATGACCCGTTGGCATCTTCCCTAACCTACCGCGTGCATACTTGTAGGTCCTAAGCGTTCCTATTTAAAGCTTTCATTGTATAACTATCACTGTCCTGTCATAATAACCTATCGCGGACTTAATAAAGGGCCCATTTAGTTTTCACACTAGAGTTTCCCACACAACACTATTGATTAGAAAAAGATCCGACGATCAACAACTAAATAAAGTAATTTTAACATTTCCGTTAATCTTTACCATAATTCAAAGGCAATGCATACTCAACGACACCTCTTCGTAGACCCATCGCCACATGTTACTCATGAGGGGCGGTCCAGAATTTTTCGCATGAGTAGACATGTTAATCAGATTTGGTTTCACTACCACTGTCATCAACTATGATGTCTAATTCTCAAGGAACTTGGTGATCGAGGATCCTTCCCAAAAGATTCGCACTTTTTACTCAAAGATTTACATACCGACTGCTAACAAAAGGGAAACAACTAACCCTGATAATATTAAGGAGCTTCACGAATTAATTCGCATCAAAATCTTTAAAATTAAATATCAGCAGTAACCATTTACTATCGCTCACTACCTCAGTTTTTATGTAAGGAAAACGATCGCGAGATCTACTGCTATCCTAATGTTACTTTGAAAGTAAGCAAGTGAATTCAGATCTGAAGACGGTGGTCGTAAATCGTGACGCAACATAAGATTTGTTCTGAATACACGTAAATGACCAGTACCGTTACTAACTCGATACAATTGCGATGGCCCTACGTCATTACTAACTGGCTTTGTTACTGAAAATCTCCTTCTTATGGGATATCTCATCCTAAAGTTCGTATTGAACCAAATCTTGAAACTATACTGCCAATAGGAAACTCATTACCTAACTACTTGCTTTTTACAAGTGTGTCTTAATTACCTAGTGATAGTGCTAGACATAACCACTACCAATTCAGTGATCCAACATGAACACTTAAAACTCGAAATAGCATCTCTTCAGTAGAGAACTTTCCACCTCACTATCGAAATAACATGGAAGCGACTCACCGAGTATTCCATTTCAAACTTGCGCGCTCCCAACCTCAAACTGCTAGTCTGCCGTTCCTCCTAACCTCTCAGATGTTGACAGGTCAGCCTTCGCATACAGCATCTGAACTGCTAGCAGCAGCAGAGGCTCCACTGCGACACAATATGGTATCTGAAACATGAAAAACACTACGAGAGTACTTGTTTACACGGTCATCTTAACCATACACAGCTTTGATGGAAATTAACCGGTGTAGTAACCTAAACCGGCACGGCAAAATGGGTTATTATGAACACTGAATGTGAATGCAGAGACCCTGTCCAAAACATGAACCACACATTACAATGTCCCTAGTGCCCAGGTAGGTATTCTAACTTCCAAACAATGATAGTAAGCCAAGGCCAGTCAAGGGCTACCGCCAGTGATAGTAGAATAATAACCCTTCAACAACACCCAACTTGACCATCGATAACTAACATGAAATTATAACCTAACACGGGCCACCCCGACGATCCATTGACCGCCACAAAACCAGAATTTTGAATAATGAACACTCTTGGCCATAGTCAATAACAAAATGAAAACGACTCACCAGATTGGCTTAAAAAGATCCATGTGTATGGATCTTTCCACACGTCCACACGCTCCTCCTTGACCTGTCCAGCTCCTTGGTTGTTGCTAGCTTCCTTGCTGCTCCGCTAGACTGGTTTTTTTTTTATTCAAGACAGAGTAGTCGCAGAAACGATCCACTACTGTTTTTTTTTCTCAACTGACACCGCATTTTTTTTGCAAGAATGTAACCGCCATTTTCACTAGCATTGTTTTTACGTGTGATCTCATTAGCACGACCGAATCCCAATTCTGATGTCGCATCACGGCTGGCCGATAGATGCAAACCATCGGGAAGTCAGGATGTATTCCCTTAGGTTAAGACATCGTGTATGGGCAGGTCGGTGGGTACAGTCGTGCAAATGAAATAACATAAATTATTCGATACACTGGGTTTATTTAAATAGTTCACAGTTACAATCTTGCTCACTAATATTACTGATCGATACCGATTCTACAACGTCTTAGCTCTAGGGCGGTCAGTACTCAACCCTTATATTCTGTGTCCCCACCACACAGGTCGTTAGAGAAAGCGCGCCACAGCGTAGTTGTTCTTGATTTGCCGACAGGTGGCGTGCTCGTGATTTGTTTTGACGTCCGTACTATTGACTAAACCCGACATACGCATATGTGTAAGTATGCAACAAATATATAAACAAAACACATTAAAATATACGATGATCATTTTTTGAAACCATACACAAACGACAGAGCGCGCGAGCGCAGGCTGAAATCTATGGTCGGCTGTCAAAAAGAAAAAAAAAATGTTAAGAATTAAGAAGTTTATGTTAATAAAACAAATCGAAAATATTGCTCAATTAATCAATCTGCTTAGCCTTTTCCTGATCAGATCGGTTTCAGTTTAACGTGATACCTGTTGGAAAAGTCAGGATGTCAGATTTCCCGACTTTTGACTATGTAGCGACTATCAAAGATCTAAAAATGACCTGAGGCTCTAGATAAGTGGCATTCCATGTCAGCGAACGCAATAGTTGAAATATCAAAATGTAAGGGATTTATCACGTGATTTTTCGATGTCACTTATCAATCCCATACAATTTTGCCTTATTACAATCGCTATCGCCACGCTTTCGATGATAAAATTTCACTTGTTTAGGGCCTCAATTAAGCCGATTGAAAACGTCAAAACATGTTTTTCTTAATAAGTGATGCAATTTCCTCATGCATACCCTCTGTTCTTCCCAGACAGATGGTGTCCATGACGATTCCCCTTCGCAAAAAGGCTATGCAGCACACGTAGCATCACCCTGGTATATCAGAAAATACAAAATATTTTTAACCAGCTTTACATCTGACGCCTTCGTCTATTTTTTCAATCAGCAAACAAGCAACATAACTAACCACACCATTTCTCAGAATCAGTAGCTTCATGGATAAAATTCCACTTTATTCCGTTCAGTCTACGAAGCCCCTTAAATAAACACATTTCTAAAACACATAAAGTATCAAATACTTGTAGTGTATCGCCACACGAATGCAGTCGCTGCATAAATTGATGTATTTCGACAGAGGATAATATTGAATACGCTCTGAATAGAAATTTACTGTGGTGACAACGTAAATATTTGTATTGAAATATTGAAATCGACACAGTGGTTTGGTTATGCTATTGTAGGCTTTATTGTTTTGTGCATTTGGGCGTGTTTCCTTTAAAGGGTAGAGGTCCGAATGAAATCCGTGTTCCACTGGTTAGGTGTATAAATAGCTATTTGGTTACTCAGAAGAGTAACCGAGGATACATACATTTGATTCATGTTTGAATGCTTGTCGAATTTTATTGAATGAACATTTAGAAAGTTACTGCTTCAATTTTTACAACATACCACACATACATTTTTTGGCCTGAGCTTTTAATAGTGTGACATTCCATCATCCATAGCGATTATTGAAAAGTAAAAATGTAACCTCGTGATATTTCGATAGCTCATGTCATTTTTATATAATACTAGCTTTTACCCGCGGCTTCGCTCGGAGTGAAGCCATTAAAAAAAAAAAAAATTGATAAATAGTATCCTATGTTACTTCTAATACCTCCAAGAATATATGTACAAAGTTTCATGATGATCGGTTCAGTAGTTTTTGTTTGAAAGCGTAACAAACAAACTTACATTCACATTTATAATATTAGTAAGGATTTTGGCAAGTTTGGAATAATTTGACAATAATAACGCATGTAACGTAACGCATTCTAAGCACGTTAATATTGATAGAAAGTCACTTTGTCAAAAGCCCCTGGGCTAAAGTATATTTACTAATTCCATACCTCTATCATGAGATTTTACTAAATGACTATGCTTAATACTGCCTCGAATGCAACAATTACCTACGAAACTTCAAGCATGCCTTTTCTAAAACAAATTTCTTGTAAGCAGCATGTCAAGACACGTACAACGAGTGTAACATTTGAGTTGTTGCTGCAACACGGCACACGGGTGTCAATACGCTGATACGTGATCGAGTTTAGCTGACGTAATCTTGCAAGGTAGGTACAAAGTCAGCACCGATGCATCTACACTAACGAGGTGCGAATATTCTGAAAGAATGAAACGTGATTTTTCATCTTTGTCACCGAACGATATTCAGAGACATAAAAAGATCTGTAGATCGATTTACTAATGATCATCATCTTCCTGCCCTTGTCTCATATTACTTGGGGTCGGCGCAACACGTTTTCTTCTTCCATACCGTCCTGTCCCCCGTCACGCCATCACTGACTTCCTTTTCGTACATATCATTCCTCACACAGTCCATCCATCTTTTCTTTGGCCGTCTCCTCCCTCTCCATCCGTCCACATTTATATTCATAACTCTTTTAGTAACATGCGTTTCATTCCTCCTCTTCACATGACCATACCAGGACAAACGGTTTATTTTCAACTTTTGTATCACTGGCTTCTATAGGTTTTCTAATGATTAGCATAAAATATATCGGAATAACGAAATTCAGCATAATAATCATTACGCATAATATTATTAGGCATAAATGTTTTGCCATAATGTATATTACCATAATTACTGTTGGCATAATAATAATGAAGCATAATGTTATAAACGCATAATGGTACTTACACATAATATTCTTTGGAATAAAACAAACATGTTCGTGGCTCCAGGGTGGCCGACAGGTTACCCCCGCCGCTCCCTAACCTAACAATTGAGTCCTAACCTTTTGTTTTTCTTTGCTTGGAGAAATGCACTTGCAAACTGCGCTACCACGGGGAGATAGTGCACTTATGTGGTTTACTAATGTTTCCATTGATATTTTAAATACGCGCACTTTAAACTTCAAGGTTACCAAATAGACCACTAAAAATCCTTCCACTTTTTTATCCCCCACAAATTACAGGCTTTCGTTTCACCCCCTCTCTATTCTTTTCCCTATGCGACAGACCCATAACCATATCTTGGTATCTGACCCCATAAATTCCATGGCAACATGTTCGTAAGATTTCCGAGTCATTTGGCAAGGTACATTGACGTTGTAGACTGTGTTTCGAACCGTTAAGTTATTGATAGACGGTCGTGGTAACCGAGACTTGTCGGACTATTCTGTTACAGTATTTTAAGTTTGTAAGTATGGGATTTTGAGAGTAGTTACATCGTGTGGTGGAGGTCAAATACCTTACCAAATGAAGCGTGCACCTTGGGTTGTAGACAAGCGACATACTTTTGCGATAACGATTGCCAAAATGTCAATATTGTCACAGAATAAATAATAGAACAGATAATAAAAAAAAATCATGCGCTACCGAATTTTCATTTGCCCAATCCAAAATATTTTTGATTTAAATACTTGTCACAAAATCACGTATCACTAACTCTCACACTCACTCACTCACACTAACAGAAACACACCACACACTCACTTATTTCACTAACAGAAATACTATGTTAGTGAAATAAATCGTTTTCAGTATCCGTCTATTATCTCGAAGTAGGTAGATTTGTCGTATTCTGAATTCGCACTAAAGAGTTACGATAGCATTAACTACATACATCATATCTTGTATATGTACTGAAATAACCGTTTTTATTGAAATAAACTATTTGATTTGATATTTTTAACCGAATTACCGAAAAGGAGGAGGTTCTATGTTCGACTTCTTGTATGTTTTTTTTTATGTATGTTCACCGATATCTCCGTCAACTGTAGACCGATTTTGAAAATTCTTTTTTAAAGATTTGATAAAGAACTTTGAAGATATACAACAGAACTCTTCAATAAATAACGAGTAATCTCTCGGGATTGCTGCAATCGCATGTCTGTTTATTGTGTATAACATTTCATAACATAACATCACGCCGGTACGCTCTTGAGGGGTACGCAAGACTCTCATTTCCAAAAATATAGTTACTTTTTATTTTATAGATTTCTTATTTGGAAGTCGGTAGTATTTTTTTGTAATTTTTTTTTTTTTTTTTCATTTTTTAGTTATACTTACCTAACAGGCAAGTTGTTTAGTAAATTACCTTAACGCCAGATTAGATTATCCGAATATCATGACCTTGAACATAAAGGGTGAAATGAGAGTCTTGCGTACCCCTCAAGAGCGTACCGGCGTGATGTTATGTTATGAAATGTTATACACAATAAACAGACATGCGATTGCAGCAATCCCGAGAGATTACTCGTTATTTATTGAAGAGTTCTGTTGTATATCTTCAAAGTTTTTTTTCACTTTGTAGTTTTCTTATTTGGAAGTCGGTAGTATATAAAAACAGTTTTTTTTTTAATATTAATACAGCAATACATAATAGGTAAATATACAGGCAGCTTACCGAACATCAAGCTTTAATGTTTGAGGCGACGACGCGTAAAAGTATCGGGATAAAATAATAATCCCCTATCGAGGACACCTTTACAATTTACGGCTTTATTCTTGCTTCCTATATTTTTGGGCTCTGTATGATATGAGGTATAAGTAGTATTTATGGACCAATTCGCCTGTCCTATCATAATATTACGGAAAGGGAATGCTGACATCGTGCCTTCATACCTTGGATTGAAGACAGATATTTACGCATAGAGACCATTCAGGACTTTGAAGATTTATATGAAACATGCCGTATAGGTTCCAAATAAATTATATCCAAAGTCGTAAACGTTTGTTTTAAAAGTTCCATAAGTCTTCTTCTTTTCTTCGTGTGAGGATGTGGCCACCTCTGGAGTCAGAGTCAATAAAGTCGCCTTTGGGAACCCCACAGGCCAATGATTTGGCTATTTCAGACTTACATTAACAATATCAGTCCAGGTTTCCTCAAGATGTTTTCCCCCACCGTTGGTGATAATTAGTTTTTTTTTTTTTGAATACTTTGCCACACATAAATAATTCCTCCTGTAGCGTGGGTGAATTTACAAATAAATAACCAGACCGGAACAACTATAATATATGTAGGCCATACATATATCTATTTCGTGCGGGAATCGAAGATCGAACCCGCGACAGGCAGCGCAGCGGCCGATCGTCATCCACTGCGCAAACCGTATCGTCTAAACTTGTCCTTGATATCCTGGTATAAGATGAAAATGGTCACTTTGTTGAATTTATTAAAAGCTCAGAAATCTGATAATTATATTGTACCTACTCGTGTCATTCAGTGTCATCTGGAGATCTTGAAGTACCAATTCCCCTAGCTCTCTCACCGCCATACACTTTTAAGGTTTTACTAGAACAGCAGGCAGCGTGGGTGACGTGCGTGCCATGCAATGCCTTTTACACCACGCCACGCTAGATTTTGTGTAACTTTTGCAGCACGCCATGTGGGCATTCGGCGGGACATTTTCCTGTTGTCTGGTTTTAATTGATGAATAAAAGAGCTACAAATGAAAAAAAATCTATGATAATCGGACTATAACTAAAGAAACATAAGGTCCAAAGTCGAGTAAGCAAAACCAGTTTATTAAGTATTTTTATGACGTATTTTGTCATAACGAAATATGTATTTATAGAAAAAAAATGTTTTGACAAAAAAAAGCAAAAGAAATTATATAAAAATATAAAGAAAATAAGTGATTCATTTTTATTCACGTAATTATGGATTTCTCCGTAACATTGCCGATGGTTGAGACGGGCATTTTAGACACAAAGTATTCACTTTTTTTGTACGGTCTCTGGCGTCTTTTGTAGAAAGTCCAGTAATGCAACTTCGCCGAAGAAGCTCTGTGATCAGACATCGTTCGTAGAATGTTGGTTAATAGTCACAGTTACTAGAATTCGACTTTCTATACCCGCAAGCGAAGGTTGCGCGAAGTTGTCGCGAAAAAACTATTACGGCAGGCTGCCCCAGCGGCGCGCGGTCAACTGACCTAATTACACTTATGGCCTCCCTAACAAATACTTACAAGTTGCAACAAGTACTATTGTCACAAAATTTGATACGCAGGCAGCCCACATGGCCTGCCAGTAAAAATTAAAAATGTGTAGTGGCTTGGTGCATTGAAATTTATATGGGCGGCCAGGGGACCACGTGGCGGTGAGAGTGCTAGATGATATGGATTTCGAAACGACGACGGTCTTTTTCCAGAAAAATCCGAAAGAACATCAACATTACATCACGCCTATATTTCTGGAAAGGTTAGGCAGGGTGCATCTATGTACCTAAGGTAGTCCTCAAAGTAGGGTCTGGTGACGGACAGCCGCGTCGGATTCGCGTATAACGTGAAGTTTTAGTGGGTTGGAGTTCCACATAACTGCGCTATCTCCGCGTGGTAGAAAGAAGTTGTATCGTTTTCTAATGCTAAGGTGACCAAAATCCCCCAATAACTATTCAGTTTTCAGCATTAACCCGTTGCTAAAGCTCCTCCTTCCAAACAGAATATCCCATAAACTAAGCCCCGAGAATACTTTACAACAAGCAATGGACATTCATAGATGATTTAGGGTGAAAGTTTTTAATGCCAGGCTTCGAGAACAATACTTTATTTAGAAGTTTGGCTCTTAGCCTCTCTGAATACCATTTGCACATTAATTAGGTGCCTTAATTCAAAGGCATTGTTAGTAAGGTGGGTTCTTTTTTTGGGGAATAACGGAACAATTCCGTATGTCGTTTTTCCTAATCTGAAGTTTGAACGGCTAGCTGGTCAGACGTGAATTAAAGGGCTGTTGGAGGCAGAATCTACCGGACGGTCTACACTGTAGAAGACCGCATACCTTGGAGGCACGTTGTATGTGGTAAGAATCAGAGTGAGAGAATGACGTAGAAGGAGAACAATCTGAAAATTAAGTCATCAAAAGTGTTAAAGCATAATTGTATATTCGAGGCTCGAGAAGCCGCATCCCAAATTGCACAGGTTTGCTGGTTGTATTTAGTGTTTCAATTCATGTAGGTCAATTAATAACAAACTATCACGCAGGTACATAGTGACTGTATGTCTATGTTTGTATGATATGTGCAACTGAAATATCACGTGGTTTATCCGAATCGATTTGGATTTTCGACAATTGCTGTCACTGATAGAATGTCACTTTGTTAACGCAATCAATTCGCTCAATAGATTTTTAGTCACTATAAATCACACAACACTCAATCTTCTAAACTGGGTCAATTGGTCCACTTAACCTCATTGAAAACCCTAAATTACTCATCTAGACGAGCTAAGACGACATAATACTGCATTTTCTACAATATAAAACAAAACCAGCTTGAATGCTTCATTACGACCATAATGAAAGCCGTCGTGAACCAAATTTAATTAATTTGAGGACCACAAAGAGAGTACATTAGGGGCCAGAGTATTGGTATAAGCAGTTGCAACGTCTAGAGCGTTCTACATAGCAAATAAAGCAAAATTAAATTAGAAATAGCGGACGTAAGACATCGGGGGGAGATAAATATAGTACCAGGAGTTAAGGAAGTCAAAGAAGTGTAGTTTACGTATATCCCATCTAATGAGCGAAAATAACAAGGCATTTCTACAAAGCGGATGAAATAAAAGACTTTTCAATTCATTTAACAAATAAATGGTCCGGTTCCAATTTACTGAGACCGAAACTAAATAAGTAAGTAATTTACTACCGGAAAACGCTGAAATACAAAAATTTATTTTCTATAAATTCTTGATGCCGTAATTTTTGAAACAGAAAAATAAAATAATAATCCCTATTCCGGCTTTCAGCCAGAGTGCAAATCGCAATTCTAGCCAACAGAAATGAGTTCAAAACATTTTTACCCAATAAGCCTCCCGTCGGAGTTAAACAGCTAAACGCAGAAAAGTCCAAATAATGCAGAGGTTAAAGTAAAAAGAAAGTAGGTAGCTATATCGGAAGAAAACTCTTGACAGAAACTCCACATGCTTCAGTAAATAGTAATAACACTGATAGGCGTAAACAAGAAGTAGGGGCGGGCAATCCTGGGATGTTAGCGGAATCCCGAGAAACGTTTTGTCCCGACAAATAAATTGTTTTATGAAGTTTGTTCCGCAGATGGGGGAAAGAAAAACAAGGATTAATAAGAGTTACTCACGCGTTAGAGAGCTACAAAGGATTTGTACCTATTTACCAAAGGAACGAGTCATGAAATGTCTGTTTCGCTTCACGGGGACTATTCTTTTGTCTTCATTAAATCTTGTCGTTTGATATTTTTTAAATTTGTTAAATTTTATATCGTCGTATCGTAGTCGTGGTTGGAACATCATCTGCGGAATTTATTTAGTTGATATAGGACTTTTCAATGTTTAAAGGTAACCCGACGAAGATGTTCTTGGCAAATTACTTCACATTATTTCTGTATTTGAATCCGTTAGATGCGAGACGTACTGAACCAATCGATGTAGGGACACTTGGAGAGACCTATGTACCAGCCTGCAGTGGACGTCTTTCGGCGGAAATGATGATGAAGATTTATGTATTCAATACCTAGATTTACGCTAGACTCCTTAAGAATCCATTGTTTTCGCAAACGATATTAATTTTTTCTTTAGTTTCTGAAATATCAGGAAACATTAAAAAAAAAAAACGAGATATTACAAAAAAAAATGCAGTTTAATGAAACAATCAAGATGTACACTTGTACAGGTTAATTCAAATTGTTGATGTCATTGAAAGGTTGCTTCGAAAGCCTGGGCCAAATCTTCGATGAGATCCTCGGCATCTTCCAAGCCGATAGAGAGTCTGACCAGGGAGTCCGTGATGCCGAGCGCGATTCGTTGCTCCTCGGGAACCGACGCGTGCGTCATTACAGATCTAGAAACAAGATTTCGGGATAGGGTGTGTTTTCGTAGCCGTAAGCAGGCGACAACAGCAACATGTCGCAGCGACACTACTACTTTCTTCGTATTTTGTAGCCGTCTGCAGGCGGCAGCAGCAACATGTCGCAGCGACACTATTAGTTTCTATGTATTTCGTAGCCGTCTGCAGGCGGCAGCAACATGTCGCAGCGACACTACTCCTTTCTATGTATTTCATAGCCGTCTGCAGGCGGCAGCAGCAACATGTCGCAGCGATACTACTAGTTTCTATGTATTTCGTAGCCGTCTGAAGGCAGCAGCAGCAACATGTCGCAGCGACACTACTAGTTTCTATGTTTTTCGTATTCGTCTGCAGGCAGCAGCAGCAAGATGTCGCAGCGGCACTTCTAGCTTCTATGTATTTCTTGGCAAGCGAGCGACGTGTCGCTTGCTACGGAAGGTATTTAATAAAATAAATAGAAACCATTAGTGTTGCGGTGACACGTTGCCTGCCACTGCCACCTGCAATCGGCTACGGAGTTACATCTTTAAGGTTCATACCACAGACATAAATCTAACTAGATAACGCAAGTCCCTTTATCTATATGAAAAACAAGCGTGCCACTTTTTCACTAACAATTTAAAAACAAATTTACTTACCCATAAAAGAAAACATTTCCAATGCCTCGGCCTACTTTTTCTATACATTTTTACAGCTCAATGTGGTATAAAAGGCATTTTTCTAGATTTCGGAGGATTTCCGGTGTCGATAATGCTAAATGAAAAGCTCAGATTACGATCCTTGATCGTAACTTTACTCCGTGTTTTGGCACGCGAAGTACTTACAATCGCGTCATCTAGTTAGATTTATGTCTGTGGTTCATGTGTATGTATGCAGTCTACGGTAAACAGCTGATTATTGCAGCATGCAATAATCAGCTGTTTACCGTCAACTCGCCGATCAGCCACGTCAACGTTAGGATTGTTTATAATTATAATAATATAATAATAATAATAATAAAAGTGTTTATTTCTCACCACAAGCCAAAAAATACAAACAATGTTTACACACAAGCGGTAGCCAACGATTTCTGGTTGTAGATCGCTGGTGCCTGTGGTAGGTAGTAACACCTGTAATACAGGTCACCAGGTCCCCTCCAGTTTAAAGTTACACATATTTGATAGCTTATATCTGGTATCACAGCAAATAACAACAATTTCAAACAACTAGTGAGCTTATTAAAATACACACAAGAGAGAATTGGAGTAATATAAGTAAAACGATTTAAAAATTTAAAATATTTTGAGAGGTTTTTATGAATAGTGGTCTGTGTGTGTGTATGTGTGTATGCGCGTGTGTGTGTGTGTGTGTGTGTATGCGTGTGTGTGTGTGTGTGTGTTTGGAGAGAGTATTAGTGGATGAATCTGATTAGACTAATACGTTAAAAAGAGCTTCTGTGGCAGCATATGTTTGGCTTTGTAGCCAGGCATGTAAAGCGATTTTAAAGTTATGTTTGTTCAATGAGTGTAGGGAAAGAATTTGGTTTAATTTATTGTAAAGATAGGGTCCAAGGAAAAAAAAAAATCTTCGACTAAAAGAAGTTTTAAGAGGAGTAGCTAAGGCAACTATACGGTTACGGCGATTTGTTTGCTGTGAATAGTTGGAAATAGAGTGTTGTTTAATAGCAGTGGTCAGTACAAACAACTGCCTAACCGTAAGGACTTGACAATAATCATAGAGATTGACGGTGGGATATAGTCTTGGCTTGAAACAACACACCTTAAGAACTGCTCTCTGCGCGCGTTCAATCTGAATAAAGTGGGATTTGGCTGCCCCGCCCCAGGACGAGATACAATAGGCCAGAATTGATTGACACAGTGCCTGATATGTCATTTTCATGACAACAGCATCTGCTGAATTGCGCTGTTGTTTAAAAATGTACATGAGCTTGCGCAATCTATTTGATAGGTGTATTATGTACTCTTTGAATGTCAAGTTGCAGTCAATCACTATGCCAAGATACTTTATTGAGGTGACTCGTTCAATTTTACAATGATCATGGGTTCCACTGCCGTCGCTACTGCCATTTGATAGTGTCGACTGCGCAGCAACGTTTAGTGAGCTTGTAGCTGACACCTTGGTATTTCGAATCGAAAAATTTATTATTTTTGTTTTCGATATGTTAAGGGTAAGCAAGTTGTTCTTAAGCCATTCACTGACTGTATCGAACCCCTTCTGAGCAATTGACGGAGATGCGCCACCACTGGTCTTGTAACTGACATGTGAAGTCGATTTCCTACTACATCACATCGACGTGACCAACGGCAACGAGACTGATGTATGTGTAGTTTTTTTTATTAACTAACCCTTGGTTCAACGATGAAAAACAGTCTCCAATAAGAACATTTTTATGGGTCGTAACCTTGAGAGTTGTGGGTGGTGTATTTTTAATTGCGTCATTTACATTCTTTTGAAATATTTATCTGATTTTGCACCTCCATGTGGCACCACAATCATGACCTTTGTGTGACATGGAATGAAGCGTAAATTATGCAACTCAAAAAATGCCACTCATAACTCACAAAATTACGTTTGTTTTTATTCACAATAATTGGTGTTCTTCTGAAAGACGGTTTACCATCTTTTTCTTGTTAATGTAGTCAATAATGACTTAGAGTTTGGTCACGATCCTAAATAATACTTCTGTACCCACCACCTTCTAAACAAAATATTGTTTGAATACTGTCTGATTCTTATCAAGTTAATTTGCACAACCCGATAAAATGCTGTTATATTATCTCAAGTCATTATCCATACCAATACATCACATGCGTAAACACAGTTAGGCATGTAAAGTTAAACTAGAAAAGGTGCTTATGCGCTTTGGTAATTTACGCTTAACACGAACGTCGCGACACGTATGAACCACACAGAGGCAAAGCTTCTGAGTTTTGCACATCCGAGCCTTGTAGTATTCACCTACGCGTGAGTGAGTTTTCATTCTGTTGGGTTAACCTACCTCGTACTGTCTTGTTCAAAACTTGTTATACAGTATTATTTTCAAAGTAGAAACAATTGCCTTATGGTTAGAACGCATAATGACGCATTCTAATTCCCGAAGATAGCCGATGATTCCCGAAGCAGTTAGTATACCTATATCTCGTTATGACTAGAGATAATACGAAGACAAAACTTAATCGCACTGTGCAAATGATCGCCACACAAAGTCGGTGATGGTTTTATAATTCTGAAGTATTACTCACGGTACTTGCGCCAAACTTTCGAATCCGCCCAAACTCTCAGCCAAGATGAATACTTGGAGGAAACTCAGGAGTTGTCTCGACTCCTTAAGTTCACCCGTGTGTTTGAAACTGAACACGCCTGAGTGACCATACGTTTGCTTTTTAGCGATCGCATGTTGCTTGTGAGATGGGAGTTCTGGAAAAAAAATTTTTATTATAAAATAAAAACATAAGATTACGACTATAGATGGACCACGATTGAGGTGCCAGAGATTTATTGCTTATCCACATTTCGTCAGTTCGTTTTAAATTACATTAAAAATGAGGGTATACCTAGATTCCAGGTATCTCATGCCTCGTTACAATGAAGACCGAGGTTCGAACCCCGGAACCACATTCTGTCTCATTACGACCGCAAAGCCAACAAGCCGTACCTAATTAATAAATTCTGTTGTATTCAAAGGAATCAGCCCGCCTTGGGAAAGCGTGTGAAATTACAACCCCCTTTCTGTCAAAGAGGAGGTCCAAAAATCAGCAGGGTGACCATTATTAAGTAACCATTGACTATATAATAAGGACCGCAGATCGCGCTTTTTTATAACGCCATAATTTGGTTCGACATAGGTCATACTAGACCGAAGCGAACTTGCCACGCGATCATGTATCTTCAGGAGCGGTCGTGTGCGCGAGACATTAAAATACAGTCATTATTATATGGTGTCTGCGCTTGTAACTTAACCAAAGAAACCGTTATAATACCTGGATGCATGACTTCAATGACATTTGGATGTTTTTCTAACCACTCAGCAATTTTCAATGATGTTGCTCTATGACGTTCCATACGTAACGACAATGTCTTCAAACTCCTGTTGACTAGGTAACAATCAAACGGTGAAGGCACGATGCCCATTGCTGAAAAGATAAGATTGAATGTAAAAGTAACAAAAATCGTAATCCGTTTACGAAGTCTTATTTGAATTGCAGTTTTTACTTATATATCTTGCAACTATCTGCTTACGGACTTTGTTTTTGAAGAGTGAACAATGAGTGATTGTGATAGATCATGATATTGAAAGAATTGAATTTTATATGATGATATTAGAATCGTAACGTAGCCGGCCTTTGTAGTCAAACTCAAAGTATTTATTAGTGCGTTTTTTGGTGATACAGTAGGTCTTATAGTTAGGTTTTGGTGACTCAAAAAACTACCCATTAGGGCATACACTATTTAACAATATAAGAATTTAAAATCGATATTTCATACAAATTAACAAAATTTCAATATTTACAATACAATCAATTTTTGAATAAAATATTTAGAATACAATTAATTATTATAATAAATATACAGAATACAATAAATAAGTCAAGTTTTTTAATTCACAAGCATAAATAAATAATTATCATTTAGTTTATTACATTTTGTCAAAAAGGAATTCGTCAATGGTATAGTAGCATTTTTCATTTTTCATTTTCCACAGCTGGACTTAGGCCTCACCTCCTTTGCACTATAATATTCGATTCAGTGTCTGTGAAGCTGGATGACATAACATCCCTTGTTCACTCCAGGGCTCGTTGGTGCAATGGCAATGGGTCCTGACAAAGCTAGTTAGCTTCACAAATATTTGACTACTTCTGAGGCCAGTCCACTGGCACTTCGGCATTCCAAACCCAATCTACTAGCATGCATTATATATGTTACGGCTAATACCTGAAGTGCGGCTACACCTAGTATTAGCCGGAGCTTAGGGCACCCCGACACGGATTGGTTAGGTTCGAACGAGATGACGGGAGCTGAGTTCGCTCGCTTTGCTCGCTCACTTCGCTTTTAGGTTACTTTAGACCCTGCGGACGGAAATAGGAGCCCCTCGCAGCGGGGCTCCGTCGACTATGTTGCGTGGCTACACCTAGTTCTAACCGGCTAAAACTAGGTGTAGCCGCACTAATACTAGGTGTAGCCGCACTTCGGGT
The DNA here is from genome assembly GCA_947562075.1 of Orthosia gracilis. Lineage (NCBI taxonomy): Eukaryota > Metazoa > Arthropoda > Insecta > Lepidoptera > Noctuidae > Orthosia > Orthosia gracilis. The sequence continues at coordinate 32,023,865 of OX387264.1, forward strand.
ATTAGCCGTAACATATACAAACTTCAGTGATAAAATTATCATAATTCCAATCATCTCTACTGTGATAAGATGTTTATCCGAAATGATATTATGTTTCTAAAACGGATGACCCTCACTTCTTTACTAGACCGTATAGTTCCAATGCTAACTTACCAGTCTGTAAAAACTTAAGCCTTTTCGCTAAATCTTCGCTGTTGGTTACCGCTGCTCCCATGACGACATCAGAGTGGCCGTTCATGTATTTTGTGCAAGAATACATGGTTATGTCGGCACCAAAGTCCAGAGGTTTTTGTAAGTAACAGGTGAGGAATGTGTTATCTACCACCACGAGGATTTCACTGTTGCGGTTCTTGGCTATTCTGACTATCTCAGCTATATCAACCACTTTTAAATTAGGATTTGTTGGTGTTTCCATCCAGACCATCTGAAACAAAAAGTATTGTTCGAGCAAATATTTCAAATGTGTTTGTAATGATTTTTCTTTCAACTCGATTTTCTTTTTCATGTAGTATTTAGAAGTTTCAGTGTGTATTTAGAAGAAATATTTGTACAGCATTGTATTTGTAAAAATCGAATCAGTAGTTTTTGAACAGACGGACACAAACATACTAACATCGGTTTTAATCTTTATTCGCCCTCGCCTACCTATCTACCTATACATAACACATGTCAATATGGTGATACATGACAATGACAATTAATTTCCAATCAGTATTATTTATAGGTACTGCATAATTTATTATAATATTTGCTTCAATACCTTGCTAAAAGTATAGTTAAAGTTTGATTTATTAACTTTAGCAATAATGGAATCAATCCACTCACTTGAACATCATTTGAGAGATTTTTAAGAAAGTAATTAAAAATCTTAGTGAAAAGTCACGTATAAATAAAATTTAAATAGCATTGTATGACATTCCCATGAAAATTAATACCTACCAATTCCAATTTTCAATATCAAAATATACCAACCTTAGTATTTTCTTGGATTGCCTTTTCTAAATTTCCTGGTTTTGTGAGATCAGTAAATGTTACATCGATTCCCAGTCTCGTTAAAACTTGCCTGAAATTCAAATCGGTGATTTCAATTGCGTCTAAAAACAAGTTTGTACTTGTATAAAAGGGAATTTTAGTTAATCTCCAGTTTCAATCGCTATGATAAGACATATGTCTTTAATTTTTTGGTCGTAGGTCATGTCGGTTCCTTAACGATGGTTTCCTGAATCAATGAGTTTTCTAGTTTCAATTTATTACGGCACTACAACTATATATTTGTTATTATTATTATTGATAGGCTCGCGTTTAACCACTATCTCACCAGATTTTAAGCGATGATGCGGTCCAGGGTAAAGCACGCTTACCTAGAAGTAACCTAATCAATCTTGACATAAAAACACCTAGATTGTCGCTATCAGAAAACACAAGACTCCGGCAGGGAATAAAATTCCCAAAACGTTTAATGCGTATGCGTATGATGTCAACCATGTACTTATGGCGCATGTCCGTACGTCTTGCAGTGTGTTGTAACATTATTTCTTTTTTATGATATTCCTCACCTCAAAAGCCTGTCAGTACCGCCATAGACGTCATCCATGGACACTATATGATCGCCATTGTTCAGCAGAGTAGCAATGGTGGTCGTAACTCCAAGACCGGAGCCGTAGACGTAGGCATATTTAGCACCTTCCATCGCTGCCAGACATTCCTCCAAGGTGTATCTCGATGGGTTTCCTGATCGAGCGTATTTATAACTCTACAATTGAATTGTGACATTAGTTTTTTATGGTCCTGAGTTCGATTCCTGGGAGTTGCAAAATGTTATTAGAATTGTACATAATGAATTTCTCAGTATTCCACAGTTTCAATTTCTACCTTCTATAACACGACACTGAACCCTTTGGTCCCCCAAAGGGTTCAGTGTTCAGCATAACGTTATAATAATATGTGTATTTCTAGAGATGTAACGGAGGAGGTTTTACCGGAACCGAAGTCAGAGTCCGAGTTTATATTTTTTTTTTGTTGGATTCGAAATAGAAGTTGGAAGGAGATAGGAGAGAAATATGTTAAGATTGTTAAGGGCAGGTCTAATATGCAAATAGCAAGTAAAAGTGCAATCGACAGAAAGCACGTGGACTGAGGGGTTATCTGCACGACAAGACACATATAAATCCATTTATACGCGCTAACCGTACTCAAAATCAAAAAATCAAAAACGTTTATTTCAAATAGACCAATTACAGGCACTTTTGAATTGTCAAAATATCGGTCAGTCAAACAAAGAAGTGAAGCTAAATTGCGCGTTCCAAGGAGTAGATCTCTATGGAGAAGAACGTGCAAGAAACTCCATGGACACTCTTTTAAATCATTATGTGTTACGTATAATGTTAGGTTACATATTTCTTGTTGCTTCTATTATGTGAGCACAATGTAGATAATAATAAAAAAAAAAAAAAAAGATAGCAACTGAATTAAACCACTGGCAGCTAAGAGATGACCAGTCTCATCTGACGGCACCCGTTCACGAGCATGACGCGTGCATCAAACCCACTCAGCTCAACCATTTTGAAGGGAACCGAATGACCCAATAACACGCGCCACCAACAGCGAGACATTTGAGTGAGCATGACAAACTCTCAACTGCCATGCTTGCAATGTCAAAATAAAAAGTTGTAACCTAATAAAAATGCTCCATGGTACCTCACATTCACAAATTTGAGAGAAAAAAAAAAAAGTGCTTCTACATTATACAATGCTATTATTTCTAAATATAACATGTAAAGAATCCTTTGAAATAAACAAATGAAATAAAAATAAAACACTGAAAACAACAATACGAAAAGGGCAGCAGCATCTCTTCCAATATAAACTAATTTGTAGCTACAAATGTATGTGGCTGTGGAGCAGGACCGGCATTTAGCCAAGCATTTTTATCAAGGAGATAATCTTCCAATTTATAATATGCTTGTCTACACGGTGTGCGTTTAATGCATGTTTTAAATTTTGACTCGTTTAATTGGAGAATTTCTAGTGGAATTTCATTATAAAATTTTACACAGTACCCCATAAAAGAGCTAGCTACTTTAGCTACCCTGAATCGAGGTTGATCTAACTTGTCCTTATTTCTAGTATTAAAATTGTGCCTATCACTTATTTTAGTAAAAAGATGAATATTTTTCCGGACATACATTATATTTTCATAAATGTATTGACAAGGTACCGTCATGATGTTTATATCTTTAAATAATTCCCTAAGAGAATCGCGCCTGCGAAGATTGTATATGGCTCTGATAGCTCTTTTCTGCAGAATAAAAATAGACTCTATGTCTGCAGCCCGTCCCCATAGCAAAATACCGTAAGACATGATACTATGAAAGTAACTAAAATAGACCAGCCTCGCGGTATGTACATCAGTAAATTGACGGATTTTTCTGACAGCATATGCTGCTGAACTAAGCCGTCCTGCCAGAGATGTTAAATGAGGACCCCATTGTAGCCTCGAGTCGAGCGTGATTCCCAGGAAAACCGCGTTTTCGACGATTTCTAGTTTCTCCTTGTTCAATATTATTTCCGAATCATTACTTTTAACATTCGGTAACGCAAATCTTATGCACTTCGTTTTTTTTTCCATTTAGTACTAAATTATTAACAGTAAACCAGTTTTGGACCTGCTGTAGAGCGTTGTTTACGTCATCAATACGTGTGGAACGTCTATTGATCTTAAATATTAAGGACGTATCGTCAGCAAACAATACTATATGTGGTTGTTTTTTCAATAAATGCGGTAGATCATTTATATACACCAGAAAGAGGAAAGGACCCAATATAGAGCCCTGTGGTACCCCCATTTTTATTTTTAAGCCCCGTGAATTTACACCATTTATCTGAACTTGCTGTTGCCTGTCATTTAAATAAGATTTCATTAGGCTTAGTGCAAGCTTACCTAATCCGTAATGTTCCAGTTTTAAAAGTAAGGTTTCATGATTAACACAATCAAAAGCCTTTGATAGGTCACAAAAGATTCCAATAGCATCTTGGGCTTCCTCCCACGCTGCAAATATGTGTTTTAATAAGGAGACACCAGCATCAGTTGTACAACGTCCTTTGGTGAAACCATACTGCTGTTCGTGTAAGATTTTATTAGTGTTAAAATGAATAAGCATTTGATTAAGCATAACTTTTTCAAAGACCTTACTGAAAACCGGCAACACGGAAACAGGTCTATAATTATTGGTGTCATTATGGTCGCCGGATTTAAAAAGAGGTATAACTTTACTGAATTTCATTACATCTGGAAATACTCCTTGGTCCACACACAAATTAAAAATTAAAGCCAAGTATGGTGCCACGGTCTCGATTATAGATGTACAAACTTTAACAGACATTCCCCATAGGTCCTCGGTTAATTTTATTTTTATTTGCCGGAAAGCCTTTAGGACTGTCATAGGGTTTATATGTTTGAATTGAAATTCAGCCGAACAGCCTGGCACGTTTTCTTTCAATAAAGAAATTGAGGCCTTCGGCGAGGAATTTAAAGCTTCCGTTGTCTTAAGAGGTATGTTGGTGAAAAAATTCACAAACTCTTGGGCTACTTCTATGCTAGAATTTATGGGACCATGTGAAGTCTCCAATAAAAAATCCGTGTTTCGTACCTTATTTCTATCTGTTTCACTATTAATAACTTTCCAAACGGTCTTTATTTTATTGTCTGCCGATTTGATTTTTGTGCTAATGAAAAGGGCCTTCGCTACTTTGCAAATTTTTCTAAAGAGTTTAGAATATTTATTTACATACTTGTTAAAGCTTTCAGAGTAAAAAAATGGTTTAAGGCCATATAGTTCATATAGTTTTGCCCTACTTATCCTTATACCTTTTGTCGCCCAGTCACTAAATACAAACTTAGGGAAAACATTTTTTGACTTCTTTTCAAAACTTTTATTAAATTCATTGAGTATTACTGAAAAGAAATTATTATAAAATTTATTGGCATCATCAATACTATGGCCCAGAACATTTAATTTATTTTGTATGTTACTATTAAATTTTGTTAATTTGCTAAGTGTAATTGGCCTAAATTGAATTTGAGCTTTTTCCAAAGTTGCTTTAGACTTAAAAGACACCGTTTGTCCACTATGATCAGACGGAAGATAATTTACTATGGCTTTATCTAAATAATCACAATCACAGAAAATATTATCAATACAAGTTGCAGAGGTTGGAGTTACTCTAGTTGGTTCTGTAAAAACATTAGACAGATTAAATGATTTAAAAAGGCTTAAAAATCTGCAGCTATTTGAATTATTTTCTAAAATATTGATATTAAAATCCCCACAAATAATTATGGATTTGTTACTGCCTGCAAGTTTTGTTAGAATATCCTCCATTGTTGCTTCAAATAAACTTAAGTTTTGAGGGTCAGGGGGTCTGTACATGCACACTACAACATGCTCATCTAGCTCAACACAGGACAGTTCAATGCAATGTTCATTTGACAAGCTAACTATATCATTACGTTGTTTAAATTTTAAGCATTTTTTTATTAAGATCAGGGAACCACCCCGCAGCATAGATTTACGGTTAAAACAACTGCCTACACTATAATTTTCATAACTAAGTAGCATTTGGTAATCATTCAACCAATGTTCAGTAAAACATACGGCATCAAACATTGTTTTTTCTAAAAACATTTCAATTTCTAATAATTTGGAAGAGATACCCTGAATATTTTGATGAAATAACTTCAAGACATGCTGCTGAGCCCCTTTTTGGCTTTTAACTTTTTGAAAGCAAGAAAATACCTCGTTATTACTTCGTATAACTATGGTGTTACTGGTACTCTCTTTTGTCCTATGAATTAGTTTAAACTACTATCTGGAGTTACAAAAGAATTTTCCATAGTGATACATGGAACCTCCTTCGTACAGTTCACAAAAGAATTAATAGCAATTAAGCTATGGTCAATTTGGCTGTCCACAGGGTTATTAGTATTAATACTAAACATTGTGGTTTTAACTAAACATGACTTTGACATACTACTTATGTCTGTGTTAATAAAATAAACTAATAGCTTAGCTATTGTGTGTCTTATACTAGTTGGCAGATACGCTGTACCTCTAGTTGACCTTAAATGACCAACAAAAATGTTGGTGTCAAAAAACATAAACTTGTCACTATAGTGACTTGTTAAGAAATGCATATGTTGATTAAGCATATGAATATACTTATTTTTCCTACTAGACAATTGTTCATAATATGGGAATGCACACAATATTATTTTCTTGCACTTTAATTTTAACATCTCAGTTACAAAGTCAGTGATGTCTTCCTTTCTTACTTTCAAACTATTACCTATAAACACTGTTACATCAGTATTACGATTATACGTTTTTCTTTACTAACTGCGGTCACCGTGTCGCAAGATGAAGTGAACATGAAGTGAGCAGTGAATCCATGCCATCAAGGTGGAATCACCGAAGTTTTCACGGTGAAGTGTTAGCAGAACAGACCGGCTGCTGTGCTTCGACCTATCTCCGATTTAATAGTGTCGGAGTCAGAGGTGTAATATGAATCTGAATTTTTGACTGGACTGGCCTGAATCAAAGTCCAACCTCCGCCTCCGTAAGATCTCTAGTGACGCTATTTATTGGCTATCACATAATTATGAAAACTGATATTTTCTTCTTTTAAAGAAGCAAGTAGATATAGCTTACACTAGTTCCGTCAGGAGTCTGTTTGAACATGGTAGACAAGGTAATAGGAGGCACGACCGCTCCAGACTTCCATTTGTCAGGGTTCTGACCAGCGTGAATAGCTACGGTAGCAAAGCCCGGCTTTTGCACCAAAAATCCGTTTTTCTCCATCTAAGATAGTTAGAATCATCATCAGTTAACACCAATATAATAAATACCATAAGTGTCCCAAGAACTTTAATTTGACATTATAGTTCTTGGGATATACACTTGATTAATTTGACATTCTAGTAATGTTTGTGACATATTTATTAATTTGACATACTTATTGATTATTCTGATTGTTGGTGACATATTGATTGATTTGACATTATAATTGCTTGTGAGATATATTGGAATGAATCGATATTCTATGGTTTTTGATAAAATTGATTAATTTGACATTATATTTGCATGTGAAATATATTGTATTGAACTGATATAATAATTGTTTGTGAAATATTTCATCAATTTGACATTCTATTTTTTTGTGAAATATTCGAATTATAGTTCATTATAACGGTTTGACTTATATTTGCTAGATCATTATGAGATTACATCTGTTTGTAACATGTTTTATAACAATATACATTTTGCTACAAGAATTTAATTAATCTTCTAGTGATAATTTTACTGCAGCGGTACATAATACCGCCAATTCTTGTAATTATGTACCCAATATTAGGCACAATGTTATTTTTTTGTGAATAAATAAATCAAATGAATATAAAATATGCAATAATAAATGAAGTATTAGATAAAAGTTTCAATTTGTTCATTCGACACAAAACCAATGGGTATAATTTGGTCACCTAAAAAACCACCAATGTCTTAAAATATTAATTCTAAATCTTTTGTCTTAGTTTGTTATGCTAGAAAACTGTGCTAATATTACATTATAAATTAAACGATATAACGTCAAACTTACCTTTAAAGCCCGATTAAAATATTTTTACCATTCCACCACACTTGAACCTCAATACCAAATGGTACTTCTCTGATATCAAATCCTCTTTATATTACACTACACACATCTCACTCTTGTCATCTACACACTAAAAATAGATAACAAACAAATACTTATTTGCAAACTCCCTACAGAATAGTGAGTAACGAACGCGGGATATCACATTTTTGTAAACATTTAAACGCTTAAACTCAATTACTAAAAATAACAAGTTATCGTTCTTTAAATAACCTCTATAAAACAGTTATTTTTAGGTTTAGTACAGGTGATAGGACTGAAAAAGTAAACTGTTATTGAGTTACGATAGGTTATCAACGAATACCTATAAAAATATGTATTTACAGATGATTGTGTGCCATGAAGGGCAGACGGTGACGTAATATATTTGTTGTTGATCGTGCGAACACCAGTTGGAGCGCCCGCGCACGTTTGATGCGTCCCGCGCCCGCGCATCTCACCCGCAGACGTCTTGGGCGTAGTGATGTTCCCGGTTTCTTTTTGTAGATACGAGTATATATTTTGGATGACAATTTTTTGAGTTCTTGTATTGTACGCAGCAGTGCTGTCGATATAACTGCCGAGAGTGTCGTACAAGAATCGCGCCGTGTCTGTCACTAAAACGTGCTAATACCGTAAAACTCGATGTGTCACTGTAACGTTCGAGAAAATGTACTTCATGTAATATTTTCTAAATAAGTAAAACAAATATTTTTGAAAGGTCATTTGTCAAAAAAATGCATGCCAATAAGCTTTCATCATGGTGATAAGCTTACTTTTTGCACGATAAATCCGTCACGATTTGCTAATAATGCGCTATCCCTTGACTGCCTGAAACGCGGATCCACGCGAGTCACGATGGCTTTTTAACTGTTTTTGTAATTACGGCATTCAACCGGTTAATGCAAATTTTACTAACCTTTTCTTTATAAAAGAATTGGTTTTGAATAGACTGCACAGCGTGAATTAAACTACTCAAGGCACTTTTCAAGTTATAAAAAAAGTTTAAAGCTAAAATAAAAACGCCAGTGATACCATTAAAACTATAAACCCCGATCGGATGTGAAACAGAACGTATTTAAAGATTGCAATAAAAGTTTTCTAGTACATTGGCTTCGCCATAATGGCAGACCGTTGGTTACAGTTGGTTTTTACGAGGCTTTTTTACAACAAGCTGTGAGGAATATTGTTTGTTTACATGGATAATTTCTCAAACATATATTGTAACGTTACGTTAAGCTCAGACGAGCTAAAACGTAAGTCACGTTAATAAAATAAGATTAATAAACTAAGGGCCGGCTTCATACGACGTGCCGCCCGCGTCTTTCAAGTTGGCGAAGGGGCAACCGCAGACCAGGGCGGCGAGATACGGTGCGATGGGAAGGCTGGTGGAGCGCTACCGCAAGATGTGGGCGCTTGTGTTCAGCGTGCGCACCCTACGAGTACTGCTGGAGGGCTCGCGCGGCCTTAGCGCGCAAAACCACCGCGCCGCTGAGGACCTGTCTGCAGCAGTTCATACTAGTTCCACGTGCCAGTCTGGCACAACTTGTTGTTATAACAGTAGAAGTTCACTTCAGAGTATAATTGTTATTTATTAATAGTCTTCAGGGATGAATAAGACTCATTCACAAACTGAATTCATTATAATTTATAATAGTACTTCGTGGATACACTTTGTAATTTAAGGCTAACATATGTGCCCTTTCGCCAACAAAACCAAACTAAAAAACTGACACCCGTTTTTCCCATGTTCCTCAGATGACACATCTCTTCCGAATTTCAAATTCAAAATATCAATTATATGATCAAAACGAATAAAAAACGGTTTACAGAAGGGGCAGTCTACCGCTGCCCTTACTTTGAAGATAATGTACAACGAGCTTATAGAATGCCTAGTCCATGGTATGTTATGTCGTCTTAAGAAGAATAAATTGGACAGACAGATGTCAATTCAGATGAAAAATATAAAATATTTTAAGATTTTACAAATTAGCGATATAAATAAGATATGGAATATTAAAACAATCAGATATAACTAAAACTATGCTTTTCATGTGCTAACAGTATCAAAGAATACATAAAGGTGAGTCACATGAGTTGAAACAATTTAAAAAGGGGATCCCTTCTTTTCGCATAATGTTCTTTAGCCTAATATACTTCGGCATAACGATTTTGGCACAATTTGTTTTGGCATAATAATACTTTGGCATAATTTTTTTAGGCATACAATTTATGTTGGCATAATCATCTTAAAGACTAATTTGTTTTGGCATAAATTTGATTCGCATAACGTTAGTAGGCCTAATGACTATTAGCATAATAATATTTAGGCATAAAATTAATATAAATAACAAAAACAATTTTCATGCAAATGATTTATTATACATAAAATTATGTAACTTAAACGATTTTTCAATCGCAAGATAACTTTTATCTGAAGAATATATTAGATGTTTTGACAGTTTTTGTATAAAAAAATATGTTAATCAGTTAACTTCTATTATGAGAAATAAATATGGAGGTTATTCCTCAGATAGAAGTTAACTGATTGAAACAGTGGTCCTTAATTATGTATAATTATTTATTTTAGGTGTATATTTTTAGCAATTGCTTGTAAATATGCTAGTTTAGAAGCATACTCATCTTTTTTACTAATAATTTTTTCAATTCTTTTGGTTTTGTCCGTGTATTTTTCCTTTTTTTTTTGGTATAAGTGATGTTCCGACATCCAGTTTATCTATTTCAATGGTTTGATGTTTTATTTCTTGAACGATCTTTTTTGCCAAAAAATAAAATCCAGGATGGTGTTTTCCCACAAAATGTGCAAATCTATTGTGCCATGCCTCTGCATGATTTTATGTCCTAGGTCTATTTTCCTTTTCTAGTATATTATATACGTATCTACGTACTCCAGACTTTGGGTGGAAATGGTGGTGGTGAACTTGTAGTGCCCCATACACAATTCTGATCAAACCAATTTGCTATAGTTTCTGTAACAATTAAATAATATTGTTGGTTAAAAATTTAATATGATGTGCAACAAAAGTTAGTGACAGAACCGAATTGCTGTAAAACCGACTCTACGTAGTCTTGTTTGTCCTACCCCTAGAGTGTAATTTAAAATCGCGTAGGCGCGGTGGTGAGCGAAAGCCGTCTGCGACGATTAGCACGCGTGGGGCCGCCTCGACCCTACGCGCCTACGCGCAGCCCGCAGCGCCGGAGCCGAGACAGAAACCCTGCCTGCTGCATGCTTGCTTGCATGCTGCTTGCTTACTTGCATGCTGCATGCTTGCTTGCATGCTGCTTGCTTACTTGCATGCTGCATGCTTGTTTGCTGCATGCTTGCTTGCATGCTTGCTTGCATGCTGTATGTGTAAATAAATTTATGCTTAAGGATATTATGCTTAAAAAAGTTATGCTTTAGAACTTTATGCTTAATAAATTTATGCTTTAGAATATTCTGCTTAATCATTATTATGGTTAGAGAAATTATGCTTAAAAAAATTATGCGTAAGCTGTTATGCGTAATTATATTATGCGTAAATATAATTATGCCAAACAAAATTATGCTAAGATATATTAGGTCTTAAAATTTTATGCAAATGGATAGGGAACCTTTAAAAAGATATAAAGTTGTGATTTGTATAGTATTATAAAACGTAAATAGACTAAAATATGTGGGTCTGCACAGTAGAACACCACAATATGTGAAAATAAGTAGAATATTTTTTTATAGTTTTGAGGTAAGATAGAAGTGAAAATCCTCAGAGTCTGGCGTCCCACAAGATGTTCAGACCAAAGGTATTTACATTATACATCTTTGAGTGAATAGCCAGTTGCAATAACACAACATAGGAATAATTTATCGATATCAAAAAGTTTTGCACATTACTAGCGGTTTCAATTGGCGGCCATTATCAGCTGTCAATGTCAACACTGGCTGTCAAAGGAATGTCGTCTTTTATCATAAAACAATATTGATACCTACATAACACAAAATAAAACTAAACAAAATTCCATGTACTGTTCAATGATAAATTATTCAAACGAATATAATATTTGTCACTGTACTCATCATTATGAACACCTTTACTAAGGGATTAGTTTATGATTAGATTTATAACATGAAAAAATCAGCTACCCCATACATTTATAATTTTTTTCGCAATCTCAGCGTTAGTTAAAGTCGTTCATAATAATATGTACAAGGACTTCTTTTCAGAAATTGAGTTATTTCAGTTACTTACGCATTATTTGAACAACTATAGAAAAAAAAAGTTAAATAGAACCCCAGGACACTTAGGTACTCCTCCACATCGCTGTAAATTAAATCGATTGATCCAACATAAAACTCGACGCTGAAAAGAAATGTCGAATTTCACTGTAAACGATTTCCAGTACAACGAATATAAGTAAATAATTCCGAGAGTTTTCCCGGCATTTCCCAACCCTATTTCGAACTTGATAAGGTAAGAGTATTAAATGAGAAGCGAAAAGCTTGTATTTTGAGCCTAATGAACACAATCGTCCTGGAGAGAGACAAGCCTTTCGAATTCCTTGCGAAAAACGACTATTGTTGCCTTTATCCTACAGCCTCAACTCTCCAAACGAATTTCAACCCTGACTTTTCAGTTTTAGGCATGATTTTGGTTTAATGGATGTTTGGTATTTGGACTGTTTTAATCAGTAGTCCTGAACGTTTTCTTTCAGTCGTATAAGCGATCACTTTAGTAGTTAATTGAATGTGATCATAAAAACAGCTCTTTGCTTTCATTATGGCACTATGTCATGGGTGACGATTCATCTGAGGCCAGTTGATTGCTCTTTAGTTAATTGCTTGTTGCTGTCGGTATCTTTGTCTAAAAGTCTGAGCGAGGAACTATGGTTTGGGTATATATAAATTTGTTGTTTTAGTGGCACTTCAAACGTCCGTCCATCTTTGACACAAGCATGAGAACTCAATATTCGAAATCTTTTTATTCACAGTTCTTTTTACAAGCTTTGGTTGGTTGTTTGCTATGTTGGATGAAAATGCACGGTCAATTAAGTGAAATCTTTCTAGATCTAACATGGCGGACTACGGATAAATTAATTTGGAGCACCTCTTTGATATGGGTATCTAATGAGAGGAATTAGTGAGAGAAATACGATGAGATGATTGCCTAAATGGGCATATAAGGTGGCGGAAACTGCTTATATCATTATCATGCCTGTATGTTGTGGATTGATCGCTATCTAAATTGCATAAACAAGCTAAGAATTCTGATTATTATTATAAAGCTATTTGCTCAGGGGGCCAAATCGGATAATTCAACAGTACCTATTACAATGAATCCGATCACTGATCCGAACGGTTGATTTTGAAATGTTGATAATGTCCTAACTAAAAGGCGTCGACAATTCATTGAAAAAAACCGGCCAAGTGCGAGTCAGACTCGCGCTCGAAGGGTTCCGTACCATTATCGCAAAAACGGCAAAAAAACACGTTTTTTGTATGGGAGCCCCACTTAAATATTTATATTATTATGTTTTTATTTGTCTTTTGTTATAGAGGCAACAGAAATACATCACCTGTGAAAATTTCAACTGTCTAGCTATCACGGTCCATGAGACTACCTGGTGACAGACAGGTGGACCGCGGAGTCTTAGTAATAGGGTCTCGTTTTTACCCTTTGGGTACGGAACCCTCAAAATTATCACGACTAATCATAGAAAATAGCAGACTTGAAGTAGTATGGACCGATTTTCAGCACATTTGCAAACATTGGCCCAAATTATGTGAAATACAAAAGAATGAGAGTACATTTTTTTGTATTCTACCATTGTCTTGCGCAAGAGCAATTACACCACTTTTTACTTCGACTATTGCCCCATTGTATTGAGTTGAACGATTTAGGTAGGTACAAATTTTCAACCCTTTTGTACGACGTGGGGTGAATAGGGTAGAAATGTTCTAGTCGAGTGCATTAGGACATGTTTTGAAGCAAATAGTGAATAGAACTGAGTTTTCTTTCGTAAAGGTGCAATTGGCTATAGAATTCCTTGGAAATTTTGGAAGCTGCAGGTTTCATTTTTTTGTAAGGAAATGGCTGAAATAATCTGAAAATCTGTAAACACTTCAAATGTGTAGCCAGCTTCATCATCATCATCATTTCAGCCGAAAGACGTCCACTGCCAGGCGTCGCCACATTGACCGATCCCGTGCGTCTCGCATCCAGCGCCTTCCCGCATCCTTAACCAGGCCATCGGTCCACCTAGGGTGGGTAATCAGCTTGCTCGCTTCCAAATACAAATAATAAATGATTTTATTTCTGTAAGTAGGTTTGTACAAACACTTTTACATGTCGATCATATTTTTAAAACTAGATGAAGTCGGCGTTTCCTATCTGACTACTCTGAGAAGAAAGGCCGAAACAAACTCAGAGGTCACAGTCTCTTTTAAGGTCCAGACAAAATCTTTGTTAGATCATGTAAAGACCATGTAGACTGAAGTCTGAAATGGTCTTTTGAGGAAAGAACCAGCCAGATTGAGTGGACCTGTCCAGTCAGTGCACGCATTCGTCAATAACTGTGCAGCTCAACTCAGAATTTAAGGAGCTCAACGATTCGACGAACAATACCAAAGAAAGGACATTCGGGTAGGCCGCATAAACTACTCAAACTGCCAGACCATGATTAAAACTAATTTGGATAAATTAAAATTAAAAACAAACAAAAATTGAATCCACATAGTCTTCACATTCACAACAATTAAAATAAACTTAAAATAAAATAATATAATACTTTAAAAAGTAAATATTCTTGTCATTGCAAGAAAACAAAAAAAAAAAAAAGAAAATACAAAATGTTTATTTCTGTACCAACTATTTTATATTAGTTTATGATTGGAGCCTCCTTTAAAGCATGATGACGCCTGTGTTAGGCGATTCTTTGGCTGTTTGTACAACTTACAAAATTATTTGAGTTACATTTGCTTTTTTTAGACTATTATATTTTTCTCGGGTGTTTGTTTTGCTTTATTGCCATTTGAATAAAGTATAATTATTGTACATTCAAACATGCTTGCTCGTTTGTGAATACATTAATGTATATGCAATTGAAGTATCATGAACACCAGGAAAATTAATACTGAAATAATTAAACACTGATTATTATCGAATTCCTTATTTAAATTCGCCAAAGGAATTATGAAACTGTAAATATGTATCTAATCTAATCATAATTAATCATAACCTAATTATGATCAGCTAGTTTTTTTTTTAATAAAAGGGTAAAAGTGAGAGGCTTTCGAGGATCACCGTTTCCACAACTCCTCGAACTAGACAGAAAAAATAAATGCCCTTTATGACGTTGAGTTTGGTCTCCAAAAGTTCAATACTGTTTAAAGGCACCGTTACATTTGGTTCACGAAAAGAGCGAAAAAGTTATTTCAACCGAATGCAGAAACATCAAACGATTTTACACACCTACTCAACCAGCGTTTGCTAAAACACACTTTAAACCCGTAGACCTGAAGTTCATTTTCAATTGTTTTTCGTTGGAATATTTGAAATGCTCCTAAAGTTACTTTCAAGCTTTTTGAGAACTGTGCCGACAAGCCTAGCGTTGGACTACAGTCTACACTGTGTGGCAGCGCAATTTGTACCCAAAACAACTGTTTGCACTATGTGTAAGTCCATTCAAGTCACTGTGATCGGGCAGATTTTGTACTGACAAGATATTCGGGCACGCAAGTTTTGACTGCAGTTGTTAGTTGGGGAATAGACTTCAGAGTTTTGTGAAGATATAATTTCTGGCATAATTGAATAGAACAATGTTTGTTTTCACATAATTTATGGGCAGTTGACATGTTTCACAAGAAATTCTTACAAAAATCTTCTAGGCAAGCGTGCTTCACCATTGACCACATCATCGCTTATCATCGGATGAGATAGTGGTCAAGCGCAAGCCTATCAATGATAAAAAAAAAAAACAATTTTAGAAGATCGAAACAAAAACATTAAACCCAGCGGAAAAGAGTTGAAAAAACAGTATAAAATGTAAATAAAATTACTACCTACCTAATTAAATTATCCTTACCTACTGTCTTTAAGCGCAACAGGTGCTAAGTGTTTTTACCCCAGGTAAAGATTTCCATGTTTATGTTACCTTAATTCAATATAGACCTATAGGGATTCGATAGAGACCCAATGACGCTTGCAAATGTGCAAGATTGCTAGATTCTATAGTTTATCAATATCTTTTAATACTGATATCCTAGCATTATAATGGATCTAATTCAGTACAAAACAGCATTTACATACTTACATAGTTTCTACCTAAATTACAACTAACCCAAAATAACACCACTTGCCTAACTAAACACTTGTCCACCGCCAACCGAACCAATTAATCAATTTAACTGAAATATATTTTGATCAACTCTTATTCAATAATATTTCCAAATTGTTATTTTATTGGAAAATAGGTTTCATTTGGCGCTTATAATAATAGACACGAAGCGGAATATGCCTGCTTATGACAACACTAGCTGTGCCCTGCGGTTTCTCCCGGAAATTACTAAGAGCAGACTCGCCACCCGCCCGTCGCCGCCCCCGTCCGCCCGTTCGGTAAATAGTTATGTTGAATTATTTTAATTTTACATTTTCTCCTTAATTGAGCGTCCTAATAACATGCTATAAAAGCAAAAGTTTATCTTCATGAAGGTGTTTTAATGATGAAATAAGATTTATATTATTTTGGCATTATATAAATTTGGGGCTTAAAATCCCAAATGGCCCGGGGCGCCATATCTTTAAATACGCCACTGATAAGAGATAAATATATAGTGTCGCGGACTTTTTAGATCTACTGAAAAACAATATATTTCAGGTACATGGTACTTACATATAATTAGGAATTACCCCAGCGCACGCGGATAAAGCAGTTCGACAGCGGTTTTTCGTCCGACTTACTTTACAAATATCAATATTTAAGGCTAACTAAGAACTTTAACGTAATCTTAGATGACCTAGAGCCTTTCTCATGAATGTATAATAAAAATGAATATTAATAATTTTTCAAATCCTACTGGTAGTTTCAGAGATTAGAGCGCTCAAACAAACAAACAATCAAGCACTTTCGTTTTATCATATTAAGAACATATTTACCTGTTCATCAAAAACTAAGATCGAACTTGCGCTTGATACAAGTTGAGCAACTGTTCTGCCATGAAGTATCGTCTCAATATCGTGAAGATCCCCAATTTTAGACAGCCAGCTGAGCTTTTGCCTCAATGAAAGGACCAAAATTGAGCGTCGATGTCAACGAAATGCCAAGACCCTCAAGATGGTCCGTGGTGGTTTTGTGTCTCAAGATGGTCCGTTATCGGCATAGTCACATCTCGGAAAGAAGGAGCTGGGTTGAATTGGCTCCTTTTAGCGCAAAAAAGACAAGTCTGGGTCTTAGCAGCATTGAACCTGACCAGATTGGCATCGACCCATTCGGAGACTGCCTTGAATGGCCCTGCTTTGAATGGTATTATTATTTTATTTATTTCTCATCTTTACTAACTTACTTTAAGTACTACTAATACTACTGTTAAGGGTTTAGCATAAGCATATAATTATTTATATTGTATGTCGTTTTGTGACAATTAAATACTTTTCTTTCTTTTTCTTTCTTTCTTTTTCCTTCAATGACAGATTCAAGCACCCAACTATGGTCTCCCGGAGAGACCAGCTCTGAGGTCCAGTAGCAAGCGCATCGGACACGTATCTATCAGCAACAGTGCTGCCGTCCGTATACCCAAAGCAGATCGTTTATGTGCAGCAAGAACAATGTTGCTGAGATTACCAACCCCTGACGGATTCCAGCATTAATACCCAGTTGGTCAGACGAGCGGCCATCAAGTACCGAATGGTTCCTCAGGAAGTCTGCAATCCAATCGCACAGACCACTGGGCAGACCGAATGAAGGAAGCTTACCAATAAGGCTTTTATGCCAGACCTTGTCAAAAGCCTTCGAGATGTCCAGGGAGAAAGCAAGCGCTGCCCCGTGCCTCTCCATGGCCTCACTCCACATGTGAATGGCATACGCTAGAAGATCCCCAGTGGACCGATTTTGGCGTAAGCCATACTGGCGGTAACTGAGGATGTCGTTAGCATCTAGCTATGCCAGGAACTTATAGTTGAGCACTCGTTCCATACTCTTGAAAAGGATGGACGTTATTGAAATAGGTCTGTAGTTGACCGGGTCAGCCCGAGTCTTGGACACGGACTGAACGTTAACTTGCTTCCAATCATTCGGCACTTTTTCCGTCTCATACGATAGGCGAATTAGATGTCTCAGGATCAGAGGTTCTGAGAACAATTGCCGGAAACCCGTCGGGGCCACAAGCTTCGTTCACGTCAAGGTTGCACAGCACCCTACGAACGTTCTTTTGATGGATGTGAATGTACAACATACTCGTATCACATTCATCAGGAGAAGGAAGGGGCCGCAAAAATTAAACTACTTTGATCCATCTGAACAGCCTTTTGCCAACTGTATTGGGGTCAGCTTCCAGTCTTACCAGATGTAGCTGAGTACCAGTATTTTACACGGAGCAACTGCCTCTCTGACCTCCGAAATCCAGGACTTCTTTGGCAAGACTGCTCTCAGATTTTCTGGCTCTTGACTATCCGTATAACTGCCAAAGATCTACAAGAGGATTATTGACGGGATTTTATCGAGTAAAGTTCAGTGGCTGTTTTAATTATTTGCGAATTGATTCCTAGTGAATATTGTGATGTAAAATTGGTGTAGTTTTGTGTCTCAACTCTCAAGGGTTTACGCAATGGGAGAAAATTCGGCATCATTGATACAGGTGTTATCTTGAGCTTTTATTCGAGCTGAGTTTAACTGTAGTAATCACTACCTCAGCATAGCTTGACTAGAAGACCGACTCGATATATTTGCTGCCAAAGATTCCAAAAAACATTGGAATGTGTTACATCCGCTTTCTTCTAATGCAGGCCGAAGTTTTTATGCAAAGGGACTACAAGTAAAATTTCAATAATATACGAGCTCCTCCAATAACCAATTGTTTCTAACAAGTAAAATAAAAACACGAACTTCTAGTATCCTTACAAATGGTTAATGAAACATTCATTTCTCAAACAAAACAACTGAATAACATTATGCGCTAGCACAATAATTGTATTTAAATTAATTTTCACGGGTGAAATTAATTATGCATGCCTAAAAGTTACATAATTAAACAATACATTATTTATTACACACTAACAGTTTGCGGTTGCAGCATCACTCATTGAATTTAGATCATTCTTATACCAGGACCACAGAATATTAATATTACCGCTACACAAAAGGCTTACTCCATACAACGAGTGAAAAGCGCACGCACACATAGATACGTTTGTATGACGATTTCAACTTTAATGCCGGTTGTGAGTGCGCTCGCACTCGCTGTACGTGAACGTGAAGCGGGTTTATTTGTGCGTGCGTTTCCACTCGTACGGTGCTATTGATTATTTAGCCTCTAGAAGCCGATGAATTTCTGTCAACAAATGTGTTTAGAAAGCCTGATGTTATATCATCCTTTTTACCCAACTACGGTGAAGCACAAAGGAGGGTTACGTTTTATTTATTTATTTATTAGTTTATCCTCGCACTGGAACGCCTTGCAGCAATTACACCAATGGAGCACAATCTTATAATAAACTCACTATAAGCTTAGGTTCCCTCACGATGTTTTCCTTCACCGTTGTCAGCAATGTCCAAGATACACTTGGAAAGTACATATGAATTTGAAAAAGTCACATTGGTCATTTTGACCGGTACATGTGTATGTATTTTATGTATATATTTTATTTATGTATAGTATTATCATAATTTGACAAATGAGGTGTCGTTGGAAGCGTCTTGGTTGTCCACTGGTTCTAACCTATGTGACGTCACATTAAATTGAATATGGCACCGTTTAGGTGGCACGAAATCAAGAACAAAACTTTTTTTCGTTCCACCCCATTATGTGTAGTATCATTGAACAGGGATTTTAAAACGAAGGTAGGTTTTCATACATCATATTTTTGTCATGCGTACCATTTGCGAGATATATCACGTCAAAGTCTTGAAAACTATTTTTTTACCCGACTATGGCGTCCCAAAGTGTATGCGATCGGTATGTATGTAAATATACATTTTATTGTATTTCATACTTATTCATATTGGTGTTCAGGGGATAACCGTTGCCAACTACCGTAACAAAACAATACATTCTGCAAAGTAGTATACGACCACTGTTAAGCGATTGCTCACATTATATAAAGAACTTGAATAAAGAATCTGCTAAAATGTACTGAACAGCTCAGAGATTTTTTTAAATAAGTCTAGGAGTCCATAGCCTAAATAGTCGTTTTGTGAAGCCGACCTTTTTTAATCAGATCCGATCTCTTCGGGAGGACATAGTTGAGCGCTTGAACCTGTCTTTGGAGGCAGTCTTCGAATGGGGCACTGCCAATCTAGTCAGTTTCAATGCTGCTAAGACCCAGGCGTGTCTTTTTTCTACAAAAAAGAGCCAATTCTACCCAGCCCCATCTTTTCGTGGTGTTACCGTGCCAATAACGGATCATCTCGAGTTCTTGATGTTACGTTGACATCGACCCTCAATTATAGTCCATTCATTGAGGCAAAGGCTCACTTGGCTGCAAAAAAGATGGGGATGCATGGAGTACTGCTCTCACCTCTGGGACGGAATCTGCAAAATACCAACTTGATGCAGTTGAGTCGATTGACAGACGTGTCAAGAGACTGATCGGCAACATGCGCTGGTCGACTCAAAGCTCCAGAGCCTTGAACACCGACGACGAGTTGCCAACCTGTCGGTTTTCTATCGGTTACATAACGGGGACTGTGCGATGTAACTGCCCTTTACATGGTATGCACTATGCACCGATGGCGCATTGCCATACGTCTACTATATAGGTATGTGGGATATCCATCCCACCCAAACGCACAAAGCGTTTTTAAAATACTTTCATTGTGCGTACAGCTAAGGAGTGGAATCCCTGCCGGCGTCATTGTTTCCTGATAGTTACAACCAAGTCAATATGTTACTTCTTGGCAAGCGAGTTACACCGTCGACCACATCATCACTTAACATCAGGCGAGACAGTGGTCAAACGCGAGCCTATAAAGAATAAAAAATATACATATTCCATGTCACAGCTCTTCAATATTTCATAGGAAAACAAATAGTTACTCGCATACGAAACGTGTTATTTCCCGAATCTATAACAGGCACAAAACTTTTTTTTACACGCACAATAGGGATTTAAAACTATGCTACAATCAACTGTGTACCAATCCGAATGCAGAACGGAGATACCGCGGAAATGTTCGTTATTTTAGAGAGGTTTCGAACGGTATCCGTTAACCCGTTCGAGTGGTTTATATCCTGAAAAAAAAATTGGTCGATTGTTACCAATAGGTTTAAGTGTTCTATTATATCTGACGACATTGGAAAAAGAGTGATCTAAGTGACATTTTTACCCAAATGCCGAAGGAGGGTAATGTGTTTATCAGCCCATGTATGTAGAAATGTGTGTTTGTTCCTATGTGGTGTTCTAGAGACCAAACGCGTTGGCCGATTTTGATGATTCTTACATCAATCGGAGTGTCACTGGCTACATTAAAATTGGAAAATAGTTGGTTCTTTTTATTTTTTGAATAAACATTTTTTTAACCTGATGAGTACTTATACTGGATAAAGCCCCCTAAACCATTGTAATCTAAGTGTTTTTTTTCGTAATATTGATCGGCTTTATTTAATAAAACATATTGATAAATCTTATTCCTTTTTATTTAAAACTCGTCAGTATTTAATTTACAAAAAATTAATAATGAAAGCCCCATAGATTTCTATCAGCAACAACACTTAACGCATGTCCTTGATTTTCTCAGAAACACTCCAAAGTCGTCATCCATCCTATTTTTGGTCCTACTGTTTTGTAAATTCCCAATTAAAGTTGTGTAGAAGATGTATAGATACGAATTTGGGAATAAAGCAAGAGGATTATTATGATTGATGACATCGCACTGGCAATAGCTACCATTCAATGAAATACAGAAAAATCTGGCTGAGAGACAATCACAATCGGAAAGGTGGGAAACCTTGATTTATTGGAGAAGCACCGAGAAAAGAAAAATAATGAAGAATTCAGGATTTTGTTATCGAAATGAGACCGCAAACCAAATATATTTAATGGTTTTCCAATCCGTTACGACATCATAGCTCAAGTAGTTTCGGAACATTTTGTCGAACGTGTCTATTAGTTCCGAAACAACTTGATCTTGATTTTTAAAGGCATTCGATGGCTCCAATCCGTTTAATAATCGAACACCAAGTAAAAACCGCTGAATTATAATAAATCAATTACTGCAGTCATAACTGGTTTTAACTGGCCGTGTCCGGTTACACAATGGACCGATTTATTATGTTGGCTATGTAATAAATTTTGGCGAACGCTACTAACTTTGACTGTGGCATTATTACCAATCGTGTTAGTATGTCAAACACACAAAATTATTTCTAAATCTTAATTCTTACTAATATTAGAAATGCGAAAGTTAGTTTGTGTATGTTTGTAACTCAATCACTCCAGAACGGCAGAATGGATCTGGAAGAAATTTGGCGCAGAGATAGATTATAGTCAGGAATAGCAAAAGGTTACTTTTCATCGCGGGTATATGTTCCCTCGGGATAACTTTCGATTATCACTCGGGCGAAGCCGCTGGCAGAAGTTAATATGATAAATAACACAAATAACAATTACTTATAACCAGACAGCCTTGTAAGCAAGAGTTAACAGGCATGTTCTGGGCAAGCTCATTCCATTGTACACTTCATTCATCGATTTCCATCAGGCTCATCACAAAATAAAAGCCAAAATTAAAAAGCAACCTATACTGCAGAACAAAGGCGTTTGCTCATAGAGAGACGGAACGAGCATTGATTGGTCACGGTATTTCTTTTTTTGTTTGAGAATACGCCTTTGGTCAATCTATAACTTGACAAAAGGCCTGTATCTATTGGACAGATTGATATTTGTTGTCAATCGAAAATAACATAAATCTGGACATCGTATTCCATGGATAAAAAGCTTGTCTATTTATTTATTTTATACTTTATTGTACACCACTTAAATAATTACAGGACAAATCATTTATAAAGGTAAGTGTACAATGGGTGGTCTTATCGCACAGGGCAATCTCTTACAGAAAACCTTTGGATGGACTGAACGAGAGGAGATAGACAAACGGCTGTCAGTGTATAAAAACTATATTAAATAATTTTAATTTGGTTATAACATAAAATACATACATACAAATAAAATGATATACTAATAGATATCAAATATAGAACAGAGAAAGGAGAAGAATAGTTACAGAGAAAGGAAATGCTCCGTCACCATTTTTATTATTTTCTTGTCTATTATTATTTTCTAATAGCAATACATTCTGCAAAGTAGCTTACGACTACGGTTATAATTAAATTAAATTAAATCAAAATTCATACATGTGAAATTAAAAATATAAGATAGATACAAATAAATACAAATTAAAAAATTACAATTTGATATAAATTACAAAAGTCATCAATAAACACATTATGAAATTACAATTTAACTTTTTTATTATTAAATACACAGTTACAGTTATGAGGAAATTTAGACTAAGATCTTAGTCTAAATTTAGGTTATCCTCAGGAAGTCTTTTTTATTTATATTATTTTGGAGTTTTTGCAGAGACTGAGGGAACAAATGAACATAAATACATACAATATGTATGCATATATACCTACTTACATACATACTAATCAACAAAAACTTGCGAAGCGGCGACGCCGCAGTCGAGTAAAAAAATATAAAATTCTATAGTATATACTAAATATACATATATTTAAGAAGTCATACCAATGTAAATAAGGCACATTGCCATTTTTAGAATAACTTCCTGTAAACTATGTATTAAATTATGCCACTATTCCAAGAGCCAGTTCACCGTACTCAAATAATAATCGCACAAAATTAATATTACATTCTCATTATAATCAAGATTTGAGCGTCGTCTTATTTGCATACATTTTAATTACGCCTTAGAATTTAATATGCGAACGACCTCAAATACTTTGTACAGTTTCCCGGCCCTTACTCCCTTTATTTGGAAAATTCTTTCAACATATTATTACTCAAAGTTCGGCGCTATAACTTTTACAATAATGGTCACCGTAGAACCTGATATTGTTTGAGAGAAAATCGGTGGAAACAAATGAGCTCGATTTTGATGAAACTCTGCTGGACAAAGAACCACGAGCAATAAAAAAAAACACTTTATATTATTGCAACAAGCAGTAATGTTCAGCAACTACGTCCTCCTCAGAATGCCCATCATTCAGCAGTTCATGAAACGCCTTGCAAAGCCTTTCTTTGACACTGCTGTCAAACATCGCAAAGCCTTAATACTATCGAACGCCCGATACGAACCCTCTCGCATCTTCCAGATTCGCCGCCTGCAAAACAGATCTTAGTGCCATGGCCCACCTGGAAACCTCTAAACCGGCTTCCAGCCAGATAGTCCGCTGTAGGCATAACCTGGGGGTACTCCGATCAGCCACATTGTGACTGCGGAACCACTGCACAGACGATGCCCCATCTCCTATGATCCTGCTGCTTATGCAAAAAAACCTGCACCATGTGAAACCATTGCGAGGCCATTCGAAAGGCCAGTACCACTCGAAATAAGAGGAATCATCCATATTTGAACATCACCATCGCTGGCATTGAATGACACTTTTCTAGAGCCTCAGGACCGGTCGATGGGAGAGGCTTTTGCACAGCAGAGGACGTCTTTCGGCCGACATGATGATGTTGATGATAAGGAGGTCTTGCTGGATAAACTATATAGAGTCTAGATTTATATATTCTCAAAATATGACCAAGTGTCGAGTTACAAATCTTAGTTAAAATGGCTGCCCATTCGCCAGAGGAGATGTTTACGTTCGTTGATCAAACTTTTCTCCCTAATCAATTCTCCTACCCCTCCTTCCCATCTTAATTATGTCTTATTTACAATATCTATGTTCTTCACATGCTCGAAATCTGCGTTCTTCTAATAATCTCCTCTTACTCTGTCCTTCAGAGAGCAGTGCCTTACAAGTTCTTGGGCGAAAGTTCGAACGCAGGCAGGCGCTTTAATTTGTGTAAATTATTTCATCACCACTGCTCACAAAGCGGTGAACGAACGTAGAACCAAAAAAACTTTTTCACAAAAAATAAACCGACTTCAAAAGTAAAACACTAAAAAGTATGAAATAACTTTCGTTTCGGAAGTCAGTTTATTTTTTGTGAAAAAGTTTTAATTTTGTATCTTTTTAGTTTTAGGACACCATCATTAAAAAAGCCGTACACAAACTAAAATTACATCGTCTACGTAAACTAAAATGTTCATAAATAAAAAAAATATAAAATTAAAACTACTGGGCCAAACTATGTTTAATTTATATTGGACCAAATGGCAACAATTCCGCATCAAACTTAAGGTAAATCGGATCATAAATCTCAGCGTAATCGGAGTAAATACATAAAAAAACCTTTTCACAAAAATCAAACCGAAGTCTTTGGTACCCATTGTTTGCCGTTATTCGACACCGACTTCGGAAAAGAAAGTTATTTTTCGCTTTGAAGTGTTTCGTTTTGGAAGTCAGTTGATTTTTGTGAAAAAGTTTTTATTCCTCTTTTTACTTTAAGAACACCATCATCAAAAAAGCCGTACAAAACCGTACGACTGGTATAGAATGTCTAAAGCATTAAGTTCGTCTTTGTACCTTTTGTGCATGAAGTCAAATTAATAATCTCTAATTCTTTCACTGATGGAAAACTATCATATCGCAGAGTGCAGTGCCTGAGTGATTTATCACAAATAACAACTGGTGGCTTTGGGATAGGCACGGAAGAGAAGCCCCGGTAAAAAGCTAGTGTCAAATAAAATTAAAACTTTTACTTCATTAGTTTCAGTAATTAATTACTTTGTTAACATCATCAAAAGCAAATATAACAGTCGCAAAGTGATCAAATGGGCCCGTGTAACTTAATAGATCTCAATAACCAGACAAGTCCTTTATAATAACTTCGCAAACGTTTTCAGAACTTTAGTGTTTCAAAGTTTTAGAGTTCTCAATTGTGATCTCAGCCACATCGTCAAGTTTCGGTCTCGCTCGTGTCTCCGGCGAAGTTGTCATAAGAATGACATCTTAATCCGAATGTGTTGGTACCATCCTTTGTATATTGGGAAAACTTTAAACTTTCATATTTCGTCTTTGAAACCGTCCTTTTAATTTTTTTATGCTTTTGTGAATTGCTTTAAAGTTAAATTCTAGCAAGTAAGTATGCATCTAACTTCTTATAATAGAGCGTACTAAACCTTAGCAGAGTTTCTGTAACGAAAATTAATGTAAAAAAATGCCCAACATACAATATATCCTATCAAAGCAGCTAATTGGATCTGCTTTGATTGGTTGAATAAATTATCAACAGCCAATCGCATCACTTGATTTACTTTTATTTTGTGACGCGTTTATAATTTATTGCCAAAAAATGATTAAAGATTTTAACGCAAACATTTTCATGTGTCTCTTTTTTGGATTTCACTCTACTGTATATCAAGACGCTGTACAATATGAAATCGATACAATTAATACCTGCCTAGCTTTCTAAATACTTCTTCTAGATAAAAGTCTACGTACCAAGTTAAGAGGTCAGAAACCTATCAATAACACTTGTCTATAATCACCACATAGTAAGGTTCAATTTACTACAACCTCACTACAAAGGCGATAACGCTACGGTGACAACTATGACCCACGCCAAAACAATCACAGAAGACCCGACTCAAACTTGGCCGCTCCTGATAATACGCTCGCTTTAATCTCGGCTCACTAAGACCTCTGTGGCTGACATCCCGCGTATCTTTGTAACCGACTTCAAAAAAAAAACGAGGTTATTGTATTCGTCGAGTATTTTTTTACAGAAACACTTTTTTTTGAACTGACCAGGCTTTTTCCACATGAGAATAAATAAAATACTTTCTTTCTTGCTCAAACTTAAAAGCAAATTTTCTTGACAAAAGAAATAAAAATCAAAACATATAAAAATTAAAGTAAAGACAATCGTTTCCGTTCAGTCGTTCGCTTTGTTCCGTTTTCTTATCTGTGCTATGTGAAAAACATGACATAATTGAATGAACTATATATGAAATCAAATCTAGAACGAAATAATTGATCTAATCTATAGAATTGATATAGCCCATTACAACTCAATTCTATATTATGATATTATAACCATTTCTGAATTAAGAAGTTTTCGTTTTTAAACTCTCCTTTAGCTCGGCAACCAGACAAACTTTGATTACTTACATATTTGGTAGGCTTATTATCTTGCAAGATCAAAACGATAGCAATTATTGCGCAATAGTTGCTCTTTAATCGCAAATCCGAAGTATGTATCAACGATAGCACAGCATAGTAATTTTTCGACAGTGCTGCCTTTAATGAACAATTAGTTAACTAAAATGTTCAGTTGAACGCGGGGTGGTCGTGATTATGGCGAGTGAATTTGGCTGTCAAATTGTGATTACTTTTAAATGTGTAACCGTTTTATGTCCCAATAAAGTTAAATAAAATTAAAAATACTTTTTCTCTTGTTGTTGGTCGATTGCCAACCGGTCCTAAATTGTTTTTTTTCGAAATAATTGCATTGGACAAACAGCGAGCAATTAGCAAACAATTGGTTACTTAATCCCGATATGTAAGATATATAGCTATCGATCGCGCGATGACTGTGCGATTGTTGCGCAATTATTGCTGATTGCTGTTTCATATGTAATAAGCCTACGGGGCGAGGCTATTGCCATCGACCAGGCACAAATCGAGACTTCAGGCTGCTACTCAGAAATTCCAGACCTGGGATTCGAACCCAGGACCTCATGAGCAGTAGCGCTAACTAGACTAACAATGTTGTGTTTTTGTGTCATTGTTTCCCAATCAATTTCATCTTGACATTACGTGGTAATAAGAAAAATGTTAACAAACACACCAAACAGGCAGGATTTCTACTGATCCTGTTAAGCGGAGTTGTTACAAACAAACAAATAACAGATTTTGACGGCAATACAACTTTGCCCCCATGGATTTACGTTTCCATAGAAAAGAAGAAAATTGGCGTTTTCCTTCGTACAGTTAATGGTATAACTTGTAACAACATTGATAGATTGTTGGCAATGCGGTAAAATCTTTCCGGAAAGTTGTGAAGAAATGCAATTATCTAAAAATAATGGATTATGGGATAAACGTGGCATAAATGTTTTTAACTCCCGACGGAAAAGAGGGGTGTTATTAGTTAGACGTGTGTTGCTGTGGGTCTGTGTATCTGTGTGTCTGTCTGTGGCTTCAACCGTCCTAAACGGAAGAACCGACTACGATTTAGCCTTTTTTAAAGGAGACTTTGTCTAGAGTGTTCTTAGCTATGTGTGAATAAAATCGGTTCAGCCGTCCCAAAGTTTCTGCATTTTACTCTTAGAAACTGGGTTTTTTCGCAAGATAACCAGAAAAGCGCCGAGGCAGTAAAGCTCGACGAAGTACCAGAAAATGAATTTAACTGTCTTGGATCTCTTAACGAAATTAAAGAGAAAAGTATAACGGAGGAGTAGGAAAAAATCAAATTTCCACTACTCGCCATATCAAATACCAAACAAACAAGGCCAATAGGCGCAAAGGGTCGTTAACAACTGTGATAAGCCCAGCCTATATTTTTTTCCAATAATAGGTATGGCAAAAACGCTTGAACGCACAGAAATTTGTTCTAGTTTCCACAAGGTCCATATAGTAAACAACTCCTGATGCAGCCAAAGAATAACATGTGTAGAGATTTTCTCACGGTCACTCCGCGTTAAAAAGTCCGCGTCTACGGTCTCTCGTGCGGAATAAAACATTGCAGCACGTCGCTGCACTTCAAGGTCGACCGGAAAGTACGCCAGCAAGTACCGGTAAGGCCTCAGTACAAACCGTCCTGTATGCTTTGCATAAGAATATCAAAGCTAAACGCTGACTTTGAAGTAATTTACGTCCTACCGTCGCTATTGTAGCTCTATTAGCCCAAACAAGCACCCCACAGCACATACAACCCCAGTAAGTAGCCCCATATATAGTCTTTATAGTTAGAAAAGACGAGCCCTCGTAAATTTAGATACCTATTCTCGTTAAGGCATAGAAGTGCTTTTTTGCTTTTTCACCGACTATTTTAATATGATCTATAAATGCAAAATTCCTCTCTAAAACTAGACCTAGATAGCACAGGGACTGCTACCTTTTTACGGGAACGTTATTAAAAAACTTTTTTACAAATAATACTACCGACTTCCAAATAAGAAAACTACAAAGTGAAAAATAACTTTATTTTTGGAAGTCGGTGTCTTTCGTAGGTACCATTTTACTGCGTTATAGACACCGACTTCCAAAACTAAGTTATTTTTCACTTTGTAGTTTTCTTATTTGGAAGTCGGTAGTAT
The DNA here is from genome assembly GCA_947562075.1 of Orthosia gracilis. NCBI lineage: Eukaryota > Metazoa > Arthropoda > Insecta > Lepidoptera > Noctuidae > Orthosia > Orthosia gracilis. The sequence continues at coordinate 32,053,157 of OX387264.1, forward strand.
TTTTTTGTAAAAAAGTTTTTTATTTTTCACTTTTTAGTTGTACTTACCTAATGGGCAAGTTTTTTAGTAAGTTGCCTTAACGCCAAAATAAATTAGCCGAATATCATGAAACTTGAACATAAAGGGTGAAATGAGAGATCTGCGTATCCCTCAAGAGCGTACTGGCGTGATGTTCTGTTATGAAATGGTATACACAATAAACAGATATGCGATTGCAGCAATCCCGAGAGATTTCCCGTTATTTATTGAATAGTTCTGTTGTATATCTTCGAAGTTCTTCATCAAATCTTTACCAAATTAAAATGGGACCAATTTCGAAACATACCCTTTCATAAAAAAAAAAGAATTTTCAAAATCGGTCCACAATTGACGGAGATATCGGTGAACATACATAAAAAAAAACATACAAGAAGTCGAACATAGAACCTCCTCCTTTTCGGTAAGTCGGTTATTGAGTTGAAAAGTTTTTTGCGGAGCAAAGGTCAGGCGGTTTCGATCGCCCCACTGTAATATTAATCGTATGCAAGTGTCAGCCAAGTTCTCGAGTCCAGCCCGAGTACTTGATTGAATGAGCAGAAGACCGTAATCGGTTAATGAACAGCCGCTCTGAAGCGGAATCGCGAGGAAATCATCAAAGCCTAAATACCAAAGGCGGACCAATAATCGAACCCTGAGGACATCCCATGGTGAGAGACTTCGACATGGAATGATGGCCGAGTTTGAGTTTCGCGAAACAATTTAAAAAGTAAGAGTTAACTAAATTGTATATATTTTTATAGCAGCCTCGAGTTTTCATTTTAAGTGATAGCATTGGCCACCATGCGTTATCAAAAGCCCCAGAAATATCTAGAAAATCCCAATTACGTACTTATGTTCAAATGTATTAACTATTTTCCTAACAGTAAGGTCCGCGTCTACGGTAGATTTTCCCATAGTGAAACCGAATTGATTATTATGAAATTTTGGTCCGTCCGATACCAAACGTGGAACGATAAGGCACTCACGGAGTTTTCCCAAATATGGAATTAATGTTATGGGCTGGTACGACTTTGAGTCGTCCGCGGGTCTGTCGTCACTTTTCGGGATGATTCGTATAAATCCGCGTCTCCATAAACGAGGAAATACGCCTTCCGCAATACAACGGTTGTAAACGGTTAAAATCGCATCACCGGCTGATTTACACACTTCTATAATCATCCGATTAGATATTTTATCTTCACCTGATGACTTGTTGAAAACGTTAATAAATTCGTTAGTGGATGGAAGGTCTGACGCTGGTGATTCAGATGGAACAGCTGCCCACGCTCTGATCTGTTGATGGTAGTCGTTGTCATTAGCAAGTAATTCATCAGGTATAAGAGTATTCAGCAAAACTTCAGTTGTTTCCTCAATACCGGTGGTGTGTTTAATATTCACTTTAGGCCGAGTTTCTCATCTCTAAATTATCGCAGAAATAATGTGATAAATTGTCAAGCACGCGATATCTGCTGTGATTGGCTGTTGAAACAACAAACGCGAGGTCGACTGATCGATTGGCTTTAAACTCATGATATAAAGGAGACCACGGACCTTCTTTATTTAATTTTTCTACTATTTTACGCAATAAATTACCCTTTGATTTTTCCACCGATGCTCTGTAGCGGGACCTGGCAACTCTAAACGTTTTTAACGCAATGGAAAGAGGGTCACCGGTGACCTTACGTTTTTTAAACTTGTTAAGATGTTTACGCGCTCGGCGATAACTTTTACGCTGTTCAGTTGGGTAGTCACACCACCAATATATTATACATTACAATATAGATTGTTGTTTGAAACGTGTCTACTACTAGGTATATTATAATAAAATGTAGTATAAAAAGCAAGAAAAAAAAAATTTCAAAAAATCTCTTAAAAGCAAAAAATAAGCCTCGTTAGAACTCGCGTCGGTGAAACGCTAGCAAAATAAAATAAACTGTGTAAACTTTGGGGTTTCCCCGACGCGAGTACCTTTGTTGCTTAGTGTTTTTACACTACTTTAATGACTATTTTGGTATCATGTTGTATAAAAAAGTTAGCGCCTTGCAGAAATGTCTAACATTCTGTTTTTGTTATTTTAGCAAGGACGCGCATAATAAATCTAATAAAATAATTATATAATAAGCATTTATAAATACAAGGTATTTATAAATGTAATGTCTATATCCTAACCTTTTCCTGCTATATATTTATTTGGTATCGGTTCATTTTGTTTTCTACTTTCATCTATTTACCGACACAATACTCTTCCTTGAGGAAAATGTGTACTAATGTAACTATCATTTCCTCGAATCAATTACTAAGAATAGTACAACTTATTAGCGCCTTCCGAAAACCAATTATAAAGAATATTAGATAATTGTGCATTGTATTGTCATATCTTTAACTATTTTATTTGGTAATGGAAATTTATGAAGTGCTGAATATTTAATTTTTATCCCCGACGGAAAAGAGGGGTGTTATAACTTTGACGTGTGGTGACGTGTGTGTTTGTTTATTTGTGTATATGCGTATTTATGTATTTGTGTATCTGTCTGTGGCATCATAGCTCATAAACGGATGAATCGATTTTCATTTAATTTATTTGCAAAGTAACTTTATCGCAAGTGTTCCTAGCTATGTTTGATGAAAATCGGTTCAGATGTTCTAAAGTTATAGGCGTTTTACTGTTTGAATCGAGTTGTTTTCACAAGTCATCGTTTCACAATTACTTGTTCAATAGATTGTTGATCGAAGCGTGTCTACTACTAGATAAATTATGTAACATGAAATTAAAATGTATCAGGGTTTTTTTTATTTTACTTGTTCATCATTAACTGTCTTCCTCGTTGGTCTAATGGTCTCAATCGGTTCGATTCCCGAATCGGGTACAGTCTTATTGGTATTTTCAATATGGGATTACTGAGTAGTTAGCAGTATGTAGCCTGTATTTCTGCCAATTTGATAGCAACACGCTCGCGTCCTATTTAGTACATGGGACTTAAACATGAATGGCGACATGTTTATGTATTTTGACGACATGGGTGGCGTAGTGGTTGAGCGTTCGGCTGGGGCGCTGCTTGACGCGGGTTCGATTCCCGCACGGAAAAAATATTTGTATGGCCTACAGATAGTTGTCCCGGATCTGGTGGTCTTGTGTATGTAAGTTTAAATGTTTGTAAAAGCACCCACGATACAGGAGGAAAATCCTAATGTGGGGAAACGTTTCTAAAAAAAGAACTGTAGGTACCTACATCACCTGGCACTTAACTCTTCGTAGAAAAGAAGTCGTTAACAATGACTTCTTATTGATATTTTTAGTAAATTAATGAAATTAAACGTTATAATATTTGTACGCTCCACGGCAAAACATAGAGAATCTAACTAGTATTGTAACATCTCGCACACCGTGTAACTACTTATGTTTACAAATAAAGATTCTTATTCTTATTCTATTCTTATTCTAATAATGACATTATTTTATACCCTACACATAATATTCGAAGAATTGCCACCCAGAAAATGAATGATCCCGTGTACCGTGGAGAAGATAAATAGATATGGTAACACTGACAGAAATGAGTGATGACGTCACAACCGTATCCTGATCTATGATGTTACTAATATCTTGGGACTGACGCCATTTGTCCCCGTCTGACGAAATCGTCTCATATTACGTATGTTTTGTTTGTAGGGCTAATTATTATGTATATGTTTTTGACGTCGGTTCTTCCTGAAAATGATTGCTGCTACAATGTTTAGGTAATTAATTAGGTCGCTCAATCAATTACTTAGTTATGAAAATACTACATAATACCATATTGGTGAAGGAGCATTTCCTTTCTTTGTAACTATTCTTCTCCTTTCTCTGATTTTATATTTGATATTTATTAGTGTAGTATTTTATTTGTATGTAAGTTTTTATGTTATATCTAAGTAATATTATTTAATATAGTTTTTGTACACTGACAGCCCTATGTCTATCTCCTCTCTTTCATTCCATCCAAAGATTGTTCTGGATGCTACAATCTGGGATCTTCAAGTCAAGAGTGAATAGGTTACTTCTAGGCAAGCATGCTTCACCGTAGACCACATCATCGCTTACTATCAGGCGAGATAGTGCCAAAACACGAGCCTATAGTCAAATAAAAAAATGCGTTTGCTTTCTTAAACATAACAAAATCATGTAATTATTATGTATTATAAATACTTTATTGTACACCACAAAATACATACAGGACAAACGTTCACAACAACAAGTGTACAATGGGCGGTCTTTTCGCTCTAGGCAATCCCTTACAGACAACCTTGGGATGGATTGAACGATTGTAGAAGAATTTAGGGCTGCTGTCAGTGTACAAATTATCATAAATAATATACTATAGACATCTATACATATAAAATGCTTTGTCCTAAATGACTGACTGACGGATCAACGCACAGCCTAAACCGATCGTAGAGACCTGAAACTTAGAGGGTGTGTTCTTTCTATGACGTAGGCATCCGATAAGAAAGGTTTTTTGGAAATTCCACCCCTAAGGGGGTAAAAATAGGGTTGGAAGTTTGTATGAAAAATCTAATTCCTTCGGCCAAAATTTTTGATACTTGGTACAAATAGTAATCTAAGTAAATCATAAAGGTTGTCATTATAAGATTTTTGAAACTACCCCCAAATGATGATTTAGGGGGTGTTGAAGTTTGTATGTAAAAATCTGATTTATTGGGTCAATAAACTTGAAAATTTACATAAATACCAACCTAAATAAACAATAAAGGTTTTCATTATTAGTTTTTCAAAACTACCCCCAAAATATTAATTAGGGGTTGATATTTTTTTATTGAAAAATCTTATTTCTTGGGTTAATAAACATGAAATTTGACATAAATACCAATTTCAATAAACAATTAAGTTGTCATCTGATTGTTTGTTATCATAAGTCTTTTGAAACAGTCCCCAAAAGACGATTTAGGGGGTATTAAAGTGTTTTTGGAGAATCTTATTTCATGGGTTAATAAATTTGAAAGTTGACTTAAATTCCAACCTAAATAAGCAATAAAGGTTGTCATTGTAAGTTTTTCGAAAAGCTTAGGGTTAAGCTAGGAATCTTCCTGAACAGGTTTTCGTTTTTGACGTAGGGTTCTAGGCGACCACCAGGCAGGAATATTCGGCAATTCAACCTGAAAGACCTGGAAAGTGGGTGAAAAGGAGCAGAATTTGTTTGCATAAAAAATCTAATTCCTTGGGGATAAAGTAAATAATTAAAATTTGCATAAAACTTTTTAAAACTACCCCCTAGATAGGGTTAAGGGATGTTTAATTTTTTTGAGGAATCTTACTGCGGCATCTTACTAAGAACGAACTACGACAAATAAAAAAGGGAAGAAAAGAGTGAATAACATATTTGGTTTGTTCAAAACTCTACCTTCAACGGGGCAAATTATTAAGTTTTAGGGGAGGATTTAACTTTGTGGCGGTAAACTAAAATTTATTATTATTTAAGTCAAATAACGAATCGTCCCAAATCAATAAACCCTGTATATCAACGATACCCCATTGTTTATTGATTTAATAGCTTATTTTTATTCAGCTTCACCAACTGCACATAAGAATCATTTATAGGATAAACGAAATCACGCGAGCGAAGTCGCGGGCGAAGTGCTAGTAATAACATAAAATGCAAACATACAATATGAAAAAATATACTAATACATATATAAACTAAAATATATAACAGAGAAAGGAGAGGAATAAAAATTATAGTGAAATGTAGTGTTCCTTCACCATTTTCTTAAACGTTGGCAGCGTTGAGCACGTCTTATTTCAATAGCTAATGCATTCCACAACCGAGCTGCTTGAATCGTGAAAGATTTGTCAAAGAAGGAATTGGAATTCATACGAATACTTAATTTTAGATCTTCCGATGATCTGAAGGACTGAATTATGTCTGTTCCCCAAAGAAATAGGCGGCGGTTTACCTAAGAATTGTACACCTACGTATTAAGTATAGGTTCCATGTAATAAATGGCGAACCTATTCCCCTCAATTAGGTACAAATTCAGGCTTTAATTTTCTAATGTATGTCATTCTTACAGAGAGAATTTCAAAGACTTCCAAGTTAGAACAACACTATAAAGATGGCGAAAAATACTCTTAGGAATCTTGATTGCTATGATTCGTCTAACTTTTAACCTTCTGCTTCATTTAGAATTTAAGTTAACCTTCTAAAAACACCCACAATGTGACCACTAATACGTTGTTAAGAGAAATTTCCTATACCAGTATTGGTTGCCAAAAAACTTTTATTAAAAAGAAAAAGAAATACACAAAACCACAATGAATGGTGGCGCCCTTGAAAAAGTTTGATGTTTTATTATAAGGATTACAATCAGGGCTTATAAAATATAATTTTGTAAGGAGAAACTTTCATGTACGGACACATGTATAAGTCAGGTTTCCTCATTCATGAGGTTATTAGAAACAATGTTCAGAAATGGCTGTCTGTAATGACTTTTTCTTGAATTTTACCTTGTTTTCCCTTTTCGTTTGGTTACACGAGTTAAGAAGTACTTAAGGCCTTCTGACTTATGGAAATTCATAAAGCCTCGAAGGGTAGCAGTGGTCTGAATGCTCACCTTATATTTTATTTTTCCAGTCAGTTAAGGTCCAACAGTACTCCTACAATTTATACAGCAATTAGTTTTGCTAAAGACCTAAGACTTGAAAAACGTGGTGACTAATGCTCGTACTTCTCTACATAAGAAGCCCTGCAGTAGGACATTAATAGGCTTGTATTGTTATTAAAACCTTTTAACAGACTGCCATGACCAAAAGGGCTAATGAAATTTGCTGCAAGAAGTTTAAAGAAGCCCGATAAAAACGCCTAAAAAATCTTCTCGAAATAATCCTTAAGAGGGCCCTTCCCGTTCCGTCTATCGTCAACGCGAGCATGTTCGAAAAGCTTGTTGTTTCATCTAGCGTAATGTTTGAAAACAGAGGTGAGAGATAGCACGCGATAACTTTAACGTTAAAGTTGTGAAATAAATATTTGTCATTTAGAATTTCCATTACATGTTCAAGGTTTCTATCAATAAGCTTTCTTTACTTATACAAATTGTGAGTACATTATGAACGGCCTTAGTTCAGAAAAAAACCGGCTTAGTGCGAGGCGGACTCGCGAATGAAGGGTTCCGTACCCAAGGTGGCGTCAACTATTTATGTATGGGGACACCCTTTAATTTCAGTTTATTTTAAAAACTCCTTTATTTGTGCTGTAAGACCTTACTTTTTGCTAAATTTTGTGATTCTAGGTCAACAGGAACTACCATAATATAGGTTTTCGACCCAAAACCTATACTAGAGGTAGGTACTTCCGGTTGACCTAGATTTGTCAATTTTGGTGAAAAGGAAGGTTTTACAGTACAAGTAAGGGAAAATTTCGCAAAATGAAAAAGTTGAAAATTAAGGTAAATTTTGGTACTTACAAGTTTTCGCGAAAATCTAAATTTGCCCATATCTTTTTACCGTGTGGACTCAGGACCTTGATTTTATACATTTAATAGGGGCTATAGACGACAGTATCTGATATACTTTTCTATTCAACTTGCTAGGTCCACCCGTTCCTGAAAAAAATCGATGGTGACACACGGACAGACGGACAAGTGAGTGAGTGAGAATATTATTATATACCTTTTGTACAGAATCCTAATTGTGTATATTCTGATTTTTTTTATCCATTTTTTTATTTTTTCTTCATAGAAATCTAGATATAATGCACAAGATACCTATTAGTTAAAAAAATGCAAAGATAGATGTGTTACAACAGCATAATCACGTACGAGCGTTTTTTTTTTATGAAAAGTATGACGGGTTGGCGACTCTTAAGCGAGCTTTGACGTCACCTCTAATAACATACAGTAAAGAAAAACTCCTTTAATTCAAATTCCCAAATGGCACGACTCAAAAACCATCGATACCCATTCTGCTCACCCCATTGTGTCGCAGAAGCGTAAGGAGGAAAACACTCAGCTCCCTTCAGCGTCTCGGATGCTTTTTGTGAGCGAGCGGATAAAAGGTCGCAATAAGCATATTTATCGTAACGTGAAATGTGAATCCATTTGTTATAAGCTCGCTGCCATAGAGCATTGAGATGTCTCAGCGGCCATTCCTAGAGATGGTATTGTCAAAACTTTCCTAAGAAACTAAACGTGTCAGTGAGTGTCATCGTATTAAAATCATCATCCATAGCGGGATTTCACTCACTGATATAGGCCTGTCTTTTTAGTTCCAATCCTCAGACCAATCTCATCCAGGTCCTAGCCGCAACTTCTTCCAGTCCTTGGAATATCTAAACCAGCGATTGCCTTATTCCACCTGTTATAACCGCCCCTTATCCTCGCCCCGTTTGAGGTCAATAACTAGTTTTTCAATACCGAAGACCGTACGAGAGTCTTGAGTATTGAAAAACTAGTCTTCTGATCTCGACTTCTCGGACAGCCACAAGCCAAGTGTGGGACACTCCATGGCTCTCTGACCATGCTTGTGACAGCCGAAACTTGCACAAGCACGAATATTAACATTAATGCCGTCTTGTCATTCAGAGCTCTGTGCTCACTGTTGATATCCTCACTGGTCTGGCTCGGTTGAGGCTGGTTTATTACATAAGGAACGGTAATTGTGTTTGAGCGTTGGGCATGAGTTACCTCGGGTCATATAAGTTCATGACTGGTCTTGTTTGTTAATTCGGCAAAATGATATCTGGTTTTAGAGACAAGATTTAGCTTTCGCAAGGTAGAATATTGGTTCTTGAATGGCCTTGAATGATGTTTGGAGCCATTTTATCATCATCAAAACTATAGGAAGGTATTCGTATTCTTTCTATGTTTTCATGCCCATACTCGTCCTTTTTTAAAGTTGGTTAATGAGAAACTGCTGGAAAATTACTTAACACATGAAATCATCGAACTCAATTTTTCTGCCCATGAGGAACATATTATTAAATCAGTAAATTGACGGAGTTTCGTGCTACACAGTTAATACTGTGCTATAGTGGTCGGATATGTAAAATACTGGTATATTATTCAGTAGCATAAAAAAACGTACGTATATTTTGAACATCAAAATATTCTTTCTACCACTAAAAGGCACTTGTCCCACCGCCCACGATCAGCGAGTAGCGAGTAAAACTAGAAACTATAAACAAGTTGGCGAGTAGCGAGTAGCAAGTGTGTAGTTCCAATAGTACCGCTATGAATTAGTGTTTATGTGCGACGGGCGATTACTCGCACCACTCGCTCGGGGCTGCCGCACTGTAGGTAGAAATGACCGTTGTTTGGTCTCTCGGCGTGTGTTCTAACCGCCAAGCGAGCAAGCGAGCATCGCTGAGCAAGTATAACTTTGATAGCTCTTGTCGCTGCGACAAACTTGTGGCGAGAGAGTACTCGCCGGCAGTGTGAACAGCAAACGATAAACTATTACTATATGTGTCTCTTTTATTGACACGGGATACATATTCGCGAGCTGGCTGACCAAAACCAGATGTATCCTCCGACTGCACAGCTTGATTTTCTTCATGTTTACGTCTTTTTAGTTTATTTTTTGAATATACTTTTTTATTTTTATATTTTTTGTTAACATTTTTGAAAAGTTACAATGTACAAAAGTACAAAGTTAAACATATAAGTGTTATATATTCTTGAAATCACCAATGGAAAAGGAAAAAAAAAGTTGGTCCTCCACTATATGGCCAATAACACTTGCAAGGTGAAGACAAATCGACTGACGTAAGAATCATCAAAATCGGCCAACAGGTTTGGTTTCTAGAACGCCACATAGGAACAAACATACAAACATACATATACTGATAAACACATTACCCTCCTTCGGCAGTCAGGCAAAAAGCAATAACACTTTACCTGTACTGGGAATCAAACACAGGACCTCATGCTCACTGGTAGCGCTTTCAACTACAACCAATGAGGCACACGCTTGCTATATTTTAACGGACCATAAACACACTCGTATGCAAACACCACCTACCTTTCCGACCAATAAGTAACATCCAGCTGACATCTTTTAAAAAATGGCGTCATATTTCCCAACGCCATAGCTGACTGATGGATATAACCCTATTTATGCACCATCGCTGTTAATATGATTTTACAGGTGAATAACATAACTTTGCTACTCAGGTATCAAAGAGAATTTTGGGAATGATTAACACCATTTTCAATCAAAGTGGCTATGCAAATCAATAAAGTCCTCATTACTCATTAAAGCCAGTATTCCAGATGCTCATGCTAAACTCAAATCAAACTGGAAATTGACAGTTGTGATTGGTTGGCTTGTTTTTTTGACATTAACGTGCTCAAGTCCAAGATTCTAGACGCCCCAAACGTTAGCGAACTCTTTTTTAATATACAATCTGTGGAATTGTGTAGTGTTAACATGTACTTGGGACGTACTCGTACTTGCTAACTTGGACTTTAATTTTTCTTCACTCGGACAACATCTGGAATTAGGCCTTAGTCTTTTTGAAGGACAAGGCATTTCCTTCAGTCGAGTCAGTCACCATACTACGGGAAAACGGAAAAAGTCCCTCGACTAATGTAAATACATAACAGATAATAAAAATTACAATTTGGCTGATCCGAGTGAAGGCAATGACTTAGAATATATGGGACGGACCTTTTTCCTGGAAAAATTAAGATTGATGAAAAATAATGGAAGGATTTCTGAGATCTTTTGCAAGTTGATCATTGTTATGCGGAAAAAAACCCGCCATTCAATAAACATGAATATAATGAGAATATCAATAGCTATTGTTGTTATTTATCATGTGACAAAATATAAGAAGCCGCGCAATCGCAATTTGTTAACCCAGCAACGGGATCTCTTACAATAGGATAAAATTGGATATATTTCTCTTTTGTGGTTGAATTGGCCTTTAAATGAGACCATCGTTTGTAACAACTCTTGGATTGCGGGAATTCGCTGGATGTGTGAGATGCACAGGATCGGTCGATATGGTGAGAAGCCACAGCCATGTATTTCATCATCAGCCTTATAAAGTTCCCACTACTGGGACACAGGCATCCTCTCTATGAGAGTGGTAATGGGCCAGTACGGGTTGGTGGATGTCACATGTCTTATAATTTTTGGATCTAAGACATGGTGATTTCCTCAAGATGTTTTCCTTCACCGTGTTAAGAGTGCCATGTATTCACTGAGAAACAATTGTTTAAAAACACTGTTTCAGCAATAAAATATACGTATTTAGTGTTATTGTTTTATACTAATATGTGTTTGGTTGTGAGAGGAAATAAATGAAAGATAAGATTATGTTCACTACTCACGGTTATAATTATGTACACAAACACTGAAGCATTCACAGTACAAGGCACATAATATATTATCAGTTCGATACACTCGGATAGGATACACAACGAAGAAAGTCTTATATGTTTAGCAGTTCACAGGTATACGGCAGTATACCAGAGTACTTAGTAGTATAATCCTGAGGGATTGAGATGTATACGGTTCACAATCGTAAGGCCACCAAGTTACGTGGGATAAAATTTTTCGGCACCATCGACCATCCGTACAGCAAGCAATGTGCCCTGCCAAAAAATATGTTTCGTGATAACTCGTACTGAAAGATCATACCAATTTCTCAACAACCAGATGAAACTATTCAAAGTTTTGAAATAAACGTGAAAATTCAATAAACAATTCACTGCTTTTTAACATAGTTTAGAGCCCTTTGTAAACTTCAAAATCAAATAAATAAACAAAATCAAGAACACAAGAGCATTTCAAAGCACAAACTGAATGGAAAACTTTATTAAAAGTTAAATAGTACGCGATTTCGCCAGAATTTTTCGCTAAACAAAATCGTAGTCTCTTTGTTCGGTAACACCTTAAAAAAATGGTCGACTGCGCTGGAGAAGAAGGTAATACGTTTTATATGTACGCTGTTACATATACGTAACAACTGACTTGGAAAATGCCAAGGAAATTAGAATACAGGAAAGCTGCCATTTTTATTTCTTGGAAGAGTATTTTAAAAACTATTTTTCTCTCTGCTTTCTTCTTTGTACGCTTGCAATTTTTGTAATGTTAGTTAATACTCGTATTTGATTTATTTTTAAACTGACTTCGAAAAGAAGGAGATTCTTAATTCAACTGTTTTTCTTTTTGTGTGTCACCTCGAAACTTTACTAGGTGATTTTGGTGGTTCTTTTCTATTTGAAAGCTTGTGTTACACATGTGGTCGCACTTAAATTTGATGAATATCTGATGAAGAACTTCGGTGATATACTCAAACAACAGAATTCTTCAATAAACAACGGCAAATCTTTCAGGATTACTGCAATCGCATGTCTATTTATTGTTTACGCCATTTTTCATAATATAACTTCACGCCGGTACGTTCTAAAGGGGTACGCAGTTCATACTTTGGACATTATAGGTACCTTACTTAGAACTCGCTCATTATGAACCACAGCTAAAAAGTAAAAATAAAAACTTTTTTACAAAAAAATACAACCGACTTCAAAAATAACACTACAAATTGAAAAATAACTTGAATTTCGGCAATCGGTGTCAAAAAACAATGAAACAAAAACAGGTACCTTCACCGACTTTCGAATTGGAAGTTTTTTTTTTTTTTTTTTTTTATTGTAATCTACCGCGGACATAGACGTCCGCGCCCTTTTTTACTATGTTAATTTGTTTGATTTGATTTTATAAAATTACAATTATTTGACTCCTACGTCGGACATTATTCCTAGGCTTACTTAACTAACTTAAGTCTACGTGAGTTCATCTTTCACTAAATTCTATATTTTTATCGTTTATTATATATTTCACACTGGCATTACAATTTTATATTTCTATTTACTACTTATCTTTATGTTATTAACTATTTGGTTTATTAATTTCTATTGATACACTGCCTATGTTATTCACTATTTTGTCTACTTATTTCTATTTGTACACTTTGCGGGGGAGATGCATGGCAGTGCGAGCAGACCAGTACCGGCCGACGGTTCCCGTTCTAGAACCCCGTCGTAAGGACGTTAAGATGAGTATGACTGACTCGTTCCACCATGCAGCTTTACATGTATATTTTTATTTTATCATTACAGGATTTAGACAGGGTGATGGTTTGGGTTTGGGGAGGTGTTTGGGTTAGAGTTTTTGGATGGGACTTGTTAGGTGGTGTTTTGGTGATGTCTGCTGACCAGGGACTTCGCCAGCGTGAGCAAGGCCTCTATGACGACTACGTCTCGATGCTGCATGGCCGTCTTAAGATTGTAGTTGACGACCGTTTTAGTTGGCGCATCCATCGCCCTCTTAGCAAAGCGGCCTGTGGCGTCATCGGCGTCGTCGGTGTAATAGACGCAACTAACTGTATGTCTGGACAACGCCACTACCGCGTGGGAGATGCTGTCGTGGACCTGAAGCCTCCTGGACTTGGTGTTGATGATTATGACGTCATCGTAGGTCAACCCCTGAGCCTCGTGTATGGTTAGCAGGCGCGACCCTTCGCCGGACCCAAATCCCTGGCTCGCAAGAGAAGCTTTCTCCCCCTGCGTATGAACCAGGAACAGGGTGTTTTGGGCAGTGCTCGGTATTTGCGCCCCTGTATAACCTTTCACCTTCAGAGAGTGGACCCGCGACAGCGACGACTTGGAGGAGTATATACCGGGGTATATCTCACTCAGTGCAAACGCCACGTCCATTGGATTGCGGTGTGTGCAGAGAAACTCCTGGGTGATGCCAGCCACCAGGTCTGGACGGGTATACCTAAGCTCGAAAAGGTTCTCTCTGTCCAAAAATGGAAGCTGGTTAACGTCTCCGACGAGGACAGGCTCGCTTGCTCCAGACAACTTTACTGCCATGACTATGGCCCCAAAGTGGTTCATAAGAGCCTCGTCTACCGTAAGACGGTAGCATTTGTCTTGACTCTTGAAACCGTTTGCTAGGATTGAGGCCATAGTGCGCACCTTGGTCTTTGCTCGGTCTCCTAAGCGGCGCGCAAGCTTTTCCCTAAGATCTTTGGCAGCTTCTGTTGTCGTGGTTGCTATCACGTCCCTGTCCTCGTCGAAGTGCTTTACCAGCCAGGTTGTCTTACCGCAACCCGGAACTCCGTTAATCCACCTGATATTGGGTACCGCCCAGCTTTCCTGTGATGCCGGGATACCTGAGGTTTCCGAAATGGACTGTGCCATTTCCAGGATCTTATCATCCGGCATGATTTTGGTACATTTGGCGGTAACCACTATCGGGTCGTCATTTGACACGCTGAACTTGAGTTTGCCTGAGCGCTCCGTCTCCTCCTTGTCCAGGGCCACAAAACCACTCCTCGCGCTGTAGGCTGCCATATACGACCCCGTCATTTCCCCTTTGATGACTTGGGATGTGACGTTGTCGTACACCGCTGCCCCTGCTTCCTCGAGCAGTACCCTTAACAGACCCTCTGTGTCTCTCTGGTAGGTCTGTAGGATCTTCCTGCATGTCGTAAGATTGACCTCTCTGGTCGCTCTTACGATTGCTACGTACTCGAGGAACGCGCTCTTTACGTGGTCCGTGGCACCCGAATTTACTGCGAGGGTCGGCGGGCTGACTTGCCCTTTGTCGGCTCGTGTTGGCTTTGGCTTGTACTGATTTTTTGGAATTTTCTTTTTATTATTCCATTTTATTTCACATCGATGCATTTTGCGGTCGTACAACGGGCTTTTGCCAGATAAAAATATTACAAGTTACAAAAATTAATATAGATAGCTGTTTGTCCGAACTGAGGGCTGACCTTTTTTTCAGCTGAAGAATGAGCGTTGCTTTTTAACGTAGTAATGCCGCCAGTCTTAAGGCATTTTTCCGATGGACAAGACGTATTTTTTGAGGCCTTATCGGCTTCCCGTCTAACTGAAACTGCTGAACTGAAAATAAACATCTTATATGAATAAATCAAATTAGATCAAGTAACTATCACAGTTTCTTTTGCATAAAACCATTACAGTACGTAAAAGTGACCCTTTAGTAGGCAGTAAAACAGTTTTACTCGACAGTTACTTACTCGCGCTTCATCGCCTCAGTTTGCGTCGTAATTCGAAGATAATAGCCCCGGGCTATTAATGGGCTATCTCGCCGACTTCCGAGTCGCAGGAGACGAGTTCAAGATTGCATCAGCTATACCTAGGTAATGATACTTAGGATCCCCTTTGTTAACTAAAAATAGACCTTAATAAAATTGTATGTAACAGCTTTAGAAATTAATAACCTGGATGCAATATTTAACCTATACTGTGCCCTTTTGGACATTTTGCTGCGTGGAGATGGAATTAAAAACCCGTAACGCAGAAATGAAATCGCTCTTGTAATTTGTTTGTTTTTCTGTTTTAAATAACGTTGGTGTGTGTAGTGTGGGGATATTATGATTTTTTCCTGTATCGTGGGGAACGTTTACAACCATACACTAAGAGCCGGAACAACTATCTGTAGATCATACAAATAATTGTTTCGTGCGAGAGTAAAACCCGCGACACGCAGCGCACCAGTCATTCGCTCAACTGCGCCAACCGTGCTTGAGCTTGTGCCAAACTCTAAAGATTTTTTTTTAATGTTATCCATTACATTAACTAAGCCTATGGGGTCAACTGCTAAACATAAGACTCGCCATAGCCGCCACAAGTTTTTGTAACACGTAGTCTTCAGTCGATCCACATGAACGTTTATCGTTAAGCTGTCTCCACTCCTAAAACTCTCGACCAAGCGATATTCTTTCTGGGATAACGATTTTCAAGAAGTCCAAAATGCAGGGGATAGATTCTGCTCTTCGAATGTCATTTCGCCTAAGATCTCGACTGTTAAACCAGCTAGTGTTCCTTCAACAACAAAATAACTATGTACCACTAAAACGTAACAGTTCAACCAATCAGTGTCTTCTTAAAAACAACAACCCACTGTCGTAGTTTAAACTGTAAAAGTTCAGAGCTATCGGCAGACATTCAATACGCCGCTTTTTTCTTCGCACTCTAAATAGAACGCTCAAGTCTTTGCAGGGCTCAGATGTGAGAACTAGGGGGACCATGAGGCATCATAGGACAGAGGATTTTAATTGTTTTTAAAATAAATGAATAGTAAAATGACTGTGATGAAGCGAATTCAAATAAATGGTTCTAATGGTGATGGTACCATCGAACTGATCTGGTGATGAAGCCCGTAGGTAGGCACCGGAACTCCGCAATAAAACAATGCATCCCAGTCGTGTTTAGGCTTGTTGCCATTATTATGAGAAGCCCTCTGGCTATAAATTATTTTTATGGTTATATAGAGTACCAAAATCAAAAGGAAAGATTCAAAAAAAAAATTACCTGACTTCCAAAAGAAACACTACAAAGCGAAAAATAAATTTCTTTCCGGAAGTCGGCTTCAAAAATGAAAAAGATTTGGTAAAAGACACCGACTTCCTAAAAAAAAGAAAGATATTTTTCGCTTTGTATTGTTGTTTTTGGAAGTCGGTAGAATTCGCTTTGTAGTGTTGGTCGTAAGACGGTCGTAACGAAAAGGTTTATTTCGTTCGCTACAATAACTCCCTGTTCATTGGCCTTAGAGACTTGTTTATTAAGGACATGTTTACTTTCTTATTTATACATATTATATTTTAGTAAAAGAAAAGATCTTTAGGATAGGTTAAAAAAAAAAGTTCTATTTCAAATTTGCGGTGGGTAAATGCTCCCATGTCAATATTCGTAGCCATGATTGAAAATCCGTTGCCTTAAATTGAAAATATATACCTATACAGGCTGAAATCATAATTGTCTGTACTTATAATTATATCAATAACAATGTGGAAAAATAACTCAAGAATCTTCAATACTAAAATAACGACATACTGAGTTCTTCAGACTGTAAGTGATTGTAACAACAAACTTTTTTCGATACATATTTCGATTACTGATCAAACGAGTATTTAACTTAACAAATTAAATGTAAAATGTTTATTAAATAAAATGTAAATCAATGTTTTCAGTGAATTATTCGGTAAAACAATGCAGATTTAAATAAAGTAAATAAATATTCATAGTGTAGCTCGGCACCGTTGCACTTCATATTGTATTGTTGTGGCTGTGTACCGCTTCGAGGTATATTATTATGACATACTAAAAATTTAACTAGGCTAAATGAAATATGCCTTTAGTTATCTTGTTCTCTCCGTTTCGCCGGGACCTGTAGAGCTTCATTGCCTAGGCGCTTTTCTGGTGGCTTCCAGAAGTTATAGTACTTAGGAATAGTGTGGCGACCTTATATCGAATTTCTTTTTTATATAAAAACTAACTAGGTGTCTGTTCGTAACCTTTTCAAGTCGTAACGGGTGAACGGATTTGAATGAAACTTGGCACACTTGGTTTTATTTCTTTCCCATGAGATAACATACCACGTGGGCGAAGTCGCTGAAGAACCAGGTCAGATATATAACTCAATTTTACTTTAAAAAAAACCTTACGTCGGTGAAAGCGCCTACAAGCACGCGAACGCAATAATTTCTTTAACAAGAGCATTGCTCGGCACTTTACTTTAGTATCACCAAATGATCCCATGTCGCATTTTACGACGGTTCTGCCCAACTTGATAGGACGGATCCGGACTGTCCCATTCAATGCTGACTAATGGCCTCCGCACGGCACTCGCCCGATCTCAATTTACTTTCACACCATTGCTGCACTTTATTTTTCCTGTACACCTAGAATGTGGGTGCAGAAGTACAACTCCGTATAACGGATTTTTTTAAGAAACTGTCAGCTCCTTTCAAAATTACTGTGTGAGTGTCTAGATGTATACAGTAAAAGCAGGAAAACGCTAATTTATTGTCATTTGGAACTAGTGCGTTGCGTGACAGAACTTTAGTAATTGTCTTTGAAAATTCAATGATATGATAATGTTTTCCTGTTTGGACTTTTTTAGGGTTCCGTACCCAATGGGTAAAAACAGGACCCTATTACTGAGACCGTCTGTCTGTCTGTCCGTCTGTCACCAGGCTGTATCTCATTAACCGTAATAGCTAGACAGTTGAAATTTTCACAGATTAATGTATTTCTATTGCCGCTATAACAACAAAATACTAAAAATAGAATTAAAAAAATATTTAAGTAGGGCTCCCATACAATAAACATGACTTTTTTGCCGTTTTTTGCGATAATGGTACGGAACACTTCGTGCGCGAATCCAACTCGCACTGCCAGTTTTTTTTTACTAAGGTTGATCCTTTGTAAAAAATAGTCCAGGGGGGTAACCATAAGCTCTTAGAGCAAGGTTATTTCGAGTGTGCGTAAATGACAGATGTGTATGACTTATATAGATCTATCCATTTTTCCCAGTCGCACCACGATAGTTTTGACATTTCATGGTACGGGGGCAGGTGTCTGGAGAACTAAGCTAAAGAATACATACTTAAAAGAACGCCCTCTACAGCGACTAGGTTAAGTTGTATGCAATGACAGTAGCATGGAACAGCTTGGTGGATAATGCCACAATAACTTCTCCCAGCGGCTTCGCCCACGTGAAAAGAGTTTTTTTAACAAAGAGGAACATTACGAGTATACCGGGATGAAAAGAAAACCTATGTGCTATTCCTACTATAATCTATCACTTACTAAATTTCAACCAGATCCGTTCAGCCGTTCTGGCGTGTTTGAGTAACAAACATACAACCATCCATCGAAACCTTAGCGTTTATAATATTAGTAAGAAGTAAGATTTCCTCACACGCAGAGGAGCTCTGTGCCCCACCAGTGAGACCGTTATAGGATAGTGAACCTTCTGCCCTTTCTCTTACATTCCTCAGCACAGTGCATGCCGTGATTTGTGGCTCATGGGATGTCTGCGGTGGTTTATAGTCCTTACGGTCCACTGGCGCATGCATCTTCGCGATCCTGCGACCGAAGCGCACTGAATTTTAAGTGGTTTCACGCTTTGCTTGTTTATTTTTACAGGAAGAGGAAATTGGTTCATTTTATCTTGCTTGAACACTTAAGAAGTTGGCTTAAGAAGTTGGCCATTTTAACTTATAAAAGGAACACAAGAGAGAAGGAAGGGCAGAATAGTCAATTTTTGTTAGGTTTTTGCCTGCTGAAATAAAAGGCAAATGCTGACCGAAGTAAAATTATAAAGAAGCAAAGATAGTTGCTAAGGAGAAGAATGGATAAAAATATATATTCTTCTCCATAACAACTATTTTTTGCGAATGGACGACCAGAATCGTGTTTTTTACACTCTATAAGTATATTTTCAGATACAAGTGCCTATTTATGCCTAATTAAAAAAAATATAATTTTAATATGACTTTGAAATAAAAAAGGGTATTTAATTGTACAAGTTCACATTTTATAATCTTCTTGGATATGGTAAGTTTATCGTCCCTTCGGCTTCAGCAGGCTATTCTTCGTTTTTCTTTTTTATGTTTTTTAGTCTTGTTACAGACTAAATATCTGGCTAGCCAAGCCATAGCCTAGCAAACAGGATAGGTACACCAAAACCACCACATCATCATTAAACCCAGCACGCATGTGTATCACCCAAATATCCTCACAAAAGGTCACTCGCGAAAACAAAGTACTGCCTCAAAAACAAGCTTAAAGATTGGCGACCAGCCAACATCTCCGGCTAACTAGAAGAGCCCTACTTCAGTTTTTAAATCCCGTGACTAATGGCCGTACGTGTCTTTGGCTGATAGGGTTCCCCTGATTGTATCCCGTCTCTTCTCCTAGGGGGATACTCTTGAAGTACGTGACGTAACAGGCCAATTATCTGGAATAGCCCAGATCACCAGAAAACTTGATTCAACAGCCCCAGGATTGTTGAATGGAGATAAGTTATATAGTTATAGTATGTGATCTGGGGATGGAGGTGTAAGGTCGTGGTTAGAGACAGTCGTAGAATTGTTTGTTTTTGTAGCTTATATTCAGAGGTCTGTGATTGATATCAATGTATTATCTAGCGTTTTAATTCGAAGAAATGAATAAATATGCGCCATGTCAGCTGAAAACGTACACCCATTGATATAAAAACTTCATCATAATCCTGTTCTTGTCCATTATTACTTGGGATCCCTGTCAGCCGTCCGTCAATCAATCATTCTATTTATTTATCGATCTATTCTATTTGATTATCTCATCTATTTTATTTATTTATCAATAGGCTCGCGTTTATCCAATACCTCGCCTGGTGGTAAGTGATGATGTGGTTGACGCCGCAACGGTGAAGCACGCTTGCCTAGAAGTAACCTATTCAATCTTGACTTAAAGACCCCAAGGTTGTAGTTATCAGGAAACAAAGACTCCGGCAGGGAATACCACTCCTTAGCTGTGCGCACAATTAAAGTATACTATTACCTTTTCGATTTTTAAATAAAATCCTGTATTACTCGTCACCTTTTTGAACTGTCACTATCACTCATAATGTTGCGAATATTCTAAAAAAAAGTTGTAAGTAACGTTCTTATAGGTAAAGGTCGTTAGCCTTTTCATTTTCAACAGTACCAAGCTTAAGAAAAACCAATCTCACTAACAATAGAATACTAAAAAGAACAAAATGCTCCCTTGTTTAAAAGCTAAAACATTTAATACGTTTCTTTCCCTTGCTTCGTAGTTTTTAATAATTTTAACGCGAATGCTGAAAAATTTTTGCGCAGACAAAAGGAAAATTAACGAAACGCTGAAGTTTTTTTTTTAGTCATAAACCAGAGGAGGAGGTGTCGATGAAAGCGTTGATAATTTATGTTAATTGTTGAAAGACCGAGGATTATTTTTAGGGTTAACTTGTAAAAGATGAATATCCCTTTCCTTTGCTGAGATAGGAGCCTTTTTGGTCTCGCACGGAGTTATTTATTTTTATTATTGTTTGTGTCTTGCTTATCTCGTGTCTCCTGTGCGGGTCACAAATAAATATGATTTCGTTTCTTTCTTTCATGGCCTTTTGTGGACCAAAATCATCATTTTAGCCGAATGACGACCACAATAAGCGTCACCAAATTGACCAGTCCTGTGCTTCTCGCTTTTTCTTCATTTTTGGAAATATATTGCTTAAATTAAATGAAACAGCTTTTTTTACTTAACATAGTTATCAAAAACCTTAGCAATTCGCTCCCTTCAAGGATTCGTTTTTCACGACCTTGCTTTACAAGATTTTTTAAGAAAGTAATGTAGTTTTAGTTTGAGGAATGAATCCTGCAAAGAACTGGTCCAACGATTTTAAAGTTTGGATCTCCAGGCAAATATCTCGCTCTACAAACAGACAAACGCCTTACTTCGAAACTCACACCGTATAAATATAAAACCCATTTAAAGCATCACCATCGTAAAGTTCACGTACCACTGCACCTTAAGTAAAAACTATCTGCAAAACGAAATTCGAACGTCAGTATGCATGAATGCTTTTCAATAGCGTATTCATTCAAAGCAAACTTTGTTAGCAAAAAGATTTGAAAGTTTACATACAGAACCAACAATGCAAAAATAATCCCACTTGACCAACGTCTTGTAATAAAACTTTCTAAAGAAAATAAAACAATGAATCCAGACGAATGATCTAAAATATACAATTATGAAGAGCAACCGTTCTGTACCCACTCTCCCAGAAATACTTCACGAGTTAATGTTTTAAAATCTTGAATATTTATAGGATTATTTAAAGAGCAACGTTCAAGTTTGAATTGTTGTGGATTGAAGGAGTTAACGCAGTATTTTCTCTTTACTCAGCTGTTTTGAAGATACTATTTTATTTTAGAGCATATTAATGGCCGATGATTCAAAGTTTATAGTAGTTTATGCAACGGTCATATAATAGGGATTATTAAAGAACGAGTGTGGGTTTATCACACGAGACGAAGCTGAGTGTGATAAAAGAATCACACGAATGTTTTAATATCTATAATTATATGCCGTTGCATATACTAATTTAACTTCACTCATACTGTTTAAATAAAACAAAAGTGGGAACGGAAAAAATATGTGGTATGGCGGGAAATCTAGATTTTCATTGCGCTTATATCAAAAATATCGAATCTTAAAAGTTATCGTGCTT
Source organism: Orthosia gracilis (assembly GCA_947562075.1). Classification (NCBI taxonomy): domain Eukaryota; kingdom Metazoa; phylum Arthropoda; class Insecta; order Lepidoptera; family Noctuidae; genus Orthosia; species Orthosia gracilis. The sequence goes on from OX387264.1 coordinate 32,075,232, forward strand.
GCTTCATACCATTATGTAAGAATACTACAAAAAATGTCATAAAGATTCCATTGTTTCAAGCAGTGCGACGACCCAAAACAACATTAACTTTTTTTGTTTGCGAAGATCATTTTGATAATACACATAGTACACATAGGGCACATTTTTAAGTCATACGACATCCTAATTGTCTGCAAACCCGTCGTGGTCCTAGTTCACACGTAGGTCTCGACCCTACCTGAGAACTAGGACTACGACGGGTATTCACCCAATAGACAAGTACTTACCTAGCAATCTGTACCTAAGTTTTAAGAAATTTTCTAAGTCTAACTACATATTATATTCCAATTAAAATAATGTGTGAATTATGTCGTTATCTTATTCTAATTAGTATAATTTTTTAATTTGATCATTAAAGCCTGAAAAAAGTAAATTTGTAAGTGAATTATAGAACAAATTAAGTAACTAGAAAATGTATTTTTTTGTTTACGGATATATTTTAATTATTTTAGTCTTATACGACATATATATAGGCGTACAACTAATATTTCCGTTAGAATTTTTAAAATCGGTCGACGCATTTAAAAGATCCTTACTGAAGATTTAGTGTAAGGAATATGAGTTAATATTTTCACGTTTTTGTTCTACTAATATTTTTAGTGTTTGTAAATATATAATATAGATATTAGTGTTTAATATTAAAAAGGAATATGTAAATAATATGAAATACCAAAAAATAAGGCTTTTCTGTATATTGTATAATATTTAGTGATAGTGAAGTTCTTTGATCCATTGTCGAAGTTTCGCGCCAATCGTGTTTGTTTACTTTTTATTTTACACCAATACGAGTATCCCATACCCATGTAACAAAAAACTTTTTTACAAAAAATAAAACCGACTTCCAAATAAGAAAACTACAAAGGGAAAAATAACTTTATTTTTGGAAGTCGGTGTCCGTAACGCAAAAAAGTCGTACCTACGAAAGACACCGACTTCCAAAAATAAAGTTATTTTTCACTTTGTAGTTTTCTTATTTGGAAGTCGGTAGTATTTTTTGTAAAAAAGTTGTTTTTATTTTTCCCTTTTTTGTTGTACCTACCTAATAGGCAGGTTGTTTAGTAAGTTACCTTAACTCCAGAATAGATTAGCCGAATATCATGAAACTTGAACATAAAGGGTGAAATGAGAGATCTGCGTACCCCTCAAGAGCGTACTGGCGTGATGTTATGTTATGAAATAGTATAAACAATAAGCAGACATGCGATTGCAGCAATCCCGAGAGAATTCCCATTATTTATTGAAGTATCTGTTGTATATCTTCGAAGTTCTTCATCAAATCTTCACCAAATTAAAATGGGACCAATTTCGAAATACCTATACATACATACTCTAAACTTCCAAATTGACCTTCAGGTATATTATCGAAATAAATCTTTATCACACATGACTAAATAAAATTATCTGTTATATAATATTTTTGCACTAATTTTCGAATATTTTAGTCAATTCACGTGTAAGTAGTTGACACCGTTGAAATTCCTTGAGCATAATGACGTCACCAACATTGCGACCAATCGTGGCGCGTTCGTAGTCATGTAAGGTTCTTTTCAAATTTCATCGATTTTACCAAATTAATTGAAGCAAAATAAAACTTTTTAACAAAAAAAAACCACCGACTTCCAAATAACAAAACTACAAAGTAAAAAATAACTATATTTTTGGAAGTCGGTGTCCATAACGCAAAAATATGGTACCTACGAAAGACACCGACACCGACAGACATGCGATTGCAGCAATCCTGAGAGATTTGCCGTTATTTATTGAAGAGTTCTGTCGTATATCTTCGAAGTTCTTAATCAGATCTTCACCAAATTAAAATGGGACCAATTTCGAAACATACTCTTTCAAACAAAAAAAGAATTTTCAAAATCGGTCCACAACTGACGGAGATACCGATGAACATACACAAAAAAAAAAAAAAAAATCAAACATGAAGTCGAACATTGAACATCCTCCTTTTTGGTAAGTCGGTTAGTAATAAGAGTTTCTCGCAACGACACTATAATTTATGGTTTGTAAATTTTGAAAGTTTTCGTTTTATTTCCACAACCCAATTCAGCAATGAATGCGCAATATTTTTTCCAAAAAAATCGAATATCAAACGTTCTTTGTTATGAAGTAATGAGAGTTCAAAAGCAAGTCATTCATAAATAAATAACATCATACATCATTCATTTAGCGTTACCCTATTTATTTTTGATCGGCACTTCTATACTCCTGTGTAGTCTGAGTAGACCCATTCAATAATTTTAATTAATATTGTAACTTTTATTTTTTTATTAATAATGGGCTTGCGCTTGACCACTATCTCACCTTATAATTTCATCATCATCCAGCCCTAATACCATTGTTACTTGGGGTCGGCGCAAAAGGTTTTCTTCGCTGTCACGCCATCATCGACTCAAATCAAATCAAATCAAAATATTTATTTGCCAGGAAATACATTGTTTAACAAGGAAAGATCTTAAAGGCTTAAAGTCATTGTATTCTGCCTGCAAGCAAGCGTGCAAATTACTTTCAATAATAAAGTCATTAAGGTTGTAGTCATCATACCCAAAACAAAATTGTAAACAGTAGATAAAAAAAACTCTTTATTTTTTCATATCACTACTCACACGGTCCATCCATCTTTTCTTTGGCCTTCCTCTCCCTCCCCATCCATCCACATTAATATTCATAACTCTTTTAGTAACATGCGTTTCATCCCTCCTCATCACAGGAACATACCAATTAATATTGTAAAAACAATGCTTCAAAATAAACACATCCTTGAGAACCATAGAAATGGCTATCATTCAAATTATTAACAGATCTTCAGTTTCCTCATAATAATTTCAATAGCAATAAACCGACATCCAATTTCAAGTAAATCATCTCGGTACAAAATTTTCCAAAATTAATTCACACGAATTTAAATCACTTTCGTCAACGAAGTTGTAATTGAAATTTGATTCTTCACCTCTTACAAATTAATTTCATTTTCCTATTAATTCAGTATTTAAAGTTTGCTCTCATTTATTCTCTGTTAATAGTATAATGAGTATTTATTTTGTTTCTGTATTTTTCGGAATCGACATGCACGTGTATCTTCGTATTTATTTACTACGGAAATGTTATAATTTTGTGACATCTATAAAGGGCCGGTTTCTGAATTGAGTTAGTAAAGAACGTGTCAACTCCTTCTTTAATTCCAAAGTTTGACAGATATCCAAGCTAAATTAGTATTGGACAAATAAAATCAACTTCGAATTCTTAATTTAGAAATCGGGGGCGAGTAGTGTTATGTTCTCAGTTAATCAAGACAAATATGGCCAAAGAAAATCATCATCATCATCAGCCCTTTAATGTTCCCACTGCTGGGACACAGGCATCCTCTCTGTGAGAGAGGTAATGGGCTTTAATCCACCACGCGGACCGAATGCGGGTTGGTGAATGTCACACGTCTTCGAATTTTTTAGTTTCTAGGATATGCCGGTTTCCTCACGATGGTTTCCTTCACCGATTTAAGAGCATTGGTGAGGAAATAATTTGCACAAAGTAAAGCTCCTGCCTGGGTTCGAACTTATGAATTACGATACGTCAGTCGGGCCCGTTACCACTGGGCCATACTGCTCTAAATGTCAGTGGTCACACCCAAACATTTTGCTGTGCATTTTTAGATTGACACTCTTTACAGCTAATAGAATGTCACTTTGTTTTGACAAAGTTGTCGTTTTACAAGAATTCCTGGTTTAATAATAACTGCAATTCTGCTCCTTCATGAAACCTCTAGTTAATTAAAAAAAAATTTCAATAATCATTACAGAACAAGACCGCAACAATCCGGTGGATGCGAGACGCACAGGACCGATCAGCGTGATCCGATCCATAAAAAGACCCAAATGCTCAAACCAGACAATAATATTCATAGTTATTCCATATCAAATGTCATTGGTTTAATCTACCTAGAAATTCCCAGTTGCCGCCTGGCGTCCGAACTCGTGCCTGCTTATAATAAATAGCTTCGCCACCTTCGCCAGGGACTTAAAAACATAGTTGGCGCAATGAGAGTGTTTTATAAATGCACCTCTGCCTAACCCCTCGCGAGATACAGGCGTGATGTTACGCTTCTCCATACTTCATCCGTGCCACATTCTCGACGTAAACTCGCAAAGTCGCTAACTCCGGCCCAGAAACCGCACCCTAACTTAAACCGCGTAGTGGCACAACTACCGGAATTCGTTTGTTACAATCTGCCGGAATTCCATAACTGAATCCGATTTCCAAGCCGCAACGTTTTAAACGGATTTCGCGAAAAAAACGTTCATTTCATTGTGGAGGTTTTAGTTTCATGGCGTTTGATGTGGTGATAAATGATGGAGGCAGCTTATGCAGTAGTAATTGGGCTCTTCGCAATAATGAGTGATGATTTGAACTCGCCTTTGTACATGAACTTTATTATCACACTGTATTTAATGGAGCAAGACAGGAATGGAGAGAAGCATGCTAATTAAATGGGAGACCGACAGAATACGCAATAATACCATCTGAAAACGCTCGAAAATTGAATACATAATAACCGGAAGAAGAAAACTAAAGTGGAAATGAACAGGCCATTTTATAAGAGGCATAGAAAAGTGGTACAAACAATAGTATTTTGGTACCCAAGAAATAGAAAAAAAAAGAAAACGAGGTGGACAGTTTCGAAGGTGGGAAGACAAATAAAGAACATAGCGAGGAAAATATGGGTCAGGCAAGCGCTAAGCAGAACAGAGTAGAAACAAATGGAGGAGGCCTTTGCCAAAGTTGGGGAAACAGACCAAGTTGTCGGTGTCACCGACTCGCTAGAGTCGAAAAGCATAAGTTTCGATTATTGGTAAAAAATGTGTCTGAATAAAGGCTTCTATTATATTATTATTAGTACCTGAGCGATCGAGCTCTGACGTTTTCTAAAAATGAAACCTAGCTAGATCGATTTATCGCCCCCGAAAGGCCCTGCATACTAAATTAAATGAAAATCGTTGGAGCCGTTCCCGAGATTCAGATTATATATATGTACAAGAATTACTCGTTTAAAGGTATTAGATTAGATAGATAGATATTATTTAACATGAACTTTATTATCACACTGTATTTAATGTTTTTGGTGTACAATGAAGAATTACGTGATGTGATTGTTTGATAATGTGTCAAGGACAAGATTTATTTATTAATTAATTTATCCTTGCTCTGGAACGCGTTGCAGCAATTACACCAATGGAGCATAAACTTATATTAACTGTAAGTTCAGGTTTCCTCACGATGTTTCCTTCATCGTTATCAGCGATGTCCAAAATAAATTTTAAAGTTACTTTTGAAATGGAAAAGTCACATTAGTACTTGCCCGGATATGAACCCAAGAACTCAAACGCGAGACCACCACCCACTAGGCCACCATTACATATCATGTAGATGGCGGTCGTGCGGGCAAGCATTGGATGGATTGCAGTTAGTTGGACAAATTACTTTTGTATTTTTTTAAATATGTTGAAATAAAGAAATTGACGCATCGTCTTCCAGTTCACGGTCGCCATTCCAGAACTTTTCAGCCCCATCGGCCATCTGTTCTGCGAGAAATGAGCCCTGAGGCGTCTTTCGGCTGAAATGATGATGTTGATGATGATCATGAAAGAAACCGATCTTACCTTAAATATATAAAGAAATAAAGATTATCTTACCTTTCATAACATTTTTATTATGCAAGGTAAGATCGGTTTCAGAACAATTTACATTTTTGGTCAAATACACGCCGGGAATGCCACCGGGCTTGTCGGCGGCATTTCCGCCGGCTGTAGGAACCTTAACTGTAATTGTTGAAACATTACTTACATACCCATTGTCGTGTACGTACCTACATTGCTGGGCCCTGAATCTTTCTTTGCGGAGCTTTGCTAAATATGACAAAAACAGCATCACTAATCTATCTAAATAAGCATCTTACCCCCCAATGATTCTTGAAACTAGTAAACAGTAAGTACCACCAATTCTGCTTGTCTCCATAAAATAAGGAGGTTAAACAGCGAACACAATAAATCAGGTTTATTGCTCAAAGTTAGTGAGGCATCACTAGAAGTTTGCGACCTTTGTGTAAAAAATATTTTATGTGGCTCCGGGATATACATTTATACAAGCTTTGATAAAAAGATTTCAATTGAAGGTGGCGCTTTTGAAAGTGGTTGTACAAGAACGGTTGGTTTATTCATAACAGTGATAATATGCTGGTTTCTTGTCGAGAAGACAGTAAGCGTTTATGACACTTGCTCACTGCGTTTTGTGACAACAGTAAAGTTTTCTTAACATTTTTCGTCAATGCAAAATTATATGTTAATGTTGCATCTCATATAATTAGGGTGAGTCTATTTATAGCCGTCGAATGGGCAAAAAGTCAGATCCCGTGCTGTCAAATTGTTGTTGAGAAATGCACAGTGACTCTGTACCCGAGCCAGGAATCGAATCCAGGACCGTGTGCTTGTGGGTCCCCGAGTGCATTATTTATATTTCAATAATTACGCATATTATCACACACCAGCTTGAAACACAGCTTTTGCATTGCCCTCAATCTTTTCCGCGCAAGAGTTTGAAAATAACCAGTTGCGTACTTTGTTTCTTATAATTTAAAAACAGTACGGAATTTAATCAGGTATAGTGTTGCCCGACATTATAGGCCATGCGTAGGCGACTGCAAACATGAGCATTGCAAACTAAAATAGAAATAGTATCTTTGTATGGAAAACAGATAACTTGCTTATACGTAGTCGATACTGGGGTTTTCTTAGGAAGCTATTTTATTTTTGATTGAAAATGCTATGATAATTGAAATTAATACTTTTGAATTGTCAGCAAAAAACAAATTCAATGAAGCTAGTTGGTTTATGGAGAAGAACGTGCGAGAAACTCCACTGACACTCTTTACCATCAATAAATTGTAAATACAAGTATTTGTTTACATCATTCTAATTGGAAAATATATCTGAAACATACATACTTAACTCGCGCATTATTGCCATGACGGAAGTCCGAAACTACAGAACACTACTTTCTACGATCCTTCCTGTAGCTGTAGCCATCATCTGTAACAATATTTTCGTTAAATGTTTTTTTTTTCCAGTTTTACCGTAGCCTAGGTATCCCGTTTGGTAGCTCAGCCTATTATGGCTATGCTGTTGGATAGTTATAATGATGTTCACCATATTTGGACATAAGTTTAACGAATTCGTTGCTCTTATTTTGGACCAAACAAAAAATACAATAGCGCCGGTCGTCTTCTTTAGCCGATGGGAAACTATAAATCTCTCTTCTTTATAAATTTTGGGCCCAGTAGGTGGCCACCCCGATTGCGGCGTCAGTGGCGAGCATAAGGTTTTCCAAAGTGCAGATATATGGGCACTTGGGACACTCCAGCATGTGTGCCATATTTTGCAAAGGGGCGCCGCACTCACACTGGGTAGTAGTCACACTGCTCTATAAAACCCCATTTTGGCAAATTACAGTGACCTACTTAAGAACCCAAACGATTGTGTGCTTTCCGTATAGGCCACTGCAGTTTACGTCAAGATGGCAGGTGTTCCTGGGGATTCAAGAATGCGATTCGGGTGATGGTAGGTGAGCTTCTTTCCACAACTTGCTTAATACTACGGTTAATACTACGGACGGATTACCGAGTACTAATTTACTGTTATTATACTGCCCAACAATGCAATTACGAATTAAGTTAATTAATATTGTAGGCATTACGTCATGTTGGTAGTAAAAAGAGTATATGACGATCTTAGCAGGTGGCGTTCTGCAGTTTCTGCCTACCCCCATGGAAAAAGGTCCATAAAGGTGAGTTCATAGGTATGTATGTTGGTAGCGGTGTCTGTCATCCGTAAATCTTCTCGCTTTTCCAGTAATACACATAAAGCTCCAATGGCACGAAATAGTTTGAATTCATAATGTTCACACTTTGTTGAACAACTCACTCGCCATATCTTGCAAGTGCCCTTTTACGCATAACAGATGAAACGGAAGATTGCACAAAAATATTCGTGACGATTAACATATGTTAAAGGTGAATCATACATAAGCTATTCACGTGTACTTCACTTCATTTTGTATGAAAATTTAGGCGAGGTCATTAACTGCTACCTACGGCCACGATATAGCACCACCACGCCACGCTAATTTTGCGGTGCCATGGAATACCGCAAAACTAGCGTGGCAAACTTCTCCGTGCACATCCTACGTAGCACAGGAATGAAAGATTACGTGATAGGCAGGAGATTAGTGATGCTAGGCTACGCTTGTGTAGCCAAGTGCTACGCACCTAGCTACGGCGTAGAACAAACTCAGAAAGTCAGGTTAAGAATACGACAGTAGCCAACAACCTTGGAGTAAAACGCGCACTCGTCACACAGTTTCACACCCGCGCGACCCTAAATTAGTAGATTTTTGTACTATCTTAATTATTCCATGACTTTAAAAAAAACCTGACGTCAAAATGTAGATAGTTAAATTGCCTTAGAAATTGTGACAATTTCATTAAAATACGCCGCCGGTTTTGGTGCGATTTTCGTTTTTTTGTCCGTGTTAGATATAACTTTACAAATTAATTATACTATGTTATACGAATAAAACTCAAAATTTTCATAAATCAAATTATTAAGAAAATGGTCTAATGTAACCTTTTTTTTTCCCAAAAATTACGACTAGCCGTTTAGACGTGATTCTCATTTTAAAATTACTGAGGGGTTTCTGCGTCTTAAGCTCCCATTGGAATCTACACGAGAACTCGTTTATACCATGATTGTTCTCATAGAAAGTCAACAAACTGATAGTGAAGTTGTCTAGAGTGCGCCGGAAAATAGATAACCAACCCTAATGTTTCTTTCTCGCCACTGAAAATGAGCAGTGCGTGCACGGTGGTAATGGTCCCGACTTACGATTCGTTGACCGAGGATTCGAGTCCAGGCATGTACTTTACTTCTTGCAATTTATTACATGAAAACGTGATGCAGGTTTATCATGATGGTTTCCTTCACCTCCTGAATGACGTAAAACCAAAAATTCTATAACAGGTGACATCCTTCAACCCGTGTAAATTATGGCCAACCCTCTTTCATATGCCTTTATCCCAGCAGTGGGGATTAGATTCAAAACAGTTGGAATCTCAAATGTATACGAGTACGAGTACCTTATGTTGTTCGTAAAACGTTTCCTCTCACGATAAACTCAGAAATCGATAAGGTGATTTAATCCCATTATTTAAAATGTAAAGTAAATCAACATACATTATTAAACACCTTCAATGGTACATTCACATACCCCTGGGACGCCCTCTGACGGAAGCGGATATCTGAAATTGTGTATATTCACTGGCAAAAGTTACGCAAGCATCCTGAATAGAGTCATCCCCGTCGATAAACAGTCGATAGAGATAACAATCTTTGTCGGATTCACAAAAAGATGTTGTTTATATTTATTAAACGTCGCCGTTCGAAATTCGATTTTCAAACGTGATATTTAGGAAAAAGGTTAAATCCTTTTTTGTTAAGGAAAGTTTTTGTTTAAAGGTACTTGTAACTTTCTTGCGCTGTGTTCGACGTAATGCACAGCGAGTGAACATTTACCTGTAACATTTCTTTGCACCTTGCGTTCATTATGCTACATCACGTCACCCGCGCTCGTGCCTTTGCTCGATAAAATATTACACCAAAACGCACGTTGGTTTTTAAAATCAGGTTGTAACAATACATCGAGCGTCATGTTCGAAGTGTGCTTCGAGTTCATTTAAAAACAGCGAATGCTCGATGTTCTGTTAAAAGTAAAAGCTCTAGTCTATACTCACCTTAAGGCTTCGGAACAAGGCGGACTGAGAACCTGGTGAAGGCAGCGGGAAACCGCTGGATGCGAGAAGCACAAGACCGAGCGATGTGAAAGGCTAGCAATTGATGTCATGAGGATGTCTAGACTTATAGTTAGTATAGTTTTGTGCTCCATTGGTAATTGCTGCAAGACGTTCCAGTGAAGATAAACGATTTATCTCCTTATTGAATTGATGATGATGCCTTGTAGGAACTAGGAAGGTATATATACAAATTTCTAAGTACGAGTAAGCATGTTTCAATAATAGATTTCTGTGGAAGCCTTTTTAGTGAAAATAGTCGACAAATCTCAAGTAAGTTTTACTGAACTTCTGATTAAGTTACCAAAATAACTAAATCCGTACAAGTTGAAATTGGATTCGACGATAGATTTTATGGGATAGGTCTGCAGAAATCGGGAATTCTTGAAATAGATGCCTTTCCTGCTCTCAAAAATAATAACAAAGTTAACAGTAAAACAGCCGGATAAGCGTAGGTAAAAAAGGTGCCTATGTAATCTCTCCCCAGGGTATCGTAAAGGTGCGGCTAAAGGCCGAGGGTTCAAGCCATAAATTAATAACTTAAGACATAGCAAGTTGTTTTAACAAAAAACATGCTGGCAGGTCATATGGGAACATTTGTTTGAATAATAGATAGGTTAAGTACTCTTATTGCACACTAGGTTTGAAAATCTAAACACAAAGATGTTCTTTTACGACTTGTTGTAATCAGCAATCTCTGTCATAACTGATTGCAATAGTCCGTTAAAAATGGTACAGACATAAATACAGGTTACTTTTACTATGGAATCCACTCTATATTGAGAATAAAAAAGTTAATAAAGTCAAAACACCCCACTGCTTATGAAGCGAAATAAAAATATATAAACAAGAACAAAATCATGCTGTGCAGTCGGAGGAAAGATATTCATAACATAGGGTTATTTTTTTTTGTGATGGGTTTGCTCTTGACTCTAGTCTAGGTCATAGGTGACAGAGACAGAGACGACGATGGAGTGAGCTTACCCAGAAGAAGCCTGTTCACTCTAACTTTGAAGAGATTCGGGTTGAATGCGTTTGGAAACACAGACGCAGGTAGTGAGTTCCATTCATTCGCTGTGCGCATTATGAAGGATGTTTGGAAGAAAAAAAAATGAAATCAACAATATGGCGCCCAAAATCCGACATGTCCGTTCCGGGGGGTTCTTGATGTAAATTGTTATAATATTTTATAAACAAATATTGGTAAAAGAAGAGTCATTTAGAAAATATCATAAAAAGCACCACACGCTTTTATACAAAAAAAAATTGTTTTGAAAATCACACTATTTTTAATTTAAATTTAATTTAATTTTAATTTTAACTATTTTCTAGTTTTTAGTTTGGTTTTCTATTGAAATATGTTGTTTTAGTTTTTTTTCATTTGTTACTTTTTAGTTCAATCGCTAATCCTGAAGATCCTGGTAAGGATAATGGGACAAACTATTTAAATTATTGCATTGTCATCGGGCCTTGATAAGTGTGCTTAGTTTCATATTAATCCGACGTTTTGAAGAGGGTGAAAATCACGTTCAGAGATTCCATTACATAGATTCATAGATACATACAAACAAAGCTAATAAAATCGTGTTAATGAGAAAGTTTGTATGAATGGTGTATGTATGTTTGTAACTCAATCACGCCAGAACGGCTGAACGGATCTGGATGAAATTTGGCACAGAGGTAGATTATAGTTCGGAATAGCACATAAAATATTTTTATCCCGGAAATATATTACCTCTGGATACTTTTCGACCTTCACGCGGGCTTTGCCGCTGGCAGCTAGAAGTATAAAAATCTTTACTTTCAAGAGTGAAAGCACTTTTGTACTCTGAAAGATTGCCAAAGAATTAAAGGTCCCACTTAAGATTTTATTGTAAAAGCAAGCTAAGTCTGGAACACATATACTCCTTAGATCAGGTAGCTAACTTAGCTTACAGTTGGCAAATTAAGTAATTAACAGAAACCTGCAGACTCTCCAAGTTAGTGGTAACTTAAACGTAACTTAATCCGCAGTCGTAACCTTATGTTAATTCAGACATGAACTTAATTCGGGTATTCGTGCCATCTAAGGTAAATTTAAGTAAGTTCTCAGTTTATATTGTTTGTGTCCTAGATCTGGCAACTTATCTAAGTTATGAAATTACTTTGATACTTTCTAACTTTGTATGTTTTCTTACGAAGTCAGTTGAGTACCAATAATATTGGTATCTACTACAAAATTATATCAAGGTAAATAATATGGTTTATTGAGTTTGTAAGTTATGTATTGTAGTAAAATTGTTTCATAAGGGCTGATTGATTTACTTAAATTGATAAACTATGCGGCTCTGGTGGAAATATATCTAAGTCTAATAATGCAACTTTGCAGAAGACGCAAAAATCACTCCGCGCGCTTAAAATTGCGTGTTTGACCTCGTGTGACATTTAAACCGTTACCAAATGAAATACATTTGATATGTTTTATAGATAAATGATTTATGCGCTTTATTATATTTGAGTTATTTTTACTATAACCAAGTAATGCAAAGAAATTACCAATATTTGGCCTTTATTTTGGTGAAAACGGATTTATGTGTAGTAATATCATTAATCACTAAACGGTTTTTAAATAACTCGAATCATACGAATACCAATGTACTGTATTATATTTTCAGATTTTTTATTACATTGATTGACTCGTGTTTGACCACTATCACACCTGATGGTAAGCGATGATGTGGTCGATGGAAAAGCACGCTTGCCTAGAATTAATATTCACTCTTGACTTAAAGAACCCTCAGGTTGCAGCTATCAGGGAATACAGACTCTGTCATGGAATTCCCCTCCGTAGCTGTACGCACTATGAATAGTTGATCCCACAGTAAAGTTTGTTTATCTCCATGACTAGTTTCAAATGACCATGACTAGTTCCTGAAAGATTTCTAATGAGTTCAAAGTCGACTTATATACGAGTATGTAGGTATTTATTGATGTACTATTCTAATTGTGGGCACGACCGCGCGGCTAATAACTCGCGTTAATTTAATTTATAGTGCTAACGCAGTCAACTATTCGCGAACGCAGTAAATTAGTTCACATTAATACTTAATAATTATTATCAAAAGTCGAATTACATTGAGTCCTATCATATACCGATAGACGTGTTTGTATGCAGTAGCTTCGTTGTAACAGATATCTGTCAATAAAATCAAAATAGCGATACAATGATCTTTATTAATTACTCCAAAAAAGATGCACATTTCAAAAAGAGTTTTTGATACTTCACTATTCGAATTTTAAACAGTGCTAGAACTTTTTATCCCCCGACGGAAAAAGAGAGGTGTTATTAGTTTGTCGTGTGTACCCGTGTGTTTTTGTATGTGTCTATGGTATCATAGCTCCTAAACGGATAATCCAATTTTGATTTAGTTTTTTTTTTGTTTGAAGTGTGACTTTATCGGTAGTGTTTTTAGCTATGTTTGATGAAAATCGATTCTGTTTGAATAGGGGTGTTTTCGCAAGATATCGTGTCATAATTATTACTTCTTCAATAAGTTGTCGATCGAAGCGCGTCTACTACTAGATAAATTACGTAGCATGCAATAAAAATGTGTCGGGAGTTTTTAAATTTTACTTGTTACAAAAAAGCTTGTATTGCCTTCGGAACGAAATATCAACTTATTTGGCCAAGAGCAAATTGCTTAAAATAAACTTTCGAAGAATCCATCTTTTAAATAGCTCGCTATCCACAAATTACCGGGTTCCCGTCCCTGAAGCGACGGAGAATAATCGGTTATATACGATTTGTACGAACGAGGCGGATCCTCCTCATATGTGTGATCAAGTTCGTGCAAATCGTATATAACTGATTTTTCTCCGTCCCTGCCGTGTTCCGTCCGAGACGGGCACCCGGAAATGTGTGGACAGCGCTTTAAAAGGCAAAGAGTTTAAAACAAGTTTAGGATAGCGACATCTAGTAAAACGATGCTGAAATTTGTGAAAACTACTACTAAAGTACTAGCAAACGCATTTTCAATGTTCACAACATTGAATATGCGTTTGCTAGTACTTACCCAAGTTAAAAATGTATGTAAATACAGGTAGATGGCGTCACATTTTTAACAAATAATGTAGGATACATTAGCTTCTTCATATAAACGCGTAGAGTATATTTATTTATTCTGAAGTATTTGGCCCTTAAATATGTGGTAAACTTACCTGCTACAATTAATAGCAGACTTGTTTTGCATGAAGTATTGTTTCTAGATGAGGATGCATCCTGTTGAGAATGAGAATGTTTTTTAAGAGTTTGTCAACCAAGGGGAAGAGGCTAAACCGCCTATAAGATAAGGTTTCCTCTGATGGTTTACCAGGTTTGAGAATCTTGACATCCTGAGCAACTTGCCACTGGGAGGGATAGTGGGAGAGTCTCAGGCATGCATTGAAGACAAGGAACATAATGCCTTTTTTGGAAGGTTGTTTAGCAGTTTTCCGTCTTGGTCATAGCCTGGACTATCAGACTTCATTCTTATAACAAATAATTTAGCCATTAACAAAAGATTTTCTACACCCTACTTAAGCACCATACATCTTCGAAAGAGTCCGAGCAAAACCATGAACCACACGAATACCAATAACTACAAATCTGTGGCCCTAGTGAAAAGCAGTATAAATCCGATTTTGTCGAGAATGTGTTAAGTACACCAAAGTGATAATAAATAACAAAAAAATCAAACCGACTTCCAAAACAAAACACTGCAAAGTGAAAAATAACTTTCTTTTCCGGTCTCAGTGTCTTTGGTACACATTGTTTTCCGTTTTTCGACAAAGAAAGTTATTAATTTATTTTTCAATTTGTAGTGTTTTGTTTTGGAAGTCGGTTTGATTTTTTTGTTTAAAAGTTTTATTTATTTCTTTTTAGTTTTGTTACCTCCAATTACCATGAAAATCTTTTATACCCCTAGTGCTAGACTAGAATACATTGTTTTATTTCGGAGTCCCGATGCCAACCTTCCGGCTTCATCATCTGATACCATTTATTTATAAGTATTTGCTTCATCATAGTTGGTTAAATATTCATAATATCTTATACCCGACCCCTTACCT
Source organism: Orthosia gracilis (assembly GCA_947562075.1). Taxonomy (NCBI): domain Eukaryota; kingdom Metazoa; phylum Arthropoda; class Insecta; order Lepidoptera; family Noctuidae; genus Orthosia; species Orthosia gracilis. The sequence goes on from OX387264.1 coordinate 32,090,257, forward strand.
ATTCGACATACTTAGCATTAAGAATTTCCCGTGGCCATCTGTGGTCTTCTTCATCAGTTCCTCTTGACCAAATGATACTTTCTGAATGCGAATGATTGCATTGTTGATGAAAATACCAAAATAGCTACAATATTTGAGGAGTTCAATCAATTTCTCCAGGAACCCATCATCAGATCCTGACCTTCTGGTCGGTGAAAAGGTCGGATCTAAGCTATCTCTAAAAATAAAGAAGTTACTATGTTTAAAAGGATCCAACTGACACCAAAAATAAACAACAAAAGTCGGTTTCAAGTATTTTTGTATTCTTTTAAACAGAAACATATCTTTTTGTGTTTTTAATCTAAATTAACATAGATAACCCACTTTTTATTTGGTTGGTGTTTATCAATACATCAACACCTGAGGGTTGACCATAAGCTCTTAGAGCAAGGTTATTTTGAGTGTGCGTAAGGGACACATGTCTACAAGTCAAGTACAAGTAAGAGCTTATGGTCACCCCCCTGGTCCTTAAAAATGGTTTAGTAACTATTTTACTAGACATAAATCCGTTTCACCAAAATAAAGCGAAAATATTAAAATTTATTTGCATTGCTTGGTTATAATAAAAACCATTCCTAATACGTATCCCTTTTCACTTGTGTGAATTAACATTTAACATTTTATGGGAGTAGGAATAAAAATTATATTATACTCTCAAGGATTCATTTTGTGGTTAATATAAGTCACTATCTTAAAAAAAATAATAACTTTACATAAAAAATAACTCATATATAGTAATGAGCATAAATCGTTAACCTATAAAAGATATCGCATTTGGTAGTGGTTTAAATGTCACACGAGGTCAAACATGCAACTTGAAGCGCGCGGATTGTGTTTTGCTTCGCCTGTAAAGTTGTATTTTTGGACTTAGATCCCTTTTCGGCCACAGAAATAATTTTTATACCATTCCCCCTCTAAAAAGCTTATTTGATTCACTGAAAACAGTGAATAAATAGCACTTTTAATCTTTTAATCACTATTTTGATGTTTGAATTTAAAACACACCAATATATTCAAACTCCATTTCAATACTATACAACCTCCTTGCGCAAAAAATACTCGATACAAACTCATTATGCAAAGAATACTCGATTTACAAACTCTTTGTGCTTTCCGCTTAAATCTTTCTTGAATAAAACGGATTTATATCGAGGGCCATGAATCACTCGCTATGGTCGTGATTCAGTTGTTAGAATCCTTCACTTGTTCGTGAGTCATCTATGGCCCTCGCTTTAAATCCGTCCTTTATTCACTAGTTGCATAATATACGATTATAATCCGAAAGTAACTCTGTATGTCTGTTTGTTGCATTTATACGCCTCAGCCACTGAAATCATTTGAATTAGTTAGAGTCGGCATAGAGAAGGACATAGGAAACTTTTTATCAGACGACTATGTTTCTTTGCAATAATTTCCAATATAAACACGAGCGACCCTGCGAACCTGCTGGCACAAGCTAGCAATAACAATATGTCATTCTAACGAGCCTACGGAGACAGTGAGTCGTCTGAGCAAACACATTGGGGCGATATATCAGTTATCATAATTAGCGCTAACGTTCCTAATTAACGGAGAACATCAAGCATTATGCGTTATCTAGCTCGTGTTACACGCTGTTAGTTGGGCAAATAGTTTGTTAGTAATGGAGATTATTTGTGTCTGCTTTACGCTTGAATGATTTCAAATTGATTTGCCTTATTGTAATCTGGCAAGCTAATTTAAGAGAATAATGTGTTAATAGTACTCAGGTAGGCACACATCAACCAGTTAAATCTAAAAATCAAATAATCTTTTTATGGTTAGGAATCACATCAACTGTCGATTTAGAGACCTTCTTGATGGCGAAATATAATTTGAATCGCGTCGAAAATTGCAAGTGAAAATCGGTTGACCTGCATCGCTTTGCGTCCATGCGAACATATTGCAATTTCGCTTAGTAAAAGTCGCTATCGGTATAATTTAAATCGACTCACGTCGGGGCATCAAGAAGATCGCTTATGATGAAGCAGGCGTACAAAAATGCTGTATACTATAAGTTATAGCACAAAGACCAAACCACTTAAAAAATACTGTACTGTACTGGTCACTGAAAACACAGCAACTCAGCATGACACTAAAAAGGAAAGTCTTAGATTCCTGTGTATTTCCAGTCACTACCTATGGATGCGAAACTTGGTCCCGCACTAAACGCCACAGAAAAAAGTTAATTTGAGCGATGCCAGAGAACCATGGAGAGAAGCATGGCAGGAAGGAATCAAGATAAAGTTGCAAAATAAGAGAGAAAACTAAGGTAGCAGACATAATCAGCTGAATAGGCTAACAGAAGTGGAGATGGGCCCTCCACGTGATCCGAGAGACCCAAGATAAATGGAGCAAAACTGTCTCCGACTGGTACCCCAGAGAAGGGCAACGCAACAAATGGCGCCAGCATGCAAGATGGGAGGATGATCTGAAGCTGACGGCTGGTCGCCACTGGAGAAGGGTGGCGCGAGACAGAAGCCAGTGGAAGTTGTTAGAGGAGGCCTAGGCCAAAAGGCAGGCTGAACTGCGGGACATTATTAAGACCAAACCAACTTGTTATTATTTTTTGTATGCGTAGTTCAGAACAGAGGGGTTATTATTATTATTATAAGTTATAGCAGGTATTTATTAAACACCATAAAAAAAACATTACTAAAAATAAACAAAAAAACTATAGGTGGCCTTATCGCGATCTCTTCCAGGCAACCTGGTATGGACAGTAAACGTCTGGAGATGAAATGGGGCTGTCATTGGTGTGACAATAACAGTGTTAAAATGCTATACTATAATAGACCCACAGAAAAATACATAAGCTATGTAATAGATACATTAATACATACATACTTAATATATGGGTAACAAAAACATAAAAAGATGATGACAATCTATCGGTAATCACAGCATCTGTTTGAATTCGATCCATAGCCTCAGCACTGTCGATTGTGGTACCTACAATTAACTGAGAGCAGCTAAGTTCCTATCGTAGGTATTTATTTTAGGGGCAAGTTATGAGATCATCAAAGACAGCAACTCGGTGTAGTGTCAAAACACGATGACCCGGCAAATAAAACCAAAATAATGTGGGCTTATCAGCACTCAGAATTGAATATGCCTAACTCATAATAAATACTACACATCATAGCGAAATATTGAGAATTTATCCTCATAGTTTACTTTTGCATTTTTCTTTGAATACTTTAGTCTGCAATCATAAAAGAACAATATGGATATTACCTAATTTTTAGGGTTCCGTAGTCAACAACGAATCCTTATGGTGTCGGCATGTCAATCTGTCCGTCCGTCCGCAGCTTAGCTCAGAGACTTAATACTAGAAAGCTATAATTTGACATGGATATTAATCACGCCGACAATGTGGTAAAATAAAATAGTAAAATAATTTTTTTTTTATATTACCTCCTGTACACGTAAACTGGGGATAGCGATAACGATACGATTGAGGTATCCGTTTGCGTAAAATAAAGCTTTACATATCAAATTTTTATTAGAGTCAACTCTCCCCCTCCCTGCCAGCTAAATTAGCTAGATTGCTTTTGGATACGTGAAAAAAATCACAGCAATGTTACGGCTAATACCCGAAGTGCGGCTACACCTAGTATTAGCCGGAGCTTAGGGCACCCCGACACGGACAGGTTAGGTTCGAACGAGATGATGATCTCGTTCGTGTTAGGTTACTTTAGACCCTGCGGACGGAAATAGGAGCCCCGCAGCGGGTCTCCGTCGCGTGGCTACACCTAGTTCTAACCGGCTAAAACTAGGTGTAGCCGCACTAATACTAGGTGTAGCCGCACTTCGGGTATTAGCCGTAACATATATAACATAAGTAAAAGCACAGCTATCTTATCTTATCTTGTGGAGGGGCCGAGAAATAACTCGGACACTTCGACCCATTGGGATCTATTGTGGTCCCCTAGATAACCTCCTCCCTAATCCCGTTGAAAACTCTTTTCATGAGTCTTACAACGAGACTAAGAGATATGAGCCTATAGTCTTCTGCTTTTGGATATCCAACCCCTAGGAGACTCATTCGCTTACCAGCCAGTGCATCGCATGTGCACAGAAGGTGCTCCATGCGATCCGCATGTTCCCCGCAAAACCTGCACATGGGTGTCGCGGTTAGACCCATAATCATGAGCATGTCGTTAGTTCCAAAGTGCCCTGAAAATGCCCCAAGCAGGTAGTGGATTTGGCCCCTGCTCATATTCCAAATGCATTGAACGTTCAGGAAATTCTTGGCGTTTTACAGACCGATATTAGACAGCCAATGTGTTCTTTATCTGTGAACTGCAAACTCCTTAAATGTGGCTTTTACGAGACACGTCGAAATGCCTACACATGGTTCTGGACCCACAAAATTATTTGCTGAGCCCTCTCTTGCCAGTTCATCTACCACTTCGTTACCATGGATTCCTTTGTGCCCAGGGACCCACATCAGTCTTACCCTGTTATGCTTCCCAAGCCTGTTAAGGGTCTGAATAACATCCAGAATAAGTCTGGAGTCCACTTTGTAGGATGCCATGGCTTTGATTACAGCCTGACTGTCACTAAGAATATATATGGATTTACCTCTGATTCCTCTATCTATATTCTCTTGAGCGCAGATTATTATGCTATATGTTTCTGCTTAGAATACAGTTGCCATCTTCCCTAAACTTTTGCTACATTTGTAACTTTTTGCGTACATTCCCGCTCGTGTACCTGATTCCATTTTGGATCCATCACACCAGACTATCTTGTTCTGGTGGATCGAGTCCCTTCGTTCAGTTGGGAATTGATGGGATTTGGACCTTGAAAGACCTTTCAAACACAAACATAGTTTGCATTTTATCGGATATCTGATGCTTGTTACCCGATCCAGGTCTTCATTTCCATCGAATTTTGTATGGTTAGTCTTTGGCTTAGAGGCACCCCATAGTCCAGCAACAGCAAGACGATGTAATGTCTTCCTTGCCTCGAGTTCAACCATCATATGCACAGGAGGGATATTTAGGTATCTCTCAATCGCTGCTGCAGGTGTTGTCTGAAAGCACCTGTGATTCCGAGACACACTGTTCTTTGTAACCTGGTGAGTGGCGCTTTGCACGAGGCAAGTTTTGTTCTCGGACACCACACTATGCTGCCGTATGTGATAACTTGTCCGGTACAGCCATCGTTTCACTTTGGGCTTTAGCCTCCAAGTTTTACCATTGGTAGAACGACACATGCCGAACACTCATAGGGCCTTTGTCTTAATAATTTCTACATGAGTTTTCCACCTGAGTTTTTTATCAAGCGTTACACCCAGATATTTAATTTCGGTGGACCAGGACAGCTCAATTCCATTTAGGCGGGGCTCTCCTAGGTTTCCTTGTTGTCTCTTCCTCGTGAATGGAATAATGACTGCTTTGCTTGGATTGATTAAGAGATGGTTCTTTGTACACCGTTCCTCTGTCATCCTCAATGCCTGTTGTAATAATCCAGAGACTATGTTCGGGAATTTACCATTAACCATTATAGCTATGTCATCTGCATAGCCTACTGTGTAGAATGGTCCGGTATTGAGTTTGGTAAGTAGCGAGTCTACTACCAAGCACCACAATAATTGTGACGGCACTCCGCCTTGCGGACCACCTCTTGTTGTTTTTGCGCTAAGTCTGTCTCCCATCAGTTCCAATCTGACTACTCTGCTTCTCAGCATATAGTCAATCCAGTTGCACGTGGTATCATTGATGCGATGTTCCTTTGCAGCAATGCAATATGGACTCAAATGTTGTCATGTCGAAGGCCTTTCCTCTATGTCAACGAAAGCCCCGACACAGATCTCTTGTCCCTCTAGCGCAGCATCGGCTCGACTCGCAACATAGTGCAATGCCGTTTCCGTAGATAAATATCACAGCTAAGTAGGCTTTACAAGTTTACTAGTTATAGTGGACCAACTTATAAAATATACTTGGAAAACTTTTTAACAAAAAAATCCAAACGACTTCCAAAACAAAAACACTAAGAAGCGAAAAATAACTTTCTTTTCCGAAGTCGGTGTCTTAAAGACCTTTTGTTTTTCGTTTTTCGACACCACTTGATTATTCAAGTCAAATTGAAGTCGGTTTGATTTTATTGCAAAAAAAAAAATATTTTTCACTTTTTAGCTTTGGTACCTCAAATTAGCACGAAAATCATTTATAGCCAAAGTACATCTCATGACGATTCTAGTAAGCCCAAAAACGACTAGGATACATTGTTTTATTTTGACGTTCTAGTGCCTACTTTCCGGCTTCATCATCAGATCACTTCGATGGTACCATTTTCATTAGTATAATTTATTTATAAGTATTTGCATCATCATAGTCGGTTAACTGTTCGAGTTATCTTATACTCGTGACATACTCTGCATTAAGGAGTTCCTGTAGCCATCTGTGGTTTTCTTTATCAGTTCCACTTCGCCATATAATACTCTCTGAGTGCAAATGATTGCATTGTTGAAGAAAATATCAAAACCGCTATATGTACGCCTAGATTATTTGAGGATTTCCCTTGATTTCTCACGGATGCCATCATCAGACCCTGACCTGATGATTATGGAACCACCTGTGAAGAATACCCTTTCAGACAAAAAAATACACAACAAAAAATTGAAGTCGGTTAAAAAAGATTCCGACGTATTGAGAAACTCCTCCTTTTTTTGAAGTCGTTTAAATTTTTTTTTTTCTCTTTTCGTTAGAGCAATGTTCGGTGCTTTCATTGTTTATGAACTTCAGTATTTTTACCTAATTATGTTGGTGAATTTAGCTGTTTGTACGAAACCCTCGGTGCGCGAGTCCGTCTCGCACTTGGCCGGTTTTTATAACAAGCTATACTTATAATTTGCTTTCGTATGTGCGTCCGGTAACTAGTAATCCATTTTTCAAGCACTTTATGGCATTCGATTAAGCTGAAATTTGGAGTATTTATGTAACTTTGGAAACATTGAAATAATCTCTCACTAGGTATAAAGCAGGTCACATGATGGAGCCGGAAGGTGACCAACTCCTCAAGCAGACAAGATAGCACCGTCATGTTTGGGTTCATTTGATGTGTTGACAAGAGTGTAAATTTAGTACATCAGTTCAAAAAGTGGAGGAATATTTTTTACGCATGCTCTGAACGGCTTTTAATAAACATATTATAGACAATATTATCTGTCTTTGACTAGAGCAGACGTGACGTTTCAGAACTATGTTAAATAACAAAGAACGTACACATCACTGACCTATGACCTGATGAGATGATACTATCAACAAGGTACAATAATAGCCAAGACAGTATGTTTGTACCAAACAGGCAATAAAGAATCATTCTTCAGGTAGGTGCAGCAAACAAGCGACAGACAAATTGTATCATTGATGTGAACACAATCTATTGTTCTAAATAAGAACATCACGGACATCACCCCTGTATTCGCAGAAGGGTCAGGGCCCAGGTTCATCAAAAGAACATCCACATTTATAGGTTAGATCTGACGTTTCTGGCGAAACGCGTAAAAAATATCTTTATCTTTGAAAAAAATCCTGTAAAATTCCGTTTTCAAAACAAAGATGAGGTTATTTTTACCTACGTTTGTCTACAAGAGGAATTCCAGAATTAATATACTTATGAAGTTAACAAAGAGCAAGCAGTTCTTCATTGCGATTAGAGAGGTTATCAATCTAAGCGCTAAGCTTAGAGATCAAGTCGTCATTAGTCATTCTCTTAAAGCTCTCATCAGTAAATAGCCATTCCAAGGTCTGTCTTGATATCTAATTATAAACAACACGCCACTACACAAAGATCAATTTCTTATCACTTGAGTTACAGAAAAAAACAATATGGGTATAGTTTAAAAACTTTATTAAAAAAAAAACACTTTCTAATACTTAACTGGGACAAATTCGATCTCGTCTTTCAGATCAACGGCGTAAGTAGTGGCTTCTACGGTGTTCCTATTGGGGATCTCATTAGTTTTCAGCTCGTTATCTTTGTCCAAGTCTCCTCTGCCTAATCCGACGTCAGCGTCTTGAACGTCGTTTACGTTTGTCTCAATCTCCTCCCGGCTTCCTGCGAAGTATGGGCTGGCAGTTGTGTCGTACTGAGGATCTTGTTCCGTTATGGAGACTGTCTCCGTCACCGGCTTCACAGCTCCATCCTTCAGCGGGAAAGTGATCGTCAAAACTCCTTTCTCGAAGATCCAGTTTCCAGTAACATTCACAGTGTCAGGCAGGGTCCTCACGTCCAAGTAGTTCTTCTCACTGCCTTCGGAGTACTTGTGGTTGGCTTGTATCATCAGCAATCCTTCGCGGGCCTTCACGACGATGTCTTTTTCTTCGAAGTCTGGCAGAGAGATGATTATTTTGTACTCGGTACCTTCGACTCCTTCTTGGGACACGCTGGTGGGGAAGCGGCGGGAGAAGTCAGCCAGCATGTCGTCGAGTTCCTTTAGTTCCTTGGACAGGTCGGACCAGAATCTTGATGTGTCGAAGACATTTTCGTCGACGTAGGGATGACTTCTCATGTGGTAGTTGGAGAAGAGTGGCTGCCTGCGTTGTGGGGGCCCGAAGGAAAAATCGAACTGTGGGGCTGCGCAAGCCGCCGCGATGAGTCCGCACAGTAGTAAGGCGATCATGTTGTCTGAATATTCGAGAATCACTGGAGCGCGGGGCTGGCCACTGCGTTTTATATGCCCGGACGTTCAGTTCATAGGTTATCTTTCTTATCGTCACATTCTGGACTGTGCAAACAATTTTGTCTGTTCAGAACAAGAGGTCGTGGGTTCTTAGAATCTGAATTTGCTTTGTCTACTCATTTACGACTGCATGCTACGTCTTAGTGTATATTTTCGCTTGATTGGTTAGGTCCTTTAGCCGGTATTGGTACTGTATTAGGTTATGTGTCCACAGACAGAATGATATTGATGCAAAATTATTACCCAGTATTGTTAAATTCCATTTTTATTTGGAACTTATAAGCCGTCGAGATAAGAATACAACTAAGGCTACCTACAAATGAAAGGATAAAACTTTTAATTATTACCGCTGCTTTGAAAATATCTAATTGGGATTGTTTCAGTTCGTTGGATTGTTTCAGTTTAAAAAGAAGAATTGAGAACCTGCTCCTTTTTTAAAGTCAGTTTAAAATATAAATGAACTCACCTCACAATACTCCATACACATAGGTACAAGTTCTTCTTCCATTCGATTCAGCCGGCCGATTCTGTAAAAAACTCACCGAGAAAGGTTAGGTGAAGTGAGCATGAAGTGAGAAGTCATTCCATGTTAGAGATTGACAGCTATCATCATCTAAGTTATCACAGTGAGTTGGTTTCAGAAGAGCACTACTGGTAGCAGTGCTGGCCTTAGAGGGTGGTGAGAGGGCTGTCGCCCGGGGCCTCGCTCTTGCAGGGGACTCCACATATCAAACTAAAACGCTTACAATTGAAACTATTTATATATTATTTTAGAGAGCAGTGGTGGCCAGTGGTTTCGGCCGCAGCTTACAAGTTATAGGTCGTGGGTTCGAGCCCAGGCAGGCGCTTTACTTTGTGTAAATTATTACGTGTGTCCCAGCAGTGGGAACATATTAATAGGCTGATGATGATGATGATATATTATTTTATTTTATTATTTGTATATTGTTATTTCATAGAAAAGTTTACGTTAATAATAATAAAATAAATCGGAATTGTGGCATTCGATGACACAAGATCGGCTCTCAGCTCTTATCAAAGGTTTTAAGAAAAGACGAAAATGTAATTTAAGAAAAAAGAACAAAGGATCCGTCGCTGGTATAGCTGCCAAGAGATCATTGAAAACAATGTTTTAGATAACTGTTTTAAAATGGGAAAAACATAAGCACCTAAAAAGTAATGGTTACTAGTGTGTACTCGGCCTTAAACTCAATCAATAAATTGTTTACTTATATTTAATTAGAAGACATCTGTTGCCGTTAATGAATCATATTTTTACAATGTAATCATTAAATAATGACACATTTTGTTTACTAGAATAATTTGTTAGCAACAAAACCAAACGATGTTGTTTTCCTTCTAGTTCTAGAACATTCACATTTTAACTTTTTCTAGAGCCGTGATCGCCCAGTGCAAACGGCAGCGACCTTCGAATTGTTGGTCGTAAGTTTGAACCTGCCTATCTACCTGTCAAAGCTTACCTATGATTGACAAAAGTTCAAGACACGTGTGATTATTGTTTGTTTTGAGGCAACTAAGGCCCATAGATAAAATACACAAAATTAACATTAAAAAAAAACCGGTCAAGTGCGAGTCGGACTCGTGCACGAAAGGTTCCATAACATTATCACAAAAAAAAAGGCAAAGAAACACTTTTGTTGTATGGGACCCCCACTTACATATTTCTTTTATTCTGTTTTTAGTATTTGTTGCTATAGCAGCAATACAAATACATCATCTGTAAAAAATTCAACTGTCTAGCTATCACGGTTCATGAGATACAGCCTGGTGACAGACAGACAGACAGACAGACGGACCGCGGAGTCTCAGTAATAGGGTCCCATTTTTACCCTTTGGGTATGGAACCCTTAAAATATACTACGGCGACGTATTGCGCTGAGTCGTGGTGACATGTAGCCTTCCGCGGAAACGCCGATACACGACACCCTTCGGCCAAAATTCTTCCTTCATGAAGGTCTCCAAATGTTGAGTCGGAACCCGCAACACAAAGGATTTGAAATTAATCTTGTGACGGGACTCCAACTGCCACTGAATGACTACGAGTACGAGAATGATATTCGGTGGCGCCTGGCAAGCCTACAAGTGTCATTCGATGCCAGCGAGGGCGATAGTGGGAATGCCAAATGTAAGGCATTGATCACGGGACATTTCGATAGCGTTTGACATTTCCATACATTTGCCTAACGAAAGCGTCGCGATAGCGATTGGAAAAATGTCAAAAATGTAGGTAAGGGATTGTCAAGCGCTATCGAAAATTCTCGTGATCAAACCATTGAGGTATTAATGTATGGATCAAACCATTCCATTTTTACATTTCGACAATCGAAGTTCAAAACAATCGCCTTCGCTGACATCGAATGTCACTTGTCTAGAGACTCCTATACATTATGGACATCGAGGTAGTTGTCGTCCCCGACAGAATATCACTTTTACCAAGCCCTCGTGACTTTGAACATATTTCCCCGACAGTTTTTTCCTGCGATACCTTGTTACATCGATGACATTTATTTAACTATGCGACGGATCTTCACTGCTGTTTATATCATAACTAGCTTCTACCAGTGGCTTCACCCGCGTGGAGTATGTTTTCTTATCCCAAAGGAAAACAAGTAGCTTATGTGCTATTCCAGACAATAATCTACCTCTGTCCTAAATATCATTCAGATCCGTTTAACTATTCTGCCGTAATTGAGTAACAAACATACATCCAATATCCAAACTTTCGCATTTATAATATTAAGTGAGATTTTCTATAACATCTCTGAACCCTTGGGTCCCGGACCTTTGCAAGAGGTTTCTTGGTATGGGCACGTTGAACAGTCGACTTGGCCGCAGATTATATCAATCTACTTGTGCACCCTAAGACAACCCCCGGTTGGATCACGACTATTGCAGAACAAGGTGAGATATGACATTGGGCATTAGGTTTGAGGGACTAGTGCACTTGTTACCTAGAGCTATCTCATTCTGCCCGATGTAGCCGACCAACTGCTATAAAATGACAGTAACTTGCACACTCAAGTAATAGGCCTCCAAAAATGAAACAGTCGCTAGCACTTTAGTGACGTAACGACGAGAAAGCAGCTTAGGTCTGTTAATTTGCTTGAGGAACTATACAGAGGTAATATTCTAAATCAAAAGTCATTTATTATTCAAATCAGCACTTTTCGAACATCAAAATGTACGTATAGGCAGTACCCAAAAAGACCCGCTGCCACCGCTTCATAGTGCAAAATAGAAGAAAGTGGCGCATTATATAACCACCAGCAATGTGGAATATATTGCTGGTGACTTAGGACAGCTGTCAGGACCATTTCGTATTGAGAGGTTCCGATGCTTCTAGAATGTAATGTTGTTAAAGAAACATTCGTTATTTAGGTCGAGAGGTTAACAATAAATCGGTAGGTAAAATGGGTTTTTACCAATGCGATAGCCGTCTTGTTGATATCTCAGGGGGAAAACCTAGATTGTCACATCTGAACTATTTGTTGCGAAGTTGCGTCATCAGATCTTCCAGTCCTTATCCGAGCCCGGTGTTACTTGGGTTCGTCCGATTGGCTCAATACGTATTATTCTTCCTCTCATATTTTCTTTGACCTTCCTCTACCAATCCATTCATCAACATAATACAGTATTTTTTTACCGGCTTCATATAAAAGAAGGTAAACAATTCGATACGTATATGTAAGTATATAATATTGTTGGTATTTCACAATATTTACATATTTATATTCTATATGGGCTTCTAAACATGTGTGCCAAATTTCATAAGTGTATGTTTGGACGTTTGTTTGTATGTTTTTCCACGCATTTCTCCGAAACTATTTATCGGATCGTGATCATTCTTTTTACCGACTTAAAAAAAATACGTAATCAATTCGACATATATATACCTATGTGATATTGTTGGAACTGCACAATATTCACATATGTTACTCTATGTGGGCTTCTAAACACGTGTGCCAAATTTCATAAGTGTATGTATGTTTGCCACGCATTTTTCCGAAAGTACTTATCGGATCGTGAACATTCTTTTTTTATTGGATTAGGTATCTCTCAACTTAGGGAAAAGTGCAAGTTTCATCAAAATCGGATCTGCATTTTTTACAACCGAACCTTAGCGAAAAACGAACTTGTAAATTTAGTTATTAAAGGGTATTTTGTCAATCTTTTAGGTGCCATACTAAAGAACTTGCTCACTTTTTAGTGTTATTTTACTCAAAATAACGAAATCAAACTTCGTCGTCGTAAAATAGATAGTAATTTAATAAATAGATAGTCTGCTCATCTCGCCGCCTGACGACCAATACTTCATCTTCCAGTTCTTGGTCACTATTGTTGACTCTACTCAAATCAAAAACTTTTTATACGTGTGCACTAAGATTACTTATTGCACGTTCCTCACTCCTGACTCTGATATTTCTATGGTATGGTTAGGTAACCATGTCCTCAGGGGCAGGCAACAGCAGTTATTACACTATCCAATTTATTGGAAAACTAGTTAGGATCCTAAATTGTTAGCTATTGATCACCCGAAACAAAATTGGATTCTAAATCGTTATTCATCTTATTTTACGTCTAACCTTAAAGCACTTCTCACTCCTTTGTTTTATATACCTATTCACGAATTTATTTCAACGCTATCTATCGATTAAATGGCGAACTAATAAGAACCGCATTTAGTTGGCTTCACAAAATGACGGAACGGGACGTGATTACTTCAGACATTAAGAGATGCCGCTAATCTCAAACGTAGCAAATTTTTACAACTCTCGTCAAATTAAACCGGCCTGAGATTATTTTTCTTAAATTATTAATATTCGTTCTGATTGTCTTAAAAGTAGAAAAAAACAGCAAACATGTGATAATAAATACCTCCCGTCGCACTTACCAGAATTGGATGGTATAGTGTTTTGCGACAAATAACTACAAGACAAAAATAAATAAATAATTATGAATCCTTCTAAATATGTTTCAAAATTTTATTAAGACTATCAATTTGCATAAAATACGAAAGTGAAAAATAAAATACAAAACTTTTCTTTGAAACAAAACTGCGTTCTGTTGGTTTTCGTTTATGATTTTTAATTCATCTCTCTGTATCTATTCCAGATGCCAGCAGTTGTCATCACTACCCCTCCGCTATTATGCTAGTAGGTATATTATCTGTGGAAAACCTTTAAAAAAACGAATTTACCGATAGGTATAGTTTTTAGGGTTCCGTACCCAAAGGGTAAAAACGGGACCCTATTACTAAGACCACTGTCCGTCTGTCTGTCACCAGGCTGTGTCTCATGAACCGTGATAGCTAGACAGTTGAAATTTTTACAGATAAACTAAAAACATAAATCCCATCCAACAAAGGTGTTTTTTTGCCGTTTATTGCGATAATGGTACAAAACCATTCGTGCACGAGTCCAACTCGCACTTGGCCGGGTGTTTTTTTCTTTAGTGACTTGACACAGTTGATATTTACAACGAATAACAATGTTTACCAGCTTCATACAAAATTACTCAAGAAACTTTTTCATCGCAGATAACTGTCCAAACCTGAAAATTGTATGATAATTGATAGATAAAATTTGAAAGAATTCAGTTGATCTAATTTCCCCATTAACAATAAAACTGCTCTACTTATGTATTTTGTGTGTGAAGCCAGTCTCTAAAATTTCTAGAAAACTACACTATTGAATTAGAATTAAGTTTTCAGTTAGAATTGTAATGCAAGTGTGTAGTTTATGGTGAAATTTAGGTACACACTAGAACATAATATTCATGGGCCTGTTTCGATTCTGGTTGAAGTTCTTCTAACCTACTTTTCGTACAACAGGAAAATAAAACAATCTAATAGCGTTTAATGACTATAACGTCATTTAATTAAATTAAGCATCACTTAGGTACAAAAATAATCACAACAATCACAACACAAGAATAGCAGAACACGGAATGATTAATTAAAGATTAACACTAGTAGTAAACACATGAGGAATCTATCCCTGTTCTTCCTTGCTTTCTGCTTCCTTTTGGCCTTCCTGCTTCTTCACGGGACCAGTGTGAATAATTGGCACCACCCTTTCATTAGACTCCTTCGGTTTAGGCTTCAATGGCGCCGTAATTGACAAAACACCATCCGAAGACAATCTGGACATCACCGAGTCAGCATCAATACCTTCAGGTAATGTGTAACGTCTGCTGAAGCTTCTAGAAATAAATCCATGCTCATCCTGCCTTTCTTCATGTTTTGCTTCAACCACTAGGAAACCGTCAACTGTTTTCACTGATATTTCTTCCGGCGCGAAGTGTTGAACGTCCAAATTCACCTGGAATTTGTCCTTATCTTCCTTGATTGTAGAGCCGGTGTCCTGGGCTGCTGCTTGAAGGTTCCTCCAGGGCCTGTAGTAGTCTCGGCTGGCTTGAGGAACTGCGATGATGGTTAGTTCGTCTTGCGGTGTCAACCCCAAGCCGAAGTGTTGGTCGAGCAGACGGCGAGGGCACTGCCTGTGCCTTGGGCGCTCGTATTCGAAGAAGAATGGATACATCGACATTTTCTCTGGTTTTATAGTCTTCACTAATTCAACAGTAAACTTCACTGATTGATAATTCACTTGGAAATCGCTTGGAAAATCTTCAAAACACTTCGATACTTCCGATAGACGCTTTAGCTCGCTTCAATGTTGTTGTCTGAATGAATGCCGGCCAAAAGCCGGCTTCATATTTATATTGACGGCAGCGCCATCTAGTAGCTAATGGAATTTTCTGGAACGTGAGTCTAGAATGTGCACGGTGACTGGCGCATGCGTCAATGTTGCAGATGTTGTAAACATTTGGTTATGATTCATATTCAGGCTCAGAATTCAAGACAGCTCATTGGTTGAAATATTATTTGCTTAGTAATTTAACCGTGTTTAATATTACCCATATATTTTTGTTTCCAACATTTGGAATACAGTAATATAAAATTACAAGATATTAAAATAAACTTGAATTAATTTCATGAAAACGTTTGTGACCTAACTTATGATAAATAATTTACAAAAATCCAAATAATTTGAGTAAGTATTTATAAAACACGTCGTGTTGAAAAGATAGGCGTCATCGCCATAGCGCCACCAAAATGTAAACAGTGCCGAATGTTCTTAATATCTGGATCGGAAGCGCCCCCTGGTGTCGAGTAGCAGACAACTGATTTCTAGAAGTTTTCCGTAGATTTCGGTGAGAATTTGATATTTCTAGAAAGAGAACTTTCTAGATAGCCGTAGAATTAACACCATAGACTAATATATATTGTTAAAGATGGTAAAGGCTATTATGGTAAAAACTAGGGTAATATTGTAGAATTATAAGCAGATGGCCTAGATTTAGGTTGAGGTAGGTTTGGACGTTCAATAAACTGCGCAAATGAACTGTGCAGTATGTTTGCGCCTTATATAATCAAAGGTTTGCGTAGTTTTGTCGTTGCCGTGTATACCGGGCATTAGTGTAGATACAAACTAGTTCGTTTGCATAAAGCTAGGTGCATTTGGTGCTATTTTTAAAACTGTAGGTACTACCTACCGCTAGGTACCTTTTCTTTATTTGTTTTGAATAAATATTTACAAATGTACCTAGCTATTTAGGGATAAACAGGTACCTTTTGTGCATAACAGAAACATCAGCTTTATGAATCCATACGAAAAAAAACCGGCCAGGAGCGAGTCGGACTCGCGTTCGAAGGGTTTCGTACCATTAGCGCAAAAAACGGCAAAAAATCACGTTTGTTGTATGGGAGCCCCAATTAAACAATTATTTTATTCTGTTTTTAGTATTCGTTGTTATAGCGGCAACAGAAATACGTCACCTGTAAAAATTTCAACTGTCTAGCTATCACGGTTCATGAGATGCAGCCTGCTGACAGGCGGACAGACAGTCAGACAGACAGACGGACCGCTGTGTCTTAGTAATAGGGTCCCGTTTTTACCGTTTGGATACGGAACCCTAAAAATTGTAATGTTTTTTTTAGTTTTTAGGGTTCCGTACCCAAAGGGCCAATTTTCTAAAGCGATTAAAAATAATAATGCTTTTTTCGTTTTTAGGTTTCCGTACCCAAAGGGCCAATTTTCTAAAGCGATTCTATTTATGAACACAGATAATTATTCTGTTTGTTTTTTTATTTCACCGATATTCCGTCACGATTTAGAAATTATTTTTTTGTTTGATTAACTATGTTCCCAAATTGGTCCCATTTAAATGAATACAACAGCACTTCAATTAAAGACGACTAATCTCTTGGGATTGTTGCAATCGCATGTCTGTTTATTGTTTACAACATTTCATTACATAACATCACACTGGTACGCTCGAAAGAGGTAAGTAGATGTATACAGTTTGCCCTGGACTCTCATTTTACCGGTAATGTCAAGTTTTATGTTATTCGGGTAATTTATTTTGGCATCACTTTGGGTATTATAGATACAGAGAGACCTTACTATAGAACTTGCATTATGCACTACAACAAAAAAGTGATAAATAAAAATTATCTTACAAAAAAATAAAACGGACTTCCAAAAAACATTACAAAGAGAAAAATACCTTCAATTTCGGCAGTCGGTGTTATAAAACGTAGAAACTAAAATAGGTACTCCGACTTTTCCGAAATAGAAGTTATTTATTTATTTATTATATGCTTTATTGTACTTGCATCTTAAAATATGGTTGTAAAAAGAAACTTAAAACTAATACCTTCTCACCTCTAGGCACCTCTAGGCTACCTGCAACCGTTCCCTGACGAGTCAAAACTATCATAGTTCGACTGTAAAAAAGGGACAGATGTATATAAGTCATATACATAGGTCCCTTACGCACATTCAAAATAACCTTGCTGTAAGAGCTTATGGTCACCCCCCTGTATCTAATAGTCTGGACATGAAGTGGTATTGTCATTAGTGTGACAATATAATTGTTAAAATACTTTATTATAACAGATACACTGATAAATACATATGCTTTGTAATTGTATACATAAATATAATACATATTAAATATAATGGCAATAAAAATAAATGATGAATGACTCTATTGATAATCACAATCATTATTATTATCATATATTTTTATTTTTCACTTTGTAGTGTTTTTTGGCAGTCAGTTGTATTTTTTTTACTAAGATTTTTATTTTATTTCAATCCATATCGTATACCATTCTTTCTTTTGTCAACACTTTTCTACCGACTTCCCAAAAAGGAGGAGGTTCTATGTTCGACATTATGTGTATGTTCACCGATATCTCCGTCAATTGTTGACTTATTTTGAATTTATTTTTTGTTTGTAGAGTATGTTCTGAAATTGGTTCCATTTTAATGGGTAGAAGATCTGATGAAGAACTTCGAAGATAAATAACAGAACTCTTCAATAAATAAAATCTCAAATCTCTCAAGATTCCTGCAATCGTATGTCTGTTTATTGTTTATACCATTTCATAACATAACATCACGCCAGTACGCTTTTAAGGGGTACGCAAATCTCTCATTTCACCAGTTATGTTCAGGTTTCATGATAAAAAAAAGAATCTTCAAAATCGGTCTACAATTTTATTGACGGAAATATCAGTGAATATACATAAAAAACATACATACTGTCGAACATAGAACCTCCTCCTTTTTGGGAAGTCGGTTAAAAAAACACTACCGTTTTCCAAATAAAAAAACTACAAAGTGACTACAGTTACTTTATTTTTGGAAGGCGGTGTCCATAACGCAATAATTAGTACAACCTACGAAAGACACCGACTTCCAAAAATAAAGTTATTTTTCACTTTGGAGTTTTATTTTTATTTGGAAGTCAGTATTATTTTTTTGTAAAAAGTTTTTTTCTCATTAGAATATGTATGTATAGGTTTACGCTATTTTCATAAATGTTTCTGTATAATATTGATTCATCATACCCTCGAGAAACAAATCGAAAAAATATTCTGCGCTAAGCTATCAGCAATTATCTAGGTTCTAGAATTAGCTGTCACTATCGAGTAAACAAGTATTATCACAAAACCTTATCGCAAAAGCAAATACTCATGCTCTCATTCATATAATGCAAATACTCATTCAACTGTATTTTATCATTTTAATGAAAAAAGTATCTAGAAGGATATCGCGGGAGACCTTTGCCCAGCTGTGGAACATCATAGGCTAATTTAAAAAAAGAACATAAATGAATAAAGGCTTTCAAATCGAAACATAGAATTAAGTTTATATTAGTAACTATTAGTAAACAAACATTCCCAAGATGAACTTAGCTTTTAATCGTCTGTCCAATGCCTTTATAGTATGTGATCGTCGCAGACAAACAAATCGAGCGAGCCCGCAGGCATACAAGTCATCCAGTGAATTCAGAGAATACAGAGTCAGACCAGAGTAATAGTAGGCACTATTAGTCTAATTAGTGATAATATAACATATTCAGAAATAAAATATTCATGATTCATGTAAGAAGCAACAACTACAGCTATCATGAAGTACGATGCGATATAAGTTAAAATATAAAGTTCTTACAGATTTTTATAAGCATCTAGCATCCCAGTAGAGTTGGCATACTGAAAAAATAATTATGATAATAAATAAAGCTTTCTATTAAAAGTGTGGGTGTCGGCATCGATGCATCACCCAAATAGCCATATCAACCACAAATAGGTCGATGATACAGTTTATGCAACATTTAACAATTACTCCTTAGTCTCAACTCTCGGCCATGGAACTATCTATCTACCTATATGCTCTATGTTACTGTTACGCTGTAGGCTCCTCACTATGAAGTTTCTTGTGCTTGTGTGCCTTCCATGTAACTTCTGATACTGAATGCTATGCAGGGAACAAAAACCTTTAATTTCAATATGAATATAAAAGATTATTTAACCCTTCGTCATCCATGTGGTATGATCCACCTCATCCTCGTCAACAAGCTCAGAAGAATTACAGTTTTACTTTTTACATTTTATATCAACTGAAATGTTGGTGCAAGATTATAAGTGAGGTGTTATAATTCATCCAATTATATAACATCCATAGACTATTGATGAAAATGAAATGCATCTATGTAACTGAGTACGAACCAAAGAATATTTAAAACGAAATGCTTGTTTCTCAGAGCAGCAGTGGTGGTTCAGTGGTATCGGCTGCGATTTACAAGTTGTAGGTCGAGGGTTAGAGCCCAGGCAGGCGCTTTACATTGTGTAAATTATTTCATCACCACTGCTCTCAAAATTGTGAAGGAATCATCGTGAGGAAACCGGCATGTCCTTGAACCAAAAATTCGGAGACATATGACATCCACCAACCCGCACGGGGCCTGCGTGGTGGGTTACGGCCCATTTCCTCTCACAGAGAGGAGGCCTGTGTCCCAGCAGTGTGAACATTAATAGGCTGATGATGATGATGGCTGATGGATTCAGAATTCCGAAGAAAACATAAATAATGTGAGATTATGCGTAGCTCAAAGAACATATTTTACAATTATGCGCATTTTGGGCCAGGTATTAAGAATGATTTCGGTTTATTATTTGAATAGGTTGCAAGGATTTTTCAAAACCCCCTGTCTTTCGGATAAAATCACAGTTATATGCAAACTTTTTGCTGACGAATGTTTGCAACTACTGGCCAGACAGACGACAGCCATAATAGTTTGCGTATCACGCCATGCGCCGTGAAAATTGATACGGAAACGTCACGTCTTTTAACGTCACGTCATATATAAAAAAGTAAGTGTCTGTCATATATGTTCTGTTGAAGCATATGAACGGCATTTCTTTTTCGAGTTGAAAATAATTGGACAAAATGTCTATGTTTCCGTTTTTTCTCGACATGGAGCGCCCCAGGCGCTTATCAGACCAACATTTTGCATTGGCACTAACGCCTGAAGATATTTTGACGATGGTAGCTCCGCATTCCCAAACAAATGAGTACTACCGACCCTGGAGACAACTGTCAACGATGCTGAGAGACACTGGATCAACAATAAAATCCGATAGAGCAAAATTCCAGATTAATTTGGACGTGCAGCACTTTGCACCTGAGGATATTTCGGTGAGAGCTGTTGACGGATTCGTCACTATCGAGGCTCGTCACGGCGAAAAGAGAGACGAACACGGATGGGTATCTCGTCAGTTTACGAGAAGATACGCCTTGCCTGAGGGCTGCAATATTAACGCCGTGCAGTCTCGCCTTTCATCGGATGGAGTGCTGACTGTCACTGCGCCTCTGGAGCGCCAAACTTTGAATGAACGCGTGGTACCGATCATTCAGACGGGACCAGTGAAAACTCAGCCTGATGGGACAAAGGCCGAAGAATTAGGAGATGGAGAAAGTCCGTTAAAGGAGGAAAACGGACAGTAAATGTAATTGTAATGCAGCTGTTGCGATGGGCGCAACGCCAATCCCAGAATAGTATGTTTGATGATAATCTCAATGGTAAAAAAATTAGTTGTGTGATGTCACTCATCCTCGTTTGCGTAAGTGCAGCACGTCTGAGGATATTTATTTACATTCCAATAATAATTTGGCGATTGTGCACGGACGTTGCTAAATAAATTTGTCTCTTTCTGTATAATAATTTTGTTTTAATTACTTAAACCTTAAATAAACACAGAATTTAGGTACACTTTTCATATTACTTGCCTTTAGGTATTTTTTTACTTGTATCTTAAATTTCAATAGTTTGCTACCGACGCGGCGACGCGACAAATGTATTTGCAAATAATGTGTAGTGTATGCTTTAAATTTATGGAAGATATCCGCTTCAGTACATTCATGTGTTTAAAATTAGTGCTGGATACATAAATAATTGCAAAGTATCTTATGAACTGAGAATTTATCTGTGAAATTTTGTGTGCTGTATTTTGCAGTCAAAGTCAAGTAATAAAACTTCTAGGAACCTTTAATATATTGAATTGAAATAAAACAAAAGGGATATTGATACTTATTACATTTATTTAAATAATTAAAGATAAAAATAGGCGAATTATATAGCACAGATTCAATTCAGTCTTAACAACGAAAACATGATACATGATACATACATGATTAATATTATTTACAAATTGACTTTGTGTCTTCCTCCAGAATGGGTTCTGAGGATCCTATCTGCTTCTTGATGGGACCTGTGTGACTGATTGGCACTATCTTCTCTCCGGTCGAAGGCAGCGCTAGGACTTTGGGTGCCGTGACTGTCAAAACACCATCCGTAGATAACTTAGACTCTACAGTATCAGGTAAGCATCCTTGTGGCAGAGAATATCTTCTAACAAACTGTCTTGAGATATAACCATGTTCATCCTGCTTCTCTTCATGCTTTCCTTCAACAATCACTTCTCTATTCACCACTTTCACACTAATTTCTTCAGGTGCAAAATGCTGGACATCCACGTTAACCTGGAACTTCTCGTCGTCTGATGTGATTTTGCCGACGCTGTTCAATGCAAGCCGGTTCATCGCTGGTGATAGCTGCTCTATCGGCTTCATGAAGTTCTCCCATGATCGGAATTCGTTATCCCAAGGCTTGAAGAACGGTGGGTCGAAGAAATCACGAGGCATCAGCTGGTTAAATGGTGAATATCCGGGGAAATTTTCAGGTTTGTTGAAATCTCTCTCCATCATGCGGAACGGCCTTTCGAGGTCGTAGAAATAAGGAATCAGCGACATTTTGTACTCCTTGCTTGTTTGTTTATATGTTTTAGTTTTGCACAGTTCACTTTCCTTGTAAACAACTGCCGAGGTCGTCGTCCGTTCCCCGTATTTATATACCGCGCGACATCAACGCCACCTGTTGTCGGTGGGGCGCGTCACTTTCGAGAATGTGCTAGCTACGCTTCGCTCCAAAGTAAACGCGTACACGCGACTTGGATCTCGTCGGCCGACTGTCGTACTCGTAATGTCGTTTCTAGAAAATGCCAGAGGGGTGGAGCGTTGTCATTATAAAATAGCGCCATCTTGCGGTGAGTAGTAAAACTACCGATTCAACAAAACAAAAGTATGTTGTATTATAATTATATTACTTTTACTAGCTTTCCGCCCGCAGCTTCGCCTGCGTGGACTACACAATTTTGGCTTTTTCGTTTTTTGCGAATCTGGCGGGATATTGCAAATTATAACCCAAACATAGCTTTCCGCCCGCGTCTTTGTTCGCTTAGGCTACTAAATTTGCTCATATTTAATAATTCATTGAATTATAAAAATTACATGTAAATTGATGTAAAATGAGAATGAACTGAACTCCCGCCGTGTTCTAATAGCTAGAGCGTTGTACTTTCATTCTGGAGGTCTCAAGGGTTCGATTGCCACGGGAAGGTACCAATAGTGGAAGACCACTTTGCAAAGAGTAAAATAATAATATGAAAGCCACTTTGCTTTCAATTTCTGAATCCTACTACCGACACGATAGAAAATTATTAAAGGGTGGCGCAAAAGTTATCAGCCGATGTTCTTTGGCTGTAATTTTTTATAGATATGAAATACTTTGGTTCTGCTTTTGGATAATGTTTATTTGGTGTCTTAATTTATTTTCCCATTTAGTCGATTTGCCTCGGTTGTGCCTCGTGCAGTAAGCGCCGTTGCTCTATCCTATTGGAACCACACGTTCTCCAGTTCCATTTTTTTATCCTTTTAAACGACGATGATCATGACGTCTTTTAGACGTTGATCATGGCTCTGGAACCTCGTCAACCACAGTCGTCGTTTGGCGGCCCTATGACGGTTCCAGTATAAACAACACACCATTTTTTTGCCTGGGGATATGCTCATGCATAATGCGCTACCACGGGGAGGAGTGTGAATTGAGTTTATTGTTGCAGAGATAGCGCAATTATGTGGGACTCGAACTCACTAAAACTCCACGGTGTCCCCTGTGCCGCTTATGGCTGGGATACGCGCACGCGTTAGCACTCATCCATGCAAAACAACACACCATGCTGTAACTGTAACTTTGAGCGGCTGTAATGACTCTTCCTGGATTATACGCGGATTTTCTGTGCCACAGAGATGATAATTTTGCTTATTCCCATATTCGCAGAGCTTGCTCATGATGAATTTCGATTAAAAGTTGCCTTCCTCGTGGTCATGATTGAGAATGGCTTGACGCAGCGTAGGTTACACGTGCTTGGAGGCTACCAGCAAAATTTTGTAGAATATCTAGATACTACTCCAATAATTTTACGCTAACAAAGACGTCATCAGTAAGTTAGAATTTAATTATGCACTTCTTTGTATACCACATCCACATAGTCAGAGGGTATCAGTGGTATTCGAGGTATGAAAACTAATTCCCTCCGAGCACATCCAGTAGGTAATCATTCATACAAACTTTAACACTCCTTATTACTTCTTTAAGGGATGAAATTCAAAAAACATTAAACACATGTTTCTTTAATTGTATTGAAGAACAGAAATACTAAGTTTCAAGTAATTTTGATGATAAACAATTTCTTTTTCTTTCAAACTTTAACATACCTTTTTACCTCTTTAAGGGATGTAAACAATTTCTTTTTCTTACAAACTTTAACATACCTTTTTACCTCTTTAAGGGATGTAAAAACAGTTTATTTTTATTTTATTTTTAGAGGCTAAATGCAATTTTTTCATAAATTTCAATCTAAAATGATAGTTTCATACAAACTTTTATTCCCTATTTAAGTCCCCTAGAGGTGGAATTTCGAAAAATCGTCCTTGTCTACATTATAATGGGTACTCTGTGCAAAATTTCAGCGTTGATGAGTCAGTCAGTCAGTCAGGACTTTTCTTTTTATTTATTTATATATAAGGTAGGATCAAAAAACTGAAGACTTTTCTGCCTTGCCTAGATATCGATATTGTTAATGTTCATGTCCGTATACAAATAACTTTCGCAATTTAACTAAGACAGTGATGAGTAGAATTACATCTTTTCAGTTTTGCTTTTATTCTGTTCGGTACACAAGGTGTACCTAAACTAAGTATCTACAACTGAAGATTATAAATAAGAATGCATTTGTATGTGAAAAAAAAATATACCTCGTCAAAAAAAAAACACTAGGTACCTAAAAAGGTTTCCATATTATCTTTTTCTGTATTGTACTCTAAACATTTTTTTTTGTTTTGCTACTCTACCTACTTGTTGAGCAAGGCTTATTCAGAATTAAGAACTTGAGTATTTGTCTAACTGTACTTTAGCATGAAATAACTGTCAAAATTAGGAATTTAAAAAGGTACCACGTTCCTATAACTCTGTATTGGCCATCAATTCAGAAACATCAAACAGGTCCTAGGTAATAGATAAGACCCTAGCTACTCGAACACACAAGCATTTACCATAGCTTGTATAGATAGAGGTACCTTTTTCAATACATGCTAAAATGTATTAAAAATATGTCATAATTTAATATTTGAATGCATTGTGCGAGTAGCCGAGTAGCAATAATAACTTATTAGGTATGCATTCATACAGTCGTTGACTTTGCCGGCTACTGATAAATTGTATAGGTACAGGACGCTGCATACAATTTATCTATATATCGGGTACATATCGGGTTTGAAAAAAAAACAATTATTATAGTTAGTTATAGTATTATTATAGTATAGTTACAATACACACAACGGATCTTTGTATCTCTGAATTGGCTGCAAGACCCTGCGCAGTAGCCTTTTTGTGTCAATGTTGAAGGTGTAGATAGCATTGTATAACTGTCTCTTTCACTCGCTTACGTGTGTCGCATCGTCCTATCTCACTTACTCTAAGCAATATACTCGATGTCTAACTGTTTCTTGCGCAATGGTTGGCAGAGCCAACTTCGGAGACACAAAGATACGCTGTTACTACTATACCTACATGTTTTAGTTCATAGTTATTATCTACTTATTTTTACAAGCTTTTATTTAACTTGCAATGTATATATGTAAGTGTGTTCGGGTCAAATCTTGCAACTGAATTTTAAAGCAGTTATCCTCCACCGATTAAAGATGAAATTTTGCATAAGCGTTTAGTTTGGATGACAAAGCATGGTTAGCTTAGTGACGTCATTCTAAATCGAAAATGGCGGAGGGCCCAAGATGGCAGATCCATGTGGCACGCTTTGGGGAGGCCTATGTCCAGCTGTGGACGTCTTTTGGCTGAAATGATGTTGAGAATCAACCAATCAGTCTTACTGGATTAAGCATAGTACCAGTATTCTACATGGAGTGACTGCCTATCTGACCTCCACAAGCCAGTAACTGGGTAACACCGATACGCATTGGCAAGACTGGTGTCAGATCTCAAGCTTCTGACTACCCGTATCGACTGTCAAAGATCTTCAAATGACAGCCGGGACCAACGGACCTTTTTTACCCGACTGCCGAAGGAGAGTAATATGTTTATCAGTCTATGTATGTATGTATGTTTGTTCCTATGTGGCGTTCTAGAGACCAAACGCGTTGGCCGATTTTGATGATTCTTACGTCAATCGATTCGTCTTAACCCTGCGAGTGTCACTGGCTGCATTCAAATTGGAAAATAGAAAAATGGCTGATTTTGGGCGCGCCATATTGTGTGGGACCAATTTTTTTTTTGCCTGTCTTGTGGAGTATCAAAATAAAGGGTTTTAAGGGGTGATTTAAAAAATATATATGTAACACTTATATGTTTAAATGTACCTAATTCTAAATTATGAGTGTGAGGTGATATGATATTTGTGTGAGGTGATAGCGCAGTTATGTGGGATTCCAACCCATAGTGGGTTGGAATCCTTAACTTTCATCTTTATCATTTTTTATTGATTTGATAAAGCAAAAAATATATGTCCTATATTTTTTTAGGTTAAACATAGCGATCCTGACATTAGAATAAGATCTTATTATATTATATTGTACCTATGTTTTTACAAATAAATAATTTGAATTTGAATTTCTTCTTTTATATATATAGATTATTGTTAGTATAAAAGGGTCAAATAATTAACTATGCAACTTATTTAACCACTAGCTGTTTCCTACGGCTTCGCTCCCGTGGACCACCCCACAGGACCCATTTTTAGGCACAAAAATAGCCTAGGTCACTTAGGAATAATGTAGTTTTCTATTGGTGAAAGATTTTTTGAAATCGGTCCAGTAGTTTCGGAGCCTATTCGGTACAAACAAACAAAAAAAAATGATGATGAATGATGTTGAGAATCAACCAATCAGTCTTACTGGATTAAGCACAGTACCAGTATTCTACATGGAGTGACTGCCTATCTGACCTCCACAAGCCAGTAACTGGGTAACACATTCTAAATCTATGGGTAACACCGATACGCATTGGCAAGACTGGTGTCAGATCTCAAGCTTCTGACTACCCGTATCGACTGTCAAAGATCTTCAAATGACAGCCGGGACCAACGGACCTTTTTTACCCGACTGCCGAAGGAGAGTAATATGTTTATCAGTCTATGTATGTATGTATGTTTGTTCCTATCTGGCGTTCTAGAGACCAAACGCGTTGGCCGATTTTGATGATTCTTACGTCAATCGATTCGTCTTAACCCTGCGAGTGTCACTGGCTGCATTAAAATTGGAAAATAGAAAAATGGCTGATTTTGGACGCGCCATATTGTGTGGGACCAATTTTTTTTTTGCCTGTCTTGTGGAGTATCAAAATAAAGGGTTTTAAGGGGATCACCCCTTAAAAAGTAGTGTTATATATATTTTTTAAATCATTAAAAAATATATATAACACTTATATGTTTAAATGTACCTAATTCTAAATTATGAGTGTGAGGTGATATGATATTTGTGTGAGGTGATAGCGCAGTTATGTGGGATTCCAACCCATAGTGGGTTGGAATCCTTAACTTTCATCTTTATCATTTTTTATTGATTTGATAAAGCAAAAAATATATGTCCTATATTTTTGGTAAGTAATCTAAGTCTACATAAAGGACCTAATAGAATTATTATATTTTTACGCAGGAGTCATCCCTCCCATACGGAAACATCTTGGACGTATAGTTACAGGCACCAACCCGCAGGCTTATTACGTATCTTTTGCAAGAGCAAAATGATTGCGATCAAACGCTTTTGTCATAAAAGTCGTCCACAATCGTTTGCTAATCGCTTGCTGTTTGTCAAATGCACGTATTAAAAAAAAACCGCCAACAACTCTAAAACTTTTGTATTGAAGAGCAATTATTGCGCAAAAATCGCTATCATTTTGCTCTTGCAAAAGATACGTAATAAGCCTGCCGATATACGATACCTACGTACATCCAAAACTGCATAGCAACTGCGCTGTGGCCTGTGTACTACCTATACTGTCTCGATACTTGGAACTTTGAACGATTAAAACACGCGATAATATGCCGTCGTCGTCGTCGGTTCGTCGCGCGCTACGTTGCGTTTGCAAGTCTCTTTCTGCATTCCACAGTTTCGTATCATCCTGTATCTCATGTGTTTATTATAATTACAATGCCGACGGGCTATCTGTTTGCCGTACAATAGTCGCGCGCCTCCGCCCGGCTTGTTGTGATAACAGTACCATGAAGTCTATCTATTTGCAGTGTTTTCTGAGCTTCGCTTTATTTTATTGGTATGTACCTATTTATTTTTTGTTTTTTTTTCGGCGTAAGATGTAAGTATTTATTTACCTAGTTATTTTTTGTCTCGATAAGCAATAGGAATAAATGATTAATGTTCTATAACTTCAAATTATTTTATTTAACCAGTAGATAGTAGTTTTTATGGTTGTATGCCTACTTAATTAATTTTTGCCGCAGACTAATTTTTACAAGAAAACTTAAAAAGATTTTATTTATTATTAATTGCAATGACGATCAAAACAGAGACGCAAATTCAAAAAGTAATAATAATATCCGTAATTTGGTAGTGACTAATATTTTAGCTAAATGCGAAAGTTAGCGGAGCGAGTGAAAGAGTTAAAGGAGCTTGGAGAAAGACATAGAATATTTTTTAAATGGGGCACATTCCCTTGACATAATTTCTAACTTGTGCTTATACGCAGTTGCTGGCAGAAACTATTTATTTATATGATTATTATCTCAGAAAAATGGTCATATTTAATTTATTTTAAATTAGGTAATAAAGGGGATAAGTAGGTAGGTACACTAATTACTAATTGCAATAACTATTGCATCAAAACAGGGACTCACCTCCAGTAAAAAAAAAGATAAGATTGGTTAAAAAACATTCAGTAAGAAAAAAAAACATATCGATAAATTTTATAAATATAATATCGGCTAATAATAATATTTTAATTTAAATTGTTCTTACAATACAAAGTCAATAGGTACGTTGCCTATTCATTATTAACAATACATATGTACAAACTCATGACTCACAAGTACCTATGTCTCATGAATGGTGTTTTTTTTTCAGCGTAAGTTCCAGCGATGAACACTCATATGAACACAATGTATTAGATTCGCAAGTTTGCTTCACCAATGGATTCGCGTTCGGAGTGTCAACAGCTTCATACCAGATCGAAGGGGCCTGGAATGTGTCAGGTAAATGCAGTTTGTTTAAAAAATATGGGACAAAACTTATTGTGCTTAAAACACCGCTCCATAGCAGAGATAAATTAAGCATAATCTGGCTTTTAACGTTCCCACTTCTGGGACACAGGCTTTCTCTCTTTAAGAGAAGGAATGGGCCTTAATCCACCAGGCGGACCCAGTGCGTTTTCACATGTCTTCGTTCTAAGACATGCCGGTTTCCTCAAGATGTTTTCCGTCATCGTTTTTAGATCAGACATGATGAAATAATTTACACAAAGTAAAGCGCATGCTAATGTGGCGATGCTTGGGGGATGCCTATGCCCAGCAGTGGACGTCTTTCGGCTGATATGATGATGATGAAAGCGCCTGCCTGGGTTCGAAACCAGGTAGGACGGGGCTATAACCACTGGGACACCGCTTCTCTAATGGACAAATGTGAGTGGGATCAGTCGTCCACTACAACCCACGGCCATACTACGCATATTAAAATTTTGTGTGGCTGCTAAACCAATAATTCGCGCAGCTAACGTGGCAAATGTCTCCGCGCAAATCCGTCGTAGCAGTGTACGGTCTACGTAGGTAGCAACCGACATACAAAGAAGAAGGGGACGGTCGAGTCGCCTAGGCTTCTAACTTAGTCCCAGTGTTTTTTAACCGTAGATAACTTAACCAATGGTTAAATATACTAACCAATAGTTTAAAACTTCGGTAAGATGGATTTTTAACCGACTGCCAAAAAAAAAAATGAAGAGTTCGGATGTCCATATTTTTTTGTATCTATGTTCGGGCATAACTCCGTCATATATAAATGGATTTGCAATGTTCTGGTTTGTTCGATATAAGTTTATTCCAAAATTGTCCTATTTAAATTTGGTAAAGATCTGATAAAGAACTCGAGAATTACAACAAAACTCTTCAATAAATGACGGCCAATCTCTCGGGATTGCTGAAATCGCATCTCTGTTTATTGTTTACACCATTTCATAACATACCATCACGCCAGTATGCTCTAAATGGGTACGCAGATGTGTACAGTTCGTCCTGGTACATTCTCATTCCACGGAAGTTTACCCAGTAAGATGCTGGTAGGGACCTTGGCCGTACTTCCGGGATTGTCCTGATAACCGTGGTATACCGCTCTACTCCTGAAGCACCTCCGTATATGTTGCCCCCTTGGCGCTTCGTCACTAAAGTGCTAGCGACCCTTTATGGGGGCCTATTAATTGAGTGTGCCAGTCACCCCCTGCTATTTTATAACCGTGTAGTTCAACAGTGGTCAGGCAGGAGCCAATAGTCCTTCTATAGTTTTAGGTAATTGAACCACGAAACCTCCCAAACCCAACGTTTGTTGTCTCCATATTCATCAATAGTCCTGCACCAGCCGGGGATTTTCCTTGGGTGCTCACTAGTGCATACAGGGATAATCGCCGGTTGGTGTCACATTTCATCCTACATGTCTAACAAGGCCTCTGCGAATTGGTTTCGGCCCATGTTACGCCTTTCAAAGGTCTGGGATCCTAGGGTCCCGAGAATCTCAAAAAAAATTAAAAGTAATTTAATTAATACAATGCATAAAAATATATATTTCAAAATTATAATTATAAATGTATCCAAAATTTGTATGCCTATTAGGTTAAACATAGCGATCCTGACATTAGAATAAGATCTTATTATATTATATTGTACCTATGTTTTTACAAATAAATAATTTGAATTTGAATTTCTTCTTTTATATATATAGATTATTGTTAGTATAAAAGGGTCAAATAATTAACTATGCAACTTAGCCTAAGAGCTGAGTAGTTAAAAAGCTTTACTAAAAATATTAATATAACAATTAATAATAATATTATAAAGAGAAAGGATTTTTTTGTTTGTTTGTACCAAATAGGCTCCGAAACTACTGGACCGATTTCAAAAAATCTTTCACCAATAGAAAGCTACATTATTCCTATCCTATGTAACACAGGCTATTTTTTACCCTGAAAACGGGTCCTGTGAGGTGGTCCACGGGAGCGAAGCCGCGGGGAACAGCTAGTGGTTAAATAAGTTTCATAGTTAATTATTTGACCATTTTTTAGACTAACAATAATCTATATATATAAAAGAAGAAACTGACTGACTGACTGATCGATCAACGCACGACCAAAATCGCTAGGCCTAGAAGCATGAAATTTGGCAGAAAGGTTCATCAAGTGACGTAAGTGAGCATTACGAAAGGATTTTTGGAAATTCCACCCCTTAGGGGGTAAAAAGGGGGTTGAAAGTTTGCATGTAATTTCTATAGTTTGTAAATTGGACACAAGATCGAACGAAATAACCTAAGTCGCAGACTTCAAATCTATGAGGTATCGGAGCTAACAAAGTATGAAACATCATTATCTACTAAGGATTTTCTTAACTGTAGTACCAAAATCAGAGGTGTGCTTGACCGATCTATTCCTTTTAATTCTTATTTATTATTTTGAACTTATATGTTAACCTAAAACCAAATAAAAAAAACAATCAATCGGCATACAGTTTGTTCGTATCGGTTTCTGGGTCAATTGTGATGCCTCTCCTTTATAGAACTTTCTCCGTCTTTCTCTCTCTCTTTCTTCCTTTTCACATTTTTCTTATTTACATACAGAACATGGTTTCATTTCCTAGGAAAGTATAGGTTTTATCATGTGTAGATAACACTATACCGTGTGTAGTAGGCACCTATGTATTTATGACAAATCAAAAGGAAATAAGTTTTCTGAATGCCAAGCATTCACGTAAAACCGCACTTCACGTTACAATATATTATTTTTACAAATTTGCAACAGTTGTTAAATAGATGCTCGTTATGACATATTTTAATGAACATATTTCGGTGCACATTCAGTATATTTGGTGGAACACAGGCAAAATTAGGTAAATGAAATGGGAATAAATTGAAGTACTTTTAAATACCATCCATCAATAAAAGGCAAACATGCTAATCACTCGTCAAAATAATGACTCCTTAATTTTCCAGGCAAAAGTGAGAGCATTTGGGACAGGTATACCCATGAGCACCCAGACCGGATATTCGATCACCAGAACGGGGATATCGCTTGTGGGTCGTACTACAAGGTGAAGAAAGATGTTGAGCTCATGAAGCAGCTTGGACTCAGCTTCTACCGATTCTCCATATCGTGGCCGAGGATACTGCCTGATGGGTTGAGCAAGTGAGTTATCGAATTTGTCGAAGTAGGTTTTTATTTGACGCATGTTACAGCATATTTTCAATGGAAATCTAAACAGCGTCGTCACATAAGTCTGAATCTAAATAGGCAGCTACGTTATCTTTTTTATCTTGGTGAAATGCTCATGCCAACTCCTCGGTATCCTCCTGTGCCGCTTATGGCGGAAACACGGACACGCGTTAGCGCTCACCGCGAACCCACCGCGGCTGTCCGTCACTGGACCCCCTTCTGGGGCGTACCCCCATCACCGGCGCACCAGAACACACTGTGTCTCGTGATCACCCCAGTGACAAACCAGCACATGGGTGCCAGACGACCCCGTGTATTGCCCTTGGTCGTGGCGGGTCAAGGTCAATGGCCCCGCCACCTACCATTTTTCGGTCGCTGGGGATAGGGAGATCGGCCAACACCATACCAACTCTTCTCCTCCCCTGCGGCCCTCCGCGTCCGCCATCAGACGGTGGCGACCCCGTCCAGGCCATGGAAGGTAGGGAAAGCAGCACACCGCAATACCGACACTCCTCTCCCGCCGCAGCCTTCAATCTACAGCCGCGATATCGTAAGGGCTTGGGAGGCCCCATACATCGCGGCCCGCCTCAGTTGCGATGTTGCCCAGGCAGAACCGCAACCTACATACTGGCCACTACGTCGTCGGCTTATCGACAAAAGTCCTGACGAGCGGCCCATCCTCGGGTTCCATGTGGGAACCCACCGGGGAGGAGGGAACGCAGCGGGGGGAGCTACGGTACCTAGCAGTCTAAACAATCTTCAATTAGTCTACAAATTATATAATACGGGCTTACTAAGCAGAAATCCATTTTTAGGGTTCCGTACCTCAAAAGGTAAAAAAAGGAACCCTTATAAGATCTTGTCCGTCTGTCTGTCTTTTCGTGTGACGCCACCGATTTTCTCAGGAAAGGGTGGACCTAGCAAGTTGAAATTTATACCAGATACTGAGGTCTATAGTCCCTATGAGGTGTATAAAAATCAAGGTCCTGAGACAACACGATAAAAAGATATGGGTAAATTTAGAGTTTCGCGAAAACTTGTAAGTACCAAAATTTACCTTCATTTTAAACTATTTCGAAATCACGAAATTTGTCAAAAAGTAAGGTCTTGCAGCACAAATGAAGGAAAAATTCCAAAAATGAAAATAAAGGGTGCCCCCCATATATAAATAGTTGACGCCACCCTGGGTACGAAACCCTTCATGCGCGAGTCTGATTCGCACTTGGTCGATTTTTTTGTTGAATATTAAATACAAACTTAACTTTTTTGTGTGTTGTAACTAAGTGAGAAACCAATTACCACAAGAATAATTTTTATTTGTTTTCACATGAGCGGCATAGCCAGACAAGCTAGTTAGTATGGGCAGTTAGGTACCTTCTTGAAGGTATTCAAACGATGAAGCAATGTGGGTGGGCCAGGATGGGTACTCTGTAAGTCTGTACTATCTACTACATGTTAGTACTAACACTTCGGAGAATTCAAGCTTAACGCTATGTTATGTAAGCTATTTCTTTTTCACCCCAGCTATGTGAACGAGGATGGCATCAATTACTACAAGGAGTTACTGGATGAGCTGCAACGCAACCACATCACGCCCGTCGTGACGATGTACCACTGGGATCTGCCGCAATGTCTGCAGGACCTCGGCGGATGGACCAACCCGATTATGGCTGAGTACTTCCATGATTATGCTAAGGTAAGAACTGATATGAAATCTAGGTAGATCTCCGCATGGTGGCTATTAGCAGCTGGATGAGAGTTGCCGAAGATCGAAACAAATGGCGTGCAATTGGAGAGGCCTATGTCCAGCAGTGGAATGCTATAGGCTGATGATGATGATGAAGAAGTGATACACTGATTTTGGTAGCATATCAAGACATTAGTAAATCGGTTGAAATTAACAACAAACACCAAGAAGGTTCAGTTACCAGAAAATACATTTAGTGTTTTCTTATATACTTTACCTTGCCAGTTTGGTAGTCGTTCCATGTAAAATACTAGGATGCCTACATCACCTACCCAAAATGAAGGTAATTTGTGACCCCTGGACTAGATCATATTAGTTATAACAGGAACGAGCATTCGCCGTTTTAAACCGCACCTCGAACACGCTCGAAGTTTTGTTACAATCTGATTTTAAAAACCAACGTGCGGATTGGTGTAACATTTTGTCGAGCAAAGGCACGACTGCGTGCCGAGGAATGAAGCAGGGCGTTACTTGTTCAAGTCGACCTGTAGGTCCGACATTTCAACAATGAACGCAAGGTAGAGAGAAATATTATACTAAATTAATGTTACTATATCCAATAATCAACTTAACTTGTTATTAGTTTGTTGTGCAGAGCTAATAGCAGCTGCCAGACTATAGTGAAACCTGTTATGTTTAATTTAATCTTATCCAATGATATAGGTAGCTATCTAAGCAATTTTAACCAAACAAGAAACAATACTATTAATTATGTATTACGCTATTTCTCCGCAGGTTCTCCTCGACAATTTCGGACACCAAGTCAAGATCTGGATCACATTCAATGAGCCAGTTTCATTCTGCCAAGGCGGGTACGGTGGTGACGAAGCGCCAGGAGGGAGATCCAGTGGCTTCGAAGACTATATGTGCGGCCACAACGTGCTCAGAGCTCATGGCATGGTGTACCGCATGTTCGATAAGCAGTATCGGAAGAAAATCGGTGGTAAGCTAACTTATTCACGTGTTAGCGGGAACTACTTACAAAAAGACAAATCCTACAACGCGTAATGAAAGATAGCCACGGGATTTGAACTTATAGGTACAACAGCCCAACAACAACTGCCATGCATTTGCTCACCACACACAACACTCGTCTGGTTGGTGGAACTTTTCTTTGCAATGGGGCCAGCTGAGCTAAAAGGGGAATGCCCACCGACCATAGATACTTTGGCCCGGGGTACACACAAATAAAAGCATACGGAAATGATAATATGTAATCCAATGAATGAAATGGTAAAGAAATTGGTTCAGAAAAAAGTCCGGATTGTTAAGATATTAATTTTTTTTTTTTGTCACAAATTCAGTTTTTAACAATAATTTTACTGGAATACAAACATACAATCCAAAGTTGTCGGAGTCCATTTAGAAAGCTTTTTAGTTGGTGAGATAACAAATCCGCAATAAAACAAACAAAATAATACAAATGCAAACGAAGTCGAATTTTGAATTATTTTACCAACTTATGACAGACAGCCGCCATGCTGTCATATTGTCTGATTCGATGTTGCCACTTATCAGACATAAAAATCGATATCGATTTTTGTTCGAATTTTAATTCAACACAAATTAATTAAAGCGCCTCAAATATTATTATTTCGTTTCTTTTAGTTTTTCGAATTCTATTTTTAATGTATTTTGAAGAACAGATAAGAATGACAGTTAAATTGTATTGTAGCATTTTTGTTATGATCTAAAGAATTTATGGTAAATCAACTAGTAATTCGCTTGTTTTATTATCATAACATCATGCATTATCGAAAATAACGAATAATATTGGCATTGTAATAATTATTAGGTACATCATAAAAAATCGATTGGAGAAAACAAAATCGATTATATTATGAACGAAATTAATAATTGGCAACACTTTTCATTTTATCCACAAACCAATGGATTCCGGATTTACCTAATTTAATTTTATCTTTTCGGTACTTTTTATTTTGTGCAAAAATGTTGCAATCTTGTTTAGATAAATAAATACCGCGATTAATAAACATAAAACAAGATGTTTTTTTTTAACAAAAGCAAAATGTTGGGCGTTTTATGGCCAAAAATGGGCATTTCCCTTTAAAGTCCGGGCTGCTTGTGATGTGAATGTCAAAATCCATCAGAAGGAGGTTTGGCCTAAGACTAATTCGAGAAACTAAAAGACTGGACCTTCCTAAATGGAAAACTCTATATTACTTTACCCGTCCTGTCGAACCGATGGTCCCATGGTTCATCAAAAATCGGCGGTTTATTTGTTTAAAATATGTTTTACTTGTTATGTTGCGACAAAGGAAACATTTACGTGTTCCAGGTCATATGGGTATCACGATAGCGTTCAGTTGGATGGAGCCAGCCACAACGTCTGTAGAGGATCGGAAAGCCGCCGAAACTGCCAGGCAATTCAATGTGAGTAATATAAGTTCATAGATTGTAGGTGTCGACGTTCAGTATTCAGTCGTTGCTAAGAACCTTGATTTATGTATTTCGGGTTGAAATGGAAGGCACAAATACAACATGAAAATGCTAGTACGAGACGTCGAGGTATAACATTGCAGTTTTATTAGATAAAACATCTCCGCTTCACATGATTTTTACCATTTGCAAGACTCGTCTTACTCTGACACTTCTATTTTCATATTACAGTTCGGTTGGTTTGCGAACCCAATATTCTCAAAAACCGGTGACTACCCTGCAATAATGCGAAGCGTCATTGACGCCAACTCCAAACGGCAAGGGTACCCTCGATCAAGATTGCCCTACTTCACTCTAGAAGAAACGAGGATGTTGAGAGGAGCCTACGACTTCCTGGGCCTGAACCATTATACTACGTATCTTGTTCAGAAAGGATCCAGAAAGCTCAGGCCTCAGCCGTCGTACGAAGATGATCTGAATGTCAAAATTCATCAGAAGGAGGATTGGCCTAAGACTAATTCGTCGTGGTTGAAGGTATGGCTTTCGGATTTTTTTAAAGCTTTTTTTAGCGAATCTTAAACAGCTACATAAGACTGTTAATCTGAAGCTCTCTTTACCACCGTTTAGGATCATTGGTGGTGAACCAATTTTGACCCTTGGTAATAAAGTTGAAAACGGGTCAGTTAAGAACTTTGAAGCCTGTACGTATGGTAAGCCTTAGACAGCTAGACATGTTACCGCCGCATGAACCATTGCCTATCGGAACCATAGAAGACCAAGAGCGTCGACGTGCTGTACCTAACACTGAGAGTCTGCGCTGTCCAACTGAAGGCAAAGACATCCCTTTCCTCTCTGCCCGTTCTTTTGTAATTTTAGGCCAATTCTATAAGAGTCCACCAGCTGATCTCGTTTTTATAAGCTCTCTTTTGACCACTATTTCACCTGATGGTAAGCGATGATGTGGTCGACGATGGGGCATGCTTGCCTAGAAGTGACCACCTATTCACTCTTGACTCATATCTCGCCCTTCTTTGATGTCCTGCTCTTGTCCTACTGTGAACGAGCTAAAAAAACGTATTCTTTCTTTTCACAGGTAGTGCCCTGGGGTTTCAGGAAAGCCCTGAACTACGTGAAACTAAACTACAGGAACCCAAAGACCCTGGTGACAGAGAACGGTGTGTCCTTCGAGCCAGGTCTTCGCGACACCAAGAGAGTCAACTACATAGACGCTTATCTGCGGTCTTTACATGCAGCTGTGTATAAGGATGGGTGTCAGGTTATAGGGTATACCTACTGGAGTCTGATGGATAACTTTGAATGGACTAGGGGATTTTCGTAAGTATTTTTTTATTTAGATAGAGCTCGACTGAAGCTCTATCTAAATAATAGGTAATGAAATATTGAAAGAACTTTTGACGATCTAGAGCTTTCAAGGCTTTTTTACAATCTTACTGCATACCATATCATCCAGCAGCCAAATATATAATAAAAATAGTACATGCTGTTACAAGAAGATTTGAGTCAATTACTGCATCGAGCCCAAAACGCAATGTTTTTGTCTCCAATCAAAAAGGCAACGCTCGGCAATCGGAGTTTGCTGCAATTGGACTACAGCAGTTGAAAACTGTAGTTATCATATTTAAAAAGCTAAATGTTGAGTGTTCAGTCTCACAACCAGCTTTGGGTCTAGCAGAAAATTGCGACATATCATATCTTTTTCTTTTCTTTCAGCGAGCGTTTCGGCCTGTACGAAGTGGACTACAGTTCACCGAACCTGACTCGGACACCGCGCCTCTCTGCTAAATACTTCACCAATGTAGCAAAGACTGGATGCTTGCCAAATAACTTTGCAGACTACACTTATAATACTGTTTAGTATTGTTAACATTTTCCAGTGTTTTATTTATAGCTGTATAAAACACTGGTTAAACTGAGGCGAATACCGCGCGGGACGCGACTGCATATTTCGATAGATGTTTTTATTAGATCAGTTAGTTAAGAGGAAATGCGGTCGCAGAAATCCGACTGGATGTCCTAAGTGAAAAGTCGTAATTCGAGGTTTGGCTCTCGCCTATTTCCTCCTCCAATATTCGACCAATTTAAAAAACATTCCATAAACTTAAAAAGAAAGCCCCTAAGTTTTCCTTTTTGATGATACATTATCTTTAGAAGCACTAGAACCCTCAAAAGATGCTCAAAATTGCGCTGTCCTAGTGTTCGAATTTGACAACTTTATATGAAAAAAAGGAAAACATAGGGGCATAGTATATATCTTTCTTTTTCAGTTTATGGAATATCTTTTAAATTGGTCCAATATTGGAGAAGGAAATAGGCGAGAGCCAAACCTCGAATTGTGACTTTTTACTTATGAAATTCAGTCGGATGTCTGCGAATGCATTTCCACTTAACATAACGGGATTCGGAACCAAATTCGCTTGCTTGGTGAATGCTACATCCTGCGTGGGATTCCTCTCAGTTGACCCAGGACTTATTATGAATGGTTTCCATCCACCACCATCACCATGAAAAACAAAAGTTCTTGTCTTAATTTTTGCAATGTCTGATTTTTTTTTTAATCTGACTATCATCTATATTAAAAGTAATCAAGTCATAACTTTATAGGTCAATTTGGTTACTTCGTGAATAAAAAGAACTGACCATTTCATTCTTAATCAAGGATAAGATAATTATTTGCATTTTAAATTAATATCCCTCGATTTCATCTATGAAGAAAAATGTAATTATATCAATAAAACCATGTTTCTAAAATGTATTCATTTATTTTATTTCTCTTTACTTAATGAAATAACTTAAAATTATTTAACTGTTTACATGATCGGGCCATGACAATTAGGCTAAAGTTTTCTTATTAATAAATACTACGCTATATACAAATATCATTGTATTTACTATAAATAAGTATAGTTATATAAACTTTTACTTATAAATTCGGATTTTATTGAACAAAGTCGTTGGATACTGTTAATTTGCTATAAAATATCTTTATGGTTTATAGGTTCTAAAAGCAAAAATATCAACATTTTTAATATCTTTTTGTAATATAGGTATAGGTTTCTACAATCTACTTTTAAAAACAAGAGTTACATCATAAAAATGCTGTATTACCCTCATTTTTCAAATTATTAATATTTTTATGTCATCGGGTAGGTACCGAGTAACAAGTGATAATATCAAATCTTTAATATCATCGTTAAACCTTTGAACAACTTATTGTGTTATAAAGTTACACATAGCCTCTTCTTTAGATATATTTTTGGCTGTAGCTTCACTTATTATTTTTTCTACATATTTAAAACATTTTGCTTCACAAGTCTATAGTTAGACAAATACCATTTTGATCAAAACATAAAACTGATCATGTTTAGTCTGTTGAACGATTTTAGCTCTTATTTAACCGGAGGTAAGAGCTGAAATCTTTTAAGGAATGAAAACTGATCGCATTTAGTCTGTTAAACGATTTAGTAATTTTTTAGCTTATTTAGTCACTAATGAGAACTAAAATTGTTGAACAGACCAAGAAAAAGCAGTGTCCTTGTATAAAATTGCATAAATTGTGTGCAATTCAATACGAATACAATAAAGATAAAGCGCAAATGTAGTAGGTTCCTAAAGGTCTAACTAAGATTTCTCAATATTGTGGCGTTTTCTGTGTGCAAAAATGGCCTGAAATGGGGGTTCTCTGAAATGATGTCCACCAGGTGCTACGTCTGAGACGATAGGTCCATACACATGTCAAAAACCTTATGTTTTCTGATATTAATTAAATTGACGTCAACGTCATGTTGATGTCATAATTTACGATTTCAAAGGAAAATACCCAAAAATACCTCTCGCCAACGTGGCGCCAACTGGTGGAGTGAATTTTCCTGAAAACCCTCAATGACAAAAAATCTTTATTGATCTTCATACATTTTCAAAAAGTCTACACTACATAGGTATGATGTTAGTATTACGCACGAGGTGGTTGTGTTCTAACTATAATAAATACTGTCGCGCAATGAACGCCGGCTCTAAGAGAGAGAGAGAGAGAGAGTGTGAGGAAGACCATGCACAGCAATGCTATATTTATCTCTATCTACATTAATTCATCATCATCATCAGCCTTTTTAATGTTCCCACTGGTGGGACACAGGCCTCCTCTCTGTGAGACGGAATGGGACGTAACCACCACGCGGGCCCAGTGCGTGTTGGTGGATGCACATACCTTCGAATTTTTGGTTCTAGGACAAGCCGGTTTCCTCCCGATGCTTTCCTTCCCCGTTTTGAGAGCAGTGGTGATGAAATATTTTACACAAAGTGAAGCACCTGTGCCTGGGTTCGAACCCACGACCTATATTAATTGTAAAATTTTAATTTTTGACTTTGAAAAGTGCCGCTTAATGGTCTAATTTTATTTAAATAAATGATTTGACTTTGACTGTCTTCCTCTCGAGTCAATAGTGAACGCAGGCTCTGTGAGGAAGAATGCATGAACGGCTATAATATCTCCCTCTAGCTCTCTCTCTCTGTCAGTCTGTAGAGCCGCGTCTCGACGTCGACTCTACTACTACTGTAATGTTTGAGCGACGTCCCTTAATATCAACTAAGTTGGAACTTTATACGAAATTGGCGTGATTTGTGAGAAAAATGGTTTATTAATCTTATACCTATCTCTCATATATTTCTATCTAAAAGATATCCAGAATAAAGGTACTGATATTACAAGTTCAAAAGTCTATCGGGGCAAATTTTCATGTTACTAACAGCCGGTTTCTGGAACGAAATAGTCGACGTCAAGTGATGACACAGCAGTTAACGCGCGCTTGACAAATTTGTTACATTAATTTTGCACTTATTTTCGTACCAGAAATTGGGTGTTATACTCACAAGGATCTTTTTTTAACACCTATTATTTTAATTGACAAAATATGCCTGTTAAATTAACACCTCTTCTACTGTAGCACCATTAAAGCACCAATTTTTTTTGCATTGCGAACCTCTTTGCTTTCCTACCAACTTAACCACGCCAACTTGAAACACGATCTATTTACAAAAGATTTTGTGTAGTAACAGGTCAGGCTTGCGGCATCTTGCACTGACTGCAGTCCTCCATGCCGTCGTTGAACTCCTCAATCTGTAGCGTCATCTCGAAGAAGTTGTATTTGTCGTGAACTAACCTGGTCGCCTCTTCTAAAACTTTCTGGGGACTTACTCCGGTTCCTGTAAATAGGATGTTAATTTATACTTCACAAGTTGTCTATGGGTGTGAAAGTTGCTACATATTCAATTTAGAGCAAAAATAAATTGGCATAATAACTAACTAACTAACCGATTAATATCACAAGCTAGCTACTAGCAAACTTTAGTGCAAGTTACAGGCATGTGAATTTTCGACCTTACGTATTTATAAGTAATATTTGGCTTTTTATTTTGGCCACGTTGAGAGGATGAATGAAAGGCGACTAACCAAAAGTATTTTTATTTACGAGGCAGACGTGAATCGAAACGCCGGGAGGGGACGCCCTAGAAAGGCCAGGTGCGCAGTACTCATAACCGGCGTGCGTGTATGACATTTTTTTTTTTTGTGTGGGAAATCATCCAATGACCTCTCCCGCTCTGGGTGAAGCGGAAGGGCGTGTCAGACCTTTACTGACTAAAACCCACCCGTGTTCCTACAGTTGCTTGTGCCTGGGCCGCGGTAACTCTGTTTCAAATTTATCCGCGACCGTGCGTGTATGACTAGATGTATGAGTGTGAGTGAAGCAAAAGAAGTATGTAAGGATCGTGACAGGTGGCGTTCTGTAGTTTCTGCCTACCCCATGAGAAAAGGCTTGAGTTTATATTTATGTATGATATTTTAAGTGTATTTGGTACAATAAACAGTTTCCATTTTATCTTGCTAGAGGCAGGGACCGAAACCGGTACGACCAATACCGGTATTTTTCGGTTAGTTACAGGTATTTTAAAAGGTTACCTTAATTTTTAAATATTGAATACAGCCTTTATTATTAACGATTACCGAAATAAAAATTATCTATATCTTATAAGTGCCGTCCGTCGGTATTAGTCAAACTGTCAAAGGGCGCG
Organism: Orthosia gracilis; assembly: GCA_947562075.1. Taxonomy (NCBI): domain Eukaryota; kingdom Metazoa; phylum Arthropoda; class Insecta; order Lepidoptera; family Noctuidae; genus Orthosia; species Orthosia gracilis. The sequence goes on from OX387264.1 coordinate 32,132,943, forward strand.
CATCGCCTGTGTGTGTGTCAAAGAGTCGAGACAACCCACGTGCGCCGGCGAACGCCGATTAAAACGTTAACTTAAATAAAGGTAACATGTTTCTTCTTCTTGGGTTACCCAGATAGCGGTTACCTTAATCGTATAGGTAACCAAAATTCCTCGATACCTGTACCGTAATTTATAAAGGTTTTCGGTCCCTGGCTAGAGGTTATTCGAAATAACTAGGTACGAGGCGGTTGAAACTACTATTTTCTCGCTGTATGTTTGTCTCGTGTCTAAAGGATCCAAGTTGGGAGTAACTGTGACCATCAGCGTCAGACAATTAATGAATTGAAAAATTATTAGGAATAAAAATTTATGAGGAAGCCGATTCCATTTTTTAACGAACTTTTATTTTAACAAAAAGTTTTCAGTTTTAAATCTATAATGTTGTGTATAAGAAGGGTACAGTATACTTACGGATAGCTAAATGCGCCGACAAGGCGGTCTTGTCCAGAGACAGCGCCCACATGCGCAGGTTGTGTACGCGCACCACGCCCGCCAGCGACAGGAACGTGTTCGCTACCTCCTGTGAACACATACGATCGTTCATCAATACATTTTTTGTAAAGAATGTTAATTCTTCCTACACGGCTCGAATGTGTTAGCTGAAATCGAGGTTGAAAAACTGATATAAGCTACTGGTTATCGAATCTCGAAGCCTTTCTATTCTGGATAACTCCAAATTTATGCAATCATTGTCCAGTAAATGTTGTGTAAAGAACAGATAGTAATTTTTTAGCATATGTAATTAAAAAATTAATAAGCGCTTCTATGTATTGGGTCAGACTGATTTATGAAGTCCACTGCTATTGATGATACGCGATTAATTTTTCATCAACAAGGTTTCTCTGACCTGAATCACAAGTTGTTTAAATTATTCACAAGCAAAATTTAAAAAAAATAAAGACCCCGATACATTTTTATTTCATGCTACATAATTTATCTAATAGTAGACACGCTTCGATCGACAACCTATTGAACACGTAATTATGACACAATATCTTGCGATAACACCCCGATTCGAACAATAAAACACCCAAAACTTTAGAACGGCTGAACCAATTTTCATCAAACATAGCTAAGAATACTCTCGATAAAGATACCTTTCAAACGAAAAACTCGAAATCAAAATCGGTTCATCCGTTTAGGAGCTATGATGCCACAGACAGATACAAAAACACACAGGTTCACGCGTCAAACTCATGACATCCTTCTTTTTCCGTCAGAGGTTAAAAAAAGCAATTCTAAGAACAAGCTGCATTGGCTAAAGGGAGCAAATGATAACACACAAAGAGTATAGAGGCTTTTTACGCTACAGTAATGGTTTGCTCACCTGGAAATCAACCCCTCTAGGCGATCCCTCCATGAGCACTAACAAGGTATCCTTAATGATGTTGAACGTGGTGATCAGCACTAACACGGAGAACATGAACGTGCAGATCGGGTCCACCAGGTTCCAGCTCGGCTGTAAGACAGAAAATAATAGTTAAGACGTTCCTTTTAATGGTTGGTTTGTAGATATTGCTGGATGTGAAAAGCACAGGACGCTTGAGCGAATCCTATGTCAAGCTGTGGACGTGTCCTGATGAAAAGTAAAAGTGTGCTATAAAAATTAAAAAGTTATTTTATGATGCAGCTGTTTGAAAATAGAAGGAAAATGTGCTGTAATGGTTTTTTTTTAAATTTTACCTATCCACGAATATAAACTACGTGTTTATGCATGATTTTTTGATTTCATTATTGGAACATTACGTTGTGAGTGTAGATAATAGTATATTATACCATGACTTCGAGAAAAAGAAGGATTTAAGCCAAAAGCACAAGGAATAATAATAAATAAATAAATGGTTTATTACCTTCAAAATTTACAGAAAATGAGCTTTTGAGTTTGAGTTACCTAAACAGCACCTGTATTTCAGACGCCAGTGACCACCTCCGTTAAGTTACATAATTATAATTAATTAAACACCAATGCAATTAATATTAGAATTACAATCCAAATAAGTATTCACCAAACATCCTAGACCAAAATAAAATCATTATCAAAATCCTAAATATAAACAAACTCAAAATTAAATCGACGAAGGAGTTTGAAATTCGAATATTCTTTGCACAAGAAGTTTGTATCGAGTATTTTATGCGAAGTAGGTTGTATTGCATTGAGATGGAGATCAAATATATATGGTGTGTTCTAAATTCAAACACCTAAACAGTGATTAAAAGTGCTTTTTATTCACTGTTTTCAGTGAATAAAATAAGCTTTTTAGAGGGGGAATGGTATAAAATATATTACCTTAAAGTAAATAACGATGGCCGCGATCAGCACTCCGAAGCTCTGCAAGAAGTCGCCCAGCACGTGTATGAATGCAGCTCTCACATTGATGTTCTCTTGGTGGTGTTCGTGCGAGTGGGATGTCGAGCTTTCTGCGTCCGAGTCGCCGCGTTCCTTCTAAAACATATTTTTTTTATTAGAATTTGAAATTCGACTAGCATGCGTCAATTCAGACTATGCCTATTTGAACTAGGTTTTTGAAAAAAAAATCTTACGTAACAAACAATTTTGTTGCTGTGAAGTTTTCTGCTACACTTCTTTATCCTGGTTAAAACACTAGGAGATGGTAGTTATGTAGACTGTTTTATGTGGTTTTGACGTTAAAAAAATGCTAATAAAGTCTGTAGAATAAAAAACTGTTTTTTTTTTTATCTTTCCGATTCTCAACCATGATTATTAACTCGCGCTGTCTGTTACTCACAGGACCTCAAATCAAGCTAAGAATTTAAACAAGAAGCAATACGCCTCTTCTTCTACCCCTTACCTTGTTATTGAGCACAGGGTTGCTACCTCCATGAGAGTGCCCGTGTCCGCCACCACCGCCGTGGCTGTGGCCGTGCTGGTGCAGCGTCAGTCCCATGCTGTAACAGAAATTATACATATTAGTTGTACGCAAAGGAAAGTGATTCATAAGTGGTGAAATTAAAAGTCAGTTTTCTTTAAACTTTCTGATGTAATGCAAAGGAAGCTGGTGTTTATGTCTTCTGTTGAGTCTACTATTTGAGGCGGTGCTTAAACAGTTATTTCAAACTACCAATCACATAACAGTGCCACGGGGACCCAGCGTGAACAAAGAAAATTTGGTTTAAATAAACGTCACTAGATGGCGCGATATGCATCGATATATTATTGAATTGTGTGTAAAATTAACATTTTCTAGAATTGCTCATAAAGTTATGGAATATTGGGCTCTTAATTCACATTTCAAAGATTATTTGAACCAGCGACCACACAGCCACTAGACGCCTAATGCTTGATCTGATACATCAAAACAATTCTGTCAACTAGGTGAGGTATGAGGGACAGGACGACTGCGCTCTGATTAGTCCCTTACCAAGTTCATACGCCTCATTAAGGATGGGACAGGTTTAAATAAACCCAGGAAGGTATCGATATTTTTATAAATAGTATTGGTACTTATTTTTTTGAATTAATATTTCCTTTTTTATTATTAATTATACGGCGTTTTAACAATTAAGTAATAACATAAAATGTTAAAACTAAAAAACAATTCAAAATTCTTAAGTTCACATACTTTTTTCGGTTGTTGGTTCTTAAATATAGTAATATTAAATATTAGTAAAAAGCGTAATCAAAAACTCGTTTTACAATTAAAAAATAATTCAATTTAATGTCTTTATTTGTAAGGTTTCTAGTCCTATCGATAACAGATTTGGTCATAGGATATGGTGTATCACTAGTTTCGTTTACGAAATTATAGAGGAGAAGAGACAGCGAAAAAAATACTTTATAAAGAAAGAGACGCAAACATGCGGCGGGAGTTTTCACCTACAAACTTGACCAGTATAATATGAACTCCAATAAATAACATCAGACAATAAATCTAATTATGTTTATGTAACTATTAACTTATCAATGAAATGTTATGCCATTTTTCCGGAAACCCGAAGTCTGGCTGTTGTTTCCATACCAACGTTTTGTACAAGAGGCCATTATAATATTTATTTCATCAATTTTTTATTGACTGACGCAGAAGTGTTTACGAGTCACATAAGTGGTAGCTACTAATTCGAAATTGTCGAGTGGACCTGTATATGATCTTGTAGTCATATGTGTTGACAGACATCGATCGTCTGTTGTTAGGCGTCTAGGGGCTGTATGGTCGATGATTTGAACAGATCGTTTAAAATTGGTTCCAATAGATGGCGCGATTTTAAATTTCTGAGGCACACCACTCGATTTTTAATGTTTTTTTTGTAACACCATTTGGTACAATGAAACTGTAAAAACGTGCAAAAACAAATTATTATGAAACAAATCGTCACTGTATTTAATGGAAAAAATAGTCACGAACCGAGAAAACCGTTTTACTTGCTACCATGCCGTCAGTAAATTACTTAGGCACTGATCCAGGATACAGAGACTCTGAGACCTATTAGGTTTTTGGTACTTACACAAGGTTAACAGCGACTCCCACAGCAGAGGTGATCAACATCACAGTGGCGTTGATCTCGAACTGCTTGTAGATGACCCTCTGCACGGCCATGTAAACCAGGATACCAGTCACCACCCAAATCAGGAGTACTGACGTTAGGGCACCTATGACCTCTGCACGGTACCAGCCGAACGGCATCCTGGAATAGGGAAAACGGTTTTAATATAGAGATTAACTACTCGGATCTAATAACTTGGCTAACCTCGTCGTCCGACCATGGGTTCCCCTGGGAATTTCGAGAAGTCCGGCCTTTTTCCTTGATAAAGAGAACCTCGGTGCAAAATTCCTAGGTTCAAGGGCTTTTGCTGGACATTTATTAAGTTAAGCCTGCCACCAACTGCTGAAAGCCAGAGTCAATAGTGTCGAGCACCACAAAAGCGCCGAGGAAATGAAGCGATGAGCCATGAAGAAATTATTCAACCGTCATGGATCCCGCAAAGACATTAAGTAATCAGAAAAGAAGTAAGAAAACACACAATTTCCATTTCCCTCAACCTAAAGCAGGCAACAGAACTGACAGACGAATGTAAGAAAATGTTTTATAAATTGAAGAAAAACTTACCGCCTCGTAGCAGGCCTGCTGGACACCCATAGTGAGAACAGCGATATCATAAAACTAGCGAAGTCTGTGAGGAGGTGAGCAGCGTCTGTGGCTATAGCTAAACTGTTTGATAAGTATCCACCTGCAAAGTGAAATATAATAAGTTAAGAAAACATGGTTAAAAAAAAAAGATGTTTTTGGAACCCGGTTTATTTTTTTGTTAAAATGTCTGTTTTTAGTTTTGGTACCTTATTTATTACGCATACACATTATTAAGGATAACACAAAAACTAGGTACTCGTCAGATCTAGATCAAATTTAAATGAAACCACATGAGAAGCTTGCAAATAAAATTCGATACACCTGGTAAAAGTTTTGAGGTGACACGTATAAAAAAAATACAGCCGAATTGAGAACCTCCTCTTTTTTGAAGTCGGTCAAAAACTGGCTAACCCGTTGGCTGTATCAAAGAATTTCAAGACATTTGATGACACTATCTGCTCCCTACTTTACCTATTTCTATTTAACCATGACCGACATACAACTATTAGTATTCTATACATACAGCAAAATAATTACATAAGGCCCCATCGATATTGTAATCGTGTTTCATGTAAACAATAAGAAAATTGAACACGCGCCATTTTCGATAACCTACATTCAAATTACTTATTTGAAATTCTTTTAACGTAAGTAGGTACCGTACTGACAGATTATGCAAGCTATTGTTTTCGTAAACGTATTTTTATTGCAATATATTATATTGTGTTTGTAGCTATGGGACGTGTGCCTGTGGTAAATTCTAGAACATCACCCCAAAAGTCGAAAATACTAAAACGGGGTTGCAGATGCAAGAATGTCTAGAATGGGTCGACTACTGTGATGACAGCTTATGTAGAATGGTATGGACTATGGAAGAATTTATCCCAAATACAGTAGGCAAGGGCAGGAGAACGTTGATGATAATGAGGTTCCGAAATACCTCTAGGGCCCACCAGAAGAACAGTTGTTAGAGTTACTGGCCAAGGAGATTATCGAAATATTTTGGAAGAAGACAAGTTAATGTACAAATCTTATGAGGTACTCTGTAAAGCTGTAACTCCACATAGGCTTTTAAGTAGAACACAGCAATCCTGCACGGCGGCAAAAGCTCGTACAGGTCTCTTCCAGATCATACAATTATTTATTCCATTCGGGACTCGAATCCGCGACACATAACGCAGCAGCCGATCGTTCAATCACTGCGCCAACCATTTCATCGTATTTCAATTCGCTTAGTATTGGAATTCGTTTTCCACAGGATTATTTCACCTATGTTTTATAAATCTTAAAGATTTTCACTCACCTACAATTTCACCTATCATAAACACTACACATAGAACACTGGCAATGATCAGCTTTCTTCGCGCCCGTTTGTCTATCTCTTCGTTCCTGGATCTGTGGCAATGTCCTGAAACAATCAACATTATTACTACTAAAACCTTATCTAACGAGAGATTATAATAGGTAAACTAACTGTTTGAACACCTTGTTGGTGATGTCAGTTATTGTTATAGAAACTATGAGAAATTGTGTAAAGTAAAATTAAGATTTCCGCAGAAAGGTGCGACGAGACAATGTGTCGACCATCTTACAAAGAAATTGTTCTACATCTCCGTGCCTGTTTGTGGGCGCCTTCATGGAGTTATTTAGCTAGTTTAGGGTAAATTTAAAATGTCTACTGAGGAGTTAAACTCACGGGAGTGTATAAAAAAAACAGAATTGGAGTGGAAAATATCTAGTAAAAATTCTCCATAAATTATTGTACACAACAAAAATGTATCGTCATCTAGAAATGTGTCTGATTAACCACAAACGTTGTACAAAATATAATATACCATTTGCATCACTATTATCAAGCTACCCTTGAGAACATGTGTCACTCTAGTCTACTCCACGTACTTGTAAATTAAGGTAATTACGGCTAGCTAATGCCAGGCAAGCCTGCAGCAATCTATTCTACTATTAAATAGGTATCATTAATAAAAATTAAGTTTAAACAAAAACCCTGATTTTTGCAGATTTCTGCAGTCGGATCTTAGGCTACAAGCTACCTGAAGTGACAATGTTGAGAAGGCAAAACATGTTTGGGCCAAGCCACCCAGATGTCGAAGGTAAGTAAACTGATATCAGGGTGAAGAAATCTGACATTTGAAGAATTACTAAGACCAAGTGAAGGAGAGGTAACAGGAATACGGACTGGATATTGGATAACCCATATCCCAAAGAATTATTAAAGTGGATTCCAGCCATCCAGCCAGAGAAATAAATTAGTATATTATGTTCAAAAATGTTATGAATATTACCGAACAAAATACACCTTTTCGTGATTTTTTTATCTTAAATCTTACAATATTTTCCCAACCATGACATTGCTTTGAAACAGTTGACATTTATCTCAGTATATTTACTTAAACACTTGTTTTAAGGTAGATTAAGACTCTGCAGCTAAAGCAATCAGGCTTTTCATAATTCTAAGAATACTAATTATTCTTAATACAGCTAGCCATAGACTGCTGACACTGCGTGGATTTATTGTAGCCTACGATTGTATATCATCTATCAGACTGATCTATCCAATTGCAGTTTAACTGCTTCACCAATCAATCTATATCTGTCCAAAAACATAAAGTTCCAGATGTAACATACATTAATTACAGCCTATGGCTCATCTATCAGAATGGTCGTCTCCTCTATAGTTTGATCTGCTTTACCAATCAAATCTACGCTCTTTGCTTTACAGTTTAAGGTTCCAATTCAATCAACCCAATACAGTAAGTATTTCAACCTTTAAAATCAGATTAAATATCTCCTTTACAGTTTCAACTGCTTCACCAATCAAATCTACGAACTCTGGTCTAACAGTATAAGGTTCCAATTCAATCAATTCATATCCCATACTTACTTTCAACCTCTGATATGCTTCCATTGTGTCCGTCCACGTTGTCTCCATCGGTGCTGGTCTCTATCACCGCGCAGCAGCCAGTTGATGGGTTACCGTGCACACAGAAGATGACCCGGCGACCCCGCGCTGGGCTGTCTGTGCCGTACGATACTTTGTCCCCTTTGAACCTGGGAAAGAAGGAGAATAATTTTAGTTAATATTTGTAACAATGCAGAAATTTTTCATATCATCAATCAAATATCTGTTTATGCAATTGATAATGTAGATGTCTTCCTTGTCGAAGTATGGGTACTGACAATCATGCTAGAAGACGTTTTTCTAGTTCCTTATGGTATTAAGATTGAAGATGATGGATTAAATAATTCAGTATACTGATATAAATACTTGTGTAGGTACTTCAAAACTATTATTCATTGCAATAGACCGCTTCACATCGATATATTCACACCTATGGTAATATTAGAATTTTAAATTAAATTAGATCTAGGACGTGTGACTTGAGGTCAATTGTCCGAAGGTGAAGACCATTAAATTGAAAAACCCGGGAATTATACTACCTATAGATGTCTATGCGGAAAAAAGGAATTCAGTTGGTTCTGCTTCATGCTTTTTTGCATTGTTGTTATTTCGTGCTTTGACCCGAAAAGTATTTTAAATCAATTATCGTGTGGTATCAAATTGTCATCCAAACAATATATTAAATCTATTCTAGAAATTTATTACTGTTTTGTGATTGGATAATTTTCTGACACTAGTTGTTTCAATTTGTGAATTCGAACGTTTATCTTCAGTCTGGTAAACAAGATGAAATTTTGTAGCCATTGCCAATTAAAGGATTAATCTGACATTCGTTTTATTACTTTTGCAAAGTGGATAATGATCTACAGACGAAGGTTCAAAGACCTTGTCAATTCTGGAGCCAAAAGCCAAAATTTGTAGAAAATGACAAAACTGGTTAACTGATCGCAATTAATGAACTAGACAAATGAAGTAAGCGTCTAGGTAGAAGAAACCCAGTGAATGTATTGACGCAACTGTGACCAGTATAGTCAAGCAAATAGACCAAACAAACGATCGAAATGAGAACGTAAACAAACATGATTATCATACCAAATTATAGTAGTTATGGTAAACAAGAGTAGATTGTAAACAATTCTATTATCTCATTTCTGAAAACATAACAGACTGTACTGTGTACTGTCAAATATTTACTTATTGGGAAAATCTGTTTGAATATTACCAGTGAGCCAATACTACTCATAATAGCCAGAATGCCATTATGGTAAAAATGCAGGATACAAAATATTGGTATACCAGCCAAAAAAACGAAGACATGTAACATCCATCAAACCGCACTGGGCACGCGTAGTGGATTACGTGTCCCAGAAATGGAAAAGTTTTGGCTGATTATTATACGTATGCATGTGCATACCTACGCTCCGAGATCGATCAATTAAAGAATCTCATTCATAGCTTTTAGATATTCCACCTTCATTCCGATACAAATAAGTAGCAATAAATTTAGCTAGTTCACGACACGCATGTTTCTGCATCGATTTATACCATATAATATAATTTTTCGTGATGCATTTTACTATGAATTTTATATTGTAATAGAACTTATTTAATTTCCAGTTCATGCTTACCTAAGCCCATTGGAATATTTCCGTAAACGTCCAATTTTGAATGCATAGACAGTGAATCAGTTGACAGGTAGATTATCCCATTTGTGCAGCTGGCCAATCATCGCGTAACAACGTACTATCATTGCTGGCTATCAAGTCATCAGGCTCGCTGTTGTTTTGTTCGTCACTATAAATACCTACTATGATAGATACATATATGTGGTAGGTTCCTAACTAACTTGTTTATCATTTGTGGTTTGTTTACTTATCAAACGGAAATGGTATGTAATTTACCTGTTTGTGACCGCCAAAAAACCTGGCAACCCTTCACTGACTACCTTGCTGCTACGATATCAGATCCTTTTACCATTTACATTCTTAAACCGCCTCTCTAGCATCAGTACCAACTCTTCACCGGTACTATTACGTATTCTGTGATCTAGGTAAACCAATTATGTATTAATGACATGACCAATTAATGACCAATTATGTATAAAAGTAGATCATTATCTATACCTTGGCCTCGTATTTTATTCTTAATTTCAAGCCTCACTACAAAAATCTGTAGATTTACAATGATCTCATATATTCAACAGAGATTTACTTCTGAAGGTTCTGAAGTTTTATTGGAATATATTATGACGCCTTCGAATAGGTTCGCCCTCAATATAACTGGCAAAATATGGGTGCAGGTATCTATATTATGTAAGTAAACCTCTGCCTTACCCTTTTGGGAATACTGGCTTGATGTTATGTATGTCTTAGCATGTGTTATTGCCATTTAAGCAATTTTACTACATTCTATTCTTTCTACACTTTTACAATGTGATCAATCTAGGTTACTAGAGCTTGCACGGTTTGTAAATTACATAAACGCCTTACATGTATTCCTATCTGTTTGTATATCTGTAGATAATTAGTATTAATTGTCAATGTAAAACGGTGTATTTACATGCAAAACATGTGTTATCGTGGCTAATATATACGATATAATATTATAAACAATATACCTTATCGTCAGCTAACAGTACTATCGTGAGATTACACGAGCCTTGTAGAGTTCACTTGTGTGAAGTCGGACGATGTCTGTTAAATACTTAATTAATTGACTTCTTCTCTAATGGTGTACGAGTACCTTAGGTTTTACTCAGTCACTCAACCACAATTTGGTCATTCAAAGGTCTACTGGTAGAAAATGCTTCAGGCATTAAATCCGCCTTTATAAGTTTGTGTGCATATAAATATTGAGAAGCGGTTTCATACAAGCTAGCAACTGAAAAACTAGTAATGATAATACCAGTCTGTAAGTATTCCTCTGCAGGGCCAAGCCCTCTTCTGATACCGAGAAGGCATGAGCATTGATGATGAACCGGACAAAAGATGGTCTCAGGACTGGGAACACCTTTGCCAATGCATAAATAAAGTGGGAAAAACAGATAATCCAAAATGTTTAGTATTCGACCAAACAGAAACAAACACGATCAAGAACTTGGTGTTAAACTAACAATAAGCAGTACGTTATATATTTCTCTTATGACCCATTTCCTTGTGTATTTACGACTTTTGTTGATAAGAAGATAAACACGTTTTGTGATTACTGTTCACGTTATTATTTTAAATGGCACGTATGTAGTGGCACTGGTGACATTGTTCACTGAACATAAAACAATTTTTAACCTCCTTCCAAAACAAAGACTAAATAAAATAACTTTCTTTTCGGAAGTCGGTGTCAAAATCGATAGAAAAATAGGTACCAAAGACATCGACTTTCGAAAAGAAAGTTATTTTTCGCTTTGTATTGTTTGTTTTGGAAGTCGGTTTAAATTTGTGGTTATTTTTATCATGAAAATCATTTATAGCAGAGGCCTTTTCATAACAATTCCAACAAGCCTTAACACGCAACGACTGGTATACATAGTTTTATTACGGAGTTCTGGTGCCTACCTTCAGACTTCATCACCAGATCAGTTTGGTGGTACCATTTTCATTAAACCATTTATTAAAATTTCCTTGCTCACAGTAATTTAACTATTCGAGATATCTTATACCCAAAACATATTTATCATTGAGAAGCTTCAGTGCCCATCTGTGGTCTTCTTCACCAGTTCCACTTCACCAAATGATACTTTCTGAATGCAAATGCTTGCCATGTTGATTTAAATACAAAAACCGCTATGTGTATGCCAAAAAAATTTGAGGAGCTCCCTCGATTTCTTCAGGATCATATCATCAGATCCTGAAGTGATGATCATGGTACCACCTGGTAAGTATACCTTTCAAACCAAAGAAGAATTTTCCAAATCGGTCCAGGCGTCTTTGAGTAATGAGAGAACAAACATAAGAAAAAATAAGATTTCGACGAAGGGAGAACCTCCTCCTTTTTTAAGTCGTATAAAAACGAAATTTCATTCGGTTTGCCTTCAGTTTCATGTTGAGAAAATGCTCAGAGCGATGACTCGGTATTTTATCAGTCTTGTTGCTGGTGAGGGGGCCAGGACCGGATAGGTAGGAAAGTAAGACGACTGGATAAAACAGACAGAACAGTAGGACATTATATGGTAAGCATACCTTTCAAACCAAAGAAGAATTTTCCAAATCGGTCCAGGCGTCTTTGAGTAATGAGAGAACAAACATAAGAAAAAATAAGATTTCGACGAAGGGAGAACCTCCTCCTTTTTTAAGTCGTATAAAAACGAAATTTCATTCGGTTTGCCTTCAGTTTCATGTTGAGAAAATGCTCAGAGCGATGACTCGGTATTTTATCAGTCTTGTTGCTGGTGAGGGGGCCAGGACCGGATAGGTAGGAAAGTAAGACGACTGGATAAAACAGACAGAACAGTAGGACATTAGGATTTGATTGGTAAGAATTTTACACGTGCACCTGCCTATTGCTTGATAGAAAAATAATTGGACACCCGCAATATGGCGTCCAAAACCCGCCATGTTTCTTTTTTACACTCGACTGCCGAAGGAGGGTCATTTGTTTATCAGTCTATGTATGTATGATTATGCCTATGTGGCGTTCTAGAGGCCAAACGCATTGGCCGATGTTGATGATTCTTACGACAATCGTTTCGTCTTAACCTTTCCAGTGTCACTGAATACATAAAAATGGAAAAATACAATAATGGCGGATTTTGGACGCCATATTGTGGGGCCCAATATTTTTTTGCTTCTAAACCCATCATGTGGGGTATCAAATTAAAGGGTTTTAAGAGGTGATCTCAAAAATATACAACACTTATATCATTATTTAAAATGTTAACTAAAAAGTTGTAAATAAAAAAGTTAATTATAAAACCGGCCAAGTGCGAGTCGAACTCGCGCTTCTGGTTTTGGTCAGCCAGCTCGCGAATATTATGTATTCTCCGAATGCACAGCATGATTTTCAACTGGTTAACTTCTTTTTAGTTCGCTTCTGAAGCAGTCGGGTTTTTTTTAGTGTCACTTATCAAAAAACAGTTGGGCGGTCCAGACCTATCTAATGATGCCTTAATTATAAAAACCCGTCTAGCGGTTTGAAAGATTTGAGGTAATAAAGAATATACATTACAAACATACATACATACAAACATAACCCTTTCCTTACAGCCGGGTAAAAATCCTTGCACGAACAAGTAGGAACCAGCAATCAAAAACCAATTTAATAATACAGCTACTACCTGTCCAATTCGTTGAATTTAACATTTTTATCAGTAACTTATCGTAATCGGCACTAAAGTTAGTATCGATAGATTATCGCTTGTAAGGGCAGTCGGGTTTAACGACCCATTAACAAAGTGCCACTTGTGACCTTGTTCGGGGTAAAGCGGGAAACGTTTCGTTCACGTGATCTAGATAAGGCAAAGTTGTAGTAAACGATGTTTTTCGTGATTGGAATGTGCATTTGTATGTAACAATGTACAAGCCGTATAGCCGTGCAGGTTGCGCATATGCCATTTGGTCTTAAATGGACCCTGAACAAGCACAAAGGCTTAGGCAAGCCAAGCCACGCCACGAGCCAGGTGAACCGTCGACTTGGTTCAAAAAAGCAGACAGGCCCAACCCTACCCTGCCCAAGTGCTCAACCATGCAAGATGCTTAAAATTGGCGAATAACAGAGGAGAGATACATTTAAAATTGTGAATATGGCTTGAAGAAAATAGTGAGAGTTTGTCAACCAATATTTATTAGCCAAAGTCATGACAGATACCTACAGACTGCGGTGTAATTCTTATGTCAAGCACATGCCCACATCATCAATCTAACTACATATCACTCTTTTGAGAACAGACAGCTCCTTGACAGGCAACTGAAATGCTGTCAAGTGAAACTCTTCCCACAGAAGCATAACTGCTGATCTCTAAAAATCCGTTAAATTCAAGCAAAGTTTGTACCAAGTTTGTAGCATTCGCTGACTGTTCAGCAGTTCCGAACTTGTGACTAAGTACATGCGGATACTATGAAACAGGATCATCTACATTGCGAAAAGTTTGACAAGCAAAAGTATAATTTATTTGAAAATCAACGGGGTATTCCTCGAAGCGCACCAACTTTGAACCGCATCAAAAATCAACGACTCGATAGGAAAATACAAGATGAACCATGTTACCTACAATCAAAAAAAAACTTATTCACATCAGTCGCATCCGTGTTACATAAATATTGAAAAAAAGGAATTTAAATAGTGTCTCTTGCGCATCGTGGGAAACTGGGAGTATGTATTGTACATTAAGCCGCACATTAGTGGCAACAAAACCAGTGCACACTGGCCCTTCATCCTATTCAAACTCCGTACTAAGCGAGCCAAGCTCAAGGTCAAAGTGTTACATCTCAGTAACATGTGAGCTAAATGAACACGTGCTAGAACGAATTGTACCATTTTACAATGGATCTAAATGCTGTTATCATAATAATAGAGATATATTATTTTTGTAGCCTTTCTGAGTAATGGACGATTGTGCCGACTAGAGGAATGTAGCTAAATCAGCGGTGAGTTGTGATCTTGTGAATTTACGATTGGAACTAAAACATTAATTGATATGTCAATGTTTTAGACTAAGGCTGTATCACTGGTTTTACTTATGTATATGTTTCTGCATTAGCTATTTAACAACTTCACTCATATGAGAGTTCGTGCCTTTTCGCTTCAGCTTATAAAGATGAGAATCGGATGTCGTCCACAACTGCGACTGAAGGTAACCATCATTTTGAGAATCACTCCTACAGTTCCGCAGTTGTTTTACAAAATTTTGAATGACTATTCCACAGAGGTTTTTCATAAAAAGAGATTTGTCTAAAGAGGGGTGCTAACAAACTTCGTAAACAACGTAACAAAATAGGTTAAGAATCATCAATTCACACGGGTTCTGGTAAAATATGTTCTTTTGTAAATCTATGACGTCCAGTAGCCTTATTACGTACCCATCAATCGACCATCAATCGAAAGACGCGATGAGGATTTCCGTGTATGTGATTGGACGATAGATGGGTTCAGAACACCGTGCCTCATTCACTTACGCAATAAGGCTGCAGGCTTTTCTCAACTATTTTGAGGTCGGCCTTCAGTCACCGAATGCAGCTGATATCAATATTTTACCTGAAGTGGCTGCCTCCTGACAACCAAGAACCTACTGGGTAATACGGTACCCCTTCGCTAAACAGATTTTTGGGCTCCTGACGGCCCGTAATGACTCAAATATTCACAATACTAAGAATTTTATCAGTTCTGCAATCTAGAAACACTGCCAGCCCGGCAGGAGGAATAACCTGTCTATCTAACCTCTACAACCCAGTTCCTGCGTATTTGGGTAATAAGATAGCACTTGGCAAAATGGATGATTTCTGAATGTCCATGTATTTTAAACTCGTATTTCGTATTCCAAAGAATGGCCATTGTATCTCCACATGCCAGTCATTGGTCACAAATTATAACAGTACAGCATTGTACTGTAAGACAATCACTTAGCTTTTGACAGTTCAGTCACATTCATTGTGTTCGAGCGAGAAGATGTGAACGCAAGTTAAAATTATTATTCAAACTGATTAAGAAATGCTAGGATGTATGACAAAACGTACGACAACGAGATGTGCAATGATCATTGTTGCTTCCATCGCGGGATGAAACTTATTCGCACAGAATCATGGAGATTGACACAAGTAAACAGAGGCCTATAAGCTTAGCAGTGGGCGAAGTCGATATTGATGACGGGTAGACTCGACGCCGCATGCATCACCCTTTCCCACAAACTATCCCTGTCTATGGGTAAAGAAGATGTATGATGCGTCGGCCAAATAAATGAAAGAAACGCAGGAAGATGATGTCACATATTATTGCTCATTTACTTATTCGGGCTCATGTAAAAAGTTACGACCGCAAGATCAGTCTTAGTTGATGAGTTTAGCGGCAGATATGTTTACTTTTCGTTTGCTGTTCTTGCCCAAGTAATATATATTATTATCACAGAAACGAAATTAGCTAAATAACACTAATCCTAACACAAGATAAAATAAAAATACCTGTTATCAAAAACAAACTAAGCTTACGCTAAGGTTGCGCGTTGTTATTCACCTAATTAAAACTCTGCATAATAATTGAAATTTTACTAGATCTTGAATGGTAGGCAAATAACAGAAAGCCGTCCATGGAAGACCCAGAGAAGATGGCAAGACAAACTGGACACTTTCATGCGGGATTGGGCCACAACAGCAAACAGTCATGAGAAGACAGTGTGATTGGAAGGAGTACAGCACGGGTAGTAACGTAGACAAATATCTAAGTCATAATAACGGCCTAATTGATAACAATACGATGGCAACAAAACCCAAAATCAAAATTCCTATGCTGTAATTGATTCAGCAAGCAACACGGAGCTAACAACTAGGTACAATCGTTTCAAAGGTAACATTTAGATATATAATGTGTAGTGTAAATACGACACTTATCTAATAGACAGCTATACAAGGATTGAAAAGTAAACTAGGCGAGGTCATTATAAGAGTAAAGAACGAAATGAATAGACTAGCATCCATTGATGCTTTGATAAGAATATCAGGCCTTCTGTCTAACAGAAGGAATGATGGACGTAAATGTGAGGCTAGCGGAAGCTATTGTATTTGATATATCAGAAACAATGCAGCAACACGTATTGGCATATTAACATTGTGATGCTTTCAATAATGTCAATACTGAGAATGACCAAATACAAACAATTTCTTGGCGATGATGCCGATTCCAGGAATGCAGTCTGATTTAATTTATTATTTCACTAAAAACTACTATAAACCTATAAGAATAAATTAATATGTATCCCTAACCTTCGACAATTACCTAGATCAATTGTCTGTGAGCAATGCAAAAATGTTCTATGGATGTGTTGAGTCGAAACGTTGTAATTTCAATAAATGAAGTCATATTCTAAGATTCCATGCATTCATGCAACAACAAACAGAATTATATCATCCTAAACAATCATTAATTAACTTAAAACCTAAAACTTACTGCAGCAAAGGCTTCGTATCAGTCATTTTGCTCCCAAAAAACACTACACAGCACTTTAAAACACTATACCAAAAATGTACGAAGGAGGGAAAATGAAACGTCAAACTGTCATATTAGTAGCGTAACCGGGTGAGAACTAATTTAAATCTAATAGCTCTAAAGCTATCGCCTCCTTATCTTCACATCGAATGAGCCACTCCCGGCACAAATTATAGGTAGATAAGTGCAACTACCGACTGATAATGTTAACGTTACGGCGGGCACCAAATACTATGTCAATATTGTCGTATTTCAACTGAATTTGGAAGAGGGTAGAGTTAACACAAATGCATTGAGTACGCGTGTACGTAGGTACTTGGATTTTGTATGGCGTGAAACTCGCTGAATCGGAAATTGTTTGACTATGCTGATTCAGGTATGATTGCTACTAATTTTTTTTTAGTACACAGTGATTTATCAGAAGATTAGTCATTTTAAAAATTACTTTTACAAGATTACACTACTAAAATTAATTTTCCTACAAATGTTATATCTTTGTTATCATTTGATAGTACGGATTATGTAGTATTGATAGTAGTAGTAAATGGTATTGGTGCTTATTTTTTATGTAGCGTGAAATGTGAAAGTGACCTTATGTAATTGTTTTTGTCTATCTAGGGCATGGTTCCGTACACCCCATGTGCTGAATACGGGGTCAACGCCCTATTACCCAATTGCATAATAGGGGAACCAACACAAATATTAGACATACAACAACACAAATATTGGGCATTAGGACTTTAGGACCGCAGACAAGATACCCATTAATCTTTATGCAGCTAACTGCATTACCAATGAGTTTAATTCGTTAGCCAAATCAGCAACACCGATACCCAATTCATCTAGAAAGTCTAGATGAGTCTGTCTTTTTTATTTTTTTATGATTTGGTTCGGGCTTGATCACTATCTCACGTTGTATTTAGTATTTATTATAATATTTATTAGTCTATTGTTATAGAAATTATTTATGTATTTTATTAGTTAGGTAGTTTATTAATCCGACTTCAATTGTGGTTCATAATTTTTATTTTGTACACCTACCACTGTTGTGTCCTTTTTACCCAAAGGTTGACTGGTAGAGAATGCATTGCTGCATTAAGTCCGCCTATGTATCACCAATGTACATGAAGTTTAAATAAATAAATAAATCTCACCTGATGCCAAGCTAAGCTAGGCTAAGCGATGATGTGGTCGACTGTGAAGCACGCCTGGCTAGAAGTAACTTATTTTCCTAAAACTACAAGCTACAATCACAGGAACTTCAAATCGAGAAACGCCGTGGTCTTCATATAGAAGTTTTTAACTGTACAATGTTGCCTATCTTATCAGTAAAATACCGGGGATTATACAAATAATCGGCGATTATTATTTATCTACCGACTATTCGGACAGGTTACGAAGGGGGAGACATGTTTGTCAATCGCTTGGCGGTTGAGGAAAGAAAAAATATCGATAAAGAAGTCGTCGGGTCGGAGAGGACATCAGTTTCTACCGGTAGCAGTACCAATTGTTTTTATTTACTATTAATTTACTTCTTTATAAATCTTGGAAACGTTTGGATTAAATATAATAAAACAGCAGAATACAGAAGTTATGATTAAATATATTAATATATTACCAGCCTGTAACTGTCTCACTGCAGGGTAAATGCTTCTTCTCATACGGAGAAGGCACGAGCATTGATCACTACACTTGCTCAATGCGGGTTGGCGATTTCAGACTAAAGTCGGAACCACACTTACGTGTCGTGTCGTGGCGTAGCGCGGGATCCACCAATCAAACGAGTATATTCCAGCCTACGTCATAACGCAACGAGTTTTGTAGCCAATCAACTGCGTCGGAAGGCGCCACGACCCGCCACGCCACATAAGTGTGGTTCCGTCTTAACATTAATTATTAGTCGAGGTTTACTCACGGTCTTTGCCTTCACCGTTGTCTGATGTCCAAGTTAAACTTAGATAGTAGGGAATCTAAAAAAGAGTCATTGGTACTTGCCCGGATTCAAACCCACGGCCTCAAGCACGAGAGGCGAGGTCTTAGTCACTGGGCCACTACGACACTGGGCCACTCAATGATTCGGTTTATTCCATGATGTTTCCGGTTTCTTTGCATGGGACGATACATAAACTGTTTATCGAATATCAAATAAAATCAAAATCCTTTGCGTGGTTTAGAAGTTATAGTTCTCGCCAAACATCTTGGCCGCCCTGAAGTTGGCTTTCCGATGGGCAAGGTACGGCGCGGTGCGGTTTTTAACTCCCAGAAGAAGAAGAGTGTTATAAGTTTGACGTGTGTTGCTGTTTATCTGTGTGTCTGTCTGTGGTATCATAGCTCCTAAACGGATAAACCTATTTCTATTTCGCTTTTTTTTGTTTCATAGGTTACTTTGTCCGTAGTGTTCTTAGCTGTGTTTGATTAAAATCGGTTCAGCCGTTCAAAAGTTATCCGCATTTTACTCTTTGTTTTTTACGGCTGATATGATGATGATGATGATCTTGCGAAAAAACCCAGATTTTTTCGCAAGATCATCATCATCATCATATCAGCCGAAAGACGTCCACTGCTGGACATAGTCCTACCCTTTTTTCGCAAGATATCGTGTCATAAATATTACGTGATTCGATAGATTGTCGATTGAAGCGTGTGTACTACTAGGTATATCATATGTATTTTAAAAAGCATGAAATAAAAATAAAATTAAAAACTTAATTACCCCGAAAAACCTATAAAAAGCAAAAAATAAGGCTCGTAATCGCGTCGGGGAACCGCTAAGTTAATAAAATAAACTGCTTTTCTTTGCCAAGTTTTTTTGTCGAGGGTTTTTAAAATGTTTAATTTAATATCTGCATGAGATTTACTACTGCGCAGCCATTGGCTACAATGGCTGCGCAAATCCATGCTGTGCAAAATCTCAAACATCAGGGCGGCCAAGAATTTTGGCGAGAACTATATATTATATACGCAGCGAACCAGACAGATTCAAAAAACGATGTTATAATATTTTTCCGAAATAACGGGCTAAATCTATCTGCTAAGTGCCTCTTTACAGAAAAGACAAAATAATTCCTCATGGTATAGACAGTAATCTTATGGAAGCGTAATCAGTGTATAATTAGCGCCTATCACAGTTCACATGTTTATCCGACTAATTGTGTGAAACGTATGCTATTTTAATTGACGAGGCGTGATCGTAACCATGTTCGTACCCGTCAACATTAATTAAATAACGATTTTTGCTGCTTTTCATAAAATAGATTTTAAGGTGTCACAGCTTGCTTTAAGGTCGTTATAAAGTCATTACTGAGGACCAATATACTAACAGATGAATTATTGAATAGTGAATAAATGAACTAAATGTCTTTCCACGATATGATAACATCATCTTATTCCTGTCCTATTTTGCTTGGGATCTTCAACCGCAACCACCCTGTCATCCGTCACAAAGTCGTTCACTCCCCCTTTCATTCATGTCCTGCCTCTTCTCCATTCATCACTCAGTCACTTGCTGTCACCTCATTCCCATGAACTGAATTCTTCAGCAGAATCAATCGATATGCCAAATAGGTGACATAATATGCAGACATCTATGGAAGTATCCACACTATCCATTATCATTTACATGTCACATAAAATAGTAGATAATGTCCTCAATGAAGTACAAAGTACCATCGCGATAGCTCGACTTCAATTAACCGCATACTTATGACACTAGAACTGACAATTTAAGGGTCTGTTGTTGACCTCGTTGAACATAGCTATTACTATAGTACTTTAACAGTTGTTAATGTGCTAGATTGCCGTGAAGATGTAAGGATATCGACTACGTTATCAACAGTAAAATTGACTTACTTGCACTTCATCAGCGACTTCGTCAGCCATAGATTCACAGTACTTGAAAATTTTGAAAAGTCCAGCCTTACACCCTTGGGTGCCTAAAACGTATACGCGATACACAATGGCTTTTTCATTGTTTCGGTAATTACAGCACTCAACCGGTTAATCTTTGTCTACATCGTAAATGAAACCTAAAAGCAATTCAGCTTACTAGATGCATTTTTTTTCTTGGGCTAGGCATTTATGAGACATTCAGTGAGTAACTAAGTCAGCCAGGACTTTTCATTTGAGAATGTTTTACGTCGATGGCTGCATCGACTTTGAGTCCGGTAAAGACTAGTCCTATACTTCTCGATAGTTAGATTAATCCCATCACATCGAAAATGTTAGGAGAAATTACTTTGTGTCAAATATTCACTAAATATCCTGGAGTATACAATATAAGTAGAGTATAGGTAAGCTGAATTAAATTTAAATGCCAATATGAGCTGAGAATGGCTACAATTTAGTATACTTGTTTCGCGGACAGAATTTGCCAAATTGAACTGTGTGAGAGAGAACAAAAGAAAATAATTCTTGAGACAACTTGGGATTTACAATTTTAACCATGCCGAAAAAGTGTTTCGCCATATTGGATTTCCATACAAGACGAATTTCATTACGTATTGTTTGAATATTAGTTCAGCCGTTTAGACTGTAGGTGGTAATATGCAAAACTGCTTATATGGCTGATATTTTTCACACCAATGATGTATTCACGTGAAAATTCTATTTTCACGATCATTATCACCGTCCAAAATGTAGGTACCTACCATTAAATATTAGTATAGTTTTTAAAGTAAACACACCATTTTCGAGACGGTCTGTGTTGACTGTGTTTGTCATTTTTAGGGTTCCGTACCCAAAGGGTAAAAATGGGACCCTATTATTAAGACTCCACTGTCCGTCTGTCTGTCACCAGCTGTATAATGAACCGTGATAGCTAGACAGTTGAAATTTTCACAGATGATGTATTCCTTTTGCCGCTATAGCAACAAATACTAAAAACAGAATAAAATAAATATTTAAATGGGGCTCCCATACAAAAAACGTGATTTTTTGCGGTTTTTTGCGATATTGATACGGAACCCTTCGTGCGCGAGTCCGAATCGCATTTGGCCGGTTTTTTGAAGAACAAAAGACAGCTGTCTTATGAAATTATGACCTCACCTTAGTACATGCGTAAAACATATGAAAATCTGTTTGTCACCATCGCAAATCATATACTCAGTTGATTAAATAATAACAGAATATTATCTGATGACTCAAACGCAAATTTGAGCGAGATGAAGGTACGTCCGAGTGTGCACGAAGAATATATTCTAATACCAATCAATACTACTACCCACATTGCGAATCATTTCGATTTATTTTTTACTTCTTTGCGGCCATTTGAAGTAATGAATAGTACCTATATCAATCATAAACCATTTCCTAGTAATTTTATCTCTACCAATAAAGTGCAGATATACGAGTATTTACGACAGTCGAGCATTGCGGTCGATCCAACCGCATTACCGCACATGTACTGATACTAGCACAATTCACGGCCCATACACATATAGAATGAGCATGAGCAGAGCAGTATTACTTACTTCCGATGCTGAACTTTCTACTTCACATAGAAATCGAGAATTATAATAACTTTTTTATATCCTCCAGATGAGTTTCCATTTTCCATTAGTAATAAAATAACGAATAAGTATTTAGTCGAAGGTTTCTTCAACTTTACGTGCGTACAATGAGAATCAAGAAATTTCAAGATCCAAGAATGCACCGTATAATGTTGGTCCTTGAGAAAAGAATCAGCTTTAACTCGACGATGATTCTTAAATCCTAATTAGACAGCAATATAAAGTGTTATGTGAGACTGTGGGACCTAAACAATAGAAGGATCATCGCAGATTTGTTTCTACTTGTTTTGATTTTGTTGACGATACTGATGATAACGATGCTATCAACAATAGGTCATCAGCGACGTGATTTCAAATAATGATGGTCATGACTACATAACGCACAAGCCCGGTCGACAGATCAGTAATTCAGTACCATTAGTCAGGTACGCAAGAGGTACAGACGATGATTCATAATAATCAAACCGTGAATTATATCAATATTATCGTTTCCTGACATAATATTAAGGACTGCATTCGACAATATTATGAGAATATTCGGAGATTAACAGCGATAGTTTACTAGAGATTACAAGAGACGTGACGAATATTGAGACGCTTTGGCATAGTTTTAAATTAGGCTTCTGAGTAACTGAACTCAACTTGATCAAAGATTCTTGTTTAAATGTTGTAACCAAATCAGATGAAAGCTTCTTTGATACACTTCTAGGAAAAACGTGAAGGGCAAATCAGACAGAATTTTGGAGGTCCATGTGGCCTTCCTCAGTGTACTACTGAGTCCTACAATTCCTACGTTGACTAACAGTCCTTAGATGACAATATATATTTATTTTTGGTAGGTACTTATGTTAAGCTGAACAGCAGCCTTATTGCGTAAGGGAATACGGCAACGCAAAGGATTTGACCGCTATCAAATAGACCAATCACACACATCTCGCATGTGATTGGTCGATTTGATAGCGGTCAAACCCTTCGCCTTGCCGAATTCACTTGCGCAATTCGTCTGCAGGGCTACTGTTTGGCTTACAATATTTCTACAATAAGATTGTAAAAAAAATCCGTTTAGCCTAATATCAATACTACGTGGTCATATTATGTACTTCGAAATGTGGCTAGGTCACGCCTTGGTTTCTTACATTGATCATCAGTCGATAAGAGAATTCGGTAAAGAAGTACATTGTCTGATTTAACGATTTCTGATTTTTTTGATGAAATTCAAAGAATTTTGCCCTCCTGGGTAAATCTTGGTCCTTCGATCATTACTAGAATTAGTTGTTTGAATATGGAGGAGTTGGGTTAAGTCTATTGGAACTTTGTTACTTCGCTAATTACCTACCAACATTATAAAATACACACATTAACCATTCGACAACTGGGTCAGAGATAAGCATATAATTTATTTCATATATACACACACATATTGTTCTAGAAATTTTATACTTTAATGGCGTCCAATACTATTAATTGTTAGATGCATAAATATAACATTGACATAGATATCTTAATGGAACTATGGGTAAATATATACTAATATTATAAAGAGGTAAAGTTTGTGAGTTTGTGACGTTGAAGGGGGTAATTTCTGGATCTACTGAACCGATTTTGAAAATTCTTTTACCAGTAGAAAGCTGCATTATTCCTGAGTGTCATAGGCATATCTCTAATAATTTATTTTCAAAATTATTAGAGATATTTATGAAAATTGCAATAATGTAATCCAAATTAGCAAAATTTATTATTTGGCGTGCGCTGAGAAAACTGAGAATACATAAAAATTATGTACTAAGTACATGATTAAAGTATTCATTATTACCTAACAAAAAGTCTGCGAGAGAATATATCTAACTATTATAGTTTAGTCACGATAGCAGCTTTTATGTTCTCAACTTTAATTAGATCGCCGGTAGAAACAAAAGTTGGTTACATTCGTATTGTATTATAATTCTTATTCAAATAAATAGTTTAACAAATTGATAGGTAGGTAAGGTAGGGTAGGTAGAGTAGGGTAAGTAGGGTAGGTAGTGTAAGTAGGGTAGGGTATGTAGGGTAGGCTACGTAGGGAACGTAAGGTAGGTACGATAGGGTTGGTGGGATAGGTAGGGTAGGGTGGGTAGGGTAGGGTCGGCATGGTAGGGTAGGGTAGGTAGGTAGAGTACGAGTAGGTAGGGTAGGTAGGTGGGTGGTAGGTAGTTAGCTACGGGAGCGAAGCCGCGAGGTTCAGCTAGTACTTAATAAAGGTTCCTGCAGACACGTGTGACGCTTTGTCGCATTGTGGCTTTTCACCCATCAGGGGAGTCTTGATCTTTTTCATTAACTAAATAATAAAGACTGGTTTTTACGATATATAGCCCAGTAATATAGCTTTAACTTAGCCTGTCCTTATTACGTATTTTTATTTCAATAAAACCATATGACAATGAAGCTAAGTGACGATTTTTATGATAGCTTTAAGATTGATCTTAATAAATATTAAATTATAATAACTTATGTATACGATTTAAGTACTGAAGTATTGTTAAAAAAAAATCTTTTAGAATATTATAAAACTATTATAGAAGGCATAACTTACTATTTTTTTTTGTATTTAGGTAGGTAAGTACACCTATAACAACTGGGTAGAGTTAGATAAAAGCTTTTGCTTATTCCTCTTAAAATAAAATAACAAATTGACTAATGTTTCTAATACAGACATGAAGAAAAAACTTCTCAAGTGAATAATAAATAAATAAATAAAATTCATTTATTTCAGGTCTTAAACCCATATTGGACAACATCTTTAAATTATTCAATAATAAATACAAAATCACATATAGATAAATACAAACAAATAAATACAACACATCAAATAAATTCAAATTCATATTCAATAATAATCTTATTATTTACAGTAGTTTCTTACGTGCGACACTATATGTAACTTGTCTGATATTGCCTATAATCTGAGGGAAATTGGTCAATGTATTTTAAACAATCACTGGCCTTGCAACCTATTGACTTGTAACAATTTGTTACTTCAGACCCAATACACTATTATTAAATGTTACCCCAAATTGAACAAATACTGTGTTCATTTTATTTCGTGATTGTTCACTTGCACACTGAATTCATGAAAAACCTTTTAACTTTTTTCCAGCCTTTACTAATTATCATTAAATGCAATCAATAATTTCCATGTGCCATGAAATGATGCAGATCGATTGAATGGTATTATGTACGTGCCTGAAACTAAATATCCGATTAATTGACTGATATCAACCATTGCATAGAGAAAAGTTTAATAATATTTTTTTAAATTATTGTTATTAAACCTTTTTACAGTCTGCAATAAAACAATTTGACAGATATGAAGAAAAAATTTGTGAAGGCCTACACAGAGGTCATCAAAGTACTTAATCCGTAGTATCTAACACTTGTCAGTAATAGATAACAATATAGTTATTGTTTGTTTTTAAATAACCGTTAATTATGTGTTTAATTGAATTAAATCGGCTGATAACGTCATCACTTAACTTCAATGATGAATTTGAAGGTGTAAGTGCAAGATTACAATCGTGAAGTGCATTATCTATTTGATGGGTTTAAAAAGCTTACCGCGAATGACAGATTATTTTTATGATATAAATTATGACAATATTTATCTACAAACATGCTCGTCGGCTTTGACAAGGTGAGAAGAACTCGAGTGACAATCTTAGGTACATTGGCACTACTCGATGAAATATAGGGTTGTTGGTTTTAAGGTCACCTATTCCATATTTTAAGTCACACTCTTATATCATAAATGATTAAAATAATGTTTTTTCCTTAAGTGTAGGCTGCACTTAATTATTATTATTATACTTTAATTACTTATAAGCTACTGCGCATTTCATTAATTTCTTTTATAACAAAGTTTCAGTAATATTATGGTTGCATGTTTATCATCCATATAATATTTATTGGCAGAAGCAAGTACCAGACAGATATGTAGGTAATATAAAAATGATTATGTCAAGTATATTCTGATAATTTTCGATGATTTCAGATATTGCACAATACGTGCAGGATGCAGCTCCGAAGAGATAAAGATTAACAGAATCCAGTTTATCTCAATAGCATATCTATTACCATTTTTTTATAGCAATAATAATCTGTATTTATGAAACTTCTATGCTGATAGTTGGTAAACATATCACTTGAGAATGATGGCCGAAATATCTTGATTACTTTTTTTAAATGTTCATAATTCAAATTGTTAGAGAAGAATCAGAAAAGTTGCCTGGAAAATATGACAGAATAATGTCTGTTGGATCAGCTAATCCTATCATAGAATTTCTACTTTTTAGTCAAAGAAAAATTTACATAGACTATGGTTTACATAAACATAATAATGTATGAGCTTTGTTGTTGTTGTTCACTAGTGATCATTAACATTAACTTTTAATTATTCATTGTCTACTGTTAATGGGTGATTAGTTCAACAAACTTATACAAAAGAATAATGTGTGTGACCCGTTTAAAATAAAAATATAAATTAAGTTCTTTACCTATTGACTGTTGGAGTCATATTAAAGGGAAATTACTATCTTTAATATTTTTCCTCATTAATTTAGGTTAAAAAAATATTATCTAAGGTAATGTTGGTGATGACTTATCAACATAGATACCAAATACAAGTACAGGCTTGTATTACTTATGTTATTAAAGATGAAAAAGTCAAAATAATTATTAAAAATGTTTAAAATGATTTGGAAAATAATACTTAGGTAGGTAGGTACTTACGTGAATTATTAAGCTGACTATGAAATGTTTTGTTGTATGATTTTACTCTGAACACAGATGTTTATTAAATATTATGGAGGTATTTAATCAACAATCTATAAGTAATATAAATTTCAAATGCGTCTTGCATATATTCTAGATTAAAATAAAATAAACAAACTAATAACTATAGGCACTTTTAGTAAATAAACAAACAAACATCGCATGACAAAAGAGTGTCAAAGAGAGGTCATCAAGTTTCGTTTAAATTCGAATTCATAATGTCACTAGTATTTTGTAAACTAAACTCACCCGTTCATAGTGCTGTGACCTCCTTGCTCCGGGACTCTGTTGCCGACTAGACAGCCTGGAGTCTCAGACTTCTCTGAAACATGATGGTCCTCAACGTCTTCCAATATCGCGGCTCTATCCGCATTCGTTTTGTTCAACTTATCACTCGATAAACTTTTGGATCTATACCTCCCGTTTATTGGCGCCAAATTCTTATCAGTAAACGCACTAAAACTATTCAACTTTGTATCGTTTGCATATTTATCGCTAATTATATTAGATGACATTTCGTAGTCGTAATAAACTATGCGCGCACGTCAACACCAGTTGTCAATCTCAGCTGCGGCACTACACGACTGGCGTTCCGCGAAGTAAACTTAACGTTTTGCCGGACAAAACAATGGCATGCGGCACACTACGAGAGTACATTGCTCTCTATTGTACTTGGAACTGCAAATGGGATATTTAAATCGGCTGAATAATAGCGACAGATCCGTAATATGAAAAAACCTTTTGTTTCAATGTCGGAATCGGAACGTTACTTGGGGTGAAGGCGAGGTGCATTGTGCGATCCACCGCGCAGTCACCAGAGCTCATCTTAAACAATATGACAATGAGTACTTTATAGGAAGTTAAGTCATTTCTTTTAACGAGAGGAAATACGGAAACCAGATGAATAATTTATAATTTTAGAGTCAAAGTAATAGCCATCTCAGTATCTCTGGATATCAAAAAAACAGAACGTTTTTAGTGACTGTAAATGAGCGGGAACAAAACTACTTCCGGTTGGTTATTAAAAATGAAAAGAAAATGGTGAGCTTTATACTTCATTTTCTTTTTACGATGGCCGTTTTATAATTATGTCGAGTCTATATTCCATAATAAATCTTTACCGGTGGTCTTTAATCAATATTTTATTAAATATAGAAGGCCCACGTTTTTTTAAAAATGCTTCAGTAGTTACAGGTTACACCGTTACAGATCATTTTCACTTTCAATATTGTCTTGTTTCTGTCTTCTAAACTAAGCTTATGTGTCGTGTCAATTTAAGAAAAGAAAATAAACCAAACTTACATGTTTCCTTATTTTGTATAAAAAGCGAAGTAAAGGGCTTGTTCAATTTTATTTTTAAAAGGTGTCTGGCAATGATTTTTACATTGCGTGGCTAGTCTGAATTAAATTGCTCACGTTATTCCGAGGCTGGATAGTTGACCTCAAAAATACGTGCAAGGCTTTCAAACACTTGTAAAACTCTGTGTATATTGTCACTATTTTTTTTTTCTAGTATTTTACACTACGCAAACAATATCTACATAAAGAAAAAGTTTTACAATTCATTATAGGGAGGATTAAAAAAAGAACATCCTTTTCTACGTCTGTCTCTGGCACACTTTTATTTACGATGTCTCCATATTTTGGAAAACGAATGTCTTTAAATTTAATTAAAATTGTGTTCAACAATATCTAACTGTATTTCAGAACTAGTTCAGACGTTATTTTCTTATCATTTACTTTCGTAGGTAGGTATACGATTATAAGTCACACAGGCACAGCGCATTGTGTCGGTAGTATTCTCCAACAAAAAAAAAAACCTGTAAATAATTTATTTACATATTAAGTAATGCTATATACAGGGTTATTCGTAAAACACTAGTAACACTGCAGGGCTGTATTATGATTTTAGCAATACAGCTCTTTTTTTTGGGGTGGGAAGTCCAATGACTTCGCCCGCTCCGGGTGAAGCGGGAAGCATGTCAGACTTTTACTGACTAAAGCTCACGCCTGTTCCTTCAGTTGCTTAAGCCAGTACAATGTTGTTAGTGTTTTACCAATAACGATGTATAAGGAGCCGTGGCCTTTGCACTGCCTTAATAGCTCAGTATTTTGCAAAATACTTTCTTTTTCGTCACCCTAGCTAGGGTACAAAAGTTTTGAGACAATTGGGTTTGACGTAAAACTCGTACCTACCTACTTTTAAGGTATGGCCATTAATTCATCATTTAATAATGGTCTTGGCCATTATTCTTTTCTTGGATCTCGTCGTAAGTTAAGATATTTTACGTAGATGAGGAAAAAACATATTAGAGACCAAATGTAAATAAATAAAAGCAAACTATACAAAATTATACAAAAACTAACTACATACACTATATACAAAAGAAAGGTACACTAATTAGAGACCTATCTTTCTGTTTCCCCTTATTATTTTGTAATACACAAAAGTTACATAGTATATTAGAATATTTTGAGGCAGAAGTGTAGTCGTAGGTATCTATAGACAGATGAGGCTACCACGAGATAATATTTTAGCATTCATTTTACTTAAGGCCCAGTTTTTTGATCCGTTGTTAACTCAACCAGTGGTTAAATATGCTAACCAATGGTTTAAAACATCGGTAAAACGCGTTTATTAATCAACTGTTAGCATCAGAAATGGTCAAATAATTTGAAGAGTTAATTAATTGGCCATTTGTGAGACTAACAATCGATGAATAATCCTGTTTTACCGAAATTTTAAACCATTGGTTAGCATATGTTTACCATTAGTTGAGTTAACTATTTATCAAAAAACTAGGCCTAACTCACCAAACTGCCGTAAGTACGTATTTACGTAGACCAATCGTTATGACGCAAATTTAATGGTTTATTTTTTTTTTAGAAACAATACCCAATTAAAGCATCGCTAATTACTAATAATTTTTTGATTAGATTTAATAAGTTCTGAATCAAATCAATAGATTAAAGATAAAATAAAGTTAACTTTTTTGCTAGATAAAAGACGACGGCGCGTGTTAAACGCAAATGAAGTGACACACAGCAGGAGCAGTTGACTTGCGATGGTCATGTGATGAGGATGGAACGCATGAAACTAAAAGAGTTATGAATATAAATGTGGATGGATTTAGAGGGAGAGGAAGGACAAAGGAAAGATGGATGTCTGTGTGACGAGTGATATGAAATAAAAGAGAGTCAGTTACAGCGTGACAGGACGATATGGAAGAAGAAAACGTGTTGCGCTGACCCCAAGTAACATGGGATAAGGGCAGGAAGATGAAGAATTGACTTGTAATTGAAAATTTGTCATTAGAAAATGCTGTTAGTTTCGTTCCAGAAACTGGGCTTCAAAGTAATAGCTAGGTGAGATGTTTCAATTAATTAAATTGAAACTGTGATAATGAATACAACGTACAACGTAATTACAAACATGTTTTATTTAGTATCGTCCTAGTTCCACATAATATACGAGTTTTTGTCTATCGTTACCTACTATTGCCAGGGTCGGATCTAAGGGGCGAGCCGGGCAAATGCCTAGAGCCGGGCAAATGCCCCATATTTATGGCGGGCCAAACTATACTAATAGCCTTTTTCATTTCATCAGAAAACCTATTCGTAACAACTTATTCGTAGTGTGGTGCTATAATTTTCAAGCTCGCATCGCTGTAGAATTTTATTGGTTCTTGTTGTAACCCATCCTTAAATAATTTAAAATTCATACTGTTGCAAAAATTCTTAGGTGAAATTATTTTCGAGTTCACTTCGTTTTCACTTCGCACGAAGTTGTCAAAAAAATGGCTTTAGCGCATTTTTTTTTCAATGGATAATGTCCTGAAACATTTACCTCCTTGAAAGGCGGCAAATGCCCGGAGCACCCGGAGTGACGAAATTGCTAGATCGGGCCCTGACTATTGCACGACCTAGATATGGCGAGCTGAGTGATATAAATGAGGTAATGACATGATTATTATAATGTTTACTAATTATGACATTTTTTAGCTTTCTATTCTATCCCACACACCCTAGGCAGATACCTCTCTCCACTTCAGCCACCATTTGTTTCCAGCGCTCGCTCTTTCCAGCTTTGAAGAAAAATGTCAAGATGATCAGCCTGCCGCGACCCTGTCTCTCTGTCTCAGGGCACTCTCGCGTCTTTCATCTCGCATGTGATTGTTCGATTGATGGGAGCAAAACCCGTTGCCTTACTAATTCACTTACTCAATAAGGCTGCAGGGGGTGACCATAACCTCTTAGAGCAAGGTTATTTTGAGTATGCGTAAGGGATAGATGTATATGATTTGTATACATCTGTCCCTTTTTTAACCGACTTCAAAAAAAGGAGGAGGTTCTCAATTCGTCGGTGTTTTTTATGTTCCCCGATTACTCAAAGACTAAAATTCTTCTTTTGTTTGAAAGGGTATACTTTCCAGTTGGTCCCATTGTCATCAGGTCAGGATCTGATGATGGGATCTTGGAGAAAACGAGGGAACTCCTCAAATATTATAGGCATACATATAGCGATTTTGGTATTTTCATCAAAAATGCAATCATTTGCATTCAGAAAGTATCATTTGGTGAAGTGAAACTGGGGAATAAGACCACAGATGGCCAATGGAATTCCTTAATGCTAAACATGTCAAGGGTATAATATATCTTGAATAGATAAACGACTATTATGAAGAAAATACTTATAAATACATAATACTGTTGAAAATAGTACCATCGAACTGATCTGATGATGAAGCCGGCAGGTAGGCACTGGAACTCCGAAATAAAACAATGTATCCTAGTCGTATTTGGGCTTATTAGAATCTTCATGAGATGTAGATTCTTTGGCTATATATGATTTTTATGGCCATTGGAGGTACCTATCAAAACTAAAAAGAGATAAATAAAAACGGTTTGTTTTTTTGTTAAAAAGTTTTTTACAATCGATCTATGATAGTTTTGACACGTCACGGTACGGTATCTGTGTTTCTTTCTTTTCGTTGTCAGGCTATGTGGATATCGTAATAAGTATGTCGAGTACTAAAATTGCTCTATCTTTGAAGTTGTGGTTATTTCACCCCTTATGTTGGTTTTTATCGATAAAACTAAGTGTATTTCACGACCTTAAAGTTTTATTACAGGCTTATTACGTAAGAAACAGCAGTCAGCAATCATCGCGCCATCAAACGCTTCATGTCATAAAAGTTGCAATTACCTACAGTAAGTAGTAGAAGGTACGATAGGTCCTATAAAATCTTTTGCTAATCACTCGCTGTTTGTCAAATGCATTTATTAAAACCTCAAAAAACTCTAACACTTTTGTATTGTTGAGCAATTATTGCGCAAAAATCCCTATCGTTTGGCTCTTGCAAGATACGTAATAAGCCTGCCGGACGCATTGTATTTAGAGAGAAATGTTAAAATCGTTTACAAATGTTTTCATCGAAGCCCGTAATATAAAGTATGAAAAAATTACACGAAGCCATTGCATGTTATTTTACAGTAAAACGTTAAAATAACGTAATATAAACTGTTACAACCATAGCTAGAAATTTTAATAAAATGCAAGTTTTATCGAATGTGTTTACATTTCGCATACTTATGAGTAACAATGTGATGAAAAACTTCGTTGGAGACGATTGCGCAGCATTTGTCATTTATATTCAGAATAGGTACGTAATTGTATCTCAATTATTTAACAATAGTTTCTCAATCACCAATAACAATGGGCCAATTCATCAATACAATATCATCTCAGCGGCAATTGGAAAAATTAAAGTTCCTTAAAAATACTAGAATTGCCCATTTGGATATTGTCGTCCCTCGTTTCTTAATGGATTTGGTAATCATTGGTCTTTGTGTGATAAGATAACTTTGACGAACAGACATTGATGCTACCATCCAAACTGACTGGCTATGTTTGATAGGTGACACAAGAAAGGGAAAGGAGCCCAAGTTCAGCAACCAACCCTATCAAATTATTGTTTGAGACCAGTAATGCTATTCTGTAGATATCTCACCGCGATCACTCACTTCATCTAGACCTCGAACTAAGCTGTCAACCCCTAGCATCGGTTGGAATGTCAGCCGTCAGCGCTTCACCTAAGTCATCACGGTGAATTGTGTACAGAATTGACCGGCAAATATTTGTTGTTGCCCGTCGAAACAGTCTCACAAACACTAATATACTTACAATCAGCCACATTGTTATTATCTGCAGCCCCATAGTTTCAGTTGATTGGCGAACCACGAATTGTCCGTAAAAACCATGGTCGTGACAAGGTGACGTTTTTAGTGGTCACCAGTGTTTTTATCATTTGTGGTGACTATAAAAGTTAATAGAACGAATTAATTAGTACATTGGAACTTTGTGGCTTTGTTGGAAGTTTGTGACAAAATAGTCATCTCTATTTGTATCAATATCTTATGCTATTATTTGGGATCGGTTTTCCTCGTATTTTTTTCACCAGACGTGTCTCTGCTGTGTTGTCGAGAGCTCGAAACATCTATAGCAGC
Source organism: Orthosia gracilis (assembly GCA_947562075.1). NCBI lineage: Eukaryota > Metazoa > Arthropoda > Insecta > Lepidoptera > Noctuidae > Orthosia > Orthosia gracilis. The sequence continues at coordinate 32,166,930 of OX387264.1, forward strand.
CTTATTAGTTTATGAAAAAAATCATGGTTACGTAATCAAAATACATTTTTTTTTTAAGTAGAATAATTTGAATTAAGAATCTAATATTTTGATAAACTAATCATATGGTTAAAAAGTTTTTATGAAATAAGGTCATAAGTTGTAAAAAAAAACGGTTATCTTTTTTCAGAAATCAAAAGACAGAACGTTTGGAAAGAGAAGCACAGCACTAGGTCTGGTAGAAATGATAGATGAAATCACAATAAGTTATTATGGATAGAGCACCTATTAAATAATGTAGACGTAACACAATAATTGCTTGATGCCTCGACAGTGAAATTGCTGATTGTAGGTAAAGGTATAATTTTCTCTATTTTTCTCAAATGAAATTATATTTTACGATTGACATCTATAATCGAATCTGAATTGATGTGTTTTTATATTTGTGTTTGACTTTTTTATCTTTATATTATTTGACATCATTGTATACTTGTCTGAGTATTTGAAGGTTGAAATAGAAGGTTTAGATTGTTTTAAGTAAAATTTTGGCTCATTGTCTTGTAATTCTTTCGATGTTACATTTTATAAAGTTGTAGTGGTGCTGTTAGTAATTACGATTTTTCGACACAATGGTAGAATTGTTTGAATTAAATAAATACAATACAATGATCAGTAAACGGTACAGGAGTGACGTAAATTGAAGTAGAAGACATAATAATAAAGGCTATCCAGTTTAAGTCGCTAGAATTTCTAGTGACTTAAACTGGAATAAGCTACATCAACTGAACAAACTATCAGCATTTAGGAACATAAAACCTATACGATTCAGCTTTCTGTCAGTGAAATGCAGTGAAAGTATTTTTATACTCGGCAAGCTTATTACGTATCTTGCAAGAACAAAACGATAGCAATTTTTGCGCAATAATGAATTTGACAAACAGCGAGCGATTAGCAAGCGATTGTGTAGGACCTACCATACCTACACTGTAGGTAATGCCGACTTTTATGACATAAAGCGTTTGATCTCGCGATGATTGCTGATTCCTGTTTCTTACGTAATAAGCGTGTGGATCAGGTCCATTGAATCCTCCTCGCGTCGTCGTGTTCCTCATTACTGTGGTTCGAGATTCCCTCGACAATGATAAATGATAAATGATTTTATTTCTGTAAGTAGGTTTGTACAAACACTTTTACATGTCGATCATATTTTTTAAAACTAGATGAAGTCGGCGTTTCCTATCTGACTAGTCTGAGAAGAAAGGCCGAAACAAACTCAGAGGTCACAGTCTCTTTTAAAGTCCAGACTAAATCTTGGTTAGATCATGTGAAGACCATGTAGACTGAAGTCTGAAATGGTCTTTTGAGGAAAGAACCAGCCAGATTGAGTGGACCTGTCCAGTCAGTGCACGCATTTGTCAATAACCGTGCAGCTCAACTCAGAAATTAAGGAGCTCAACGATTCGACGAACAATACTAAAGAAAGGACATTCGGGTAGGCCGCACAAACTACTCAAACTGCCAGACCATGATTAAAACTAACTTAGATAAAAAATTAAAAACAAACAAAAAGTATGATCCACATAGTCTTCACATTCATAACAATTAGAAAAGAAATTAAAATAAAATAATATAATACTTTAAAAAGTAAATATTCTTGTCATTGCAAGAAAACAAAAAAAAACAAAATTCACGGTGAAAAATATATAAAAAAAAAAACAAAATTTATTGGAGCAGCTCAATCCCAAGCCTGTTTGTCCTCAACGTAATCTTTAATTGTATAAAACGCTTTCTGGCACAACTTACGTTTAATGAATGTTTTGAATTTATTAAGACTTAGATCTTGGAAGCTTATTATAAAAGCGTACACATTGACATCTAAACGAGCCACCTATTTTCGTGAGCCTTGTTGCAGGTACTACAAATTTGTGTTTGTTCCTAGTATTTATGTTATGGATATCACTGTATTTTTTAAACAATTTTATATTTTTATGGGCATATAAAAGATTTTCATAAATATACTGAGAAGGCACAGTCATTACATTAATCTCCTTAAATTTCTCTCTGAGAGAGTGTCTCGGGCTTAATTTATAAATTGATCGGACAGCTCTTTTCTGCAAAACAAAGATAGTCTGGATGTCGGCGGCATTTCCCCACAACAGAATACCGTACGACATTACACTATGAAAATAGCTAAAATATACTAAATGGGCTGTCTCTATGTCAGTTAAATTACGAATTTTCCTAACAGCATATGCTGCTGAGCTTAGCTTTTTTGACAATTTATCTATATGTGGGCCCCACTGAAGCTTAGCATCCAAAGTTAAACCTAAGAATACTGTGCTATTTTCAGGATTCAATTCTTCGCCTTTTACCAACACATCAGTTTTCACCTGCCTAACGTGAGGTAGGGTAAACTTAATGCATTTGGTTTTTTTTCCATTAAGTAGTAAATTATTAACATTGAACCAGGGAACTACTTTTGAGATCGCGCTATTTACATCGTCAGTAACCAGCTGCTGACGTTTAAGTTTAAACAAAAGTGAAGTATCATCCGCAAACAATACTATATCATGGTTATCCTTTATGAGGTATGGCAAGTCATTATTATAAATAAGAAACAAGAAAGGACCAAGAATCGAGCCCTGCGGGACGCCCATCGTTACTATAGATCCAGGAGATCTTTTTCCATTAACGTCAACGCTCTGAATCCTATTACTTAAGTATGAAGTAAGAAGATCCAGAGCGCTGTTCCGGATTCCGTAGTGGCGGAGTTTCCTGATTAGCGTTTCATGAATAACACAATCAAATGCCTTGGACAAATCACAAAAGATTCCCAAGGCATCGCACTTATCTTCCATGCATTATAAATATGTCCTGAAAGCTCAACACAACAAAAGCTCAACAACACATCAGTAGTTGAACGACCCCTTGTAAAACCGAACTGTTTGCTATGTAATAATTTATGTTTATTAAAAAATCTTTGCAATTGCTCTAAAATTAATTTCTCAAATATTTTACTAAACGTAGGTAGTACTGAAATAGGTCTATAATTTGTAGGGTCTGATGTACTACCTGATTTAAACAATGGTATTATTTTACTATTTTTCATAAGGTCAGGAAACTCCCCACAGTCGATACAATTATTAAAGATAATAGCTAAACTAGGTGCGACAATATCAATAATAGATTTAGCAACTTCTACAGAATGACCCCACAGATCTGCAGTCTTTTTAAAATTTAAAGTGTGAAAGGTTTTAATTATGTCTCTACAAGTAATATGTTCAAAAAGAAATTCCGAATCGCAAACATTAACATTTTCTTTTAGCAAAGACTCAGCAACAGAAGGTGATGAGTTTAGGGATTTAGTAGTTGAAATGGGAATATCCGAAAAGAAATTTTCAAAGGCCACTGCAACTTGTGAGTCTGATTTTATGATTTTGTCATTAATTGACAGGCTGTAGTCAATATTTCGATTACCAGATCTTCCCGTTTCACTATTAATAATATTCCAAGTCGTTTTTATAACGTTACTACTGTTTTTAATCTTTGAACTCAAATAACGCGACTTGGCCAAACAACAAACTTTTTTAAATAATTTTGAATAATTTCTAACATATAAATTAAATTCAGCAGTGTTGACATAAGTCCTTTCATTGTACAACTCATAAAGCCGTTTCCTACTTTTATGAATACCAATGGTGGCCCAATCACTGAATGATGCATTATCTTTAACCGAGATAGTCTTGGGAATAAAGGTAGAATTAAATTGTTTACAAAACATATTAAAAAAATCATCATATAGATGATTTGGATCAGCATGAGTTGACAAAATTGGTAATTTTTTAATGAGTTTAACTTTAAACGCTGCCAAGCGACTTGCAGTTTTGGGGTTAACAGTGATATCCTTTTTGGCCACTTTGTTGTTTTGGTTAGGTATAGTAATCCTCTGCCCGCAGTGATCAGAATCTAGTAAATTTATAATTTCTTTGTGGACTGGTATAACATTAGTATAAATATTATCTAAACATGTGGCACTAGTAGGGGTTATTCTTGTGGGCTCCAAAAATAGGTTTACAAGATTGTAGGACTGAAACAGACTTATTATTTTACTACAAGAACCTGAGTCCTCTAATAAATTGACATTAAAATCACCACAAGTGATAATGGATTTATTTGAGTTACAAATCTTGTGTAACACTTCATCCATTACCTTTTCAAAGCAGTCATACAATCCTGAAGGGGGTCTGTATACACTTAATACAATAAACTGCTCCAATTCTATACAAGCTATTTCGACTGTCCGCTCAACAGAACGGGAGATCAACTTTTCTGTGATGATGTCTCATCTGTGTCTGTCCTTGGTGTCATGGGGTGCATTGTGCAGTTTGATGTTTGGTTTCTATTGAAACAATCATTATTTAATATTGTTTCGATTGAAACAATATTTTTTACCTCACTAAGTTCACTTTCCCCGTTACTGTGCCAGGTATCATCTATTTTAATCGCATCCTTATTACACCGTGCTGTAAAGTAATAAGTAATTAATAAGGCCTACGTCGACTACTAATAAATCGCTTAGATGGCAGCAGCATCCGTTGATAACATCACTGAGAAATTATATTGCTTCCGCGTCTTCCATAGCTGCTATACGTAACACTTATTATATTTCGTCATCATACAACATTGAGGACCTCGCCATAAGGCGAGGCGCATAAGCGGTCATAAATTTCAATCTGGTGATCAGATTTACAGAAAATTGCGCAAAAATCAACTCAGTGTATAATGTGGGCCATGAGCCCATGACACTTTTGTCAAAGGCTGCTTTAGATTAAATAAAAAATGCCGAGTCTAGATATCATGAAAAGAAAAAACGACTATATGTATATTTTCAAAAATAAAATTATTTGCATTGTTGAACTACTAATTAAAATAATAGGAAAATTGCAAAACGGCCACCAAACAGTATCCCTGTTTGGTGGCCGTTTTGCAATTTTCCTTCTTCTTATGGTATTTATTTACGCCCAAAGATGCGTCAAAATTAGTGTTGAAATATGGACCTTTCGACGCTCATAACTTTCAAATACTTTTCATTTTTACTTTTTTGTTTCCTTAAAAGGCTAGATAATGATGAGACAAATTGATATCATTTTTAATTTTGAACGTACATCAAACAGTGGAGTAATCGCCAGACTACTTTTGTATGGAAGAATGATCGACAACTGTAATTAAGAACTGACCAAGTGCAAATCGGGCTCGCGCTCTGAGGGTTGCGTACAAACAGCTACAATCACCAAAATAATTAAATAACATTTATGTAGTTCATAAACTATGAGGGCACCGAACATTGCTCTAACGTAACAGAATTGAGGGACAAAATTAACTTTCCCGTTGGTAAACTGTAGTCCCCACACATCGCCATCAGTTTACCAACTGCAAATAAGTTAATAATCTTTTTTTGATGTAGGTGTAAATTTACGGTTTTCGGATTTTTTCCTTTACTTGTGCTATAAGACATTGCTTCTTGCCAAATTTCATGATTCTAGGTCAACGGGAAGTAACCTGTAGATTTTGATTCCCTTGCGTGTGTAAAATATGCGTCATTAACGGCTGTATCTCTTGATTGCGTTGATCTCGAAGTTTGATTTTTACAAAGCTGCAAGAGTTTGCAAACTTGAGTATACGATATTAATTTCAACTCGATACCTCCACTTTTTCCCGAGATAAAAGGTCTTGACCGACAGACGGATAACAAAGTATATATAGGGTCTATAAGTTTTCCGTTTTTCCTTTTGAGGTACGGAACCATAAAAACCGTTCACAATGACAGTCACGCAAGTAAGGAGCTACTGTGAAAACCACTTAACTGTTCTAAACTTCTACTAGAGCTATTTCTAGACTTTTCGCTATTCATTCACTGTCTCACTGTCAGCTGTTTAGGAGTGCCGAGGCCACGGTCAACAGACCGTAACCTTTCCTTCTTCACGTAGACGGTATGATCCTTCCATGCCAATGGAGGTCAATGATTTTCCTATTACGAATACGTACTTGATTGATTTTAATCATAATCATGTCAGCCCACTTGTCTCTGCCATGGATTAACTTGCGGTTCGGGTCAAGTTATTTACATTGGTTTGTTGAGTCATTATTGAATCAATAATTCTGATCTGATCTGATCTGATAGATCTGGGTGTCTTGTGTACGTGAGTTTAAATGTTTGTAAACGCACCCACTATATAGGAAGAAATTCCAAGTGTGGCGCAACGTTTTTTTCTTTTTTTTATATAAAATAATCAAACTGATTTTTAAGGAACTGTGAATCACTTTGATCTTTCATAAATAAGATACCTGTGTCTTTAGTTTAACACGAGTATCAATGTTATCAAATCCTAGGCCGGTTCCACCGTCATACAAGTCCCTATTATCAAATCGGTCCCGCCACGTCATCGTCACGCCTACGACCTCCATATGAAGCGCTCGTCCTTACACATCTAGAACATACTCGAGTGAATTCATCAACAGATAATGCAGAAGAACCACCTGCGTTCACATGTTACGTGATGGTCGTCACACAGAGTAACAAAGTCTTCGATAGCGAGATAGCTCAGCAGCAAATGAACAATACCAGTTCACCAGGGTACTCGAATCTGTAATTAGAGTTCTACGCTATTTCGCCTCTTGGCCTTGTTATAATCAGTCAGTTGGATATAAAAATCTTGACACAATGTTAAGCACGAAGCTAGAGAGGAGAATCATATCTTCTGTACCAGTAACGACTGCATTTTGGAATGATACGGGCAGTATGGTCAGATACCAAATACTTACTTTAGCTGAGTGTACATCACTAGCAAGTATTTTTCGGTTTAACATGCGTCTGAAGATTGCTTAATCTTAATATATATAAATCTCGTGTCACAATGTTTGTCCTCAATGGACTCCAAAACCACTTAACCGATTATAATAAAATTCGCACACCATGTGCAGTTCGATCCAACTTAAGAGATAGGATAGTTTAAAAGGGTAGGGTAGGTAGGGTAAGGTAGGGTAGGGTAGGGTAGGGTAGGGTAGGTAGGGTAGGGTAGGGAGGGTAGGTAGGGTAAGGTAGGGTAGGGTAGGGTAGGTAGGGTAGGGTAGGGTAGGGTAGGTAGGGTAGGGTAGGTTAGGTAGGGTAGGGTAGGGTAGGTAGGGTAGGGTAGGGAGGGTAGGTAGGGTAGGGTAGGGTAGGGTAGGTAGGGTAGGGTAGGGTAGGTAGGGTAGGTAGGGTAGGGTAGGTAGTGTAGGTAGGTAAGTAGCCAATTGACGGGAGCGAAGCACCGGGGGTCAGCTAGTTACTCTATAAAGTTCATCACTAATTTTCCTACATTGTCCTAACTATTTTTGGGTTTAAGTATTTTACACCGAAGACTGCCTAATCATTGTGCCAAGTTGTTCTTCTCAAGTATTTCTATCGACAAGTTATCTTGGCCGCCGTACACTACTAGAGTAGTTACACCGACGCACGGGCAAGTAATTATATTCGTAACAATGAATTGAATAACATCCACAAAACATGATTATCACTGTTAGTAGGTGAGGTGCAGTCACGTGGCAAAAATGTCGTCTTGTTATTTTTTCCAGTTGATATGAAAAGGGAAAAGGTGGCGTATATAGTTGGTAATTTTGCATTAGCATTATGATACCACATGTAATTAACTGTGTGACGTCGTGTCAACGTGTTAGATGTATGATCATGTAGAATTGTAGATAATTATCTGAAAGCAACACAAAATTGAGCTCTGTCTTGCTGTAGTAAGAGCGAATTAAGGTATTGTTTCAGGTAAGTCATAAGGGAAAACAACATTTTCTACTTCATGTGGTATGGGGAAGTAATCACCATCCCTCGCCTTGCCTTCCAAAGATAACCCCTAAACCTTCCGCAGTGTGGGCCCTGTAACAGAAATGCCAACTATACTGAGAAAAGCAAAAGTAGCAGAGTTATGGAGTTGGAAGTTTCTAGTTTGACGATGAGACGAGAGATCTTTGGTGGAGAGTAATGGAGACCATTCTTCGAGTGATTACCAAGGCCGACTATTGTATGCCGATGATTGACTTCACTTTGTAGGTAACGTAGATTGTAGACACTTGTTATCCTGTAACTTGGTCATTTAGGTCAGTTAGGCTGGAAGCTGACCATAAGGAATCAGGAATATGCTAGGTAGATGAAGATACATGACCAATGGGATAGACGCTATAATACCCAGACCACTTCTCATTACGCAAAGCTATGCTAGAATGTTATCATTCCACAGCCTTGTTGACTGTTACCATGTGTTTGCTATTGTTGCCAGCGGAGCCCGCGCAGCGCAGTTTCCCTGAACTGAAATATAAGCATGACACTTGGTCTTGACTCGAGATTGTTAATAACAGGCGTACCGGTGTGTGCATACGCAGAGTCAAGATTTTTTTTTTAATAGAAACTTGAAGTAGTAACTTTAGATATACGCAATGAACCCATCCTGACGATAATTTCAAGTTGTCAGATGAGAAGCAAGAGCTGAGTGGATGACGTGACCTTCTGATTATCACCAGATCCTCTTAGTGATCTTCATTGCTGAAGGTCGTGTCCATCCTGGAAAGCTTTGACTCACTACGAACTGCTTCCAGGACACTCTAACTTCGGCTCTTTTGGTCACAGTGAGTCCTGTTATCGACTTGATTTGATCTGCACACCACGCACAAAACGTTTTGGGGACATTTTTATTATGCGTACAGCTAAGAAGTGGAATTCCCTGCCGGAGTCTGTGTTTCCCGATAGCTACAATCTAGGGATCTCTAAGTCAAGAGTGAATAGGTTACTTCTAGGCAAGCGTCCTTCACCGTCGACCACATCATCGCTTACCATCAGGTGAGATAGTGGTCATGCGCGAGCCTATTGATAATTAAAAAAAAATACTGAACAGCGTATAGGTGAACGGCCACGCAGTTGTTATCTACAGGTAAACATTTATCATTTGTTAAAATGAGTTACCTAATAAAGAAACATTAATAAATTACATTACATCACACCAGATTCTCCGAAGGGTTAAACGGAAGTTGAAGCAATAACAGTGAGAAAGAGAAACAGGTCTAATTTCATGTGTTTGTATGTACAGTTAACATTTATTTATTTATAGTTAATTAAAACTATACAAAGACCAATTATCAATAACTAACATAGAAATAGTGTATAACAATGTTGACACTTGTGTCACATAAAATCAATAATTTACCAAACAATACAATGAACATGGCAATATTAAATAATTTAAATATATCAATAATTATAATCAACATGGCATAGTGGAATGACAATGTATATATAATCAGTAATTCAAATATAAAAATACAATTATCATGGAAAAGTGGACACCCTCGCATACTTTCTCTCACAGAACACCAGACATGCTCGCATTAGTTTATTCCATTCGTCCGCAAACACATCACATTCAGGATTGGCAGTCAAGAGGGCATTGAGCATCCTCAAAGCACGACACACTGGGGATTCAGCCCTGGTGACAGTTCTGGATGGTGGTGGTGCGAACAAGTCGTGACGGCGACTCTGACGATGCCCAACGTATTTGCTGGGTATAAACAGTCGGCAGAAAAGGCCATGGAGTTCAGGGCAGTCAATCCGTCCGCTTAGGACCTACATGACATAACATGATTCAATGTTCTTCGTTGTTGTTGCAAACTGGCTGATGCATAACGCTCTCTTAATTTAACCATCTAGGGGCGTTTAAACAAAAAGGCTCCAGTAGTGGGGTATTAAGTTAAGACTATACTCCATTTGCGATAACATTAGACGTGTAAAATTAGCCCATTTAACAGCCCGTTCAACCGATTTTGACTTCTATTGCATTGGTAATACGACAAATAGTAGCTGTAGTAAACCGTTGGTTTTGGTAACAGGTTTATGCTTTTTATGTCATCCTTATGTTTACGGGATAGAACTCAAAATCGGTTGAACGGACTGTAAAAAGATTTGGAAATATGTCTGTTATTTCAAATGGAGTATAATGCTGTTTTAAACGGAGAGACCGCTTATCTGATCTCCTCAACCTGGGTTGAGTTACTGGTAACTGGGTAACAAGATACCCCTTGGCAAGACTATGTCTGATTATCTACCTTTTACTTTTAACGACTGTCGAAGATCTGTTAATGACATCATTAACCACGAACTTCTTTATGGAATATCATCATCATTAACGTCATCATTAGCCTATTAATGTTCCCAGTGCTGGGACACATGCCTCCTCCTTAAATAAAAAATATATACATGGTTTTTTATTTTTTTTATTAAGCATAATAATATGAGCTCAAATAGTATACTAGTGTATTATAATATTATGAGCTTCCCGGAAGAACGCATAGTATTCACATGGCAACCGCAGTTGGCAATTATGCCATCCTGATGACAATTGTTACGACAAATTTACACAGGCCTATGTTCTATTGTACGCTGATTGTTTATTAATGACCAATACATATGTATTACTATGATGATATATCATCATGCTGCAAATAGAACATGGCCACAGCATAGCTTCCGTCATTGTCATCGTGTCTGCAGGAAAACAGAACACAGGTCAGGGAGCCCAGTGTGAACTATTGAAGGTCTACGTTGAAGAGCCTCGGTCTTAATCATATACGTAATAGTAAGGACGAAGGTTTTCCTGGATACACTGACCGTGCTGCGTAAGCACAGGAAGTGGACCTAGCAGAGCCACAATGGTGCACGTAAAATGAGATCGACTTCTTCATGTCAACCAAGAAGCAAATATTCAATGTCTCTGAGATCAATTCGGTGAGAAACGTGCGGGAGCAATCACCGCATGGTAAAATGCACATTGAAAATAAATATTAAGCTTGAAAGGTCTCGACTGGTGAAGTCCACGCACCGTCCAGCACAGATCCAGGTGTAAAACCCCGAGAGCTTGCAAATTGAACTCCAGAATCTTTTCTAGTGTCCAGGGAGTTCCGTGGACAATTACAACGATGGGTTCGTGAAAACTGTCCATACGGTTGGGTCTAAGCTCTTCAAGACCCGTCGTAAAGATATAAACAAAAAGCTCTCTAGCTTATGAAGGAGGGGCGTGAGATAATCCTGCAGTCTTCATATGAGGCATAATACCGGCAGCTCCATAGACGGAAAACGAAATCCTCGAAAAGAGACCTCCGCTGCTTTAATACCGACCGTTTTAAAGACGCGATTGAGTCAAATAATGATTCCAATTTGTTTTCAAGGGATCTGGCTATTGGACAGAGCCAGCTCACGAAACTAAAGACCGATGATGACAGGATCGTATCCGCCAAACTGGAGGTTCTGATGGAGATCGAGACATTATATGGGTAGTTGTACACATCAATCAGCAAACCCGTTGCGAATCTAAAAAACGATCCAAGAGCTAGATTGATCCGACACTATACCGAAGACATCCCGGACGTCAGCCTGTACGAGATTAGAATGGCTCTGAAACAGATTAAAAACAACAAGGCATCGGGTGATGACGGAATCACGGCCGAACTCCTGAGGGCGGGTGGGAAACTGGTCCTTAAGGCCCTTCAGAAGCTGTTTTATTCCGTCATAATCGAGGAGAAAACGTTACAGGTATAATGCAGTGGTTATTGGCACTATTTGTCATTAAACTAAGGTTTCATACGTTCTTAACGCCAAATTTCAATCCGGAAACCGGCATTGAGTATCTATATTTTGCATATGGTTAAGTGGCGTAGCAACTTGGTCTCTGGGGCACATACTAGGATAATAATGATATTATGAGTGATGACCGATCAGTACCGACCACACAAGACGGGTTTCTGAAGTGTTGTTAGCAAACGGCTGAACGTTCTAAGCATAGTCAGAGAGTTCTATATCATTTCGCATAGACCACACCGCAAGAGAAACCAATTCCTATTATTAAATAACACACAATAATAATTATAATGCACGCCATATTTAATTGTTATACAATATGATCTATTTGGCGTTGTCGAAAGGAAAGTATAAAGTATTTGCGTAACCTGGGTCAGTGTGTCTAATTATAATGCCCTGGCCTATTGTGGATCGCGTGTTGATACTGAGTACTGACCCACTGAGTGTAATACATTTTATACACCAAATGTAACATGAACCGTGGCGAAACTTGGAACTAAAACAAAATGTAGGCATTTTGACGTCTCGTTTGACATCTGTCATAATAGGCAGCGCCGCTGCAAAATGTCAAGTTATAATAGTCAATCCATATTGTTACGTGATGGAATGTCGCCATTTATTTGGTTTAGTTTATTTTGTGGCAGCCTAATGTGAGATGGATGAAATATGGAGTTGATTGGTGATAGACATGCGTCAGTTTGACGTGTGAATGATCGGTAGATTTGAAATGTTTAAGTGGTACCAATGGCACAGCAGCAATTGACTTATTCCGCAGATGAAGTAAATAACGGTTAAGGCCCGTGTAAAAGCGCATGTAAAAAACATAAAATTGTTTATCTACCTCAGCTTGTTGCAGCCGCAGCGATTTTGAAAACTCCAGAGAATGAGACCACAATGCTCGCAAGAGCCCAATTACCACCTCCAGGCCCCGTAACCTGACGTGTCAAAACTGTAAAAAAAGTGACAGATGTATACAAGTCATTTACATCTGTCCCTTACGCACACTCAAAATAGCCTTGTTCTAAGAGCTTATGGCACCACCCGGACATGGTTGACACCCTGCAGACAATAAGAGACTCAGAAGCCAAGGATGACATATTGTATACTTGTGGAAGATTTGGACAGGAAAACCACGGCTGAAATCTTTTGCTACACCATTTAACCTTTGACTTAGATACCATGTGAAATCAGAAGTAGTTTTCATTTTCTACTAAATATTTACATCTGAATAAATAGTAATTCAGTACCTTCCACTGCTATTCATCTTTATTAATCCCGTTTAGAGATCGTCGAAGCGTGTCTAATAAATAAAAACAAAACGTTTCCTGTTCCGACTCCGCCATTTTGTGTTTTTGTCGCGGAAGTACTTCCGGTACTTAGAGGTTGACAATTGATTGAATTTTTTTTTTTATAAAGTTTCAATAAAATTAACATGTTCCTAGCATAGAAGGTACTACATATTAGACTGATTTTACTGTAGGAACTTGAACTAGGAAAACTATTTATTTTAATGGAAATGTAACAAAAACATCGTGTCGATTTCGACGAATTGCATTGTCTTACTTCACACTTGATTCCCGGAAGAGATGCGCAGACATGTTGTTTTCCACATTTCGCTTAGTGAAAGCAAATTATAGTTGTAAGGGAACCTACGAGTCTATTGTCATTTAACTCTACTCTAATTAAATAAAAGTGATTTTCTCGGAAAACGAAGTGCCTCAAGAAAACCTCTTAGCAAAAAGTATTAATTTGCACTGTTGCTTCAATATTTCTTGCAGGCGGATAATCATTCAAGCATTAAGCCTCGAAATTATGTCAGGTATCTTTGATTTTAAATCACAGTTATATTAATTCTCGTAGGTAACAGATGTAAAAAGTAAATGAAAATCGAGTCCGATGGTATGGCCACATTCAGCGAAGGCCAGATGGTTATATGGTGAAGCTTGCCCTTAACTTGCCAATGACGAAACGCGGACTCGGCTGACCACCTGCCACTTGGTTGACCACGGTTGAAAAAGACGTCAAAGAATTTAATTTGGACACCAGCACTGCCCAAAATCGTGTACAATGGAGAAGAAGGATAAGGAGGGCCGACCCCAAGTAAATGGGATAAGGTCGCGCCTGATGATGATAAGGTATCAGAGGTAAAGTAAATAAACTGTGGCAGGACGGTACTACTTCTAAGCACGCCCGCCAATATAACAGATAGCTAACATAAATGCCTATGAGTCTGTACTCTATGTAATAAATCCATGTTACAGACTTGTAACCATTTTGCATCTGATAAAGGTATTGTTTTCAATTCAACTTCAGACGTACTCTACGTACTCTACGTCTCGTACTCTACGAGATTGAAATTAAGAAAGCGCCTGTTGTTTTATATAGAGCAACACACTGACATCAAGTTGCTAACCAAAGTCAATCAGGAATCTATTCTAATTAATTGGTATACCTATAAATGCCGACATGAATATTATCACGTTTCTTACAGTTCTTCCCCACTGCTGGATAAAAAATAATCCTCAAAATCTCCATACAACCAGATACTTGTCGTTGTTAGGCAGAAAGACTCCGACGAAATTAATTCTGACTCACACCATGATCGAACTTGACCCGATTCTCTGATCTTGCCCTTGGTTACAGTCAAGAGGTCATCTGATTCTATACAGTCCCTTATATAGTCCACGGGCACAGGTGAATGGGACGCGGTTTGAATTTATAAGTACTGGAGGAATTAAAAAGATGGGGTTTACGTAATTACCTACTTAGGTGTTGGACTGATGACACGTTTCTTGCAGTAAGTTTGCAAGATTACGATTTGTCCTAATGTTGTATTTTTAACCGATTCAAAATAAAAAAGAGGTTACCAATTCGACATGTTTTTTTTTTATGTTTCACATCCTATACGTCTTTTTTTAGCGTGGTACGATTATTACTTTAAACCTTTTGAAACAAAAATTTAACCGACGAAATAACTCACTGAAAAGCAAAATATAACATTTTTTAGTCTAAAATTTTGAAGCGGTGCAAAACAAACAATCAACGAAGATCAACCTAGCTACAATCATTACACGGCTTAAGGTACGTTCACACAGAACATCCGTATACATACTAGAGGTAATGTTCACACCGCATTTACAGTACCGTTTTAACGGATCCGTCGATACTGGGAGTAATGTTCACACCGTATTTAGTTAGTGTACCATCAACTTTTAAACTAAACGGATCAGTATTTTAATACTGTTGTGTGTGTGAACTCGTTCATACAACTAACTACGCCATTGGCGAATAAAAACGTATATTATATGATAAAGCGGATCTGTAAAACGGACGGCTGTATATTTTGTCGGATTGGTATTTTTTACTGGATCTGGAATACTGTCATGTTTTTAAAATATGTGTGTAGAGCAGTGGTGGCCCCGACTTACGTATCGTAGGTCGTGAGTTCGAACCCAAGCTGGTGCGTTACTTTGTGTAAATTATTTCTTCACCATTGCTCTTAAAACGGTGAAGGAAAACATCATGAGAGGCCGGCACGTCCTAGAATCAAAAATTCGAAGACATGTGACATTCACCAACCCGCACTGCGCCCGCTTTGTAGATTAAGGCCCATTACCTCTCACAGAGAGGATGCCTGTGTCCCGGCAGTGGGAACATTATAAGGTATAAGGCTGATGTTGTGTGAACTCACTCATACAACTACAAACGTCAGCTCCGAATATAATGGAATACGAATAAAGTGGACCTGTAATACAGACCTCTGTGTGAACAAGCACTTAGCACTTACACACTTTGCACGTTTGCTTGTATGGCGCCAACTTAAAAATTTTATTTTTGCTTTTCAGTTAGTTATTTTGTCGGTAATTTTTTTGTTTTCAAAGGGTTTTTTTTACAATTTATCTTATCACGCCTGTGTACGCCGAAGGGATAGACGGAGTATTAATGTTAGTAAAGTGATGGCCAATGGCCGAAGTTATGGGTTAAAATTCAGACTAGTATCAAAGTGGCTTTTTAAATTTATCTTAGAAATAATTTAAATCGGTGAACGAAATAATTGTTAACTCGCAAGTGGATCCGCGCACATTCACAATAGAGAATTTTTGTCTCGACTCTGTGTCGATGTGCTTTGACCTTTATATTCAACCTAAAGAATCAACACACACACAACTGCTCCAAGAAACCTCAAAAAAACTAAGCAACTGTCTGGTCTAAGTCTTGTAACAAAAAATAGTATTGGAATCACATAATGGTCATCGACCTCTAAAGACTAGTGTAGCGGCATCTATGCGCACAAACGAATTATTGATCGGACTTCACAAAATCCTGTATCGCGCAAGCAGTTTTCGGCGTGATTTGACGATAACCGACGGGCAGTTGTCCGGACCAAACACAACACCCGCCTGGTCGGAAGATCCTCCCTTTTCAACAGAGGTTTGCGGGGCTTTAAACCCAGTGCCACATGCCTCTAAACTAGAACTGGTGGAAATGTCTGACAGACCTAGCCGTAAAACAACGTCACAATAAGTCGTGCGCGATATTAGGAACTACCTACTTAACTACTAAAATGCATCATGCATATTTATTTATTATACTTATTATCAGACTGAGTAGTAGCTAACTAGTAACCATACAACATGATTAGTTACCTACAGCTCATTACTTATGACAAATTCTTCGGTTTTATTTAGATATTGTCTTCTTATTTGAATGCAACACAACAGTAAGCAATAATAAATTAATTAGTTACAAAACTCATTTATTAAAACAAAAACAACTGTATAACTAAAAATATTTCAAAATTCTCGAAAGTTAACTGTCACTTCCTCATGTGCGAGCGTAGGAGATGGATGCCGATGCACAGCGCAGCAGCGAACATGGTAAACTTGATACTATTGTACACATTGATCTGCGACATCCACCGCTCCACCGGGACCTCGCTGAGGAAGGTTGGCCAATCGCACGCGATCACGTCGTCAAACGTTTGGGCTTGAGGACGCAAACACCCCATCATACTCAGGTACGCAGTATGACCGGCTTCCAGCGCAGACGCCACGTCCCCTTCACCGAAAATATCCAGTGCTCCCCATTCTAAGAACTTAGGACTTCCTCTAGTCGTCAATCTTCTCAGAGCAACGTACTCCCCGCAGCGCGGCACGTACACATCTGTTAAATATGTCTCTCTGTAACTGAAAGGAACAGCCGCTTCTTCACCGAACATGTTTACCAGTTGCTCCACCACAGCTTCTTTACAATCGCCGTCGTCGTCTTGCGCCCTCAGATAACCAATCAACGCTGAATATCTCTCCATGCTGCCTGTAGATGACAGTTTCGGTTTCTCCATCGCCCAAATAATGGGGCCACGCATACTAAATATATCACCACTGTATCCCTGTTTACTCCAAAAGTTCTCCTCGTATTGTATACAAAACTTTTTAGCGTGACCAGGGTTCAAATCTTTAGTTATTTTTCTTGTTTCATCTGACATTAGTTTATCCTCTACTTGGATGCTGTGCAGTTCGTCTGGTTTCAGTGCCATCGCTAGTAAATTGCAAATATAAGTAGTCTCACCCTTTATAGTTTCTAAAATGACCTGCTGAGAATATTTGCGAATGCCTGTGATGGATTTAGCTTTCAACGTGATTTCTTTTACGCTTTTATGAAGTTTGCTTGTGAGGCGTTTCCTACAGTGACCCAAAAGTTTTTCCCGAAACCTTGTGTTTAAACCACCGAGATGGTTCTTGGCACTGCTCGTTCTATAGCACTGATGGAGATAGAACAGAAGTGACACTTTGTTAGCTGGAGCCCCGCAGACTAATCTTACGATTGTCCTCATTATTTCCCTTGAAGTAGAGAACAGGAGAGTCTTGCAAATATTACTTTCCATAGTTGTCTGGTCGTAGTACAACAACAGCTTCCTCTCCTCGTTTAGGTCTATGTTGCTAGTTTGGAACAGATCTGCCATGCATCGATCTAAGAACGTTTGATACTGGTTTAATTCAAATTTCTCGAATAAGTTCAAGTATTCAAAGTCGTGCACGTTGTTCAGGAACTCAACCTTACTTCCGTTGGGATATTGGAAGAGCTTCTGCAATGGAATCCTTTCCATAGTCTGTATTGGTGATATATCTGGATTATCAGGATTAATTGTTTCATCTTCATATATTGTTATTGTTTCTTCTACTCCTTCTGGATAGATGATTGCGTCTGGTAGGGGCACTTTTAAATCTCTGGCGTATCGTTGAAGGTAAACTCTGGCAACGTTATCGATTATCTGTCTGGCTGTGTAGTAATCACGATCATGCCGAACATATTCATTTTCTGAGTCAGAATCGTCGTGAGGGATATCCAGGAAAGCCACATTGCCTATGGAACGTGTCCTGGGGATTTTTGCGTGCAGATCAAGGAGCACAATGTCCATGGTGTCACCGAACTTCCTCATCAGTTTGTGCGCGGCCACCATGCCTGGCAGAGTACATCCTAAGACTATAACGTCAGCCTCTATACTGATTTTGCCTCCAATACCGAATTTCTTGACCATAACTAAATTTTCAGTGTACTTATTTATTTCTAAAATTACAATATTTTCTGTATAAATAGATGTCAGTCAGAATGACGTAAGTAAATGACTTTGACATAAATCTATCTGTGGAATCTATGGACAGAATTTGCTGAGAACCTTTAAGGTAAATAAATTGTATAACGAGACATTTCCGTTCAATGTTTTTGGTGTTGCGTAAATAATTTAGAAAGGGCACGTCCTCCACCCTATCAGTTGAATTAATATATTCTTTCTATGATCTAACCCCATTTGAGTGAATCGCCCTCAAAAAATTGATCACGGAGAAGTGATTTTACACGCGTTTGGGATGCAGGCGGAGCCCGCCCGCGGCGTCGCACTCGCTTGTACGAACATACGGCGATACCCGCTACTGATCCCAAAGCGGCGCTCGCGGCAGAATCTTCTATCAGTTTTGCTTGGAAATTACACGCTAGAGGACCCGCCGCGGGCGCAGTGGCGGGCACCACTACTTTCACTGCTCTACACGCGCCACCTCTCCGTGAACTGAAAAAAACGCCCGACGTGCCGCGTGTCGATAATCCGACACGCGGCACGTCGGACGTTTTCAGCGTGGACTCCCACGCTGAACGCACCGAGTGATGCGCCGCCGCCGCGTCTCCAGAAACGAGGTCTTACCTATATGTATAGTTCTCGGCAAACTTCTGGGCCGCCCTGATGTTGGTTTTCCGATGCGCAAATGGAACGAAACGTTTCTGTTTTTGTATGAGATTTACGGCGAGAACTATACGTATTCTTTGCCGAATTCACTTACGGAATTACGCCGCAGTTCCATTGGCATCGAATCCAAGCGGTTAGAGGTAGCGGCATCACAATCCTTCGGAGGCAGCGATGTGGGAGCGTTCTTTACTAGGCACCACACTTTCTCTTCTTCCTTTATTGTCTAACATCACCAATCGAACCACACGAGCTAATCCGACAGCACATACCTGCGCGGGGCTCGTTCGCCGCCCTGACGACGTCTAACGAGCGCGCGGGCGCACGACGTCACGTAGGCTGTCAAAGTAAGGCTTTGTAGGAGCGCCGCGCGCGCGAGTGTGGATGTGGGAGCAAGATAGAACACGGAACGATTTTATATGTTTTTGCGGTAGTAATACCCGCACTTTCTGTTTTGTCAATCGTGTGCCGTATATGCATCTCTTCGGTGTTTCTGATACCTACATTCCTTTTATTCACAACATGTTTATAGTTTATTTTGTATCTATCTTTACATGCGCTACAGTCCTTGTTTTCCTTACGTCACGTCTTAGGCGACCACTGAAAATCAGCGCCGTGTTGTGGATCCCCCACGGCACAGCATTATGCTGAGTGAAAGCCTTCTTGCCACAACCACGACATGCATCTGCTTTTTTTATATTTTTGTCTGCTTTTTTTTTTACTTTTCCAACATAATTTAAGAACTACTAACACTATCGTTAAGGGTTTACAATTCAAAATCTATTACCACTGTTCTTGTTCTTGAAATGTAATGTTTGTATGTCGTTTTGTGGCAATTAAATATTTTTTCTTTCTTATTTTCTTTCTTTCAGTTCTCTCACAGATGACAAGTAAAAAATCCGGAGTTAGATTATAAGTCGATATTGTGGTACAATTTATAACTCTAATAGTTATATAAGTCTTCACGAGCATTGCTCTGACCATGACTTTCACAGGGTCAATAACTCGTTAACTATAATTACTTCGGAGTTCGGACCCTCCGAACAGCTGAGTGGGGATTGAAATTAGAGAAGATACTTATGATTCTGTTGAGTATGTTATTATGATTTCTCCTTTATTCAAGTAACAATATATAGCATTTTACTTAAATTGTTGAATCCCCAGGTACCAGTCATCATCTTCCTGCCCTTGTTGTCACACCTTTCAACACTTTTTCTTCATCCATACCGTCCTGTCCCGCGTCACGCTATCACTGACTCCCTTCTCTTTCATATTACTCTTCACACAGTCCATCCAACTTTTCTTTGGCCGTCCTCTTCCTCTCCATCCATCCACATTTATATTCATAACTCTTTTAGAAACATGTGTTTCATCCCTCCTCATCACATGACCATATCAGGACAAACGGTTCCCTTTCAACTTTTCTGTCACTGGCGCCACCTTTAAACTGCCTCTAATATATCATTACTCACTTTATCCATTCTCGTCACTCCGCACATACATCTCAACATTCTCATTTCTGCTACATGCAATCCCTTTTCTCCTATCTTTTTCACAGCCCAACATCCTGATCCATACAGGATACAATAGGAAGGTATCAGTAAGAAGGTGTAATCGGTAACTAGACAAAATTAAATGATTACTTTACCACTTGAGCAATATTTAACTCCTTGAAGGTTAATCCAAGACAAGGGTTTATCAATTAATAGAACAAATGTAGTTATCAGTAACAGACTTAAAAGGCATTGTTACAAATGATTGTTAAACATACAAGTTATGTACAAAGTAGTGCGTGAGACGTTGTGCTGTCTGTGTTTGCACAATATGATGATCTGCTGAATCATTTGAAGGATTTATTTATTTATTACACGACTGCCCAAAAAAGGAGTGTTATGTTTTCAGGATTCATGTATGTTTGTGAGTTTATTAATTCCACCATAACTTCTAAACGGCTTAACTGATATCAATGTATATGGTTTTTTTAGAAGCGTTGCGTTATCCCAAGTAATATAGGCTGGAGAAAATTAAAAAATAATATAAATAATATTTTTTCATGAAAATTAATCGTCGTCTAGAGCTTGCTTAGTACATTACAAAAATATATAAGAGTAGTATTAAATATGCATTCGTTCAATAATAACATAACAAAAGACATTAAATAAATACAACAGTAGGTACTATTCGATATTCCATAGAAAATTTATAAAAAAAATGTGTGCGTTTGCAAAAATATCTTTTTATCACTAAAAGTTATGAAATAAAAATAAATATTTAAAATCATTTAAAAACACGCCCACCCTGTCCAAAAGTGAATTAAAAAATCTTTTCATTGAAGTCGGGGAACGGTTCCTTGGACCAGGAGTTCTATTCCCTATCTCCGTCAATGAAGTTTCGGGCCCTGTCCGAAAATACTCCGAAACTTCGAATTGAAAAAAAACCAGTGTTAACGTTACACAAGTCGACCATTCTTCCATACAAAAGTAGTCTAGCGATTACTCCACTGTTTGACGATGTACGTTCAAAAAAACTTTTATACCATTCCCCCTCTAAAAAGCTTATTTTATTCACTGAAAACAGTGAATAAAAAGCACTTTTAATCACTGTTTTGGTGTTTGAATTTAGAACACACCAATATATATATTTGACCTCCATCTCAATGCAATACAACCTACTTGCGCATAAAATACTCGATACAAACTTCTTGTGCAAAGAATATTCGAATTTCAAACTCCTTCGTCGATTTAATTTTGAGTTTGTTTATATTTAAGATTTTGATAAGATTTTATTTTGGTCTAGGATGTTTAGTGAATACTTATTTGGATTGTAATTCTAATATTAATTGCATTGGTGTTTAATTAATTATAATTATGTAACTTAACGGAGGTGGTCACTGGCACCTGAAACACAGGTGCTGTTTAGGTAACTCAAACTCAAAAGCTCAGCTTCAATTACAAAAAATGTGAATCCCTAAGATTTCTCATTTTCTGTAAATTTTGAAGGTAATAAACCATTTATTTATTTATTATTATTTCTTGTGCTTTTGGCTTAAATCCTTCTTTTTCTCGAAGTTATGGTATAAAATATAGTATGCAACTCTTGAATAAAACGGATTTATATCGAGGGCCATGAATCACTCGCGTCATTCAGGATTCTAACACTTGAATCACTCGCTATGCTCGTGATTCAATCATCATGAATCACTCTCTACGGTCGTGATTCAGTTGTTAGAATCCTTCACTTGTTCGTGGTTCATCTATGGCCCTCGCTTTAAAACCGTCCTTTATTCACTAGTTGCATAATATACTATTTTACAAAAATTACAAACGACTTTTTTTTTTTCTCTCTTTTTAGTTGTGGTACATAATGGACCAGTCCTATAGGCTAGGTACCAACGCGTATAGTGCCCAAAGTGAAGCCAGAATAGATGAACCCAATAACATGAAACTTAAACAAAACTGGTACAATGAGAGTATACCAGGGTGAACTGTACACACCTGCGTACCCCTTTACAGCGAACGAGTGTGATGTTAAGTTATGAAATGGTGTAAACAATAAACAGACATGCGACTGCATCTATCCCGAGTGTTTTACCGTCATTTATTAAAGAGTTCTGATGTATTTCTCCGAAGTTCTTCATCAGATCTTGGTGAAAATTAAATGGGACCACATGTCAAGCACCCGCTTTCAAATTAAAAAAGAATCATCAAAATCGGTTCGCCCAATAAAAAGTTCTGAGGTAACAAACATAAAAAAAAATACAGTCGAATAGATAACCTCCTTCTTTTTGCGAAGTCGGTTAATAAGAAATGATATCAATTTGTCTCATCATTATCTAGCCTTGTATGGAAACAAAAAAGTAAAAATATAAAATATTTGAAAGTTATGAGCGTCGAAAGTTCCATATTTCAACACTAATTTTAACGCATCTTTGGGCGGACATAAATACCACAAGAAGAAGGAAAATTACAAAACGGCCACCATAGACGTATAGATTAGTAATTCAACAATGCAAATAATTTTATTTTGAAAATTATACATTTGGTCGTTTTTTCATAATATCTAGACTCCCAAAGGTCTGTTTATAAAATTTCGCGCGCTCGTTTTTGTCCTAAATCATCATCCATTTCGATACAAAGTTACAAAAGTGCTAATTCGTACGCGAACTAGCTTCTTACTGCTTTTCACAGCATCTATCTCTATCGCACGTGCTGTCGCAAAAGATAGCATGCATTTTAACCTTGCGCACAAAATAGTTCGTGCCGTCGACTAGGCGAACCTTAAGGTAAATTTTTCGGAACGGTAAAAACACATCGGGAGAAGATACAACTGTCAAATTGTGTTGTCATTCATTCTTAGTTCGGGCCACG
Source organism: Orthosia gracilis (assembly GCA_947562075.1). Lineage (NCBI taxonomy): Eukaryota > Metazoa > Arthropoda > Insecta > Lepidoptera > Noctuidae > Orthosia > Orthosia gracilis. Next base: position 32,190,178 of record OX387264.1, read on the forward strand.
AACGAGGCCGTAGTACGGACTTTGTGCTTAGGGAGTAGACCCCCAGTTCTTTACAGGTCTCCCGACTTCGCTGAAAAGATTTTTGAAATCAGTTTTTAGGGCAAACGTGTTTTTGTCTATTTTTTTTAATTATGTATTTTTCACACAAGCAGTGGTTGCCGGTTACCCGCAGCAGTCGGATACAAAACATTTAAATTGATAGGAGATCGACTTGGCAAATTGTACGTCGTTTTATTTTTATTTTTACAGATTTCCCTGCTTTCCCTCTTGGTTAGAACCATCTAAGAAACTTCAGTTAACTAATGTCACAGCAGTTTGGTCTAAACCAAAGAGGAAAATTCAGTGTAAATAATAATTAATTTTCTTTTTTTGTACTCACATACACAAGATTCGGTACAACTGTCTGTAGGCCATACAAATATTTGTTCCGTGCGGGAATCAAACTCGTGACACGCAGTGCAGCAGCCAAACGCTCAACCACTATACGCCAGCCGTGTCGTCAAATTTAGTGCTTGACATCCTTCTGCATTATCTATCATCATCAGCCTGTTAATGTTCCCACTGCTGAGACACAGGCCTCCTCCCTGTGAGAGGGAATGGGCCGTAATCCACCACGCAGGCCCAGTGCGGGTTGGTGGATGTCACATGTCTTCGAACATCATGCATGTGATGCATTATCTATGTTATTTCTATAATCCCACATCACATATCACATCACATCATCATATTCACGAGTAAGTTATAATAATAAATGATCATAATTATAATTGCCAATTTCCTCCAAAAACCGCAATGTAATAAGTCGTTCAAATAGGTCAGTCTAATTATATATATATAAAACCACAGAATCTCTGTATTTATTCAATTCTAATCAACCATAATTTCATATTCACACACAAAACTAACAATTTGACTACTGTATTAGTAACCAATATAGTTTTAAATCATTATACTTACAAGGATTTCGACAAGAATTAAGAAACTTCAGGAACTTAGAATGAAGACTCTTATAACTCATTATTATAGTGGAAATACCACCTTACCATCATTTAGAACAAATTCTAATTTAATTTGATTAGTTATTTTTACTCCCATCTATGGCATGGAGCGGTAATCAGTCATAAATATCCTACCTACCAATAAATGCAATTCCCTACACCAAACAGCTATCTATTTCGGCCTTTACGTCGTTAAAGTGAAGGGGAATAACTTGCAGATAACGACTGACACTGTTATCACCATTCAATATTTACTTCGAAACTTACTTGTTATAATTAATTTCGTAGATATCACTTATCTTAATATGCGCTCAGGATTTCATGAACTCGTGACGTCAAATGGAATTTTATTATAAAGTCTATTTGCCCAGTGCCCAGTTATTGGGGACATAACATCACGCCTGTATTAACCAACGGGTTGAGCAGAGGTGAGCTAAAAAGAACATACAACACAACATACAACACAAGAACATTTAACCAGTCATTTTTAACTCCCAGGTAATTTAGGGCGAGCATATTAGAGCCCCAACCACTAACGTTCATTCCTGCCGGAATCTACAATCCCTAAGGAATGAACGCCAGCAAGATCGATAAAAATGACGTATTAAAATATTGTTAATTAACGTAAATACGGTTTAACAGTGTGTATATTGATCGAAGGATTGTTTTTCCAGTCGGACTGGTGTGTCGTGATAAACTCAGGGGAAAGAATGAGGGATTGTACGCACCGGAACTTACAGCTTACGTAGTACGGCCGTTATTCCAAATGCGTACAGTGTGGCTATGTTTGCACCAATTGAGCATAGTACCTATGAGATTCCTACGACCCCACTGACTACAAACCTTGCCCTATAACAATAACCTAGCACCCTAGTTATCTTAACGCCATAAGATATCATACAAACCACACCAAACGTAGGTTACGTTGGTTTTACGTGCGGGAAATCTGTTACAAGAAGACCTACGATAACAGACGGCATTTGATAGGAATAGGAGTTTGTGTACGTTGTGCAATGCACACAGAAAATGGTTTTATCACCGCCGATCCCACAGACTCACAGGATCGTTGAAGGCTAAGTGTGTCTTGGCCACAGTAAGAGGCGTAATGGAGTGATGAATCAAACTTGACTCCGGCTTGACGACTAATTTATTACAATAATTAACTTAATTATATACAAATTTTGTGGTCACACACATCGATACCTAATAACATGTGTGTTGTGTGTGTATTGAGCCGATGGCCGATGGTCGGTGTGCCAGTGTTGCCGGCGCGTGGACCGAAAGTATGTCGCTGACGCTGTAATGCTGTTGTTGGTGCATGTAACTATTGCCTGTACACGGTTAAACAGTGGTTTAATTAGTGGCTTCAGCGGTTTTATTTAATCCCTTTGCGTTTCTGTACAGGACAAGTCAGGAGGAATGGACGTTAGTGGATGGGGTCCTATTGTTGCCATTAAGCGGGCACTCATCCAGAAACGAAATTCTAGATGGAAAACCCAATAACACTTTGCCCGACCCAGGAATCGAACCTAAGTCCTCATGCTTTGCAGGAGTGCTTTCGACCAATAGACCAACGAGGCAATCCGGCTACTTACTGGGCATATTTATAATTAGCCAATTATGTTGCAAACGCCTTTGACAGGTCTAAAGATGGAATACGGAGAATTGCTATCGTTTTGAATGGTTAGCTTAAAAGCCCTGCAGGTATGTCTTGTAACATAATATCTTCTTCAAGACCTTGACAAGTCTAAAGATAATACTTTGAACTTCTATCGTTTTGCATGGTTAGCGTAAAAACAATATTCCTATGTCATGTAAGTGTCTCACATCTTCTTCTACGTACTTTCGCTAGCACATCAAATTTTGTTAACCCAAAACTTCGCCACGGTATCGTCGGTGATAGCGTAGAGGTCACATGTTTTAGGGCAAAGAGGACCACGAAAAATGTAATCTGGCCAGTCGGGTTATGTAACAATATGTAATCTAATTAATTTATAAATAAAAAGTAGATGCTCCTCTGGAATAAAGCGTGTCTTCGTCTTGGGCAGCTTGAACTCCTCGCTTCGCTCAGGACACTACATCGCTCATGGTTCAATATGCCACCGTGATGTAAGACACTGCGTTATCCCCTTGTGCATAACCTCTATTGTGATACTTTGCAGGTTGGATTGATCGGAATAGAAAATATTATAAAATAAAACTGATCCCCCAGGGTATCAAATAAGGGGTATCCGACCGAAATAACTCGTTTTTATTGTGTATTGAATCCTAGTTCATCTTATTTCTTCTCTTCGTCTAGACTGCTCGTATCTAGCTAAGTATATGTCTTAGTGTGAATTTGGAGAACCCTCACTCAAACCCTAGTTTTATTTTTATTCCAAAGTTAGACAGGTTTTCAGGCTACAGTTTGATATAACTCAATTTTTTTTCATTGGGCATAGTGGGCAAGGGTTTTGCCCCAGCAAGTTACTAATTTTAATAATAAACAACTCACTAAAGATCTAATGAAGTAGGTACCAGTTACAACATGCTGGAACCACAGATATAATTAAACAGATGGTGTAAAAATAGCAATGCCTTCATCACATCCTCTCTAGACTCTTATCTTTAACTCTATTTGCAAGTCAAATCTATTACTTATTATTTTTAATACTTTCTTAATTAAAATATAAACATTAACATGTAATAATCGTGAGATAAAAGTTATCTTGCTCAACAAGAAATAGAAATTGCGCAGGCGCATCTGCATAGCCATTAGACATTTCCTATTAATTATACGTTTTATGACCAAAGAAATTATTAATTGTAATTATTATAATAAAGTCCCTATTCGTTTTAGAAAACCCAACATTTATTGGTAAATGAGTCATAAATTCCCCTTTTTTAATCGACTTTAAAAAAGTACAGTCTTTAAAAAAGTAAATTAAAAAAAAATACAGTCGAATTGCTAACCTCCTCGGTTATCAATTCGACTGTATTTTTTTTAAATGTTTTTTCCTTCAAAATTTTTTACTAGATGAACCGATTTTGATGATTCTTTTTTATTGGAAAGCTGATGCTTCTCTTGTAGTTCAAATGGGACTACAAGAGAAGCATCAGTAAATGAATCAATAAATGATTTGAAACCGATTATCACAATCGTTGAACCGAAAAACGTTTCCTAGTCAGTGGACATAGGCCTCTACCGCTGCGTCTTCCTGTACGCGGTCGCAACAAAAAACAACACATCTGTTAAAAGACTGTGTCATGAGCTTGACAGTCAAGGGGCGGATCCAGATCTCGGAGAGTTATCTAATGCCATTGAGACAATTAATACAGACCTGACTCGAATAGGTGACTGGAGCACTGAGTTCGGGCTGAAGATCAATCCAAAGAAGACTCAAGTAACGGTTGTTGGCAGTTCCCGGACTGTCTCTAGGATCAATTGGTCGATACTTCCCCAGGTTTCATTCAATAATACTATTATCGCTATAAATCATATTGTGAAGAACTTGGGGATTTATATCGACAGCACCCTTCCCTGGTCTTTTTAGTTCGCTTTTTAAGCAGTCGGGTTTTTTGTTATTTTTAAATATTGTTTATTTTACCTATTTCAGTAGAACAACCAATAGCTTTTTATTATTAAACTATGCATTTGCCCTGTTGTCTCTTCACCACCCTTGGTTGACTGGAAGAGAATGCCTAAGGCATTAAGTCTGACTTTGTACCTTTGTGAAGTTTACATAAATAGATTAATTCAAAGAAGATAAGCGGAAACGGATTTTTAGTGAAAGAGAATGATTTTTAATTAAGCATGTATTGAAATCATCCATTAAAAAACATGCTCATACGATGGGCAAAAATTATTCAGTAACTGTTCTAAAGAGTCAAAATAGTTGATGTGAAGATAGGGGAGTGGAAGTAATATTTTGGCATGGTTTAAGGTGATCTCAAGGAACAAGAATTCAGCTGACCCAGAGTACTAAGATGGAGATGCACTAACAATTTTGTGCGGTATATCAGCACGTATGTAAATCGCGACACCGCCACCATCCTAGCCATTCCTCTCATTTTTGACCAGAACAAAGCCAAGACCAGGACGTGCATAGTGCGTAGAAAGGAGAGAAGGCATAACAAAAGTAGATATTAGGAGTGCATCAAGATGCAAACGAAGACACTCTGAGCATTAATATGGGCTATGTGGAATTTTTAGGATAGTTAGAAAAGATAGTGGAGATTTTGTCGTGCAAAGTACGAAGCGGAGACTTACTTCCCGCACTAAAAAAACCAAACAAGTCGAAGAAGAACCAGAGAAAAAACCGTCATTATAGTTGATTCATCCATAAATAATTACAATTACCTGATCAATGTCAAAGGTACAATAACCTAAAATAAGTTAACAACTATAGTTAACAACTATAATTTTCAATGAAATAAATTATATATTCCTATTTATGTACCCAAAGAGAAACGATTATTATTAAAGCGGTGTAGTAGCCTTCTCATAGTCCTAGTTCTTTGTATTAGTTGAGGCCTCTGCCCCCGTGTCATCCCCTGGATCCGCTTATGTGATAGTCTCATAATTTTCGTGTTTCTGAAAGCGCAAACTCATTTTTTCAATTAAAACATGTACAGACCGAACTATCAATGAATCGGTCAGCCAGAAACATGACACTATCTATGTAGTTGCACATTCCAAAGAGGCGAAAACATGCAATAAACTTTACGGATACTCTCTTTTACGGTTGTAGGCGCCTTTAAATGTAATTTTCATGTCGAAGGCACCTGACCACAATAAGATAAGGCAGATTGAAACTTGAATACTAAACGAGTAATATCCTTAATCCTACAAGCAAGTTAATATATTTATTACATCGCTACTAGCTATTTTAGCGCCAATGGACATAAAATCTTGAGAGCTCTAAACGATTATTTTTATCTAAGACCACAAACTCGAGTTGTGTAGTACAATTAGCGAGTTAATTAAGATAAATCAAGTGAGAATGGGACTGGTCTGGCTTGACTGTAAGGGTGGTTACGCACTACATTCGATCCGGGACTATGAAATTTTGGTACTGAAGTAGGCGTAGTACTTCTTATAGGGAACTTTACGCACTACATCCGAACTCTATCCGTTATAACTCATAATTCAGAAAATTTTGCACTCGGAACTCAAATCACGGATACGGATCGAATGTAGTGCGTAACCGCCCTAACTTAATATGTAAGTAAAAGGATAAGTAAGTAGCAAAGGGTAAATAACTGCCGGGGTAGAGGATGAATGCAAGAGCTCCAGATCTCTAAATCGCTCATTCAAATTGTGGATTAAGGAACACTCGGTGTTCCTTCATCCACAATTTTAATTGAGGCAGTCTACAATAATCAGCTTACCTTAAGGAAAAGAACAATATAATTGTTCCTATCTTGTCAAAAGAATGGTAATAAAGCCCTTACCAATTAAAGGCTATCCCTCGATATCTGAATTTAAAGTTGAATATTTGTTCAACTCTACTTGAGCCTGACACATTATCTTCAAGTACTCAATTCAGAAACCGGCCCTATAAGTAATCTCAATTCAACTGAAGGTATGTAAGAGGTAGCTCCACTCACAGTATGGAAAAAATTCATTGCTGTTCCTTTAACATTTGATATCCCTACAGAGATTATAATTATTATTAATTTATTATTATTATAAGTTTTTTATTATTATTAATGGTCTCTTTAAGCCAGTCCTGTAAAATCTTATCCTTTATTGCACACAAAAACAAACAAACAACCCTTAACCCAGACTTGGGTTGTATAACAGAAAACGTCAATGTTATTGCGGCAATGCTAATGACACACTTATTATGTAACGCAAATAAAGACATGAATATAAGTATCTCTGCCTACTACAACAACTATATTATTCACAGTCGTCTCACACGGATGACTTCCCTAAAAACATGAAACAATTATATGTTTTTGTTACTCACTTTGGCAAACTGTCAAAAATGATATGAAAGTCGTACGATATTATGCTCTTACACATATTTTACTTTAGTTATTTTTATTAACCAATCAATTACCCAACTGAAAACACTACAAGTGACATTTCTGAGAAATCGACTCCATGTACCCGTTTCTCAAAGAGTTTTATGCCAGCTGTAGGTATGACATTGACAATTTGCACCAATTTGTGTAACAAACATCCACGGTTGATGATGGTACTAGACAACGGCTTGAAATGGCTAGCTGCCGACTACGTTCAGGAACGAACACCTAAACTCTATAATTAAAGAGGGAACTCCAAATCTTCCAGGAAACATCCTCTGGATATGGATCCCTCTAAATCCGGGGTCATCTCTTTTTCGCCTTCGTCCTTCGCCTACCTTCGCCTTCTGGCCAGGAGAATAGCGCACTACCTTTGACTCCTTTCGCAACCACAGTCCAGAGATATAGCGTTGTATACCAATCGTAATGATAAATTGACTATACATCCTCCAGCATCGGGCATTCACTCCTTAGCAACAAGTTGCATCTAGTAGGTGTCTCTACACGATGCAATCATTCCGTTCATATTGACCGAATGAAGGTCGTAACAAAACTGCTCAATGTTAGATTCATCATCATGATTAATGAACTGAAAATCATTTTGTATCACACTCTAGTCAGTATTACGAGTATCTATATGTTACTAACTTCTGCCAGCGGCTTCGATCTCGCCAAAGTCGGAAATTATCCCAAGGGAACGAACTCGGGATAACAATTAGTATTCCTAGTCCTTCTTGAAGGTCAAATTTATCCTTATACCAAAATTCTTCAATATTGGTTCAGCGGTTTGGGTTTGATAACGTAACAAAGAAATATAGTTGCTTTCGCATTTATAAAAATCAGTTTGGATACTATCTATTAAGTTTATCTATCACAGATATCTCAGCAGTGAATATCATTTTAAATTGAGTATAGTGTCCATAGTAGTACTAGTATCACTTCAATCTTTAAGCCAGCTACTTGTCCCATTACCGCTCGCATAGCAAAAGCAACAGTACATAGGTACTAATCTCAATCAATCTGTGCTCGAGCTCCCGTCATGGCATTGAACTCACTCCCTTTACACAGAGTACCAAGGTGTATCGGTGGCCATTATATAACCAAGCGTGTCAGTGAGTATCACCGTTTACTCAAAGTAATTGATAGCCCGTGACAGTTCTGAGTATGGAACTTCTTCTTCTTCGCTTAGCTCTTGACGCATTGGTCATGATCATAATGCATTTTGTCCAATCGCTGGAGTTTTTGTAACTCGCCTCACGATTTCAAGTAAATTCAAATTCTTTATTGCGAACTAAGTGTACACGAGTACAGAATTTTGAAGATGTTAACCTAAGGTAGGATAACTGAAATTTATGCTCAGAGTAATTGCACGGCCATGTATTTTATAGTTAATGACGTCTTTGGAAGTGTTCCTAGCTCTGTGATCCATTGCCCTCCCCACTTAACGTACTTCAGTCAGTGACCTTTTTCAAACAGAGTTTATTAAAATTAGTCAAGAGCCGATATTGGCTCTTGAAGTCAAAAGTCACAAAAACAACGAAAATCTTCGAGATGATTGCCAATTAGTTGCCATGCGAATTGTTTCTTAACTAGTGGTGATAAGATGATACGATGCCCTCGTATGGTGTCAGATAACATCGCCTTACTCCCGCGGCGGCGGGCGCGTGGAATAGGAGCTGGCGCTATGAACGTGCGCTTGCGCACGTACGCCACCCTCGGTGACCGTTTACATTGTTGTGCGGCACGGGAATTAGAAACACCTTGGACAGCGGGAATTGGATTGGTTTTGTTCCACTACTAAGTGTTTATTTCGTAATTTATTTTTGATGTTTTTTTTTCATATATCGGGCAATATGTTTAAGTCCAATCTAACTTGATCATAAAGTATGGTACATACGAGCATTTTCTTTACGTACCTGGGAAACTTAAGCTGTAAATTTTAAATTTTCAGAAATTTACGACAAAAATGCCAGAAAAGAGGTTGCTAGTTTTTTTACACAAAATTGTAGCCACGAGCTATAATAGTGGGCAATACACTGATCTGATACGATGCCTATCAGGCAAGTTTGTTTTGTGCAGGCAGACAATAAAAATAAGAATAATTTTATTTTTGAATATCTCTATATATATAAAACAAAGTCGTGTTAGTTACACCACTTATAACTCAAGAACGGCTGGACCAATTTTTATGATCTTTGTGTTTTTGGATTTATCTTCGTCCGGAATAGGATAATAAGTAATAAAACATCGTAAAAATTAACGACATAAAAAAACATTTTCCCATACATTTTGCGAAAACATCGGGTATGTAGGTCGAGTAGGTTGGTAGAAAGGGTAAGGTAGGTAGATATGTAGGTTAGGGTAGGTAGGTGCTATTTTGCTCAAGAGAGTTCTCACGTTAATTAAGTGATCTCATATAAATAATAGTATTCGACACGTGTCACGAGCTCCCGCCAACAACAAACATTGTGTTATCTGTATAAACCATTCCATTATTAAACGGCATTTAAAAATACTTTAATACTCAGTGTTTGCAAAATTTTTGTGAATCTTTGAAATAATTCATATGGCAAAACAACATTTGCCGGGTCAGCTAGTTGTAAATAAAAACTTCTTACCGATTTTTTTTTTGTTATAAAACTTTCATAATTTTAAAAGAAATTTAATTATAAAATAAACAAAAAAATATAATCGTGTGTCCTGAATGCCCTTTGTGTCGTGTGTTCTGTAAAAATTTAGTCATGTAGGCCCAGTGGTTTAGACCTCTCCTCTCGTGCTTGAGGTCGTGGTTATAGACTTATTACACAGAGAGCCGTGATATCAAATCCGGCAAGTACCAATGTGACTTTTTCAATTCATGTGTACTTTCTAAGTTTATCTTGGACATCGGTAACAACGGTGAATGAAAACATGTGAGGAATGCTGGATTTATAGTTAGTATAAGTTGGTGCTCCATTGGTGTAATTGCTGCGAGGCATTCCAGTGCGAGAATAAACGAATAAAATAAATTCTCAATTGTATATGCTATTTCTAACGCCTCCTAAATATGCTTAAAATATCAAACATCAAAACTCACTTTCACAAATCAACCTTGCAAGTTTCCCGTACCGTGCCAAACAGTGGAAACGCACGTTTATCTCGTATACAACGCGAAACGAGCGCGTTCCCATTCTAGCCGGACGACTCGATTAGTGATGATTCGCAATAAAATTCGCGATTATAACCACCAATCATAATGAAACAGCGATGGTCGCGTACTAAAAATAACTATTTGCTTCAGAACTTCTAACGTCTAAGAAAAGACTTCAACGCGTTTTGTGTTGAAATTGTACAATACATATTTATGAAATTAATCGAGTGTATTTATAAGCTGTTAATTAGTTATTGCTGTCCTTTTCTGCTGTAGGAGAGAAAGAGAAGGGTATAACTATTTTTAGAACAGTCAGTGTATGAATTGGATAGTCTAATGAGGCGTTTAGAATAATTTGATTGTTGTTTTGTTTTAGTCATTTGTTTTGAGTTTAGGAAATATGCTAATCCTCTTTGTCAATAGACAGTTGCTGCATAGTAACTATTTTTGTATAGTTAAAAGACTGTAGCGTAGTGAAACATGACTGGCTAGTTAGAGTACCTAGATGTGAAAGTTTTCAATTACTGGCGTGTATAATGTGAGGTCGTGTTACTGAAAATATTGTTAAGTGTAGTGGAAAGCAAATGAAGATTTAATGATAGCAGATACGATTGGAGCCTTAATTAACGGTACAGTTTATTGTAGGGATTTTATCTTTTGGCTCATGGATTATGAGAATGAATATTTTTGGGTAGAGTATTTAGCAGGAATATTATCATGGCTTTGTGATATGAAAATGAATGGAATTTTAGAGACACTTGGTGCGATTTTTAAATTAAAATACGACCACAGTATTCGAATAATAAATATCTCCCTTTTCTAGTATCATTCGTGGGGCGGGGCGGTCGGATAAAAAAGGCCCACCGTCGCAGTCGAGTTCTCGCCAATCTGGCTGGCTTCTTGCACTAATGGTCATTGATCCTACATACGACAGATTTTGCCCTGTTGCGTCAGCTAGCTATTCTGCTTTGATATGTCATGGGATCTTCTTCGATAGGTCAAGTTGACGGTATGACGTAGATTTTATGTTGGTAAGCCTCTTAATCATTGCGACCAGTTTCAACTTCAAGAATAGATTGCAAAATATTAATTTGATAATGCACAACACAACAGCAGCAAAGTATAGAGAAAATTATTGTTAACTAGCTGACCCGGCGAACTTCGTTCCGCAAATTTCTAAAATAAAACAATTTTTCTAAAATAAGCGTAGCCTATGTTACTCCTTATTACATCGGCTACCTGTCAATAAAAGTCCCGTCAAAATCGGTCCAGCCATTTCCGAGATTAGCCGGAACAGACAGACAGACAGACAAAAATTGTAAAAAATGTTATTTTGGTGTATGTACCGTTTATATATTCATATACATGTACTAAAAAACGATTATTTCAATATTACAAACAGACACTCCAATTTTATTTATATTTATGTATGTATAGATAATAATATAACAAAATCGCAATAGCGCTGAGTGTACCCATAGTTTTTAGCATAAGCAGTATAAAGATCTTAAGACAATGACTTATAGCCATCGACCCTGTGTGGTCGCTGCTTATAACGGTGTGTAACACAAATAATCGTCATCATATTTACGTAGCTTCATTAGTTGAGTCTCAGTTTATAATGACAAATAAATGACGAGCTAAGGATTTTACTTTCATTCGGCATCGGAAGTGAGGCGTTGAGTAAACAAGCAAACTGACTGAATTATAGCGTGGGATTATAATTATGTAACTAATAATAAGGTGATACTAACAAACCAGTTACCGCAGAGGGATTTTCTCACTAAGAGAAGGAATACATACATACATAAGCCGAAAAAAATTGGTGTTTTATGTAAGTATGCGTATAATCCCACACCTTTTTCCCATAGGGGTAGGCAGAAACTAAAGGACGCCGCCTAGTACATACAGACTCCTTTTGTTCATACCGCAAACTGGTTATGAGTACAATGAACTAAGCCTTTCTGAAGAAAAAGAGAAATGTCCTTATAGGATTGCCCCCTCTGGAATTTCCCTTCACATCTGCTTTGTTAATACCTTTTGTTAGTCGCTTTCATTTGTCCTCTCAACATGACCAAACTATCTAAGCATATCTACAATTATAATTTTTTTTCACTACATCTTCTTTTAAACCACAACTTAAGGACAAGAAAAATAATTATATTTCATTTATTCATCTTATATACGTATTTGTTACTTTTTAAATATTAGCTTATTTAAAATAAAAAAATAAAAAAAAAAACATGTAAAAATAAAAAAATAGTACCCTATCGGTATCGGGAACAGGGTCCAAGCTACGGGTGGTCAGGGCACCTGACAGAGGAACCTCCTAACGATACGCGCCGTGTCCAGCAGTACCGCTTTCTGGATCAAGGCCTTGATCCAGCTGCCCAACGAGATCCTCCTTAGATGTTCGTCGAGGCTCTTGGCTATTATGCCATTGGTCGTCGCGACTATCGGCACAATGACTGCTGTATTCACATCCCACATGTCCACAACCTCGCGAGCCAGATCAAGATACTTACTTTTCTTATCTCTCTCAGCCTTCACGAGGTTCTCGTCATGGGGGACCGCTATATCAACAATCATTGCGCGTCGCACTAGTCGGTCTATCACCACTATGTCAGGCTTATTGGCAACAATAATCCTGTCAGTAATAATAGATCGATTCCAAGTAATAATTAATACAATTTAGTATATTAATAATACCGCTCTTGGCGTGCGAGCTGCGCTTGTTTTTTATTATATTTTTTACTGGTCATATATAGGCGATCAAGTGACCCTGCAATTTAAACTAAAGAAAGTCTTGCACATCCATTACTTACTGAACCTTCAAAATAAAGCCTTGCAGCGCTGGCCCCAACTACTTTGGGTAATTCCAGAAGGAACGATGAATATTAATGATTAACTAACTTATTTAACCCAGTGTGCATTTACAACCACACATTTCTCATGCAGAAACAGCCACTCAGTACTGTTAGCCATAGAAATATCTCTAAATTATGAAGGTCCACTAGACCACCACATGCATGGCTTATGACCCCAAAACGTACTTGAGGCCAGCCCCTTTGCCTTTCGGCTGTCAGGATATTCGAAACTAATATTAATAATGCGATGTCGAACTTTGTTTGTTGCTGAATCCCAACAAAATATATGACCATTGCACAGTTCCCATTTGTTGAACGAATGTCTTAATAAATAAAATGACAAATATCGCTAGTCATAAGGGTGCATTAAAACAGTCTCTATATACATAGAATATCTGTGACTAGTCTAACGCATCCTGGGCAGTCAATCTTGTTGACACCTCGACATAAAATGTGTGGAGGCTATCTCGTGAACCTCGTGAGAAAAAAACATGTTATCCTTTACATTCTTGTCTAGTATGTATTAACTATTATGTAACCGTCCAATACAATAAGTTTGTTTTTCACTTAGGGCCGATTTCACCAATGAAATTAATCGCGATTAGTTCAAACTAAATCCAGTTTATGCGCTTAATCAAGATTAGAGTTTCATTTTGCGTTTCACTACTACAGACTAAACTAGTTTAAGCTAAAACTAATTTAAATTCTTAAATGCCCAGTTTTCGACATTTAATAATATTTTGCGAAAGATTTTTTACGCATCTGGATTTTATTAGTTACTTTGACACTCATTAAAAGTTAAAAAAATGTATTATAGAATAAATAAATAAAAGTATCTTCCTTCTTTCTTCATTCTTGTATCTTTCTTTCTTATTCTCTTTTCTTTTTAAAATTTTCTTTTCAGAGATTACCTCTTACAAACAAAAATGTACCTAAAGTTTTCTTTTGGCTATTTACTTGGCTGTAACGTCTTGTTATTATTTATAGCGACTTATCGTACTGCTATATCTGTAGGAGATATTTAAAAATACAGATAAATGGCAGATGTCTGTCAATGTGTATGTCAGATAATTTACAGCCTAGAAATCATTATTAGCCACTTTGTTATCTTGTACACACGATGACTTGGTAGTTTCAGTGTGTTAATATTTTCTAATATTTTTTGGATTTATGCAATGTTTTCTTATTTTACGCAACTAAATGATGAGGTTTTTTTTGTATAATCCGGATTGTGGAATCACATTGTTGTAATTGTAAATTGTCTAAAATCCTGTTTACACTCCAAATTATGTTTTATTTTATCTTTACAAATCGATACTGTTTCATGCACCAGATCGACCCTCCACGGTATATATACGACCAAAATTTAACGGTGTATATTTAAAACTGAAATTGACTTAATACTTTACTTTTAAGACTGATTAATTTTATTTTTAACACAAATAGTTTACCAAAAACCTACTCATCAGAACGGGCAAGAGGCCCTTGTACCAATTTATCTGAGGTCGGCGCAGCATATCTCCTTTTTCTATTTATTTATTTAATACTTCATGCACACAAACTTGCAGTACTGCTATTCTCTAAGAATACCTCGATATTCCCTACTTTCTACCTCTAAGTATCACTTTGCCAGAAAACATCCATCGTTTGATACACAAATGTGATGATGTCAAATTACTCTTTCGCTCTAGATATAAACTCAGTTCGTGATCAAGATCTACACGTAGCTTCCATGAAACCAAAAAGGCAATAAAACATAAATGACAAGATAAAAACAACATTTTGAAAGCCCGAGTCCATCATTAATAACTACCACCATATAAGGTCGCCGACCAATCGCAATCAGTCCTCATTTGCAAAACAAATCCTACAAATGCACATCAAATAGAACTGACGGCTTAATAACAGGAACACGGAAGAAGGCGCTCACCCATCCATTCTCAAGCCTGGTTAATAAGCGCTTCAATCTAAATCATTTTCTTTAATAACAAGGTGACAATTTCACGCCTCTCACATCGTTTAAAGGGAAATAAGGTGAGAGCACCGATTGATGATACAGATAGTGATGAATATTATAAATTGTTGTGTTTTATAGATATCTTATTAACGTCGAGTTTAAATAAAGCAATCGATTCGATTTTTGTGCTGGTTTAATTTCGTTTACAATAAGCCGAAGACGTAGCGGCCAACATGTAGGTTGCGGTGCAGCTTGGGCGACATCGCAACTGAGGCGGGCCGCGAATTCGTAGGGGGCCTCCCATACCTATACGATATCGCGGCTGAGGGTTTGAGTTCGCGGCGGGAGAGGAGTGCCGGTACTGCGGTGCGTTGCTCTCCCTACCTTTCACGGCATGGACGGGGTCGCCACCGTCTCTTACGCGGTAGGGCCGGAGGGGAGGCGGAGTGTCGGTATAGCGTTGGCCGTTCTCCCTATCTCCTGCGACCGAAAAATGGTATGTGGCGGGGCCATTGACCTTGACCCGTCACAAGGGGACCATACATGGGGACGTCTGGCGCACATGTGCTGGTTTGGTCCCTGGGGTGGTCACGGAGTGAAGTGTGTTCGGGTTCGCCGGTGATGTGGGGTATTCCCCAGATGAGGGCTCGGTGACGGACAGCTGTAGCGGGTTCGCGGTAAGTGCTAACGCGTGCCCGTGTTCCGAGTTGTGTTACGTGTACCAACTTGATATAATAATGACTAATATTTTAGTAGGAAATATAATTTTTGTATACTTTTAAAAAATTCAACAAGTCGATAAGCATACACAAATTCGTACAAAATGAAAAACTCGGCAAGTCAATAAAAGTCTCTTGCCCAAAATAGTTTTGGGAATCCCTGGCTAAATGGATGCAGCTGCAGCTGGAATACGAGTATTGTACATAGACCGAGTACCTAACTATCTGACCTCCAGAGCTAAGGCAATAAGATGATCCCAGACCAGCGGCATAATGCACTTGCCGAGGCACGGAGATTTAACTATATGAAATGCATGGTCAGAGGCACGCATCCAAGGACCGACCATGGCATGCGTAGCTCAACCTTCGATCGACTCGTGGCTGATATTATTTAGCTTCGAACCCTTCGTTAGTAACTAAACTAACTCGTAAAACTTGTGACTTTTGTTCTATTGAAGAATTAATAATATAATGTGTGAGTGTTGGATTATATTATGTAAACTAAGTCTGTCACATGTCTGAAGGTAGGTACATCCAACCTTATGCTATGACATCTGTACAACTCAAAAGAGAACAATCAAGGGAAAATACTATAAATCCTTCAACTCTTGCGCATTATGCAACGCTTGCATACCAGACATGTAGTAACATATCTATAGATCTTCTAGTTCGAATAATATTAGATGCCGCAGTATTAGTTGAAAACGAGGTTATGCGGTCCTACTCTGTAGGGATAGAGTAGCAATAACTATTGTAGTTTAAGAATAAAAGTGTATATTTAGGATTATCCACATAAAGTTTCGGTAGCGCATGTCAATACCATAAATTGTGGAATTATAACAATCATTACCATTTTATTATTTGGATTTGCTCTTGTTTGAGGTGAAAGAAACAAATTCGATAATGGAGTGAGCTTACCCAAAGGAAGCCTGTTTACTCTAACTTTGAAGAGATTCGGTTTGAATGCGTTCGGAAACACATACGTAGGCAGTGAGTTCCACTCTTTTGCTGTGCACATTATGAAGGATGTTTAGAAGCGCTTGATGCGAATTGGTGGAATGGCACCCAGGTAAAAATGGTAACTTGCAGTGCGTCTAGATGTCCGATAGTTGAAGGGGGCCGGTGGGATGAGGTAGTGGAGTTCTTGAGCATTCTCACCGAAGTACACTCTGTAGAAGACCGACAAGCAGGCAACCTTGCAGCGATGCCAAGCTGTGAAGGCATCCGCCATTTTAACGTAGCCAATGAGCCTCAACTCTGCGTTCCACCAAGTCAAGCACAGCAAGTTGATATTTAGTTGAGCCATCCCAAAGATGGCAATACTCTATGCGGGATCGGACTTGCGCTTTGTAAAGAGTTAAGAGCTGTTAAAATGTCACTTTATCTAATTATCTCAGTTAGAATGTCAGTTTATCTAGTGCCTGAAGTTCTTCAAATTTTTCTCGTTTACCGTTATCCTTGTTGCGCTACCTTCCTTCTTTAATCACCATCATCGCATCACCAGCCTGGACTCACCTACTTCCTTCCTTTTCAGCCACGCTTCCCGGTTCTAATTGAGGGTATCCCAGAACTTCAGTTCACCAGTTCAAGAAATTAGTGCATTGAGTCTGACATTCTGTCTTTGAATAGCTTTGTATCGGATAGTGGACGTGTTTATAGACAGGTAACATTACACATTTAGATGACATGAACCTGGGATATTCAAGATGGCATGTAATGTGTACGTAAACAATTATTGTGAAACATACCATAGTCACGGGATTTCCTTCTTGACAATAGGTTTTTAATTTGTTACGATTTACCTCGTGACAAGCTTACATAAACATCTCTCTGCGCCGAAATCCAGATTTTTTTTACTTCCCCCTATTATTTTGGCTAATAGGGCAACGTCCAGATTAGGGTATATATATATACATCAGTATATATATATACATTGCGGTAGCTGATAAAAACATACGGGTGGTGTGCTTTTATTAATTTGTAGTTTTTGTTCTTGGTAAACTTTTTGCTGAAAGATGGCGATAAACCGCGGGTAATTATTACCTTAATTGACAGAAAATGCCAATTCTACTAATATGCATTTCCATTGTAAATTATTAAGTACTTGAATCAAATCGCCCAGAATAACCTTAAACGGCCCCGATTCCAGAAGCACTATATCTGAACATATACCAAGAACTCATTAAACAGGACGGCCTCACCAACACTAAAACAGTGTTGCAGTGAAAACGTGCCTTAAAACACACGTACATATTGTTCACAGGAATCGTCCAATGTGTACCAAGAACTTATCATTGTGCGACCACAGTACTATAAAGTGAAACTATATAAGGAATTAAATTTAAGCACTAAATTTGACATAGTCGATATTTGCTCTAACAGGAAAAGCAGGGAGTGATTATAAAAGGAAAACATTTCTAGATAATTACTGCTGTGTTCCTTAATTCTTTTCCATTCTGAGTTCAAAATCTTCCTCTTGCTTTCTTAATTAGGAACCATCAGACAGAATAAACAAACGTTTTATTTAACCATATTTTTAAGCTCTACGATGGGTATTAGGTATTTTGTTAATGTATGTCTTTGGCCTAATTGAAATAAATGCCTTGACTTTGCCTTAACATTGAGTGGATGCCTAACTGACCCCCAAAATCCAGTTGTTGGGTAACACGGTGCTCAGACAACACAGACACAAAGGTACAGCTGCAGATACATTGATAACATCGTACAGCTAAGCAGAAGAATTCCCGGCCAGAGGCTGTGTTAAGTGATAGCTGCAATCTAGGGGTCTTTAAGACAAGAGAGTTAAGTTTCAGTAGGTACTTCTAGGCAAGCATGCTTCACCGTCGACCATATCGCTCGCCATAAGATGAGATAGTGGTCAAACGCAAGCCCAACACCACGAGACCGCTAAAGTTAGCAGCTTTTAAGTATTTATTATACAAATATACGCACGTTGTTATTTTGGTATTTATTTTATAACTAAAAAAAAAACGGTGAATCCGTTTAGGAGCTATGATTTCACAGACAGATACACAAGTCAACTTATAAAACTCCTCCTTTTCCGTCGGGGTCACAAAATGATATACATAGGTAACATTACGAGTAAAGATCTTTACTTATTGTGTAAGGAGTTCTCATTTGATGTGTTTACCACTTAAAGCTCTTCAGTGCGTAAGCAGCTTAACCCTGACTTTTTCAAAAGTGGATCGTGTGCAATACTGTTCTTTAGCTAGTAATTAAATTTTTCTGAATGTTGTGCCTGCTGCTAATGATCTCTAAGATCTCATTCATCATCATCATCATCAGCCTATTAATGTTCCCACTACTGAGACACAGGCCTCCTCTCCGTGAGAGGGAATAATAGGTCATGTTCCTATTGGCCTTAATCCACCATACGGGCCCAGTGCGGGTTGGTAGTGTCTAAGATCCTTTTAAAATTATTACATTTCTAGCCTTAAGAACCTGAATTAGCTTAATGTAACGTACTCAACTTGTTTTAGCTGTTGGTTTTCCATCTAATAAATAAATTAATTAATTTGCAATGAAATGCATAGTTAGTAGGTATGCGAGTATTGAAAAGGTGTTTCCTCTCGTGATGAGCAATACATCAAGCGGATAATTAACACATCGCTTTACCTTGTTTGTAGTTTACGGTCAAAATGACGAAATGCAAATGTTACATTTTCCTATTATTAGAATAGTAGGAAATATTTGCGAACATTCGACGTAACTTGTTATTGTTGTCTATCTCATCTAATTTAATATTTATCATAAACATGTTAATTTGTTTGTTAAATGTTTGTAAGATGTAATATTTGGTAGTATCCGATAACGTTTTGTGGGAGCCAACGCCAAAAATATTAAAGAGATATTCAACACTGGGATCCAACGAAAATAAATCGATATTTATTATACAGATAGATAGGCACACTATCACTGAACGACACGAACTTATTCTCCCAGTAAAATGCATGTTTCCTGTGGAATACGCCATGCTGGAGTGGAACCGTGGCCAAGAACTAGTGCATTATAGATCATTGCATAACGATTAGTATTTTATAAGCTTTTATTTAACTTGCAATGTATGTATGTATGTAAGTGTGTTCCGGTCAAATCTTGCAACTGAATTTTAAAGCACTTATCCTACACCGATTAAGATGCAATATTGCATACACGTTTAGTTTGGATGACAATGCATAGTTAGCTAAGTGACGTCATTCTAAATCCAATATGGCGGACAGCCAAAGATGGCGCACTAGTTATTTTTAGTGCACTGCTATGATATGGGTATGGGTAAATGAAACGGTTTGATTAGTAGAATACGAAAAAAACTTGTTTTAAAAAAAGATTTTTAATGAATAATTTTAATTAATATTTGAGTCTTATAATCCACATACATTTAGTATGCATTCGATTCGAAGCTTATAATGGCACTCAAAGCAGCATCACCAATCCCTCATCTCCTTATTCATACTGATTTTTATGCCGGTAACTGTCACTTTCACCCTATACCTAATCTTCCGTTATTCTTCAAGCCAGCACTATCAAGCGCTTATTAAAAATCATTGGCTCTCTGAATAAAATAACAACCTATAATATTTTATTTATCGACTAGAATATAAATATCTGGGACAGGTGATTCCATTATGCAAGTCTTATTAAATGCTAGCAATAAGCAAAGGTTGATACTCACACACCTTGAAGAAACTAATGTTTATTGAAAATATGCAGAATCTTGACATAATTTTGAGATGCTACAAGTATGGAACTAGCTAGGCATGATGTTCCACGCCATAACTGAACATATTCTTGGCTCTTGTGATGCAAAAGCCAGAGTTGCAGTGATATTTGTGATCTGAAGTGTTTTTCAAATAAATTCTCAAACAGATAACTAAAATCATTTAGAACATTCATCTGGCTACCAACAATAATATCTCTCGTTCTTTTCGGTTATCCGCCTAAACCACTAATGATAAAAGCTTGAAATATTTTGAGAGGTTATTGATTTTATACTGTAGGTGTGATTTAAGAAAGGGTTTTTCAAAATTCATCCCCTAAAGCGGTGAAATTGAGGATGAAAGTTTGTATGGTGGTTTTTATTTACCCTAAGACCGTCTCAGCCCCAGTTGAATTTTCCACAACTGACCAGGAGAACAGCATCCTGAAAGAAAACAAAAAAACCGGGGCTGGACTCTCAAATTACGAAGAGAACAGAAACATCAAGAAAAGAGTTATATCCGTCGCAGGTTTCAAGTGTGGTAAAGACTCTCGAACTACGAGTACCAGGAAGTCAGAATCTTGAAAAAGTATATTGAAAATCACAAAATCTATATTAACCTAGATGAAGCCGTGGCGGGTAGCTAGTTATTATATAAGCGACAAATTATCCCAGCATCCTTCGGATCATAAGTTTATCTAGCAAGGCAATTTATTACCCACTTAGTGTAGGTGTAATAAAATTTAGCACAGCCAAATATTACCAGCACAGCCATAAACCGTATAGCCTGATAAATGATATTTATTATGCAATTTGGTTAAACATAACACGTCATTTTTTTACGTCAATCATAACCAGATGAATTCGGTCTTATGCTGATATCAAAGAAGTATTGGTAACGTAGTATGATGTATAGTATATATTATATATGTTGTATTCTGCGTCACTCCCACTTCAAACTGGCATGGAGCGGTAAATCCTGTGCAAACACATGTTGAACAGATTTATCTAAATCTCTGATAGCACTGCATCTACCATCATCATTACGTTCATGTATGGTCTATCTAATGACGTTCTCAGGCACGTGGAAGTAATTGTTTGTGTCTTATCTCGGGAAATACTGCAGGTATGCTGATGTTGTTTTGTTCCGTTCGAATACCAACAACTCATACCACTGGTATTTGTTTTAACTCTTATTATATTATATAGAAGAAGTGGTGGTATAGTGGTAACGGCCATGACTTACAGGTTGTAGGTCGTGGGTTCGAACCCAGGCAGGAGCTTTACTTTGTGTAAATTATTACATCACCACTGCTCTCAAATCGGTGAAGGAAGACATCGTGAGGAAACCGGCATGTCTTAGAACCAAAAAGTCGAAGACATGTGACATCCACCAACAATCACTGAGCCCGCGTGGTGGATTACGGCCCATTCCCTCTCGCAGAGAGGAGGCCTGCACGTACAATGGACCAAATACGAGTCTAAGTGTGGAAAAGGGGTCCATCTATCCTATCCTATGCTATCCTTCAACTCGTATTTATTTTTTATTCCGAACGAATACCATTGTTTAAACTAATACCAAAACAAGTTTAAAGATATAAGGTACATAATATGTTATAGGCAATTGGTGAAAACCAGGATTTCTATACCTAGGAAATCTATAGAATTCTGTTGATTAAAGCATGCTGGTTCGTTTTTTATCCCGTTTTATATTCCTTCTTTTAGTCTTCTTGAATATTTTAGGTTGAACTACTTTCGACTTACACGTCGCGTCGTCGTCGGCACGTCGAACCAGTAGACATTCGATGGATAGGACTATCGTTGCAATGGAATTTCGGCAATTCGGACGTTCGATCTGATGACTTCGGGGCCATCCAGCATATGACATTCGATATCAATTAGGAAACCCAGTCAAATGTCGACCTCGTCATCATCATCATCATTTGAGCCAAAAAACGGCCACTGCTGGACATAGGCCTCCCCCAAGCGTCGCCACACTGATCGAAACTGTGCGTCTCGCATCCACCGGACGGATCACATAGACGGTAATCCACAACGCGTCTTTCATCTCGCACGTGATTGGTCGATTGATGGGATCAAATCCATCACCTTGCCGAATTCACTTACGCAATTCGGCTGCAGGTCATCGCTCCACCTAGTGGGAGGCCTTCCAACGCAACGTCATCCCATTCGCCGGCGCCACTTCAGAACTTTTCGGCCCCAAACGGCCTTCCGTTCTGCGAGCAATGTGCCCTCTCCGTGGTTTTCTTGCGGATGTCTTCATTTCTGATTCGATCACGCAAGGTAACCCTCCGAGCACAGCTCTCTTCATTGCCTTTGGTTGACTGTAAGCCTTCTGATGAGGCCCATTGTGAGCGATCACGTTTCGGTTCCTTAAATCATCACTGGCAAAGACTGGTCATAGACTTTCGACTTGAGACACTGTGGTAAGTTGGACGAGAAGATACCGCGCTGCCTAGCCGAGTCGGATTCGATGGTTGACCTTTTTCTCGAAGTTGGACCTACCTAATGACGACCTATTTACCACATCCTTTTTCAAGAAATTGCTCATCCCGAAAATCAATAGTCCAACACAAACTGTTGACCTCTTTCTCGAAGTTGGACCTACCTAATGACGAACTATTTACCACTTAATTTTATTCATCCCGAAAATCAACAGTCCAACACAAACAAACTTCCCAAAATACATAAACAAATTGTCATCTCATCCGATTCGCTTCTCACATAAGTCATGCCGCTACCATGTTGACAGCCGACTTATAAACAACGCGAATGTTTTGTCTCCAGTCGTCCGAATGGCCGAAAGAATTCACCTCCATCGTAAACATTAACTGTTGGTGACTGAATCGAAAGAGGTGTACGTGATTGAATTCAGGAGGGCCACTTTAGGCGAGAAGGGAGGTTAAAATTGTAGAAAATAGCTTATATGAGCTAGCACTGCGATGAGTGGTTTTGCAAGAAGAAGGTCGTCCACAAAAATATAGCGTAAATGAAGATAAAAAACTTTATTACAAAAAAATACTACCGACTTCCAAATAAGAAAACTAAAGAGTGAAAAATAACTTTATTTTTGGAAATTCGGTGTCTTTCGTAGGTACCATTTTTTGCGTTATGGAAATCGACTTCCAAAAATAAAGTGTTTTCCACTTTAAAACGCGTGAAGAAGATGGTCCTTCAACCATAATTCGTAGTACCTATTATTTCTTGTTAATACTTTGCCTTCGCTAACGAAAAAGAGAGATTCCTAAACAAATGTCAATATCGGTTAGCTAAAATAGTCATAAGAAACATTCCAGAGGAGACATTTTCTTGTACCGGAACCCCGCGTTAATTAAAATGAGAAATTGACATGATACATATATAACGTGCCGCAATATATCATAACGAATAATTCCTGGCACGCTAATAATGTGAGCAAAACGAAAGGATAACATAGTTCAAAAATACATAATGATTCTATCTTCAGTAAAACACTAGCTGTTGCCCGCGACTTCGTCTGCGTAACATTAGTATCTACTTTGAATAGTCTATTTTTTATATCGCGCCATAATATTATAGGTGCGTGGGTCGCCTTACTTGAAAAATTATTAGTTCACCATACAAACTTCTACCCCACTTTCCACCCCCTAAAGAATGATTGCCAGGGCAAAACCTATTCTAAACTTTATTTTTGTTTCTATGTCCTTCCCAGGGTCTCAAAATATCGCCATACCAAATTTCATCTAAATCGGTTCAGCGGTTTAAGCGTTAAAAGGTAACAGATAGACAGAGTTACTTTCGCATTTGTAATATTATAGTATGGATGTAAACTGGCCAGCAGCCTGATTGCGTAAGTGAATTCTCCAAGGCAAAGGGTTTGAACCCATCGAAGAGTATGAACAATTAACCAATCACATGCGAGATGAAAGAGAGGATTTCCGTTTATGTGATTGGTCGATTGTTTATAATCTTTTTGCCTTGCCGAATTCACTGACGCAATTCGGATCCCGTTTAGTAATTTACCAAGACCGTGGTCAGAACTTGGTTCGGAAAAAAATCGCTAAACTTATCAAGAGCTCGTCAGAAAAATCTACCAGTTGAACAGCGGTAGAAATACATACGTTTATTTGACCCCTATTCGTAGTCTTTGTTTCTCCTATATAAACCCAATGGGTAAGAAATCTTCTAAAATGCCTAGACGACAAACAGTTTGACGCAAATAAAATACGTAAGTGCCTCTTAACATGAGGTGGGGAAAGTTTCGAGTGTAAATAACGAGAAATAAGTAGAGGAAGGCCATAGTTAATGGCTAAGAATAGATGATAGGGCTAGATAATTGGTGATCATTTGCATTGAGATGTATTTAAGAAGAAGACATCTGAGGACAAAAACATGATGTTGAAGTTCCTTACTAGGATCCTCCGCCAAATATAAAAAAAAATATTAAAAAAACTGTTTTACAAAAAAAATCCTACCGACTTCCAAATAAAAAAACTCATCAACAGCGTCATCATATCAGCCGAAAGATGTCCACTGCTGGACATAGGCCTCCCCCAAGCGTCGCCACATTGTCTGGTCTCGTGCGTCCCGCATCCAGCGGATCCCCGTAACTTTCTAAAGGTACCTATAAAGCCAGAATAGATTACCCAAGTATCATGAAACTTGAACATAACCGGTGAAATGAGAGTGTACCAAGGTGAACTGTACACATCTGCGTACCCCTTTAGAGCGTACTGGCGTTATGTTATGTTATGAAATGATATAAACAATAAACAAACATGCTATTGCAGTATTTCCGAGAGATTTGCCGTTATTTATTGAAGAGTTCTGTTGTATATCTCCGAAGTTCTACATCAGCTGAGACCAATTTCGGAACATACTATTTCAAACAAAAAAAGAATTTCCAAAATCGGTTCACAATTGTCGGAAAAAAAAAAATAAAGCCGTATATACCTCCTCCTTTTTGGAAAGTCGTTTAAAAAGTCGTTAACCTGTCTACAAATACACCTATTCTAATATTTCAAAACGATACGAAAAAAATGTAAAGGCAATGTCGCTAACACGATCAAAACAAAAAAAATCGCGGTAAAGGGCGTCCTTTCAAGTTACATCGGTGGTCGTTAGTCGGATCAAACACTTTTATTTTTTTTTGTTATCTGTCGGAGACTTTAATCTCTTCCAACATCTGCCACTTTAAAACCTCCAACCCGCGTAGCCACAAAATATGTTAAGTTCTTATTTCTAGATCACCTAGACCACAAACAAAATGATTCCCAGAAGCAATAGTCCTCTTAATTCACCAAATCTAGTATCAGACACCCCCCATGTCACGTAGCAACAATTCGTGCTCCAATTTCTGGACCAGAAACAAAATGGTTCCCTGAGTCAACAAGTGTCTTTTTTATTCACCGCATCTCGAGTCAGACGGCGCCCGCATCACGTAATCACCAGCGTAACTTCTAGAACTCCTAGCCCACAATCAAAACAGTTTCCAGACTCAATCACCATCCTCCTAATTCCTGTAACGTCACCATGTCTAGCGTCAGATAGCCCCCGTGTCACGTAGTCAAGGTACTGATTGACTCTCATTGACTCCGTGACGACAATCGCGAATGATGTCAGTCAGGCAGCGGTTAAGTAATAGGACGAATCGAGGTCAAGGACAGATTCTGCACTAGATAATCTTGAGATTGTCGGTAAGAACGGAGATTCGTCTGGACTTATTACGTGGTCATTATTTTGTTTGCCTGTAATTAGAAATAATTGTCTAATTGTCTTAATTAAGTCGATAACGGAGGGTGGTGATATGATTAAATGTTGAAATAATTCATTTAATCAAACACAGGTTTATAGAAGACTAGCTTCTGCAAGCGGCTTCACCCGCGTGAATGTCGAAAACTATCTCAAGGGAACATATGGCCGGGATAAAAAGTATCATATTTGCTATTTCAGACTATAATCTATTTCTGTATCAAATTTCATTCAGATCCGTTCAGCCGTTTGAGCGTGAAGAAGTAACAAACACACACACTCACAAACTTACGCCTTTATAATATTAGTATGTTAGTGTGACTAGCTTCAGCCAGCGGCTTCACCCATGTGAAAGTCGAAAATTATCCCGCGGGAACATATTCCCGGGATAAAAAGAATTCTGAGTGTACCCCATTGTTGCGAAGTTTATTACCGCGATGTTCGAAACTTTCGCAGTAACGTACATCGCGGTAGTAAACTTCGCAACTATGGGGTACACTCAGGAATCCTATGTGCTATTCCTGGCATCTATCTCTGTGCCAAATTTCATCCAGATCTGTCCAGCTGTTTGAGCGTGAAGGAGTAACAAACATACATGCACACACACTCACAAACGTCACCTTTATAATATTAGTGTTATGTGATTATAAATATTAGTGTGATACGAGTATTATTACTATTAGGAAGTAGGATAGCGCGCACTTTATAATTTTAACATTAATTTTTGTTACAGAAACGAGGGGTAACTCTCGGATTCTGATTTTATGACGATTAATTAATAGCTCAGGTTGTCTACTCCCTAAATCCGTCAACGAAGTTACGGCCCCGTCCGAAAGTACTCCGGAACTTCGGAGTGAACCCTACTCCGTAATGATTCAATTTGCCGAACAGGTAAAACACATCGGGAGTAAGGTACAACTGTCAAATTGTGTTGTCATTCATTAGTAGTTCGGGCCCCGAACGAATCATGTGTCCGTTTGTGATACGGAGTAGGAAACGCCCGTAACGAAGGCCGAAACCACGGAATTCGTTTGTCAGTTACGGATGTTTGCTAATATCGTCCTTACCTTTTCAACATTTGGCTACCTCTACAGGCAGGTATGGTGCAGCATGAATATACCTGGTAATATTGGAATCTACGTGAGACTGCAAAGACGTGAATGCCGCACAATGTGGGAGAAAACTCAGAATATTCAGCAGTGTTCTTCAATCTTATACAACTCTATAAAGGAGAGCTATGTCATACTCATCACCTTTATCGTCTGCCGAACCGTTTTCCAACCATGTTGGTGGTCAGTTTTTAGTCTACCCGGGTTCCGCTGAAACACCAATATTTTACATGGAGCAACTGCCTGTCTAAGTAGCATCAGATTGATCTGCTTATGCATATTGAGATACATAATATGCATATATATGTATCTCAATTATATGATACATAATTATACACAAACACTGACAGACTTAATCACATGTGAGTGACGAACGTCACACCCACAGACATAAATCTAACTAGATAAAGCAAGTTCCTCCATCTGTTTGAAAACCAAGCGTGCCACTTTTCCACAAACAATTTCAAAACAAATTTACTTAACAATGAATGAAAACATTTTCAATGCCTCGGACAACTTTTTCTATACAGTCTTTACTGCTCAATATTTTTAAACAGGCTTTTTTCTAGATTTCGGTGGAATTCCGGTGCCGATAATGCTAAATGAAAAGCTCAGATTACGATCACTGATCGTGATTTTACTCCGTTTTTTGGCACGCGAAGTATATATAATCGCGTCATCTAGTTAGATTTATATCTGTGGTCGCGCCATATGCTATCATAAGCATCACAGAAGTACTAAATGGTGTGCTCAGTCCTCCGTTAATATTGTGCCCACTATGATAATAATATGATGATTATATTACCATCATTATTATCGCGTGTCGCGTCGCGTATAATAAATAGGCGTGATACGTGTATTTATGACGTGACGATGTTTATGAAAAACATATTTTTGTTTGAAGAGATAAGGGTGTGTGTAATACACATATTACACATCAAATATAAACATTGTGTATGTCAGAAATTATTTATTTTAAACTTAGAGCAACAATTAGCAACAATACGCTTTACTTACCTATTTAACATGAAAACGAAAATCCTTGTTTTAGGGTTCCAAACACAAAGGGTAAAAACGGGACCCTATTATTTTAGTAATGGGTCCCGTGACAGTGACCATCCACTCTCCACTGTCCATCTGTCTGTCACCAGGCTGTATCTTAAACTTTAAACTTTCACAGATTATGTATTTCTGTTGCCACTATAACAACAAATACTGAAAACAGAATGAAATAAATGTTTAAATGGGGCTCCCATACAACAAATGTATTTTTTTGCCGTTTTTTGCGATAATGGCATGGAACCCTTCGTGCGCGAGTCCGACTCGCACTCGGCTGGTTTTTTTTATTTAACTGGGAATCCGCTCTTTTACAAAAAGGAAACCCTATATTAGGGATTCACCACTGGTTAGATTATCAAAATTATCTTTTTCAGGTTATCCGCCATGCAATAACGGCGAGGAAGTTCTCAGAATGTCCACAAAATACAATACAACATTTTGAGGAAGTTACCTACTAAAAGTTACCTAGAAAAACACATCATGTTGCAATTATCATTTAACTAAAGACGCTAAATTTTACTTCCACCTTATTATTTACTTTTGTCGATACCCAAATAAGGGATTCCAAGAAAAAGTACCTTATACAGTACACAGTCACATTAAAAATCTCTTGAAGATCGTATCGACACGTAATACTGACCAAGCCTTTAATTATAGCAACGTTTATTTATAAAAAGCCATTTACAAATAATATTTTATTACATGGCACCTTTTGCACGCATTTCTTCGATGTCCAACAGAAATGGGAGTCATTTCTCATTGCAATTAAAGATACGGAACGCGGAAGTTGGTCGGTGATTCTCTCTTGTTCTTATGAAAAATATGATATAATATAAATATGATATATATCATAAACTCTTGTTTTTAGGGTTCCGTACCTGACAAAGTAAAAAAGGAACCCTTATCACTCTCTTGTCCGTCTGTCTGTGTGTCACCACCGATTTTCTCAGGAATGGGTGGACCTAGCTAGTTGAAATATACCAGATACTGAGGTCTATAGTCCCTCAACACGATAAAAAGATCTGATCAAATTTAGATTTTCACTAAAACTTGTAAGTACCAAAATTCACCTTAATTTTAAACTTTATTTTTTCGATCTTTTCTTTTATTTCTGCTTTAATACCTTTCTTTTTGCCAAAAAATAAAATTAAGTGGTGTCCCCATACATACATAGTTGACGCCACCTTGGGTACGGAACCCTTCGTGCGCAAGTCCGAATCGGTTTTTATTTTCATGGTAAAGATCTATACTTAGTTATCTTGATTTCATATCCTAGGTCCTATAGAAGGGACAAAGGGCGCCCATTACGAACGGTCTAAAGCTTCACGCTTCATCTCACTCCTCATCATTATGGAGCTCATCGCTACTGACAAAACACATTGTCTACTTACATGAAAAAATAAAACGGATTGTTTTTGGAATTTTCATCACAGCAGTGCAACTGTTATAGCTACATCCCCACACAAATATTCAGTTAAAGCTACGCTGAATCATTATGAAGGTATGTCAAGAAATCTGTCTCAATTATATCCTTGTAGGAACAAACCTTGGTTTTTTTTTTTTTTTTTTTGTTATAGGCTCGCGCTTGACCACTATCCCACCTGATGGTAAGCGATGATGGTGGAGCACGCTTGCCTAGAAGTAACCTATTCACTCTTGACTTAAAGACCCCTAGATTGTAGCTATCGGGAAACACAGACGCTGGCAGGGAATTCCACTCCTTAGCTGTACGTATAATAAAAGTATTCTCAAAACGTTTAGTGCGTATGGGTGGGATGTCCACCATGTATCGATGGCGCATCGCCGTACGTTTGGTAGTTCGATGATGAAACGGGCTGGGCGGAATTAGATCATGCAATTCCATCGCACACTCCCCAAAATGTAACCGATAAAAAACCGACAAGCTGGCAACTCGGCGACGGTGATCAAGGCTCTGGAGCTTTGACTTAACCAGTGCCTCATCGCCGATGAGACTCTTGGCCCGCTTTTCGATCGACTCTAGTGCATCAAGCTGGTATTTGGCAGATCCGTCCCAGAGATGAGAACAGTACTCCATGCATGATCGAACTTGCGCTTGATACAAGCTGAGCAGCTGTTCTGGCGTGAAGTACCTTCTCACCTTTGCAAGGATTCCCAGCTTTTTGGCAGCCAGCTGAGCCTTTGCCTCAATGTATGGGCCAAAATTGAGAGTCGATGTCAATGTAACGCCAAGAAGCTCAAGATGGTCAGTTATTGGTACGGTCACATCTCGGAAAGTTGGAGCCGGGTGAAATTGGCTCTTTTTAGCGGAAAAAAGACACGCCTGGGTTTTAGCAGCATTAAACCTGACCAGATTGGCATCGCCCCATTCGGAGACTGCCTGCAAGGACAGGTTCAAGCGCTCTACCATGGCCTCCCGGAGAGAGTGAATCTGAGGCCTGGTAGCACGAGCGTTGGACAAGTATCTCTCAGCAACAGTGCTGTCGTCAGCATACCCAAAGGTACCGAGTTTTAGCAGATCGTTAATGTGCAGCAAGAATAAAGTTGCTGAGAGAACCGACCCCTGAGGGACCCCGGCATTGATATCCAATTGGTCCGACGAGCAGCCATCGATAACCACTCGAATGGACCGATCTCTCAGGAAGTCTGCAATCCAATCACACAGACCACCGGGCAAACCGGCACTTTTCCAGCCTCATACGAAAGGCGGAATAGGCGTGTCAAGATCGGAGACAGTTCAGGCGCACAGGTTCTTAGAACTATAGCTGGTATTCCGTCAGGGCCGCTAGCCTTGTTCACGTCGAGGTTGCGCAGCACCCGACATACTCGTCTCGCATCCATCAGGAGAAGGAAGGGGCCGCGCGTCACCAGGATTCAGACGTGAAGATTCCGCAAAAAGAGAGGCAAATAAATTTGCCTTCTCCTCAGCGGAGTGAGCCAGCGACCCGTCGGGTTTCAGCAGTGGTGGTAGTGAGGGGCGGCAGAAGTTCGACTCGACCGACTTAGCCAGGGACCAAAACGCTTTACTACCTGCTGGGTAAGAGGCAAGTTTGGTCCCTATTCGGCTGATATGGTCGAACCGAGCTCTTCGCAACACCATCTTGCAGGACTTGGCAGCCCTGTTGAAGGCCTTCTTCTTCTGACCCACGTCACTTGCCTTGCGCGATCGCGCGTCGACCCAAGCCAGGTACGCCCCATATTTAATAGCGTCGGCGCGCTTACATTCGGCGCCAAACCATGGCCGGTCTTCGCTAGACATTGATACGTCAGAGAACGGAATGTAATACTCCATTCCCCGACGCAACACATCCGTCACGGCATCCGCACACGACGATGGATCAGTCGAAGAAAAGCAAGTAGGCTGCCAAGGATAGCAAGCGAAGAAAGATCGCATACCATCCCAATCTGCTGACTTGTACCGCCAAACCCGCCGGGTGCCTCTTGGGCTGGGATCGGGCGGGGAATAGACGGATACAGACTTCACCTGACAGTGGTCGGAACTACCCAAAGGTGAAGCTATCGACACGGAGTATCTGTCCGGATCTGTTGTCAGCAGAAGGTCCAAGCAATTCGCAGTGTGCGAATCAACATCCGGTACCCTTGTTGCCCCCTGGACCAGCTGGGTGAGGTTTAGCGCTAGCGAAAGCTTACGCATCCCCCGTCCAGCATGATCGGTGCACTGGTATGGGAAGAGCCACTCCTGGTGGTGGGCATTAAAGTCCCCCAGTAACACCAATTGGGCTGAAGGGTACCGCTGCTGTGCCGCATCAGCCGCCTCACTGGGGTACTCTGTGAGCCTGGTTGTCTCCTGATCTCCGCTGTGCGAACGGTAGACACAGGCATAGATAATTTTATCCAGACCTGTGTCCACCAGAGCCCAGAGGGTTGTGAATCTGGAGTCCTTAAGGTTACGCAGACGCCGATAGCAAATGTCGTCACGGGCGTACATACATACGCCCGCCCGTGGTCTAAAATTGTGCTCCAGGGTGAACCCTGGGTAAGACAAGTACGACACGTCTGACGGATTCGCTATCTGCGTCTCCGTAAGGAAAAAGAGCGCTGGTTTCTCAGCCTCCAGATGATAGTGGACTGCAGTGATATTTGAGTGCAGACCTCTAATATTGGTGAGGTGCACTTTGTGGGGGAGGGGGTGCAGCCGCTGTTTAACTCCAGTATTCCTTTTTCCCTGCATAGTTTTAAAATAGAGTGAATAGATAAGAGGAGTAAGAAGTGAGACGAGGTTCCACGTTGCTAACCTACAGACACGCACTGAAAGGACACCATCATTGAGGCACTAGTCTGGAGACTGCGGGGACGCCCGAGCCCCCCCGGAATGTCCATCGGGCCCTCCCGTCTGGTCGCCAACCAGCACGATGGTGCATTCCGGGATTTTTCGACAGTTGGCGGGGCAGCCTTTCGTGTGTGGCTGGCACACTACTTGGGCCCCCAACTACCTGCGGTCGGATCGTGCCTCAGATCCCGCTAACCTCCGCGACTAGTCTCCCGATACATCCCCAACAGCGCGCGTCAGGCTGGTCAGCCTGCAGTGGAACAGCTATCTCGACCCAACTCCTCTAGTTGGCTACACCGAGCATCGTACCGGAACACGGCTAGGCCGCTTGGCGGTACGTCTTTGCCTGGTGGGTGGTCGCAAGCCTTCGGCCGAAGCCTACCACCAGTTAATGTCACCTGATTTGCACCACCCGGGGACCACGTGTAGGGAATCAAAAAATGGGTATACTCCTACGGACGAGGGTGACTCGGCCCCCAAAAAGTTTGGTTGAAGGTACAAACAATTGGTCTGTAGTTAGGTCCTCAAATGATAAATCACTGCGGTTGCGGTCGCAATTGTTCAGTAATCGCAGTCGCACAGTTACCACTAGCACGTTAGTGTTACAATATCTGTGCTCATATAGTATCTATCAGTATAATTACTTGGTGCGAACCCGTTGTCTAGTGGGACGCCCTGATTCACGCATCGGGCGTATTATCTGTAGCATCTATTATCTAAACTCTAAAGAAGCCATAGATGTTAGAGGTCATATCTACCAAGATATCGTGGATATTCTCAGTTGCATCCGGGAAGTCTGGCAGCTGAAAACATCGTGAGGAAACCGGCATGTCTTAGAACCAATAATTCGAAGACATGTGCCATCCACCGCACTTGGCTCGCGCGGAGATTTACGGCCCATTCTCTCTCACAGAGAAGAGGCCTGCACGCACAATGGACCTAATGGGAGTCGGAAAAGGGAAAATCTATCCTATGCTAGAAATCGAACGTGTAAGAAATACAAAGATGAAGCATTTTAAATAAAATTCCGTTTTTAGATTGATTTGGATTTCATGAATTCGGTACATAGGTAGGCTAGTAACCCTGCAAAGTTATGTAAAGATCGAACGTAAAAGTATCACAGGTAAATAAAGTGATTGAGTTATCATGTCTGCATCCTATTCTCGCTTTAATTCGTCACGACAAGTTGATCCAGATAGATTTACGACAAAATAGAGATGATGATTTTTAGTGCAGCAATGCCAGAATATTCTCTATCTCATCTGTAAATCCCTTAAACCTGTATATCTATGACTAACAAACATTAATCTCAATCCGGTGGTTAGTCATAACAATCGGTAGTCGGCCTCGCAATCCGAAGCACCCCAACAGTTGCCAGTTAAGAAATGTGATCATATGACATACTGCGATCCGGGAAGACTGCCATTACAAATGATGCAAAACTCTTTACATGCCAAAACAGTTGAAAACACAACCATCACGCTCAAAAATCAACTTTGATCCATCACGGAAGAGTAAGATTTCGCCTGGCAGGATTAGTGAGTTAAGATTATACTACGCTGGAATAGATTGTATATTTGCACTGGGTGCACCGACCTCTCTCGATCACGTAGGCACGGCGAGTGACGTAGCAGCAAATACACGTATATGTTTATAAGTATGAATGGAAGGTCGTATGGCGTTGTTGCTAATATTATTAGAACGGTGTTTGTAGGTCATTAACCAGCTTGTTTCTAGACAAGCTTACTTAATAGTTAAAGCTAAGTAAGATTTGGAATAGTTGTGGGTGATTTTTTAGGTAAAGCACTTTCATCATCATCATCACTCTGCTGGACATAGTTGGACATAGACCTCCATCAAATGTCGCTCATCCTGCGTGCTTCTTACATCCAACTTACTCCCGCAGGTCTAACTAGGTCATCGGTCCAAGGCATTTTACAACATTAAAAATATAGGTAAAACCAAATAATCATCCGTTTAGCTGTTCTGTCCTCCAGAATAGTGAGATTTGACACGACGACCTCCGCGACAGATAAGTTGAAACGTGATAAAATGATAAAAGTCTTCTGCGACTTCTTGATATGAAGTGGACCTTGACCTTCACCACTAGAATGCATGTTCTTTCTATCTGTCCAACTTTTACAAGTTTGCAATCTTCTTGGCAACTTACTGGAAGTAGGAAGCGCGGGCTCGTGAAATATGGAAGGAGTGGATAGCAAGCCTATGCTTAGGAAGGGTACAGAACAGGCTTGCAAAAATAGCCGTCATGGAGACTGCCGACAGAAGTGTCAACTTCAAACTTTGGAATAATTTCGTCACACGTTACATTAGCATGTCAATGACGCCGTCACATTAGTATGTTGATAACGCTGTCACATAAACATGTCACTGACGCGTTCCATATGTTTTGCCCCTACCAAAATGGTTCAACAGTCAACGCGGCTAAAGGATATTACACTTTAAATAACAAGGAAAACTTAAATTTATAATTAGGATCCCGAATTCTGAGTAATCATTTTGTTTAATAAAGGTCATACATGTTCAAAAGAATTAACACTATGAAAGAAGGTCAAGCCACAAACACCATACGAATTCCTATGTTGTTACCAAGAATTGTTTTGACAGAACCTGTACAACGCATTAACACTTTTAACTACTTAGAAATCTAACGTCAAAATTCAAGGTTTCGAAGTAGCATGTCGTTACTTCACGCTTGTAATCCCAGAAGAGTTGAGCAGAGAAGCATTTATATTACCCCGATGTAGTGGAGGGTAACCCTATTGCCATCAACCGCTCACAAATCCAGACTCCGGCAGCCTAATTGCGTAAGTGAACTCGGCAAGGCAAAGGTTTGACCCCTGAAAGAGTGTGACAAATTCCCTTTAAATAATTAGGAAGGTCTACCGGAATCTCATGGCAAATGGGAAAATAAAAATGTGTTGTGTGTAATACTGGGAAAATTGGATTAAACGATCTTGATACTGTATAATTTTTATTAATGAACATGAAGTATATTTGGTTTGGTATGAAGATAACAAGATATAAGAACATGTACGATTTTTTTACGCCATGGGATTCCGGTAGACCTATATATATTGCCAAAAATTGATGGACACTTTCATTGGGGAAGATAATCTTTTCGAAATAGTCCAATATTTTTTGAAAATCCCCTATTATTTAAAGAAATTTTGTCGTACTCTTTCATTGGGACAAACCTTTTGCTTTAATAATTTTAATTTCCGTGCGTTTATTTTTTAATTTCCATGCGTTCAAGCGTTTTTGCCATACCTATTATTGGAATGAAATATAACAGCTCATAATATTAGGACCCATTAATATTAATGCTAATTTTTATCCGTGGTGCTAGGCTACTGGGCTTATCCCAGTTGTAAACGACCCTTTGTGCCATACCTATCTTCTTTGTTCTGTCTCCTGCTCGATATAGAGGGAAGTGGAAATTTGATTTTTTTCTACTCCTCCATTACTCTTTTCTGATTAATTTCGTTGCAGGATTCAAGACAGTTAAATTCATTATCCGGGACTTCGTCGAGCTTCATTGCCTCGGCGCTTTTCTGGTGGTCGCCACTGTTGATTCTGGCTTTCAGGAGTTCAGTGGTTTGGGAATAGTGCGGTGGGATTGTAAACCTTTTGCTTTGCCGAATTCACTTACGATATTAGTCCTCAGTTTCCCAGCTCAAAATTATCCCAGAATTAATGGGACAAATTGTCAAGCACGCGTTATCTGCTGTGATTGGCTGTTAAACATTCATTCAACCAATCACAGCAGATAACGCGTGCTTGACAATTTGTCACATTAATTCTGCAATAATTTTGAGCTGGGAAACTGAGGGTATGCTGCTTGTTTGTACTGAGAAATCCCAGATGGAAAAACCTGGAGGCTTCTGAGTCTAGATATTTTTAACGATCAAAGATAGTGACGCGATGATTTCTAAATTTAGTCACAACTTACACCTTTATTTACAAATGAGTGAGTCATGAATATTTTTAGAAGTGTTTGACATATACGCTCATGATTGTTGGTCGTAGTATGTTTGTTTGTTTTAATTTTCTGAGAATGCATATGGACTAGGACGAATGTGTACAGGAAAATTATTTGTATTTGAAGTCAGGTACGCAATGTATAACGGTAATCGGTATGCATTTTTGCCATTCCTCAACGGGGAAAAAACAAAAATAAATACGCTACTTATGTAGTAACTACCGATGGGGCGCCGGGGATTTTGCCTAAGAGTTTTTCTGATGAAGTGTATAAAATATTGTATGCCTTTTAAGAAAAAGAAGAATATTTATGTGGTCTTAGAAACGATGGATGGAATGTATAGAAGGTAATATGTCTAAAAAGAGATTGACAACAGATAAGTATTGAAGAAAGCAAAGCAAGATTAATCTTTGTGTATACAGATGGGTTAGGTGGGTCAAACAATTTTGGCTGATCTTGAGAGACTACAAATTATCAACTTTACATCCAGCGTAGCATGTTTTTACTTCCGCGGTAGTCAAAAAAGTTGAGCTTCTAAACGACTGGTTCCGTTGGTGACCTCTGAATGAACTGTCTTCGCTATGGATAATTTACAGGCTCAAGAGTGGTTGGTGTCATTGATGACATTGATCTTTCTGAGTGAGGAAGAGATAATTATTAAGACAATGGCGATTGGAAATGTATTAAAGAAGAATACTGCCTGTTCTCAGCTGATCAACGTCTCACAGGCAACCAAGATATTGCGAAATAGTGGGTTTTTTTATACCACCATTAGTCCATACTACCATTCCGCTTTTGCTCTCCTTGCTTTATGGGCTCTAGACAAATTATATTCGATCGACGATAGCGATTGTAGAAAGGCCAATTTTTTTGTTATTGACTACGTGTTATTCCGGTAACGCATCCTTTTTAGGGTTCCGTACCTCAAAAGGAAAAAACGGAACCCTTATAGGATCACTTTGTTGTCCGTCTGTCCGTCCGTCCGTCTGTCAAGACCCTTTTTCTCAGGAACCCGTGGAGGTATGAAGCTGAAATTTATATCAATTACTCAGGTCTACTGTCCCTTGAAGCTGTGAAAAAATCAAACTTCTAAGCCAACGCAATCAAAAGATACAGCCGTTTATGCCGCAAATTTTCGACACTTGCAAGGGAATCAAAACCTACAGGGTGCTTCCCGTGAACTCAGAATCTTGAAATTTGGTACGAAGCAACGTCTTATAGCATAGATAAAGGAAAAATTACGAAAACCATAAATTTTTAGTTACAACTAACTTTTTTTTTAATTTAACCTTACTACCCATTTCCTCATAAACGCGTAGAGGTATTAAATTGAAATTCATACCAAATACTCAGGTCTATAATACCTTTAAGCTGTAACAAAATCAAACTTCTATGTCAACGCAATCAAAAGAAACAGCAATTTAAGCTGCATATTTTGAAACTCGCAAGTACTCGCAAGGGAATCAAAACCTAAAGGGTACTTCCAGTCGACCTAGAATCTTGAAATTTGGCATGAAGCAACGTTTTATAGCACACATAAAGGAAAAATTCCGAAAACCTTAAATTTTTAGTTACATTACAAAATATATATATTTATTTTTTAATAAATATAAACTTATTACTTTTTTCCTCATGAACGCGTAGAGCTATCAAGTTGAAATACTTACTTAGTACTTAGTTACTTAAACGATAAAGAGATCTTTGTCTTAAATTTATGCTCCTCCATCTTTCCCCATTGTAATGTTATGAATTTCATTTTGCAATAAGATTACCATAGTTATGACTCGATTGTCGTAATGAACGAACTTTGTAAACCTTGCAGGTTTGTACGGAACCCTCGGTGCGCGAGTCCGACTCGCACTTGGCCGGTTTTTTTGTGATTAACCAGGTGTCATTTCGGTGCCGCATCCTTTTTTTGATAAACCCGGTGTCATTTCGGTAAAGTATCCTTTTTGTGATTAACCACGTGGCATTTCGGTAACGCATCCTTTTTGTGATTGACCTCGTGCCATTTCGGTAACGAATCCCTTTTTGTAATTGACCTCGTGGCATTTCGGTAACGAATCCTTTTTTGTGATTGACCTTGTGTCATTTTGGTAACGCATCCTTTTTTTGACTAACCACGTGACATTTCGGTAACGCATCCTTTTTGTGATTGACCTCGTGGCATTTCGGTAACGAATCTCTTTTTGTAATTGACCTCGTGGCATTTCGGTAAGGAATCCTTTTTTGTGATTGACCTTGTGGCATTTCGGTAACGCATCCTTTTTTGTCTTCGAAACCATCATTATCCCTGAGGTCTTTAGTTTCGTATTTCTTTCACACTTAATTATCTTCTGTATAATATGCTACTTCAATGGATGTTACCTGTTGCAATAGCTGCAGTTTTGCGTACGTGACGTGAAAAATCTTATCAGAATCTATATTTTACCTGTTTTCAATCAATCATAAACATGTTTTGGGTAAGCAATGAATCCTCTTCAAATTTATCGGATTTCTGGCAGGTGAGGCTATGAATCGAACTCTTTATTGAGTACTCTAATGACTGTGCATCTGATGTCATGTTATTTGTTTTCTTGAAAGTCGGAAATTATCCCAAGGATACAGACACCCGGGATAAAAAGTCATCGTAAAAACCTATGTCCTTATCCAGGTCTGTACGGTTCATCCGTGTGCCAAGTTTCTTCCAAATCCGATTAGCCGTTAAGGCGTAAAATGGTAACATACAGATAGACTTACTTTAGCATTTATAATATCACGAACGGATATGGATGTACACGAATCAACATTGTGATGTCTACGTCATGCACATCAGTCTCGAGTCTGCTGTAATAGGCGTCTCAATGACTGCTATCATAAAGCGATACCAACCAAGGGGATACCGCCATAATCACGCTTGCTAGACGTGACTGTTGTTTGATTATACACCAAGCTACGAATGAGTAGACAAAGGAGAACGTTGATACATAATTCAGAGGCTTTAGAGTCTACACATATTTTCATAGCGTTGACGACGACGCGACGGACGGTCGAATGCGAAAATGTAATTTATTGATCAAGTAACATTTCGATTACGCTTTTTAATCTTTCTAATATTATAAACGAGAAAGTTTGGATGTGAGTGTGGACGTATGTTTGTAACTCAATCACGCCAGAACGGCTGAACGGATCTGAATGAAATTCGGCACAGTGATAGATTATTGTCTGGAATAGCACATAGGATTTTTCATCCTGGTATAATGTTCCCTTGGGATAATAAAACACTTTTCACGCGGGTGAAGCTAGTCCCATATATTCTTGACCTTCTTCCAATCGCTGTCGCAACGTTTTCATTGATAGAATGTCACTCGTCTAGAGCGTCTGAGCTGTATTAAGCTGTTCTCATTTCTACACTCAGCATCACAAAAATCGCACCTTTTACTCCTAATATTTTCAGTTCAATAGTAAGAGTATGACTTGGGCACAAGACGCACCACCGCTTGTCGCTTACGTACTTTGTGCTATGGTACACAAATGGAGTACCTATTTATTCAGCTCTCAGAAAAAGTTAAGGATGTTATCGTGTTTCTTGCGGGAATTGTAAAATTGTATTCTATTCAAAGTCTGGGTGGTGAATGGCTCTTATTTGTGTCTTTTAAGTGGCTTCTCAAAATTCGATCAAAGTGATCATCCACTGCTTAACCGGACGAACCTGTGGAGACTAAGCTATATAACCTCCAGCCAGGCACAAAATTACTAAACCTAAGCGACAACGCTGAGGGCTACCCCCTGTGGGGTCGAACCTCTGCTCAGGGCGTCGCTGGGGGGACAACTAAGGCTGGATCTTAATAAAGGCTCTCATTTGACCTTGATCAGCCGTTTTATATCCTTCTAGGGTGGTGCAACAACGGCTCCTGTAATGCGTATTTTAACAAAAGTTAGTTGTATAACGGCTCGTGCTCTGAAGAATTGTGTTATTTATGAAATCTAACTGTTGTTAATTTAAACGTTATTATTAAACATACTTTCAGTAAATACCAATATTAAATAGGTTTCATGCATGCGTTTATGGCAGGACAGGCTTGAATGCTGTTTTCGAAGAGGTAAAATTTTTGTGATGCTGAGTGTATTTTCATACATATTATTTTTAGACATTAGGTATCATCTACAGCACAATCATAATGACAAAGTTACCTTTTCTTTTTGGCAATTTGCCCTGTGAAAGTTTCTGTAAACGGATTAGCGTCACTAGCTGAACTATTCAGACTCTCCAATTAAAAAGCGCTAAAATTACTACCTAATATTACTGTCAGTAGTCGTGTAATAGGAATCGGACGTAAGAGGACACGCCATTTATGTTTCCATATAGAACGCCAAAATGTCTCATCACTCAAAAGCTCACATGATTTGCAAACGAAGCTGGTTTTGGCACGCGACCACTATTATGTGAGGAACCACTTTTTTTGATGACTTTGTCGAGTTTACGAGGCGTTTATGTCATCGAACTTTGTTGATGTTGATTGTTACTCTTATATTTATGTGTTTATTTCAGGCATGTATGAAAGGTCAGGCACCTAATTGCGTAAGTGAATTCGGCAAGGCAAAGGGTTTGACCGTCATCAATCGACCAAACAAATAGACGGAAATCCACATCGCGTCTTTCATCTCGCATGTGATTGGTCGATTGATGGCGGTCAAACCATTTCCCATGTCGAATATACTTGCGCAATTAGGTTGCAGGTGCGCAATACTCATAACCAGTGTACGTGTACGAGAGTATGACTAGATGTATGAACGTAAATGAAGCGATAGGAGTAAGTAAGAATCGTATCAGGGAGCGTTCTGTAATGTCTGCCTACCACAAGGCAAAAAAGCGTGAGTTTATACGTCCCACGCGCGAAATTTGAAAATAATCCCAAGGAAACATATTAGCGGGATAAAAATCCTATGTGCTATTTCTGACTATAATCTATTTCTGTGTCGAATTTCACCCAGATCCGGCAAGCCGTTTCAGCGTGAAGAAGTAAAAACACACAAACTTTCGCCTTTATAATATTAGTGTGATATACAGGGTTAAAACCCTGTATAAGTAAGATGTGTTTATTTCAGGAAGGTAGGTACATAGATAGAAAAAAAAATAGTTTTTAAAAAGGTAATCAATATTAAGAAGCTTAACCACTTCCCAACAATGTTTTGGTCGGCCTCTAATCTAACTGTCGTAACTTATTACCAGTTTTTATCTAACCTCCGCAACCCAATAACTGAGTACCTTGCCAAGGCTAGTGTCTTATTCTCTGGCTTCTGATTGCTCTATCCGTAACGACTGCCAAAGGTCTGCTAATGTCAGGCGGTTAGTAATGCAAAGTTACCCATGCACCCACGTAAATCG
Organism: Orthosia gracilis; assembly: GCA_947562075.1. Taxonomy (NCBI): domain Eukaryota; kingdom Metazoa; phylum Arthropoda; class Insecta; order Lepidoptera; family Noctuidae; genus Orthosia; species Orthosia gracilis. The sequence goes on from OX387264.1 coordinate 32,232,135, forward strand.
GCGAATTTGAAAATGAAAAGAGAGAGAAGCAGAAACTCTTTCACAAAAAAAATAACCGTATAGTGCAAAATAACTTTCGTTTCGGAAGTCGGTGTCGCAAATCGATAAAAACATGAGGTATGAAAGACATTTTTTTTAGTGTTGGTTCACCATCACTGCAAATTGAGCAAGTTCCATAGTACATACCTACAGGATTGACAATATACCCATAATACCTAACTCAATTTATACATCCGTGCTGTTTGTCGCTAAAGAGTTCAGTTGTATACTCCATATCATGAAAACTCCCTTACCGATTTTTAGGAAACTTAGTGCAAGTTTCCTAAAAATCGGTAAGGGAGTTTTGACATTTTTTGAGAAATACTTAACCAATAAAAAAAAAACCAAATCGGTTCAGCCAAACACGACAAAATCGCGGATAAACATATAAACATACAAGTCATATGAGAACCTCCTTTTGAAGTCGGTTAAAAAAAAACCATTCATTTTCTCCACTTTTACAATCACAACAACTCTGTCACAGCTGACTCACACACACACATACCTACATGGTTTGTTATAACAGTCCCTGTCTAGAAGTTTATTTCCATTGTGGCGTCTTGAGTGCCCCACTCCACGTGACAAGCTCACATGACCGGCAAGACGACGTGACCGACTGACGGACAGAAATAATTGTTTATATATAGATAGTATTAATAATGGTCGCCCGTGTGGGCTTGTTACCAGTCCGACAATCCTTTTTTGATGAAAGGCTTACTTAAGGTTGGTCGGCAACAAAATATTATATAAATGTTACAGTGGTTAATACCTTCGGCAGAAAGCTTCGGTGTCATACCTAATTAGTCTCAGATCCCGGCAGTTTTATTTGCTCACTATGATTAGTTATTTGATCGCAAAGTCGTTTAAGTAGCTGTAATAAACATTTCCTCGATCAAGGATACCCCATTATACCAGGTTGTCTATGCAGCGACCAACCTGGGCCAAATTTGGCAGAGTGTGATATCTGTTCCTCCAAAGTTTCCATCTCTGATCAGACGCGTTGTTCTCCAATCAATCAATCTGCCTAGCCTTTTCCCAACTATATTGGGGTCGGCTTCCAGTCTTACCGGATTCAGCTGAGTACTAGTGTTTTACGTGGAGCGACTGCCTATCTGACCTCCACAACCCAGTAACTGGGTAACACGGTACCCCTTGGCAAGACTGGTGTCAGATCTCAAGCTTCTGACTACTCGTAACGACTGTCAAAGATCTTCAAATGACAGCCGGGACCAACGGCTTAACGTGCTTTCCGAGGCACAGAGGAAACTCGGTATGTTGAAATGGTCACCCATCCGCGGACCGACCTCGTCAAGCGTTGCTTGACCTTGATGATCGACCAGTGCGGCTGTTATTATTTAGCCACGAGCTCCTCACGCGTTGTTCTCCAAAGTGGTCGTAAATCAAACACAATACTACTCATTCAACAATCTAAATTCTATTGAATAAGGTGGTGCACCTAAGTGGCGAAAAACTTTACTACTTTTTAGGAATCCGTACCCGAAGGGTCCAAACGGGGCTCCGTTTGGATCGCCCGACGTCCGACGTCTGTCACACAATTTTGTTCCGAAGAATTTTGTAACTTCCCGTTGACCTATGAACTTGAAATTTGGTGATAATGTTTTTTATTACGTATATTTTACTAACAAATACCAATATATTGATAAACCTGATTTTTTCTATGGTACGGAACCCTAAATGTGCGAAGTCCGACACGCTCTTAGCCGGTTCTTTTTATTTACAAGATAAATGTAAATGATCGAATACACTTATTTGTTTACATGATGTAACACTACTATGATCAATTTGTTATTAATTAGGCAATGTTCCGCTGTTGTCATTTTCTAATCACCATAGTTAACCTGATATCATTTAGTTTCCGCAATACAAGCTAGCAACGCTGATTGAGATAGCTTAGCAACAGTGCACTTGAGCTGATAAGGATTGATTAGCTCAAGTGGCTGATTAAGCGCTTTTCCATTGACCGCTTAGGAAATTCCCATTGATTCTAGTAACATCCTTTTTCCTTATGATAAGAGGTTATCCAATATTTTTGTGTTAAAAACACAATGCACAGCTACCGCAGCTTCCTGTAGCTAATGTTGCTAATTAGGTCGTACCTATACACTTGTACATAAAGCCTAGTACAGTAGGCATATATAATCATTGCCACGACCGGCAAATTACTATTATATTACTCGGTTGCAGTGCGGAGCCTGGCTGTGTGCTCGGTTGATGGCAGTAGGCTGGAGGCTCGCCCCCTATAATATACGGCTTAATAATAACTTGCGAAATGTATGGGTGTAGATACTTATAGCTGCCCTCTACTCAACCCTTCGGGGAAGCCAACCAACAAAGCCAAGCTAGATTATTTACTGATCTTCATGCTCGACGTCCCTGGCGTAGGATGGCGAACTTTATTAGAGAATACGCCATTAAACTATATATATATTTTTAAATGTGAAAATGCCGTGCCGCCAAAGAATCTTGAATGGGTGACTTAATAAAAAAATGTTACTGGTTAACTCTTTATTTTCAACCCGAAATTCATACAGCAATAATATCATTTACAGATTTATGTTTTATCGATATAAAGGTAGAAATCGATGACATTCCTGCAATTTCAAATTATCTAGATGTTATATAACCTAATGTGCTCGAAAATTGATGGCGTGCCACCTCTAGCACGCGTGCTGTAGTTTCACCATCCCTTTGCCATCGTTGCCTACGAGAATAGTTCAGAGGGTCAGGAACTTATTGAGAGTGGCGTACTTTATAGGGTATAAACTATTTCGTTAAACGTTCAGACTCTTGATGCACCTCTCAATGTGACAAGGCATTGATTATTTTGATAAATCATAATAGACAATCAGCTGCATACATACATGCTGGAATGCACTTTAGAGGACCTAAATAACGCAACTGACGCTGCTATTGGCGTGGCTACAGGGTCCCAAAATATCAGAAGAGTTTTCCATCGACTAGAAAAGAAGAAGAAGTTACACACCGTTTTCATCATTAACAAGCACTCATTGTGTGTATATGCGACATGATTCATTTAGAAACAATGCACATATGTGTTACTAACATAGTTGTAAGTTTTACTAACCATTTTTTGAGTCATGGATACTCGATTAAAGAGAAATTCTATTCTATTCTATTCTAATGCATCTGCTTCTGATTTTGCAGATAAGTTTTGGAGGTGATTAACACTCGTAATTAGATGAGTCGCCTACTCGGGTAAAACTTATCCAAAAGAATAAAGATTTTACGATCCCACACTTCCTGACTCCGGTTTAGATAAGCCTTAGCTGAAGTATTTTTAAATCCTTCCTAAACAGATACCAACTTACATTATCCAAAATCAACTTCCTTGTCAAGTCTTAGCAAGTTATTTAATGTCAATGTCAATGTTTATTTATTTATTTATTCATTAACACATACATTAATAGGTAGCTCTGTAGTCTCTATGTCTCATAATTTGAGCTAGGTATGTAATTGATCATGGAGGAATCTAGGTCACTGTCTGCAGGTTTACAATTGATTTTTCTTATTGATAATAGCGACCTTGGGATGATTTATTTTATAAACAAGGAAATATATATCCGAGTTCCAAATACTTACGATAGTAGGTGTTCTGTTAAGAATTTGATTGAGATGTCTCTGTCGTATTCATATTCTAAACTTTTCAAGAATTAGTTTTATTGAAGACGGTGTGAAATGAGTGCAGTACCTCAACTTTAGGTTACCTACGTCAAGTTTGGATGCAGATCTTATGAAATTTATCCAAAGTGTGGATGTCTTGCTAACGAGTTCAGTAAGATACCGGATGCAGCCAGCAGGTAAGTTTTGAAACCGAATCAAACATAGGTAGGCTAGGAAGATGCTGATGATGAGATAGATTGCACAATAAAACACACGGCAGTTTTAAGGACACCGCAGTTAGCGGTATTTTCACACGTTACTCTAAAACACACAGCACCGTTTAGTTCACACTCTTGCGGTTGATCTGCACACGACGGGATAGTGACGTAAACGTTTACAAAGTGACGTTTTATTTGATTTAAAAACTTTCTTTTTTTAAGAAACCGGTGTTTACTAGAAGTGCTAACGCGGTAAATCCAAGGTTATCGCAAAATATTAAAATGAACTGTGATATAACGATGCCGTATTTAATGGAGAGATAAGGTTTAAATAATAATGATATTTTGTATGAATCAATAATTTATGTCGTGTGATTGCTGGTTGATTGATTGCTGAGAGCTGACCTAGTAATCGTTGTTGCTAAGCGTTTGATGTTCATGGAAATGCTATTATAAGAAAACTATGCATGGATACTTGATATGAAGCTGAAGGCAACTGACCATTGACCTAATCTTGGGACTCGGTCCCATCGAGAGCTTATTACCTAGTTTGCTGTACTTCCAAACCATTGAACTATTTATTATGTTGCCATTGCTGCCTAGCCTTGAAGATCTATTTGCATTGTAGATATACTAGTTAATAGCTGGTACTCCGACAGGTATGGGCGCTTGCCTAGCCTGCTAGAACAAAATGCGACTGTCATATATTATGTAGGTAGATCAGTGTCTTGTCATTATAATAATATTAAGGTTGTGGGTACTCAATAAATATTGAGTCTTGGTCAACCCGTCTTTCATTTACTACAGCGACAATACACGCTAACTGATCTTGTCACCAAGAAAAGAATTGTATAGTCAGTTCTGGAAATAAATATTCTAACTGTACTCATGGGTGGAATAACAAAGATAACGTTGCAAAGGACTAGTCAACTTACGTTATAAATACTTATCTCCTTTACCGAATCATCGCAAATCTGCTTTCTAACTGGCACGGGTCGGCGCCAATCGCTGACGGGTTTTACACAATTCTCGGGGCTCATCAAGATATGCAATGTTTTCTAGGTAGACTTACAAAAAGTCATGTGACAGCAAATGGAACAGAAAATAGAGTCAATTATTTGTTCTTCTTCTTTCCGTTTGAGGATGTGGCCACCTCTGGTGTCAGAGTTAATCAAGCCGCCTCTGGGAACCCCACAGGCCTCTGACTTGGTTATTTCAGACTTACATAAACTGTATAAGTCCAGTTTCCTCACGATGTTTTTCTTCCAAAAATTTGCTCTTATTATAAGAAGAGAAATTAATAATAGCTATAAGAGTTTGATAGCTATTATTAATTGTTTGTTAATTATCTTTTTATACTATTTCTGGGACACAGCCTTCATAGGATGAACAAAATAGAAAATAATATTTTGTTTACTCTTTATTCATTTTCATTTTAAAATATTTATAACAACCATAAAAATCAACAAAATGCATTATTATTAATATGTCGCATCATGGCTGGCCGATAGATGCAAACCATCGGGAAGTCAGTATGCATACCCTTAGGTTGAGATATCGTGTGTGGGCAGGTCGGTAGGTACAGTCGTGAAAATGAAATCACACAAATTATTCGATACACTGGGTTTATTTAAATAATTCACAGTTACAATCTTGCTTACTAAAATTACGGATCGACACTGATTATACGACGTCTTAGCTCTAAGGCTGTCAGTACTCAACTACTATATTTTGCTGTCCCCACCACACAAGTCGTTAGAGAAAGCGCGCCACAGCGTTCTTGATTTGCCGACAGGTGGCGTGCTCGTGATTTGTTTTGACGTCCGTACTATTGACTAAACCCGACAAATACATAATAACTGTTGACATTATAATATGATACTTGTGATTCGCCTTTCAAATGTTTTTATCAAAATAAAAAACATTTTTACCAAAAAACACTACCGACTGCCAAATCAGAAAACTACAAAGTGAAAAATAACTTTATTTTTGGAAGTCGGTGTGTTTAGTAGGTACCAATTTTTTGCGTTATGGACACCGACTTCCAAAAATAAAGTTACTTTTCACTTTGTAGTTTTCTTATTTGGAAGTCGGTAGTATTTTCTTGTAATTTTATTATTATTTTTTACCTTTTAGTTGTACGTACCTAATACGAGTAGACAAGTAATTTAGTAAGTAGGTACCTTACTAAATTACTTGCCTATGTTAATACCACAATAGATTACCCGAATATCATGAAACTGAACATGACCGGTGAAATGTGAGTATACCAAGGTGAACTGTACACATCTGCGTACTCCTTCAGAGCGTATTGGCGTGATGTTATGTTATATAATGGTAAACAATAAACAGACATGTGATTGCAGCCATCACGAGAGATTTGGCGTTATTTATTGAAGGGTTCTGTTTGTATATCTGCGAAATTATTCACCAAATTAAAATGGGACCAATTTTTGAACATACTGTTTCAAACAAAAAAAAAGAATTTTCAAAATAGGTTCACAATTGACGGAGATATCGGTGAAAATACACAAAAAAAAAATCAAACATAAAGTCGAACATAGAACCTCCTCCGTTTTGGTATGTCGGTTAATTAGGTTATCATCAAAACGTATCATTCCCTAAAAGCTTTCTCTTCTTGTCACTCTTACTCATAACAGATAGTAATCTCGAGGAAATCCATAAATTCTTCATAACTAGGTACTTTATTTTTTTCGATAATACCGTCCCGTCATATTTCCTAATAGGTACTTACTTCGACAGGACGACATAGTAACACAATTATTATCAGAGCCTTTCAAGAGTTAATTGGTGCTTAATTGCTTATCGTTAAACCAACAGTTGTCGACGATAAGTGAACCAACCCATAGTATATTATGTCTACGTGCGCAGGAGTGCGTAGCTTGAAAGTTTGGAAACATACGGTCCAGTAACGACTACAGTACAGTTGAAAGTTAACTCCGTGCGTTTAAGCGTTTTGGCGATAACTATTATTGGCATCAATTGTAGCAGCTCACAATTTAGTTTTGCAGTGGTTGGTCAATAATGTGTAGACCTTGACACAAAAAAAATACTCTTAGAAAGGTATTTTAACCGACTTAAAAAGAAGGAGGTAATTAATTCGACTTGTACATAGACTGCCATTTGGTCCGTCGCGCGTGTAATCCACCACGCGGGCTCAGTGCGGGTTGGTGGATATCATATGTCTTCGAATTTTCTTTCTAAGGCATGATTTCCTCACGATGTTTTCTTTCACCGTTTTGAGAGTAGTGGTGATGAAATAATTTACACAAAGTATAGCGCCTGCCTGGGTTCGAACCCACGACCCACTCGTAAGTCGCGGCCGATACCACTGGGCCACCACTGCTCTTCACATCACACTATTATAAATTATCAGAACTTTGTCTGAGTCATAAATATAAATTCGATTTCTTGGAAACAATATAGGAAATAATGGAAAACCCAAAACCCTCAATAGGATTTTAAATTCCTTGAATCAATTAATAAATGTTCAAATTCGGTTTATTCCATTACTCCCCTGGAAATATCAAGAACGTTTGATTAATTGAAGCCAAAAAATAATCCAGACAAGATAAAAAAACCCAAAACCTAACTAACAGTCACGTATAACCTAGTTTTTATTCCATATAACAATAAACACATATATAAATGGCCAAGACATGTTAACTTTAACAAGCTGATAACTAACTAGAAATGGTCTACAAAGCCAGCCGGTGCATCAGTAAACTGTCTTCGATCACAAATTAACCTATTTTCCACAATTGGCTCCTTGTTGGCTAGGCGAGTAAGCATTCCATAGATTTTGGATACATTCTCCGTTTGATTGGTTGATTGTATGCCAATCAAATTGACTTCAGTTACTAAGGAGTCCAAAGGTTGTGGATTTTTGTTTAGCGTTGGTCCTGTGGCTCCAAGCGATATCCAAAAGTCACGTGATCAATCTCTTACATTTTGACATGTCGACTATCGCCATTGCTAACATGGAATGCCACTGGTCTAGAGCCTCTAGTAAACAATGTGCCATTCTATCGACGATAACGATTGCCATAATGCCAAATTGTGAGGGATGGATCACGTAACACTTCGATAGCGCTCGTCAATTCCATACATTTATGACTTTTTGTGAATAGCCATAACCACGCTTTTGCTAATTGAATGTCACTCGTCGAGCCTTTGGCTTGTCTCTGCATACTAAAGCCCATGCTAAAGCCTCTTTTGCTGACCACAGAATGTTCATATTTTATTACACAAAAGCCATGACCATATTCCCCAAGATTTTCAAATGGGTCGAAGATCACAATTTGTTTACATTGGCTAACTGATGCTTCTATCACATTCCCTTGATGACCTACCACTACAAGACACTGTCGAAAATTCGTGTCTTATTTTTGCCGTTTCAGCATTTTCCTTGCTAATCAGAAAGTACAAGTCACGACTTTATTTAGAAATCACTATATTCAGAATTCGTGTAAACAAATCCCATTAACTTTACGGCTTTTCTGCATAATTGTGAGTCATTTCCAGAACACTGCAGTTAAAGCAAAGCCAAGGGACCGCCCCTGCTTCGCATAACTTAATAATCTCATTCACGCTCAAACAGAATGAACGCCATTGACCCAAACAAACTACGAAGTTCATTGGATCATAATAAATGCATGGTTTTCCTTAATTCCTTCAATAGCGTGAATCAATCTATTTTGAGAGTAATGAGGAAACACCGAGTTCCACGGAAGATTGTTGAGCTGAAACCGCAAGTTCTTAATAAAAGCTCATTATGGAGTTACATCATCAAGTTCGAATTAATCGAATATTTCAAGTTAAAATGTTGCTTTTTAATTGTTTATGGAAGTAAACAATACTGCAGGCTTATTAAGTATCTTTGCAAGAGCAAAAAGATACTCGTAGCGATCAAACGCTTTATGTCATAAAAGTCGGAATTACCTGCAGTGTAGGTATTGTAGGTTCTACACAATCGTCTGCTAATCGCTCGCTGTTTGTCAAAAGCACTTATTTAAAAAAATACAGCCAACAACTCTAAAACTTCTGTATGGAAGAGCAATTATTGCGCAAAAATCGCTATCATTTTGCTCTTGCAAAAGATACGTAATAACCCTGCGGTTTTATACTGGATTTATTAAAAGTTTATCCTCATTCGGAGGCATTTCAATTACGAGACAGGTTAGACCAAAGCGGAAGAAAGGAAGTGGCAAATATCTTAACACATTTATTTATACTGGATTTATTAAAAGTTTATCCTCATTCTGAGGCATTTCAATTACGAGACAGGTTAGACCAAAGCGGAAGAAAGGAAGTGGTAAATATCTTAACACATTTATTTATACTGGACTTATTAAAAGTTTATCCTCATTCTGAGGCATTTCAATTACGAGACAGGTTAGACCAAAGCGGAAGAAAGGAAGTGGTAAATATCTTAACACATTTATTTATACTGGATTTATTAAAAGTTGGCTTGTGTTTAAACACCGCCCAAAAAAGTACCTATTTTACTACCAAAAAAATTCTAAACGGTTACCAAAATGGATAAATGGTCACCAAATAACGTTTCCTAAAATATTATGAAATAAATCCATTTTTTCGTATTATTGACTGCCAAAAAAATATATGGACGCCTTTGAAGTCGACGGAGCCCCGCTGCGCGGGGCTCCTATTTCCGTCCGCAGGGTCTAAAGTAACCTAACACGAACGAGATGACGGGAGCCGAGTTCGCTCGCTTTGCTCGCTCACTTCAGCTCCCGTCATCTCGTTCGAACCTAACCTGTCCGTGTCGGGGTGCCCTAAGCTCCTGAGCTCGCTTCGCTCGCTCTTGGACTAATTCGTTAAAAACACGAATACACCCGGTATATTAATCTTTGAGTTGGATAGAATTTGGTGACCGTTGATCCATTTTAGGAACCAAAAATAATATTTGTGCGAGGTTTGCGATTTTTCTTATTTTATTTTATTTATTTTGGATCATAATATTATATACTTTAGTGCCCTTTTAATAAAGTCAATTGATTTTTTTTGGAGTTGTTTATTTTATTTGGTGCCTAAGCTTAGAGTCTTAAAAATATTTTTGATGACCGTCTAAATTATACCCTTAAAAGTTTACCCTCATTCGGAGGCATTTCAATTACGAGACAGGTTAGACCAAAGCGGAAGAAAGGAAGTGGTAAATATCTTAATACATTTATTTATACTGGATTTATTATAACTTTATCCTCATTCTGAGGCATTTCAATTACGAGACAGGTTAGACCAAAGCGGAAGAAAGGAAGTGGTAAATATCTTAACACATTTATTTATACTGGATTTATTAAAAGTTTATCCTCATTCTGAGGCATTTCAATTACGAGACATGTTAGACCAAAGCGGAAGAAAGGAAGTGGTAAATATCTTAACACATTTATTTATACTGGATTTATTAAAAGTTTATCCTCATTCGGAGGCATTTCAATTACGAGACAGGTTAGACCAAAGCGGAAGAAAGGAAGTGGTAAATATCTTATCACATTTATTTATACTGGATTTATTAAAAGTTTATCCTCATTCGGAGGCATTTCAATTACGAGACAGGTTAGACCAAAGCGAAAAAAATAAAGTGGTAGATATCTTAACACATTTATTTTTATGAGAATTCATTAGGTGTAAAGAATCTAACAAGATTAGAGCCATCGCAAGGAATGACATGCCTTTAAGAGGAAACATATGTGACTTTGACCTATAATTTTGTTTACACCGCATGTTCCTGGATGCATAACTAATTCTGTTTAAAATAAACATGTGGTTTTGACAAATGAGTGCGGTAAACATTTGGCAGAAATTATCCTTGAGTTCACCGTTTCATTCCGGGGGTTTCTGATCTCGAGGATTCCTAATGGTGTTTCATAATCCTAATATACCAAATATTAGGAATCTGGCTGAGGTGGTGGATGAGAACAGCAAAGAGATTAAAGTCGCCGGCGGACTGAGGCCCCGGTTCTCTAGTCCTGGGTGGCCTCGAAATCTCGATAAGTTAATCAAATTCTAAAGAAGGCATTTGGATTTGGTTGGAGGCCCCATAGATAAAAATAAAAAAGCTTAAAACGGACTATTTATAATTTACAAAGGCACAAAATTAAAATTGCTTATATAGCAATGGCTTAATGGCTATATAATATAGCACCTGCACCGGCCTATCAGCGCTCGTCGGAACAATCTGCGCTGGTAGATAGGCGCAGGCTTCCTGCTTTCTATGTGTATAATGTGTTATAATATCGGGCGGATTACGAGCGGGTGGCAGGTCGACAAGCCCCAGGCTATCGTCCTGTGGGGCCAACATATCTTGAGCAACCTTTTTTAATCAAACCTCAAACGAGGCCAAAATATGTTCAGTTAGAAATTATATTAGAAAGACGCAGTTTGGAGTTAGAAAGGGAGGTCCTAACTACAAACTGCGTCTTTCTTTATTATTATGTCTGTAAATAAAAAATGAGGGAGCCAACATTTTCGAGCTCGCTTTACTCGCTGTGGCATCCTACGGCCTTTTTTAACAGAATCTATTTGCATAACTTAACAAAGTAACTGAGATTTTTGTATGAATAGTCAAATTATCCAAGGCGGGGTATCAGACGTTCGACACTTCGCTCTCTCTTGCATACGTTCTTTTGATTCTCAATGTTTGCCGAATAAGTCAATAAAGTGTAGGTTGAAAAATGCCGTATAAGAAGGAGGAGAAAAGATTTTTGTGACCTGTGGTTGCTTTACTTGCTCTATATCCTGCACGAGAGCTCAAGAGGAAACCTAAACTTTGTGAGCCGAAGAATAAAAATTTACGAGCTCGCTTCGCTTGCCCTTTCATTTTAATTTCTGCGGTCCCTCTAAGGTTTTGCATGTTGAGCCCCTGTTTATTTGATCCGCCCGGGCCCCTAAAGCTTAGTCCGCCATTGATTAGAGTGGACCTGTTCAGTTAGTACATAGTGAAAATATATAAACCTAAAGTTAGTAAACTAAAATCGATCAACTCTTGTTCAAAGCAAAATTTTACTGTCCTATATAAAAGGTTTAGTTGTAAATGAAGGCTGAACAAAATATACTTTAGACTCTAGTACACTACAACCACAGTTTAACAATTGTAATATTGTCTTACTATAGCCTACATGGCCTCCCAACCAGCACAAAAGCTTGCTAATGAGCTATTTTGCGTATATAACTACAGTTAGAAGCTGCTTGAGTCAGCTGCATAGCGCGCTATGTAACCCTTCTGCAGCTGCTAAGAGGGCGCCTTATAGATCCTATTTAATTAATAGATCCAGTAGAGTTGCATAATAGCGCTTGTAATTTCTCTCAACCGCTATTTTCACACATTAAGCACCCTTATGAAGTGAAAAAGCGGTTGAAAGGTGATATCGACACTAAATGAATGCACGAACATCACATTCACTCATTATTTAATTCACTATGAATCGTAGATTGTAGCTTGCAGTGATATATTGTGTTTTTGTTGGCATATAAAGTTATCAGATATTTATATATCCATCTATATGGCAGCATGTAATGAAATAATAATATGGCGCAATTTTTATGTACATATAAGATTTGATTAACGCGACTTGTTTAGATTAAAAACATCGGCAAACGTTTTCGAAATTAAATTATTGGGCCCTCAATTTATTGAAGATCTTAAAATATTTATAATGCCAAATGCATTATATTTTATATGTTTGTAGCTGCGAGTCCAAAATTGTTGTCTTAATTTTGATAATTATTGAATGGATAACTAACGATAACATGATTGATGCGATCTTACTAAACTGTGCCGTGCGTTTAAATAAACAGAAATATATGAACAAATCAAATAATTGTCTCAGAAAATGGCGTCAATATTATTGCAGCCTTTGTTTCTAATATTTGCTATTGTAGCCCTCTTTCTGCAGAAATGGGTGATAAAAATCAGTGTTGAGAAGCTTCTAGTTCCATGTATGCTGCTAAATTCTTTGTTCTAGAACTTCAACCTACATTTTTCTTTTGTATTAGGTACATTTAAACATATAAGTATTACATATTTTTGAAATCATCTTTTAAAACCTTTTATTTTGATACCCCAAACGATGGGTATTGTAAGAAAAAATATTGGGACCCTACAATATGGTGCCCAAAAGGCTCCATTTTTCTATTTTCCAATTTTAATGTAGCCAGAGACACTCGCAAGGTTAAGACGAATCGATTGACGTAAGAATCATCAAAATCGGCCAACGCGTTTGGTCTCTAGAACGTCACATAGGAACAAACATACATACATAGACTGATTAACATATTACCCTCCTTCGGCAGTTGGGTAAATATCGCTAGTCATAGGGGTGCATTAAAACGGTCTCTATTTAGATAGAATATCTATGGCTAGTCTAACGCATCCTTAAACACATTACCCTCCTTCGGCAGTCGGGTAAAAAGCAAAGTTTGTTAATATATTTTTTCAAGAAAATAAAAACATACTGCTCAAGTCGTGGTATAACTATATTGTATTGGCTTATCAAATATACGCGAATTATTATAATAAAATCCGATAAGTAAGCCAAAAGTGCGGCCAGGTTTAAAACGTTCTCCATTTTATGAAAAGCTGGTATTTCCTAACATAAAGCACTGCAGACTCCATAGTATTTCTACAAAAAGGAAGTTTAAAGCTAAGGAGCTAATTTTATCTCAAATTCGTTACAGAAACCGTAAGAAGTAGATTAGTCACAATTTTGCTATTCTATGCAGAACAGCGTGGCAGCGTGACATTCACGCGGGACCGCAGTGCAGTCAAAGGTAATCTGAAATGCCATGCGAAACTATTATGCGACTAAAAGTGGCAAAAAAGATACAAATCTAACTATTGTGTAGTTAATGGTGCCATAAAAATAACTTGGGTTTCTGCTGCGTTATAAGCTATAATGTAAGCTGTTATCGAACTCTTGCCTAATTCTGACTCGCTGATGCCACCCCTTTAGACATTGGAGCTTTAAGGAAAGCTGTATTTTTCACTAGTGTGCTAGTTGGGCTATATCCAGCAGAAGACGTCTTTCGACTGAAATGATGATAATGATAACACTGCAATAGACTACATACGTATAAAAGTTCTATAGATGTCTATGTTTATACAATATACTAAACTAAACAAAGTATATTCGCCCGCCGCACAACGCGATGGAAAATGAAAGTTTTACGACCACTATAAAACCTATTGTACACAGTAAAGTTTAACTGCAAAACGAATAGTATTGTTAGCCTCTACATATTTGCAAACTTAATCAAATTGTTTATGCAGTTTCTATTAATGATTTTAGAAAGGCAAATTGTATCGCTACTTAAATCCTGATGGTTCTACTACTACTAATGATTACTTCAAGTGGTGTTTCAGGCCTATATACCAAATCAGTCCAGGACCACCAGTCGCTACGACTGCGGATAAATAATATAATAATAATAATAAGCCTTTATGATTTATCATCCATGAGGTTTTACATGTATGTGCGCATGTACACTCTTTTGCAAAAAAAATGGGCACCTAAGGAAATTTATATTCTAAGGTCGATTTGAGTTAATTAAATGAAATTTAATTGTTTGACATAGTCTGTATACAATATATAATTTACAAGATTATATCGTGTAAATTAATACGAGTGAAGTGAATTCTGGTAATTGTACAAGGCCAAGCAATAAGAAGTAGTCGGCAATAAAGACAAGAAGATTTTTTTACTTTTTTTATTAATAAAGTTACAAATGTAAAATAGTATATTATGCAACTAGAGAATAAAGGACGGTTTTAAAGCGAGGGCCATAGATGAATCACGAACAAGTGAAGGATTCTAACAACTGAATCACGACCGCAGGGAGTGATTCATGATGATTGAATCACGAGCATAGCGAGTGATTCAAGTGTTAGAATCCTGAACGACGCGAGTAATTCATGGCCCTCGATATAAATCCGTTTTATTCAAGAGTTGCATACTATATTTTATACCATGACTTCGAGAAAAAGAAGGATTTAAGCCAAAAGCACAAGAAATAATAATAAATAAATAAATGGTTTATTACCTTCAAAATTTACAGAAAATGATAAACCTTAAGGCTTCACATTTTTTGTAAATTGTAGCTGAGCCTTTGAGTTTGAGTTACCTAAACAGCACCTGTGTTTCAGGGGCCAGTGACCACCTCCGTTAAGTTACATAATTATAATTAATTAAACACCAATGCAATTAATATTAGAATTACAATCCAAATAAGTATTCACTAAACATCCTAGACCAAAATAAAATCATTATCAAAATCCTAAATATAAACAAACTCAAAATTAAATCGACGAAGGAGTTTGAAATTCGAATATTACTTGTTTGCACAAGAAGTTTGTATCGAGTATTTTATGCGCAAGTAGGTTGTATTGCATTGAGATGGAGGTCAAATATATATTGGTGTGTTCTAAATTCAAACACCAAAACAGTGATTAAAAGTGCTTTTTATTCACTGTTTTCAGTGAATAAAATAAGCTTTTTAGAGGGGGAATGGTATAAACCTAATAACGGGTGTGATCTCTTCTTGGCGAAATCACAGCTTAAATCCTTCTGGGCATGCTTTCCTCGATGTTTTTAATGACGTTTTAAGGAATACGTTCCCACTCTTCTACAATGACTCTTTTTAGCTCCCTGATGTTTTGTGGAGCAGGTTCCACTGATCTTACCCGTCTCTTTAGAACATCCCAGACATGCTCAATTGGATTGTATAGTATTCGTAGATGGTGGTCGTCAGCAGGTAAATAGATTGATGAGAAGATTGGCAGTAAGGTAAGACGATGCTGGGCTGTGGCTTCTCAGGCAGATGGATAAAAAGGTGGGTTCAGAACCTGCGCGTGCTGCTGGCAGGCACGCGGTTGCCTCGCGCTACTCTGAAGGCTTGACTGATGCAGCTCATGTACTTTTTACCGGACTGGCACATCAATTTAATTATAAGTTAAAGTATGTCCAGGCTATTAATTTATTATATATAAAGATTGTTTTTACACTCATTCACCAGCTGAATATATTACAGTTTAAGAGTTAAAGTATACTTGGTAATATCAAGTAGTAAACCGACTTTCGGCGTTCCCCGCCCGAATCTGACTCTAAAAAAAGCTGACGCCCGTTTTTTCCCTCGTTCTGTCATTTCTTCTAAATTTTAAATTCAAAATATCAATTATATGACCAGAACGAATAAAAACGGTTTACAGAGGGGGCAGTCTACGCTGCCCTTATTATAATGTACAACTAGCTTAAGGAAGGTCTAGTCCATGATACGTTATGTCTATGGCTTAAGAAAATAAAATAGACAGACAGACGTCAGATCACATGAAAATGTCAGAGTATAAAATATTCTTAGATTTTACAAATTAGCGATATAAATAAGTTATGGAATATTAAAACAATCAGAGATAACTAAAAATATGCTTTTCAGGTGCTAACAGTAACAAAGAATATAAAAATGAGACATGAGTCGACAAAATATCAGAAGATATGAAGGTGAGATTGTATAGTATTTATTAAAATGTAAATAGACTAATGACGTGGGTCTGCACAGCAGAACACCACAATGTACGCTTCCACGTCGCCAGAACGGTGCGGGCGAGCATTGTCGTCCATAAAAATGGAATCTGCCCAAAGTGCAGTCAATGCGGGCTGTGCATATGGAATTAGGACTTCCATTATGTACCAGGTGTGCATTTAATGTTCCATTTTCTATGAAAACTAACTCCGTACGCTCCGTCGAATTAGATACACTCACACACTTCCGCATAGCGTTCCCGTGGTCTTCGCAGCATTCGCCGGCGTCGGTCCTCTCCACATAAAGAGATTCTAGCTTCATCAGAAAACAATACTTTATTCCAGTCCTCTAGAGTCCATGAAGCACAGTTTCGACCAAACTGAAGTCGAGCAACACGGTGCTCACGGAGTTATTTAGTGCCCCGAGCCGGGTGGTAACTCCTAATAATGGCAGCCAAAAGCCTCCACCTGACCGTCCACAAGCTAACTTCTACTCCTCTTACTTCTTCAAGGCTCTTCTTCAGGTCCACACTTGACGCCTTACTATTCCGCAAAGCGTTCATCTCTTGGTTCTGTGCTTGGTTTTCTATCCGAACGGTGTCTTTTTTGACCGAACCGGTCTCTTGATACCGTTGCCAAGTCCTCTGGACAGTTGAACGACTCACATTTAGCCACTGAGACACGTAACTATGCGAACAAACTTCTTCAAGTAGGGCTATAATTTTACCGGCCCTTATCGCTTTATCACTCATATCAAAAAGTGGTATTTAATGTAAAAAGAAAGATTAAATTGCTTAATTAGCAGAAAATATCCAAAAAAAAATAAAATTTTAGTAAACAGTAAAAAAATCGTTTCAGCATTTCGCGCCATTAGTAAAGCAATTTTATAATAATCCAAAATAATCAATATTTTAAATTTGGAACGTAAAGAATCATGCCAGGATTCTTCAAATAACATGCCAATACATCGTCAAATTAACAAAACCTCTTTCTTGTTCTTCTTCATTGAAGTAGAGAAAAATATCTAAAATACCCGTTTTATTTAGCAAAAGGGTTTAATAATATTTAATATAAAAATATCAGTTTTCCTTATGGCTTTACACTAAAAAAAATTCAACTTTTCCATTTTCTTGGATCCTATCCAAGAAATCCTATTTAGGTATAGGCCCTCCTCCAGATTTTTTCTTGTTTTTTTTCTTCAGTCTTTTTTTCTTATGTTTTTTTTTCACATTTTTTTCTTAAGGTTTATTTTTTCAGTTATTTTTTGTTAAAGTTTATTTCATCAGTTTTTTTTGTTAAGTTTATTTCTTCAGCTTTTTTTTCTTAAAAGTTATTTCTTAACTTTTTTTTTTCTTAAAGTTTATTTCCTCAGCTTTTTTTGAGGTTTACTTCTTCAGCTTTTATTTCCTTTTGGTTTTTTCCTTAAGATCTTTTTCTCCAGCTTTTTTATCAGTTTTTGACAACGGATTAAACGATATGTCATTTTTCAAAAAATAACAAGCAATAATCATTTAATGATTATTGCTTGTTATTTTCATTAATATTTTAAGATCTCTGGGCACAAGCCTGAATATTGGAATTGTTTTTTTTTACTACGCTTCCTTTTCGTCCCTGTTTCATGGGACGTAAACTTACCTTAAAAATATAGAGTGTACAATCCCATGTACGCTTGTAAGCTTGGGTACGCCTCTATCTAACTCTTTGGGGAATATAGGAACTATGTGCGTCTAACTTCTATCAGTTAGACGCACATAGTAAAGGAAGCGTAGTAAAAAAAAACAATTCCAATATTCAGGCTTGTGCCCAGAGATCTTAAAATATTAATGAAAATAACAAGCAATAATCATTAAATGATTATTGCTTGTTATTTTTTGAAAAATGACATATCGTTTAATCCGTTGTCAAAAACTGATAAAAAAGCTGGAGAAAAAGATCTTAAGGAAAAAACCAAAAGGAAATAAAAGCTGAAGAAGTAAACCTCAAAAAAAGCTGAGGAAATAAACTTTAAGAAAAAAAAAAGTTAAGAAATAACTTTTAAGAAAAAAAAGCTGAAGAAATAAACTTAACAAAAAAAACTGATGAAATAAACTTCCCATGTACGCTTGTAAGCTTGGGTACGCCTCTATCTAACTCTTTGGGGAATATAGGAACTATGTGCGTCTAACTTCTATCAGTTAGACGCACATAGTAAAGGAAGCGTAGTAAAAAAAAACAATTCCAATATTCAGGCTTGTGCCCAGAGATCTTAAAATATTAATGAAAATAACAAGCAATAATCATTAAATGATTATTGCTTGTTATTTTTTGAAAAATGACATATCGTTTAATCCGTTGTCAAAAACTGATAAAAAAGCTGGAGAAAAAGATCTTAAGGAAAAAACCAAAAGGAAATAAAAGCTGAAGAAGTAAACCTCAAAAAAAGCTGAGGAAATAAACTTTAAGAAAAAAAAAAGTTAAGAAATAACTTTTAAGAAAAAAAAGCTGAAGAAATAAACTTAACAAAAAAAACTGATGAAATAAACTTTAACAAAAAATAACTGAAAAAATAAACCTTAAGAAAAAAATGTGAAAAAAAAACATAAGAAAAAAAGACTGAAGAAAAAAAACAAGAAAAAATCTGGAGGAGCTATACCTAAATAGGATTTCTTGGATAGGATCCAAGAAAATGGAAAAGTTGAATTTTTTTTAGTGTAAAGCCATAAGGAAAACTGATATTTTTATATTAAATATTATTAAACCCTTTTGCTAAATAAAACGGGTATTTTAGATATTTTTCTCTACTTCAATGAAGAAGAACAAGAAAGAGGTTTTGTTAATTTGACGATGTATTGGCATGTTATTTGAAGAATCCTGGCATGATTCTTTACGTTCCAAATTTAAAATATTGATTATTTTGGATTATTATAAAATTGCTTTACTAATGGCGCGAAATGCTGAAACGATTTTTTTACTGTTTACTAAAATTTTATTTTTTTTTGGATATTTTCTGCTAATTAAGCAATTTAATCTTTCTTTTTACATTAAATACCACTTTTTGATATGAGTGATAAAGCGATAAGGGCCGGTAAAATTATAGCCCTACTTGAAGAAGTTTGTTCGCATAGTTACGTGTCTCAGTGGCTAAATGTGAGTCGTTCAACTGTCCAGAGGACTTGGCAACGGTATCAAGAGACCGGTTCGGTCAAAAAAGACACCGTTCGGATAGAAAACCAAGCACAGAACCAAGAGATGAACGCTTTGCGGAATAGTAAGGCGTCAAGTGTGGACCTGAAGAAGAGCCTTGAAGAAGTAAGAGGAGTAGAAGTTAGCTTGTGGACGGTCAGGTGGAGGCTTTTGGCTGCCATTATTAGGAGTTACCACCCGGCTCGGGGCACTAAATAACTCCGTGAGCACCGTGTTGCTCGACTTCAGTTTGGTCGAAACTGTGCTTCATGGACTCTAGAGGACTGGAATAAAGTATTGTTTTCTGATGAAGCTAGAATCTCTTTATGTGGAGAGGACCGACGCCGGCGAATGCTGCGAAGACCACGGGAACGCTATGCGGAAGTGTGTGAGTGTATCTAATTCGACGGAGCGTACGGAGTTAGTTTTCATAGAAAATGGAACATTAAATGCACACCTGGTACATAATGGAAGTCCTAATTCCATATGCACAGCCCGCATTGACTGCACTTTGGGCAGATTCCATTTTTATGGACGACAATGCTCGCCCGCACCGTTCTGGCGACGTGGAAGCGTACATTGTGGTGTTCTGCTGTGCAGACCCACGTCATTAGTCTATTTACATTTTAATAAATACTATACAATCTCACCTTCATATCTTCTGATATTTTGTCGACTCATGTCTCATTTTTATATTCTTTGTTACTGTTAGCACCTGAAAAGCATATTTTTAGTTATCTCTGATTGTTTTAATATTCCATAACTTATTTATATCGCTAATTTGTAAAATCTAAGAATATTTTATACTCTGACATTTTCATGTGATCTGACGTCTGTCTGTCTATTTTATTTTCTTAAGCCATAGACATAACGTATCATGGACTAGACCTTCCTTAAGCTAGTTGTACATTATAATAAGGGCAGCGTAGACTGCCCCCTCTGTAAACCGTTTTTATTCGTTCTGGTCATATAATTGATATTTTGAATTTAAAATTTAGAAGAAATGACAGAACGAGGGAAAAAACGGGCGTCAGCTTTTTTTAGAGTCAGATTCGGGCGGGGAACGCCGAAAGTCGGTTTACTACTTGATATTACCAAGTATACTTTAACTCTTAAACTGTAATATATTCAGCTGGTGAATGAGTGTAAAAACAATCTTTATATATAATAAATTAATAGCCTGGACATACTTTAACTTATAATTAAATTGATGTGCCAGTCCGGTAAAAAGTACATGAGCTGCATCAGTCAAGCCTTCAGAGTAGCGCGAGGCAACCGCGTGCCTGCCAGCAGCACGCGCAGGTTCTGAACCCACCTTTTTATCCATCTGCCTGAGAAGCCACAGCCCAGCATCGTCTTACCTTACTGCCAATCTTCTCATCAATCTATTTACCTGCTGACGACCACCATCTACGAATACTATACAATCCAATTGAGCATGTCTGGGATGTTCTAAAGAGACGGGTAAGATCAGTGGAACCTGCTCCACAAAACATCAGGGAGCTAAAAAGAGTCATTGTAGAAGAGTGGGAACGTATTCCTTAAAACGTCATTAAAAACATCGAGGAAAGCATGCCCAGAAGGATTTAAGCTGTGATTTCGCCAAGAAGAGATCACACCCGTTATTAGGTTTATACCATTCCCCCTCTAAAAAGCTTATTTTATTCACTGAAAACAGTGAATAAAAAGCACTTTTAATCACTGTTTTGGTGTTTGAATTTAGAACACACCAATATATATTTGACCTCCATCTCAATGCAATACAACCTACTTGCGCATAAAATACTCGATACAAACTTCTTGTGCAAACAAGTAATATTCGAATTTCAAACTTCGTTTCAGCATTTCGCGCCATTAGTAAAGCAATTTTATAATAATCCAAAATAATCAATATTTTAAATTTGGAACGTAAAGAATCATGCCAGGATTCTTCAAATAACATGCCAATACATCGTCAAATTAACAAAACCTCTTTCTTGTTCTTCTTCATTGAAGTAGAGAAAAATATCTAAAATACCCGTTTTATTTAGCAAAAGGGTTTAATAATATTTAATATAAAAATATCAGTTTTCCTTATGGCTTTACACTAAAAAAAATTCAACTTTTCCATTTTCTTGGATCCTATCCAAGAAATCCTATTTAGGTATAGGCCCTCCTCCAGATTTTTTTCTTGTTTTTTTTCTTCAGTCTTTTTTTCTTATGTTTTTTTTTCACATTTTTTTCTTAAGGTTTATTTTTTCAGTTATTTTTTGTTAAAGTTTATTTCATCAGTTTTTTTTGTTAAGTTTATTTCTTCAGCTTTTTTTTCTTAAAAGTTATTTCTTAACTTTTTTTTTTCTTAAAGTTTATTTCCTCAGCTTTTTTTGAGGTTTACTTCTTCAGCTTTTATTTCCTTTTGGTTTTTTCCTTAAGATCTTTTTCTCCAGCTTTTTTATCAGTTTTTGACAACGGATTAAACGATATGTCATTTTTCAAAAAATAACAAGCAATAATCATTTAATGATTATTGCTTGTTATTTTCATTAATATTTTAAGATCTCTGGGCACAAGCCTGAATATTGGAATTGTTTTTTTTTACTACGCTTCCTTTTCGTCCCTGTTTCATGGGACGTAAACTTACCTTAAAAATATAGAGTGTACAATCCCATGTACGCTTGTAAGCTTGGGTACGCCTCTATCTAACTCTTTGGGGAATATAGGAACTATGTGCGTCTAACTGATAGAAGTTAGACGCACATAGTTCCTATATTCCCCAAAGAGTATATAGTAAACCTATACTATATATACTAGACCTAAAATAATGTCTGTTTGTCAACTGAGATCATGTTGATTATGGCAGTATAAGTATTCTTTACGATCTTTCATAAAAGTACTCAATCTCTTATCAGACATATCCAGCAGTGCATTTTAAAGACGCCATGTCAACGTGACTAGAAAGTTATATGAGTATAATCTTATTGTTGTCTGCGACGCAGTAACAAGCTGATTTAATAAGGCACTAATGAAGTATTATTGGAGAAAATAGTATCACAAAGAAAACAGCCGAAGTCACGCTGATATGCATTACAATTTACAATCAATAATAGAGTGTCGTACCCACGTTATATTACACGTAGAAATTGAACAACAGTCATATACTTTATCAGTACATCATTGTACGTAAGAACAATCAATCAAAACGTAACAAAGTAGATAATAAACCACGCTCCTCCCCCTTCTAATAAGTAGTATCTTAAAAGAACCATGAACTTGTAACCAAATCCAACAACTAACTTTTTAGTCATCATCCCTGTTCTCGTAGGTACTTAAAAAAAAACATTTAAATTCAAATCGCAATCAACTCGGCGAAAATCAATATCAAAAAACTGCCAAAATGTAGGGAAATTAGAGATGTTTTTGGCTGTTTAAAAGTGACATTGGTACGTGAACGTTCTTATATTTAAATTGCCTTTCTGATCAAAATATTTTGTCAATTTTCATCTCAACAGTTGTGAATGTGATTGGTTATTAAATAAGCCAACTTGATCAGCAGATTTTTCAATCAATTATAAAATATTGATGAGTCTGCGGAGTGATCTAATGTTCCGAATTCTGATCCTAACTTATCTTACTTAGATGCAGAGTAGCACAACCCAGTATAGTAGTAGAACCCCTTTCCATCGCTTTCCATCATACAAGATGGAAGGCAAGAGCGAGGTCATCAGAAATAAAGAAGCATTAATTTTAATTAAACCATAAAAGGCAAAATTGTATTCTCAAAAATACAGTCAGAAGATGAAGCTATTTGCAGGTTCGAAGTCGTAGATCTTAAAGGAGAAAAACGTGCAATAAACTCCATGGACACTTTCTTAAATAGTTACAAAGTATGCCGGTGAAATTCCAGTCTCATAAGATATTACAACTTTATATGCGTGTTAGACCAACAGCTACGCCCAAAATACACTCGTACACGTACATATTTCCAAACGAGTAAATATCATTAACCATACACGAACCTCATTAGTTATCCTTATTAGAGAATGTTCTCGTGACCTCATTTCGTAATCTCAGACAGATTTTGAAACATGGAATCGGGCACGTCCACCCTAATAAAATCCTTGATCAGCGGAAGCTTATTTTTTGTAGAAAACATAATAAGAATACTGAAGTAAAGAACACTTTAAATAAATTAAATAAGAACAAAACAAACAAGTGCTGCTAAGCAATTTTATTCAATCAAAAAAATAACATAATAGTGTTTTTATAATTTCGTCACTCGAAAATATTCAAGAAATAGTATTAGTATGTTATTATATAGTTGAAAATATACAATACAAACTATGCTAATGTGGCGTGATATAACACAATGGCTACAAAAATATTCCAATTCATCATGACAAGAATTTCATCACACTAGATAAACATTTATAAATCACAATAAGTCCTAAAATCTAAATCAATAAATATAAAATCTGATTACATGATGCAATGACTGACAAGATATTATTATTGTTATCGTGTATCGGACACTGGAGATTTATTTTGAAGTTATTATTAACTGCGGAGAAATTCTAAGTGAAGGAGCAAATGATTACCTATATGTACCTAGTTAATTAGAGGGTGTGGCATCTGTACTGACACCATTGACATATAGTTAGGTCAATCAAGACGCGATTAGGGTGCACGTCCATGTCCGTGACTCATGCCCGTGAGTTCAGTGCCGAGTTCAAAATGTTCTGATTATGACGGATAGAGTTCGGATGTAGTTTGTAAGCTTCCCTACAAGAAGTACTACGGCTACTTCGGAACCGAAATTTCAAGAACACGGATTGGCTTATTCTTTTCACAGCACGGAAGGGAAATTGGCAGAGATAACGATTGAATAAACAAGTAGCGGCCCGTCAACCTATACTAGAGGCAACGCAGGTATGTATATGCATTGATGATCCAGAAACAAAACTACCTCATCCTTATCCTATCCTCATCATTTCGGCGAAAAGACGTCAACTGTTGGGCATTGGCTGCCTCCAAGCGTCGCACATAGGGGTATTTAGTAAATTTAGCTGGCCAAAAACATTTGTTTGGGTTTTTGAGTTGCTAATGACGGAAATAAAACAAGCGCATTAAAAACAGTAATAAATAATGTTTATTTTTTATAATTTCCATAAATAGAGAAAAAAAAAAAAATATATGATTCGGTCACATGTCTACACTAATATTACATAATGATGATTATGACACATACAATTTTATGTTACTAACTATAAGTATATATTAAATCAGTCAATAATCAGTTTATCTCATCCTCACTTTCTGATTGAAGTGTGTCCGCTGGGTTTGGTGTTGCAGATACAAGCATATTCAATGTTTCAGGAAGAAAAGAAGACTTCTAATTTTTCTGTATTACTCTTGAGGCACTAAAAAAGGGATCTGAGCTTAAAAGTAGCCTATTCAAAATATCTCTGTTACAGGACTCTCTAGAGAATTTTCTTGAGTAATCCTGTCTGTATGACCTAAAATGCTTGTTGCGTGCCTCTGCTGCTTCTTCAGATAGTTGCCCTATGGGTAACAATGCATTTTTTATTATGTCTGATCCGTGCATAAGTACTTTGTGCAGTGTGGGTGTCATTGGGTGCCACGGGTAAAGTTTAACGTGCAAGCAAGCAGTTTCTTCTGCATATTTTTCATATTTTTCTAAATTTATCTCGTATCCGCTCGAAATCGTTTCCAAAATCACTTTTAATCTATATATTAACTCATAATCTATTCCTGTAATATCTGAGGATAGTTTCGGATCTTCAAAAAATCTCCTGCTGGTGTTGCCGTCATTAGTGTTTCCGAAGTTTGCTTTCGGCATGTCAACTAATAAGCCAGTTTCATTGCGAAACCTGGTCTGTATTTCGATTTTCTTATTTATCTCCATTCGTTTTTCCTCTTCTGATTTTCTCTGCCGGTACTTTTTCACAGGCAATTTATACGCTAAGTGTAGAATGCTTTTATTCTTTTCTGATTCGAAATGTGCAAAAATGTGTTTTAGTTTATTTAACTGACTTTCAGTAAGGTTGTCTTGAGTGAAAAGGTGATTTCCCAAAAAACATAGCTTTTCTTCTAAATTACGTAAATTTTCATTCTTCATCTTATCGAAGAGTGTTTTACGAGTCACTATTCTCACTCCAGAGGTACCCCCTGAACCTAAAACAAAATTTAAACATAAATTAATATTTCACTAATTTCGACTGTAAAAGATCAAAGTACTCTGCTTAGTGTATCCGCGCTATTCCGCGGCTAATTTACATAGCATTCGTTACTTAAGAATCTACATTTTAAACATGAATGACAAAAAAAGCCGGATCTACCCCGATACTAAAACAAATACATCTTCAAAGATAAATTTCTTTAAAAAAATCTTCTCATTTTAGACATTACTACTCGATCACTAAAAATATATTAAACGGGATCAAATTTTAGTAAATATATTACATTTAGATTGCCACATACCTGTAGTCTCCGAATCCATTGCTTCTTTGCACCAGGTTAACACAAAAAACTGCTGTTTAGCTCACTCTTAACGCTTTCTAAAAATCGCCGATAACTGACACGTACACAAAGTTCGATGATCAAGTACCGAGTGAGTTTGCCGGGTAACGCACAACGGGAGAGGAGCGGGGACGGCGGCCTATTGTTCGTTGGAGTGTCCCCTGCCTCAGGTAGTCGAATGCAGTAGCATTTCTTTAACTTTGTTATTCTGACTTTTGGCCGCGTAGATAATTAAAATACCCGTATGTGCGTCGTCACATCGAACGCTTCATGAGCACAATATTTTCGGACCGTATTATGGGTACTATAGTCAATCCTTTGCTAACCACTGCTTGTTAGCAAAAAAATGGTACAGTTCTTGCCCGGACGAGGATATAAACCAAATTGTATTGTACTACCAAACAAAGATAGTATCATATCATGCAATTTGCAAACGACGCTTCGAAGGGCGTTATAACACAGCACTTTGCACCAAAGTTTCGACAAACAAGAGATAACTAATATTTGTATGGCCTTTATTGCCTATCTGGCTTAGCAAGAGAGGAAGCAAGATTTATATTTGCGTAACCACGATACAGAAGAAACGTAAATAAGGAAAACAATTTTTCTCATGACGTATATATTCTCCATTGATTTGAGCGATTTCTATTTTGTTTAAACTAACTGTGATAATTAACTAGAACTCGGAACCGATTTTTTTCTTTGAACTGTTTGTCTAAAAGTGCGTCAGTGAATGCAACCGCAATATTAGGGGTCTAAAAAATCCCAGGGCCTCTGTGACTAAAACTTAAAATATTAATGATATTGGAAAGTACGTAACAAACGGATGCAAAAAGAGAACCTGAGTACATTTGACGTCATTGGCCATATTGACCATGAACTTCACTGTTTTATGGACAGTGACTTACTTTATGTTTTACGTTCCTACTTTCCGATGATTCCACGTCTTTAAGAATCCATTGTGATACATTTTGATTAAATTGTTGTTATCAGTTTAAAGCGAAAATTGACGAGGTGATGCTTCTAGGAAATCTTAAGTCATGTTTGGTGATTCTGCAGCCTTGTCAACATCTTTTAATTGCACATGACTATTTTTGTAATTTACTAAGAATGTTCCTACCTCCGTAATAGATAAATTAAAATCAATAAATAAATCAGTCAATGTGGCGACACTTGGGTGAGGCATATGTCCAGCAGTGGACGACTTTCGGCTGAAATGATGATGATGATGAATAGATAAGAACCGTGAGAGAATTGACGTCCTAGGACAAACAAAAATTCTAAGGTATGTGACATCCATCAAACCGCTCTAGGCCCGTGCCGCGTGGTGTTTTACGACCCACTCACTCTCACAGACAGGAGGCCTGTGTCACAGCAGTGGGATTATTATACTTATGCTAATAGATTAAATAAATATGAATCTTTGTCTTCTGGAGGAGAATGCGCTTTAAACATTAATCACTGTCAGTTAATGTTTCTCGATAATGTAAAAAAACGTGAACCAATAAAGAAGCAAAACGTGTTGCGTCGACCTCTAGTAAATCCCATAGATAAGGGTAGAAAGATGTGACCGGAGGATTTTTCGGTCTGAGATAAACCGAAAACGAAAGGACGCGACGAAGGAGATTGTTTGCCTAGAAGTAACCACTATTCACTCTTAACTGAGGGTCGCCCAAAATATTGCGGATGTTGTCTCGTGGATGCAAGGCAAAAAAAATGCGAATCCTGAATGTGTGTGCGACAAATCATGGACACAATACAATCAATTGGTTCAAAACCACAAAGGTAAGAGATTTTATAAATTAATATCGTACCTGTGCGTATGAGGAAAGGGGAAGGCCTTGAATTGGTTTCCCCCTGGTGTAGTTTCTATCAACTAAGTTATTTATAGTAATTAGGTATAGTGAAAGGGGAAATTATGCTTATTACTATTTGAAAGTTGGAAAATTGATTGGCAGATAAACATAAATATTGATGGATACTTTGATAGAGAGCCATCCCGTCTTGTGTTATCATCATCATTATATCAGCCAAATGTCGTCTACTGCTGGACATAGGCCTCCCCAAGCGTCGTCACACTGATTGATCCTGTTCATTTCGCATCCACCGGACTCCCGCAGCCTTGACCAGGTGATTGATTCTCCTAGAGGGAGGTATTCCAACGCTACGTCTTCTGGTTCGTGGTCGCCACTCCAGAACTTTTTGGACCCAACGGCCATACGTTCTGCAAGCAATATGCCCTGTTCAGTGCCACTTCCAAACGGAAACAGAATTACGCGTCGTGGCGTGGCGTGGTGCGTGTTCCACCAATCAAACGACTCTATGTCAACCTACGTCATAACACAACGAGTTTTGTAGCCAGAAGGCGCCACGCTACGCCACGACACGTAAGTGTTTTTCCGTCTTAAGTTTGGCAATTCTCTGGGCTCTGTCGGTAACCTTGATTTTCTTGCAGAAGTCTTCATGTCTGCAGCTTGTGTTAAGATATATGTAAAAGACAAGGGAGTAAATGATAGCGTGACGGTAGACGAGGAAGATTGGAAGAAGAAAACGGATTGCGCCGACTTCAAGTAACATGGCACAAAAGTGAAGATGATATTATGGATGTAACTTCACCTAAATTGGTGACAACCGATAGAATTATTTCTTGTTAAATAAATTTCTTTTGTTATATAGGCAATAAGGCCGATGTCCAATATGACTCAAGTTGTTTTTCGATTCTTTGCTAATCTAATAAAAAAAGTTCAAATGTCCATGCAGAAATTTACAGGCCTGTCAAAGATAATTTTATGAAATGCCGTCATCCTCATTTATCAAGCTTTTAATTAACGCTTAGAGGATTTGTATTCATACTATTATAATATATGTTTATAGTCCGATTATTACAATAAAAGGCGTAGGTACGCATAATCCTAATTAATACAACAAGATTTTAAGATTAAACCAGTCTTTGAATTTGAGGCCCACGCCAGTTTTTATGACATGTCCACTGACAAGTAATGTGTGGTCCAGCTCATTAATTATATATTATATTGATCTACAAATTTACACGTGCACGAAAACGTGTGCTAGAAATAAAACTGATCGTTGTATGTCGTATCTGTCTGTATGTCGTTGAAAGAGAAAACTTTGTACTTTCTTATTGAGATGAAGGTACATTGTACATGAGATATGATACAAATTATATACAATACGGTCATATATTGATATGATAAGTAAGAGATTTCACACGTATTTTATTAATTAGGCATTTCAATATACATAGATACCAAAACCAGTGCAATTTTGCTATTTTGTTTTTATGTATCGGTGATATTTTAATACTTGTTGGGTAATTTTACTAGAGCTTTGGAACTTGAAGACTATAATGTTATTAACGGTCCAGTATATCTGTCTTCACATAACCAACCACGTACCATAGCAATCAACGATACACTACTTTCAGACACGACACCACCAACCAGATGATCTTTACCGCAATATGTAAACCATGTGTGTGTAGCTTATAAGTCTACTCTGTATTTTTAATAATAAAATAAATAATAAAAGGATCTCTAATGATCCACTAAGATCATAACTCATTTTTTCCTTAGATACCCAAACCCATAACAGTCGAAACATCTGATATTTAAAAATAACAAAAAAACCCGACTGCTTAAATAGCGAACTAAAAAGACGTATACAACAAGAAAATCATGCTGTGCAGTCGGAGGATACATCTGGTTTTGGCCGGCCAGCTCGTGCATATGTATCCTCCGACTGCACAGCATGATTTTCCAGTTGAAAAAAAACCATTTGCTGTGTACAAAGCAAATGGTTTTTGTTTTAACTGGACTGGAAATTGCGTAGGACTCGCGCTGGTTGAACAGGTATCTACTGTTCTCAACTTAAACGAGCCGGCGCCATATTATGGTGGCCATTTTGACAGGTGATCACATCAATCTCAAAAAATAAAAGGGCTTTGTTTGGTCTCGGAGGATTTGATTGAATTGTAGACCCACTACTTCGTCACTTCCACGTCATCGTCGGTCGGTGGCGACAGGCGGCGCATCGGTCGCTTTGACTGCAGGTTTTGGGACACCGAATGCAGAAAAATAGGTGTGACATGGTATGCAGTTGCAAACCCGCAACCTACAGCTGTTTCGTCGAAAATCAGTCAGCTTCACAACAAACAGCTCACTATTTTAACCCGACTGCAGGATTTTGATGTTTTTCAAGCGTATGTATGTATAGAATTTTTTGTACGCTCTACAGCCCAAACGGCTTGACGGATTATGACATTTGGGGCGTCGTTGGATTTGCCTCAATTGTGGGAGTGACATAGGCTATATAATTTTTAAATATATTCCCCCCCCCCTCCAAAAAAAAGGGGTGATACAATTTTTCTTCGTTGTCATAACAATATAGGTATCAAATAAAAGCTACTAAATAGACCATTTGTTGAGACATCACTAGCGCTCGCCGCCATCCCTACATGCCGGGCGAACGCGGCGGAGAGCCGGGCGGTGGGGGCGCTCGACCTTCGAGCGCGCACCGACCAGTCCAGCTGATCAAGCACTGCATCATTCGCCACTGTCCTGAGCGAGCGCTTCACTTTCGACTACAACTCAGTATTTTGACTGTCGACCGTTTGTCATCTTTATTTAAATATTGTTAAAAACAAACAGGGTTTGTCCTATCACCACCTTTAGGCACGAATCACCTTCTTTCCACCATTCCAAAAACATACTTTTCTTATTACTTAGATTTTACTTTATTGACCCAAATTCAAGATAAGCCTAACTTAGGATACCTCATATCTTATTTGGAGAACTCGTTCATTAACAAAACAAATTATTATAAAAACAAAAAACCCGGCTCCTAAAAAATAATTAACTGAAAAGAGCTTACACGATTAGACATCAAAATACATCATCAGTGTCATTTTCAAAGTACTGTCGCTGTCAAGTCTGCAGAATCACTGTATTTGCTATAGTTTAGCTAGATTAGAGACCCAGCCTCCATCAAGCGGGGTGACCATAAGCTCTTAAAGTAAGGTTATTTTGAGTGTGCGCAAGGGACAAATGTATATGACTTCTTTACATCTGTCCCTTTTTTACAGCCGAACTATGATAGTTTTGACACGTCAGGATACGGGAGCTGGTCATCGGGCCTTATACAGATTATAATCCACAAATACCTTTATCTTTTCAATATAATCAAAAGTGTCTTGGGTTTAAATGTTGTTACTTTGTTCAAGCAATGTCAAAAGCTAACAGATGAGGTTCATCTACTCCTCCACTTATCAGAGGCTTGGCTTTCAAAATCCACAGTTAATGACCACTTTGATCTGACCGAAACCTTCATAGGCCCCCCGTTGGCTATAGACAGATAATAAACTCCTCAACGTTTATCTCCTAATCCATTGTCAATATCATGACATATTCATAAATATCTGAAAAAGATATGTGACGTCACAAGATTTTGCAGATTTCGCAAGATATTTTTGGGTTTTACTGAGATCATGTGCACATTCGTCATTTTACTTTGGTAACAATATCAATCTTATCTGAAAAAGTTGGTACGCAACAGCACATCTGCTGCATAATCTTTATTTTTTAAATTTATTTATTTATTGGGTTGACCAAGAATTGTTTACACATATAAAAATACATTGCTATTGACAGACATTCATTTGCAAGTGTAACAATCACTTAAAGACTAACACCGCATGTACAGTAAACGGGCAAAAATTATTTATTTTGTATATTTAATATACAAAATAAATTATTTTTTCAATATTTAGGTTAGTTTTGTTCTTAAGATAAGGTTAGTTTTAGTATAACATTCGAATTCTCTAAAAACATATCTACCTGAAAAATGCAATCATAAATTCAATTCCCGAATAATAATAAAAGTGCCAATAAATTCAATTCCCGAATAATAATAAAAGTGCCAATAAATTCAATTATAAAAAAAGAACAAAAATTAATTAAAATCATCATATTTAAATAAAAGAAGTGTATAATTAATTATAATATGTACATACTGGTAAATTAATTAATATGTTTGGTATAATAAATTAAGAGACTCTTAGTACTAGAAAGCTACAATTTGGCATGGATATACATATTAATAATTCCGGCCAAGTGGAAAAATAAAATCATGAAAAAAAAGTTTATGAACCATGTAAAAATATTCAAAAATAAAATAATAACATACTTAATAATAATTATTTCTAAATAAATGATGTTTACGCTCGAATAAAGCACTGGAGTGGGCAGCGACGTCGGCAGTATCAGTCCGTACGTCTCATGCGAGCGGCGGAGTATGTTTTTACCCGACTACGGCGTAGCAAAAGGGAGGGTTATGTTTTGTGTTAGTGCAGAAGTATGTTCGACGTTTTGTAATCTAAAGTCAAAATAGATTAGATTGCAAAGCAAATTCCGCTAGTCAACCATAGATGGCGTTATTTTCAGTGGTCGCAGTCGGAAACTTAATTGCGTTTGTCATAAGGTTGACATTCGTGTCATAGGTCGATATAAATTACTACTCAACAAAGGCCACATCAGTGCAGTATAACACATTGCATTTTGAACAACTTCATCGATATCGATTGATAACCGTTTTCTTTATTCGAAAAAATAAGACTTGATATTGTTTTTTTAAAAATTAGGGATATATATTTTTTTATAAATCAAATCAATTTGAAATTATGTATTAATTTTATTATGCTCGTTGAGGCGGGCGGGCCCCTTTATAATATTATCATAGAAATATTAAATTATGTACTTATTTTCTTTTGTCGATGTCCATCTATAAAGTCAATATCCGACCCGACTACATCACTAATTAAGTAGCGAAGAACTTTCGAGAACGGTATAGTGAATACAGTACATTTTTTTAAAATTCCGAAAGAGATAGAAATAATGAGCGTACATGCGAGGATCCAGGAACGAACCATACCATTCCCCGTGGCTCTAACGCGCACTCGGCTATATATCGGCTCTTTTCGCAATTTTGGTCCTTCATATAGATTATTTATTGCAGCTTATTTACGTTGGTTGTTTGTTCCTAACATTGAATAATTTGATTTTTACTTTTAGTTGAGTAGGTTGTTTAAAAAAAACTAAACTTAATGAAGACATCCATAACGGCAATACTGCAGCATTCAAATTATTACGTGACGCTGGTTATAAATCTTTATTATAAACGCTTGTCTCTACCCGCGGTGGTACTAAAATAGATAATATTTTTTCTTACTCCCTCTTCAGTTACCATCGTCCTATGCGGGCCCGTTTTTAGACGTTGTGAGCCGCTGAAACCGTTTCAATGTTTATGTAACAACAAAAAGCCCTTTTGTTAGTCCGCATTATTGTGCAACTATGAAACCCTATTACTGCGCGTGGCCCGACATGCACTTGCCCGGTTTTTTTTCTTTTATTATTTTTGATAAGTTCGCGTTAGATCACTATCACCTGATGGTAAGCGATGATGTGGTCGACGGCAAAGCACGCTTGCCTAGAAGTATCCAATCCACTATTAACTGTTTACTTTTAATGGATCAGATCCGCCACACTACACTACCCAACGACTGCAACTCCTGAAAGCTAGAAAAAAAGTAGCGTAGCGACCACCAGAAAAGCGCCGAGGCAGTAATGCTAGAAAATTCCAGAGAAACATCTCAAATGTCTTAGATCACGCAACGAGACTCATCAGAAACCAACCACGGAAGATTAAGAACAAACATAATTTCTCCTAGTAAGAACTACTCACACTTTTGTCTAGCAAGAACTTCTAACAGGGCTATATTTTTTACCTCAAAAGTCAGAAAACGAAAAAGTTACAAGAAAACAGCAAAGACAATGGTAGGGACTATTACATATGTACTATTTTCTTTGGAACCTTTCTTTCCATCTTTTCCAGTCAAGAAACTCTAGTTTCTGTTTTCCTCGCACACCTAATTCATCATAATAATCAGCCTTTTAATTCCCACTGCTGGGACACAGGCCTCCTCTCTTTGAGACTTGTGAGAGGGAATGGGCCAATGCCAATGGTGGATGTCACATGTCTTCGAATGTTTGGCTCTAGGACATGCCGGTTTCCTCACGACGTTGTCCTTCACCATTTTGAGAGCAGTGGTAATGATATAATTTACACAAAGTAAAGCGCCTGCCTGGGCTCGAACTCACGGCCTACAACTTGAAAGTTGCGATCGCTATCACTGGGCCACCACAGCTCTTACACACACCTAATTAATCCATATCAATAAATAGCCGCACTAAATAACTAATTGAATATAGTCTAAAACTTATACTCGTAGGACTCTTTATCTATGACCCCTAAGGTTATCATAAGCATTACTCGAAGAAGTGTCAGTCTGTTCGTAAATCGTTCACTATGTTAAAAGGTCAGTTGACTACAACGTAATAAGTAACACGTGTTATTTATTTGTTTATTGACTAAGATTTGCTTAGAAGCAGAAGAAGAATAACTATTTTGATACCATTAAGGAATCTGCACCAAAAAAATCCAGTTGGTTGTAGCAGGATAAAATTGTGTATAAAAAATGTGATTTATCAATATATTGGTATTTTTATCACCAAATTTGAAGGTCAACAGAAACTTAAAAAAAAAACGGAACAAAATTTTGTAAACAAGCAGACTTGAGTGGCTTCTCATTCCTTTGTTTTTAAAAAATAATACAGTATTTATCCACTCAACGAGCTCTAAACAACGATACCCCACTTGATGCGGTAGCTCAAAATTTTGTTTTATCGCCCCCATTTAACTGTATGTTTAAAACATTTTAAAATAATATTTTTTGACAATTTCTATAGCTTTGGGTCAACAAGATGATTATACTGTGAAAACTTGGAAGACTGTAGCTCCAACCGTTTGGCTGTAAAACCTGTGTGACAGACGACGGACAGAAAGACAGACGGACATACAGACGGAAACGTGAGTGATGGCAATAGGGTTCCGTTTGGACCATTCGGGTACAGAACCCTAAAAATTGAAGAAGACTCTCTTTTCCTAACGTGTAAAAGCTGACTAGCGGAATATATATCTTTTAAAAGAAAATAT
Organism: Orthosia gracilis; assembly: GCA_947562075.1. Taxonomy (NCBI): domain Eukaryota; kingdom Metazoa; phylum Arthropoda; class Insecta; order Lepidoptera; family Noctuidae; genus Orthosia; species Orthosia gracilis. The sequence continues at coordinate 32,267,332 of OX387264.1, forward strand.
AAAGAGCCTCCAGAGGAAGAAACCTCTGGAGGCTCTTTATATTTTTTTACTCCCTAATCATTCAATTTTGCTGACAACCTTCTTACACATCTTTTGACCGGAATAAAAACTATTCTCATACCTTCATGTCAGGTTAAGTAAAAGGAAATTTAAAAACAAATAAAAGCATAACAAAAATCAGACCGTCTCCCAACCAGAGAGTGCATGCAGTGGTTTACTAGAATTGTCAGCAACGATATAAATATTGTGATTAACGGAGCTTCACACAGACCACAACAGTGTCTGGCCTTGGCTTAATCCCAAGGTCCACGGTCCCTTAGTTATCTATGTGTCATCTAGGGCAATAGGGCAGTTAGATAATAGAAAGTATTATCAGTACGTGACTCATTAGCAATTGATAACAAATTCATTACTCTTAAATGGTTATATATACGTATGTATTGAGTCACTTGCCGTAGCATAATATTAACGGGGCTGTTCTACAATGTGACAGTGCGACACGGATAGGTTAGGGTTCGAAGGGGATGCAAAATGCGAGCGCACTTAGCTCCCGTCATCTCCTTCATGTTAGGTTACTTTAGACCCTGCAGCCAGAAAAAGGAGCTCCGCAGCGGGGCTCCGTCGAAAAACATTTATTATCAAGTCAAATATTATGAAGCTTCTCATTTTGCATTTTATGTAACTCAAATTAATGTTTGTAAGTTGCTGTTCTGTTGATTTCACGTCACTCGCAGTCATTCGCTCACTTAGTAATACTATAACGTAATTTTAGGAATTGAAATGAAATAACCATCCAAAGCTATACAAAAGTAATCTAATAAAACACTAACACAAAATTAACAAATTTAGTATTTACTTTACAAAATCAAGTAAACAGAATCAAGGGGAATAATTAACAAAGTGCGCGCCGCCGGATGCGGGAATGAGCCCTTGGCCACGGTTCGCGTTGGCTTATATAGGCTCGATGACATGTTCCGGGCTTTCTGGAGGGGTGAACGTTGGAGACGCAGCTAACACAGCTAACACGGCCTCTCCTGACGTGCCAGCGTCCTCGCAGGCCTCGGGAACCACCGGAGCGTCTTCAGGGTGTGCAACCTCCGACTCGGCATTACTGGGTGTCGCCGACGAGTTGCTCGGCTGTTCCTCTACTTCATTCACCTCATCATCAGAACCTGCACATCATAAACCAAAAGTGAGCACCTAAATGTTAGATGTGACAGCAGACAACCTTTTTAATTATTTTTTTCTTTTCCATTCATGAGCTATTTCCTGGATGAAAGAAATTATTCGATCAAATGCTAATGAGACGTGAATTACTTCTTAATACTGAAATCCACCCTGACAACGACTACCCAGCAGCTGCACGAAACACATAGCCATACGAACTCAAAACCTCATAAAGGCTATCAATGAGCTCACTTGCCATAATACCAACCAAAACCTTATGCAGCTGCACCGGGCTTACATGGTATAAATGGCAAATCTTATCCTCAGGATTTACACAGTACTTTGCCAGTCACGCCCCGAATGTCATAGATGGACACGGGTACTTTCTGGGTCACGACTGTTACCAACTAGTAGGAGCTAAGCTTGTCCTCGGGATTTATACAGTACTTTGCCAGTCACGCCCCGAATGTCATAGATGGACACGGGTACTTTCTGGGTCACGACTGTTACCAACTAGTAGGAGCTAAGCTAAAGGCGTAGGTTAAGGTGCTGCTACAAAAAGTACTTGCTATTTAAGTGATTCACTTCTCAGAAACAAACAAAGATCTTACACTCAATTAAAGTTCTCACACTCAAAGAAAGTTCTTGAAACGTTATCTTAGACCAACTTAGTTCGGTTCATAAGATTAACAAAAAGTTTAACACTTGAGAGGTTTGTTTAGTTCATTAATTATGAATTTATGAACAGCATACTTTAGACTCAAGTTCACGGTGACACTTAGCCACATAGCGATAACTGCCGCGCACTCGTGCGTCGTCGTATTACACTTTAAGCTGTGTCATTCACATGCCAATTCAATCAGTGAATATTTATGTCAACGTAAATGTATGTCAACAAAGTGGCTAAACGTACCTACGACAAAAGTGGATGAAAGGATCAACACAACGAACAGTTCGCATTTAGAACACTAAAACTTACATTCGAAGAATGCAGCACAGCACATAAGTGACCATTCGAAGAATATATTTGGCGGCAGCTTGTTTAGTTTTGCCATATGATCCAAGTTAAGTAATGATAAGTTTGGTGGCGACCAACTGGAGCTCGTACCGACCATTTGGTAGGACTTTAGTGATACGATACGGTCCTCGCATACTTCTGTCTAGCTTTTTCCTGTTCGATACCCCAAACAAACTTAACTTAACTAAGCTAGCTTAGCGAAAGGGGTTGTCAGTCAAAGTAGCATACTACGGGTATGTACTGTCTAAAATATCTGGCAAGGCTGAGTAACTGACGCACTTGTTTAATTGTTTTCGGCGTCGGCGATTTAGTTAAGCCTTCTATTTTATGAATGCTCGGCCTAACCTGACCATTGCTTTGGTTCTACCAAGGTACACCACACAGCACTGCGAGTGGTTTGCCGTATCACCCTTAATTTCAGGACAAAAATTTACATTGGATTTATTGCCCGACTCCGATCGTTGTTTAGCAAAACACTACTTCCGTATGCCCCATTTTTATTTTACAAAGGTTACACTTAAAGTTTTTCATGTTCGGAGAATTTGAATTGAAATCAGTGTTCTGACTATCAATTCTGGTTTTGCAATTTGAACTGCTATTACTATTTTTAGATCGTTTGAGACAAGCGTTACTCTTAATGTATGGCCGTGAGCGTCGCACGAAAAACACTTCACAGTTTTTTTTTTTAACAGACACTAGCACTACGGCTGCTACGGTACTCGTAATTGTTATCGCGACAGCTAGTAGTTCAATTAGAATGAGAATGGGCATCAACATTGCTTTTGTTCATATATGCACTGGTTTGTTTGGCTTGACATAAATTGATAAAAAATCCACAATGGTTTTGGTAGTCAATTTTGCATTCATAGCTGCAGCACAGATCTGGGGGTCCTTAATACCGCGCACAATAATTGCACACAAAAGATCATTATTAAGTCCTTTAACAATACGCAAACGCAACAAGGATTTGCGCGCGTATTCCGTGTATGTGGAATATTTATCTGACTCAGTGCACATGACGTCCTACAGGATATTAGCGACATCGGCACGTCGTGGACAAAGTGATTTTAACTGGAATTTAAATGTAGACCAAGTACGATCCGTTTCGGTCCAATCGCGTAACCAAGAGTGAGATTCACCCTTCAGACACAAACCGATACGGGCCAGACATTCTTTGTCGTCCCACCTATTTTGTGTCTTAGCACGGTCGACTTCCTCACACCATGCTATGACGTCATGAACATTAGGGTCAAAGTCAGAGACGTAATAATGGTTTGATCTCACCGGGTTTAAGCTCCTTAGCGCATCGATGAGACGCTCTGCGACGTCCCCAGTAGCCGACGTTGAAGGCGAGGGCGACAGCGACAGCGCCGGTGCCAGTGGCGTCGGGACAGGTCGCGTGATAGCAGGAGGGCTGGCCATGCCGGTGATGGGCGCGGCTGCTGCTCCACACTCGATCGTGGTTCTGAAATTGAACTTCGCTCCAAGGCTGAGACCCTATTAAGTTATGCGTCTAAGGTGATACTAAGATGAGTTAGGTCGGGCGGCGGTGGCGTGCACTCACGTTTACGTCTTTTTCTGGGGCCAGTATTATTCGACATTTTTATTTTTATTTTAGTTTAGTTATGTGGGAAAACGAGAGACGTCCCGCTTCTGATTTTAGGAATTGAAATGAAATAACCATCCAAAGCTATACAAAAGTAATCTAATAAAACACTAACACAAAATTAACAAATTTAGTATTTACTTTACAAAATCAAGTAAACAGAATCAAGGGGAATAATTAACAAAGTGCGCGCCGCCGGATGCGGGAATGAGCCCTTGGCCACGGTTCGCGTTGGCTTATATAGGCTCGATGACATGTTCCGGGCTTTCTGGAGGGGTGAACGTTGGAGACGCAGCTAACAGTAAATTAATTATTTTTGTCACTTAAAACTTTAATTTACAGTCACTCGTTTAAATACTACTCTTTCACTATATAGCCAGATATGACCAAACCTCCTGACTGACATCCACGTTTTCTATGACAGCGATTGTCAAATAAGCAAAATTGTACGGGATTGACAAGCGATATCGAAAAATCACGTGATCAATCCCTTACATTTTGACACTTCGATTATCGCCATCGAGTTCCACTTGTCTAGAGTCTCGGTCTGTTCTCAGAATGAGAGATACTGGATATTCCTCAGATTTTGTAGATACTCAAGAAATAGGGGACTTATTGTTTTAGCGGAATTGTAAACGGTCAGTGAAACCCATGTTTGTATTCTATAGAACTAAAGGCTAGTTACTGCGGATTCTTGGTTTTATCTTTGTTTACTTACGAGTGCGTTAGTCTAATTACGTGGTTATTTTTATAACCAACCAGTTTTTGTTTAATAAACATACTTAACTGACACTGCCATTTTTTTGGATTATAGGCTATAAAGCTATCTCTGTTTATATCTGTCGCAGGGAAATGGGGATACCAGAGATTTCACGAAATCCCTAGGGATACCACGAAATTACAGTAGATTTGTGCTTTTTTTTTCAATTTGAAAACGCAAATGGGTACCAACTCACATAATATTAGGAGAAAATAGTACTTTGTCTCGACCGCCATGTCCGCTCTCTGTGTACGATGTTTTAAAGTTTACTAGTTTTTATTTATTTATTATTGATAGGCTCGCGCTTGACCACTATCTCATCTGATGGTAAGCGATGATGTGGTCGACGGTGTAACACGCTTGCCTAGAAGAAACCTATTCACTCTTGACTTAAAACCCCCGAGGTTGTAGATATCGGGAAACACAGACTCCGGCAGGGAATTCCACTCCTTAGCTGTTCGCATAATTAAAGTATTTCCAAAACGTTTAGTGCGTATGGGTGGGATATCCATACGCACTAAACTGTGTTCCGATGGCGTATCGCCGTACATCTTGTAGTCCGATGATGGTATGGGCTAGGTGGAATTAGATCATGCAATTCCGTCACAATTCGGCAACGATGTTCAAGGCTCTGGAGCTTTGACTCAACCAGTGCCTCATTACCAATGAGCCTCTTGGCCCGTTTTTTGATCGACTCTAATGCATCAAGCTGCCCATAGATGAGAACAGTATTCCATGCTCTTGCATGGAATACTGTCGAACTTGTGCTTGATAAAACTTAAGCAGCTGTTCTGGCGTGAAGTACCGTCTCACCTTCGCAAGCATTCCCAACTTTTTGGCAGCCAGTTGAGCTTTTGGCTCAATGTATAGGCCGAAATTGAGTGGCGATGTCAACGTTATGCCAAGAAGCTCAAGATGGTCCGTTATTGATACAGTTACACCTTGGAAAGATGGAGCCGGATGAAATTGGCTGTTTTTAGCGGAGAAAAGACGCGCCTAAGTTTTAGCGGCATTGAACTTGATCAGATTGGAATCGCCCCATTCGGAAACTGCGTCCAATTACAAGCTCAATGCGCTCCATCATGGCCTCAAGGAAAGGCCGCACCTGAGGCCTAGTAGCCCGTGCGACAAGTATCTCTCAGCAACAGTGCTGTCGTCTGCATACCCAAAGTTGGTTTCAGCAGCTCATTTATGTGCAGCAAGAACAATTTCGCTGAGAGTACCGACCCCTGAGGGACCCCGGCATTAATATCCAATTGGTCCGACGAGCAGCCATCGATAACTACTCGAATGGACCGACCCTCAGGAAGTTGTCTTTCAAGTTGTCTTAGTAGATCGTGGTCACAATAGCTAATAGCCACTGAATTGTCTCTTGATGATCGTGAAGCACCGGCACGCCAACTACACTTTACCGAAGCATCTCGATACAACCTTACTTTTATGTGCTTGTCGACTATGAAAACAAATGACGATCAACAAAGTAGCTAATCGAAAGAAATTATCGACACGTCATAAATTAAACACTTTCATTTCATTCAACCAATCAGAGTAGCAAACGCGATTTTATCATTTTTTTTTTCATAAAAGGTTTAGTATATTTTCTATTCCAGAAGCTGGGGCTTAAATCTAAGTCACAGTGCATTGCCACTGTGACTTAGATTTGACTTGTGGGATTGTAGTAGGCTTTTTTTATCAAAAGTTGTATGTCGGCTGGATAGCTGACAGACGCCTTTTGCTGGACAAAAATATCGATTTAGATTAGTCTTTTATCATTTTATTTGTCGCAATTTCTTTTGCTAGAACTCGGATTTTCCAAAACACAGTAATGGTATACAGATAACTCACATAGATTTATCACTTGAAGACCAGATATTATAAGCATAGTGTACGTGCTAAGCGTGTGTCGCCTCTGGAGTAACGATGCTACCTGTTTAAATGTAAATACCAATGGATAAACTTTTAACTACTTAAACACAACAACTGATGTTGATTGTAACGATTTTCAGTTTAAATTTTTCTTATATTTTTGCATACCTACAATTTGTCTTAGCTTAAACACAAATATTATAATAGACATGCATAAAGAGGACGGGCATCTATATATTGCTCTTCATACAATACTCCCTTCCGGAGGTCCTTAGTCTGAAAGAGGAAGCACTCATGCAAGAAAAACATTAGCGAGAGTTCTCATAAATGTTGACTCATATATTTTCCAAACCTTTGTCAATATTTTCATCGTCATAGGTGTTCCGCACATAAAAAATGACGATCCTAGTTGACAGACTTAACTCGTTAGTTATCAGTAATGTTCTGCGCAGTAGGCGTAACTCGGTAAAAACACGGCCTAGTCATCGATAAATAATTCCTGAAAACCAGTAACCTTGTGTTACGTAAACCATGTGCCAAGCCCTTAGTATTGGCAGACGTTACTCTCCGATAGTTTATCTTGTAGATAAGATAATCGAGATATTTCAGAGGCCTCGCAGGTCAAGTTTTCCATGATTTGCGATCACTGTCCTCTGTACTGCGTCGTTCATTGTTGATAAAGATTATTGAAACATTTCTAAGGAAATATTGTCACTTTTACTGCGGTAACGACCCTTCTTGGTAGGCTTTTATCATTAGTACCACCTCTTTGGTGTAGGTACTTCGTTATTTTCAGCACGTTAACCGTTCTGTTGTGTTAGGTTTCATTTTCTGACACAGCCTGAAAATACAGATAAACAATGCGGGACAGTTTATCACCGCTAGGACAATAATATTGTTTGGCCAAAAATCCGTGAGCGTTTGTCACATGCTAAAAACAGATTTGAGTACCTACCTTTCCGCCTTTTCCAGTGTATAAAGTGTCCACACAAAAACGTTTTATGATTTCTTAAAGGTTACTGAGATGCCATATAATAAAGATAGTAGTGGTAATCTATCCCTTACTAACAATACATCTTTTTTTTGTTTACGTGTGGAAACCTTCAAACGGCGCCTGGAAATTTGGGGAAAAGACCAGGGAGTGTAGGATTTATATCCGATTAAAATCACTCCCGTGATCACCATCAACACGTAGAAGGTGAGGGGCTCCGTGACCTCTTAAAACATCACCCCGGGACCCAGAACATCCCTGGGAAGACTAAAAGAGGGTCTCCCCTGAGCCTAGCTATGCACGGTAGCACATGATCACTATGCCACCGTCTTTCCCAGAGTCATTTGGTAGGCGGACAGAGTCCCCAATCTGAGCGCCAGTGAACCCGGAGGCCTATCTGCTTATGATGCAGGTGGGGATTCGGAGTTTAAGGCATCTGAGCAATTGCCTCCCAGATGAATTCTTCTCCAAGTGGAATTGACCCTCTCACGATCCCGATCGGCGCGGCGGCCCCCTTCTGGACCGTCACGATCTCACAGAAGGAGGCCATTTCCCTCCAGTTTCCTGTCTCTGCCAGCATGGCCCTCGCCACTACTGGCAAAGACAAATCTTGCCCGATCCTGGCGACCAAGACCTGCGTACCTACCTACGGCGATTTATCATCCACAATTATGACACCATCTGTATGAGATGAATTATAGAAGACAGGATTTGTCATAGTACTACCCACATTCAGTGGGCGTTTTCTACTTCGATATAATTAGCAATGCGTAACAGGATTGCTCTAACATAGACTTAAAATTTCCTTATCTCTGTAATAAGGGTTATAAAATTAATAATTTACAACCATTAAGGTAACGCTATATGATCAATATTTTTTTCTGCTTATCTTAAAAACAATAATTATGAATCAATACTGCCTCATGCAATGTATGGACAAATTACGTGATTCCCTGATGAAGAGGCCAAGTGCCTTCGATGTTATGACGTCAAGATTTGCTCTCAGGTAAACACGATATAAAATGCCTTTAGTACTTACGTTGTTAGTGTTTGTACCGATGATATCACATAATAATATGGGAAATCATAACCAGCTAACGGGAAGTAAGTATACGGGGACCTAACAAGACTAAAATCTTATGCAATGAAGTCAGAAGCTTATAAACTGCAATAAGAGTGAAGTGGATCAGCCAATCTTAAGAAAAGGTATGGTGTTGAGGCCAGGGTGGTGACCATAAGCTCTTAGAGTAAGGTTATTTTAATTGTGTGTAAGTGAAAGATTTATATGACTTGTATACATCTGTCACTTTCGCGACATCAAAATAACCTTACTCTAAGAGCTTATGGTCACCCCTTGGTGGGCGGCTACTCCACGTAAAATAATGTAACTGATTCAATCAAATCAAATAGTTTATTTCAAATAAACCTTATGGGTAGTTTTGAATATTATAACAAAAAAAAAACATGAATCTAGTTGCACATTCGAAACTCCACGGACACTCTTTCCCATTAATAGGTTACAGTTACAAGTATTTCGTTACATCATTCTTGTTGGAAAATTACATAATAATATAAATGTGAGAACGATGTAAAAAGACATGCACGTAAAAGCGTCTAAATTAAAATAAATAACCTTAAAATACAATAATAAATTAAAAACTGGCCGAGGCTACCAAGGTTTGATTCATCCCAACTGATGGTGCCCGTTCACGCACATGACGCATGGATTGGCATCAATTAGCTCAACCATCATGAAGGCAACCTAATGATCCAACACATGTGCGACCATCATAAAGATATTTGAGAGAGAATGACACACTCAAATACTCAAGCGACACATAGGTACAGTGAATGGTAGATTTACAATCGGAACACAGTACTCACACATGTGCTATGCAGTTATACAATACTAAAAGAAATTGAGTTTATACAATACAAATATATTGATATAGTCTTCAGCAGGTCCCACAATACTTTAAAACTTTTCTGCCAGATTAAACTAAAAGCCTTCTCCAACGTGTTTGTGAAAAGGTTAGTCTGATGAATATGAGGATAGAAAAAATCCTGTCTCTGTAGAAGAACACTTGTTTAACTAAATCTTCCATTCCATAACACGGAGAAATTGATTACACTAATGAGTTACAATTATCATACTATGGCGCCAATAGAGATAGATTATTGTATTCTAAACCAAATATGTCTTAATGTACCAAAGTGAAGAAATATTGATTCTTTGAACGTGTAACGACCAATTATCTCCAGACGCAGAGATACGGATGATAAAGTACATTTTTTCTTCGCAACAATGGTAAGGCAGTGCGCCACTTAGTTAAAAGGACTTTAGATAATGATAAAATGGGTCCAGTTGTTAATGTTATTTGAAATTACGTCTTGGAAGATGTTAAGTATCTTTAAAACTTTTTTATCTGTAAATCTCATCTTTGGTATTGTCATAGACATTCTTACAAGCTGAAGGTCTACCTAATGATGGGAAGTAATTATCTTCGCTTTTTGGCGAAACTTCAATACAAAGGATTACTGATACGTTGACAAACTAAAAGATAAAATCAAATAGGTAATTACCTGACATTATCATAATTATTTTTGCTGAAAGACGTCACAGGTGGACATAGGACTCCCCATAGCGTCACCAGCACTACCCTAATTGCGTATCTGTTTTAACAGCAGGGAGCACACTCCTTGCCTTTCATTTTGATAACTCAACAATATTCATTGCGTTTTGTACGCTGTCAAGGAGACGGATTTTTGATCATATGAAGCAATTATAACAATCCGTACCCTACTCTGTTAGCTTACACAATTAGGGTGTGCAGGTCATCGGTCTGTCTTATGGCAGTCTTTCGATGCACTCCCAGTGGTCCAGTATATCATAAGCCTGTGATATATCATCGAAAATCTTACCCTTCTTCTCAAAACACAATAGGAGACTCGGTAAGAGCTCTTCGCTATACAAACTACTGATCTTGAGATGAATCATCTGCCTAGCCTTGCTCCAATTTTGATGAGGTTGGCTTCCAGTGTAACTGGGTGCAGCTGAATACCTGTATTTTACTACGAGCGCTTAACAACCAAATAACCAGTAGCCTAATTGCGTAAGTGAGTTCGGCAGAGCAAAGGGTATGACTCCATGAAAGAGTATGGCAAATTCCTTTAAATTTGTTCGGTATTGCCAAAAAATATTAGACTCTTTCGAAAAGAGTATTTTTACCAATGAAAGCGTCCAATAGTTTTTGGCAATACCGAAAAAATTCAAAGGGATTTTGTTATACTCTTTCTTTGCCCTGTCGAACTCACTTACGTAACTAGGTTGCAGATCACAAGATACCCCTTGGCAAGATATGGTATCGACTGTTAAATGATAATATAATAAATCGGGATAGCCTTATCTAACTAACCAACGGTACCGCCGGTTAACCATTCATCAGACACAAATAGAATCTTGTAATAAGTCACATGCACGGAGATCCAAATAAACACAATTTGTTTATTCTTTTGTCGTCACATGACACAGATACGTCATTGGTAACCTGTGGGTGTACTTTTGTAGCATGAATCTTGCGTATCCGTAGATCAATCTAAATATACCAAAATTGAGATAAAGGACTGACTATATGACAGGCAATATCATCATTATCTTCCTGTCCTTGCCCCATGTTATTTGGGAACACCGCAACATGACTTCTACTTCTCTCACTGTGCAAATGACAAGGCACAGTATAAACTACTAAAATTAGACACGAGGTCCACGAAGAGCAGAAGATCCTTGTATCCTTTTAGTCTACTCACGTTTTATAACACACCTTCATATCTTCATACAAAACACACCTTCATATCTTTTTATATTGTATCAACTCATGACTCATTTTTATGTATTCTTTATACTGTTAGCACCTGAAAATCATACTTTTAGTTGTCTCTGATTGTTTTAAAATGCCTCAACTTCATAACTACACTAGGATTTTCACAAATATTACCCCTTAAAAGAGTTTTACGGGGTTTTTAACTTTGTTATAGCAAATCTCAAAACGGTGAAAAAAAACATCATACGAAATGCATGTCCACCGAACATTTTAAGGCATATGACAGTCTCCAACCCGCACTGGGTTCGTCTGATGGATTATGTTACAACACACTTCCTCTGGCGATCATAATTTGACTATCTGTAGCATCAATTACAGTTTGCGAAATTCAGAGAATGATAGGTTTTTAAATGAACTGTTTGAATTCCATTAGACCTTTTAGCCACAATGCAAATTTAGTGCGAAGGCACACTTAGGTAAAGGAAAGGCCATGTATAAGGTTTCTTATAATACATCCTGTTACTACCTTCTCCTAATATTTCGATATTACAAATTTGAAATATTTTAAATTTTGGTCGTTTAATTCCTGTGGAGGGTCGATTAAAGAAAAGTGCAAAAATAACTTCTTCTTTTATCATTTGGCAACACCGACGTCCGAAATGAAAGTTATTTTTACACTTTTTGTGTTTTGCTTTGGAAGTCGGTTTATTTATTAGTGAGATTTTTTCCTGGTTAAGGACGATAGGGCGATTTCGAAGGTACCTTACTGTTACGCGGGCGAAGCCATCAGCTAAGAAACGACAGTCTATTTCATCAATTTCCCATGAATTGTTTATGAAATAGTTGACTGTTTTCAGAGGAAATCAGATTGTAAACATAACCAAATTTTAAGAAAGTGAATGTGTGTTATCATTGTCTACGCTCCGTCGCGAATGCATAGATAATGATGTAATTTTTTTTAATAAATTCTACGAATGTGAACAGAATCAATAACACATTATGCAAATTAATCTTTAATTATTGTTACTTATATTTTGTCGAGTTCACAGAATAAGCAATTTTAAAGATCGAAAACAAATCCACCTTTTTATCATTTTATCATAACTAAAAATAAAATGACAATAAAAATGTGAAATATAAATTAGATGCCGTACCGAAAATATGACAGCGCAAGGTACAATACTAACTTCGAAAATAGAACAAAATTTTGACATGAAAGTTAATGAACTATGAAAATATCGAAGCGCCTCCGGAATTAATTCACCACTTAAAATAAAACTCCTAATAAAATACTTTTTTCTTCATATAATACCTACGTTACCTTTAGGTGTGATGATTAATTCCGCCTTTGTACGGTTATTTTACATGTGCAAGTTGAAGCAATTCAAACTTAGGCAATACATATATGGCTTAGTACCCTAGGCCAGCAGTCAGTCTTCAAAGTCACGCCATCTTTTAAACAGCTGGCAAAAGTGATTTTTCTAGGCGTCATGAAATACAAGAAAATATTCCACAAGTAAGTATATTATTTTATGTATTATTTTTATATTTGTTTTACACTCACCTACACATAACATACATATCTAATTTGACTCACCTTCTGTGTTTATACTATTTTGTTTGTTATTTATTTATTCTATTTTATTTATTAAGTTTTTTCCATTTCCGTGAGTTTGTACGTGGCAGCAACAGTGGGCCATATCAGAATTGGTATTCCACCAGCTCAGCGTTATTTTCTCTTTGGATATCGCTGCACATGTTGAAATAGGAGCCTTTTTGGTCTCGCTCGGGGTTTTTCTATTTTTTTTGTTCAATTTTTTGTTTTTGCTTATCTCTCCTGTCTCGTGTGTTACAAATAAATATACTCTTTCTTTCTATTTTTATTATAATACGTTAATCGAACATAAAAGAAAATTATATCTGACTAAAACTAATAACGACTTTACGTCAATGTATTGAAACTAACACCACGATTACTAAGACGCCTTTTTTGGATCGATTCTAAATCTAGACAATTTGGACTCATGGATTTATATATCTTTTTATGTTCTGAAAAAATAAAATAAAACATTGCCTTCAGAAATTAAGCTGTATTTAAATTTGGTATTAAATGTGCTCTAGCCATCTTGTCAATTTTGATGCTTGCCTTACCAATCAATAAATCCGTTCCAAACATTCAAGGTTTTCTGGACCTCTACGTTTTGTCTTGTGCTTTAGAAATTATATTTTATGAAAGTTGAGATGCTAATGTATAAAACTAATCATTTAGAAATAAATAACCCGAATGAGGTCTACGCTGAAAAGAAAGCAAGACATTTCAATAGTTGGAATTCATATCATGAACATCTTTTTAACGTAGATACAAGTATGTATTTCCAGAAATACGGGTCTTGTCAACGGAAAATGTTCATTTCTTAATTTATTCATGATTTATATTGATTTCTTCTAAGTATTCTCATTCGCAATGCAACATCTACGCGTTTTGATTCAACGAATCCACGTTATCAGGGGCGCCCGGGCTGCACACCTCCTTGCGTCACGCGCGAGTGGGGGGGATACGAAACTATCGACTTATATAGGCGACGTGCGCGCGCGCCGGCCAAACCGTCAGTGAACGTAGAGCGTGTTTGTTGAGAAAGATGTGTAATATGTGTACCCGTGATGTGATCGAAACGGCCCCGGTGCCCGCGCCGGCTCCAGCCAAACCCTCGCGTGTCTTAGAAAGAATGAAGAAGAAGCACAACATTGTCACCGATCCCAGCAGCTCCGAGAAGCAGAAGGAGGTGGAGTACCAGCCAGACCTTCTGGCTGTGTCCACTAAGTACTCCAAGGTTGCGTACGACCTGTTCAAGCAGGGCCTTGTCCACCTGCAGGAGACGAAAGCATACGTGTGAGTACCACCATGACTTTCTTTTTTGTTAGGTTATGATTGTAACATTCTCTTACCAGAAGCCAGCCAGTGTCAATTTTATGAGTGGTGGTACGGGTCCCATTGAGGTGGCAATGCAGAAATTCGGTCAGGTTCGGATGTGACAGCGGGTTGAAAATGATTACGTGTTATAGTTTTCGAATGTCGTGACGCGCGATTGCAACTGTCGATACAATTTTCCGAGTGTGAAAATTTTCTTTCATTACTTCCCATTTGGTGATGGAATATTTTATATTTGTAGACTATAAACTGCAATTATTTATGACAAACTTATTTTTTTTACTTTAGCAACTTAATAATATTTTCGTAACTCTAAATTCTTTCTTTTATAATTTGAAATTCTTAAGCCTTTTCGTAGGATAATGTTGGCTTGCTGGCGGAAAAAAAAACTTAGTCTATTTTACAAGCCAGCATTTCAGGAATCAATCATGAATCATTAACTGAAAATTGGATACTCTTGTTAATTTATGAAACCGTTCATCCACTCACGGCATGCTATCGATAAGAACGACCCTTCAGCGCAACGTTTTACTTGTTATCAGTAGCTCATGATACTATCATAAAAGATTTCAACTCGACATGATCTCCTTAATCTTATGTGTCGTGATCGGTGCAAAGTCCCTATCTTTAATCAATTAAACCCAGGACTCTGCCTATACACCTTGCTTTTACTTGTGATGATGATAACTCATCAGTATAGCCTGAAATCCGCACGTATACTGCTAAAGCTGTGGCTAAAGTGAAGTATATTTTACGTATTTATCTATTTAAGTGCGTAGTTTTTTTAAACTACGCAACGGATTTTGATGCGGTTTTCACCTTGTATTATAGAATTTTTCCGGAAGGTCTATTTCCGTATACCTATTTACATTTTATAGATAGTAAAGAAAAGTCGGCGCTTTGTAAAAGTAGTGAAAACCTTGCTGTTTCAAGGGTAATTTGTAAATTAAATAGGCGCTTCTATACTCATGCTCCTTTGCACCCAGTACCAACAGATTCTTCCCATTTATTTATTAACTAGCTTCTGTCAGCGGCTTCGCCAGCTTGAATGTCGAAAGTTATCCCAGGGCACATTTTCCCGGCATAAAAAAGTATCCTATGTGCTATTTCAGACTATAATCAATCACCGTGTCAAATTTCATCCAGATCCGTTCTGTAGTTTTTGCGTGAAAGAGTAGATAACAAACATACAAACACACTTATACACTCACAAACTTTCGCCTTTATAATATGAGTAGTATTTAAATTAAGTACAGACATTACTCATGTAAGGATCTTTCCATCTTCGTATGTTTTGCCATGACTATATAAATATTCAATTATTATTATTTTCTACATTCGCAGTCGTACTCGGCTTCCCCAGGAATGTACGCTACGTTATTAAAACACTGGTCATATGACAAGACTCAATAAAAACTATAACCTTAATGTCGTGTATTTATAAAACATTTCAATCTACAAAGACAAACGTCTTAGGGGCCAATAGCCAGACAGCCTAACTATAATTGGAGTTACCTCTTCAGTTTTATTTCTTTTACTCGTTTTCACTCTACAAGATTATTTATATGTACTGTAAGAATTTATGTTCATCATCCGCATATTTTTTCAAGCTTTAGGCGTCGAAATATCACAATTTATGTAGTTTTTACTTTTCGCCTAAAACTTGAAAGTGAACTCTGCAAATCTCATTTTCGTGTGACAAATAAGCAATGGCGCAATTTCTAAACATACCTAAAAGTTTCTTTGTCAATCAGAGATAAAACCTAAAGTATGCCTAAACTATTGGTTTAGACGATAAGACATCTAACATCATACCGTCGTATTGGCATCATATATTGTCGTATTGACAGCTATGATATACAATCCATTCTCACTTCCTAGATCTGTATCTATAACCACTTCAAACCTAACTCGGTAGATTTAGGAGTAGAATTTACCCAACTACCGTTTACAGATTAGTTGAGAACAATGACTCTATTGAAATTGATTACGTTTAAATTATATGTCTGGGGATATAATGGCGTCTAACTAACCTTGCAAGTCGAGATAAATCAAATAGCCTAAAGATGGGGAATGGTACGGGAGGTGTTCGAACAGTATATTAACGTAATTATTTGAATTATAATCCTAATAATTAATTATATACAATTATATTATATACTAGTATAATATAATTAAATATAATTATACGAATTATAAATTATATTCACCCTAGTATGCATACAAATTCAATCAGAAAAACACCACTTTTGCCCATGGAAATAGATACGAACGCAACCTGCTTCGATCCTGACATACCCCTTTTACTTTACTGGTGAATTATCAAAATTATCGTATTCTTAGACAATACGATACTTTTGATAAATACTTCACCTTTTCTTCTTCTTCTCTTACTTTTTTTTTCTAACTACTCACTGTTTATTTATATCATATTACATTCTGATTCCCAGAAGTTAATTCTTACCGGTATAGTACTTGCTATACTCGACTCGTATATTAGCGAATATGATCTAACGGCCAATACAAACCATTGCAATCACAAAAAGGGAAGTGTTTTGTGTGAAAATTACACAACATAGATGCAAGCCACAGCAAACATTTGACACAAGTACCAAGAGACTCGTGGTAGATCCTATCTGATAACATAATCCTTATCAGTGAAAAGAAAGTGTCCTATTGACAGTTCAGACTGGACTTTGATCGATAGCTATAATACTGATATCATTTACCTGGTTTGGTGATATTATATGAGGTCAGTAGACGTCCAAAAATATAAGTTTTAGCAGTAGTCTCAGCGGTGTTAATAGCTTTGGTGGGTGTGAACAAACAGATTCATATTGATTGAATACTCTATGAATTAAAATTGGAACACAGGACAAAAAAGAACCAAAAGAAAGTTTATTTGAACTTGGAACAAATGATGTTGAAGAAAAATCTAGCACTAATTCCACTTTGTTGCCTTTTAGAGTGATCTCGCTTTTGTTTTCATAATGAGAGAACATAAAGTTCTAAGAAAGTCGCTATACTTTAAATAAGTCTTTCGGGTTTCCTACCTAATAATAGTTATCAAATAGAATGGATCTAGATATCTAAATGTCTAGCCAAAGGCCGAGGCCAAACTGACTGTGACACGGATATTCTAGGGCTGTTCCTATCCTAAGCCAAACGGTTTAAAAATTTTTAAGGCAATTAGATTTTGAAAATTAAAACGTAAACTCACTTTTCGAGGTAGATTGTCATGTATGAATTATGCATAGGATAAGATAAGATATGCTTTATGTAGTTTAGGGCTTTCAAATTAAAGTGTGGCTCTAACTACATTTTTAGGGATTAAAAAGCCACCGTAAAATTTGACTTGACTATGGTAATTTTTAAACCTCTATGGCTTATGTATTCCCTTTTAAAGTAGGTAGAAGCCATGATTTATTTAGTCTAGGGGTCATAAACTACTTTTTTTTTTAATACTGTCAGCCCTAGTTTCTCTTTCATGAACAAAGTTAAAATTTGACCAGTTTATATATTGAATTAAATACTGTTCACGGTATTGACACGGGTTGATTTAAAACTGGCAGGAAATTAACCATTCTTTACATAAACAGCGAAAAGATAAGAGTCACTACTAATTAAAATATTGTTCACTATTTATAGGAACCTTTGTCAGAGTAAAAATAAAACAATGGAAATCAGTAAAAGATTCCATTTGAATAAAAGATTATTGTTACGTAAGTAATTATATATTTCCTTCAAACTTGCTATAATATCATCAATATAGAACGGCTATCTGAATTCAAACACCATCTCAAAGCATTTATGTATTTCAACTAAAAATGGTTTAAAATATGCACTTTTAAATTGTTAAGGAATCTTAGTCTCTCATTGGTAAATAAATAAAATATAAAAATTCTAACATACATTACTCGTCAATTACTAAGGAATGTAACTGCATGATGCAACTATTTGGGCTACAATTTATACGCTCCTAGTAACGGTAGCCGTTAAATAAGATTAATTGATGAATAGCATGGAGGGCAAATGTATTAGTTTCGATTTAAAATAAACCTTGTAATATATAGGCCACTTTCTTTATTAGCTGAAGCGGTAATTAATTTTCATATCGGGCAATATTATTTTGTAGGCAGTTCTTGCCACTTAAAAAAAAAAAATTTACAGAAGCAGCAGAGCGTTGCTACAATTTCAAGTAAAAACCCAAAAAGACAAAACAATTGGGTAAAAACCCAATATCAATTTATTAATATGTTTATCACAACACCATTATCTCTTATTATTTACTCGTTAATCATTAAAACAAATAAATATCATAATACCACAATATTTTCGATCTATTTCTGTAACACAACCACTTCCATAAATTTAGTGATTTTTATAAGAAGATACCTATGCAAAAGAATTACATGTATTGTACCGACACATTATTTATTCTATAGTAAAATAAGATAAACAGGAAAACAAAACATAGTGTTCCGGTTTATTTAAATGATGACACGGAAGAAACTATTGGACTATGACCAAGCAGGACCAACGAGGCCAACATATGAAATGTCACGGAAACAGTTTAGTCAATATTAACACAGACCAATAATAAGAAAAATAGATAAAGCAACAGTTTGGTTACACTATATACATGAAACATAAATGAAGCTAGGATTACGACTGGGAGTCATGCCAAAGTTAATAAGTTCGTATCTCTTTCCAACATTCTAAATGTTGCAAAACCGACAACAACAAAAGGTAAATGGGCCATCTGTCAATCGTAAAATCTTCCACAGAACAATTTAATTTACTACAGTATTAAGAAAATCGTTAAAACACAAAATAGAACACTGAAATCGTAAAATGAACAAACCTTAAGACCTAGCTTCTTATATTAACTGTGCCCTAAGTATCAATGCAGAGTTTTATGGCGCGCGCCATTTCTTATCCATTTCTCAAGACGTATTAGCAAGAGTGTGACGGATGAAACTGATCTCATTTATTCATAACATCGTGTACGTGGTCTGAAAACGTGTCTACAGGCACGTAAGACTCTACAGCAGTGTTTATACTCCTCGTGATCTTGTTATTGCAATCTGCAGAGTTATTGGCTCCGAACTGCAGAGAAAAATCGGCTTTGCCCCAAGTCAATAAGCACGATGTGAAACGCCTTGTTTTATTGGTTGTGACCAATGAATAGGGCCATGAGCCTTCAGTTCTCACAGTTGTCTAAACAATGGAAAAGTGTTCAGGCAGTTTTTCAGGATATATCTGGTTTTGTAAAAATACAGTGACTGTAAAACGACGAAAAATGCGACCTATAAAATACTTCATGACTGTAAAAACATATAAAATTACAATTAAAATCTGCGAAAATTAATGCGTTCTACTTTTTCGTGAAAATGAAAATAACGAATCGGTATTTTCGTTTTATTTTCATGCATAAACTTGTTTGTATTTATGAAGTCTGTAATATTGTTTTATCACTGATACTCTGCAGTATCTGTAACTTAATAGTAATAAAACTAATTATACATGCTGACTCAGTTCTTTAAAAAGATAAGGACATATTAGAATCACCTTTTAGTGATTCAAAATTATTCAATTGAATTGAATTGTAGATTCTGTAGATAATAAACTCTTATCTTCGTGAATCAAATTTAAAAAATATCATTGTATTGATTTCAGTATGAAATAATTACTAAGGTAGGTACTGATATTCGCAAAAGCAGCCTCTGGTTCTTAATATGAAGGTTTACTATAGAATATTATGTCTTGTACCAACCTGAAGTGAAATTGCAGATCGCAATGGCAAAAATAAGTCTTTCTATTTGGTGAAAGGATTTTAAAACTGGTTTGCGTATTAATTATTGCTAATGGCAAATACTTATTCAATGTTCCTTTTTTTCTGCGCAATAGAAACTTTGGACAAAAGTAAGTGCTAGCCGAGATAAGAATATTACTTACTAATGCCATGCAAAATAAAATAAACTATGAACGGACAATCAACTGGGTCGATAACTCGATTATTGGGTTTAAAACCATATCTAGTGATTGTCACACCTATTTTATTACCAATCAATTGGCTTTTCTATCACTTATCTATACACGCGTAGGTAAAACAAAACTGTATTTAATCATGTCAAAGGCCTCGTAGCCAGGCACATGCAAGAGACGTAATCTTAGTCATTATCGTTACATAATTATGATTCATGATAATATATTTAGCGATCATTTATAAAGTTCAATGGTCTTTATTCATATTATCTGTACTTGATATGCCCGGTGTCATCTGAAAGTGTTTTTTAGGGTTCCGTACCCAAACGGTAAAAACCCTGTTACTAAGACTCCGCGGTCCGTCTGTCTGTCTGTCCGTATGTCACCAGTTTGTATCTCATGAACCGTGACAGCTAGACAGTTGAAATTTTCACAGATTTTGTATTTCTGTCTTTAACAAAAAATACTAAAAACAGAATAAAATATTTTTTAAGTGGGACTCCCATTCAACTCACGTGATTTTTTTGCGATAATGGTACGGAACCCTTCGTGCGCGATTCCGACTCGCACTTGACCGATTTATTTCATTTAATTTGACTAAATTATTCGATATCGTCATAATTATCCACAGCCCGACTTAACCAAAATGCTTGCATAGGCCCCTCTTTTCTTCTGCCAACCCTCAGTTGGCTTATCCCATCTAGGCTCTAACCGGGATGCCATCAATTTCATCAACTCATTTCACCGAGTCACATTAGTTAATATTATAAAGAAGAGAAAGTTTATTAGCGTGTTTGTTACTTCTTTACGCTCAAACGGCTTGACGGATCTGGATGAAATTTGGCACAGATATAGGTTATAGTCAGGACTTTTTATACCGGGACTATGTTCCCTCGGGATAAATTTCGACATTCACTAAGGCGAAGCCGCTGGCAGAAGCTAGTTGTACATAACCATAAGAAAATCTCTTGAATCAACTACCTAATGCAAAGAAAATCTAGATAATCACAGTTGGCACCTCTTTCCATAATCAAACAAAACAGCAAAAGTAATCTATCAAACTTATCTGGTGACGTATTTTGTTTTCTTAAAAGATTGTAAAGCTTGTACGTGTAGTTGTATATGAGAAATTTTGCTGAATTGAGTATTATTGGGCACAATTTTGAAACTACAAGATGATATACTTAAAGACAAACATGACAGATACTTTAGACAATTCAGACGATACGTCATAAGGCCTGATTAATTGTTTTTCCCGTGTAGCTTCTATGTCACGGCCGCTAGAGTTGGACTATTTCCCAGTTCAAGTATCTATGGCACGCGCTCAAATGTCAAAGCTCGAAGCACACTGCACCTTTCGTAATCGTTTGGAATGTCAAGTGTCAAATATCTGCCATTCCAGTTAAAGATGACAGCATAGCAACCTCTTATCAACCATTAAGGTTATACAATCGATTAAAATAGCAATATCTGTCTGTCTGATAACGTTATCAATGCAGGTTAGGACGTCCCCGTTTGTTTTATGTACTTACGATAAACGGCGGAATAGACATAAAATAATACCTTCTTTTTTATGTCGGTTAAAATTGGATGTCAATGAATTTCATAACGATTCGTAAGTGTGGTGAGAAAATAAACATTTATTGGCATGAATTACCAATTAAGTTTCATTATCAAAAAATATTATGAAAAGTAACCATGTTTGCAATTTTTCAAAGAAAAACTGATACGACCTTATTCTCCTGCCTATACAAACAATATACGCAAACTTATCAGATGCATAAGATATAAACAAAATAAGTATACGCAAACGGATCAGATAATAGACGGACAATAAACTCAAGTAAACAAAATCGAGAAATTGCCCTCTATGGAAAGTTATTATTGTTCTTGATTGTCAACAAAAATCTAGATAAAGGAATCACGAGCACAGAAAGTGATGCGTTATCGCTAGGAACACAAAAGTTGTAGTATTATTGAGGATAATTTACATAAAGGAATGCCCAATGTGTGATATTAAGAATGCTCATCAAATTAACGGAGGAAATATTAAAAGGTTGAAATTATTCTAATTTAGTAGCATATTATTAGATAATGCCATTGTGATACGATCTTAATTAATAGACTTCATCATTTTATCTATTTGTTAGTGTGAAAGATAAAATTTCCAGAAAGGGTATGATTACTGAAATTGGATTTATGGCAAGAAAATTAAGATGATTTATCCACATTCTAATTTAAATTTAAATAAAACATTATTTCTCCATCATCATTAATTCACACTTTTTGCATCAAATCGCTAAAGGTTTTGCAACTCAAATAATTTGGCTAACGGATTATCGGTAAATGGCCATCGGCTATTGTGCAGAATGACCTCAAATTCAAAGTCACAGTGGTGAAGGTAAAAGCAGGTAACGCTTCTTGATCATTTGCTGAGATTGATAATTAGGGTGTAATACGGATACGAGTAATTCTGACATTGTAGGTACTAACACGTACCACGTGTAAACTTCATTCACATTATGACCTTTTTGCCGGGTTTCCGCAGTTAATAATTTCCAATGCCGAATTACGCACTCACCAATACGCACTGGGCCCGCGTGGTGGATTACGGACCATCAATCACTTCTAACAGAGAGGAGGTCTGTTCCCCATGATGATGATGAATTCGGAATGGAAGATAGAGTTGTTGTATTTTTTTTGTAATGGAGTTATGAGACTGTTTATTTCTTTGAGTAGAATTTCCATCATCTCATAACGCTCTGAAAATGGCTTGGATACTTACGGGATTACTAACAGAATCTGTGTCTTCAGAATATCTTCACTTACGTAATGATTGCTGAAACAATGGCAGATTTTTCTTTAAACGACAGTCGTATTGTTTCATTATTCACGGATTTTCATGGCAAATATTCTAAAGAAATAATTGAAAGAGCGAATATTATAGCGGTTTCAAATGACGAACAATGTATTTTTCATATGGGATGAGAAACCATCACACTTTATCACTTTGAAATAAACAACTGACGAGTCCAAAACATCAAAAACATACCCAGACGTATAGAAAATAAGATTTCGAAATAGTCATTCATGGATATTATTTTTCTCAATGCAGGTTATAAACCTAGCCTCTTAAATACAAAAAGAAAATATGATAAAGCAAGAAGTTTGGAAACTATCTCATCTACAATGACTGATTAGATCTTCATCCCGGACATGAACAAAGATCAGCATAGATAGTATTACCTATATATCTTATCATTTACCTCTTTCTTCACAAATAAACACGTAGGAGAAAAACCACTGCTTTAAATGACAGTTTTAGGTATTACGCAATCAAAACTTTTATCTTTTTCACTCAGATAGGTTTATCTTAGGTATATCAGCTTTCTTTGTCTCACTTTTTCAATTGACATCGATTTGTTATTGATGCTATCAGCAAATAGCAATAAACTTAAAGAAAACTAAAACCTTGATAAAGAAATTTTAAATCAAAGTGCATTGAGACTATAAAAACTAAGCTCCGGTGTTTTAGTCATAGATAAGAATGCAATTCTTATCATTTTTGAAGCTCATTGTACTTTATTATAATGTTAGACAAAACTTCTTCAAAGTTGAATGAAAAAAAAAACAATTGCATAATCATTCTAATTTTGAAAATATTTGACACAATCATTTTTATCAGAAGAAAAAAATGGCCGTATACGAATACTAAATTTGTTCATGCTTGTTTGTATAGTTGTACACTTGTACTATTTTTACACGTGTAAAATTATTAACATTCATATTTCATATGATAGATAAGCTAGTAATCAGCCATTGTCTTTATTACCTCCTCATTTAAAATCCCTTCCACGTTAACAACAATCGAGTTAACGTACCTACAAAGAGATTATGAAGAACGTAGTTTTCAGTTCTGAATAGTAGTGAAGCTTTATACATTGTAAAATGCTAATGCTTGAAAATTCGGTGCTAAATGTCTAATAAAGCTTTTATTCCTACAATAAATCTCAAAAACTATAAAACAGTAAATTCATGCATTGCTTTTGGCAAGCATTTGGACAAGTTCACTAACACGATATGTACAATGCACAGACGTTTTAGTCTTATCAAAATACATTTTAAATTGAGAACACAGAATAATTTTAAATGGTCTTTATTCAAATCCCATGCTTCCTTCAAGCGGTTCATGCTCTATCCACTTTAAAAAGCTAAATGTAGTGCAAGTGTACTTCGGTCCTAATCCGATAATAATAACGACAAAGTACATTCGTTATTTATTAATTTACTACAGTGTTATTAATGGTATCACAGATTAGCTTGACTATCTTATTACTGACCGTTTCATAATAAAAATAGAAGCGTAATCGATCAGTGTTTGGGAAAACTAATGATTTTAAACAAAGGCGTATCTGTAGTACTAGGTTTTAATGCTATCTAAATCTTTATGATCCCACTACAAACGTCACATCAACTGAGAATTGCATAATAATGTCACTTTAAAAAAAAAAAACCTTTTTTACTGATCCTAATCCTTTTTTCATTCTTGTAGAATGTAACACCTACATTCTACAAGAAAGACAGTTTCTGATTCAAGTTCGCCTTCAGACAGCTAATTATAATCTAAGCAGACGGAATCATCAATCATTTTAAACGCTTGTTTAAACAACAGCAAAAACTTGTCCCTTCTCTCACGAATAACCTTCGTTGCTTTCAACCAATTAATTGAAATCACGAACTTTATCTAATACCTATAGCTTAACTGAGTAAGTTAAAGAAAAAATGCACCTAACTATTGTTATCTAGTCCATGCGATACTTAAAGTAGTAGATGAGATAGCGTTCAAACGAGCCTCCTATATAAAATTAATCTTTGTTAAACCGTAACACTTCTTTTTACATTTTGGGCATAGTTCTGCAGGCGAACGTGCAAATCAACAAGTAAACCTTTTTTCCAAGAAAAAAATCTGTTTCAATCGATACATGCAATCAATATAAGGCTTGTAAATATTTATCAATGCGACATCTAGTAAATAATTATTGAAAACGCTAATACATGAAATGGCTTGTATGAACATAGTGATTTCGGGTCACTCTTGACAGTTGGCTTCTGCTTGGCTGTAAAGATCTTTGAGAATGTCTGTAGCGTTTATATGCGATTGTGGAATAGGGCTATGCCTATTCAAACTACCTAGCAACTACATTGGGAACAGCTTTCAGTATAACCGAATGCTGCTAAGTACCAGTAATTTAAATGGAGCGACTAACTGTCTCACCTCCACAACCCAGTAAATGTGCAACAAGTACCCCTTGGTAATACTGGTGTCAGCTTAACTGGCTGCTGGCTGATGGCTGTGCCTATTGTTAGAAAGAAATCAAAGAATATCAAAAAAACCAGAATTAGAAGCATCTAAAACTGGACTTATAGGCAGCAGTCAGTTTTAAAAGCGCAAATGAGCCGATTTGGAACTGCATACTGTATCATAAGCCAGAGCAGAATCTCAATACACCGAACACAATTTGTGCAATTATACTGTAACGTGTTGCTATCAAAAGATCCATTAGAAAAAACGTAAATACTACTATCAAGTTTTCACAATACCAATTAAAGACATCACGTAAAGATATACGGATAACGACAAACCGCATGCACCAACATGTGAGTTACAAGCATACACTGACAAGTTCGTCGACTTAACGAATCGTTAATCAATCCAACTCCCACGTACACGAATATCAACTGATACGTAAACATGAAGTCAGATAGTGCTAAAAATACGTCTTTACATCAATCGGTCACAATGATCGTTATCCCCTTTTATCTGACGGCAAGACTCATTAGTGATGAGTCAGGGTCTGCACGTGGAACCCAACACAGTACACATGCTTAAGTATCAATGTGAATATAGTATTTCAACTATGAACAAGAACAAATAATCGAAGCCTAACGCATTTTTATTATGTGGTTTAAAATTCAAAAGGCGATTGATCTAAGTATAGACAGATGACATACGAAAGTCAGAGATGAGAATAATGAAGAAAGTACGAAATTTAAGGCATCATAACGATAATTCACTTCTCTTGGAGTAATTGTAGTAGTCAAGGCAGCTAGACCTGAGAACTTTTAAAGAGCTGTAACAACAAATATCCATGACTGGCGTAGTATTAACAAAGACAAAATTCTAACGACGTTTTGAAATCATAATTTACATTGAATCATTTGCATCACCTAGTTACTGCATTGTTGATCTTCTAAGAACCTACTACAAAGCATTATTCGTATTTCTTATAAGATCAGTCGTGATCTAATAAGTTAACCGTAACACAGATAACGCCGCCATACTGCAAAGAAACTTAAACTATCAAATACAAACATCAAACAAATAAACTCAGTGATAATTGTCCAAGCAAAGTCAAATAGCAAACCTAACTGAAGATGAAAAGAGATTCTCAAACAAAAACACAAAAAAATATTGTTTAAAGTTTCATTTAAGGAGCAAAGATTGATCCTATGTATGACGAATGGTACATGACGAAAGATTGATAGTGCCAATCAGACTATCCACGAGTCAACCTCGTGGAGTTTCAAAGTCACGCTGTACCGAGTGTGCGAATTTGCCAATGTTGAGCCAATACTGCACGATAACCCGATAAGATTGCTAAGCTCTCTGCATCCCCATTTAGTGGTCAGACGTGCTACTGACTCTGTGTGGGTGGCATGTTTATTAAAGAGAGCTGTAGTTGGTCTATTTCTTATAGAAATGAATGTCTAAAATAAAATCAACGTATCCTAGTTATCGATGCTCCCATTCATCCTCTTCTTTGATAGCCAGTTTTAATCATGGCTAAATATCTTTCCTAAACTTAAGGTTCATCATCTTCTTTCCCATGTTCACTCTTCTTCCAGTCTCCCATGTCGACCTTGAGGCCCTTTTCTATTCTTTTTTATTAAATCCACACACAATCCATACGTAACATTCGTTGGCTATATTGAAATGGTTTGGTTTGCTTTTTTTTTTGTTTTCTTATTTGTTGGGTTCATCGTCTTTGTCATAATGATAATCAAAGCCAAGGCTGCAAGCAAGGTTCTCTAATTTTCATTTTGCTTCCTCCGATTTACAGTGTCAATTCAAACTGTTCCTATAAACATTGCAAGTAACTGCAATATCCCTGGCAGCTTGTTAGCAGATCAATTTAAAACGAGGCCAAATGTATCTGTGCAGCTACGATACGTTGTAGAAGATACGAGAATTCTCCGCAACCAACACAATTATTTTGAGAAACAAATAAAACAAAAGACAAGAGTACTAATATACTTCAGTATTTTTAAACGACATCTTGATTTTATTTTGAGCAATTCTAAAATCATAACATTGGCAGAAAACTAACGAAAAGTTCAAAAGAGTCGTCCAGAAATTGGTCTGACACATTTTTCTGCGGCCTGAACACCGTTTCCAGCCCAATAAAATTGCAATTGAGAAGCATACATTGGGCGCATAAATTATTATGTTTTAGTCAATACTATCCATAACTTTTACTGATACAATCCTGCTGTTACTGCTTATTCTAAAGCATTTTTCCATATAGAGAGTTTTCACAGGAGGCAGAAACTTCGCCGAAATTCCATTCAACAATTCAGAATTTGATACCGTGCGCCATAAGAAACTTGCATTTATATGCATTATCGCAAACAAGCAATAATTTGCTGCTTACGCATCTCGTGATTACGGACCGGTTTCAATACGAGCAGTTATTTTTATCAGGAACGAATTTTCTCTGTAGGTACGCCATATAAGAGAAGTTCTTTTCCGATATTTTAAGAGCTGTAGCTGCAAGTGATGGCGCCATGCCTACATTTAGACCGTCTTCAGACGAAGATAAATGTTTTACATTTCATTCTGAGAAAACTATTTATGTTTTAATTAAAATTAATTAGACTACTTTAGATCTCTCATGAAGAGATTGAGATCTCTCCTAAACTAGTTTTGAAGAAAACACATTCAAGAGTAATTACATAATTAAGGAATCTATACTTTCGCATGTACACCGTAGAAAACGAGCAATGGAAATAGTTCTGCCATTCCTTACATAAATTAAAAAGAAGTTATTTGCTCAGACTATAATTTATAGTTTTTAATGCGATCGGAAACGCATCAAGGTACTTTTTATGTGGCGTTTTGTTATGCACTTAGTTAAAAACATTGCTCCGGTGTCGTACTAAATGAGTTATTAGCCGTAATTGCTACTTGTAAGCGCTAATGTGCACTCAATTGACTGAAACGCTACTGTTTGGAACAAGCAAGTTCCGATATCTGGCTGGTTAAGTGAAAAAATTGCCATTATGCTATAAATGCAGTTAAGATAAGCGACTGGAACACGCATGCAACGGCCTAGATCTTGTTTATGGATCGAATGTGAATCCGAACGCAAGGTTTTAAATGGCGTTCGAAAAATGAAATGTCGATTCCTGATTTCGTATTGGTAAAAGTTATGGCATGGCCCACCCGTTAAGGATCGACATATATTTGCGATATTAGCCGTTACAGGGTCGTTATAAGAGCTATAATTGGCTGGATAATTATATGCAGTGTGCAATTAAGAATGCCAGAGGCGCCTTGTAGGACAATTCGTGTGAAGCATACAAGTTTTCATATAAGGCAGTGTTCTTTGAGAGATCCGCTTAACGTTTTCTTGGTACGATAATGTAATAAGTCATAATTGACATGACACGTTAATTAATCAGCTGCAATGTGTTATTCAACTTTAAATTTATTTATCTAGAAATATATTCCTTTCTATTTAATTTTTACAACCCATTGGTTTCAAAATCGAAATTATCGCGTTAAATGCCTTTGATATATATTTTTCCATTGGTTTACATCAGGGTTAACCTCAAGTACTATAAAAAGGTGAATCACAACGCTACCTCTTGACAACAGCCAATATTACGTCACACTTCGTCACTTACTGTAAAAGTAAATAAACGTATGAACGGCAAATATTTAAACAGCTAATAAAGAGGCGTGTGAGAGGATTGCCTAGCAATCATTGATTGATGTTAATCTCATTTATGTACTTACGATGATTTATTTCACACATACGAGAGTTATTAAAGTCAAAATGTCACTGAACTGTGTCATTAGTAGTTCTTAAAATAGCTGTGTACCGTTTACAGTTTACAGTCTGAAAAACAAGAGCAGACTTTACGGTTTACTTTTTATTTGAATTCGATTATAAAAGGCCACTCGATAAATATTTTAATTTGCATTATAATAGTCAGAATCAGCTGCAAAAGTTTCACGACGAAGTGATCTTTGAAAGTCACTCGCTCACGACTACGTCTCGAACGAGTTACGCCTGTGACAGATGACGTACCTTCTACGTCATTTGGTGTAGTGCTTTTACAAGGTCATGTCATACAACACGCGTTATTTAAGGGTCTTACACCGCGTTAGCGTCGTAAAACGGTTACGTTCTAAAGCATTCTCCTTAGTAACGAGAAAAAATGTGTTGCTAATTATTTTTTTAAAGACAAACCATGTTAAAAAAATTATGTACATGAAACAATAATATTTTTTTTTTTTCAAACCTTTTAACCTAGCCATTACTAAGGAGTAGGTATGTTTAGAAAGGTACCGTTTTACGGCACTGAAGCGGATGTAGACCTTTAACCCAACAGGATGACAGTTGATTGCCTTTGCCTTATGTAAATTATGTAATTATGGCTTCTTCGTCTATGGGACTAATATTATGGATAATAATAGCATTAATAATCAGTTTATTTATTCTTGTACCAGTATGCTGCAGTTAAACTATATAAATATCTCAGTACGTAAATACATCGCTGACAGCTATTTTAGTCTTGGTTATTTTTTTATGATGGCATATTCTACGTCAAAATGACACAGTTTTGCAATAAAAAAATAGTGATCGTATTTTAAGATTTATGATATGCCATATTTGTGTTGCATTCCGATTGAATCTCTGATTTGCTGATATGATGATCTATTTGCAAATTGTAAACATTTTTATTGTTTGTCTGATTTGTATACTTAATGATTTTAATAAATACTTTTATCGGCAAATCAGAACAAAACACGTTTGAAATCAAGCGAGGTGTAATTAAGGTTGCTTATTGAGTACCTAAAGCTTGATTAAAACTGAACCAGACTATACGAAAATATGTGCAAAGACGTGGAAACGTGGCTGAGCGTTTGACGCACGTGAACGTCATAAAACTAACAATGATTTGCCGATAACAGAAATATTTTCTAAAGAATACTACGTAGATAGAACAAAAGATATCAAATCCAAAACATTTTCCATCAGAAATGACACACTTTCACGAGTGCTATTTTACTTAAACTTGAAAAAAAACAATCAGTATCAGTGATCCAAATAAATACCTACGATAAACTCTTAACCCCTTAAAATTATATTGAACTATCATTACTTATTACTCGTTTATCTTGAAACCACTTATTAAAATTGACCCAGACAGATTAGTGGCCGTAGCTTTTATCTTCAATTAGTAACATGAGTGAATAAGTGGCTAATTCCGTCCATTTTAAATTTAGAATTCAAAAAGATGAGAGGAATAAAGATAAGTATTCACAACATTTTGAGCTCCATTTCAAAGTCACTTCGTGACGTATTTAAGAAATAACTTGTGTTGCCAATAAAACAATAATGTAGGAAACTATAAATCTCTAATTAGTGTTGGTGACCACGTCCGGTAGAACCAGACCATAAACAAGAAAATGGCTGCATAATCTTGTGGACTTGTGTTATGCTTAGCGCCACTATTCCATTTAATTGATTATCTTGTAACATTAAACCACTGATGACTGTCTGTCATTAAAGACGTTTTAATAGTCGTAGGAAGCTAAGTTATTTATCATTTATAGAACTATGTTTGTTTTGCTTGGACTTTTGTGCCTACAAGGATACATATAACTTGATATCGTAAGGAGAAGTTTTGCTAATAAATGGATCTAAAATCGTATATATCGTAATATATAATTTGTCGAGGTCGTCCCTATTCCCAACATCATTTTCGATAGTCACGTAGACACTGTAGTTATTTTAACACAAATTTTAGGCCATCAGTCATTTTATGCCCCAGTATTCTTAGAAATCAGGTCAAATTTATTTGGCAAAATTCTCGGAATCGGCAACCCATTTGGATAAGCTTTCAAACCGATACTGGAAACCCCAAAGTCCCTTCACTTTTCAGCCTTTCAAAGGCAGACAGTAAAAAACTATCAGTGCCTTGATTACATTTTATAACTGTTACCTGTAGACGTTAATTTGTAGTTTGTTTACTCTATATAAATAATTACATAGGTTAGTTGTTAATGGGATTGGTATATAACTACTCAAAACTACAATCTTTTAGTTCATTGACATGAAACTATTTGTTTGATTTGATGTTTCTATTTTAAGCTACATAGATCGTATTGCTTACATAAATATAACTAATTTTCTACCAGTGTGCCAACTTTTTTTAGTAACATTGCCATGCAAAATCGTATGATCATCAATTTTAGTCTGTGCAACGGCATTTTTTTCGAATGGTATGCCGTTAGGCGGAAATAAATCTGTTATTGATAATAAGCGATAGAATATCAATATTTATGGTCGAATCTTAGCAAAAAGCATATCAAATGATTCCAGCATGAAATCTTGTGCAGTCGAAATAATCTATAATTTTGTATGTGCGAAACGGTTTCCGTGCCGCATGATTCGTTTCTTGGAAGAATGTGCTTCAAACGGCTTGTGAAATAAAAATCAGCAAAGCACATAAAATAATCTAGACTACAGAACTTCCGAACTTATATAATTTTGAATGAAATAATTACAAGTCATCAGCCTGCCCACTTACATCTTCCAAAAAATCAATGCGATTGTAAATTTAACAGAAGAATAAATTAAATAATGCATTCATGAAATGTGGTTTAAAAATCCATATCTTCCGATCCGGTCTGACCATCGTCCGATTTTGAAAGTTCAAGTTCAAAATTGCATTGCAAATCGGTTCCCACCGAAACAAACAGAACTGGCAATACAAAAAGACATTTTATTCACAATGATGGCCGCCGTGAGTTCTTTTTTTTAATTTTTTTTTTATTCTCTCCTGCCACTCGTGTTTTGAATGCACGGATTGACAGCATCTTTGTTTTACATCGATACCCAATAAATATCGAATCAAATCAATTTAATTTAGAAATCTGGGATTGGAACATGGAAATTGGTTTGGGATTTTTAGCGCTTATAGAATCTTATCATTTGTTTTTTTATCTAAGCTTATTTTGAGGAAATTGGAATTACCTGATCCGATTAATTTTACAAATAAACATTTACTTTTATAAGGATTGACAAGTGTACGAGAAACTGGGCCTCTACATTTTAATTATTTCACTTTGCCTTCGATAACAAATCAACTTTAGACTTCAACTTTGAAAAGTACATTGTAACAATGATAATAACAGGTGTTTTATTCAGCCATAATGTCCTTTTGTTTATCGTTGCGAAAATGCATTTAGAAATGAAAAATTCATTAGTAATATTTTCTTTACTGAAAAATGCTGAGTTGAGTTTTCAAAATAGTATTTTTATACCATTTAGTTGTCGTTATTTGACTTACAAAGCGTGATATATCTGAAATCTCGGTGATAATCGTAAAATAAATGTAACGGTGTTGAATGTTACACAGCTTGGCTTAAAATGTTTTGTTGCCAAGTGGAAATTTCGCTGAAATATAGATATTGTTTCTACTTTATTTAATAAATGATTTTCACTAGTTACTCCACAGTCACATCAAGGTGACGTCAATTAGTTTAAAAACAAAACAGAAAAGCGTATTGACGTCTGACAAAATCCACTAACTGTAAATAGCGTATACAATCACGGATTGGAGCAATATGAATTTTGTTAAACACCTAACAGCACATCAGCATTTCCACTAGATTTCCCGTTTCTGCCTAAATTAATCATACAGGAGCAGAAACTACAGAAATGTATCTCTCTTTTCTTATGATTTTCGAATCAAAATTCTAATGTCAATGATGCGATGTCGAATGCGAATCACCCGTCAAGGAAACCAGACAACCTCGAAATCATTCAAAATACGTTGATGACACCGATCAGCCGACTTTTAATGACAAGTTCTACATATACCGAACTAATTAAAAGAACGCACGTGGGTGGAGGCACGTCGGCAATACTCGGCAACCGTTAATTCCTAATCGATAAGAGATAAATTGGCAATAAACGTCATGCTGATTACAATGTGTAATTTCACAGCGATAGACTTGAAGTTAACGATCTTTGCTACGTGACATTTAAAAAAAAAACAAGTGCCTGTTGAAGATTGTTGTGTGTTTTCGTTCGTTAAATAAAATATTCAGAATTATGTTCAGTTGTTTTTATTTATGCGCTCATTATATGTAAATTATTTTAGTAATTGCTTCCGCGAATCACATTACAATAAGAAACATATTTCCCAAATGCGTTTCTGGTCGTTAAAGTGGTGTCATTTCAGTTTGTGGTCACGTCAAACTACGTGAAAGATCTTGGCAATGAATGTGAGAGTTGCACTGCCTAAAAATAAACTACTTAATGTTGTTTAATTTATATTAAATGGGGTTAAAAACAGAATCAGTAAAATAAAAAATAATTCAACGAACTTGAAACCAGTTTTTTGAACTTAAAATAACAAAAAGAAAATAGTTTTGAAAAAGGAAATGTACAATATAAACATAAGCAATTGTTTACTTTCTTACGTATTCTGGTAAAAATAACGCAACCAGCTCATGACGTGGCGTATCGCCAAAATCACGCATTTTCTGCACACACACATCCCAAACATACTTTTGTTTTGCCATCCCAAATTAATAGTAGCGTTTTGATCTCTTATCTTAAAGTAAACGAATAATAAATAAAATAGATTTATTTTCCTAGAATTTTGGCGCAATCAAGTAATTATGATATTTTTTAGTCACATAAAGACAGTTAGAATATTTTTTCAGCCCACCTAATGGAAATACGGAAAAGATTCTGATGGCTTTGAGAGAGGATCTGTTTATCTGTAATGATGTATTTTTACTGAAAATAAATCGTCATAGATCAATCAATAATTGAATTGATCAAAGCAATTCTTAATTTAGTGAAAATTGCGTACATACGAAGTATAAATACCTTCTTTCATTAATGACATTGACATTCAAGAAAAACAAAAATCATGGCTCATGTAAGAAAAACAAACAGAAATAAACGCTCATTTTACGTGCTGATAATGTCAAAAGTCATCATTGGCAACGACATAAAATAACTTTCATAGCTGCAAAAGTTTAAAATTATCTACGTATTATTATAAATCAAGGGCAATTCACAACATTAATTATACCTACTTTTATTATCAAATATACGTTAAAAAATCCTGTTCTAATCAATGAAGAAAGCTATAATACTCATGAATAATAATTCAGTGTGAGTAAAAGTAATTTCCTTATTGCAAATTCTAATCTATAAGGTCTTATAATCATAAAGATAATATACAATACAAACCACTTGGCGTAAGAATGTCACGTGCTTTTGCGTGAATGCAAGGATAGTAGGAACCTATTGTTTCTTGAACAGTTGAGATCATATTAAATGGATCAATTAGTCATATGATTAGCCGTTCTTTTCTGTCACTCAACATCTCAGCGAGAAAGTGTATATTTTCCAATATTAACGAGTAGGTACTGGCCGTTCGCCCGCTCGGAGCCAGATTGTCAATATTGAACCTCCTTTTGGACAGTTTTGTTTCCAAAATATTCATTGATTTGAATATGCTATTTCAGTTATGAAGAAAATCTAGCCATCAATTTTTCTGTGTAAAAATATTTTTAAACATCCAAGTCGTTTTGGAGGAGTATCCAAAAGTAGCGAAAAAATGTCGTGTTGTTAATTATTGATTTAAAGCAAAACTATTAGTTACACGAAAAAACCATGTTTCACAAATAATGGACATGAATCAATAATATTTTTTTTCAAACCTTTTAACCTAGCTTTTACTAATGAGTATACTTTGGAAAATAACCGTATTACGGCACTAAAGCGGTCGAAGACCCTTTAATGAGCTGTCAATTTACAGCTTCAGGTGGAATGTACACACTTATACTTCAGTCATTTCCCCTCACATTCCAAGACTGGCTGTAATTTTATCTGTTAATAGGGATTGACATCTATCAAGTTTTCGCGAAGAGACTTTTACAAAACTATTAAAACATGCAGTTACAACAAAGCACAAGCTACCTTGTTTGTGTTTCAAATATTTGCAGTTGTAGTACAAGTGTACTACGCGATGATTAATGATAAAACAAATATTATTCGTTGCGATATTATCAGGTTTAACGTCACTATTATCATGATTAAATCAGGCGCCTCAATATCACGGCTTTCCGACAACAATACAATTTCACAAGACTCAAATTAGGTTAGTTCTTAAATCAGTGACACTTATTTATAGGGCTCATTAACGTCTGCGGTTTTCGTGGTTATCCAATAAATACTTATTTGATTAACTTAAAAATCACACACTTCTCCACTTTCTTATTCGCAAAACAAACATTTTTCACACGAATTTGGCAATCATGCTTGTTCAATTTAATCTTCGGAAGTGTTAAATATCACAATCAAACATGATAATTATGATTATAATAATATAGGTTCTTTAGCAAACAAAATACGTTTGCTCGACTTTAATTCGGTAAACAAGGAACTTTATATAAATAACGAACTTATACTAAAAATTGGAGCACGTCAACCTCAAGAAAATCAAAATCGAACTTAGCACTGTTGTACCTCAAATCTGTCGATTAGGCCTCGTGTCTTGCTCTACTTTAGGAGGAGAAAAAAAATACCGTTCGCTTAGTAAAAGTAAAACTAAATAAATGAGCCCTGAAGGCAATAAATGTCACGTACTTAATGAGTATGGTGTAAGTAGGACTACATAGCATATGTACCTAATTATTGAATTTGGATCAACTGTCAGTTTCAATTGCTATCCATTAGCATGCTAAACGTTTTATAAAAGGTTAAGAACGTTTCCCAAACTTTTGAAATAAAATAATGAATTTATTAGTGACCTACCTGATCAAAACATGCTGGCACAGACATGAAAAAGTCATTAATCCTTATTCTTTATTTTATAAAAGAATTGACGTCATCCGACGTAATATTATTTTTTTCGGCACGAGTAACAAATGACACGCGAATTATTATTTTTAAATTACTTAAACCGAACCCTGGCACAAATTGCCATACTATTGTTTTTACAATGGTCACGTGTTAAAATCAATTACAGTCGGTCTGTAACTTAGCACAGTATATTATTATCTTTTGATAACTTTACACGTGGCGCCTTATTTTCCGTTGAAAATGAGAATTTTCATTAGTCGACTTCTTCATCTTCGGTATTTATCATCTTAAACATTATAATAATAGGATCATTGCTCATCAATTCCTACATTACCTTCGCCAAACATTGCATAAGCATAAGAATCATTATTAGCTGTTCGGTCTTTATTTTAATTTCCCCATCCTGTAATAAGGCTTCAGTAATGAGGTGGCATATAATAACACACTACGGGTAGGCATTTATCGGCCGGTGGTAACAACCTTGGTTCGGTTATGAAACATTGCGGTTTGATTAGACGGTTGTTGCACATTTTACACGAGTATTTTTCATGCTTGTTTGATTTCAAGCGGTCAAGTCATAGATATTTTATAGATTATTTATATCATCAGATTTGCATAGCTTTGGGCCAGTCAAAGCATCCAAGATGTTCAGTTTTTGTTTTATTTTTCGATTGTGATTTTATTTCTTTTAATAATATCATTTTTATTCTTTTGATTGGATTCAATTTTTACAATTATTTTATTAATTATTTTTTATTCTGATTTGAATTATTTTATTCTAAATTTTATGCTGTTAGGCACTTGTTGTAATATGTTTTGGAAGAGTGAAGTGCTTTACGGCAGGCCATTTTTGCCTAAAAGAGCATTTCAATTACCACATGTATGTACATAGTTGTAAAGGAATATTAAATTATTTGTGTTTGTATTTTTTATTATAAGAAGAATTCTATTTAAGGAATACCATAGTTACACTGACTTTAATCATTATCTTGTAAGCAAACCCTCTTCCTATTCACATATAAAATAGCATAACAAAATACTTGATTTTCTACTTCTGAAAAACGACATATAATATTCAACAAAACCAAACTAACTAACTAATAACTCTGTTTAGTGTATGTACATATTTACACCTTTGTTTTAAAAATAAATCACATATTAACTAAATCATTTCGTTTATAAGAACATCAACTATCATACAATATTTTATATCTTCTCCTTTTCTTGTCCACAGAATCGCTACCAAGACCTCGCAGCCTCTTCACGTGGCCCTTGCCGTGGTCGTCCTCTTAGCTTGGCTCAGTCGCCCTGGATCCAGCAGTAACCTCCGTGGATGGAGGGCACTATACGTCGTCGCCGTTGCCACGCATTTCGGAGCTCAAGTCTGGATGACACTTGTCTCTGGTAAGATTTGATTTTTGAATACTCTAGATTCAATTTGACGTGGGAACACATACATGACATACTGAAACGGCAACATGGTAGCGTTTGCCAAAAGTTACTTAACTTTGTTATTATTTTTGGGCTTTCTAAAAATATGGTCTTACTCATTTGAGCTTACAGAAAAAAGGCGAAGAGTGCCAAGAAATGTCTGTTAATTTAGTCTCTAAGTCTAGGTCTCAAACGAACACTAGATAAACAATGAATTACATAAAAGATCATTACAAAATAGCTAATTGTTCTCACAAATCAAATCAACATTTTTTACTTTCTTTTATTTCAAAATTGGCATTCAGAAACTCGTTCGAATTTCGAAGAAGTCTATCACGTTGCCTCGCATGCGCTTACGTACGTGAAGGAACGAAGTTTTAAAAAAGTTACCGTCTTGTCGTTGAGAAACACAAGTTTTTATGAAAAAGATTGTATTTGAAGAAGGCGGAACACTGGAAGAGGTTTTATTCGAAGACTATTTAATGAAACGTTTAGTGACTGATGAATGAATTTGGAGGTTAATGGCCTTTTCTTCTCCCTGACAGTTTTTTTTAGATTAGATAATCAATTTATTTGCGAGATAATCTAATTGGCATTGCATTCCTTCTGTTAAATAGTGCATATTTGGTCGATATTATAATTAAAAGGGTCATATAACTTTACAGTTTACACGAATAAGTACTTTGTAGTTCCATATATAACATGTCAGATCACGAGTGTAATTATTCCCACCAGCAATGGCGGCTGTTCCAGCGTCTGCCGTTTGTTAGCACCGCTTACACCACTTACACGTGCCGGAGAGTTTATTGTTCCATGTTCTCCATTGTTTTCATGCCTTTGTTTTTAATATTACATCAGCGAATATTTATCAATCATTACAATCGGACATCTTCTCATGATGTGTTAAGCATCTTTGTTTAGAACTTAATTTGAAACGCACCTCCTTTGTCTGCTTTGATCTGACTTTGATTAAGACTTTTGTAGACAGATGCGATTCGACAATGATCTGTCAAGGCATTTAAAAAAAAATCTACGCATTACAAAAATTTCTATGAAAAAACGGTCGAAAATTGACGCGCCGTGCTTGTCTGTAGCAGGCTGTATGTTTTGGTAGTTAATAATATCTTAAACTGTACCTATCCCAAAACACACAAAAAATAAGCTTTCAAATATTTAACAATTATTTAAATGTTCTCATGTTTTTCTTAAAGATCCCCAAATTAGTAAAAAACAAATCCAATGTTGTTTTTGCCTGCCAAAATTACTGACCCGAAGGTTTGAAGGTGGAAACAAGGACCGACATATTAAGAATATTAACAAATGCAATAAATTAGAATCATTATTGTAACCCTGGCTTCTAATTTCACAAATTGCTGATTATGGATGTAGCTTGTAATTTATTTAATTAGGTAGGACAGGTGTAACATTGACATGAGAATAATGAAAAAAACCTCAGACTCACCTTAGATTTCTCATCTCTGTCCACTTAAGATTAGTCCAACCGGTACCTGTGAGAAAACCAACAATCAACAATCGTATATTATATATAACAACAAACATAAATTAACAATCGTATATTATATTAAATTTTATTATAATTTCCAATAAATTATCTGTGAAAATAACTGTCACTGTAATCTCTTTTTATCAACAATGACAGACAGCTGATTCAACTCCATAGACGAACTTTAAATTTATGACGCGGTAATTGCTAACATGCATTGCAGTTTCAAAAGCTGCTAAGAGTCAATAGAAATAGAGATATTCTGTCTTTTCCGAGTTTCTGTTATAGAAAGTAGGTAAATTACAGTACCTATTCATTGAATTTACTAGTATTTCAACCTGAATATAAAATATTTAACACACAGAGCCTCAAGGCCTTTTCAGTAAGACTAAAAAAACTTAAAAAAGCAACATAGACGAATAAAAAACATGCTGATTTAATGGAACTAATGTTCCGAATTTACCACCAAGGTCCACTGAATTCCGAAGTTTTAAATCTCAGAATCTTGACAGGTGACTCTGACCTGTCAAGTCAACAAGTGTCATTCAGGCAGGAACTGCTTCTTAGCATTTTAATGGCCCAAATTTTACAGGCATTTTAAATGACCAGACTTGTTGCAAATTATTTAAATCCTTCTCCTGTAGATATAAAGTGGAAATTGCAGTGAGTTTGAGTTTTTTCCGTTTATGAAATTTGCTTTGGACTCGCGGTTCTTTGGAGGGCATTACAATAAATAATTAAGTAAGTGCGTAATGAGAAGTAATTGAGGATCGCATGTCAAGTCTTTAAATTACCTACTGTGCCTTTTATGTTTCCTTTCCTTTTATCGTAAATCCTTTTCACACTGCCGGCTTTTTTAAATAAAACCAGTTTATAGATGATCCTTAGTTTGATAACAAAATTCGAGATGTTTTCTGAACAGAATTCCGAGAAGTTTTTATTTTTACCGGTATGAGGAAGCGCCCAAAAAAAAAACAGGCTCTATGTAGTGTACCTACACTTACCGATGCACAATGGCACTTTGAGTTAAAAAGCCTACGCTACAAAATCATTACAAGGCTTTCTGTAAAAAGAAACATAAACATATCATTTACATTACTGTTTTTGGGATTAAAAACATTAACACTTTATATTTTGATTATGTAGAACAAATCTTTGTTTATTCGCCATTTATTTCTGGTTTTAATTATACTAGTCTACATAAGGTGATAGCCATCCATAGCTTAGATATTTATATGACAGTTTAATGTAATCTGCTCCCTTTTTGTCGTGGGCATCCTGTTTATGACACGATTTCCTTATTTAAAAATATTGGATTAATAAATAATAAATAGTAAAGACTTGGTCTAATAGTACCTAATAAATCTTTCAGTGACAATGTGACCATCATTTTTCTGCCCTTGTCCTATGTCACTGCGGGTCCGAGAAACACATTTTCTTCTTCCATTCTTCGTTATTCAAAATAAAAGATTAAGTTAATTGGCCACATCCCACACAAAAAAGAAGAAGAAGAATCAAGAAGTTTCGGGCATTACCTAAATATTCACAGCAACCACCACACAAACGATATTTGACCAAATGATTCACCAAATAAATCAAAACAGTTTCACATGCATTAATAAACTTGAACTGTATGAAACAATCAACATCCTTTGTAGTTTGACGATCAATTTGGAGCGGTAGCCAACGAACCGTCAAACCAACCGGTGCACGATTTTGCGGGCTCACTCGTTCCGGGTGACGGGGTGACACGGCCCATTGAAATGACCTTACTGATTTGTGCCTGTCTAAGATTCAAGTAATATTATTGAATAGTTTATTGATACACTTGTACCTAGACGTTACGTAAAGTCGATTGACATCTTTGAAATAGAAGGCAATAGGAACGTTATGACAAGAAACAGCTGCGATCATAAACATGCTTCTATTTTCAAAAAGAGAAAAAGCAGTAGAATATTTGTGAAAATCTGTATCTGCTGCGGCAAAGCAGAATAAAAAAGCTTGATAATCAAAACTTTTTGGCAGTCAAAATGTATTGATTACCCACAAAAGTCCCTAAAGACGACCTGTGTGAATATTCCGAGTTTTTTAACGTACTCACTCATGATAACGTAAAAGATCTCTTATGGCAAAATATATTTAAAAAAAGTGGTTTCTCCTTACCGTCACCAGTCGGCGCTTATCCAGTTTCAATACAAATTGACGTTTACGTTAGCATGATTGAGCGTGAGTAAAAACTCGCACCAAGGCCTCTGGTACCATGACCCTCCTCTTACAAAGTCAATGGCAGTCAGTCACAAACCATAAATCCATCATGCTTCCTCTGCCATTAGGGCACAATGAAGCAGTATGGGATCGTCAACCTCAGTCAGGGTCGTGCTCAAAGGTTCAACCACATTGGAGCAAATATTTGTGGTAGCGGCAGACATATTGCCCATGTCTGGTCGTGACGTAATATAATAGGGAATGACACGTGGGATAGTAGTGTTAAGGTACTAAGTACACATATATTGACGTACCTACATTAAGTAGGTGAGAAATTGTTTACAAGTACTTTTACATAATATGTCGTCGTCAATCGTCATAATTTTAGTAGTAAATACTATTATAATTTATAGCTGACGTAGGTACATAGATTTTCTTCGGTTTTCAATGACTTTGTTTACTATTTCGGTACACCGTGCTTTTTCTTATCGCTTCTACATTGGATCATTAAAAACTCTAAATTTAAATTGGACAGTTTCTTTACTCACAGATTTAATGTGTATAAGTAGTAAATGGATGTTTGCAAAACTTTCTTAGATGAAGTCTTTCTTGTCTCACTCGTTCAAGGTAGAGGGCCAGGGCAGAATTCGTTACCACCTAAGAACAAATTAGTTAAGTAACTGCATCCAGTATTTTGTCAGGATATGCCTGGCCGTGACAACGCTTAGCCTATGTCTAGCTCTGGATGATATTCGACTGAAATGATGATAACTTTAAGACTTCAAATTACAGATTTTCCGCACCAAAAAAAAACTAACAATATCTCTCTCCTCCCCCAGGCGTAGTGCTGTACTTCAATCTCCCCCGACACGAGTTCGGGCGTGTGCAGACAGTGCTGTTCCCCGTGTACTACGCCTTCAACGCCGTCGTCAGTCTGCTGGCCCTGCTCGCCTACTTCAGGACGCAGTGCCTAACGCAGTTCGAAAATACCTCCTGGGTACAGGTGAGCATCAAAACCACTTCTTATTATTAAAAAGCTAGCTATAATTCTTTTTTTTAATGTGGTAAATAACAGCAAACATGTGTCCTCTGAAAAAGAAAAAGCTAGTAGTTAGTTCCTTATTTGAAAAGAGGTTTCCATTAAAAAAGTAGGATAAACTACTTATGTCTTCTTTAAAAGTCTGCGGTTAGCCTAGTTTCCAGTAGGTAGCCATGTTGCAATACCAATGTCTTATATCTAGAAAAATCACTTTCCGCTATACAATCACAATAGCCATGAATAATTTATGATCACGGGACAGGGAAAAAGTAAATTAATTAGTTAATTCTTAGCAAAGAGTCGTGTATAATAAATAGACTTTGCCGGTATAGTAACATTGAGCCCTTGTTGACCAATAGCGTATGGAGTCAGTGAGCCAAAGGATTACAAAATACTTGACAATAAAGAGACATACACTTTTCACACAGGTAGAGCAATACTCAATACTACATAAGTACTTCACTCAGTAACCACAGATGCTGTAAATACAAGCGAAAGGTCACAGGTCTGCAATAAACTACATGCATTGAATAATAAAGTAAACCTAAACGGCATATATTAAATGGCATATACGTATATTACATGGCGCCAATAATGCACTTGTGTTTGTCATTGACATTAATTGATATTATTACGTTCTGATTAATTGAATATTTGCATACTTAAGTTGTAAAAGTAGGTATCTTGTACGTACCTATTAAAAGTGCTTGAATTTTTCATTTGCTGTCAAAAAACATCGGTTTTGCTTGGCAGTCTTA
Organism: Orthosia gracilis; assembly: GCA_947562075.1. Classification (NCBI taxonomy): domain Eukaryota; kingdom Metazoa; phylum Arthropoda; class Insecta; order Lepidoptera; family Noctuidae; genus Orthosia; species Orthosia gracilis. The sequence goes on from OX387264.1 coordinate 32,310,599, forward strand.
CCAATGTGGGGTGAATGGAAAGGGATCATTCACAGAATTTCCATAGAAAAGGCACCTCCTAATTCTCTTAATTTATGATTGCTGATGTTTTGCAATTTTGAGAAAGGGAAATAAACTATTCTATCCGTCTCCAACCAAACGAGTGAAGTTTTATGGTATTTATGATATAAAAGCCCATGGTAAACATGTTTTATTGCAAATACACTCTTACTTCCAGAAATCCAGACACATTAAATCGAAGCATGTAACTTCAGCTTCTACTTAGCTTCCACATATTTTACTAGCTCTAAACATCGTAATTTATTCCCCATTAGCCGTTCCAATCAACGTAATAACGATCTCAATTAGTTCTATAAGTAGTTATACCCTTTTGCTTTGCGAATCAATCAAACGATTAAATGTTCGACACACATTATGACCCGCTATCTAGAGGGTCTCACACGTTCGATCAATAATGGTGATTTATTGGGCGGTAGAATTAATGAGTTATTTTAATTAAGTACGCAAAGGAGTAAAATTGTGCTGTAGTTTACTGTCTGTAAGGACGTACTGGTAATTTTACCTTTAACAAACATTATAAAGCTCTCTTTAGCCTTTAATATTACTACGTAAAAGTTCGTCTTTCAGTTCTGATAATTATAACCTGCGCAATTATGTAAGTACTATTGACGTATACATCACACAATGTTTTTTTTCCGTAGATAGTTAATGACCTGTCTGAAAAGTAAACTTAATTAACCGTATTACTTTGATTAATGATGATTACGATTGTAATTTGTAAATAGTGGTCAAGGCAATAAAAACGCACGGAAGTACCTCGGTATACATTCGTGTCCTGCCATGTCTTAAAACTTAGTACTTTTTTAATAAAACACTGTTATCTAAATAGGTGCCATAATTGAGCAAACACAGTATATCTTCAGACATAATTTGAAAACTTAATTAAAAAATTAAAAACCGAACTCCTTAAAGAAGCTTACTAAAAAGACTTAAACAAGAAGAAAATCATTATGAATTCAAACAGATAATAAATGCTATTAGCACAATAACCCTAGTTTCCTGTTGCTTATTAGGCTGTATAGAAAATTCTCATTGCAATACAACCTATTGATTGATGATTAATGATGCATGAAATTGTAGTTAGGTACGTATCGAAATAAAAATGTTGTTGCAAATAAGTATTATTTAGCAATCATTTGAACATCCATGTTACAATATTATAATAAAATTGCAATGTATCGAACATATTAGGCACGAGAACTATTAATTTCATATAAATTGCATATAGACGGACCTTGATTCTTTGCAAACCAATACTTACTTATTTTTTTCTTTCTTACAAAGATACTGTGTAATCTCAAGTAAATGCAAGGTTGTTTCAAAAGGTCGGATTAACTCGCTTGAACTCAATCTGGATAAAATACAGATTAAAAAATAACCGTCATTTATTATTATGTCGGAACCGGATGCAAGGAAACTGTTTTAAAAGAGATTGTTAATCATTTCATTGATAACGTGACAAGTTAGGTAAGTGGGCTATGCAATTTGTTTTGTATTTACTATTTAGTCATACGGAAAGAAACAGAAATTGTATTTAGCTACTGATAGAGTTATTGTGAAAGATAAAGGTGTGCTGTTCTTGAGTGACGTATTTCGTGCCGCATAGATTTTTTTTTCGAAATACTCTCTTCACTTTAACTCACAATTGCCATGTATAGAATTCCCAAATCACTAAATTTTGAACCTGAAAAAAAAGTCTGCCTCTGTCAGACACCAGCCACTGAATTCCTTGTCTCTGTGATTCACAATGCCTCGATTGTATCGATGAACCATTTTCATACAAATACTCCGTAATCTAAAGAGATTTAGTTAAGGAAACTGCAAACACTTAAGAAAGTTATCCTTGCTAAATTAATATATAGTATGTAGTTCAGACAGAGGCAGTAGAGGCAATTCGACTGTCAGTTTCTGCCACCGCTTCTGTCTAAGCAACGCATTAGTTAGGCATTTCAAAAAACTACGATAGGCCCCATTCTGTTTCAGAAAATCGGAACTGCCACTAATAAAATTCGAATTATCTACATTCCAATGGATTTTCTTCTATCTTTCAATTCTATGTTCTAAATACAACTTGTAACTAAACATCCTTATTCTGATTGTTCCAGCTAGCGTTGCTGCTAGCCGTATTCAGCATCGAGTCGTACGTGCGCCTGCGACTCGTGCACCCCATGCTGCGCGCCAAACATGTCAAGACACAGATGGAGGAAGCTGCTGGTGGCGGACAAGAAGTAAGTACTCAAAACTGTATTTTTTACGATATAAACCAGGTACTTAAAAGTCTAGCCTATGATATGGATCACTACTAGGCAAAGACCCACCATTCTTTCCAAAATGTTCTAAACTGATAGTCTGATATTAAAAGTTTAGATAATTTGATCCCCAAGCTAAGAGAATTTTGTATTTTACTCTATCAAATAGTGAATCTTTTTTTATGCTAGTCTTAATACAGGTTGTACGTATCAATGGCATCACACCATGAAGTCACACACATAAGCAAAAAAAAAATCTTGTCGTGTCATTGACATAGATTAAGGAACTCCTTATCATATGGGCTCTTTATCCGGAACAGTATTTTTTTTAGTTTTATCAGGAAGTTCAAGGGTGCCTTACAACGGCACTTGTTTCACAAGCACGGCCCATGTAACGTAGATGACATACATTCATAAAAAAATACTGAGAATAGTAAAGACATTAGTAAAAACAATCCACTTGACAACGATTAGTTGACGCCATTGCAAGATAGCCAGTGAATCACTGCACGTGCTTTTAGCATCGTTGCAGAAATTATTTTGTTCGTAGTAAAAAAAATTCATACGTCGTCAAAAATGAGGAATGTTATTGGTTGACTGTGATGCAATAATTATGGCGTCAGATTTTGCAATCGTTTAAGCAATTAGTTTTCTTGGAAATGTGTTTTCTTCTAATTTGATGAAGGATTCTAAAAACTTTATGTTACAAGAAATAATTAGTTGCCTAGATATATTTCCATTTTAGAAGACACGGTAATTTCTACCCGTGACTTTGACCATTACTAGCTCTTGAATTACAAGGATAAGAACCCTTGGATTGGCGTCTATGGCTCTTCAGCAATAATATTGTCTTATCTAATTAATTACTATTATCAAACAAAACGTGAATACATAAAGTGTTTATTGCATTTGTCACCAATATCGGCTGAAAAGGGCAATTCTTCCTTATTAGCTTATTTCCCCAATAGACTCTCAAATGAAACGACGTTTTTTTCTCTTGGCACCCTTACTAAATCATGTGTCTCTCTTGTTCCAGGTCGGTCGCCTAATCCTAGGTGAACTCGCACACTGTCCCCGCTACCTCCGCGTCCTCAAGACCTTCAGAACATACCACTCCAGTATAGCCATGGGCACTATGATAGGCCTCGGCTGCTCATTATACTCCACCATGATCATCGTCGACTCCATGTGCCGTTAAACGACCAACAAGGAACTCTTGGAGAAAAAAATCACACTATAAAAGTTCCCTTGGATGGCATGCTGTGTAAATTTTAAAACATCCTGTCAGAAATATCTTGAATTTCAGAAGGTTTTTTTTTTGTATAAAATAAATAATGAAATCCTGTTTTGTGCAGTTGGATTTGTAAAATGATTTATTTCTCAATACGAGTACTAATCAAATGATATGAAAAATGTGTGAATTTCTGTCTGAAAACTAAAAGAAGCACTTTTTATCTCAAGACATGCAGTAATATTTAGTGATTAGTTTGAATCTAAAACAAGGTTTACATAGCATGATACCACCGATAAAAATTAAGGATCCATTTCATAATGCATTGCTGTCCATTCAGGCTGTGAGGTCTGGTTTCACTAAGTACGATTGTAAGCTTCCTTTAAAACATAGTATTAATTCGCAAAGAGCGACTCGATAAGGATTTAGGATTGTGAGGCGCTGGTCGCACGAATTGTTTCCCAGAGAAACGTTGTGAGAGAATCGTTCCAAATTGTATAATTAGATTAAGTGACGGTCGAAGAGAAGACGTGACTAAACGCAACGATTATATGGTATTAGGATCTTAACACAAACCTTTATCAAAGTTGTTAATCGAAATTGTATCATGGAATTAATAGAAAATTGACACTAACTTGCCAGCAACTAACAATATAGATTGCAGTATATAATAAAATTAATCTTGCCAAACGTTAGCGGTGTTGTTCTATGGACTAGCCGTCGGAGGCAGCGAGACCATCACTAAGCTGCTTGATATTATGAAACTCATGTTGTATGCTCTCTAATTTCCTGCAATACTGCCATAGTATAGCGCTAAGTGTAGTTATAAGTAGTATAGACTCTCGCCAACGCATTTTGTCGCAAGTAATCGTTAAAATGCTCCTTGAACGCAGGAAGTTACGAGCACGCAACTTTTACGACGGATTTGGTGTTTAATCAAATTCGATTGTAGCAAAACGCTTGTTCATTCGAAGAATGTTTGATGTGTCTTCAGAACTAGCCATTAGCGATGACGCTCGCTAAGTTTTATCGTTGTGACGACTCCATTGTCTAGTCAGCAACAGACGCAGCGATCGTAAAATCGCATTTTACTGGATCGCGCGTTGATGAAACCTGAGCTTAAAAGTATTGCATTTAACCAAGTTGATTGTTATTGAACGTGTTTAAATGATTACTTTTAAACGTCAAGCAGCTTAAGCCTTCTTGGTAGAGGGTTTGTTTAGCTAATTTTAAGTAATATAATTATGTAATAAGTTTAGTTAGAAATAAATTTATTTAATCAACTATTGTTAAAACGAGTTAGTGATTACTTCTTATTCGTAAATGATCTGAGTGTCTACGTGGGATTATTATTTATTTGACGTGAGAGAAAGAAAAAGTATTAAAATAAAATTAAAAATAAATGATCTATTATAACAACTTGCCGTGTTATTTATTTGGAATTATTTACTTGTAGGAATCTTTAGGTTGTTGGTATATATATGTCGATTCCTTCCCTACAATTAAGTTCCAACCTACTTAGTAAACAACCTTATTTATATGCAGTTATCATGAGCAATGCGATGTGATTTTATCAATTCTTGATAACTGGATGCCTTAAGATCGATGAGGCCACAGCCTCGTAAATTACCAGAAATCAAAGATGCTAATTGCTGGTTATACCATTGCAACTACCTACACCATACAACCTACCCATTGATATAGAATATTCTACCCACCAAAACTGAAATCTTCTGAAAGAGTCCCAAACCAAAATCTTAGTATATTCTACTATTTCCTTTCTGTTTGACGACACGGTTGGCGCAGTGGCTGTGCGATTGACTACAGCGAGTCGCGGGTTCGATTCCCCCACGAAACAAATACCTACTTATGTGGCCTAGCCTATAGATAGTTGCTCCGGGTCTGGCTGATACCTACTCGAGAATTTTCCTAGTGTGGGCCAAAGTTTTTTTGAGAACCAATACATTATATAAATCTAAATGATGTAGGAACCTACTCGTTTCTCCGCCTTCGCATTCCGGAGCAGACTTATTCGAGCTAAAACGTTGATTCATATTCAGCAAGGGGCATCCCTAACACCACTGCGGTATGCACTCAATATGAAGGTCTGAGTAAGTCCAGCTGTGATATCTTATACAACGCTACCGCTTAGGGCATCATCATCTTCCTGCCCTTGTCCCATATTACTTGGGGTCGACGCAACACATTTTCTACTTCCATACCGTCCTGTCCCCCGTCACGCCATCACTGACTCCCTTTTCTTACATATCACTACTCACACAGTCCTTTGGCCGTCCCCTCCCTCTCCATCCATCCACATTTATATTCATAAGTCTTTTCTTTTTCTTCATAACATGCGTTTCATCCCTCCTTATCAAATGACTACACCAGGACAAACGGTATCCTTTGAACTTTTCTGTTACTAGCGCCACGTTGAAACTTCCTCTACTATACTCATTTCTCACTCAATCCATTCTCGACACTCCGCACATCCATCTCAACATTCTCATATCTGCTAAATGCAATCTCTTTTCATCCATCTTTTTCACAGCCCAACATTCTGATCCATAAAGTACGAAAGGTCTAATCACGGATTTGTAAATTTTCCCCTTTAACTTGAGAGGCATCCGTGGGTCGCAAGTTGTTCCAGTAGCCTGTCGCCATTTCATCCATCCCGAGTTGAGCCGGTGTGTTATGTCTCGGTCAACCTCGCCATCCCCTTGGACAAGCGACCCTAGGAACCGGAAGTCGGAGCACATCGGTATGGGTGTTCCAGTAAGAGCTATATGTAACTGGAGAGACCGCCAAAATCCCAGAATAAGTATTCGGTTTTAGTTCTGCTCAATTTCAAGTCAACATTCTCCATTCTGTGCCACCACACATCCAATATGTTCTGGACCTCTAGGCCACTCTCGGCAACCAGCACGATGTCATCGGCAAACAGCATACACCAGGGTGCCTCTTCCTGTATGTCCGATGTCAGAGCGTCCATTATCATCAGGGTATAATCATAAAATTCCCTTCCCTGCTACCTACATACTGATATACTTATACCTAACTTAACATAAAAATAAATAACGCCTGTATTTCACGAAGGATAAGGCAGAGACCTATGGTGTGGGAGTGCTGTTCCCACACCATAGGCCAAACCATACCTATACCTATTAGGCTAATCTTACGTCTTACTAATATTATTAATGCTAAAATTTGGATGAATGTATGTTTGATAATCTATCACGCCAGAATGGCTGGTCATATCTGGATGAAATGTGGCTCAGAGATAGAGTATAGTCTGGAATAGCACATAAATGGTAAATGATTTTATTTCTGTTCGTTGGTTTGTAGTTACAAACACTTTTACATGTCGATCATATTTTTTAAAACTAGATGAGGTCGGCGTTTCGTATCTGATTACTCTTAGAAGAAAGGCCGAAACAAACTCAGAGGTCACAGTATCTTTTAAAGTCTAGACAAAATCTTGGTTAAATCATGTGAAGACCATTTAGAATGATGTCTTGGTCTAATGGTCTTTTGAGGAAAGAACCTGCCAGATTGAGTGGACCTGTCCAGTCAGTGCACGACTTAGATCTTGTACGTGACTTGGAAGCTTATTATAAAAGCGCACACATTGACATCTAAACGAGCCACCTATTTTCTTGAGCCTTGTAGTAGGTATTACAAATTTGTGTTTGTTCCTAGTATTTATGTTATGGATATCACTTTTTTTTAAACAATTTTATATTTTTACCAGCATAAAAGATTTTCATAAATATACATAATTACGCAGTCATTACATTAATCTCCTTAAATTTCTCTCTGAGAGAGTGTCTCGAGCTTAATTTATAAATTGATCGAGCAGCTCTTTTCTGCAAAATAAAGATATTCTGAATGTCGGCGGCATTTTCCCACAACAGAATACCGTACGACATTACACTATTAAAATAGCTAAAGTATACTAAACTGGCTGTCTCTATGTCAGTTAAATTACGAATTATTCTAACTGCATATGCTACGGAGTTTAGCTTCTCTGACAATTTATCTATATGTGGGCCCCACTGAAGCTGAGCATCCAAAGTTAAGCCTATGAATACTGTGCTATTTTCAGGATTCAATTCTTCGCCCTTTATCAACACATCAGTTTTCACCTGCCTAACGTGAGGTAGGGTAAACTTAATGCATTTGGTTTTTTTTCAATTAAGAAGTAAATTGTTAACATTGAACCAGTGAATTACTTTTGATATCGCGCTATTTATATCGTCAGTAACCAGCTGCTGACTTTTATGTTTAAACAAAAGTGAAGTATCATCCGCAAACAACACTATATCATGGTTATCCTTTATGAGGTATCTTATAGAGGTCATTAATATAAATAAAAAACAAGAAAGGACCAAGAATTGAGCCCTGTGGGACTCCCATGGTTACTATAGATCCGGGCGCTCTTTTTCCATTAACTTCAATGCTCTGAATCCTATTACTCAAGTATGAAGTAAGAAGATCCAGAGCGCCGTTTCAGATCCCGTAGTAGCGGATTTTCCTGATAAGCGTTTCATGAAGAACACAATCAAATGCCTTGGACAAATCACAAAAGATTCCGAAGGCATCGCACTTATCTTCCCATGCATTCTAAATATGTCCTAAAAGCTCAACATGATCAGTAGTTGAACGACCCCTTGCAAAACCGAACTGTTTGCTATGTAATAATTTATGTTTATTAAAAAATCTTTGCAATTGCTCCAAAATTATTTTTTTCAAATCATTTACTAAACGTAGGTAGCACTGAAATACGTCTATAATTTGAATAGTCTTATGTACTACCTGATTTAAACACAAAGACTACTTTCAATCCCGGGAATATATGTTCAATCGGGATAATTTTCCGAAGGAAGGGGCTAGTAGAAGCTAGTAATAAACAAAGGACGTGTCATCCAGACATCTGAGTAAGCAATATGTCGCAGAGTAAGCGAACAGCAAAGTCAAACACCAGTTTGATTTCTCTCACCTAAACCTATTCAGGTACTCACCGAAGTAACCGTGCCCGGTCAGTACCTGAGTGAGACTGTAGAAGATGCGCTCCTCTCTTTTCAGCCAGGCTTTGCGCGAAAATTGCAGCTGCTGTTGTAACCGCTTTCGCCACCGCAGCCGCCGCCGCCGTCACCTCTGACTTACTAAAGCGATTCCTGGCTATAATCAATCTCTGCGCCAAATTTCATCTAGAGCCGTTCAGTCGTTTGAGCGTGAAGAAGTAACAAACACATACACTCACAAACATTCTCAACAACTTTCAACTTTCTGTCAGGATATCTTGGGCAAATACCCAGATTCAAAGGGTAGGTAGAATGCTCCTAACTTTTGAACTGTTTAGGAGCTATGATGGCACAGAGAGATACACAAACACACAGATACATTCTTCACACTTATCACACCCTTCATTTTCCGTCGGGGGTTAAAAATAAGTTAGATTTTAACAATTTTTATTTTGGAAACATTTTTAACTTTATTAATTAGACATGTTTCTAGTGCATAGAACGAAACGCATTTCCCAATCCTGTCACTGTCATATCTGACATTGATTATTGTGTTGCACTGTCCAAATCTTAGACAATCCTATTAAAATAGAAGTATTTGGTTGCACCATGAACTTTTGAAATTAATTTATTTGTTCTTGTAATACGTATTTTAATACCCATATTACTAAATGATACCACATCATCAAATAATTTTGCCTTTACAAAATTATGGGACTTCCACCATTTGTTTCTCCTTTAAGTTCATTCTATCATCATAACCAAAATTTCGTATTTTCTGGCGATCCACCCTAGCAACACTAAACCTTTTGACAGTTACATTGACGCATTCATTCTACCAAAATGACAAATTAAAATGTCAATAGTGACCTTACGTGGTTTTATTTTATTAGAGTTTAGAAATAATAATGCAATACACGATGAAATCTAAAACTTTTTCAGTCATTACAGAGATTTTATCGGTGAACATATGCTCTAGTGCGCGACGCAACCATGTTGTTTATAGGTAGGCCTAACAAAACTGAAAACATGAAGTGCGGTTGTAAATGGAAAATTAATACAAAAATGATCTTAGATAGATGTAAAACTGTGCTAATATTATCAAGCGTGGTGTGTACGTTCGCTATTGTGATATCTTTGCACAAATTGGTGAATTACGAGGTGAGATTCGCAAAGCCATTTGCGCCCATACCAGATGGTTTGTACGGTAACTATTTAGAGCCTATTTCTGAACAAAATCCGGATCCGCCCTCGCTAAGGACGCTTGATAGGACTCGAGATGCAGAGGCAGTCGTTTCCCTGAATGCTGCGTTGGAAATGAAGAAGGTAGGCAAAGATGAGAAAGCACTGAAATTGTTTCAACATGCATTTGCTCTATCACCGAAGCACGCTGACATACTCAATCATTATGGAGAGTTTTTGGAAGACACTAAAAAGGATATTGTCAGAGCTGACCAGCTGTACACCTTAGCATTAACTAATTATCCAGAGCACACCGGTGCCTTAGAGAACAGACAGCGCACTGCTAGCATAGTGGAGAACTTAGACAGGGAGATGTTGAGAAAGATAGATGATAAGAGGGACGCACTGTCATCAATACCAGAAACAAACTCAGCTCTAAGAAGAGCAAAGAAAGAAGCGTACTTCCAACACATTTACCACACGGTCGCTATTGAAGGAAACACCATGACATTGCAACAGACAAGAAGTGTCTTAGAGACTAGAATAGCTGTATCAGGAAAAAGTATAGATGAACATAATGAAATTTTAGGTCTAGATGCAGCAATGAAGTATATTAATTCCACATTGTTGTACCGTTTAAGAGCCATCACTATGGGTGATATCTTAGAGATTCATAAAAGAGTGTTGGGTCATGTAGATCCTATTGAGGGAGGTCAGTTCCGTAGAACACAAGTTTACGTTGGTGGGCACATTCCACCGGGACCTTCTGAAATACAGAGGCTAATGATTCAGTTTTTAGAATGGTTAAATTCTGAAGATGCTTTGGACTTGCACCCAGTTCGGTGAGCAATTTTTTGTTTATTTTTTTTCTCATAACAGACCATAGCAATTATTCTACACACAAAAAAAGTGAAAGTTATGTGAGCCCCTCAACATACTCAGCATGCATGTATGACTTTCATTTTCAAGACCTCATAAATATTGTGCTTTACATGTTTTTATAGTGTAAGTTTTGCTATGTTAGTAATGGACTGTTATCATGATAAATATTGCAGCTGTTTTACTAACCAAGTCATCTTAGGGGCAGTGTTTTCATTTATTTTATTACTTTAGGAACAATAAACAGCTATAATACAGTTATAAGTAGGTACTAGGTATTGTTGTTTAGTTTAATTAATTATAATCTTTAAGCATAAACTTTTTTAGAATTTATTGTCATTTAGAATAATATTTTTTTTTCCAATAGTCTTTATCAATTTATCAACCACACAGAAGCCATATTTTTTTAGCCTATTTATTTATTTATATTATACTTTATTGTAAATCAAGATAAAAAAATAATACATACAGATACCTTAAAATAAAAATAAACATACAAGAGGCGGCCTTATTGCATTCTGTGATCTCTTCTAGGCAACCCATTGCATGGCTAAGTGACCATGTATTTAGATACTGTAACTTTCATCCATCCTGTTACAGTACTTGTTGGATTACTGAGAAGCAGATTAGAGAGAGACTGCATTCAAAACAGAACATTGTTAAAATTACAGCATCAATAGACTGTATGACTTTTATTTTTTCAGGCATTCTGCAAAATCAGTTATGTTAATACAAGGTCCTAGTAAAACTTGCGATCTTTATATCATGGGATCAAGGTTCATTTTATGATTAGTAATCGCATTTTTCATATTACAGTCTCTATAAGCCTGCAATTTTTTTTGCCAGTACTTTAGGAATGGTTTATATCGTCTGTTATAGGTTTTGAGTTTTTAAAAGTACTGACCTTCTGTTCCTGAAATGGAGTAATTCGACTTCGTATGGGATCCCTAAAAGCAGGGACAGTCCCATACAAATCTGTATGATCATGTTAACAATGCAAATGCCACTCAGTGTTTTCTTTCAATGACAGAATTTTAATAATGGATGAATTGGATGAGTTCTTCCATAAATCATCTGCTATAAACTATCAACATGAAATTATTATTTTTAATATATTCATTTAGCTTTGTCTACTAACAGCCTAATTCTATCAATTGCAGATATGCAGCCCTAGCCCACTACAAGCTAGTCCACATCCACCCGTTCATAGACGGCAACGGCCGCACCTCCCGGTTGCTGATGAACCTACTCCTGATGCAGGCCGGGTACCCGCCAGTGATCATCGCAAAGCAGCATCGACATCTTTATTATCAACACCTGCAGACTGCCAATGAGGGAGATGTCAGACCTTTTGTTAGGTGAGAATTTGGAAATGTTTAAAAGATTGGTATTGTAACAACAAAGTTCTGTGTATGACTAGGGTTTTTCCTTAGGAGTTTTCAAATGGTCTGGTAGTCTTTTTATACGAAAAGTCATAAATCCCATCATAAAAATAAAACGAGGGAATTGTAGTTATTCTGGCTGATTATAGTATACCATTTTTCGAAAATTCTAAATATTGTAATTAATTGTTTGTAAATTTAAGTAAGTTCAAACGTCGCAAAAAGTGAAATAGAATGTCGTCGACGTAGTCACAATAAAGAAAGTAATACATCTCAAATTACCACCCAGTACACCTATTAGTATTTTAAATCTTTGTCTAACAATCATTGACCATCTGCGTCCATAAACTCATTTAAACAATCTCTCGGCAATAAACTCATACAATGAGCAATCAACAATGAGCTTTATTTCATGAATATCCATTCAAAGAACGTACCTACACGTGGAACAAATTGCCTAGTTAAGCCATTTGCATCGTAAAGCAATAAATTGCATTACGATGCAAATAGCTTACGAAGCCAATCTCTCATCTTATAAATGCTCAAGAGAATACATAGTAGGTTTAATGCACACCATTTCAGTCAGCTGACTATTATATTTATATAAACATTTATGACTTATTACTATTACTTGTCTAGATCGCAATCCATGCATTGTTATCTGCTTGCTTGTCATAATATGCACATCATTACTGCGTCAGGCTATTGAAAAGGATGAACAAGCGTATTAAGTTATTGACGAGTTTTCTTTATGACTGTTTTAGAAATGCGCAGATTTTCTAGTGACGTTAGTTATAGATCGAACGATCGGGACGAGGAGACACAATTCTGTATAGTAGACAATAATTTTGAGCCATTCGGGAATCAAATTCGCCACTTGTAACACAGAAGCCGATAACTCAGCCACAAAGAAAGCTAAAAACGTAGTGTTTCCATGCAGGATAACCACTGCATGTGCCATTGCGGCAAAAAAACCTTAAAATAATTCAACTCGGTACAAGTAACTCCAACAAACCGATACTGGAAAACTCCGCAGACGTGGATGACGTGATGGACATTGATCTAATGACGATAGTACATTTTTGTTCTTTATTAACTCACCATCTCCAGCTTCTTCGTCTGCGTGGAAATTATTCAGTAACATGCTCTCAGGTTAAAAAATATTGTATCTCCTAATCCCAGAACATTGACTACGTGTGCAATCAAGCCTGTTCAACGCATTTATAATATTTATATGGATTTGTTGTTTTATCGTCCTTGGATATCGAAATGTGACCGTGTCTTTCTTAATCTTATAAAATTTTCCCCTCATTCCTTCCAGGTTCATAGCGCAATGTACGGAGCGTACACTAAACCTGTACTTATGGGCGACAAGCGAGTACTCCCACATGGTTCCCGCCATCGGAGACCCGCACATACTGACTGGAGAGGGATTCGAAGACGACATGCTATGATGAAGACTCCCACCCAACCAGTGATGGCCAAGCTTGGGATATTTTCGTACACAATTGTGACTGCCTTTCGTTGTGCTATCGACGCTATGTTGGGAGGGATATTCCCTAAAGAATGAGCGAGAAATTGGAACGGTAATAAAGCTTTTATTATGTAACTTAGGAGTTATACTGAAGTCTACATTAGAAGTCTGGTCAATTAAAATTTTTAAAAAATCTAGACAATTTCCTTTCTCTCTAATGCTTTTCTGTTTCTACCTAATTTCTATCCCGTTTTTGTGAAATTGTGTACAGGGTTAATTTTTCCAAGTATTTCAGATATATCAATAGTTTCAGATTCAGCCATCCACCCTGGATGGCAAAATCTGAAACTGAGAAATAGCGGAAAACGTTTAAAGAAATCTCTGGCCCGATTTTAAAGAAAACTAAAACGAAATCATAAAATGTTTGAAAAATCAATATGCCTAGCGAGGAATCGAATCCGTTGATTATGGAATAGCTAGGTAGCTAGATCAAATTCTGGCAAGTAATGACATACGGCAAACTTAAGGAAAGGCCTTTTACTTTTTTATTTTATTGAAGCTTTGTTTCATTTTCACAATCCTTTGTTCCATAATAGTATGAAAGTAAATTGATCAGATTTCTACAACGAGAAGTTACCCTGGTGCAGACTTCAGCTTCAAATACCTACAATGTAGTATGTTTGCCACTAGTATTATTTTTAAACATAGTGTGGAAAGCTGGAACTACTATGTTGCACTTGGCCCACAGACTTGCAACCTTTAACTTTTATATTTGAAGCTATGAGTATGTTGTGCCGGTTTAGACGAATCTATGTTCCATTCATTGTGTATTTAATCGTTTTGTGTAAATATAAAACTCGTGGTGCATTTCAAATTGTAAATAATGTTAATAGGAATGTTTCTTCCAATTGTTTATACACACCTGCTGGCAGGTGGTTACTAGTGGCCCTATACACTCACGGAAACATTGCAGTTTGTTTGCAGTTTGTACAGTATGAAGTTATATAAATTCATATTTGTTTTTGGGTTTGTAATACTCGTTTTCACGAACTCTATGCGACACCATAGAATGACTAAATTAAAAGCGCGGTATTTGCAATAATAGGCATTTATTACGAAATTGACAAATGGCTAACATCAAAATTTTAGTTATTGCCTAGTGTTCGTGAAAATGTTGGTAAGAGATGAATGTTTTATGACTCCCAATAGAACAGCTTATTAGACGATTTTTTTGTATTAATCGCGCGTTCTATTCGTAATGTTTAATGTGTCTATACCATTTCTTTCACCAGTTTCTTTTATTGGGGTAGCCGACTGGTTTCGGACTCAACCATTGCCTCATGAGTTCTTAACGCAACTTGCTTTAAAATTAACGACTAATGAGGCTCAGTTAATGGGAGCCAGAGGATGATGAACTCTTGTTTCGATTTTATTGTGCTCAATATTACAAGGGCCATGACAAGCTATTTAAATGTGAATAGCTAAATTAATTAAAACCAAAGAGATCAACTTTACGTCTATTTGCTATTGAGTTCTTATGGATAAGTTAGGCATTGAGTTTATTATGAGTTTGTCGCATTTATGGGCTTGTACAACAGTACTTGACATTATGTTACATTGGCAAGAATCACACTAGCGCTTCCGAAGAAAATTTACAACATTTACCAATAGAATAGGCTTAATATAAATTGCTATAAAAAACCTATACTAGATCAGCCATTAAATCAATTATTGCTTTCTTCGTGGTTAATCCAAAAGTAGAAATAATCGATTCGTTTGTTTCGGTCGCATTTTATATACGCAATCGCATGAATAATCTCGACTCATACAAAGGCTAAACCACTATCTGAAAAGAAAAAAAATGCAGGTCACAAACTCAAGTCAAGTGATGCTGTTGACTGTTGGAAATTTATTCAACCAGTCAACAGCTAATGCGATTTTTACTATTTGTCACATTAATTTTGCGATAATATTCATTCAACTAACTGGGCAGATATTTACAATAAATTTGGTTTACAAAATAAAAAAAGATTCCGACGAATTGAGAACCTCCTTTTTTTGAAGTCGGTTAATGATATGAGTTAGGAGTGACCTAAAAATATATCTATAAAATTTTCTTCATATTGAAATATGTCATCACTAGAATTGTACTGTGATATTCGATTATTTATTTATTTTTCTAATTAGTATTGCACAAATTTTCGGGTGAAGAGGTAGGATAAAGATTGTTAGATTGTTTTGTATAGATGTAGAATTAGAAACTAGAAATTATTTCAACTCCAAGTTGAAACAAGTGTGCTATTTTCGTGATTTTGAAATGTTATTGTACCAATTTTTATTATATTGTTCTTTGCCATAATTATAAATTGAACATTTACTTGCTTTAAATAATGTCGAAATTGCATTTCTAATTAATTTATTTCTTATGAATTGTTAATCTACACAAATGTATTAGGTATCCTGAGTAGGAGATTTATATTGTGATACATAGCATGCCTACTGGCAGGCCTTTGGTAAATAAAGCACTTATTTCAATTGTACTACTTGGTCAAAATAATATAGCAACCAGCGTTGTGGTGTCGTTCGACACTATTGGCGCACGACTCACGATTCACGAAGCAAACACGGGGGGCCGCGCGAGTAACAGGGAGTGGCCGAGCATTCCAGCGAGGTGCACACGTATTTTGACCTACTAATGTGATTGCGCTGGCGAAATCCTTCATCTCAGTGTAATGTTGTGTATTACGTGTGTCTATGTAATTTATAGTCAGGAATATTAAAGTGTATCATCTTGAGGAAAATGTCAGTAGCCTGCCATAAAACGATAACATTGTTTCAATTTACTGAGAATTATAAAAATTGGTGAACAGTTAATTGCCCTGACTGACTACGTAGTTTGTGTTGTCTTCCAGTATTTATGTGCGACTATTTATTTGCATTTCCATGATAACAGTACAAACTTGCTCTAAAATATAAATGCTAAGTACTTTGACAAATTTTTGGTTTTATTTACCTCTGTATCTATCATTGACAAAGTTTTGGTTTTATTTACCTCTGTATCTATCACTGTGTGACAGGCGTGTGTGCGCAAAATATTGCTTTTGCGGTTTATTCTCATCTGCCCCCTTCGAGCTTGCCGTCGGGGTGGTGGCTGGCACTAACTAGTGGCGTCTATCACCCCGGTGGTTAATGGCATTATTTAGTATCATCTGCCCCCTGCATAATTATAGTAAGCTCATTACCGTAAAACGGGGTTTATAGAAATTGCGGGGTAAATAGAAAAAAGGTCAAGAAGTTTTCAAGGTTAATATTTGACTATTTTTCGTTGAAGGATTTTGGTGGCATTTTACATTACTACACAACAACTTTTGCTCAATGCGTTGGCAACAATTTTTAGATAAAAAAAATTGACATAACAAAAATGAAGGCACAGAGTACCTACTTCCTTCACCCGACTACGGCCACGGCGAAGCTAAAAGGAAGGGTTATCATTTTAGCAGTCTATGCTTGTATTTACGTATGCTCGTCCATAGCGACTAAACTATTCATCAGATTTTGATGTTTATAGTGTCAATCGATTCGTTATTATAGCCCGGGCATAACTATAACATAGGCTAAAAAAAAACGTACGTAATTCACGGAGATCTGGGAAGCACTTCAAAGCCACTAGCATCGTGCCATGTACATGTTATTCTAGAGTTTACTGCACTACATTCGACTTAGTAAAAGTGCGAATTCCTGAGTGGGGACCATTGAACTTTAAGACAGACTGAAAAACTGCTATCAAAGCTATAAAAAATGTAACACCGATTGTTACAAAATAATACCAGTAAAAATGTTATACCGTGATGAGAGAAGCAGTGAAACTGTTGCCGTTTTAGCAACTTTGTCGCCAGATCTAGCGGAAACTGGTCGTCGATGGCGACTATTTTTTACGATTTAGCGCCTAAAAATATAGCGAAAAGTCGCTAGATTTACAAGAAACAATAAATATAATGTAAAGACCTTATATTATTTTAGATCTGTTTCTAGCTAATGCATACCGCTTGCCTTTTTTGGTATAGAATAAAATCGAATAAATTTATATTTCGAAACAAAGACATCATAGGTAATTTCTAGAAACTACCTAAAGTTTTTTGTACTTGTTTGTAACAATTTATGGAGAAGTTGATTTCTTTAAAATATTTATAATTACACACTTAGCGACTAAATCTGGGAGAAAACAGACCTTTGTTTGATGCCCTAGTTTTTGAGAAATAAATGTGGCCAAGCCGGGGAGTCTCCAGATCGGCCACCTTCTAACTTTTGAACCAGTGACCGACTAATTCTGATATTTGGCTCTAATATTTGTGTTATCAAAATTATAATCCCTAATGTTGGCCAAGCCAGAGTCACACTCCTAACTCATCAAAAGGGTAATTTAGATCAGAATAAAACACCAAATCAATTTTGATTAATTTATTATAATGTGCGATGTTAAAATAAAGTTTATAATAAAGCATTTAACTAGACAACTAGAGCGGGAATGCGCCGCACCAGCATTCAACACTTGTTCATTTACTCAAACGCTTCTATACAAAAACTAATTCATCCCAACGCGGTTACAATCTCGATAATATTACAATTATTAAAAAAAAACGTATGATAATAATAATTATAGTAAGAGAGATTTTGTTCAGTACGATCAAACATCGGCGCAGCAGCCACTCTGATACAGAGGGCCGATTCGTTTTGTTTTAATTATTTATTAATAAGCGCTATCTAATAATGTTGTAAGCTACAGTATACAGTTACCTCGGAGCGGTCGCAGGCGCCGAGGCGGGGACGGCACTCGTGCACACACTCGCACATTCACACAAGGTCACTCGAACAATACAAACTGCAGAGCCCAAACATCACTTACAATATTTATACTAAAAGCAGTCTAGCTAGAAAATCAATTTTCAAGTGTAAGTGTAACTAGCTCCAAATGACAAAACTGTTCAGGATTCTACCTTGTGCGAATATTCGAGTTTTCGATTTCTGCAGCTGTTGATAACAACCCACGACATTCCCACGATTTACGACAGGAAAGAAATTGACGTTATTAACTTGAAATAAAAGCGAATTGTCAATCTTTCAGACTCTAAGGGTTAAAGTTAAAAGCAGAGTCTAGACCTAGCACCAGATGAGCAGATATTAAACCACAGAATACGTTCGTGTTATTTTTATTTATTATTTCGCAGACATTATAAAATGTGGTTATTAAGTTACAAACGAAAAATTTACGCATATTTAGAGCGGACAACGTTCTCTATTCCATTCTATGGTCCATTGCATGCAATCTTTGTCAACGAGTCCATTCCAGAATGGAAGATACTTTACGTGTGTCCGACTTGTGAGGCTCTCGCAGCCGAGCGTCACTGGAACACAAACACTAAGTATATGCACGTACTATCACAACATAATAAATAAGTCCCATACAAAAACAAAATGAAAAAATATAATGTACTGACTTGAAAAACTTACATAGTTACATAGTCTGTAGTTTTACTATTTTTATTATAGTAATTAACAATACATAAAAATGAGTTTTTTCGATTTTTAAGAAACGACAATGGCTTTTTAAACATAAATTACAATATTTATGGTATGAGTAAAACATCTGTGTATAGAAATTTATCTCACCAGCCCTTGGGACGACTGGCAGTCGTCATCATTACAACACAAACTAGTATTTCTGGGGTATCTCACATTAAACACAGCATTACTAAGATATCTAAAATCACAATGCAAAACGTTTAGTTCTGATTTCCCTCAGTAACACAAGACAGTGTGAAAAAGGAGACACTTAAAAAATGTGGCAAAGAGCTTGGCTCCCGTCCACTCATTCAAAGACAAGTTTCTACCTATTCATAGCAGTCCAGAGATATTAAACAAAGCATAGACATAAGCAGAAAGAGATGTTTCCATGTGATTTGTTCACAGTTAGTATCAGATAGCCTTTAAACAATGATGCAGCATTACAACTGAAGAACAGACTGTAGACAATCACTTATCGAGTTATACCATGCCAAGGTTTTAAATTAAAGGCCTAGAGAGTTCAAGCACCATAGGTAGGAATTATCAGTTAATATGAAAAAGAAACGCTAAAATACTGATTTTAAAAAGTATAAGATAAATTGTGTTTATCAAGACGTGATATAACTTGATAATTTTTTTCACTTAAAACTTTTGTCTCACATTTTAGGATTGATTTATATATTTTTTTAACCATTTGATTTTGATTAAATACTGTTTAGCGGATTCTGAATTCAAATTCGATAGGAAAATTTGCATTAAGAAACTGCTACAACGCTTAAATTATATGTTTAAAAAGTTATTATAAATAAACCAGCAAAAAAAACTGTCTTTACTATTACAAAATTGACATAACGTGAACAGCTGTAAGGGCTATATCAAGACATGGTAAATGCCACCGTTAATCAAAACTGTTTGTAATTTAAGTCAAGAATTCTTTCCTTTAATCTCGATCAAAATTTATAATTTTCTAGATGTTATAATCTCAAGACATGGAATGTTATACAGCTCTTGATAAAGTCCCAACAGATGCCCAACATGGCGACTTAAACAACCAACTTTTACATTACTAGCCGAACTATACTCAAACGGGTCAATAGTTACGTTTACGTTCACAACGAGAGAATAACAAGCGATTTTATATGCAACAGATATGTAAATCGATCACATGATACTCAACATTTATACATTTTCAATCAATACTTTCTTTCTTATTAGTTAATTTTATTTTAAAGATTACTTTTGTCTTGATCCGTCTAAAACCTTTAAATTAGTAGAAACTTTAAGTAAATGAAATAAGATTCGAAGAGAAGAAAAAAATAAAATATAAAGTCAATGTGAGAAGATTTTTACAACAATGAAAAAATACTATTATTTGCTTTAAACTAGCGGGCTGCATTTAACTACACATCATAGTCATTATTTCAGCCGAGAGACGCCCACTGCTGGACATAGGCCTCCCTCAAGAGTCACCACATCGACCGGTCCTGTCCTGTGCGTCTCGAATCCAGCGGATTCCCGCAATCTTATCAAAGTCATCGGTCCACTTAGAGGGAGGCCAACGCTGCGTCTTCCGGTACGCGCACGACAATTGCTAAATTTTAGTTTGGAAGCGAGACTGCGCAATCGATTAGCAGTTTATTGTTTGTCAACTGAACAAAAATTAAATTTTACAACTGGCGCGAATTTAAATGCAGCGTGTCTGTTTAAAACCCTTAATATAGTTGCAGTTAAGATCAAGACAAAAACAACCTTCCTTCGGTGCGCAAAGTATTTTAAAACACAGTTTACATTCAAAATATCTAATTTTAAAACAACTATTTCACAACATTCCGAGTACTTCGTTATGCCAAACACATTATTATAAACAATTTTGTCATGAAAACAAATCACAGCAACACAGTAATGATCCGTCAAAACCGTCAAACTTGGCTTATGGGGCACGAGGCCAAGTTAAACTGAAACCATCCTAAAAAGCTCGAAATATGATAGCAATACTTGTCCAGACTTGGCTTAAATCAAGCATGGCCAAGTATGAAGGTGCCAAGTTATAATCTAAACTGAGGATAGGATTTTGACAGATACATTATTTTTATAGACATTGGCGCAACTAGGGCATTGAACAAAACGAACTAGGGCTGCGGCTTTCGACACGTACATAACAGTTTTTTAGGACAAATGTGGGTTTGGTCTAAAAAACGACCCCTAACACAATATGTTGAAGTTAGAATCACGACTCCAGTTTAAAATCAAGGCTAGGAAGTTTAAAGCAGATGAATGAAAGCGTTTATTTTCGAAGCTAGCCTCAGAGCCGGCACATTCCCGCTAGCGCCCTCTAGTCACGCCAATGAGGAACTACTTCACAATCACTGGGACCGCCTCACTGTCTCGTCGTTTGTACTTCCAAATCTCCCGGTATATAAAAATATCTACAATTCGACGATAGGCCTTTAGCGAAAGTTAAATGCATCCAGAATAAGTGACTTAACGTTAATAGGGTAATGTCTCGCACCTTACAATTACATGATTCGATCACATGTTAGGTATCGATCGATAAACGTATCTACCGATCTCTAACACGTAGTTTTGTATCTTCAGCATAAGAAAAGGACTGAATTCACTTACTGACAATCTCGTGGACATTATTAGCTAAGTATAAGGGCAAAATCTCAAACAAATTACGTATTTACAATAAGTGAACTCGGACTTTCATAGACTTTAGTACTGTATAAACTATTACAGAAACTAAAGGTACATCTCTACTATCGATACTCGTAATAGCACTTTTTGTTTCATACCGCATCGCACTCGGCAACACGACTGAAACCGACAAGCCGTTTTGGACGTTATTGAGTTAAAAATACACGTCTAAATAGCGCGCCGACGAGTCATGTGGGACAGTTGCCGGCCGCTCGGCATCCTTTGTGCTTCAAACACTACTTCAATAAACAGTCTCTCGTTTTCAACACGACGGCACATACCTCGGTATACTAAGCTTTACAATAATGTCGAACAAAGTGGTCACAACTCACTCAGTTTTCCGAAACGGGGGCAAATCAAAATTGAAGCGATTATACAGTAGGCCAGCTACACACGGTCACCAAACATTGAATTTGTCTCAATACTGATTATTTTATACACTGTAATATTCTGTCAGCGTTGTGACGTGTCCGGCGCCATCTTACCATCGCAAGGCGGCAGCGCTCTAGCGCGCACACTACGCAGCGTCGATACGAAGGGAATAAAACTCGGTTCCTTAAAACCGAACATCGAGATTCTTATTTTATCAAAGTTTAAAATTGTTACATTACATTCGTCTAAGCTCCGCCCTCAAAAAATCCTATTTTTATACTGTCTTAAAAATGATCCATTTTTGTACATTTCTTACCGGAGCGTACAAGGCGTTACTACTCTTCGATACACTTACAAGACATGCATCTTTATACAATTATGTTTTATCGTAATCAAGGCGAACATTGAAACGACTAGTGGTCAGTCTGTTTGGTGCTGACAGAAGGTACCTTGCCGTCAATACAAACTTGGAATAAGCAAGTTTTAACACACTTTCTTTCAGTGAACTTATGTAAGAAGAAAAGGTACTTTTCATTTATGTCCGAGTTGTTACCCCTAGTGTAAACATCTAGAAATATAGTATGTTCATAGTTCACGTCCATGACTATATTACACTCATCGGTGGAAGAATTAGTAACAGAACCATGCAAGCAACATTGGGAAAACAAGTACTTATCAAAGACTTGACGAACTTCGTTTTTATGTACGAAAGTTAAATTAGGTCTAAATGTGTTCATGCAAGGGGTCATGCTCCTTTAGTTTTTTATCAAGTTGAAATATGAAACGAGACATACAAATTCATTATTATAGACGACCAAACTAAATCTCAGCGCTGTTTCAAGTTACTTTTGGACCAAAGAGATGTTTCATTATACTTTTCGTCCATTTAAAAGGTGTTAGATGGAATCTAACCATGTAGTGTGATGTTATATCGACGCCACGTCCTGCGCGGCTGGTGGCGGCTGGCGGCGGCGGCGGCGGCAGCTAGTGGTGTCGGGGAGGCTGTATGCGGCGCGAGATGTGTTCCTCCTGCTGCATCTTGGAGCGGAACTCTGCGACTAGGTCGCGCGACTGAGCTAGCACTGCCAGCTGCTCGTTCAGTAGCTCTTCCCATTGAGTTGCATATGCTAGAAAGAGAGGATAAATATGAATAAATCTATATTAGAAGGGTACACAGCTAAACTTTTTGACCCGGTTAATCAAGATTTAATAAGCCATATCGTTTAGTTTAGTTTTAGTAAAATTAACGTTGTTTTCAAAACAGCGTACAGCAAGGCAAATAAAATAATCTCAACGGTTGCATCTTATTGATGTTACGAAAACAAAATGTTCAACAATTTTTAAATCGAGTAAATGTTGTTAGATTTGTCCAATAACAAAATTAGTAAGTTAGGGCTAGCTTTAACACGTCTAATATATCAGACGATTTTATATAACGCAAAAACTAATAATTTGGAATAAGCAGATAAATAAAACCAATAAGCCCTGTGAGCGTCAGCATTGGCAGCAGATGATCGGCGCGATGGTTATCAGTGAATCTAAGTCCAGTCCACAGTACGATGGAATTTTGCAAACAAACATCGGACAAGATGATGATAAGGCAGAAATAACTGACACGTGAATTAGACGATGAGTGCATGCGGGCTGAATGCCCTTTATGACGCCTGAAATTTTAAACTGTGCTCTAAAAAACTAACTCGTATCTGAATTCTAGATTTTGTGCCTTGTGCATTGATCATTCGTCTTTTGATCGCTATGGGAAGGATATTCATGTAAAATAAAACTTTATGGCAAAGTGCCCGAGTGGACGGACCGAAAATATTAAATGCAACGCGACCTCTACCAGTGTTACAGTAACATGACAATGACGCAACGTTGGTTGCAACTCAAACCTAACATTCGCCGCGGTCGTCGCGAGCCAACGCCGGCGCTCGGCAGGAAGCGAAGCCGCTTGATGCGAACGTGCACGCCTGATTACACAGACACAGGTGTAGAAACACGCAGACATGCAAACATACAGACATACATGTAAAGGCAAGTACTCATTACAGCTGGAACGTTTGTGTGTAGAGCTACGGACACCAGACTGTATATATAGCCGCATCGCATCGCCTTTGAATACAAAAAAGCCTGGTGCGACCTGTTGTAGTGAGCTATTGCTCATCTAAATGTCCGAAAGTTATGTATCTAGGAGGATTTTTGCAGCACAATGCAGCCTCCCTATTGATACAACGGACTGGTGTCCACAAATCCGTGTCCAAGCGCCTATTTGGCGTACGTCATTCGATCCACCCCAGGCACATAAGTACTTGCTCTTCATGTAACTTTAACGTCATTCATCGCTTGCGTCCCAACATGCAAGCACGCAGTAGCAACCAATCGATACACAAGTAATATACATGTGCTCTAGTTTTCATACTACAAAATGTTATGCACACTCTGGAGAGGCAGGTGAATCACTACGTTATCAATCAAGTCTTTCTGACTTTGGTCGATGAGAATATGTTGTATTATGCGTGGTAGCTAAATACCAGAACCACTGGTCGCAGCGTTACAATGCGTGTTGCAGGTAGTAAAGATGCAACGCTACAGTGTTCAGTAGTCATACAACAACTCACCATCCTGGTCGTAGTCCACGTCGCGCGTGATGCCGAGCAGCTGGTTGCAGCGTTGCAGCGCGTGTTGCAGGTAGTCGGAGATAGCCTTGTGGTTGTCTAGTACTTCCTCTTCTGCTCGTTGCATTTCGTCGATCGCCTCGTGGAACGTGTACATTTCTGCTGACATATCGCCCTCCTGCGAAACAAGTTGAAAATCGTAAAGATCATCCTATAATTAAATTTTTCTTGTAACTAAATCAGAGAGAGATAAAACTATTAATCCAATAACCTGAGCAATTCTATAGTCTAAGTCTTAGACCGAAACAATCATAACTTGTAAAATAAATGCTTGCTATTCGTATTCGGGATATTTGTCGTTCGTGTAAGACAGTTAGTCTAAAAGATGGAGTTATTATGACGAATAGCAGCATTTCTATTTGGCATCAGAACAATGATGGCTTTAGTACCTAATAGTACAGCTTGTGAACGCCAGTAAAGTTAGTCCAGATTGTGAATCTGCTGATGGATTATACATAAAAAATATGTGAATTTTTAGATTCAACAAAAAAGTAATACTCACATTAAGCGATCTCAACTGCGCCAGATCATGCGCGGGCTCCATATCGACGTCAGCCAGCGGCGAGTCCGGACGTCTCTGCGGGTCAGCGGTGCCCAGCTCCTTGACTCTGTCCGCATAGCGCAGCGTGTTGAGCGAGTGCTCGCACGACGACATGGCCGGCGAGATCATGGCGATCATGCACGTGCGGGACTTGTCGCCGATGAAGCTGTCTCGTAACACTTGGGTGAGCTTGGACACCCGGAATGGGAGATGGTTCTGGCCCTTCATGCCGAGTGCTCGGATGCATTCTTTTAGTGCGAGAAGGGATTTGTTTATTTCTGCGCTTTCCATGCCTGTGGGAGAGAATTTTGAAATGTTATTGAGTTGTTTTTAACTGCTTTTGCCGTCGATTTTGTAAATTATCATTTTCAATGTGCACATCAATAATATTTTGATGGTTCTTAATAATCACCTCAATTCTTTAGGCCGTGTAGATGACATCTATTGTAACATTTTCACTAAGTTAATCTTACTTTTACTCAGCCTTTGCGAGCTTTTGACTTTTTGGTAAACCATTCCAAGTGTCTATGGCTTGATCCAGAACTTCGTCGACTTCAGTAGAGAGTTGTCAAATGGGTAAAAAAGGGTAGGGGAACGGTGGAAGTTTACATAAACATAATATCAGTAAGCATATATGCCCTAAGGGTAAGGCAGAGGTGCACCGTCCCAGGTGCAGGTACAGTCGGTAATAGCTGTCACCTGACCCAGCCTGCCGCTAGCCGATCCACTAAAAGTAAGACGATTTTGAACCTACTGCAATTAGCAGTAGATAAGTGTTAATCGATATGCATGAGCTAATCGAATTAGAACGACTTGTTCAAGGTAGGCAAATATTATAGAATACAGTTATGCAAATTTGATCTTTAACACGTAATGTTACGGTAGGTGAGCGTTTGAATACTGTTTTTGTCGCCATGATGGTCTTGTTAATTTCACAATCTTTGTTAAGTCGATTTGGTCTAAACTTTCAAACTAAAACCTCAACATGGTTGCGAGTTCAAAACTAACCTTCCACTTCTTACTGCTTTATGTTAACAATATTCAATAATGTTTTTTGAATTTAAAATATTATTTAAATTAAATTTTTAATTTAAAGTAATTATTTCAATATAAATAACAATAGAAATGAAAAAAAATATATATATTATGATAATGTTAAATTTAAAAAAATTGAAAAAGACGTTATTTTTCGCAATTTAGAAAGACAAGGTAAAAATGTTCGCACGTAGTCACTGCAATTATGCATAGACTGGCTTTAGTTTTATTGTCACGGTTCATTTTTATTTTTCTTTCAACTACCCACTTATTACAAGTTAGGCGAAAATATTACCAATTTAGAAATTTTATATTTGAAGAATGTGTCCGTCTAAAGCTCTTTACAATAATGTAAGAAATACTTATTATTGAATAGATTCTAAATTGAAAGCAAAACAATTATACTCTCGACGCAGGATTTGAACTGGCATCATGTCAGCCTCAGCCTTATTATACACGAACCACGAGAGCAAATGCGCTACATGAATGTAATCGTTAAAACAAGTTATTAGTAGCGATGACACCAATTATATTACAATACTCTGATAAACTTTAAGTCTGACAAAATAAAAATCAAAATCGCAAAGCAAATAGTTATAAATATCCTAACGCTAACGTTTTAAAGATCAAATTTGCGTATCTGTATTACTATTGTATTTGTTCATCGAGTAGCGCTAGTCTGATTAATTCATACAAATTAAATAATCCTTAATGTTACAGGCGGAGGATTAAAATTCGTTAGTTTTTAGGGTGGATCAGGTAACAACTATTGCCAACTGTACACAAACATTTGGCCAGTTATATTTACGAACCACGTTTTGGGGGCGAGCTTATGACGTAGACGTTTATACCGGATTGTTAATTGATCTATCCCACGTCTTCGTTTACCATCAGGTGAGATAGTGATCAGGCAGATCTAGTAAGCCTTATAAGATGGATAAGGATACATACGCGTCTGTCTATTAGCAGAAGAGGTGTCGGCGCCACGCTCGTTGCCCGCCAGGTCGATCAGAGAGAACTTGCCGTGCACGATATATATTACTATACATAGTACGTAGGTACATACGCGTCTGTCTATTAGCAGAAGAGGTGTCGGCGCCACGCTCGTTGCCCGCCAGGTCGATCAGAGAGAACTTGCCGTGCACGATATATATTACTATACATAGTACGTAGGTACATACGCGTCTGTCTATTAGCAGAAGAGGTGTCGGCGCCACGCTCGTTGCCCGCCAGGTCGATCAGAGAGAACTTGCCGTGCACGATATATATTACTATACATAGTACGTAGGTACATACGCGTCTGTCTATTAGCAGAAGAGGTGTCGGCGCCACGCTCGTTGCCCGCCAGGTCGATCAGAGAGAACTTGCCGTGCACGATATATATTACTATACATAGTACGTAGGTACATACGCGTCTGTCTATTAGCAGAAGAGGTGTCGGCGCCACGCTCGTTGCCCGCCAGGTCGATCAGAGAGAACTTGCCGTGCACGATATATATTACTATACATAGTACGTAGGTACATACGCGTCTGTCTATTAGCAGAAGAGGTGTCGGCGCCACGCTCGTTGCCCGCCAGGTCGATCAGAGAGAACTTGCCGTGCACGATATATATTACTATACATAGTACGTAGGTACATACGCGTCTGTCTATTAGCAGAAGAGGTGTCGGCGCCACGCTCGTTGCCCGCCAGGTCGATCAGAGAGAACTTGCCGTGCACGATATATATTACTATACATAGTACGTAGGTACATACGCGTCTGTCTATTAGCAGAAGAGGTGTCGGCGCCACGCTCGTTGCCCGCCAGATCGATCAGAGAGAACTTGCCGTGCACGATATATATTACTATACATAGTACGTAGGTACATACGCGTCTGTCTATTAGCAGAAGAGGTGTCGGCGCCACGCTCGTTGCCCGCCAGGTCGATCAGAGAGAACTTGCCGTGCACGATATATATTACTATACATAGTACGTAGGTACATACGCGTCTGTCTATTAGCAGAAGAGGTGTCGGCGCCACGCTCGTTGCCCGCCAGGTCGATCAGAGAGAACTTGCCGTGCACGATATATATTACTATACATAGTACGTAGGTACATACGCGTCTGTCTATTAGCAGAAGAGGTGTCGGCGCCACGCTCGTTGCCCACCAGGTCGATCAGAGAGAACTTGCCGTGCACGATATATATTACTATACATAGTACGTAGGTACATACGCGTCTGTCTATTAGCAGAAGAGGTGTCGGCGCCACGCTCGTTGCCCGCCAGGTCGATCAGAGAGAACTTGCCGTGCACGATATATATTACTATACATAGTACGTAGGTACATACGCGTCTGTCTATTAGCAGAAGAGGTGTCGGCGCCACGCTCGTTGCCCGCCAGGTCGATCAGAGAGAACTTGCCGTGCACGATATATATTACTATACATAGTACGTAGGTACATACGCGTCTGTCTATTAGCAGAAGAGGTGTCGGCGCCACGCTCGTTGCCCGCCAGGTCGATCAGAGAGAACTTGCCGTGCACGATATATATTACTATACATAGTACGTAGGTACATACGCGTCTGTCTATTAGCAGAAGAGGTGTCGGCGCCACGCTCGTTGCCCGCCAGGTCGATCAGAGAGAACTTGCCGTGCACGATATATATTACTATACATAGTACGTAGGTACATACGCGTCTGTCTATTAGCAGAAGAGGTGTCGGCGCCACGCTCGTTGCCCGCCAGGTCGATCAGAGAGAACTTGCCGTGCACGATATATATTACTATACATAGTACGTAGGTACATACGCGTCTGTCTATTAGCAGAAGAGGTGTCGGCGCCACGCTCGTTGCCCACCAGGTCGATCAGAGAGAACTTGCCGTGCACGATATATATTACTATACATAGTACGTAGGTACATACGCGTCTGTCTATTAGCAGAAGAGGTGTCGGCGCCACGCTCGTTGCCCGCCAGGTCGATCAGAGAGAACTTGCCGTGCACGATATATATTACTATACATAGTACGTAGGTACATACGCGTCTGTCTATTAGCAGAAGAGGTGTTGGCGCCACGCTCGTTGCCCGCCAGGTCGATCAGAGAGAACTTGCCGTGCACGATATATATTACTATACATAGTACGTAGGTACATACGCGTCTGTCTATTAGCAGAAGAGGTGTCGGCGCCACGCTCGTTGCCCGCCAGGTCGATCAGAGAGAACTTGCCGTGCACGATATATATTACTATACATAGTACGTAGGTACATACGCGTCTGTCTATTAGCAGAAGAGGTGTCGGCGCCACGCTCGTTGCCCGCCAGGTCGATCAGAGAGAACTTGCCGTGCACGATATATATTACTATACATAGTACGTAGGTACATACGCGTCTGTCTATTAGCAGAAGAGGTGTCGGCGCCACGCTCGTTGCCCGCCAGGTCGATCAGAGAGAACTTGCCGTGCACGATATATATTACTATACATAGTACGTAGGTACATACGCGTCTGTCTATTAGCAGAAGAGGTGTCGGCGCCACGCTCGTTGCCCGCCAGGTCGATCAGAGAGAACTTGCCGTGCACGATATATATTACTATACATAGTACGTAGGTACATACGCGTCTGTCTATTAGCAGAAGAGGTGTCGGCGCCACGCTCGTTGCCCGCCAGGTCGATCAGAGAGAACTTGCCGTGCACGATATATATTACTATACATAGTACGTAGGTACATACGCGTCTGTCTATTAGCAGAAGAGGTGTCGGCGCCACGCTCGTTGCCCGCCAGGTCGATCAGAGAGAACTTGCCGTGCACGATATATATTACTATACATAGTACGTAGGTACATACGCGTCTGTCTATTAGCAGAAGAGGTGTCGGCGCCACGCTCGTTGCCCGCCAGGTCGATCAGAGAGAACTTGCCGTGCACGATATATATTACTATACATAGTACGTAGGTACATACGCGTCTGTCTATTAGCAGAAGAGGTGTCGGCGCCACGCTCGTTGCCCGCCAGGTCGATCAGAGAGAACTTGCCGTGCACGATATATATTACTATACATAGTACGTAGGTACATACGCGTCTGTCTATTAGCAGAAGAGGTGTCGGCGCCACGCTCGTTGCCCGCCAGGTCGATCAGAGAGAACTTGCCGTGCACGATATATATTACTATACATAGTACGTAGGTACATACGCGTCTGTCTATTAGCAGAAGAGGTGTCGGCGCCACGCTCGTTGCCCGCCAGGTCGATCAGAGAGAACTTGCCGTGCACGATATATATTACTATACATAGTACGTAGGTACATACGCGTCTGTCTATTAGCAGAAGAGGTGTCGGCGCCACGCTCGTTGCCCGCCAGGTCGATCAGAGAGAACTTGCCGTGCACGATATATATTACTATACATAGTACGTAGGTACATACGCGTCTGTCTATTAGCAGAAGAGGTGTCGGCGCCACGCTCGTTGCCCGCCAGGTCGATCAGAGAGAACTTGCCGTGCACGATATATATTACTATACATAGTACGTAGGTACATACGCGTCTGTCTATTAGCAGAAGAGGTGTCGGCGCCACGCTCGTTGCCCGCCAGGTCGATCAGAGAGAACTTCCGTGCACGATATATATTACTATACATAGTACGTAGGTACATACGCGTCTGTCTATTAGCAGAAGAGGTGTCGGCGCCACGCTCGTTGCCCGCCAGGTCGATCAGAGAGAACTTGCCGTGCACGATATATATTACTATACATAGTACGTAGGTACATACGCGTCTGTCTATTAGCAGAAGAGGTGTCGGCGCCACGCTCGTTGCCCGCCAGGTCGATCAGAGAGAACTTGCCGTGCACGATATATATTACTATACATAGTACGTAGGTACATACGCGTCTGTCTATTAGCAGAAGAGGTGTCGGCGCCACGCTCGTTGCCCGCCAGGTCGATCAGAGAGAACTTGCCGTGCACGATATATATTACTATACATAGTACGTAGGTACATACGCGTCTGTCTATTAGCAGAAGAGGTGTCGGCGCCACGCTCGTTGCCCGCCAGGTCGATCAGAGAGAACTTGCCGTGCACGATATATATTACTATACATAGTACGTAGGTACATACGCGTCTGTCTATTAGCAGAAGAGGTGTCGGCGCCACGCTCGTTGCCCGCCAGGTCGATCAGAGAGAACTTGCCGTGCACGATATATATTACTATACATAGTACGTAGGTACATACGCGTCTGTCTATTAGCAGAAGAGGTGTCGGCGCCACGCTCGTTGCCCGCCAGGTCGATCAGAGAGAACTTGCCGTGCACGATATATATTACTATACATAGTACGTAGGTACATACGCGTCTGTCTATTAGCAGAAGAGGTGTCGGCGCCACGCTCGTTGCCCGCCAGGTCGATCAGAGAGAACTTGCCGTGCACGATATATATTACTATACATAGTACGTAGGTACATACGCGTCTGTCTATTAGCAGAAGAGGTGTCGGCGCCACGCTCGTTGCCCGCCAGGTCGATCAGAGAGAACTTGCCGTGCACGATATATATTACTATACATAGTACGTAGGTACATACGCGTCTGTCTATTAGCAGAAGAGGTGTCGGCGCCACGCTCGTTGCCCGCCAGGTCGATCAGAGAGAACTTGCCGTGCACGATATATATTACTATACATAGTACGTAGGTACATACGCGTCTGTCTATTAGCAGAAGAGGTGTCGGCGCCACGCTCGTTGCCCGCCAGGTCGATCAGAGAGAACTTGCCGTGCACGATATATATTACTATACATAGTACGTAGGTACATACGCGTCTGTCTATTAGCAGAAGAGGTGTCGGCGCCACG
This sequence comes from Orthosia gracilis, assembly GCA_947562075.1. Taxonomy (NCBI): domain Eukaryota; kingdom Metazoa; phylum Arthropoda; class Insecta; order Lepidoptera; family Noctuidae; genus Orthosia; species Orthosia gracilis. Next base: position 32,342,779 of record OX387264.1, read on the forward strand.
CTCGTTGCCCGCCAGGTCGATCAGAGAGAACTTGCCGTGCACGATATATATTACTATACATAGTACGTAGGTACATACGCGTCTGTCTATTAGCAGAAGAGGTGTCGGCGCCACGCTCGTTGCCCGCCAGGTCGATCAGAGAGAACTTGCCGTGCACGATATATATTACTATACATAGTACGTAGGTACATACGCGTCTGTCTATTAGCAGAAGAGGTGTCGGCGCCACGCTCGTTGCCCGCCAGGTCGATCAGAGAGAACTTGCCGTGCACGATATATATTACTATACATAGTACGTAGGTACATACGCGTCTGTCTATTAGCAGAAGAGGTGTCGGCGCCACGCTCGTTGCCCGCCAGGTCGATCAGAGAGAACTTGCCGTGCACGATATATATTACTATACATAGTACGTAGGTACATACGCGTCTGTCTATTAGCAGAAGAGGTGTCGGCGCCACGCTCGTTGCCCGCCAGGTCGATCAGAGAGAACTTGCCGTGCACGATATATATTACTATACATAGTACGTAGGTACATACGCGTCTGTCTATTAGCAGAAGAGGTGTCGGCGCCACGCTCGTTGCCCGCCAGGTCGATCAGAGAGAACTTGCCGTGCACGCGGTGCATGCCGGGCGAGCGCACCACTATCTGGAACACGGCGTGCGAGCGCGACGAGTTCGAGTTCGCCGATGTCTGGAACATACCGAAACAATTACATTGCAAAACATATAATGTTTGATACAAGCAAAACAAAGTAAAGAGAAAGATTGGAAAAAGAATGTTCAAGAATATAGGTCATACCTCATATAAAGCTTATGAGCGTCAGTTTAGGCAGATAAAATCAAAATACAACATGGTCTTGGAGCGGAAGGGTGTGACAGCCAACGGTCGTTGTCACGGGCTGGACGGGTTGCCCCTCCCCGCGCCACAGTGCTACTGACACGCCTCTAACACTCCTGATGCGCGAACAACCAATTTTTTACGCTCACAATGTTAAACTCACACGCACCCGCCCACAAGCTCCGTACGTTTTCTCTGGACAAAGCCTCGGAAGTATCCCTACACTATCAGTATACTACTCGTACCTGTCCAGAGGTCCTGGCGGCGTTGCCATGCTGTATGAGCTTGAGCACTTCGTCCACATTGTCCACCACCTTCTCGGTAAGTCCCACGATCTGCACCTGTTGTTTGCCGTCCTCTAACACGCGCAGCTTCGCCTTATCCGCTAATAAGTCAAACACCTGCGGACATACAAAGTACGGGTTAGAAGGTTAATAAGCAATTAAACGAGATCAGGATTAAGATCTGAAGTGTCCTCACTAATAATAATTAATTTATGCCCTGAAATTGTATTAGGATTAATTTTGCAATTGTCAGAAAACAAACAGCTACCTAACTAAAGTCACAGCCAAATAACTAAAAAAATAACTTGCGAATGTATTCCAATATTTCAAAACAATACGATAAATACAAAAAAAAAATAACTGACTGCCAAAACAAAACATTACAAAAGGAAGTCGGTATCTTTGGTACCAATATTTTTTATCGATTTTGACATCGACTGTCGAAAAGAAAGTTATTTTTACTTTGTAATATTTTTTTCTTTTTGAAACTTTATTTAGTTTCTTTGTTCAAAAGTTTTTATTTTTAGTTTTGGTACCTTATATTACCATGCAAATCATTTTGCCAATGCCAGAGGGCTTCACATAACAATTCCAACAAGTCTAAACAAAACTGTTCGATGTTACCATTTTTATTAGAACCATTACCATTAGTACGCAAGAACCATCCTTAATGTCGTCACGGTACGCAAGAAGCGCCAGTAATAGAATCACGGTAGGCAAGCAGTATCCGTAATAAATTTACGGTACGCTAGAAGCGCCTGAAATAGAGTCACGGTACGCAAGAAACGCCCGTAATGTGATCGCGGTACCCCAGTTAATATAATACTAGCATAAAGATGCCCCATCCCACAAACAGAAACGGTGCGGACGTAACTAGCATTATACTACGGCTTTATGAGAAAATTTAAAACCATTTTGTAATATCTGAAACCAACTATAGTGAACAAAAACTAAAGATAACTAACGATAACTATAGATCATTTGATTTGAAAATCCTTTGGATTTTGCGTGTGTGTATTAATGCTGTTAACAATACAATGATAGAAGTATGGTTATCTTGCCGGAGTATATCTCGAAGAAAGACGCGTACACGATGAGGTTGAGCGGCTTGTACTTGAGGTAACAGTACAATGATAGAAGTATGGTTACCTTGCCGGAGTATATCTCGAAGAAAGACGCGTACACGATGAGGTTGAGCGGCTTGTACTTGAGGTAACAGTACAATGATAGAAGTATGGTTACCTTGCCGGAGTATATCTCGAAGAAAGACGCGTACACGATGAGGTTGAGCGGCTTGTACTTGAGGTAACAGTACAATGATAGAAGTATGGTTACCTTGCCGGAGTATATCTCGAAGAAAGACGCGTACACGATGAGGTTGAGCGGCTTGTACTTGAGGTAACAGTACAATGATAGAAGTATGGTTACCTTGCCGGAGTATATCTCGAAGAAAGACGCGTACACGATGAGGTTGAGCGGCTTGTACTTGAGGTAACAGTACAATGATAGAAGTATGGTTACCTTGCCGGAGTATATCTCGAAGAAAGACGCGTACACGATGAGGTTGAGCGGCTTGTACTTGAGGTAACAGTACAATGATAGAAGTATGGTTACCTTGCCGGAGTATATCTCGAAGAAAGACGCGTACACGATGAGGTTGAGCGGCTTGTACTTGAGGTAACAGTACAATGATAGAAGTATGGTTACCTTACCGGAGTATATCTCGAAGAAGGACGCGGACACGATAAGGTTGAGCGGCTTGTACTTGGGGGACTTGAGGTAACAGTACAATGATAGAAGTATGGTTACCTTGCCGGAGTATATCTCGAAGAAGGACGCGGACACGATAAGGTTGAGCGGCTTGTACTTGGGAGACTTGAGGTACGCGAACACGTCGCGTGCCGCCATCGCGTAGATACCCTTTTTGCAGTCTTGAGTTTTGCCCTGGAACACAATAAAGAAAATTTATTTCAACATCTTAACATTTGATTCTTCCTAAAACATTAGAAACAATAAAGAATCAGCTCACAAGATATTTATAGCATATTGTTATGGATAAAAAGAAATTCATAATCGGTCGGTCTCTTTAACCCACTAGTGTCTGCCAGCGACTTCATAACGTGATAGTCGAAAATTATTCTAAGGAAACGTTCTCCCGGGATATCCTTTGCCTTTCTATACTGAAATGTATCAAAATTTATTCAATGGTTTATTTATGCGTGAAGAAGTAAAAAATATACAGATAGACAGAATTACTGTCTCATTTATAATATTGGTATGTATGGTAAAGTGGTAACTGAAACAGCGAGTTTAAGTCTCTCTTCTTTTAGGCATGCGCCTGCTGTGGTTGAATGAATTTGCAACAGACAATCACAACAGATATCCGGCTATTATTCGTAGATTACGTTAACAGCCCGATAATCAAGTTTTGAGAAACGGGGGATAAAGTATTCCATTACCTGGAAGTCGCCACCCATGGTATGCGTCTTGCCGGAGCCGGTCTGTCCGTAGGCGAAGCACGTCGCCATGCCGCCTTCGAATATCGTCTGCACCAGCGGCTTGGCCGTGTATCTGGAAGTAACAATTATTGTTTATGTCGGGGTGACCAATCACATTACAAGTATTTTGTTTAGCCAACATTATGAAACAAGTAACTAACATAAGATAATACGTGAAAACTGCCACTCTAACGTGTTGCCAGTCAATGATTAATTCGCGTAAATTGTAGATTCTAGGGAGTAAACAGCTATTTTAAAGACGAGTGTTACGAGGGATTTAAAGTACGTAACTCGAGCTTAAAATAGTATTGTTCCCGAGGTGGACACTCTACTTTTTATCACCCTCTATGAAAAAATAAGTAAGAGCAATTTATGAACAAGAACATTACGTTTATTTATTTACATACAGTTAGGAACCATACGTCATAAGATAGAAATAATCACAGGCTAAGATTTATATTTGAACAATTATGGAAGTGCATCGTAACAATTTTATTAGTGCAGTGCCGTTACAGTTGTAAATTTATTTTTTAATTTGTCTTGCGCATATTAGATGGTCTGTGAAATATCTGGGCATGCATCTTGACCGAAGGCTCACATGGAGGAAACATGTCGAACAAAAAAGAGAAGCAGCAATGAACCTGAAATACAGAGATCTTTTCTGGCTACTTGGAAGAAACTCAAAACTGGCGATAGATAACAAACTTCTAATATACAAGACCATACTGAAGCCAATCTGGACATATGGCATCCAACTTTGGGGATCAGCCAGCGCCTCCAACATAATGAAAGTCAACGCACCATAGTTTATCAAGACAACAGAAATTCATGAAATCCTCAATATTCCTATGGTCAATGGGGAGATAAATGCATATGGCGAAAATTACAAATCTCGACTGCTAAAACATCCGAACAAGCTCGCAGGACAGCTTACAATCCCAGAAAACATCCGCCGATTAAAAAAGCGGTGGGATATCTTCGACCAGAACAGTCAGCCAGCAGTGACTTTGTAAAGATGGGGCAGACTCCACTGGTAGAAGCGCCTAACATGCCATCCGAACCAACTCATCTGCTCATAGTCTGAAAGACTGATCGCAAGATTAAACAGAAAAGAAAAAAAAAAAATCTCGCGCGCGTTTTTCCAGCCAGTCACTTGTTCAATACAATGTTCCCGTGCGGTCCGAAATAAAATTACAATCACTCATTAGCCATTCACCTCATACATTCGTCATAATCGATTTTAGCGATGTAATCCTACTTTGAACCGCATGGCATGTGATTCATCTCTTTGCTGATTGGAACATTTACTAACAATGTCCACATTCCAAATTCAAATCACTTTTAGTCCTTAACTCAAACTTGAAGACTATAGATAAATGAGCTATTTTCGTCCTTGTTTACGAAGAATAAACTAGCTCTTTTTGAATAGATGTGACAAAAAAATAATTTCAAAAAATTTTTTGGCTCCATGATAAAGAAAAGTAAAAACATATAGTTTATAGCTATTTTTAAGGTTTGTAAGGTATGTTGGCAATTGATCGTCGTTACCAGATTATCTCTGGATTCACAAGCACAGAGCTCGGACACGCCTTAGCTAAGGCTTTGTTTCTGGAGACGCTGGGCATCGCACATCGATTTGGGTGGCGCGGACCGCATTAAATACAAATATATGGCGAGGCGTAAGCCTGCTAGTGTCAGCACAATTTACTCGTCGTACGACAAATAATGTTTAGGCTTATGGCCTTTGGGCACGCCACAATTGCGGCGGTAAAGCCCCTCTTTGAGGAGTGGCTTGAGAGACGTCACGGCGTCCTCATCTTCCGCCTGACGCAGGTCCTCATCGGACACGGCTGTTTCGGGAGGTTCCTGTTCAGGACGCCCGGGTGTCACCATTGTGTGGACCGCCCGGAGGACACGGTGGAGCATACGGTGGAGGTCTGCCCCGCTTGGGCGGAGCACCGCCGTATCCTAGTGGAGGCGATCGGCTGTGGCAACCTCTCGCGTCCGGCCCTTGTTCAGGCCATGGTACGGAGCGAGAGGGCGTGGGAAGCTGTCTCCTCCTTCTGCGAAACAGTAATGCTAGCAAAGGAGGAGGCGGAACGCGTGAGGGAGACACAAAGGCCCTCACGCCGCTACCCACCGCAGGAGTCGCCGCGGGCGTCGGGAGTCACAAGCGGATCTCGGCCACCGTAGGCGCGGGCCTGTAGACGGCAAGTAATGGGTAGCTCGTCGTCCGATAAGGACCCGGCCCGAGTTTACGGCGCGTAGTGTTCCACGCGCGCCTCAAAGAGATGTCAGTAAAAGTGACGGGGCCCGCTAGGGCCGATGCTTGTCTGGGTCGCGGGTAAATTTGAAAGAGTGTTACCGCGGCTCTGGTACAAGCAACTGAAGGAATACGGGTGGGTTTTAGTCAGTAAAAGACTGACACGATTCACGCCGAATTGGAAGATGTCATTGGACGATTTCCCACCATAAAAAAAAAATGGCTTATGGCCTTGATTGTGTGGTGTCTGGTGAGTGTGCGGAGCTGAAATGCTAAAATCCAACTTGACGACTATTCATTTATTTTTCCTTTTACAATAGGCACTCTAGTTATTACTAACACGAATGCATTTGATTACAAATATGTATTACAAGTTCTAAGTTCCAACGACGCTCGCATCCTGCGCGAGCACCTTTTATATCCTCAGAGCCGTGGAGTGTGGAATAGGGACACCGGCCAGACCCTCGCACGCTGTGAGCAAAGGGCCTTAACAAATAACCTATAAAAACTTGACCTATCAACAGATAATATAATACTAGCATACAGATAATATAATACTAGTATATAGAAACCGTGCCAACGTAATTAGCGTTTTTCTTCTGATTAAAATGATTATTTTTATAAGTACTCGATCGTGTTCGGTTCCGTTCCACGGCTATAGATGGTGTTAGCAGCGACTTGCAAGTGAAAGGATTTACTCGGTTCTTGACTAATTTTCTTTAAATACAGTTATGATTTGTTTCATAGTATTTTTTGCACGTTTTTACAGTTTCATTATGCCAAAATGTGTTACTATACAAATTTAAAATATGTATGGAATGCCTCATAATTTAAAACCGCGCCATCTATTGGAATCAATTTTAAATGACCCATTCAACCAAAGAGAATATAATCACTAGAGAGCTTATAGGCCGATTTCTTCTAAGCACACGACTCACTACCGCGGGCCGGGGACGAGGAAGAACGCGCGGCTGCAATTGGTCAGTTCAAAGTAAGTTGCGTAGGTATGGCTATCGTTAGGGTTGATCAACTCGATTAAGGGAAAATTGTCGATATCGATAAAATGGATTTTAACATTATTAAAAATACTCAATTAAAATCATATAAATATGATTTAATCAAAATCAATCAATTACAAAAATAAATATGTATGTCGGGGACATAGAGAAACAAAAAGTATTTGTCCAAATCGGTCAAGCCGTCTACGAGTAATCCGGGAACATAATACATACGAAAAAAATCGACGAACTGAGAACCCCCTCCTTTTTTAAGTCGGTTAAAAGTAGATAGATATTTTTTAATAAATTTTTTATTAAGTTTAATTTTATTAACATCGATATCGACTTCAGATATTAAAAGTAACAGCACAGATATTTACGATAAAAATACAAAGGGAGAGAAAGGGATAGAAGCATTAGAATTGTCTAGTGAAAGAGCGAGACTTTTCCAAAAGACATCAACGCGGGTCTCAAAAGTGTGCTCGTTTACCCCATCCACCATTTTAACTAGATCCCTGCGGTGTCTCATAATCTGATAAAATTAAAAATAATTTGCCTACTGTTTACTTACCGATGAAAAGTTATGCCAGCCTTTTTGTAACTAGATGTCTTGGCATGTTTCCCATACCCCTTTACCGCGCATGAGGGCATTTTGATGCGTTATAATTGCAATAAAAAGATAAAATAATTTGTATTTATTTAGCGTGCATACAGGTCTAATAACTGGACACAACTAAAATGGTTACTAGTACCGAAGCCTTTACATAGGCGACAAAATACTAATAGTTTTCGTGCGTCGGGGCACTGTATGCGCCGTCAAGTGGTTATATCGTCGTTGCATTCAACTAATCTTTGAAATGTGAATTAAGAGCCCAATATTCCATAATTTTGTGCTTAGGACAGTTGATAAAAAAGAACATACAATTTTTATGATCAATTGTAGAAATTTTTGATTTTACCAACAATTCAATAACAAATTGATGTATATCGCGCCATCTAGGGACATTTATTTGAACCAAATTTTCTTTGTTAGGGTTGGGACCCCGTGACCTATCGTTTTGAATGCAGTCGTGCACTCAACGTACTTTCAACACCATAAATTTTATGAGTACTACCAGTACCCTAGAGGTTGCAGGCGAGAGGATACCATGCTCAAAAGCCAAGTGCTATATACTGTAATACTAACTTGTAAACAACTTCATTAGTGCAGGTGTCGTCGAAGGCGTAGTCGAAGCGGAACTTCTGGTTCTCGAGGTACTTAGTGAGGTCCACTTTGTTCTTGGGTTCGTGTACGATCATCTGGTCCTTCGTCGGCACGCTGATAACGTCAACCTGAAAAATGGCATGCAAATGTTTACAATAAACACGTCTCGGGAGGAGAAGCTCGTGGCAAGCAAAGCAAAACAAGCCTGATGAGGTGGGTCTGTGGATGGGTGACTATCATAACATACTTTACCATGACTGTCACATTAATTATGCCTCCAGAAACTTGTAGCTTCGGAACTCTTTGCAAGCTTCCGACGTGCTTCGGAAAGCACTTAAAGCCGTTGGTCCCAGCTATCATTTGTATTTAATTGAAAATCTTTACGGGTAGTCAGACTGCACGAAATCTGACACCAGAATTGTATAACGTTATAGTGTTATACAGTTGCTGGGTTATAAACCTCTGATAAGGAGTCATCATCATCAGCCTGTTAATGCTGCTAGGGCACAGGCCTCCTCTTAAGCCTTAATCCACCACACAGGTCCAGTGCGGGTTGGTGGATGTCACATGTCTTCGAATTTTTGGTTCTAAGACACGTTTCGACACAGTTTCTTCACGATGTTTTCCTTCACCGTTTTTATAAGGAGTCTCGCTTCATATAAAATACTGATTTTCATCTGCATCTGATTAGTTATAGTTGGGATACAGCTAGACAGATTAATATCAACAGTAGAAATTTACCTCTTTCTTGACATTCTCCTTCTTGTTGAGCGGCCTCTTCCGCACGCACACGGTGATCTGGTGATCCTCCACGGGCTCGTTGCCGGTGAGCGGCCGGAACTCGATGCTGTTCTGGTACTCGCGGATCATGGCCAGGAACTCCCAGTTCGGGTTGCCGGGGTCCATGTTCATTAGGGCTTCCTGTAGTTGAAAGAAAATAATAGTGAGTCAGAATAGTTTTAAAATTCTCGTAGGAATTAAGGCAGTAAAGACGGCGACCCAGTGCTAAGCTATGCTACATACTAGTTTCGGTTTTATATAAATTTTGGCCACTGCACCCTAATGTGGCTAAACGTATATGATACTTTATCTATGCAGAGATAGAAAATGTGAAACAAATATAAATATTAAGTGACTTTAATTAAAGCCTGATTTTGTGTCTCAAATTGCTATATACGACAAATAAGTTGCAATACAATAAATAAGATGGAATCTGTCACATCCCATGTCATAAGTACAGGTCCTTTGCGTGTAACTACGTTACTATATATGTATTTAAATAGTATTAACAAGTATACATTATAAACTCATGCTTTTTAAACATAGCTAAGAACACTTTCGATTTTTTATCAAAAACGCTTCATCCATTTAGGAGCTACGATGCCACAGACAGACACACAACAGCAACACACGTCAAACTTATAACACCCCAAACCTTTTCTTTGCCATCGGGGGCAAAAATACGACTAAAGAAACCTTATTCAATAACTTATTCACGATCGTTTTTTTTTTCGCACAAAATATAAAAACCATCCATATAATAAAATGTTCACGTCTTAACGGCAGAACAGATTTGGATGAAACTTGGCACACGTAGACACACACACGGTAGACCATTTTTTATTTATTGCTAGGCTCGCGTTTGACCACTATCTCGCCTGATGGTAAGCGATGATGTGGTCGACGGTGAAGCACGTTTGCCTATAAGTAACCTATTCACTCTTGACTTAAAGAACCCAAGGTTGTAGCATGTCCTGAATAAGGAGAAAAGATCATTTTTAGCCTTTGAGACTTATTTTCATTCTAGCGAAGTTGCTGGCAGAAGCTTGACGTAACAAAAATAAATATTTTAGATTTTCCTCTCACCTTCTCCTCCTTAAGCTCGGCCTGCCGCTGCCGCCTCTTCTCGCGGTTCTCCTTGAGGCGCTCCACCTCCTTGACCACGTTGGAGCGTCGCACGGCGCCCGACGCCACCGCGTGCGGCACCGACACCGTGGACGACACGCCCGCCGGCCGCGCCGCTACGCCCGCGCCTCCCGCGCCTGCCACGCCGCTTGCTGTGAACTAGACATACAGGGACATTGTTAAAAAAAACAAGATTCGAAGTACCTATAGCATAAGTTTTGATCAGTTGAACCACGGAACAGAAAAAACAGTGGAAATGTAAAGTAGGCGTGGCACACGTGTCACTAATAAGCGCTTCCACGCAACTTGATTCCAGTCGTGTTCTAACATCGCGTTGAGTTGCTAGTTTCGCGACAAATTTATTTTTCCGTAACTATGCCGTTTTGTTCCATTTTGGAGTGCAAAAATGATAGTAGGAGAAAGAATCTTAATAAATGGAGTTGTTTCGTATCATCGGTAACAACGTTATATTTGTTTTCTAATAAAATCTTAGTAAATTTCAATTCACTAATAATTTAATAAAACGTCTAGTTAAAATCAACCTTACGCGATAAAAATAAAATTTATTTTGGATTGAATGTGTGCACTATTTCGTTCTCGAAAGTTCTTCGCTACTCAATTAGGGATGTAGTCGGGTCGAGTATTGATTTTAAAGATAGTCGATAAAATAAAATAGGAACCTATATTTTCTTTTATATTAGGTGGATCAAATATACCCAAAAAAATTGGTTTTTGCAGCAATTTCTTGAAATCACTAAATGAAAAGTCCTTCTGATTTTTATATTTCCCAAAGACGTCAAAGAGTTATGATTAGATGCAACGGGTAGAGTTAATTGGATGCCATCTAAATCAAGCACGATATGCTCTAAACATTTTTTGAAGTTGATTTATTAAGCTGCTTTTGAGTTTTAGTGAGACTATCGAACAGTAATAGATTTTTATACATATAATATTTTATATTTAAATAATACTACGCCATTCAGCCTACAGTTTTAATGAACTCCAAACAAGGTTTATTTTTTCGAATTAAGAAATCGGGTATCTATCGATATCAATAATGTAATTAAAAATGCAATGTTACTTCCGTGCTCTATCTATGACACGAATGTCAACCTTACATCAAACACAATAAAGTTTATAATTGCAACCACTGAGAATACCGCCATCTATGGTCGGGTAGCGGCATTTACTTGGCAATCGAATCTAATTTGACTTTAGATTACAAAACGTCGTAAATACTTTCTGCACTAACGCAAAATAAATCCTATTTAAAGAGTGTGAAGATTTCTTTCCAGATGTAGGATCTGTGACTTATGCTTGTTTTGACTAAAATTAAAACGACAAATCAAACGATCGGCTTATTTGTAGTGCATTACATGACTATCAGTTTATTTGTGAGAGTTTGGCGACAACGGTTCCCATAGCAATTTTGCTGCATTGCACTTCTATTGTTTTTCTGTTCCGTGGGTTGAACCGATATAGCTAATAACAGTTTCGATTAAATCACTATTCAAAACAAAAACCAAGAAGAAGACGGTTCGACCACTAATTCACAGATAAACACACACGCCAAACTTATTACACCTCTCTGTTTCCATCGAGGAGTTAAAAACTCGAGAAAGCAAAGACAAAATGACATACTATCACATATAACTTTGTGTAGAGGCCAATTATTTGTAGTTTTATGCCTATTTTCATTAACACACACCTAATTAAATTCCCTCTGTTAGTTTTTTCGCGGCTCCAGCCACAGCCACGCAAATGCAGAACTGCGATAATATTATGGCATTCACCTAAGTTGCTGCTTACCGTTAGTGAAAACAGCCTTCCCTCCCTTAGGCGTCTTAGCATGGCAAACCCGACCGCATAGTCGCGCCACCAGAGGGCGCCTAACGGTTTTGCCGTACAAATGAACGCGAAGAACGAAAACTCGCGCGATGATAACGTTATATTAGGACAACACCTTACAGATTTCTTACACAACACTCATCGAATACCATTCACAAGCTAGGCTACGAGGTAAAGGATTCAGGATAAGGAAACCTCTTTAACATTGTGCATTCTTCGTTGATGGTGTGGCGTGTAGGGCGACTGCTGCTGAAGCCCTTGCGGCACCGACGCAGCGCTCGGCGTGCTTCCAGCGCGAGACCGACCGCCCGATGGAGGCGGCTGAACAGGATAGAGGGTAGGAGGAGAAGGGAATGTTAGGGTGTGGTTGGGTCTTTTCAGATGGTAGGAAGGTATAGTAAATTATATGATTAACTAATCATAGTTTGAAAGCGTGGGTAACAGTCTTAAAAAATAATTTCGATTCCAGATCTTTTGGTATCTTTAAAGTAATTTTGATGATAGATTCCTTTGTGTGTAATTGTAATCAAAAAGCCTGTTAACTAAAGCAAGACCAAAATTGGAACTAGGCTAATTCGTAGAATCAAGCATGCTTCTACGAATTTGCCCAGTTCCAAATTCGACTTCGAATTTTTATTAAAGTAATCAAAATCTTCATGTGTTCTCGTGGACGATTATCCTACATACGATATCAATTATTTCTACAGTGACCAATCAGTTAAGAGATTTAAAAATTGGCTATTGCAGGTACATGCGGCAGGCGTTCTGGTGCAGTGAAGAAATGTGAAGGGCTGGGATGTTTGTTGCTCCACAGTTCGCATCTCACGTCCGACGCGCTATTTTCCGACTGCTACTCTTAATGAACCCGTCCTCTCATCTCACCTGCTGCGTAATTCTAGTGTTGGTGACGGTGGCCTGTGGCGGCTGCTGCGGCGGCGGCACGTTCTCGGCGCCGCGCCGGCCTGTCGTGTCACCGCCGTGCCCATTGGTGTACGCGCCGGCCGCGTTCGACAACCGCATCTGGTTGTTGCGTGTCACCCGGGCTGGCGCTGTTGACAATGACCAAGGAATATTATGAAGTTGTTCAGTATAAATGTACTAAGATATTATGCTGTTTGGTTAAGTTAGAGAAAGCGTAATCCAGCAAAATCAGGGAGTCCTACTACTGGAGTCTAATGATGCCGGTGTGATAGAGAGACGGAATTATACAAGACTAGTAACACAATCTCTTTTTCGCAAAGGAATCATGGTGACATTGGCACTTCGTAGTCCCCCAGAGTATTGGTCACATGAACTACTAACTCAGACATGGAGAATATGCTAGGTAAAAAAAGAGCAGGACAGCAAGCTGCAACAGATTGGCGCAGTGGTTGAGCGATTGACTGCTGCGCTGCGCGGGTTCGATTCCCGCACGGAACAAATATTTGTATGACCTACAGATAGTTGTTCCGGCTCTGGGTGTTGTGTATGTGAGTTTATATGTTTGTAAACGCACCCACGATACAGGAAGAAATTGCTAGTGTGGGAAAACGTTTTCTTTTCAGAAAATAAAATAAAAAATAAAGTATCAGTTCTCTCCAGTAAAGAATATAAATGATGTTGGCTGCTTATAAACAAAGAAGTACCAACATAATGAATTAAACGCACTACCTTGACATCTAAGATTATGTTGATATTTGGACCACACTCGATAAATTATGTTTCTTTTATATGATATTGCAGGTGGATAATCCTTAAAAGAAAGCCTAGCACTATGAATTAAGGCTTGAAATATTGCGTTAAAGCCATTATCGCCCACGTTGTCATAAATGGTATGCAGATATTACGCATACAATACAAATGGCTTGTGATATGCAAAACTATAGAAATCTGTGTTAATCCTTAGCCTGTTTCGATGTGTAGTAAAGGATTATTCGCAAGAAGACGCTGTCACAACATTCTACAAGGTTCCATGCTAAATACATCAGAAACTAGTTTAAAATCGGTTTCGGATACGCTTTAGCCTTAATATTTAACAACGCTATTAACAGGCAATATCTCAAGCCTTAAATGTAGCTCATAAAAATTTTAAGTCACGCAATTTTCGACTAAAACGTAAGCAAAAACACCCGTCATGCAAAGACATTACTTTGTCTATATTCGTCCATACAATGCCTAACATATGTCTGTGAATCATACTGACGTAATGTTTAAATCTAGACGGAAAAGAAAATGTCCAAAAATGTGCAAAAAGCGTAACGTATTAGGAGCTAGGAACGCAATAGAGGTGCGATATGAACAGGCCTTACGTGACGTCGTCTTTTGTTCCTCTGGTGTCGCCTCTTCAGCGGGCGTTTCAGATTTCTCAAAAGCTTCCATCGGGTCATTGTTTTCAGTCGAATCGGCGACGCGCCTTCGACATCTTAGCCACGAACAGCACATTTTTTCATTTGTTTATCTCATTCGTGTTATACTATTACATGATATGTACTGCTCAGATAGACTGATTGTTCGGAATGAGTTCAGTTTGCGTCGGCGCAAGGCAATCCTGCGCCGCCCGCCATATTAGGATCTCTTTCCGTAGTCAAGGCAATGAACCGTGACACACGCGCCGGGCATGGTCGCGCGTGAAGGTGAAAACACATATCCACCTTATTGGTAAATGAAATAGTTCACATACTATTTAAATCGACATTTGCATCAGAAGTGGTCGTAATCGGTGACCCGGTAAGGTATAAAGGGCGCGCAGACTCGTTTCATTTGAATGTCGTTTATCTTCCGTTCAGAAACTGCACTGATCCGATTTTTTATACATTTACGTCTCTTTTTATCAACGCAAATATTTTCAGTTTGTTGTCTAAATGTCTACAGAGCAGTTTTACCAACCATAAACATCACAACAGCTTAGAAAGCTCCACTGAACACAGACAATTTGAACTAAACTCACAAAGAAGATAACGACAAAACCGCAAATCTTAACGCAACAGAGGAGCTTACAACAAACTTTCAAACAAATCCCGCGATTATCATAAACTTACAGGCCACAACAAAAACCAATTTGCTGTTAACACAAGACCTAGGCGATCAGCCATCTAATATGGTAGAAAAAAGTTAAGTCTACCTAAGCAAGCCAACGGCTTACGGTGTACTGGCTTGAAAATCTACTCGGAACGCTAGATCGATTACTTCTATCAATCCATTGGACAAACGGCTAAAATTGGAAAATAATAGGCCCCATTATTGTCCCCAATGAAACATTTACTGTGTTGTGACGTCATGCGCTTTTGTCTGCCTAATCGATAGTTGTGACTTGTGACAGTTAAGGGTTGTGAACTTGGCAGTGGGGTGTCGGGAAGGGTGGATCAGTTCCGTAATGACGAAAATATTCGGGGGTGAACTTGAAATTTTGTTTCATCAGCTGTGGGTGTACCCATAGCTGCATAGGTGGGCGCCAAACGGTCGGCAAAAATAAACGAGCAGTCGACCTAATTAACGTGTCGAAATAAAATAGCGCTTATAATATTAATAATTAAGAGCATTGACTTTAATAACAATTTAATACATTCCATCAGTTGTTTTATTACAATATGTCAACTACTCACGATATCAAAGTAACGCCTACGAATAGTCCTAATCTAGTAAAACGACTGTTATTAGACGTTAAAAACTGAATGAGCCAATTCAATCTAAAAGCCCACCTGAGAATTTTGCTAATTGTGTTTTTGCTCAACTGTAGAACACGCGAATTAAAATAGGCTACATGAAACAATTTCTAACGTTTCGCATAAACTTTACATTTTGTTGCATATGAAACAGATTACTCAAAACATTTTTAAGAAAATTAACTTTTAACTAAATTATTGTTCTGACCTCGGCCTATGCGACGTTTCTCCAAAACAATTTCTCCAAAAATTTAGTCCGCATACTTCAAATTTGTTGCTATAGAGTTTTTGACTTATAACACAATTAAACCTTTCTCTAGTAAACACTGCGACCGTCCCATGCACTCTTGAAACGTTCTGAAATTCGACTGACACACGAAAATTTCGTACATCAATATTATGATCTGGGTCAGCGATTCGCATAACCTCTTAGCAGGTTTTTACCTCATCCTTAGAACTTCATCAACCTGCTTCCGACTACTTCCCCGTACATCATCTTTCATTACCTTTGCTCAATTTTTAGATACATTTACTATATCCACAATCACAAAATTATTTACATATCCAAATTATGAATATTATTGCCAAAGAGCCCAATTACGCAGAGCTGCTAATATAACAATACGGTCGCCTAACAACGCTTACGTCAACTGTCACATGGCCTAACCTGTAGAACATAATGCCTTTGCCGGAATATGAAGCATCAAAAAAAATACTGGCGCATAACAACGGTTCTCTTGACAACGGGAGTAGGAACGATGCATTGATCAATTGGGATTCACTTCCACGTTGCATATTTCGAAGCCAGCTGTTGCCAACGAATTCGCTCGCGTGGATTTTGGGACCGGGTATAGCGGCCAGTTCGCGAGTTTGCAATGTGACATTTTGATCAGTATATCAAGGTCAGCTATTTTGGTTGGATTTAAACCTCGAAACTGAGAATAAAATATAATCTGACAAGACGACATAGTCTCATCTAGAAACATGATCCTGTGACGGAGATGAAATCTTTTGAAACGCTGAACAGCTTCAAAGAATTTGACATGAAAGATTCGCCATATGGAAATTGAGAACTTAATTAGCTAGCTACTTAAAAATCTATTATGTAGTTCAATCTCTGCCCATTTGTAACCAAATTACTGTATCATCCAACAAGTTTCAGGACCCAACATTGCGCGAGAAGAAAATTCTTCAATGCGTAATCTTTCTAATATTATTTAATCTAGTGTTTACTAACATTAAACATATTAATTTCAGACAATATACCCAGCGGTAATTAGTTTACGAGCCAACACGCGTAATGTTTACGGCAGTCGACCATAAAACTTGCTATCAACACGAACATTTACAATTATAGTAATTTTCACCCAGAAGTGAGTATTTGTTTTCATAAGGGAGATCTAACTGTTATTTTTACAGTATTGTAAACTGAACCTGATGTAGTTTAATATTGATATGAATAGAGAAACCATCGATTAACAAAATCGATACTGGGTGTCTGTCGCCCTGCAAATCCTGAGTTAGTAACCCTTTCGGTACGGGCACTTTCAGCGCAATTTTGGATGTGATCAATCTTCAGTGCTTATGCAGCATCTCTCCACAGATCATGGTCCAACCAAAGGAGTGCGCAACATGCCCTGTCACCTACTTGCGAGGAACTTATGAATGACTGCTTCACCGAATGGTGTTTCCGTGGTTGCATTCTGGGTCAAACACAATATTTAACATTTTATATTTGCCATAGACACGCTAAGAAGAAGCGCAATTTGTTTTTGCACTTCTTTTTTGTCGTTTACTCCATGTTTGTTGCTGTTGAAATGAGTCTGTGTCGAACAAATGTACTTATTTTCTATTCTTATCAATATTGCTCGTCCAAGTAATAAAAAATTCAAAAAAGTTTCCGTAACGTTCTGTACGTAGGTAGAGACTGAGAGAGCCATCGACTTAGTCTCAAAATTTGCCATATCATCAACCAAATGCCAAAATAACCGCAAAGTTGATGCAACCAAACCACGATCAGTTAGAATCACAATCATTTGATTGCCAACATTAAAATCCTGTTCAGCACCAAACAACCCTTACATAACAGGCTAACAACACCCTGAAACCACTCCTTTCCCTTGAATAATCGGGATTTCCTAGTCGACTGCGTTGTTTACGTTATCAACCGAGTTTATCGGGCAAGCGTGCTTGATACTACGTTTGATAACCAGGCATCGTATGTATGTAATGTTTTTCTACATCAAATGCGAAGACGATTTATGTAATGACTTGCGGAAGAACGGAAGTGAATAGACGTCGTTAGTGGAAATTGCGTTGTAACATGACAGCTGTCAATGGCCGTAGAGAACCAAGAGAAAGAAGTTCTTCTAGAAACCGCTACAGTATTCGTTGAGTAGTCCCACTATTACAGAGAATTACATGATGATAGTTTAGATGTCAATGCAGCTAATATCTAGCTGTAAGCTTTGCGTCTTAATCACTCTAAAAGATATTATGTTTAAAGCATCCTCTTTAAGAATTTTCCTTATTTGAAACTCTCACTGGTTGAAGCTTGTAGTTTTGACGGATTTCCATCCTTAGAAATCTAGTCACTCAGAAAATCGATACACACGTATTAGTTACTTTTCCGGCTTCTAATTACTGAGTCTTCCATATCATCCATCAGTCAGATAATAATTTGCCTACTAGCCAACCCTAAAACCAGATAGATTTAGTTTTCTTGACTTTACAGAAGGAAGGATCACCCACGCTTAGACTTATTTCTCACGCGTGTATTAGTACGGGAAGCGTTGTCAATACGCTATTTAGATCACAGGTTAAGTGACCAGTTGAGTTCATTGTGACCGATGAGTGCAATTTGAAGATAGCAATAATTTGTTGTTGCGACTACAGAAAAAGATAAGATAAGATAATCCTTCAGCTGACCATAGCAATTTAGACGAGGACTTTCATGTTTGTACAGCCCAAATGTGTTGCCGAAACTTTTGTCATAATCGCCATCGAAAGGCAAAATGAGCTACAAAGTTGTTGTAATAAACGCAGTTCCTAAATAAAAAACGTTTTAACAAAAACTCAAACCGACTTCCAAAACAAAATACTACAAAGCGAAAAATAACTTTCTTTTTCGAAGTCGGTGTCTTTTGTACCCATTGTTTTCCGTTATTCAACACCGACTTCGGAAAAGAAAGTTATTTTTCGCTTTGTAGTGTTTTGTTTTGGAAATCGGTTTGATTTTTTGTTAAAAATATTTTTATTTTCTTCTTTTTAGTTTTGGTAGGAACCTCCAATTAACATGAAAATCATTTATAGCCAAAGCACATCTCATGACGATTCCAATAACCCCAAACACGTCTAGGATTCATTGTTTTATTTCGGAGTTCCACTTCACTAAATGATACTTTCTGAGTGCAAATGATTGCATTATTGATGAA
Organism: Orthosia gracilis; assembly: GCA_947562075.1. Taxonomy (NCBI): domain Eukaryota; kingdom Metazoa; phylum Arthropoda; class Insecta; order Lepidoptera; family Noctuidae; genus Orthosia; species Orthosia gracilis. The sequence continues at coordinate 32,361,693 of OX387264.1, forward strand.
AATACCAAATTCTCTATATGTACCTATGCCTATAATATTTGAGGAGTTCCCTCGATTTCTCTAGGATCCCATCATCAGATTCTGGTTTCCTTCATCATCACCATGGGACCACCCTTGGGATATCTCTTTTCCAACAAAAAAGGAATCATCAAAATCGATTCATAAACGACGAACACACATAAGAAAATAATATATATATATGCGGTCGAATTGAGGAACCTCCTCCTTTTTGGGCAGTCGGTTAAAATGGGTTGTTAAACTTATTCGAGACGCTAACAGGCCACTTTCAATACAATAAATATTTGCCAATTACCGTCATGTTAAGCCTCATTATTCAATTGCTCCTAAACGACTTAGAAACGACATAATTCTAATGAGCTGGCGACGTGAAGACTGGGTGCAACGAATCGCATTAGGGAATGAACAAGCATGCAAAATTTTGATTAACCCAGTGATGGATCCCACGACCTTTGCGACCCTAGTTTTCTTGAACTAAATTGGCATTAGGTAAGACTCTCACCAGTCTCAAGTTGATCGTTAAATTAGATAATACAGTCCAGTTGAATTGGTGCAAACTTCTCTCCTTCTGGTAATCTGACACCAACTTTGTTTCAGTAAAATTTTTGCACATAGTTATACTGTTTGATGATAACAGCGTTGGAAATCGTAGAATACCGTTATAAACTATCTAAAGGCTTCGTATTTATTATCTAAAATTAGAAGTTAGCTCTACTAGAGCACTTTCCACCAATGATGGTGGACAAAGACTTTATTATATATGAAAAATCAAACGGCGTCCTCCTGGACTTTTGCTTTGGAATGACACTGAAGCTACAACTTAACAACTTTGTTATCAATTTCATACGAGTCGAAGACTATGGTAGACGAAGACCTCATCTGAATAATACAAAATAGAGTGCCTAGGTGATATCCTTTAATCGTTTGGTATGAAGACATTGTAGCAACAACGAATAATATTGCTATCAATACTGAAACGGAGAAAAACCCAGTGGAAGACAACCACGCATATTATGAAAAGTCAATATAATATGAATGTGTCCGACATAGCAGAGGTCGCGACACCGTCTCGCGGGTCGTTACCCAGAGCGCCTACACAAAACATCTGATGAATCACATCACGGTGCGATATCCTTTAATTTATAATCACATCATAAACAAAGTATCTTGTAAAGAACTCATTGCACGTGGGATGGGGAGCGAAGATTCGGCGATCAATGTTCAATGAACTTAGAGGACTATTGCGTTTCTAGAAGCAATTAGGAAGTTCTGATTTGTGAAAAAGAAGTTCAACTTTTTGGTTTATAGCGTGTAGTTCTGTAGTTATTGAAATAAATGCAATTGTTGAAAACGTTTGGAATAGTTTTGGCTGTAGTAGAACTGCGGCGTTAGACCAAAACTTAACTTTTGGAGAACTAACTGCCAAATACACGCACGAATTTTGAATTTGCGTTTTGCAACTCACACAAAGAAAATTGAGACTTCGTATTTATGATAGCATGTCAGAATATTATTATGGTAGCATGAACACAAATTCTGCTCTTGATGTTTTCAAAATTTTAATTGAGTAAATAGTAATGAGTTTTAATGAGTAGAGTAGGCTTTATCTACACAAAGAGAATAAGGGCACTAAAATTCAGAAAGTTTAAGGAAATTCCATCTTGAAGAACAAAATCTTCGAATATGTGAAAAGGTAGATAGAAAGGTTTTTTTTTGGATCTGTCCAGTTTGATACTTTGTATTATTGATTCGTGAATGATTTGCCTCGTGCATCAAAAATGTAACGAAGTTATTCGGACAATAATTCGGGAGTAGGTGAACACTCATACATTAATCAGCTTATTTACTTAAATCGATCGACATGACAAAGGCAAAATTTATTTATATCTCAGCCTTTATCCTCCAGAAGGTCGTTCAGAAACCAAATTTGGTAATGTCAACAGCTTCAACGATTAACATAAGTAATAATACTCCAGTCGCGACTTTCCGAAAAGAGAAACTTTTCCGTCTACAGCACCATCAGTATGCGACACTTGCAGTTCAGAATCAATTCCCGGGACACTCCAACAGTTCACAACCAAATACAACCTTAACACAATGAATTTAGGATTAGTATTGCACAAACACCATCCCAGACAGACAAGGGGGTTGAACTTACGGCCTACGGTCGCCCGCCGCGCCTGAAGATTCGGCTGAACGCATCGCTCGTACAACACTGGCATATCGATGAAAATATAACAAAAATAGTAGAATTTCCAACCCAAGGTCAGGTTAACAGCACTATTGTGTGTAATCCATTTGTGTGATTGGTTAAATTTGAATTTGGAACACCGGTGCCAGCCAGTGTTGTGGTACACGGCCGGTCGCGCACTGTCCGCGCGCCGGTGCTCCGGCCCACACTTATAGCGATGGAACTAACGGAGTCACGTTGACCGCCCCATGTAAAATTCATACAACCCCGAACACAGTGAGTTAATAACGACACGCCACCACCATGTGTTATAATGAAGATAAACAAAGAAAAATGCTATATATACGTCGCTTTAGGAAGCCATATGTTAGGTCTGAACTTCCTGCGGCGGAATAATCTGGGGAAATAGCACTTGATAAAAGCAAAGGTCAAGTTCAGAATAGCATTGTATGACATACATTTTAGACGACCCTTGCAAAAATAACCTCACGTTCTTGGGTGATATCAAGATGCTCTCAATATGTCGTATAGAGAGCTTTCCGCAATAAATGGTTTGCTTAAGGCTCAACTCTCGAGACGTACTTCAAATTTCATCAGGCTATTTTAGAGCGCGTCGAATTCTAAGAGCCCTCTTAATTCAAGGTCAAGCTTTAGTAATCGATGTGGAAAATTATGTAGATTAGAAAGTTTTTAATTCATATTTTTCTTTTATTATTGCTTGCATAACATTGATCGGGCCGGATTTTAACTTTTACTTTGTGTCTACGGGCCGGATTTTAAGTTATTACTTAGCCTGGCCAAAAACAGCTTTTTCCCACGACACCATTTCTTCTTCAGCTTTGGAATATTCTGGAAACGTGGCACGATCCGCATCTAGATCGAACTTGCTGACTAGTAAAACCCGGAAGGGGTAGCTAGCATCAAAAAGCTTTTGTCAGCACCACATATTATACAAATATATGACATACTAAGCCTAAACCTAGCCGTACAATGACACCGCACCGTATCTACAAAAATCATTAAAGCCAGTGCAATGCACTTGTCAGTAGCATTCTCATGCGAGGTGGGAACGATAAATATATTATAACACGTCCACTAATTGTGTGAACCACCACTGGCGCCCGACATAACTGCATAGGCACAGCACGCCATTGTACAGCGTACAGTCTGACGCTAATTGTGAAATTAATTAACGAAGAATTCTCGGATTTGGATGAATGACGGCTCTACGCCTCTATTTTATATACTTTTACAAATGATCACGAAATCGTGACGGTTTCGAAATTGTCAGATAAATTGCTACCAGTAAATGGCATATATGCAAATCGATAATGGAGCATTTGCATGCAATTTGGATGTTGAGATTTTCTTCCAAGATCTATCACGTCAATTCTGTGATTAATGGTGTGTCGGATGAATGAAATCTTGTTTTCATTTGTATCGAATGAAAGTGATGCATAATGCAATATATAGATGGCTAAGATTTGGCTAACGACAAGTCGAAACACGAGACAAAACAACTACAAAAAAATACAACCAACATTAAAATAAAAACACTAAAAAGTGAATATAACTTCAATTTCGGAAGTCGGTGTCAATAAACGGAGAAACAAAAATAAGAACGCCGACTTCCGAAATTTAAGTTATTTTTCACTTTGTAGTGTTTTTATTTGGAAGTCGGTTGTATTTTTTTGTATAAAAGTTTTTTATTTTTCACTTTTTAGTTGTGGTACATAATGGGCAAGTTCTAAAGTAAGGTAAATATAATGCAAGAATAAGAATTTAAAAGAGACCACAAGAGAAGCACCAGCTTAAAGCTGGTATATAAAAAAACCGGTCAAGTGCAATTCGAACTCGTGCGCCGAGGGTTCCGTACCTACCTCATTATACCGCCATAATTAAATTGGTATAATTTTTATTGGTGGCTAAGTTTTAAAGATATTTTTTTTTATTATCAACTAGTTTTCCCCCGCAGCTTCGCCCCCGTCAACTGGCTGCCTACCTACCTTACATACCTACCCTACCCTACCCTATCTACCTACTCGACCTACCCTACCTATACTACCTACCCTACCTATTTCTTTTTGTTTTTAAACCTGCCCTGTATTCTAGCGAACAAAACTAAAAAAGAATTATTCAAATCGGTCCAGCCGTTTTTGAGTTTTAGCGAGACTAACGAACAGCAATTGATTTTTATATATAAGATAGGTTCACGCTTGACCACTATCTCACCTGATGGTAAGTGATGATGTGATCGACGGTGAAGCACGCTTGCCTAGAAATAACCTAAACCCAAGGGCAAATTTAAAGGTTTTCGACCCAAAACCTATAAGGGTACTTCCGGTTGACCTAGAATTAAAAGCAAGGTCTTACAGCACAATTAAAGTAAAAATTACGAAAAATAAAAAAGTTGAAAATTAAGGTAAATTTTAGTACTTACAAGTTTTCGCGTAAATCTAAATTTGCTTACTTATATCTTTTTATCGTGTTGACTCAGGACCTTGATTTTTATACACCTAATATGAACTTTATACCTAGACATGGAAAAAGAAAACGAGGAAGGCCGCGGATACGCTGGGCAGATATATTTAAAGAAAGGTGTGGACCAGACTGGAGGAGACTAGCTGCTAGAGATAGGGAGAAATGGAGAAAATTGGGGGAGGCCCACGCCGCAGAGGCGACTTCCATAAATAATTAATTCCACGTGCATGCTACTAACAATAATTTATATAAATATAATAATTTATCGCAAATAATAATTAATAATATTCAATGATGATTTAATGAAAACCACAATGTGGAATACCAATTTATGTTATAGTAATACTTATTAATAATTTAATAATAATCTAAGGCAATTATGTGATAGGAAATATTCATTACTATGCTAAAAATGTATTTATATTTATGGTAGAGTAAAGCCTTTTTTATTTTTATTTTAATAGGGACTTTGTATCTGGTATAAATTTTAAATTGCTAGGTCTACCCGTTCCTGAGAAAATCGGTGGTGACACGCGGACAGACGGACAAGAAAGTGATCTTATAAGGATTCCTTTTTTACCTTTTAAGGTACGCAACCCTAAAAAGAATCATCATAATCGGTTCACCTAGTAAAAAGTTAGAGGTAACACACCTAAGAAAATAATCGAATTGAGAACCTCCTCATTTTTAAGTCGGTTAAAAAAGAGGCTAACAACCGTACGTTTACAGTTATTTTTGATGTAATATCAAAAACTGTTATGCAAGAAATATCATGTCAAAAGATAATTTTATGAGCAGTTATAGTAATGAAGGCTTCTAGCAGGACAGTAAGCTAAAGACAAAACCTACAAAGCATAAATGTAGGAGTAGGCTTCTTTATTGCCTTCCTATCTTGCAATTCATGCAACAGCGGAAGGACTACAGGCCAAGCAAAATGACTTTTGCATCGCCCAAAGCTGCTAAAATACGTTGAGACGTTATTATAACCTTACCCAGGTTACTCATGCATATTATCCCTAGATTTCTAGGTCCATTTCCTCTACACGTCATTGCTAATCGTGAACCAACGCCCAAAAAGTTTGTATTCTAATCACTCACACAATCATTAAAAGTATGAATGCCAAAGTAGTTTTTAATGGCAAACCTCAACCAAAGCCTGAATGAGAATGGGCCAATCTGCATGATTACGAAGCTGGTAGCCTGGTATACAAAGTCGGTCAACAGCGCGTTACAATTACACTAACGACCTTCGCGGGAGCACAATGTCAAGAGCGGTAACGTTTTGACAATGACCCTTACCTCAGCTGAAGTGTGGTTGTTTAAATTAAATCAAGATATAAGGATAACAAAGAGCTCATATTATATGCGCCATGACGAAAGGAGTTCAGTAAAGATCATTGGTGATCCTTTCTTTGATAAATAAAACAATCTACGGTGGAAAAGATTCTGTTATTACAATGAAATTTCTAACTATATTTTATTCAATTTCGTGAAGAATTCAAGATAGAAAAATACCAAACATATGCCATAGATTGTGTCAACAAATTTTAACTGCATAATGATCGTCAACCAGGATATGGAATCTTATGACACATGTATGACACACATTGAGCAGTTAAAGAAACGAAAACCGAGCCATACCCATACTCAATTTGAGGAAAAACTCCCTCTCTGTTCGAAAATAACAAATAAATAAAACTGCAGTGACTACATCTCAAGTGGGACAGTCAATTGTGACATTTCAGATCACGTTATCTGCCAAATAAATCTTCCGGAATCGATTGACGCAACCCGAGGGTATGTGAGCCAGCACGCGATGGTGACCATACTGACCATTATTTTCTACTGATTGAATGGCCTATGAAGGAGATCGTGGTTATGTAGCCGCATCTTTTAATTAGATTAAGCAACGCTTGCCGAAGTCGATCCGTGGTTGGGTGGGTATTTTTTCTTTTTTTATTATTATTCACAAAACTGATGTACAATCAACCGTGCAAAAAAATAAAGTACAACACAAAAAATCTGATTGACGTCTACTCTATGTGAATCTTAAGCACATATAAAAACACTTACTATTAAATAAATTAAACAAATCAAAACAAAACTAGATCAAAATTAAAACAAAATTAAATTAAAATAAACCAAAATTAAATCAACATAAGAATTAAATAAAAATAAAAAATATAAGTTGAATTAACATTAAAATAAATCAACCATACAATTAAATAAAATCAATAATAAATTTAAATTAAGATAAGTCAAAAAAAAAACATAAAACACAATCTAACATACCGAGAATCCTCCGTGCTTCGACAAGCACGTTAAGCCATCCCGGCTGTCATTTGAAAATCTTTGACAGTCGGTACGTAGGTATAGCCAGAAGCCAGGAAATCTGACACCATTCTTGCCAAGGGGTATCGTGTTACCCAGTTACTGGGTTGTGGCGGTCAGATAGGCAGTAAAATACTGGGGCTAAACTGCATCGGGTTAGACTGGAAGCCGACCCCAACATAGTTGGGCAAGTGCTAGGCAGAATTATTGGACGGCCAATGAACTTAATATTTTATGCCGTAGTAATAGGTTTACAGGTGACGTGTGTAGGTCAGGTTCGGGCAAGGACGCGCCGTATATGGAATGAAGTCTAATGAAGATCCAATTTCGTGCGTCATACATTAGTTATTTATTTTTCATTCCATTAATCACGAACAATATCGAATAACGTCTATTGTTATACGTATAACCAAAGAGAATATATTGCGTATAACACAATGTGTTCAAATGTAAGAGCTGGTAGTCATGGTATGTCTAAACATAACGATTCGTCTAAAGTTTTCTTCGGCTCATCAAAATGCAACAATTACGTAACGTCAGCAGCCTCGAGCCTAAGGGAGACTAAGGATGCTTTTCAAGCAAAGGGGACCCAACCTACCCTCAGGGGTCTCTAAGGACAAGTGAATTTTGAACGAGACCAGAATACGAAAACTTTGGGACCGAAATCTGAGTGTAGTCGGGTCTCATTAGTGAAATATATAAATACTAGCACTTCGCCCGCGACTTCGCTTGCGTGATTTCGTTTATCCTATAAATGATTCTTATGTGCAGTTAGTGAAGCTGAATAAAAATAAGCTATTAAATCAATAAACAATGGGGTATCGTTGATATACAGGGTTTATTGATTTGGGACGATTCGTTATTTGACTTAAATAATAACAAATTTTAGTTTACCGCCACAAAGTTAAATCCTCCCCTAAAACTTAATAATTTGCCCCGTTGATGGTAGAGTTTTGAACATCCCCAATATGTTATTCACTCTTTTCTTCCCTTTTTATTTTTCGTAGTTCGTTCTTAGTAAGATGCCGCAGTAAGATTCCTCAAAAAAATTAAACACCCCTTAAACCTATCTAGGGGGCAGTTTTAAAAAGTTTTATGTAAATTTTAATTATTTACTATATCCCCAAGGAAATAGATTTTTTATACAAACAAATTCTGCTCCTTTTCACCCACTTTCCAGGTCTTTCAGGTTGAATTTCCGAATATTCCTGCCTGGTGGTCCCCTAGAACCCTACGTCAAAAACGAAAACCTGTTCAGGAAGATTCCTAGCTTAACCCTAAGCTTTTCGAAAAACTTACAATGACAACCTTTATTGCTTACTTAGGTTGGAATTTAAGTCAACTTTCAAATTTATTAACCCAAGAAATAAGCTTCTCCAAAAACACTTTAATACCCCCTAAATCGTCTTTTGGGGACTGTTTCAAAAGACTTATGATAACAAACAATTAAATGACAACTTAATTGTTTATTGAAATTGGTATTTATGTCAAATTTCATGTTTATTAACCCAAGAAATAAGATTTTTCAATAAAAAAATATCAACCCCTAATTAATATTTTGGGGTAGTTTTGAAAAACTAATAATGAAAACCTTTATTGTTTATTTAGGTTGGTATTTATGTAAATTTTCAAGTTTATTGACCCAATAAAACAGATTTTTACATACAAACTTCAACACCCCCTAAATCATCATTTGGGGGTAGTTTCAAAAATCTTATAATGACAACCTTTATGATTTACTTAGATTACTATTTGTACCAAGTATCAAAAATGTTGGCCGAAGGAATTAATTTTTCATACAAACTTCCAACCCTATTTTTACCCCCTTAGGGGTGGAATTTCCAAAAAACCTTTCTTATCGGATGCCTACGTAATAGAAAGAACACACCCTCCAAGTTTCAGGTCTCTACGATCAGCGGTATGAGCTGTGCGTTGATCCGTCAGTCAGTCATTCAGGACAAAGCATTTTATATGTATAGATTAACGGGCAGGGGTGGGACCTGCTTCGCATGGTATTTGGGACATGACAAAAATAATGATTTCTTTATCGTTCAAATAAATGTACCAAAGCAACCATTCGGAGTAAATCACCTAAACGATGTCAAAAACCGCATCAAAATCCGCTGCATATTTTATAAGAACGATGTTATCACACAGACTAGTCACTCTTGTAAACCAAAGTAATAGCAAACAGGCTAACATTAACGAGCATATACTTATAAACTGACACTTATAACTTTATAACGTGGCAATAAGTGGCAAGCCGTAAATTTGCTGAACGTTGCACCCACTGCATGTCTGGTACTAAACAATTCATACTTCGCTTCCTATGCAGATAACTGAAACATTAAGAGCTCGAGCACGATCGGATTGATAGCAGATAAAATACATTACGTCAATGTAGTGAAAGGTATCTGGATTATGTTTGATTATGAAAACATGGAGATGCATCATTTATTTATCAAATAAGAGATCGATATGCCCGAAAAGTTCTGGAGTGGTGACTACGTACTGGTAGAAGCAACGATAGAAGGCCCCCCACAAGGTAGACCGATGACCTGGTGAATCCGCAGGATGCGAGACACACAAGACCGGTCGACGTGACGACAGTTGGGGAAAGGCTATGAAATTAGTGCTTTATGTTCACCACGCGGGCCCAGTGCGGGTTGGTGGATGTCACATGTCTTCGAATTTTTGGTTCTAGGATATGCCGGTTTCCCTACGATATTTTCCTTCACCGTTTTTGAGAGCAGTGGTGACGTAATAATTTAAACGAAATCAAGCGCCTGCCTGGGTTCGATCCCACAACCTACAACTTGTAAGTCGCGGCCGTTACCACTGGGCCACCACTGCTTTCCCATATAATTACAGGATAATTATCATTTGTATCAGTTAAAAAATAAACACTGTGCCCTACTAAAGCTGATATAATTATGTTTAATAACAAAAATAATGCGCTCGCACTACCAGGTGACACAATTATCAGTTCAATGACACCGTAACTATTAGGAACAAAAACCGATAAAACCGCCGAAATTAACCTAGATAAAAAATGCTATCTAAGAGATATTCTTACACTTTGCTGTTGTTTGTGCATTGTTTACCAATTTTTATTTTCAGAATATACTCACTAGCTTATCCCGAGAGAACGTGGGTACTACCGGGATATAAATTCGGAAATAGAGTAGTTAACTGAAAATTAGTTTTGGCCGTCAGGTAGTAATTTTAAGATTAAGCGCGAGCCTATAAAATATACATGACAAAAAAAAATTGGTCTCGTATTTTTCTTAAGCCATGTAAACAAAAATAAATACGACGATACTGTGCGTTGAAATATCGTGTGACGTCACGGTGTTCTACACTTTATACTGACAAAGTGACGACACAAGTCCCGAATTCTGATGCGCTTTATCTTAGTCAATTTTTATATATTTGATAAAGCAAAAAATACGTGTCCAATATTATTTCATAATCTCACTGACGAACTAAATAGAATTATCATTTTTCCACCCAGAAAACAACCCTTAACTATTTTCGGAAAAAAAAATTATCCCATTTGGGAAACTTTTTAACCTTACCTAAGCCAGATCTAGGTCTCCAAGAGCCAAGTTTTAGTTCAATCCGTTGAGGCATGTGGATTACCAAACATCCTGACTTGCACATTTTTTATATAAAAGTAGGATTGCTCTTTCAGGCCTGAAATACTTCCTTAAAAACTAGAAAATTACTCCAATTAGAATTCATTTGAACACGTACGGATAAGAAGTCACGTACATACATTCAAGTTAACAGCTCGCCCAGAATTCACTCCTGAATTTTACAAGCTTCTCTTTCCCGTGCCAGTTCCTTTAATTTATTTAATTAATTGCAACCATTTCTGGGTCAACGATCCATTTATTTTTATTAGTTCCATGCGGAATTCCTGATGTTTATGCGACAAGTTGGAAACCCTAGAATACAGCCCATTCGGGGTCTATAAATTTCAAAAGTGCAATAGTAGAGCTTTGGCTTAGAAGCCGTAACCAATAAATAGTGATAATCTTGGGGCCGTGGGACATAGGATTTAAGCGCGGCTGTGGGTCTGTCAAATTAACTATCCTTTTTTATAGTATGTAGCATTCAGGGATCATAGGGGAAATAGGAGGCTTTTCTTCATATTTTGGCTTCTCCTTTTTTGGAGCCGATTGACTAACTCGCGTTTGATCATTTTTTCATCATATGATAAGCGAGAATGTGGTCGAAGATGTAGTACGCTTCAGTAGCTCGATTTTTGGGAATTGTGATATAATTATTTAATGTGAAATGTTGTTTTTTCAATATGGCAACCGACATCGCTTCTGGCTCCTAGATATTCCATCACTAAGAAATTCTGCAGCAGCTGTAAATAGAGAGGAGTAGAACAAGAGAATGAAATCATTGCCTTATAATACGACACTTTGACACACTAGGCTTTATTATCTTCTGGCAAGGACTATCAATATTTCTACTTTCCGTGCTTTGTCCTGCTTTTGTCCTTATAAAACATTAGCCCCCATAAAATGGATCCCTAAATATATCCAGGAATTCTAAGTATAACTCCAAAAATACAAATAGAACCTTAGTGACATTAATTTCGCGTACCCTACCTGTAACAAATGACCCGCGACCGTTGAACCCGCCAGCCAGACGCAGCGACGCTCATGCACTACGAATCAAACGTCAAACTAGCGTCGTCTCACTCTGGCGTGATAAAGATATGTGTACACACAACTGATATTTATTTATTCTTTAGGTACGCATGTGTTGTTTTACCAACCTTTCTTTCATTCAAATGACAGGCTTCGAAAAGATGTGCCTATTTTTCGTCTCAGGGAATCAATTGCTAACTATCATTGGCATGTTGGCCGTTAGCTCAGGAAGAGTAGTATTTCCGTGTTTATGTTAATAGGCTATGAGGTAACCATTTATAAAACCTATGGATTTTACTAGGGCTCTTTTGAGAACACTGAAAGGTAAAGAGAGAGAATGAGTCCGGCAATAAAAGGCGAGGGCCGCAGCCTCACTCACAATTCATTTTTCAGATATTTAAGAATTTAAACTCAAAAACCGAAACAAAACGAATGTTTACAATGATTTATTTTATTAGAAGATGCCTTTGACCCCAGCGCAGCTGCTCTGACAGAGAAAAGCTATCAAAGATCACTCATGACAATACGTTTATTTGTAAGGAGACGTCTAATCTAAACCGCTTTTTGTCAACTTAGTAGTGTTTTACAACTTGGTAGTTTTGTTCTGACAATAGTTTTTTTTTTGTTTACAGTTAACCAAACCTTCTTCTTCGGGTTTCCTGATCAAGGAATGCTTTAGAATCCATAAATTAGTATCATTCTCGCACAGTCGTGCCCTTATGCCAATTTATTTGCGCTCGGGGCAACATTACGTCTTCTTTCATACTTCTTTATTAGACACCATTTCAGTAGTCCCATTCTATTCATACATTCATACATACAGGACCTTTGGGTCCTTTGGGTTGGAAAAGGACCTGAAAACTAGACCTAACACATGATTTAGAGTAGACTGTAGTCAGGTATTCTCTGGGTTAACGTAATGCAGTAGATAACAAGCTAATGAATCATCGCGTGACGTAAACCAAGCCGGTGTTTTGCCCTCATTGCAATGCATTACCAATATTTGTGGACTATACGTGTGTTATTGCGATGAATGTTCACGGAATTTTACGAGGACAATTTTGAGTTTAATTTTTATTTTTTTTGTTTATATATATTTTTTTAGAGCAACAACGTTAAGATTGACATTGCCAAAGGATATTTTTATTTTATCATATCCTTTTCTGAGATAGGTCCTTGGAAATGGACCAAAATATAAACAAATTCAAACTGCTTAAACCACAGGCACAGAGTTAAAACCTCGGGAGCTTCAAAACGGAAACGACACAAAATACCAACATCTAGTCACACAGCACGCGAGAAATCGAACACTTGATCCAAAAATATAACCCCAAATCGTGTTCCAGGAGCAGTCACAAAGAAAACCACGAACAATACGAATCATCAGCTAAAATGGAACTGAAATATGTGATAAAGTCTTGCGAGACACACGTCATGCCAGTTCAAGATCGCTATTAAGATTGAGACCGACCGTTAGGGCAACGCTCGGCTCATTAGTGCGTCTTTACTTCTTTGCGGAGACATTATTTTTCTTTTTTTGTTTCATGCCAGTTAGAACACTTTAAAAGGAGGTACACGCAAGTGTGATGTCATTATACGGTTTTGGGGAATCCTTCTTTGGGTGAATTAATTACTTGAATTATTTGCCGTTACTTCAAGGTTGGTAAAACTCCGTTTTGCGAAATAGTGAATAGAATATTGACATTAAATATGAATGACATCAAAGTTCCGTTTCAAGTATTAATCAGCATATAGTATAGTCAACGGATGAGTAAAGTATTTTGACAGTTGCGACATTTCTTAAGTCCTTTGTTCTGATTGGGTCAAATCCTTAGGCCACATGGTCTATATTTGGGAAATTACATGTATAAGATACATAGCATGTACCTATTGCACATATTGCAGTATGATTCACAGATATCAAAATAGTTGCATGACTGTTTGGCCGTCCTACAAGCACTGAACAGTCACACGGTTAACTCTGGGCTGATATACGAGTGTCACCAACGCCTGAACCAGGTCGATGTACACAATAAAGTAACCATTCAATGGATCAAGGGACTTAGCAATTTCCGAGGGAATGATGCAGTGATGGGGTTCCATTAGGGCACCGGTGGGACCAGAACTGAGATTGCGTAGGTATCCGAAAGGTATTGGCACGATGGGTCCCAATATCTTTCGGATATCTACGCAATCTGGTAAGGAAAGGCACCAAAATTCAACACCACAAAGTATGAATTGGCCATAGAGAGTGTAGGCGGGCCAAGGAGGCACTTCCCTTCATCGACGGCCATTTCATCAAAAAAGCTCTACGACTGAATAAATTACAGTTGCGTGCAGTCACAGCCGTAAGTAGTGGCCACGGGACCTTTAATAAGCACCTTTGTCATAGGGATCACGGACAGCCCACTCTGCAGAGCACGCATGGAGGAAGACGAGACAGCAGCACACCTGCTCCTAAGCTACCCAGAAATCGCTGGATACAGGATAAAATAATTTGGTGACCCATGTACAGGCATAGTCGGCATCACCAAGGCGCTGCTGGCCTGCCTCGAGGAGCTGGGGTGGATCGGCAAGGAAAATGAATCCCACCCGTACGCAAAATACGCGCTGAGACGTGGAGTTGCGGCCACCAGCCCTTTAACTAAACTAAAACGGTTGAGTAAGACATTTTGACAATTGCGACATTTCGTTAGTCTCTTGTCCTGATTGGACCAAATCCATAGGCAGCACGTGGTCTATATTTGAGAATTTACAAACATACAAGATACATAGGATATACCTAATGCACATGTTGCAGTATGATTCACAGACATCAAAACATTTGCATGACTAATATAAGCAAGATTTGTTCGTCCTTTTGGTAAAGGTGTTGCAAAACCAGTAAACACGGGTTTGTTACATTGTAAACATTGTTTTAATGAAGACTCACTGTTTGTCTTGAAACGAGAGACTTATTTGGAAAATAAGATAATTATATCCTTTTAGATGACGTTACTTCTTGAGCTGATAACAAAATGGCGAGTGCTGAATACTGGCATGCCAGCAGCCGTATTGCGTAAGCGCGCAAAGAATTAAAACTCTATTCAACCGACCAAATCGGCCAATCACACAAAACGGAAATCCACATGGCTGCAGCAAATTGTACCCTGCTGGTATACGCGCTATTCTGCCACACGCAATATGAAGTTTTTATTTACAGATTGCCAATTTTTTGAGGTTAAGAAAATCCATTAAAACAATGTTTCTAGGTCATAGATTCTATCACTTCTTAGTAATTTCCCTCCACAATTAATTATTTTATCATTGTTGACTTAACCAAGAAATTACGAATTGGGACTCACCTTTTGTCGCCACTGGTATAGATTGCCGCGTCATATCCTAAAACAGAAACCACATATTAATCATCTTCGCACTAAATTGTGTTGACTCGCAAAATAACAATAAAAAGCTGTAAGACAGGGTAAATAAAAGGTACTGTATATTTACAAAGTAATTTGCAGCCATCAATCCAAAGAGTGTGAAAGATTTGAGAAAATATTAACATTTCAAGAATAGTAGAAATATATATTTTTTAAGTATCATCTTCCTCTAAATTGAATATCACCCAGCTTATATTAAAAATACAAAATAAAAGACTTTGACAACAGCAGTTTCTTCAAACAAAAAATATAAACGGAAACGAGCATTCCATCCATTTCCATACCAAACTAAATTTAAGCTTTCAAAATAACACAACAACAGTAACAATCGATTATTTAAGATAGTGTTGTTAATTCCTATACCCGCATTTACAGTACAAAAACAACGGCAGCTTTCAAAAATGGCTCTCGTAATCTGAAAAGTACTCGTTCATATGCAGGTATTTCTAAAATTCTATCATTCGTTTCCTTCTTTTTCTTGTTTGTTGTGATACAAGACAAAATAATTCTTACCTTGTGGGATAAGGGGACATTGCCCCGCCCTTAGGTATTGCTGGTGACATCTTTATAAATCACCATAATTCTCTTGCATTTTATATCAATTTACTTGGGGTTGGCGTATCCTATATTCTTCCATACTTCTTTAGGGAACGTAACCATACTACGTGACCCATTTCTATCTCCCTCTCCCCCTTCCTTTCGGTGACCACCCATATTATATACCAAGACCCCCTTATCCCCCTCTAGTTTTCACGTAGTAGGTAAATATGGTTATTAATTTGAATATAGCTCAAAAAAGCGCAAGATTTTCCTAGAGGATATTGACTACGTGAAGAAAACCAGACCCCCTTCCAAGACCAAGCGTAGTATTTTGAAGACCACTGGCCTCCCTAAACGGGTCACGTAGTATGGGTACGTTCCCTTATTAATTATTATGTCAGTAGTCACGCCTCTTTCTAGCCACAATTATCTTTCACACAGTCCATCCTTCGTTTCTTTGGACATTTTTGTAAATGGTCCCTTTAAAGTTTGTCAAATTGTTGGCATACATGAATTCCTTGAATAGCTACAAATCGATAGGAAATTATATTGAACCGCGATTAGTTTTGTGATACGGTGACATAGAAAAAATAATCGCTGTTCGACAAAATACATTGGCATCAATTTTAGATACATTTCCTATACTTCCGGTAAATGTACAATAAACCTTGGCCTCATCGAACATTTAAGTTCTAGATTTTCTAATCCTAAATTATACTTTTCTTGTAATAAAAATTACTTACACTAGACGATATGCAAGAAGATTTTTCATAACATCTAGTCAGAAACCTGATTTCCAGAAGATCTTTACAGTTTGTTTCAAGGTAGCCCGCCCAATTATATCAGAGATACCTCTTCCTTCTTTACACGTTCCTCCATCAGTTAATAGCGCCAAACTACCCTTGATTAATGCTAATCCGTGACCCACTAACCGAGTTTTTACTCAACCAGGCAAAGTTTCTAACTTTACGATTGTGAGTATCGACCAACACCATTGCCTATTAAAAAGGATACTATGGTGATACAGCAAAAAGCAAACATTCATAAAATGCTTTTGTCATGATAACCTACCCACATGCTATCAGTTTGTGAAAGCATTTAATTATTACTTATTATGCTCTCTCTATACAAATCCAAGGTTTTGTTGTGCATATAGCATTTCCAAAGAAATGTGATTGTTATCCTCAAATATGAGTCTTTAAAATTTTGTTAACAAATCTTTTCATTTATCTCCAACTTACTCTTGTAAAGAACACCTCTAATCCTATTAGTAGTGTAAGCAATATCCAAAGTACCCTATAGTATTGTAAGCAATCATTGAACGTTCATATCAAGGAAGTTCTAACCCGACTCCATATCTGGGTTTAACTAAAATTAAATTTTTATCTACAGGAATTCTTATTATAGGGGCACACCCAAGCCGAGCCTAGAAAATGTATCCAGGCCAATGGTACGACGCTCCGTACTTCCTTATTCACGGCACCTGACGGGCACTTCCTTCGCGAATGCAGTATAAACCCACTTTGATGGCTCTCTTCTTGTCTATATGACTGCAGCGCAGATTTGTATCTTTATTCGCTCTTATTTATGTGTTTAGACTACTGAGAAGTATGACAGAGCTTATGACATAAACTAGCTCGAGTTCTACGATTAATTATAGGATCCGTCTGGAATCTAGATTTATGTTTTCATCTGTGCTAATTAAGGAAAAAGCAATTATGTAAGCAAACAAACTTCAGATTCACGTAAAAAATGCCGCAGAAATTCAAGATAAACAAATAGAAACCAATTGTATAAACCGGAGCAGATAAAAATGTAACGAGGAAGACCTCGCAACGATCATATAAGACAGAAACGTCAATCAAGATTTTCATTGGTAAATAGTATATGGTAGGTACATAAAAAACAACATGCCGAGGCAGTTCTTGCAAAAATATAATCAACGCCCTTCAATACATTTTGCAAATTCAAGAAGAATCTCCATTTCCAGGTCGTTAGTCCTAATTAAGTTCTACCCTAACTGACAATTCCACTCAACGGTTGATTCTAAACGTTTGCGAAAACAGATAACTTATCTCTATTTCGGAAATAAGTACCTACGAAGCAATTAGCGGGTAGCGGGAAGCAATTTATTTCGGTCAGGCGGCGAGACAATGAATGTACCGCGTTGGGCGCCACTAGGCAATGAATGGCACCCAACACAGGACCGCGAACGAGAGGACTCTAATCTCTTCCAGCAGCGTGGATACCGCACGGGTAATTTCACAGACGACGCTAGACCATTAAATCGTTAAACTGTTAAGTAAAATCGTTGACGCAAAAGGGAACAAGGTTTTATTTTTAATCTTGAAGAACCGATTATCTATATCGATAGAGATATTCTAAACGCTTCGAGAATCAGGCTTAAAGTCGCAAAAGTTTTTCATATTTGTGTAGAAAGCCTTCTACACAAATTTTTGCGACTTCCTACAACCCTCAGAACGTTATATTTCATTCCTAACAACAGCAAGAAAACACATTTCATTTTACGACTTTCAAGTTTCAAGATATTCGTTTTCATCCGAATTTAAAAGCACAGTTTGCGAGATATCTTTATGTTGCTTTACGAGTCTTACGCTAACTTCAATACCGATTTAACTTAAGGCGATATATATGCCTCAATGTTAACGCTGTACTGGCCATGCGCCCTTTCGGAGCCAAAATATCAATATTGAACCTCCTTTTGAACAGTTTTGTTTGCAAAATATTATTTGACTTACGTATGCTATTTCAGTAATAAAGAATTCCACCCATCAACTTTACTATGTAAAAATATTTTTAAACATCCAAGTCGTTTTGGAGGAATATCCAAAAGTTGCGAAAAATATCGTATTGCAATTATTTTTTTTAAACAAAACTATTTGTTATACGAAAAAACACGTTTAAAATATTATGTACATGAATCAATAATAAATATATATTTTTTTCAAACCTTTTACGGCACTAAAGCGGATGTAGGCCCTTAAGCTTAATAATTTTGTTTACTTTGGAATCCTTTATTAGTTCTATAATTAACTATTTTTAAGTCACGATGGGATTCATGTGCGTCCTTTGGCATTCGCCAGTATTTAGTTGCCAGCCAACTATACTCGCCAAATATCTTCTAGTAAACAAATAATTTCTGCACCATTACCTTTTCAGTATGTGGCGAAACTGTCTCGACTCTTCAATTCATAGTGTCGTTGTTTATGTTCTTGTGTTTCAAGTGACTTTAATGTTTTCAAGTAAAATACCCGAAAATCACTAGCATTGATCAATATTTTCCATACCGGAACTTAAAATTAATACCTCATCTTAATGCAGCACGCTTCTTATTGATAAGATAAATATTAATATTTATGAATGTAAATAATTTCAAAACATTGTATCAACATTTCGCTAAGCATTTTATTTGTCTTCAGACATTATAGACTTTTTAATCTGGAATATATCGAAATTAATCCAAGGTTCTATGGCTTTTAGAAGGATTTCAGTCAGTTTATGCTTGCACATGGCTTCCAATTTGGTGTTAAATGTTGCTTTGAATATCATTATAGCCACATAGACTGTGAATCACCAATACTATCGCAAAACTAGGACTAACATTCACCTATAAACACTACTGTCTGGATTCTTTAGGTACGAAAGTGTCTATAAACGTTTCATTTCTGCCACGACATTGTTTATAGATTGCGTGGTTTGTTTAGTCTTCAGAAGTGACATCAATGGATATTATGTCTTCAGTACTTCAGAGTCAATGTTTAATACATATCAGAACTTGAATGGATGGATAAATTAAATCAATGGATGTAACGTCATCATCAAATATGACAACTCTTTAGCACATTACTTATTTCTTTGAGAAATTACGTTTCATGTACTCTTAGATTAAACAAACAAAGATACGACATTCATCAAACCACAAAGGAGATCAAATGGGATCACAGTAGAAAATCCGCTATCATCCTATCCGCGTTGCTCGAGTATAAGAACGCAAGCTGATTACTGTAACAACGGGATGTCTGTTACGAACAATGAATAGTTAATGTCTCCACGTGTTAGCTAGGCGTGGACAGTTTCATATTCTTAATCCTAGTATTACAGTTTTCTGCTATATAGACTTGTATTGTAATTCCAGTATATTTATAGAGCTGTTTACTCAATTATGTTCTTCTTTAATGATTGTTTGTATTTCTTCTCATCTTTCATTCTCTTCAAATTCTTCTCGCCTCAGGATTTACTTATTTACCACAACATCTCCTCAATAAGGCAATTTGCCGCATATTTGCCACATTATAATTATCTTTATCTTTACGTGGCGATTGACTAACCACTAATTTTGCCGGCCAGTATGTGACAGCTCTGTAATTTGCCAGTACCTCACTGGAAATCAAAGAGTCCATTGAACATGCAACTACTCGACTGACTATTGATTTTTCAGTAAACCTAATTCTGCTTCACATTGTATTACTATATCGCCCACGTCACTGCATTGTAATGCCTTTATCAATAACTGTGTCATTTCAATTTATTAATGTGACCCAAAATGTAGCTATCTTAATTCTAGAGTAGTAATTTAAAGGCAGAAATGAATCGTTAGAACCAGATGCAAATAGTATTTTTAGAAATCATCGAGCTGACCTGATTGATGAACTAAACCAGCAAGTCATTATCCGGGAAAACGGGCAAGGTAACTCATTCCAGATAAGTAATATATCTAGAGTGGCGAAAAGGCACAGATTTCATCGATCTACAGAGCTTAGGGACATGACATCTCTTTTACATTTCGTCCACTGGGGCCGAATCTGCAGTAAGTCGTGAAATTGGCACATCTGTTACCATTCTTGCATATTCTATATAAAATTTTAAATAGTGTGATGTATGGAAGATTCCTAATTAATATTATTCATGATGTGTTTTCCATGTGCTTCAACCTTGCAAGGAATCCGTAATAAGCGTTGGCTTGGTCATTACGTATTCTCTTTGCAAGATACGACTTTCTTCAATGTCAGTAAAGTTATGTAGGTGCCTATTAATTTAGTCTGGCATTCATTAGGTTTTATTTGAAAAGTGCAATTGATAGATTTCTATAATATTTTGCGTAGTTGTGGTAGAAGGTAAGTTTCTATACAATTTTGTTAGAATAACTATATGTAGTTCTTCGTCGTCCAGTTAATTCTTCTAAAAGTCACAGCTAATTCAGAATAAGGCTTAAAATTACACAGAAAACTGTTCTCATACATAATCATATTATTGCAACACAAATCTTAAAGAAAACCAAACAAAATATGGTAAAATGAGAATCATTCAAGCCACCGAATTTCACACATCCAAACCTTTGAGTTTTTGTAGTAGCTCTCAAACATAAAAAAAAAGCTTAAGCTGCTTCAATTACGCCAAAACAGGCGATTGCAATTGGTCATTATTTACAATTTACGTAAGAAAATTTCCGTTAAAGCCGATAAGACAAGTCAGAGCGGCGTGGGAAGATGAATCATCAGTTGATGTCATTGACGATGACCAAATTAAGACTTATTGTAAACACCTGATAAATGAACCATCAAACACTATTTTTGCATTTGCAACACAGATTTAAATCTGGATTTCTAGTTCAACTTTTACAAAATTAATCCGAGTGGGTCTAAAAGTCCAATGAATGAGTGCAACAAATATACAGTACATTGACATTATACAAACTACTACATTATAATGATTGGACTGAGTTTTTGTTACGCCGAAGCCGCCGCGCAAACCGTATCGCATTGTCGAGCGAGTTATAACAGGCGTGACAAAAGCACAATCCATTACAGTCAAACAAAACACCATAACAAGCCGTTCGTGTGCAAATCATAGATCGTGGAGCAACGTAATCGGAAAAAGTGTGAAAATAAAAAAATAAGGTGTTTTCGGAGTGGCGCAGCACGAGGTGCGTGCTCGTCGAGCTCCGGCGTGCGAATGATGCGATTAGTAAGTGCAGAAACTGTACCGATCGTGAGTTGCGCACGGGCAGCGTGTGTCCGGAGTCAGCCGCGGCGTCGCCCTCGGCGCTCTCTCGCAGGAAGCCGCCGTCGTCCGACGACGAGCCGGACGGGTCCTTCGCCATGTCAAACATACACGTGCCAATGATACATGACAGAACACGGTGCAACAACTTACTGAACGCTCCGAAGCTTCGCCCTCAGCCTGCGTCATTTATTAGAAACAAGAGTCACAAACGAGGTGCGTCCCTAATGGACAAGGTTCGAGTTGAAAGTGAAACTGAAATGCTTGCACGGCTGGTGGAAAATCGATGCGACCGGTGTCCGGCATGCGTCAAACGTACCCGTAGTGGTTAGAAGGTCGTCTATACGCCTAACCATCAATCATCGTGGGACCGAGAGCCGGCCACACATAGCACGCGACCATCAGCCGGTGTTTTCGTAAACATCGATATTATCTAGACACATGTCACTTTACTACCGCTGTATCTATATCTAAACAGTGTTCGAGCTTTATCACAGCGGGCGTGCTCTAACAAACTGCGTCGCCTTGGCAACGGTGCATCTTACAGAAAGAAAAAAAAAACATTTCGTCAAGCTATGATCGCTACCGTGCTAGCTGCAAATAGTCACCTGCCAACTGTAGATGTATGGGAACATTTCTACATTTTCTCCAACGGTTGTGCGACAGCCGTGACACCGACGAATTTTTTGTCACGCATTGACAGGATTTCGTTTATCGACACTGCACACTCAAAAAAGCCGGCTTTGCTAAATGAGCGATTTAGAAAAGTTCATGATGAATATTACAATGGTAAGATGTGACAGGTGTCGTGGCGTCATGGGCAGAGGGCACATACGCCTCACGCGGATATGTCAGCACAACTGTGGCGCGGCGTCTATTAGCAACTGTTCTCCAAACCCAAACAATGAGAGTGATCGCGGCTTGGTACGCGATTCGGACGCCCTTACTAATCGATAAAACTAACTAAAGCTTTCATTTACCTTTATCGCTAAAGTTAACAATCGATTAGAGGCGCAAACTGTAGGCGAAAGCAAGCAAATGGCGACTGCAGGCTTTCAGCAAAAATTAGGTCGTTTTGACCTTTAGTTGATGCCGTGAGGAAATGCTTTAAGGTCTGGTCACATCGCAATTTTACTTGTTGCGTTTCTTTTAGGGCTTGTTATGGCGGGAAGTTTCTACTTTCCATATACTCTTCACTCATACAAAAAATAGAAGTTAACAGTTACCATATAGAATTCAATTTCACACTAATTCATGAGGATACAGCAAAGTTGAATGAATAAGAATTTGCATGATTTTCTGAATCTACTGCAGTTCGGAAGATATGCAATTACAATCACCTCCACATTAAATAGGCTACGTTATGTGTTGCAACCTGAAGTCGCCGATCCGTGCCAAGCAATATGAGCAGACCTTAACAACTAGAATTTATTGCACTGAAGTTTATAACAGAGTTAACGGGGTTAAAATAAATTGGACTGTAATGAAAGCAAGGCTGCCTCGTTTCTGCATAACCTATGTATAAATAATGTACTCATTGCTATAAATATTAATTTCAAAACAGTCATGATGCAATGTGCTAATTGCAGATTAGTACACGGTTGGGTGTATGAATGAATGAAATCATTTTGTTATATCACCGACTTAGATGATGCGATTAGTAACACATAACTAATTCAAGCATGGAACTAATTTATCACGGTTTGCTTAATAACGAAAGACTAACATTGTTTCAATTCTAAACGAAGTACTAGGCACGCATTGTTTCTAAAGAGTTTTCTCTAACTTTTAAGCAATAACTATGATTAACAAATCGATCACGCTTGACGAAAAATGTAAACTAACAAGACATCGTTTGATTTTGTACTAAACGCATATGAATTCATAGAAGATGTTACTAATGCAAGCAATATGAACACGTTTTCCACTAATCGATCACGCTTGACGAAAAAGGAAACAATAAAACGACCTCTAACATAGACCTACTTCTTATCGAAGTACTAGGCGCGCAGAAGTTCCAAAGAGGTGTTACTCTTACCCTGGCGAGTTTGTTGGGCATCGGCTGTAGGTGTGGTGTGTGGTGCCTGGGAGGTCCGACCGCGACGAGCTCCGGGTTGAGGGCCAGGATGGCGTCGATCTCCACCTCCTTGCCCTTGGTCTCGCCACGCTCATACCATTCCACTGTGACCGACCTCGTCTCCAAGTTGACCCCGGAGACGATCGCCGAATGGATCCTGCCTGGAAATGATAAAATTAAACCATTATTGCAAGGTCCTTCTAGATGCAATCAGTATCTTCAAGGAAGGCGGTACTGATTCTGTATTTGAAATCGTAAATATGGGCAACAGAAAATAATAACTTTAAACTTTAACAAACACAGTTTAAAATTTATGAACATTCAAGTGCCATTCTGAAGAAATTGAATCACAAAAGGTCGCAGAGAGTAATGTCCTCTAGTAAAGGCTGTACAAACAAACGCATGAGTGCTAAGCCATTGACAAGTTTACACAGTTGCTGTATTAAAACCATGGAAATATTTTCACACATTATGTATGGTTAAAGAAGTCTGCAAAAATTGGCAAAAACAAGTTCATCAAAGGAGGTTTTTATTTTTTGTGTGAAATATGGACTCAAACGTGACTATCCAAAACATGATGCCAAAACCGCTATGAAAATTGCAGGATGGCGCCACAATTTTGGTGCAAACTCCGTCCGACGATAAATTATGAACGTCCCGCTTGGGAAGTTTGTAATCAGTTTTGGACATGCAAGGAGAGGATGTCTTGAAGTTACCACTTCAGTTTTTTGACTTAAATTTGATTAATATCGTTTCAGGTATATCAAGACAGTCCGAAGTCCCGAACCGAAAACAACTTTAGAAGTAAAGTTTTTTAGTACTAAATATTTGCCACACCGACAAAAATGGATAAGAAACTGACCCATAGAACAAGAAGGACTCTCTTGTTCTATGGGTCAGTTTCTTATCCATTACAACATAATATCAAGGCTACATGATAAGGTAACAGTTAAGTCACAGTCTAATTACATACAGACTCATGACGGTATATCTGTGTATATGTTCACAGAGGGGGACAGGGTCGTCTGCGACAAGAGGAGGGGGGTGACTAGACGCATTAAACAAACTGCCTTGTGCGGCTGCACGCTTTATAAAAACGCAGGAAACTGTTGTTTTTCTAATATGATTTCAGTCTGTGTTTACTGAATAAATATCCGCGTTTTGGAGCGACTACAACAGTATATCTGTCTTAGACATTTGAAAACTTTTTGATCCGGTTTTTGAATCGAGAACTTCAAAGTTTTAAACATGTCAAAATATCTTTCAGCATGCCAAACTGTAGCATTAACAACATCCCTGTCAAATGAGTTATATGATTCACGTGGTTGTTTAACTATTGTGTCTGCTATGTGAACAGTGAATCTGTTAAAATAGAGTTTGACAACCTCTTAACTTTAAATTCTCCCTTTTGAAACGGGTGTTAACTTCTTAATGGGGAGCGATTAAGATATGGCAAATAATACTTAAGATAATAATAATAAGAATCCAAAAACATTATGTACCTACTACACAAAAACAAAATATTTTCTTTGGGATCATACAAGAACACAAGATATGAAATTATTCACGCAGTATAAGGAACATCCAAATACAAGTAGTATAAGTAATAGCAAGCAAAGTTAATATTGGCGTTACTGTCAGTCACCGCTGCGGATTTTTGGCGCATATCATAACTGAACATAGAACGCGAACGAACGTACATAATTTGATAAAATCCTCGGGATATTCGTAACTGAGTGAATTTTCTACGTTTTTCTTATAGCTGGGCGAGATTTTGTAAAAATTATACGAAACTGCCTGAAATTCACTTCGCCCGTGTGAATGTCAAAAATTTACCGCGACAAATCCTACCATATGTCTTAAACCAGGGCATGTTCTTCCCGTGTCCCAAGTTTCATTCAAATCCATTCAACCGTTGAGGCGTTAACAAATCTCCGAATACCCAGATTTTCACAGGGAAAGATTATGGCCATGGACAATTGACATCGCAGTTTACAAACAAAAAGCATAAAATATAGTTGTTACTTGTTACAATGTACCCAGCATCCTCATCAGTTCTACGGTAAATAACGACAGTGAAAAGTCAAAGCAAACAAAGGGCTAATTATAGTCGGGACAAGGTCGCCGACCTTCCCCAGTTCCCAGTAGTCCCGACGCGCCCCTTTATTAGACTGAGTTTAAACAAAACGACCAAACATTTGAAAACGTATCACGTAAAACAATAGGGAGGATTAATTTCGTTTGTGGACCTAGTTCAGAGTCAAGTGCTTCATTGTAATTTGAGTACATTATATGCCGTAGGTCTCCATAAACTATGTATGATGTAGAAATCTGACGCAAAAATATCGCCATCAACGGAGGTTTAATTTCAGGGTGCAAAAAATATTTAAAAATAAAAAAAAAACTTTGAAATCAGGGTATATACCTATTTTGTTAGTTTCCATCTGTGATATATTAAACAGCAGTATGAAATGGACTTCAAGACGATAAAACTGATACATCCTACTACACTCACGCCAAGATACAGACACAAGTGCCTGTTGAGTTTATCTATTCCTAGCCATTTGTTATCGATTAGATCGCTTATGGTAATTTATAAGCGCTTTGCATCGAGTTATTGCCTTATTCGATTGATGTGTCATCGAACATCGGGTACTAAGAATAAGGTAAAGAGGTAGACGAAGCCCTGAGTTACGTACCAATGAAAAAGACTAACTGAGTCTGGTAGTATTAGGATCTGTCCTTAGGGCGCGGTCCTAACTAGAGCTATTAATTAATTTATATTGCACTTCCAAACTAGTGAAGTATTATATTACCATTTCTGTCCAATCTAATCAATATTTATTGCTTGAACTAGAAAACTAGTCATCTCATTAGAACCGCGCCCTTATATTGGAATAGGCACTCACAAGAGAAACAGCGAGGTCTGTAGAACTTAATATATGGGGAGACAAAGACTACAGATGGAGAGAGAATTTATGTAAACGAAAACAAAAAGAAACCGTTGAAAGTCAAAACAGTTAGGTATAAATTGATAATATGCCAACGACCGAGAATGATGTAAACGCTGAAACATTATAGGGTCAAGGTTGTCGACCTGTGACGAACAACAAGCTCAACACGTTTCGTACTTAGCATTGAAGTGACGACTGATGACTGAGATAGTTTACAGAATATAGAGCTCCTTGTTACAAACAAATTAAACGTGAATGAGATAATCACGAACGTAAACATGAGCTGAACTGTCACAAACAAGATAATGCCCATTGGTGCATGGATATATCGAATAGTAAAAAGCTAGACCACAGAGTAATTAAGCTCCAGGCATATAGCCGTATGGGATGCATAATAATTGCCACTTTGCCAGTGGACAACCTCAAGAGTGGTTTTATGACAGCTAAAAGCTAATGGCGCCTTTCCATGATCAATACAGTTGATGATTAAAACAGTGAAACATTTTACTACTATATATCTAAATTACGGCCCATTCCCTCTCACAGAGAAGAGGACTGTGTCCCAGCAGTGGAAACATTAATAGGCTGATGATGATGATGATATATCTAAATTGACAGATTTTAACGCGATTGGCGTGCTACAACACAACATATATCACAAAAACCATTCGTCACCTCTGAACGAACCTTTATTTTTTTTTGCTTGGAGTAATTCTCATGCATTCTGCGCTACCACGGTGTCCTACTGTGCCGCTTATGGCGGGAACACGGGCACGCGTTAGCACTCACCGCGAACCCGCCGCGGCTGTCCGTCACCGGAACCTCCTCTGGGGAGTACCCTCATCACCGGCGTACCAGAACACACAGTGCGCCATGACGTGCCAGACGACCCCGTGTAATGGCACCCTTGGTCCTCTTGTGACGGGTCAAGGTCAATGACCCCGCTACCTACAATTTTTCGGCCGCAGGGGAAAGGGAGAGCGGCCAACGTAACAGGCCGCGTAAGGTAGGGAGAGCGGCGCACCGCAATACCGGCACTCCTCTCCCGCCGCGGCCTCCAACCCTCAGCCGCGATATCGTATGGATATGGAAGGCCCCATACGACATCGCGGCTCGCCTCAGTTGCGATGTCGCCCAGGCAGCACCGCAACCTACATGTTGGCCGCTACGTCGTCGCCTTATCGGCAAAAGCCCTGACGAGCGGCCCTCCCTCAGGTTCCTCTTCGCTTCACCGGGGTGACCAAGCCACGGTTACTGAGCCCCCCTGCCTCGACAATGCGGGAACCCATCGGGGGAGACCTCTAAACGAACCTAGAAAGCGATTTTTGATATAAACATCAAAAGCGATGTACGCAGAACAGATTATGCTCAGTTGCTCACATTGTATTCGTAAAGCATTGTGATAAGGTCGTACGCATCAACTGAGCCAGTAATAAATTATCCGAGCGGAATACCGCAGACGTACACACTACAGGCACTGGACCTCTACACTGTCATCGTAATAATTCATGCTTTCACATAGGCAATTTTATGTGTAGATAATGTAGGCATAACGTTTTTTTGTGCCAATTGTGTAGACTCTGCTCTGCGATTGAAAATTTGCATGACTGGTTCAATGTCAGGTGAGGCATAGATGAGAGTAGCACCAACCAGGGATACATTGTCAAAAGAGGGCCTATAGTAAGCTGTGCCTGGAGCAAGGCTATCAATGATGATTTAAATAACAATTAAATTAGGTCTTTAACATCATTAACTGCTGACTCTAAATCAAGGTGGTAAGAGAAACTAACAAATATGTTAGGGTTTTCAAGGTGAACGATACCTTTTATTTACATTCAAATTATGTTTATCTGAATGACAAAGAAAATACTCAAAACAATTTTGTTTAGAATAGCAATTCAATACCAACCATAACGCAACTAGTTATGTTAATGAAGACAATAAACAAAAAACACGTGCTAAAGACGTGACAAACTACTCTTGTCAAAACAAAACCAATTAGATAATTCTTTCCATTATCTAAATAAACAAGAACCTGGTCATCATCTTTTAAGAAACAGAAATGCGAAAGCATCATTTTCAAATTAAAATGTCAGCCTGAAGACAAATCAAGTCGCTTTCAATGACTGCCAAAGAAAATTATTTCTATCAGCACTTGGCTGACACTGACACGCATAAAGAAACATTGAACTGCCTCCTTCAAACTACATCATCGGACTACAACACGCACGTGTAGTCGTGTACGGCGATACGACATCGGTACATGGTGAGCATCCCCTCCATACGCACAAAACTTTCTTTGTGTGTACCTAAGGAGTGGAATTCTTTGGCGGACTTTGCGTTTCCTGATATCTACAACCTGGGGGTCTTTAAAGCAAGGGTGGATATATAGGTTACTTCTATAAGCAAACATGCTTCACCGTCGAGCACATCATCCCTTACCATTAGGTAAGCGGGAAAGGGAGATAGGCCGGGTAAGGGAGATAGTGGTCAAATACAAGCCCAACAACAATAAAAATACCGGCCAAGTGTATGTCGGACTACGCACATTTAGAGTTCTGTACCAAACCGCAAAATCAAGATGGTTGTAATAGGAAAAATGAGGGAATTTCAGAGAAAAATCAGATTAAATAATATATTGTTATTTGTTAGTAAAATATACGTCATAATAAACATTACCACCAAATTTCAAGATCATAGTTTAATGTGAAATTAAAAAAAAGCTGTTTTTGGAGCCTTCTCATTCCTTTGTTTTCCAAAATTTTTAAAACAAAAAAAAAATCTTTTTTACAAAAAAAATACTACCAACTTCCAACTAAAAACACTACAAAGTGAAAAATAACTT
Source organism: Orthosia gracilis (assembly GCA_947562075.1). NCBI lineage: Eukaryota > Metazoa > Arthropoda > Insecta > Lepidoptera > Noctuidae > Orthosia > Orthosia gracilis. The sequence goes on from OX387264.1 coordinate 32,391,240, forward strand.
TCTTTTTCGAAGTCGGTGTCTTTGCTAGGTACCAATTTTTTTCGTTATGGACACCGACTTCGAAAAAGAAAGTTATTTTTCACTTTGTAGTGTTTTTATGTTGCCATGAAACTTGATCATAACCGGTGAAATGAGAGTGTATCAAGGTGAACTGTACACATCTGCGTACCCCTTTAGAGCGTACTGGCGTGATGTTATGTTATGAAATGGTATAAACAATAAACAGACATGCGGTTGCAGCCATCCCGCGAGATTTGCCGTCATTTATTGAAGAGTTCTGCTGTATATCTCCGAAGTTCTTCATCAGATCTTCACCAAATTAAAATAGGACAATTTCGAAACATACTCTAACAAACAAACAAAAAATTTCAAAATCAGTCCACAATTGACGGAGATATCGGTGAACAAATAAAAAAAAAAAAGCCTACAAGAAGTCGAACATAGAACCTCCTCCTTTTTGATAAGTCGGTTAAAAATATAGTTGCATCTACTCAACGAGCTCTAAACAACAATATACCACTAGATGGGTTTGGTCAAATGATTTTTTTCATAAATAACAATATTTTTTTGACAATTTATACGGCTTTGGGTCAACAAGTTGCTTAAACTATGAAAATTTGAAGACTGTTTGGCTGTAAAAAATGTGAAACAAAAGACGGACAGACAGACACGTGAGTGACAGCAATAGGGAACCCTAAAAAAGGTTCTTAAAAGTTATTCACTTCCCCATTTTGCAGTAAGTACATAGCTTCTGATATTGAACACACTACCGTCGCCATGGTTACGCTCGGTGGACCCAACGAAAGTGGAACGAATCGCCGAAATAAAGCAAGCAAAAAACACCGTTATTGGAAATATGCTTTGCGATACGTCTACCGGTCACGTTTGTGAACAAACAGTAGGATTTTACTGCATTGGACTTATTGTTCAGTGAATTCTATTAAGGTTCAAACAGAAGCTTGACGTTTTTGTAGTCCGGATCAGATCCCAAGATCCCATAGATCTAATTAATACCTACCCCCTTTTGAGATTGGGATCATTTTTTCAACGAATTCATAATTTTACTGCATTGGACTCATGTCTGAATCAACATAATTATGGTTTGAACAAAAGCACTACGTCTTTGAAGCTCAGCTCTGATCATATGTATTTTTTTTTGCCCTTAGCTCGATCCCTTGGGTTTCATCAATTTTCCTAGGAGTACTAGCCCAAGGTTTGTAATTTATTTTAAAAGCAATAAGTAATAGCTGATCTGCCTGACCTGGTGACGTTTTGGGTTTCGAGAGTAATACTCTCATTTAGCGATATCATCGGTGTTATCTACAGAACAATATCATGGTATGGCATTGTATCAAATTTTCACATTACCAAACTTATGTTGAATTTCGCAATATACTCAAATTTCGCAATATTTCAAATTTCAATTTCGCCGCTTTGTTGTTCAAACTAAGGCCCCGTTCATTGCTTATGGTGTTCGTATTTCCCATAGAACGTGACTAGTGATAACCGTAGTTATCAAGGACGTCAGTAGCCGAACACCGACCGATTTCACTCTCACCTGATAATTTCATTTGTTGCGTTGGATCAATCATAAAATATTTTATTAGAGTAGCGTGATTTGTGCGATGTCCAATCTGATATACAGCTTGATTATCTATTAAATGCTGATTAGTCTGGTAACAATTAGGATGATTCTTTCAATTCCACTAATTAAACGTTAAATATTGTGATATATTTTTAGCCGTGTTTCATTCAAGCATTGCTATGAATAATAACCCTTGTTTGTCTACGAAAGACCCTACTCGCAATTTGAATATTGTACATTTCTAAACTGCACGTCTACCATCACAGATGGCGTCACCAATCACAATTAGTGATAGAACCAAACAAGCTTGGCATTGTCATTCTGAATTGCCGCAGTCATGTTACCTATACCGTTAGACCATGATTAATTTTAATCATAGGTACGCTTCGAATGGATATTGTCACGACACCTCGGATTCGTGCTGTCCAATACACGAATAACACAGGTCCTAAACAAAACACCAGGGATATAGACATTGGTTCACGAACATTGTAATATTTAAAGTTAAGTGGGTGTAATTATGCTAATATTAGCCAACACCTTCCGTTTATGCACAAATAGGTTGGATTGCAAAACGGCTAACAATTTTGGGGTGCCTTGCGAAAATTGGCCTCGAGAATGAAGTTCTAAATTACTTGTGCCTTGTGCTCTGCAATATAAGGTAAACAGAACACGTGTTTACTTCAAAGGAATTGGATCTAAGAACGGTGTAATACAGGAAATCAGGCCTTATTAAATTGTCGGGAACAGACAGGGCAGATTCAAATGCATTAATTATAAAGGTATAATACTACAAACATTATTTGGAGTAGGGAGCACCCTAAGGCGCTTTCAATAAAATCATATTTATCTGTGGTTTGTGGACGACTTTCCGAGAATAACAGATTCAAAGCTAATGAGCCACATTCAAAATAAAACCACTTCTTTGATTCATGATTGAGTGAATCGTCGCAGTGCGAAGGAGCAGTTGCTAGTTCAAGATTAAATCATCGTGCGCCGAAACGAAAAAGAATCAACTCGAAAAAAAAACGGGTTAGTTTTTCTGAAGCCTAATTGGCTTAATCTTAAACGATAGCAATCAATAAAACGAAAAGAGTGCAACTGTAAAAACTAGTTCTCAGCACATCGGAGTAAATGCGAAAGTGCGAACATCCGGATATCAGCAACTCAAGAGACTTTCATACGTAGACGACGGCACAAGTGACTCAATTTCGCGATGCAATGACAGGACATCAATGAGAGAAAAAACAAACAATGGCTGACTACAGAAAGTTCTGATTTATAGAACGTGTAAATGATATCGACAGTATTAATGACGGCACATCTCGAGATAAACGTTTATCGCTTCTTTTTCTGCCTTGAGCAGGAAACTCGACGTCTCGAAGTCTGTTTCGATCGCCAACGAATGGAACTGGGAATACTGATACGGTGTTTAGAAGGAAGCCATTCTTCAAAAATAATTTGAGAGGAATTGAATTAGAGACAATATGTTTCTACATGAAAATATAATAAAAGGTCATTTCAAATCAAAATAGTTTACTATCAATAAACATGTCAAACAGTTAATATCATGGGAATGTTGTCGTAGTAAACCTAGCAAGACAGGATATTGATAGACGATGCAAAAAACTAAACAATAGTTGTTAACCAGCAATCATAAAGGTACTAATTGGACACCGTTAACAATTTCGCGTAAAACTAGCCATATATTTAATTAAGGAAGTGGTCGTATGCTTGCATCCTCTTTGCTCAGCAAAAGGGAACTTGGCAACGTGCCAGGAAACACTTGGGGAGGAACACTAGCAATTTCATACTCCTGGGCCAGACTCCTATTAGTAGAACAGAGAATATTCGTGTTGTCGCCAAAGTTCGGGTTCATGTCTGTATCACGATAAGCCGAAAAAATATAGTCCCTTTCAATAAAGAACATCGTATGTTTATTCTCACAGCTTTTGGCAACATCGCAGTACAACAGCGAAACTGGATAAGAAACGTACGTAATTTTATGCTTTTAGCTATAATAATTGAAGTTTATCTAAAACCGATAAGGTCACTATAATATCGGTGAACCCGATACAATACGCATCATTAATCGATTTTCACTTCCTAGCGATAAATAAATACAAGTTGTTCTATCATGTTATAAATATCTGCATAATAATACTTGCTTTTTTTGAATTATCAATTTATATATAATCTTACAAAATAAAAATTGATACATAATAATAATAATTTATTTGCGTCAAGTTTAACATTTTACATTAAATACATGTTAATACACACAATTTAAAGAAAATTAAACAATAGAGTGGCGACACCAGCACCCTTGCTAAGTTGTAAAGACAACTTGTGTTAAAGATGCAGGGCCCGACCCCTTAGTGGATGTTTCTTAATTGTATTTCATTACAAAAATGCCATTTTACAAAATATATGACTAGTCCATTATGCTGCAAAGTAAACGGGCAAATAAACTATTCAGAAAAAAATAAAATGAAAGCAAAAGTAATATATGGTATGAGCAGAGTAGTGTAGTGTGTGAAAGCGCGTGTGAGTGTGTGTGCGGGCGTGTGTGTATGTGTGTGAGTGTGTGTGTGTGTGTATGTGAGTGTGTGTGAGTGTGCATGTGTATGAGTAAAGGATAATTTAACGGGAACTGTATTGAGTCAACAATAAATTTTCTGTGTTGTTGTAGTTAAGTGTTAGTAGCCAATCACTTAGTTTCTTTTTAAGTGACATTTTAGATAGTGAGTAGAAATCTAGTACTTTGTTAAGGCTATTGTAGAGATGAGGACCTTGGAAACAAGGAAATCTTCTTGTAAAAGAGAATTTACAGGAGAAGGGTTGACATACCTTGTCTTTGCGTCTTGTGGTGATTACTTCATAGGAGGTTCTTTGGTGCTGATATAGTACCATGTGTAAGACAAATAATTGTCTCACAGTAAGGACTTTACAGTTCCTATATAGTTCCTCAGTTGGAAAAAGTATGGACTTAAAGGTGCTAGTTTTTAGCACGGCTCTCTGAGCTCGTTCTAGTTTCAAAAGTATAGTTTTTGGTCCACCGCCCCAAGCGCTTATACAGTATGTTAAGAGAGACTGACACAGAGCAAAATATGTACACCTAATAAGTTGGGGTCCTGCGATGTGGCGAAGAGTACTAAAGACATAGATTAGCTTTCTGATTCTTTTTGTCAGTAACTCTATATGGGGTGCAAAACTCAGGGTATCGTCGAGAGTCACACCGAGATATTTAATGGTTCTACAGCGTTCCAGTTTGGGACATGTACATGTCACAGTGCCAGGGAGTATACAAGAGTGCGCTACCAAAGCGTATGAATTTGGTGGTTGACTCGAATTTCTTAAGCTGTATGTAACAATTTTAGTTTTGTCGGTGTTGATTGTGAGAATGTGTCTATTGAGCCACTTTAGAACAATATCTAGTCCTTTTTGTGCGAAATCAAAGGTGTCATCCCAAGTGTCACCAGAGAAGGTAAGGACAGTGTTATCAGCAAACGCCACGATTTTCCCACCTCCCAAACTCAGATTAGATAGTTGGTTAACGTAAATTAGAAATAAGGTTGGACCAATCACACTGCCTTGGGGAACGCCGAATGTCACTGGTAGCTCTTCACTGAGGTAGTTATGTATTTTTACACATTGTGTTCGATCTTGAAGGTAGTCTTTAAAGATGTTAAGTGATTGGTCACGTATCCCCAGTTCTTCAAGCTTTATTATTAAGTCAGAAATCGAAACCGTATCGAATGCCTTTTTTAGGTCCAAGAAAATTGACAATACCTTCTTTTTCCTGTCAAGATTTTTGGTAACATAGTCAATTAGGTCAATAACAGCGCTACTGGTAGATTTATTGCGTCTAAAGCCGAATTGGTTGGGAGAAAAAAACTTTTTATCTTCCATGTAAGTCACGAGTCTTTTATTAATTAGGCGTTCTAGTATTTTGGAAATGGAAGGTAACACTGCAATAGGACGATAGTTATTTACCAATTTTTTGCTTCCAGTTTTATGAATTGGGTGAATGATAGCCTTCTTGAAGCACAAGGGGAAAGTGCCAGTTTGGAGACAGAGATTAAAAATATGGGTGAGTATGGGGACTAGTATCAAAGAATAGCGTTTTAAAAACTTTGTAGGAATATTGTCCCAGCCTACAGCAGAATCTGTTTTAAGTGTGACATCAGCAATTCTCCAACCTCCGCTTCATCGGTGTCTAACATGACGAATGATTGTAAAGGTGGGGATGTAGGGGTAGTGTCTAACGGTATTTTATGACTATCAAGTGGACGTGAAAAGTTATCAGCAAGTTCCTTGCCGATATTGGCAAAAAACTCGTTTACTTTGTCAACCGAGAGCTGAGGTGACGTGGAAGATGTCAATAATTCGGTGTTTGGTATGTTAGGCTTGTTTGTGTTAGTCACTCTCTTTATCACCTTCCAAATCTTTTTATTGTCCTTAGAAGCCTCAGTTAATTCTCTCCGGTCAAAGTCTCTTTTTAATTTTTTCAAAATTTTTGTGCAGTAATTCCTATACCTTTTATACGTAGTATTTAATATAATATTGTTTGGAGAAAGCTTGAGTTTTTTGTGCATTGCGTCTTTATTGCGCATACAGCGGAGCATACCAACGGTCATCCACGGTTTAAGTAAACGTTTTTTATTTGGAACCTTGATTATAGATGTGTGGGTATCTATAAGTCTAGCGAGAGTGGTGATTAAACTTTTTGTTGCTTCATTAGCATCGGTGTGTTCATAGATTGCTTGGAAACTTGTAGTCTTCATCTCACTATCGAGAGTTTCGTAGTTAGTCTTCAAAATGGTGTATGACTGTGGATTGACATCTCGTTTAAGATTCAGACACAGCATGACAGGGTTATGGTCGGTGACAGAGGCGTGTAAAACTATGGTGAGTGCAGTCAAGTGAGTTTTGAGCATGACGTGATCAAGACAAGCATTTTCTCGAGTGGGAAGTGAGTGAGCAGGTAGCAAGCCGTGGGAAGCTATGAGATCGAGATAGTCCGAGGTTTGGTTTGAAGATAAAGTACATGCTATGTCAAGGTTAATGTCACCAACTATTGCTATGTTTTTATATGTAGTCAAGCTTGCCAAAAGAGAGTTTAGAGACTGTAGGAAGTTACTTAAGTCTCTAAAATACGGAGATCTATAAATACATATTATTGCCTTATCGGTGCCGATTTTCAGGACCAGACAACTGGCATCCGAAAAGTCAGGTTCTTCGACTGTGTAGTTTTCTAAATTTTTAACATAAAGGACCACACCATCATTCTGATTAAGATGTTTTTTTGTTTGATAGTAAGAGTAGTTATCTATGGTTGGGATGGAATCATTATAACGTTTCAGCCAGCACTCAGTCATTACCAATATATCGCAGTCTAGGTTTATTCTATTTAGGAGTGTTAAAAAAGAGTCGAAGTTTGCATGAATAGAGCGAATGTTCTGGGTAATTATTTTTAATTTCTTGGAAGGGTTAGTAATATAGTTAATGCATTCTTCGGGGTCACAATTTAGTATGGTAGAGACTGAGAGCTGATCAATGTTGTTTATAATTTCTTTGACGCTATCCATTGATAAATTGTTTTTTGAGAGTGAACCAAAATAAGGCGTCATTGGGTGTTTGGTACTTAATCTAATAACTATGTTTTCGAAGACGAATTTAAACAAACAGAATGTAGACATAATCAATTTAATAGTCCAGTGGAGGGCGGGTAGTTTCGATTTATCACGGACATGCATCTGACCTATTTGAAGTATGGCAGTTACCCGATTACTGGGTCAAGGTTGATTGGTCTATATCTGACTGATGGCATGTGGATGAACCAACTGTATTTTGTTTTCTCTGTAAGTCAATCAATGTATTGAACTGTTTAATTTTGTATTTGTAATTACTATAGTAGAAATTTGGACTTTGGACTCATATGCACGGAACTGGCGACGTAAGAAATAAGTAAGAGCCAATGCTGGATACAGATAATGGACACTCGCATAGTCAAAATCACGATGTTTTAAAAGTTACGTAAGGATAGCAATTTCTACTAGAAAGTGGACGTTAAATCCATGTTTTACAAATAAAATACCAAACTGCATATGACCCATAAACAAACGATCCAAACAAAAATCAATTTACCACATAAATCACAGACAGAAATCGCAAACACTAGTATATTATGACAATCGCATGAGACGGTGCACGCAACGTCTACGACTGAAAGCATTTAAGAAATGACAGTAATTAATACAGCGCTATTGTTCCTTCTTCAACCATCGCATAAACTCCTAAAAAAGATATCGTTAACGCTGAAGAAAAAATAAGCTCTATCGTAGCTGGGGTTGACGTTATAGAAATTGTGATAGCTGTAGAAGATTATTAGTCACGCGAAGATTTGCGTCGGATCAGCGTCATAGCGGTGATCGGTGCTTGTTTGGTAAAAGAATCCGAACGGAAAAGTAAAGGATTTAAAAATCGAAAAATCGGATTACGGATATAAACATTTTTATTGCAAAAGCCTTGGTTCCAGACCTGAGTTTAGATCATAATTAATAACAATATGGTGAGAATAATTTAAGGCACCAAGAAGAATCAGATAAGAAGCTACAATATAAGTGATCCTGCCACAATAGAAGCGACTCACATTAACAGCTGTTACTTTTACACGTGTAATGGCAACAAGCATTTAATAGCTAATTAGGATTTTATGGAAGCAGTGATCTGTAAAACAAGAACCGTAAAAAATTGTATCTATTACAGAATACCATGTTTTGTATACTTGTAGTTTTATTGCATGAAACGCAAAACGCGTGAGGTTTCACATGACGTAGGTGATACTTACTAAGCATGATAATTAAGAAGGTCATTAAGTGTGATTATGTGTTGATTTCGTAAATATGCTCTGGAAAACGCCATTTTAGGCCTAAAATTGTGATTGGTGGTATATTTCTTCAACAGAAAAGTTCTGGATATCATACGTAATTTACCAGCCTCAAACAGTTACATTACTTTGAGCACTGAATACTCAAATACCTTTAACGGTAGTCGAAGATTCATGATCAGCGATCGATCATTAAATATATCCTAGGAAACTGAACCATGAAATACGTGGCGTAGTGCCAAAAACGTACCTGTGACCAAATCATTGAAAACTTTCTTTGTTTGTGTTTTGAAGGAAATGAGAGCTCATTAAAAGCTGGTCGCATGGCCTGTGACGATTTCGTATGGCATCAGGCCGCGTGTCATTGACCCGTTAACACATCGCTTAGCTAATTATAAATCGGGTGGGTTTCCTTATGTGAGCATATTTCGTTTTAGTTTCTGGTTTTCTGCTTAGCCCATTCCGGCTTATTAACATGCTCGTAAAATCCGAGCCAGGATTAGATTTTATGGAAAGTTAAATTAGAGGAGCATTTGATGTAGCGTGTTATGAATTTGCTTTCAAGTGAAAGAGTTTCCTGAAATCCGACTCTCACTCATTGAGCAACAGTATACATCATATTTTATTATCAAAAGTAATTACATTTTTAATGGATAAAGCGGAAGAAATTGTAGGGTAATGCTTTTGCAAGTTAATGTGGCATACGAATATAACCAGACATTGGCTGGCAAACCAAGATATTCCACTGTGAAATATTTGGCGGTCCAGAGCAAATTCAAAAGAATCAGTAGTCCAATATTAGTGTAAGAAATCAGCGCGTGGGAAATATGCTTATCGCGAGAGTTTTTACTATGACTAATCAAGAAACACATAATATCTACATGGAAAACTGTTTATTGCAACATTTTTTGGTGCTGGCTTTTGAATATACGGAGGACCATAAAAGACAACGAATGATCTTAGAAGAAGATATTGAATTAGGTTAAGGGCAAATGGATATACCTATGGAGACAAGTAGAATATCAATAGCTTATAATAATTACATATCTTTCAACAAGAAAGAGATTCCACAAACGAAAACATTACTAGTACAATGAGGCTAGATATTGAAAATTTAAAACATAAATCAATTTAAAATCATACTCAAACTGTTACAATCAAAGTCACAAAGCAGCACGATGTAACATTCTAACCTATAATTACATGACAGGTAAAAGTAGAAAAGAAACCAGCTCGCAGTACTTATTCCCACGGTCAAGATCGCAACAAGGGAGAGAAGGCGAAGCCGCGTGCAATTACTAGAGAAGCGTGAATGCAATCATTCATATGTATAATTTTAATAGATTGAGTTTCAATGAACAATCGTCGTGAGTTTACATGGAAGGAAAGATTTCTTCGTGTTCTAGAACTTTAGTTGGAAGTCGTGAGTGAACTGAAAAGTTTCAAAGCTTTTACTGAGTATTTTCTTTTATCTTTCCGTGCGAAGGTTGAGTAATTTCACCTACAACTTTTATTAACTTGTAAAGCTGAAGTCTATGATCAAAACAAGATATATAGCGACAGGCTGGAGTGGTAGACTCTACGACTGATCCGTAAAGTACAAATAACTCCCAAAATATTGCCATGCCAAAAAATAAGACGATTATTATATTCAAAGACCAGTAAGTATTCATCTTATTATCAAAGCATACATTCTAACCAATAATTTGCATACAAGACCAGCAAATATTTCGCTAACGAGATCTAACAAGCTGAACAAACAAGGTATAAGCGTCAAACTAGCGACGAGCCGGCGACACAGCACAGGTCAAAGATCTTGGCGACAGTGGGCTAAGCTACTCCGTATAAAGGCCGACTCCAAACGACTCTTAGCCTCCTAGTCCTAGCGGTCAATAGCGACTTTCGCCGCAAAACTTCCGCATCAAAATTTCTGGAGTGAAGAACATGTTAGCATTGCGGTAGTTTATAAGTGGACCATTGGGGACCTTTCCTTTAGTTGGCCATTAGTATGGCAAACTGTGGCTGAAGATAATTACACCAAATAGAACGAAAATCTATTATCAATCGATTGTCGAAACTTCAGAATCGGTTTCGACTCAAGAATTAAAACGAGGTCAAAGTTGAAGCTTCTGTAAAGCTCCACTTTAGATGGGCGATTAAAACATTAGTGGTGCACGGTTTATGTTACTAAAAGACAGAATTGGGGCATCGGAACCCGATTCAAGGAAATGAGTTCAAGAAATTAGAGAACATTGTAATCAGGGCCGCTTCACTGCCGAAATAGGAATATGAAGCCTTCCATTAAGTAAAAGGAAGATTAGACGCGAATATTTGGTAATAGAGTGAATTTCATGTTCATTTGATGTTACTGGCATAATATTAGTCACCTAAATGTGAGCATATTTATTTTTCCTTATTAGTCAGTCCTTTTTCCGCAAAATAAACGCATGTGCTACACAGCTCGAATCAGAAAACGCGAAAATGTGGCAATTTAACAAAACCTGGCAGTCATTTAACAGTGCGATGTAAGCAGTAGTAATTATTGTCGTGAAAACTATTTCAAATAACCGATTTTAACTAAACACAAAACAAAAAAGGCTTGACACTAACTCACCTGATGGTAAGCGAAGATGTGATCGACGATGAAGCACGCTTGCCTAAAAGAAACCTTTTCACTCTTGACTTAAAGACCCCTAGATTGTAGCTATCGGGAAACACAGACGCCGAGATGTTTAGTTGTTTAACCGGTCTGTTTAATCAGAAGCAATGGCGGCAAGTCAATACCTGTACCCTTGTGCAACAGTAACTATATCGAATCAAATACATTCGGAACACCGAAACGAAGGCTTTCCTCTGTTCAGCAAAACAACAAGTAGTAACAAAGCACTTCGAAACTTGATAGTACGACCATTACTTAGCAGCAAAGTCGGGATTGAATCGAGATTCGTAATGTTGGCGATTACCACAGAAGATCCTCCTTTAACAAGGTCTATTCTTGGATTCCAAGGCAATCCTTCAGCGCCCTAACGAAAGTATTTATCTCATAATTACGGGCTAGAAATATTTAACGAGATGCGGCTACACAAATAAAGGTAGATAATTTTGTGTAAGCAAATATTTTACGTAGTGAAGTTTTGTTGGCTGTGCGTGGAGGAATGCTAAAAAAATACTGACAAAGGAAACAAGATCATGGTCCATACTTAAAAAATCCAAAAGGTGTCAAAACACCTTTGGGGGCTTTACAGTATTTAAAAAGAACTGCACATTAAATTCTTTGAAAGTCCCCGTCTATACTTACGTATGTTTAAGACTTAAAGTAAAAGTACAATCACGGCTAGCGGTAATGAGTTCAGCGGTAATTTCGCGAGTCGACCGTGGCCCACATAGTGAAGACGGTCTTAAATACATCATTATATTTGCAGACAAACGTTCCGCTCCGCTATAAACTTTCGCTCTAAAGTGAACAATATAAATCTTGGATGCTTCATTACACGCCTTGATATTGACGCAGTTTTTTTTTCTTCTTTCATTAAACAGTAGCAAACATGGAGTCGTTTATTTTTAGTGACTGGCTTTTTTCGTTTCATTAGGCCTCCTTGTCGGAAAAAAATTAGTAGCAAGGCTGTCTCTATGCTGATGTTGAACTTAACCTCTAGTAAGAAAGAGTCACACACATGCGTCGTTGCTAGGTGTTGTTACTTAAGTTGTTACATACCTTGTAAGCCACAAGATTTAAATCTCCAAGTACATCAGATAATCCTTAAACAAACATCAGATAAACGCGTCTTGACAAACATTCACTACATGACTAATACAAATGCATAATATGCAATCTAATATTTTTCCAAGGCAAGCAACTAAAACTTCCTCAAAACAAAGAGAAATATGTACGCAGACGTAGGCTTCCCATAAACTGGTACTTAGCGTAAGACTATACCCATTCTATAGGTTCCCTGACGAATGCGAGGGGGTTCAAAGACCTCGTGGCCAGTTCAACTGCTATATGAGCCGAGGGTGGGTGGAACTAGGAAGACCCGTGTTACGCTGGATTAAATTATGCGCAAGAATGGAACAGCTCAATTTACTTATTAAGCTGATTGTAAATACGAGTACGTACTATTCTTTGGGGACCACAATAATATAACAATGAATTTAGCTTCCATATCTGCAAGTTGATCCTTAGAATTTTGATAGGACTTTCTTTCCGTATGAAGATAATCCAATTAAAAGCCGCTTTCCACTTCAATTAGCATTAAGTAATCAGTAAGATAAACGTTACAGAGTATTTATCGCTTCAAGTCCTTCGCTTTAACACGTCACTAGTAATTAATCATGCCTACACACAGCTCGGTGCAGTTGATCTTCAAGCAAGACATTGTTTATCCCTTATTATGTGAACTATTCATAACTGCTACGGAAACCTGTCGCAAATCAATTGCACATATTTCAGTTATTATTTTGCCGTGCTCGTTAGAAGGTTACTTTACGATCTACGAGAGCAGAGAAGGTCCACTGGGAGGTTAAGACAAATCTCTTACTCACGTGTTAAGGTCTGTGGTGCTTGACAACTGGGATTACCCCAGTTGCCAACAATATCTATCGATATTGGTCTAGCCTTATTCTGTCTCCTAGAAATCGCTTTTTCTTGCATTTGAGGGACAGTTGAAACATTTCACAGAGACTCTTCTCATTGCCTCGGCGCTTTTCTGGAGGTCACGATCATCACTATAGATTCTGGGTTTCTGAAGCTGCAGTGGTTGGGAATAGTGTGGATTGTTACGTGCAAAGAAAGATGGCTCTTTTCTATCGACGATATTACATAAACTGCACCTTCTGTCTCCTTCCAACTGCATAGTGACGAAGTGAGTCACACGATCCGGTGCAAACCGGCTAGACGGCCGGCGCCCGCGCAAGCCTACTGCACAGATTGCTGATGTTGTAGCCCAGCTAATAAATAAAAGTCAAGACCCAATACGAACTCGTTACTTTTATAGGTTAATTTAGTTTAGACATCATGAAACCGGACACCGGAGATATGTTTTTAAAAGTGAAGCTGGGTTTGATGTATCTGACAGCATGTACGGTTGTGTTCATGTGGTGATATAGCCGTAGTGTACATTGCCGAAGCCAAAAGACTTGCCAGAATGAATTTTGACTTATGTTTCAACTATAATCAACAATTGGAGCCGATGGAGGTAGATTGTACGTCTGAAGGCTCTAGACAGACGGACCGCATTTGTGTGGACTGCGCAGTCAGTTAGCAGTTTCGATGCAGTTGTTCAAATGTGCCATGTGTATGTCAACTGCACAGAAACTGCAATTTTGCAGCTGGCATGCAGTTTAAATGCAGCCAGTCTGTCCAGTGATCCACGACCCTCAGGAATCAGGGACTGATTGAAGAAAAAGATCAATAAATGGAGACTTCAAAACAATTTGAATAAAAACATCAAAAGTCTAAAGCAAAATTAACCACTTGTTGATTTAATTTCTGAGAAATGATAATGAATGACAGACCACAACACTCGGATTAGTGTAACTAGAGCAAGTTCATTGAACAACATCTAGAATAAATTTATTTCAGCTGGAGAAGCAAATGAGGACCACATTCCGAACATAATTTATTTAAACTAAATGTTTCGTCTTATTTAACTCGGTCAATAGAAAAGAATTTAAGTATTTTGGGGTTAAATGTATTTACTCTAATATTTGCCTGTTACAGTTCCACTGAGCAGTGGTGGCCCAGTGTTAACGGCAGGCGGCCCCGACTTACGTGTTATTCAGTTTTTTCTTAGAAAATCTCAAGATGGTCATCAATCGGTATCAAGTCTGACGTAACATAGAATTAGAAGCATCAACCATAATAATAAAATACGCAACGTTGTTCCAAAACAATGTAATTCCTCATAAAATTCCCACAGCAGCAAAAAAGCACCAACATTGAGAGAAACCTGTAAATAACTAAGAATTGTATTGAAACGATAATGTCTTCTAAACATAAGCGTTCATATAAATACACCTAATACCACCACGCCAGTATTCCCCGAAGGGTTAGCAAAGGTGTACCTATCCCCTTGAGCGCTAATTAGCAGACACAATAGAAAAACAATTGTTTTAAAGTACACTCATAATGGCCCAGTCATGTTCAAGTCCAATCTAGAAATAGATTGAAAGCCTCGAAGTTCGGACTCCGGACTGCTACTAAGAAATTCCAAATGGACAAATCAAAAACCCTTTACCTAACCTTAAAAATGTCATCTACTAATTCAGGTGGAACTTATTTCGTCCAAACTGTCGAACTTGAGGCATTCATCCAGCGTAGGGACCCGAAAATTGTTAGCTTCTGAAGGTCGCATACAAATGTGAACCGGCTCAACAGTCCATAAATCTTAAGATTAGCATCATTTTCTTGGGCAATTTAGTAAATCGAGCTCTTGCTATTCGCTAGAAGCATCATTATTTAAATTGGGTTAAACACCTACGTTGTTTGTTTCCAAATGTTTTGGGAACCCCAGAGAAATGGATCAGCTGTTTCATTTCCCACACAGCTGTCGAGACAAACAGTAAACACTGAAAACAATCTCTTGTTATGCCTGTTGAACACAATTGGACGTGCTGTCACCTTATCCTCCGATGGTGAATGGACAAGCAGCCTAGTCGGTTGGGTCAATTAGTCAGAAATCCATCAATTAATCAATAACTTCGAAGAAATGTTGCCAACGGTAGCCATTAGTCCGTTATGTAGTTTATACAAGATCTACTGCCCAACTAAACCTCCATTATGAATTCTAGTCACATCAAGTAACAGTATTCCTGGTTTGACACTCTGAGATCTCGACATCGCAATAAAAAGAACCATGACGATAAACCAACAGTGTAAAAAGATCTGCAATTACAGACTAGGTAAATAGCGAAACATATCACATTTTCTGCTGACCATGACATAGAATATTATGCACAACAATTTACAGTAAACATTTGATACATGTAAAGATAGCAACAAAGATAGAAATGTTGTACTAGATAAGCAAAATAAAGGTAATAAAAAGTGAATTATTGACACAAGGTCGGAATGTCAATAGCATCGTAAAGGCACAGACATCGGACCCTCTAGAAAAGCAATAAAACAAATAGACCAACATATCAGGTGGCTTAAAGCCCACGCCATGCAGTAGGCACGCAAATAGAAATGACATAGAAACTAGTGGCACTCGATATGGGGAAAATAAATTTCAATATTGTTTATTATTACTCTTACAACTTTGACTGTAGAAGCAGAAAATTAAATTGTGTCGACATAATTGAACACAGAAGTCTCCCTTAATCTTGAACTATGTTCGGTAGCCATTAACTAATCGAGCATTATGAAAACATAAGATTCATTCGAAGTAAACGTACTAATACGGATAGTACCAAAATAATGAGCTAATACATATACAACAGATATATCAACATCACAGTAAATCGTAGTCCACAATATGTTAATTTGTCAATCGCACCAATTTTGTTGGAGACAACACATTTACCCGAATAAGCCGATACAAATCGTCCGAAACATGACGAAATCTTTAGATCTCGTATCTTTCATAACGACTTAAATATATAGGTTCCAATTGTTCACGTTTTCTTGGAAGACCAGGTAATAAAAGGTCTAACATCAATTTAAGAGAAATCTGGGCGACATTTCTGTGTACACAAATTTTTGAAAAGCCACATTTTCGACAGTTATATCAACCGCAAAAAGTCGCCAATGTTTTTCTCCATTTTATCTGACGCGGTAGGTATAGGTACACAAAATTCCGCTTTAAAATCAATATCCGAAGCCTTTGGATTGGACGGAATCCAAAGAGCTGTTTGATTTTCAGTAAGTTTACTTCTGCGAAGATGAGATAAATTGCGTAAATGCTTGGTGGAATCGTGACTGTAAGTTCGGTGGCTTTCATTTTTTACTGTGTAATTTCATAATAGGAAACAATGTTGAAGAGGGTTACATCATCAAAAAGCATTCTCAACTGTATTTAAATGTTCAAGTTTTGATCTGAAGCGTGCCAAAATTTAAAAACAGAAAGCAAGTACCCATATAACACTATTATCTGAAACGAAATTGAAAGAGGTTTAAATTAAGTGTCAACCGCGAGTTATGGGCATCAAGTCCTGCAATCGAGAGGCCGCACGATGACATCAGTAGACGGAACCACTTCGCGACCCACACGCCGCCCACGACGCCAGAGCCTTGCGAAACCCTGGCTCAGATGTTCGACTGCTTCGAGAGGTGGCGTGAGCTTTGAGTTTATAAAAGAAGTGGTCTAGGAACTGTTTTGTATCAATTAATTACCTAAACAATAAATTCGGTAGCAGGTCTGTTTTTGCCTGAAGTCAAGCTTATAATGGTTTTGAAACGAAGATTGCCTGACTGTTGATAACAAAAGCTCATAATGCAATAAGGCGAATTATAGAGCTTTGAATAAGATACAGATGGACAATTCAACTGCAATATCAATATAAATTGCCTGTAACATAGAAACTCAATAATACAAAGAACATCAATCACGACAACAAAACTGATTCCTAATTGTGATTAATTTTAGTGTCCAACAAAAGCTCGGAGAACACAAACTGTACAATTAGAAAGGAAACTGATGTCAATTGCTTGAGTAATGCAATAAACTTACAACAATACATTGATAAATCCAACGCCATTCAATAAATTTTAATCAGCTAACATGCCTGGTTATTGTGCAGATAAATCGTAAGATGTCGGAAAATCGAAAGCCAACGCAACCGTTTCCAAAGAGATATAAAATTTAGTCGTAAATTCGTGAAACATCTTATCGCAATGTGAGAAAAATGAAACACGCGAAGTCTTAGAACCATAATGTATTAAAAGACAAATAAATTTTACTAAAAAGACGAAAAACGATGATTCAACGCCAATAAATAGAGAGAAGTCCACAAGATGATAATTGTTCCTGCAAACGACTTCAGCCAATTGAGGATAACGACTTGTGTCGATGAACTGAAGTCTATCTACGTCACACATGTGTTAGGAACGAAGACTTAATATTAGAACATGATTGAGACAAGCTTATTCTCGCAAATCTAGACCAGGGAATATATAAATAAGAATGAGTAATAATGTGGCTTAAATATTAAGAGACTCAAAACGATCAAATTTCAATGAGTCAAAAGCATAAACATACACAAAATGCCGATTCCTTAAACAAGCACTCCGAAGATGTGAGATAAGTATTTTGTCCATTACAAAGTTATATTAATTAGGTACAAAAGCGCATGAGTTCATCGACAAATATTTGAATATGAAGACTGCCATTTAAGATAAAGGCAGTCGGCATTTCAAATGACTAAATGCCATTTATACATCGTCATACTAAACGATCAGTCTTCACGACCTTGTAGGTCAGTGACGATTCATACGGGACATGAAATTATGTATGTATTAATAAACAGGCAACTTAGATGATATAAATAAAGATTTGAATGCATCTCAGAAAGAAATTGGTTTATCTTACCAAATCTCCATAGAAACGTGAAAGCTGATAGAAGAAATCGTTGCACCACATGAAAAAATCGAAAATTCGGAACCATATTAACGTAATGCCAGCAAAGTACTGCTCTCCAATGTCCATAGAATTACTGACGAACATCTAAGAACGTGGGTGTTGAAGGCTAGTTACAAAGACGCAAAACATAGCAAAGAGTGTCAAGTTAAGTAATTTAGTTCATGAGATTCTGAACATCTGTTTGGAAGCTGGAATTGGGACAGATTATTCGTACGGTTTTCTCTAGAAAACAAATAACATTACCAATAAAACGCTGTACGATGCTAGAATAGAATAGAAACAAGATATCTATAACAGATGATATAGTAGGAAGAAAACCGCAAGATCTAATAAATACCGAGTTATTACCGCAAACGGCTCTCCGAGTTGGATATTTTTTATTCAATATAATACCACTTAGTATTACGACAATGTTTGAGAGAAAGTAGAAAGAAGCTAAGTAGTCTGTCTATTGTCGACGAGCATCTAAGGTTCCATCTTTTGTTAGCTGTATTGTGTCACTTTAGTCAAGTGCTCCATCGAAGACTTTGCCCAAGTTTTTTCATGATCGGGCCAATGTCTGGCAAGGCCTCAAACTATTTTACACAATAACGAAAATACGAAAGTGTTTGACAAAGTTTTAATAGAATAACATGCGACCCTACTGCCCCAATAAACGAACAATAACTTTTTGGTTGATGAACCGAAACAATTTGGTAAAAACGAATTCATCATGAGTCCATTACACACTAGCTTCATTCCTATTCCTATTGACCTCAAACAAACTCGCCCTGAATTGCCCACCCTCGATTGCTTATCGATTACAGAAAAAAGTATTTGATGGGCTACTTTCTAAAGAGCATCGGATTTTTTTGGCTATCTCGTTATTTTTACTATCTGTCTGACATCGTTTCCTTAATTAGACTCTGCTAATTGGCTCTAACGCTTTCGTGACAAATTAAGATCTGCGAAGATAGCTTCTACTTCGTTTTCAGTGGTCCATAAAACAATCAAAGTTTGGGTGGGCGGTTGTTTTTTCCATTATTTATAATAACTTGGACGTCTCTAGGCCACTAGGAATTAAACTACCGCTTCTTAAAACAGACCGTTAATAGTTACTACGCCTACATGAGTTACTGATGACATCAGTACAATCGAAAGTGGGTTTTTATCTCTATTTGAATCAGTGGTTGCAATTAACGGAATGACACGCCGCCGTAATTATCAGCTGATCGGCTAACATGCGACTTGAGCAAAACCTACAGCCCTTCGAAAGCCAGTGCTTGTCCAATGAATGATCATAATTGCCGTAATAAGTAAACCGTCTACAAAGATAAATCGAACATTCAAAGCGAATCGTTTTTTTTATTTTTTCATGAACAACAAAAAAATATTCGACTCGATTTCAAGACCAAGACAAAACAATGACCCTATAAATAAATTACCGTTGTTATTCTAGAATCTAGTAATTAGAGAGATGATTAACGATTAAAAAAGTCTATTATTACGAACGAGGTCAACATCATCAGCCGAACTCCGCGGAGTTGCGTCCAATTCGTGAATTACCGCGCTGAATCAATTCGTTTGGTTCGCTGCGGGCAGCTGATTGGAGCATAGGACAATATCACCCACGTATTGACGCAACACATGTAAGGTTACTGGACCAACTTGTTCAGTCAATAAGTGCGATCAATTCATTAATGAAGAACTTTATATAGTCTTGGTATTGACACGGTTTGGGCAACCCAGGATTAATACAAACGTTAGCAGAAACGTAATATTGCCATAGTCTGCAAAATTCGGAGATGGGTAGCCTAGTGAAGTACAAAAAGCAATCATGGCTATCTGCAACAAACGTGAAGGTGACATAAGACACCCTGATATTTGGACAGTGTAAACCCGTTCTAATACCTGGCTCAAAAGTCAATTATATTGTTGTAAATACTTATTTGTCAATAAAAAAAAATCCATTTTGGTTTGATTAGGATTCGGCAAATATATTTGATAAACTTCTCAAGTATACCAAGTTTGGTTGAGTATTTACGCATGGAACCATAGACTTTGCTAAAAATAACTCAAACACTTACGTTCGCAGAAATATTAGTCGTTTACTATCACATTTAATTGGCAACAGCATGCTTGTTGACAGGCACAAGAATTATTCGCCTAATCCTTCACTAAGAGTGAAGCAATACGAAACGCATTCACAAGTCACCTAGTATAAAATATGATTCGTAAAGTTAGCACTTAGAATAGATTAAATGGCGTCGGCGCATAACATTATAAGAGCGGGACTAGAATATGACACCCACGTATAAAATAAAGCGAATTATATTCTTGTAGTGAATACTGAGTTTCAATTTGATCAGAAGCTGTGTTGATGCGAAAGACGGAAGAAGCTCAAAATAATTGTCATTTAGATGAAAAAGGAAGTTTTTAATCATGTCGCTTTCGTTCATGGCAGAAAGCAAACAAGCGAAGATCATAAAACTGATAGAGAAAAACTGCCATGACAACCAAGTTGTAAGTTGTAACTGATCACATTCCAAGCTAGAAATCTAAAAGGAAAGTTGACAGGGAATCCTTAGCAGCCTTTCTAGAAAATTGGGTAAGAGAAGGAGACAAGGTACAAGTTAAATTGAGATTTATAATATCAATGTCTATGATTGAAGTATATAAACGTTGATAGTACTGTTACGTCGGGTTTCTCGTTTCGTATGTCGGTCAGGCGCCGCGCGAGGGAAGCCGTTGTGAAGTGACTCATCACAACTTGTTCGCAACGTTGCCGCCACGCCACGCACGCGTTCCATTCGGGGACCTTGATGCGTTATTTTGTTGCCGATATTATGATGATAAAAACACGACATAATATTACATGACGTAATGAATATTTAAAGACGAAAGCTTTTGGTGATAAAATTGGAAGTTGGGAGTTCATTAAAAGAGTTACTTAAAACAAGTTCAAACCAGAACTTCGTAGTTGACAAAATGAAAAGGTTTAGAAAGACGGCTGTTAAAGCACTGGTCAGTTCTGCCGACTTTTACGTTTAAGTAAAGCCTGCCGTTTCAAAGAATCATCTTGATGACAAACGTTTAAACTAAGACATTATGACGAGTCTCCTTAGTATCATTTACACAGACGATTGCTTTCTCGGACGAGATTGAAATCCTTAACAAAGAGGAATATTAATGAAGTTTAACTAAGCCTAGTTAAACTCTCGACTCCTTTGAATTATATGAAGGACCGAAGAAATTAGCTAACTAATTAAAAATATCAGAAGCTTTTTTGCTTGAACCAAATTAATCGCGATAAGGGGATCTTCTCTCTTATATTCTATAAGTTGGTAGGTACTTAATTCTCAAGTACCTCAAAAGGCACAAAAATCAACAAACAGAATCCAATAGTGATATATTCGTAAAGGACAGAGGCCCTCAGATCGATAGCGCAACCTTGGGCAGGCTCGTGGGCGACCAGGAAATGGCCTGCCACGAACGTGAGCATAAAATGAACATGTTCTGTCATGAATTGTTACCATATGATTGTTTCCTACAATTTCAAATTGAAACGGTCTAGAGTTTCTGCTGAAAAATTTCGTAATAGCGGCAAGGCTTTCTAAAAAACAAAAAATACGAAAGTCTTGCTGTTAAATCGACTCAATTAATATCTCAATCAAAATTCTGAAGACCGATTACATCATAAATATATATGTAGAGCGCTTGTCTGATTATATTGTAAGTACTTGTTATCTCAGTGAGATCCTACCACAAAACCAATCTTGCAGATAATGCTAGCCATTGCGAACTTTATCTCAAAGTTGAGATACCATAATCGATCTTGCAATTTCAACCTGAAGAGTGCAAAAATCTCCATCAGAAATTCGTCCAAAGCGCCAGTTGGTCTAGTTGGTCGTAACCTTGCCTATTTATTGCCATGCGTGCGTGGCACACGGGCAATATTGATGGCTTCCTGTGGTGCAGTATGCTCACCGCATTGGATTAAACTCGACAATATCGCTAATTTTACGTGATAAAACTTTTTAGCACCCATTTTGTTGGGCCGGAAAATCGGCAAATGGAGTGTAGGATAGATACTTCCTGGCTAGAAAAGCCCGCCACACTACTCCAGCTCTAGCTCCCTCGCAGATGGAGAGGCAATTTTCTCTGGAGATTGGTAGCAGCCAGATAAAAGTGGTCGAGATTGAGAAGCCCACGTATCTTCAGCATTGGATTGATCCAGGCTGATGGTAATGAATCTGGAATATTTAGATCGCGAAAATAAATTCTTTAAAGTAATAAAATCATTCAAGCGACGGTTATTCTACGTAGGCCATAATTTAACCACAAGTAGTACCTAAATTGTTCTGTGTGTCAAAGACAAACCAAACCAGTAAATCGTTTCAAAACAACCGAAATGGAAGACAAGTGGCGATTGGCGCTTACGCCTACTTTTAGGATTGGTCACAGAATAACAACATTTATTTAACCTACATTAGAAGTAAGAAGTTTCTAAGAGTTTGAGTGTATCCGTTACGGATTACGTGACCTTTGATTCGTAACAAACTGATAGATCTAGGTTTACCAAGCAAAGTGTTTCGGTAAAAAGTACTAGAGAAATCAATGATTTTTCGATAGTTTTTAGGGTTCCGTACCCAAAGGGTAAAAACGTCCGTCTATCCACCTGTCACCAGGCTGGATCTCATGAACCGTGATAGCTAGACAGTTTACGTTTTCACAGATGATGTTTTTCTGTTGCCGCTTTAACAACAAATACTAAAACCAGAATTACCTATATAAATATTTAAGTAGGGCTTCCAAACAACAAACGTGATTTTTTTGCCGTTTTTTGCGATAATGGTACGAAACCTATCATGCGCGAGTTCGACTCGCACTTGGCCGGTTTTTTTTTACACAGAGGGAATCTGATGACCAGCAGGCTCAAAATAACTTATATTTATTATTTGATAAATATAAGTTAACTGCATTTTTTCTTGCCGCCGATTTCTGCCTGATTGGTGATGATGTCAATAAGCTCACTTCCTACTACATGGATGAGACTTAAACCTAACTGGCGAAATGTGTATGTACTATTAAAAAGGTTACACACCGATATTTCTGGGAATCCGTGAGTGATGTTATATTATTTAAAAACGAAACTCATATTACTCAATTAATGGCAACACAATCGTCCCGCGCCGTCGTTGCTGTTGGCGCGTGCGCCCGTCTTGCCGTATATGGTGCTGGAGGCACACAACAAGGCCGAACAGTCGCCAACCAACGCCATCATTGTCTTTAAAAATATTTTAATCCTCGTGGTTGGCTAATGGCTATGGTTTTTTAAGAATGAGGTTTGAAAAAGGAGTTTTGGATGAAAATGCGGCAATTGTTTTTTTGTGGATCATAATAATGCCAAGGCTTTTGGCGCCAGGCATGAGATTCGAGTTCAGGAAAACAGACACATTTTTTATTTCATAGTCAGTATGTTGTTTCCCATGTTTACAATAAGATATTGTAGGTTTTTATATTATTAACACATGTATACCTTAGCACCTAGTCAAAGTCTTAACACAAATAATTAATGACTGTAACAGAGTCCAAATTGCACAGTATTAATATAATTAAATTATGCTACTAAATTACCTAAAGCAAGATTATCTAAAAACCAAACCTACGGATGACAGTTGTTAACACTGACAGAATTCCACATTGCCTAGGCCCATCAATAAAAGTTGCTGAAACCTTATATGTTTTGATTGATAGAGTAAACACAACATAACTTCACCGATTTAAACAATCAGACAAAAAGGAAAAATATCTTATAAATTGCATGGTATGAATAATCATTTACTGCATCATTGCAATTTACATTGAAGTTTTATTCATATAATGTTAGAGTATTATTTCAAAACATTATACCTATGGGAATGTTGATATTTTATTTGCAAATTATTTCATTTTCTCATGATACAAAGGGAGGTCCAAAACTTGGCAGAATATTTTCCTTAAATGTACCCGTGTATTTCCTTAAACACATACCAACACCTTAGCCGTAGCCCTAAGAGAACCATTAAAAGGCCAATGACAATGAAAAGGCTCAAACGTCACCACGTATGGGACTTTACTGAATAAAGTCTAAACAATTTTGAAAGGCAGATTCTTCGTTGGAAGATTCACAAGTCAACGTCCACACAAAAAATTTGCTAAAGGCTTTTTAACCGATTGCAAGATAAGCAAGGAAAAAAAAGAATGTAAGGGCTTGAAAAAGCAAGTAAGTTTTACAGTTTTATGTTTATATGAGGTCAAGGCTTCATATAAGTCGCTGGATGTAAGCTGTCTTAAGCCAAGCTGTTGAAACTTATGCTAGGCGCTTTAATGGAATAAATTGCTGCTGCGATCATCATTATTTTACTTTGTTTAAAAAATTACAGAGATGGTTATTTCAAGCAAGAAACTGAAATTATACCAAAATTACCAAGCTGCTGCTTCATGTATGATGTTCCATGATTGTTTTATAATGTGAAAAATCTACAAAATATCTAATTAATTTGTAGTGAATTGGATAGCTCAACATGCTGTTTTCCCATATACCAAAAACGTGAGAAGTTTTATTTTTCCATCCAGATTGTGATTTTTCATGATTATTTTAGCTAGCAGCTTTTGCTTTGCTAGAACCAAATGTGGCAGTCCAAGAATAGTCTTCCTCATCCTGTTGGGGTCACTGACAAAGTTAATACTGATGAATAAACAAGTCAGTACATGAACAACTGAGTGAACATGTGATGTTACCAAAGTGAGGTTTCAAAACCGAAAATACAAGTTTAAATATGCAGCATGGTTGCAATATGCTGATAGACAGAATTTATTTCAGAGAGTTAGCAGTTCTACCCAACTTTTTAAACATTTGATAACAGACTAGGTCACGGAAGTGTTTTTAAAATGTTCTTTAAGATTATGACTAGTGAAGTGTTGATGATTCGTATTGTTTTTCTTATTATTTTCTAACTATTAGAACTTAGTGTTTCTGAAATTCCTATTGTAGAACAAACATGCTCAAAATTGGTTAGGAACAAACTAAACAATTAGTTTTCACTTTCATGAGTAATATTGTACCAGGTAATTGGATAACGGATATACCGAATCATTTTAGTGCCAATGCCTTCAGGGAAAAGCAGCTCTCAAGTCTATCAAATGAATCATGATTTATCATAAGATACCCCTTGATTCGCGACCGCAGCATATTGCACCGTCGACAAACAGAACTTCAAAAACGAAATAAGTGAAAATACACATCAATTGTAGATATTCTATGTACGTTAGCACTTACCATCTGTTCTTTTTATGTTGATGTTAATTCCGGACTGAATCTTCACTGTACCGTCATCCATTTTCGCACAAATTTAGGCACCACATACACTAAATAACATTATTTCTATAAGAACCTTTGTTCAAAAATAGTCTAACACATTGAGAAATTACACATGAGAACCGGTGAAAATTACAAATAAATTTCTACACCCAGATTGACAGTTATATCGAGCTAGCTACACACTTCAGACTGGAACGTTTGAAATTTGTTTCACTACAAGAGTCAAATCAATCACTTTAAAACATTAGTTTTTATAAGAACGCGATTGATTTGAAAATTGTAAATGTTTAAAGTAAATAAAACTGAAAAAACCAGAAATGTTCAAATTATTTCGGTTATAAACGCGAAATTCTAAAATTATCAGTTTGTGAGTTTGCCAATGCGTCGAAACGAAAATGTTTCATTGCCAGTTGTAAAAAAGAACCCTGAACCATAGTTTTTTTTATTTTCAGGTTTAGAAGAGAAACACTTCAAGAATCTGCAGGAAAATGTTCATTTCACTTTGAGGATCGCAGTAGTCTGTGTGAGATTTTATATTTCGGTTGGGCTGTAAAAATAAATGTGGACTTATAACCAATCGATTGATTATAAAAGAAGTCGGTAAAAAGAGACTATCGTTTAATTCTACATCACTATAAACATAGACAACAAAATTTGGCTGCTTCAGCATCAGCTGCCTGTCAATCAATTTGTCAATTTGATTCAACGCTGTTCAATAGAGTTTATTTTATCAATTTATCCATCGAGTCTATTAGATTTTTAAATACAGGTTATTATTTATAGAATGGACAGTGAGCACAAATTGTCTCATAAAGCCAAAAAGCGTATCAAGGAAGTTAAAAGGAAAGCGAGACCCGGTAAGTGAACGGTACCCAAAGCTTCATGGTAGGTAATTGGCACACTTTCGGAAAGCAGCATTTTTAGTTATTACACTGGTATTTATGAGAATTCTTTGCTTGAATGTGTATATTTGAGAATAGTTTAACGCGATTCATTTAAGCCGACAGATTCTGGTATTCTAGAAGAATCTCCGTTAGCGTGGCATTCAGTTATCACGATAGCTTTGGAACTTGTAGCCTTGATACTAATTACCACTTACATAGCAATATAGCATCATGATTTAGCGGGTATTATATCAAGAATCGTTAGCTTGTCCACATAAGTATAATTAACCAACTAATCAATAGACATTTCAAAATCACATGTTACAAAAAACAAGATAATTGTATAAACCACCTTAGTGCAAGGAATTGAACATGCATACATGATTAATGTTTATCAGTTCTTTCTTGTAAATCTTAGGTACTGTTGTACTAATTAAATTATGAGTAAGTTTTACAGAGCTATACAACAAGAAAAAGAATGCCAGATACTTATTTGCATAACATACCATAGCTTCCAAAGAGTTCCATTCTTGAATTCCCTATTGTTCAATGCTACAAAGGATTCATCCCTTGTCAATGCGTCCTGATTATTTTCAGGAAGCTATCAATTTTGATAATACTTACATATTAAGTAGGTACTTGTTATTTTAATATATATCAGATAAGAGATAGAAGCACACTACAAACTTAAAATATATTTATGTAAAACAGATCTGAAAATGGTTAATCAAGTGATTCTTTATGATTGTTAATTGTATGCACCACAAAGTGATAGCTTTTCATGCTATGCATACTGCTGTATGTATTAAACATCTAAAAATGCATTAACAATTATTGTGTAATAAGTATTGTGTAATAATGATGACAATGTATAAGCTTAACTAAAAAAATAATAATTTCAATATCTAAAACCCGACTACTGTAAAATCACACTTTAAAAAGTATGAAACAAGAAAATATTCTCATCTGAAATTGTTATGTACAAACTATTTGATATGTATCAGATATTAAATAAACGACTTACACTAGTGGTGTTCAGAGGATGACCATGGTCATATGCCACCTACCAAAACAAAACATTCTACAAAGTAGCATACAACTTAAGCCTTTTTCCCATGGGGTAGGCAGATATTACTGAACGCCACCAGCTACAACCCTTACATATTATCTTGTGGAGGGGCCGAAAAGTATCTCAGACACTTCGACCCATTATGAGGATCTTTCATGGTCAAACAATCGTTACATAATCATATTGCTATATTTTTAAATTACTAGATTTTACCTGCGACTTCGTCTGCGTAACATTAGTCCTTCGAATAGGTAATCTTGTTTTGTAGGTATGTGGGCCTTTATTTATTAGATCTACCAACAATTGTTTACACTAATCAACAAAAAAGAAACATGAATATAAACTCTACACAGTGCAACAATTACTTATAGGTAAACACCACATGAACAAAAAACAATAATAAGTAATTACTTTATTATTTTATTTAATACTTCATGCAAAAAAACGTTCAGAGGCGGACTGTATGCCATAAGTTCACCATACAAACTTCTATACCCCTTTCTACCCCCTTAAGGATGATTTCCGGGATAAAACTATCCTATGTCCTTCCCAGGGTCACACCCGTACGCAAAATACGCGCAAGGACGTGGAGTTGCGGATACCAGCCCGTCTAAAAGAACTAACTTCCCAGGGTCTCAAACTATCTCCATATCACATTTCATCTAAATTGGTTCAGTGGTTTAAGCATGAAAAGGTAA
Source organism: Orthosia gracilis (assembly GCA_947562075.1). Taxonomy (NCBI): domain Eukaryota; kingdom Metazoa; phylum Arthropoda; class Insecta; order Lepidoptera; family Noctuidae; genus Orthosia; species Orthosia gracilis. Next base: position 32,419,288 of record OX387264.1, read on the forward strand.
CAGACAGACAGTTACGTTCGCATTTATAATACTAGCCGCCGCTCGCGGCTCCACCCGCGTAAAATTAGTACTTCCGCCAATATCTTTATAAATTATAGCCTATGTGTTATTCTGATGTATAAGCTATATTACTGTAAATTTTCATCAAAATCCGTTCAGTAGTTTTTGCTTGAAAGAGTAACAAACATCCATCCATCCATCCTCACAAACTTTCGCTTTTAGGATAGTAGTGGGTAGGGTAGCTTATAACTTTGAAATTTAGCTTCCCCCAAACATCAATTGTTTTTAAAGCAAAATCACTAAGGTAAATAATATTTAATTAAAGTTAGATGTTAACTGTTTTGGGTTTCTAAATTTCAAACAAAATAACTGGACCTGTAGAAGTTGATCCAAGTATTTTGTTTGGTCTTAATATAAATTAAATATATTTACAGCTCTATTAAATAACTCATTAAATACTAACCATAGAAACAACCTTTTCCCAGCAAAAGTTACAAGATAGCCTAACAAGACAAAAGCTATATCATATTCTTCTTTTGTTACAGAATTAGCAGACAAGTATCAATGGACAGCCTTGAAATACTTTACAAACTTTGATGAGTTTCTCAAATGTAATGACAATGTTGAAAGAATAAGTGAAAATGAAGTGACACCTGATGAATTTATAGAGAAATATGAAAAAATATACAAACCTGTAGTTATAACTAATGTACAGACAAATTGGAAGGCTAATCATAAATGGACTTTAGAGAGACTTGCTAAAAAGTATAGGAACCAGAAATTTAAATGTGGTGAAGACAATGAGGGGTACAGTGTTAAGATGAAGATGAAGTATTATGTAGAGTATATGAGGACAACGACTGATGACAGTCCGCTTTATATTTTTGATAGCAGTTTTGGAGAGCATGTGAGGAGAAAGAAAATTTTGGAAGACTATGAAGCCCCTTTGTATTTTAGGGATGATTTGTTCAAGTTCTGTGGTGAGGAAAGGAGACCGCCTTACCGCTGGTTCGTGATGGGACCAAAACGTTCTGGGACTGGCATCCACATAGATCCTCTGGGAACTAGTGCTTGGAACGCTTTGGTTTTTGGACATAAAAGATGGTGCTTATTCCCGACCCAGACTCCTAGAGAACTGATCAAGGTGACTGGAGCAATGGGCGGGAAACAGAGAGATGAAGCTGTTACGTGGTTCAAACTGATTTATCCTAAGACGCAATTAGATACATGGCCCAAAGAATTTAAACCAGTATGTATAAGTTTTTTTATTTTTTTATTTTCTATTGAATGTCTTTTTTCTTTCTGTTTTGCCATTTTGTATTCTGACATCGTATTGTATTTCGTCATTTAATGCTAAAATATTATGACTTGCATCATTATTTCGTACAACAAGTATTTTACATGTAAAATCTCGCTTATAGGTAGAGATCCTGCAGAAACCGGGTGAAACCGTATTCGTCCCAGGAGGCTGGTGGCATGTTGTCCTCAACTTGGATGACACTGTGGCTGTCACTCAGAACTTCTGCAGCCGCACCAACTTTCCCGTCGTCTGGCACAAGACAGTGCGCGGCCGCCCTAAACTCTCCAAAAAGTGGATCAAAGTATTGGAGACCAAAGAACCTGAGCTTTACAAGGTCGCCAGTGGAATGGACTTGAGCCAAGGCACTGGTGTAGCCTCGGACAGCTCATCTAATAGTAGTTCTTCTAGTAGCGATAGTGATAGCAGTTCTTCAGACAGCTCCGAAGAAGACAGCGGGCAGGAAAGCATCACTGCCCACAAGAAAAAGAGACGAAGAAAAATGTAAAGGACCAAAGCGCCTTATATCTTGCATAGGTAATCAATACCAAGGTTCATAAAGAGGTAATATCAAATAGAAATTTTATATCATAAGTGTAAGCCTGTTTTGTATTACTAGACGTAATAATAACTAATGAATTTTTACTTGTTGTTTTCATAGTAAACAGTATATTTCTTTTGTTAACTGACAACACATTCTTAATGAATAAAGTATTATCATATATCAGCATTTTCATTTATTGTGTAAGAATTAAATCCTTTATTATAGGTGCCTACATAAAATTTCAAACTAACTTTCCTAATGCTAATACATGTAGTTCACTAGTTACGATTGTAGGTAGCTCTCTCTACAATTGTACGCAGCTCTCTCTACGATTGTACGCAGCTCTCTCTACGATTGTACGCAGCTCTCTCTACGATTGTACGCAGCTCTCTCTACGATTGTACGCAGCTCTCTCTACGATTGTACGCAGCTCTCTCTACGATTGTACGCAGCTCTCTCTACGATTGTACGCAGCTCTCTCTACGATTGTACGCAGCTCTCTCTACGATTGTACGCAGCTCACTCTACGATTGTACGCAGCTCTCTCTACGATTGTACGCAGCTCTCTCTACGATTGTACGCAGCTCTCTCTACGATTGTACGCAGCTCTCTCTACGATTGTACGCAGCTCTCTCTACGATTGTACGCAGCTCTCTCTACGATTGTACGCAGCTCTCTCTACGATTGTACGCAGCTCTCTCTACGATTGTACGCAGCTCTCTCTACGATTGTACGCAGCTCTCTCTACGATTGTACGCAGCTCTCTCTACGATTGTACGCAGCTCTCTCTACGATTGTACGCAGCTCTCTCTACGATTGTACGCAGCTCTCTCTACGATTGTACGCAGCTCTCTCTACGATTGTACGCAGCTCTCTCTACGATTGTACGCAGCTCTCTCTACGATTGTACGCAGCTCTCTCTTCGATTGTACGCAGCTCTCTCTACGATTGTACGCAGCTCTCTCTACGATTGTACGCAGCTCTCTCTACGATTGTACGCAGCTCTCTCTACGATTGTACGCAGCTCTCTCTACGATTGTACGCAGCTCTCTCTACGATTGTACGCAGCTCTCTCTACGATTGTACGCAGCTCTCTCTACGATTGTACGCAGCTCTCTCTACGATTGTTCGCAGCTCTCTCTACGATTGTACGCAGCTCTCTCTACGATTGTACGCAGCTCTCTCTACGATTGTACGCAGCTCTCTCTACGATTGTACGCAGCTCTCTCTACGATTGTACGCAGCTCTCTCTACGATTGTACGCAGCTCTCTCTACGATTGTTCGCAGCTCTCTCTACGATTGTTCGCAGCTCTCTCTACGATTGTACGCAGCTCTCTCTACGATTGTACGCAGCTCTCTCTACAATTGTACGCAGCTCTCTCTACGATTGTACGCAGCTCTCTCTACGATTGTACGCAGCTCTCTCTACGATTGTTCGCAGCTCTCTCTACGATTGTTCGCAGCTCTCTCTACGATTGTACGCAGCTCTCTCTACGATTGTACGCAGCTCTCTCTACGATTGTACGCAGCTCTCTCTACGATTGTACGCAGCTCTCTCTACGATTGTACGCAGCTCTCTCTACGATTGTACGCAGCTCTCTCTACGATTGTTCGCAGCTCTCTCTACGATTGTTCGCAGCTCTCTCTACGATTGTACGCAGCTCTCTCTACGATTGTACGCAGCTCTCTCTACGATTGTACGCAGCTCTCTCTACGATTGTACGCAGCTCTCTCTACGATTGTACGCAGCTCTCTCTACGATTGTACGCAGCTGTCTCTACGATTGTACGTCGCTTACTCTACGATTGAACGTAGCTCTCTCTCTCTCTCTACACTCTAGTTCTTACTAAAGGGAGACTTCCAAGCAAAGCGGCTCTGGCGTCAATAACGTAGCAATACTGTAAAATGTGTTTACGATCGGAGTGATTTGAGCAGAACGCGTTATTATATGCCCGGCACGTAAGTTGGCAAGAGTCGTTAGATGCGCAGCAGCCGTTTTTTAGGTCTCTTTGGTAGTGAAGCGGGGTGCGTCGAAAGTTCCGAGCGCTCGATTGGTTGGTCAGTTTACACAAAGATCAACTGATCAATCGCGTCGCGTCCACGTTCCGTTCGCCCTATGTGGGGGTTGGTCAGTTCGCGCAATATGTGCGAACTTATCCTCACTACACCAAAACCTTGTCAACTTACATGCCAGGGACTATACACGGTGCTTAGGAATTTCTTTCCGTGTTTTTATTGTGACGCTGTAGCTACTTTGTTCGGAAGTCTACCGTAAAAGTTAATACAGTTCTCTATACGAGTGCGAGTGTATTCAATTCTCGACTGTATCTTGATGCCTCTTCGCAGTCTATAATGTTCTTGAAATTCATTACTATATGCATAAAGTAAAAGAGATCTTATGGAATGGAATGAGAAGCTAAAATAGCGTTCAAGAAAAAAAAAATGTATATCGATTAAAATATTTCAGCATTGACAAAAATTTTTGGAATATCTATGGACTTTACTAAAATCAATGATTGTGCGCAACACTAAAAACGTCAGAATTCACGTCCGCAACTGGCACTCAGGTTTTTTAGTCTATGGTTGAGCAGCCATTTGTTATCCTTGCCAAAGTTCCCGTGTAACGTCTGATCAAAATGCTGAAATCAACTTCTGGTGCACTGGTCAATGTCTTGAGAAAGTCCCTGTTGCCGGCAGCCAGGGTCAGCGCTGTGCCCCTGCGGCGGTCGCACCAGATCGTCGAATCCGATGAGGAATTTGATACCAAGTGAGTCCCTTGTCGGAACTTTTGACGTTATGTAACTGAAAATTGTGGTAATCATGTCGGTGATTTACAGTTTTCAATATGTTTGAATGATGTTCTAATGTACATTTGGCTTGGTGTTATTTTCCCACCTATAATAGTTAATCCACGACAGATTTTCATATTGGGTGTGATTGAAATCATCATGAGTAATTTTTATAACCTATGTTTAGTAATTGTTTTCCTTGTTTTTGATTCAAGTGTTGCGTAGAATAGATTTGTTTAACATTTTAGTAATTCACTTATACAGATAGACAATAATGTCTGATTATTGATTTTTGCCATCAAGGCCACATCACCACTGCTCTATTGTGATTCATTCAGTAAACAAATCATACTCTGTCTAACTATTGAAGGTACCTAATATTTATGCCATAACATGAACCTCTAAACAATAACTGACTTAAATAAATAATTATTCTTGTAGTCACATATAATGTGGTTATGGTATCTCAAAGTTAGCTGATAATTGTTTTTATATACAACAGGTATTCTCTTAAAATACCACCTTGTACAGGAAAAACACTCAACTAATGTGCATCTACATCACCCAATATTTCTTGTTGGAATGTGAAATTAGACAAGTATGTTTAAGAAAATAAAGTGGAAAAGTTATGTCACTTCATCACTAAAATGCCCTGTTTTATCGGCTTTCATGATCCTAAATATGGGGGAATTTAAACTTTTTCATCTAACTATTCTTGCTAATATGGGCTGTCTCATACAAAAAATGTGTACAATGGCAATCTTTGCACTGACAGGATATCTACCTGTCTGGTAACCTTAAATATTCTAACAAGAAGAAAAAAAAATAGTCCCAAAGTTTGAATAAGTCTTTTGAATCCCACCTTTAGATACAGAAACCAATAAAATGTAACCCCTCTTCATCATCATTATCATTTTAGCCAAAACCTATGTATTGCTAAACATAGTCCCCATAAGTGTTTCTTTTATTGTCATAATTATTTTAAAGGCTTAAAATTATAATCATGTATTTACTTTGTTTTCAGATATGAGTGCTTCTTCAACAGGAAAGACATTGACGGATGGGAAATCCGCAAGGGCATGAACGACCTGTGCGGTATGGACCTTGTCCCTGACCCAAGGATCATCAAGGCAGCGTTGCACGCATGCAGGAGAGTCAATGACTACGCGCTCGCTGTGAGGTTCATTGAGGCCTGCAAAGACAAGTGCGGCCCCAAAGTCAATGAAATCTACCCTTACATAATCCAGGAAATTAAACCCACATTATGTGAACTTGGCATTGAAACCCCAGAGGAGCTCGGCTACGACAAACCAGAACTAGCTTTAGAGAATGTTTATGACATGTAAGGTCACCGTTAAATATCAAATTAAGCTGTAGAAAATTTGTATAATAGTTTTGTTGCCGAGTTTTTATTTTATTTTTAATTGTGAGAAGCTGCGTCTTCAATTAAAAATATTCTTGGTCCATCATTCAAAAAATCAACATGCATATCTAATGTGTGTAACATTAGAAGAATATGATATGATATATAATTATGAACGTTGTTTCATTTTTCTATGTTATCTGTCGTCCCTTTTATACAATTTCCTTGTCCGTTCGTAGCACATGTACTTATTAGTATTATCAATAAAAATATTATAGCATTACATAATTTTGTTTTTGTAAGTGCATAGTATTTTATTTATGAATAAAGTAGATGAGGATTTTTTTAAAAAGAAACTTGTTTACTTGTATCAGTTACAGTATTATAATTTGACAACAAAATAAAATTACGGCATATTCATGTTCAAGAAAGGCGCAGAAACACGCGATGAAAGTAGACGACGCATTTGTATTAGTCAATAAGATTTTAACATCTCTCGCACCGATTTTTATAAATAACAGAAAACAGTGACATCTCATATTGTAACGGACACCTGCATTACAGCCCATTAGACCAGCCTTTTATAATCTGTTTGAAATGCATTTAGTTACAAATTTACAATGATGTTTTTATTATAAGCCAGCGATCCAATCCAGTTGTCGAATATTTTATATGGGGGCACTTGCGCTTAATTCAGTCGCCAGTAACTGGGTAGGCGCTGCTGGCGGTCTACTTTTTAATCTAGCGCCAGTCCCCACATTGAACACACGTTTAAAAACGGCCAATCTAGTAAACACGTTAAGGAGATTATCGATCCATCTTTTATAATACTTCTCTCCCATCATTTTAACTTTTTTATTATTAGGCATAAATGTTTTGCATACTGTTGGCATAACATTAATGAAGCATAATTTTATAAAGCAGTGTTATAAACGCATAATGATATTTACACATAATGTTCTTTGGAATAAAACAAACATGTTCACGGCTCAAGGGTGGCCCAAGGGCCACTCCCGCAGTTTAATCTAATCCAATTGAGTCCTGAACTTTTGCGCCAGGCGACCCCCCCTGTGACGGGTCAGGTCAGTGGCCCCGCCGCCTACCACTTTGCCAGTTGACCAAGCCCTGCTACTGAGCCCCCCGCCACGACAATGCGGATACCCACCGGTAAGGAATGAGTCTTATCCAAACCTAACTTACCATTCAACATAAAATTATTATTACGACAGAAAATATTATGCCATAAAAATTTATGCCAAAAAAAATTAGACCAAATGACAGACGGAGGCCACTTTGTGTAAGTATTGTTATATCACAGCCGCCATTCAGTTTTTTATACAAAAAACGTTTATTTCTATATTATCCGCCCCTTGCCCCTGACAGGTTGGGTTCGCTTGCCACGTTCTGTTTTAATATCACTCGTAGTGGCCGATAGCTGTCAGATAATTTCATACAAAATCTCACTTAAAATTAAAACCGGTTTTGTGAAACAAATTCAACAGGGCCTTGCCTAGCTACTGTTTCATGAGATAAGGTAGGTACTCAATAATTATTAGTTTTGCAGCGTTTGGTCTCCAGCCAAAATCTAGCTTGCTTTTACTTTTAAGTGGGAATCAGCCTAATTCATTGCTAAATTTTCTTGACCCAATAATAACTTCCCCTGATCCCTATCTTGGCTACACCTCATACTCTGAGTAATTCTTAGGGCCGGCGCTCACTGACGGCATGGCACGGAAAAGGATTTTTTCGTGGACAAATGATTTTCGACCTTGCCGCGGCTCGGCTAAGCACTTTTCAGCAAACCAAATAATTCTGCCGCTGCTTGCCGCAGCGTTCGTGTAAACATAAAGGAATTTAAGCGCTAGTCATTTAGTCATTTACATAAGGTTGAAAATCATTTGTGCACGAAAAAGTCCTTTGCCGTGCCATGCCGTCAGTAAGCGCCGGCCCTTTCTTAACACGTCCGGCAAAATTCCTCACACACTAAGGTAAATTATCTTATACTATAATTGCTAAAGTTTGGATAGATGTGTGTGTGTGGATTTATATATTACTCAGTCACGGCTGAACGGTTCTAGATAAATTTAGATATAGAGATAGATTATAGTCTGGAAGAAGCATGTTTTCATCCCGGTATAATGTTCTCCTGGGATAAAAATAACACTTTGCACGCAAGCGAAGCCGCTGGCAGAAGCTATAATATTATAGTATTATTGGAACAAGTCAAAGAGAATATAACCACTAGAGAGCTTATAGACCGATTTCTTCGAAGCACACGACTCACTACCGCGGGCCGGGAGACGAGGAAGAACGCGCGGCTGCAATTGGTCAGTTCAAAGTAAGTTGCGTAGGTATGGCTATCGTTAGGGTTGATCAACTCGATTAAGGGAAAATTGTCGATATCGATAAAATGGATTTTAACATTATTAAAAATACTCAATTAAAATCATATAAATATTATTTAATAAAAATCAATCAATTACAAATATAAATATGTGTGTCGGGGACATAGAGAAACAAAAAGTATTTTTCCAAATCGGTCAAGCCGTCTACGAGTAATCCGGGAACATAATACATTAGAAAATTCGACGAACTGAGAACACCCTCCTTTTTTTAAGTCGGTTAAAAGTAGATAGATATTTTTTCATACATTTTTTATTAAGTTTAATTTTATTATTATCGATATCGACTTCAGCTATTAAAAGTAACAGCACAGATATTTACGATAAAAATACAAAGGGAGAGAAAGGGATAGAAGCATTAGAATTGTCTAGTGAAAGAGCAAGACTTTTCCAAAAGACATCAACGCGGGACTCAAAATTGTGCTCGTTTACCCCATCCACCATTTTAACTAGATCCCTGCGGTGTCTCATAATCTGATTAAATTAAAAATAATTTTCGTACTGTTTACTTACCGATGAAAAGTTATGCCATCCTTTTTGTAACTAGATGTCTTGGCATGTTTCCCATACCCCTTTACGGCGCATGAAAAATGCCCATTTTTATGCGTTATAATTGCAATAAAAAGATAAAACAATTTGTATTTATTTAGCGTACATACAGGTCTAATAACTGGACACAACTAAAATGGTTACTAGTACCGAAGCCTTTACATAGGCGACAAAATACTAATAGTTTTCGAGCGTCGGGGCACTGTATGCGCCGTCAAGTGGTTATATCGTCGTTGGAACAAGTATAGTAAAAATGCCGAAAACCGTAAATCATTTGCTTGAGTTTATTCCTTGAACGAATATAAAAATTTTGAACAATACTCCTATAGAACTATAGGTAAGCTTAACTACTTGTCGCAACTGGCCATGTCGAAGTCGCGCTGTTGATCTCACAATTTGTCAATGCGCCTTTGAGGAAAATCCTTCCAGAATAAAAACAAGAAAATGTACGTAAATACTTTAATGATTGCCATATTCACACAGTCATACCATTATTTACAATCACAAATTGTACTTAACAACAAAATTGTGCTATATCATGCTATCTTATAGAAGAAAACATAAATTCTTGGGTAAATTAAACAAAAATAAAATATGGACAAAATCAAACAAATCTAAATAAATAACTAATTCCGCACATCATAAGTTCTTTTGTACTTTTCTATGACCTACCTTACATATTAGTCCCGCCTATAAATCTTAACATTTAACTTGAATTACATTGGAAAACCTATGATGTAGGCATATTGAAAGAAATCCCTGATGTTGAATGTTGGACAATATTGACTAGGAAACACTACATTTACACCTGGTTTCTGAAAGGACAAACCAAGTAAAGTTCTCGCGAAACTTTTTGGTCGCCTTGAAGTTGGTTTTCCAATGCGCAAGGCGCGGCCGCGGTGCTGTTTTTAACCGCCTTCAAAAAAAGGAGGAGGTCCTCAATTCGTCAGTTTTTTATTTTTTTATTATTTATGTTCCCCGATTACTCAAAGACGCCTGGACAGATTTGGAAAATTCTTCTTTTGTTTGAAAGGGTATACTGCCCAGGTGGTCCCATAGTAGTCAGGTCAGGATCTGATGATGGGATCCTGGAGAAATCGAGGGAAATCCTCAAATATTACAGGCATATATATAGTGATTTTGGTATTTTCATCAACAATGCAATCATTTGCACTCAAAAAGTATCAAGTATCTGATGAAAATGGTACCATCGAACTGATGATGATGAAGCCGGAAGGTAGGCACTGGAACTCCGAATTCAAACAATGAATCCTAGCCATGTTTGGGCTTATTGGAATCGTCATGAGATGTATTTAGCTATAAATGATTTTCATGTTAATTGGAGGTACCTACCAAAACCAAAAAGAGATAAATAAAAAACTTTTTAACAAAAAAATCTCACCGACGTCCAAAACAAAAAACTTCAAAGCGAAAAATAACTTTCTTTTCCGAAGTCTGTGTCGAAACACCGAAAACCGTAGGTACCAAAGACGCCGACTTCGGAAAAGAAAGTTATTTTTCGCTTTGAAGTGTTTTGTTTTGGAAGTCGGTTAAATTTTTTTGTTAAAAAGTTTTTGTAGGGGAATATAAACTGCAGCTATTGCAGCCAACTTCAGGGCGGCCAAGAAGTTTGGCGAGATCTCTTTTTTTTTTCCAAAATTGTACTTTGTCTAGCTGCAATCGGCTGACTGAGTGACCCAGGTTAGATATGACTGTCATACACATTTTGGCGTTACTTAACCTTACAGAAATCAAGTGCTCGTTGCCTACAGATATAAAACTGAAAGAAGTCTTTACATTTCTAAGATTTTAAACACCGATAAATACTAACGTCGTCATCTATGTAGTAACCCTGCGCAGGAATATATAATATTGTACTTTTAACGAATTTACATTACAGAGGACAAGTTAAATTACATTTATTTTACAAAACTTACATTTAGAAAAGTTTTGGTAAGGTTCTTAAACATATTTCACTCGGACTAGAATAGGTTTCGTTTGACTTGATTTAGACTAGAATAAATAATAAATAGGTTGCTGTAACAAACATAAGATAAATTAAACATAAACAACAAATGTACACAACAAACTCGCATCAATAAAATTACAGGAATGTATGTATATGAATATTAGGTTACGTATAATTTATATCAAACTCCTTGCACGTCGCTTTGAATACTTCTACCGCACAAGAAATTATCTAATACAAAATAAACGCGACTGGTATATATTGCACAAATCTGTTCCCTTCCCACATATCGTAGATTTGCATCTAAAATAAATTAGTCTTATTTTTCATATCAATAAATAAATAAGTTACATACCTACATCGAAATAATTAAAATAATTTAAATCCCATTTCATGGCAAAATTTTAAGCCTAATAATGGAAAATTTATTCCTAGAATTCAAAGTCACTCCGAAATCACTGGACAACATTGCTATACATGGTGTTCCGGCCGGCCCGTACTCAGAACGTCCAACTTGAAACGCAGAGAATGTAGCGCGGTAGTTGAGCCAAAGGCGACTTTAGTTTATTAAATTCTGTTTGGACTTCATTATTTGACAGGAACGCTAGAGTCCATTAAACTAGAATAACAATAACAGCTGAGAGCTACCCTCGCCTTCCGAGCTGCGTGGTGCATTGGAGTCGCCACCTTTGGTGTGTATTAATGATTAAGTTTTCTTTTTTTTTTAACGCATTTGGATTTGCGTGTGAAGTCATTTATTTGTAGTTTGAGTTGGTTGTGTTGCGGGGTGTGTAGTCGGTGCTATGCGTCGTCGCTCATCAGTTCGGGGCAGTCCGAGGCTTCGTCCGGCGGCGGGCTGTTCGCCACCAGGGATAGTAGCTAGGAATCTGTGACGACCGCATCACGCTCGGCTTTAACCTGCTGTAATAACAACAAAATTATAAGTATCGGAATAAGGTCGCTGTAATATTTCAATAATTGTTATCAGTTTTAATGATAACATAAATGATAACGTAGTAGTACCGTATAGCATGGCCTGGATAAGTGATAGCAAATTACGATTGTAAACTCTGTAAATAGAGATAAGCTAGGAATCAAGATTAAAGAATACACGATTGCGGACAGTGTAGATAGATTCTTGAAACAATGACAAAATATAAGGGAAATGTTGTTACTGGCCGCAAACATGGAATTCCCAGTCAGCAACATTGAGTTTGCAGAGTTGCCACCACCTTAGAATGAGGCGCTCGCAAATTTTTTGTCACATCGTCATTGGTAGGATTTTAACATAACAAGAGTTTTCGACTCTTGAGAAACTTCTTATGTGGCAACTCTTTTATCGCCAACTCCCAAAGTGTGTGGTACTGACCATAGCCTTGCTCAGCACGGTGGCGTCCTTAAGACTGAGCACCTGCAGCACCTGCGCGCCCTCGCCGCCCTGCAGCATGACCTGCGCCACGCCGCCGCCCATCGAGATGGCCTCCAGCCCCTCGCCGTTCTGTTCCACCTGGTGTTGAAACTTTAACGTACATTACACAGCGCTTTTAGCTAGTTAATTGTTTCTTATTAGACCGTGGCTACTGTAGATCTGTGACGGATTTAAATTGAAGACGCCTACCATCATGATTAAATAAGGGCGAAAACGAATTAGTTCAGTCGAAATCAACATCAAAATCGTAAAGCTTGATGAGTTTATAGTATTTTTTTGGACCAGTGAGGGTAGTCTAATTTGAAACTTCGAAAAACGTGTGCTCTCGGCACTGAAAAACACCTAGTTTGTGACTTAGAGCAAAAAGTAAAAAAGTCCAAAAATATTCTCGTGGGTGTTGAGCACCCGTTTTTCGAAATTGCAAATTTGAATTACCTACCCTAACTAGCGTAAACAAAAAACAAAAAATCCAGAACCACGTCAAGCTTTGCGATTTTACCCATTTTTAATGTAGATTTCTGAAGAACAGAGAAATATTAGAGACAAGAACCGCTGTTTAAATTAAAATGACAGGGATATCTACAATTGACAAAATTTGAACAATTTACAAACATTTTATTTATACCTAAGTGTTTTTAAATAGAGATTGATTCTTAAATTTTCTATACACATTGGCAGGCCAATACAAACCTCGATATCTAGTAAAACATATGAGAACGCTTTATTCTTTACGTAGGTCAGTAATTGGACTACCATCATGTAACGAGGTCTACCTATCGGGAGCCTATTTTTCAACTGGTTGAAGAAAACTGAAACGACTGTGATGTGGTTAAATTTTGTTTGCATGGAACTTAAATAACAAAAGAGGGATCCGAACGGTTTCGTTCGGATCTGCACGCAAGGAGTATATAGCAAATCGGCTACCAATATAACTTAATTGCTTCACGGTCGCTTCAATTTCCTTTGACATATAGCAGAATGCGGTCCGACGCTCGTCGGTCGGTGTAAAGGTTTGTTTACATCTACAGATATTGTGCGTGCCAGTCAAAATAATATTCTTTGAAACAGTATTATGTATATTTATGACTGTATTTACATGTACCTATAGTAAAACGGCCACGCAGACGCCGACAGGAAACGCGATTGGTGAAGAGAATATTTTGTCTGTGCGGTTCATGTCTGTACGTGTCGGTTAGTTTCAGATTCATTTAAAATTGAACTTAATGATAAAAAAAACATCAATAGGTCCGTTATGGAACGGTTAATGGTACTTGTGGCAACGAAGGATCGGAACCGTGAAGACATCTTTTCTTCTTTTGTCCGTAATGGTTAAAGAAAAACTTGGAAAGGAACTTGCTAACGACGGTGTCTGTCGATGTCGACACGGCACTCTTCTGGCACGCTAGATGTAAATGCAAGATATTTCGATGTCTGCCGCGCTTAATGTCTGTAGATGTAAAGGAACCTTAATTCGTTTTTAAAATCAAAATCAAGCAGTAAATTAAATAGAAACTCAAAAAAATACACACCTGTCATGCCGACACACAGTGATCAAGCGTCGCTCGTGCAAATAAAACAACACGGTACATTCACGTATTTTAATACGGCAGCACTCGCACAAGCAAGTAAAAGAAAACCATTCCTACTCTGATGCAACACTGATTATACCAAACGCCAATGTCAATGGTAGCCAAGGTCAGAAAATAGGAGCAGGACAAAATGAGACTTGTTAAAGTTTTAAAACGTTCCAATCGTTCGACAGCATTAAAAGATGGTCACATTTCTGATTCATTGATAACGATATTTGAATAGTATGGCCTCGGTCACTCATATTGAAAGTCATATCTATCATCACGGGCGCGGGGAGGGGTGTGCACTTGCACGCTTCTGGGTTTTAATAGAATATACCAAAACATGAAACACTCCGAGACGAGGTTCTGCAATTTTCGAGGTCGCTTTGCTCGCTCTTGAATTCTTATTTATGCCTCTCACTTTGCTTAAGTCGACAAGTTAGTTTTGTCTCTGCACACATGGCCAAAAAGAAACCATCCTATTCGAGGCGGAGTGCTGAACTGCTGAAGATGCACCCCAGGAAATAGGCCTGCTGGCCCATAACTATCATAGATATGGGCCATACATGCGGGATGTGCAAGCAAAGTATAGATTATCAGGACTACTATTCTATATTTTTTTACGGCAAGCAAAGCCATTTTCATTATCCTGCTCTCACGTTTCATGACCACATCTGCCGTGAATCTTGATGTTTGGTATAGTTTAATACTGAATCAAATAAATGATGACTTTATCGGTGTTGCATTAGAGTACATTATAACAATACTAAAACACAAAACATAACAAGCTTCAACTGAAAATAAAATGTACAAGGCGTGCCTCAGAAATTGTACTTTTGGTAAATATACAGACTGTAAAAGTATCCCTATACAATAACTTACACAAGGTAAAAGCCAATGCAGACATATTCTGAGGCACAAAACATAACAAAATAAGGTATGAACTGAAAATAAAGATTTCAATATGTGATGTACTAACCCCGAGTTTCCCAGCTCAAATTATCGAAAAATCTATGTGACAAATAGTCAAGCACGCGTTATTTGCTGTCATTGGTTGAATGAATTTTCAACAGCCGATCACAGCAGATAACGTGCTTGATAATTTGTCACATTAATTCTGCGATAATTTTGAGTTGGGAAACTCGAGGTTACTGCGTTATCTTTGGCACGCTATTATTATGGCAGTGTTATGGCAAATTGCAATAAATACACATTTAAGACTCTATGAAATATTTTCAGTCATATAATACAGTCAAACTTTCATAGACAGTCAACGTCAATTAAATATGTTTCTATTTAAAAATCATCCAACATAAAACAAACTTTTTCGTTACTTTATAAAAAAGAAAATATAGTGCTGATGAAAACACTCGGTTAAATTTCGATCGTTTGAATCCCGCAGCGAAATGATTTTGTCTTGGTAATACAATTGGTTTATGAAATAAATAAACACAAGAATCAAGAAATCGCAGATTCACAATTTGTGAAAAACAAAACTCGAAAGTGACGTCGTACAAATAGTAACCGGCGAAAAGAATAGTGCCCGGCACGTAAGTTGGCAAGGTTTTGGCGTTGTGGGGGTAAGTTCGCGCATATTCCGCGAACTGACCAACCAACATATAGAGCGAACGGAACCTGGAAGGGACATGACTGATGGTCAGTCGATACTTGTGTCAACTGAGCAACCAATCGTGCGCTCGGAACGGTCCTAAACGTTCCCCGCGCCCTACTTTACTACCTAAAAACCGACTTCTGCACATCTAACGACTCTTGCCAACTTACGTGCCGGGGATTATAACCAGCGAACCAACGAAAACGCGATCCGGGCGGGCCAACGGCAACGTTCCGCGCGGTTATACTCGCGGCTCACTCAATACCTATGTTACGTCTAGGGAATATATTTAATACTATTCGTTCGCCAAGCTTTCGATTTGATGAATATATTTTTTTGCTTTTTCAAAACAAAATATTTTGATTTTATCTTTACAAATCGATACTGTTTCATGCACCGGATCGACCCTCCACGGGATTAAAACGATCAAAATGTGACGGTTGTCCATGGTTATTTAATTTAGCGTAATTTTGTTTTACACAATTTTGCTAGCATAACAAACTAGCTCAACTTTACACAAAATTAAATTACAAATAACTTTACAAGTTAGATATATTTACAAATTCAGCATAAAAAAGTAGGCAACGAAATATAATGCGGAATAAAACAAGCACTATGTGCAATGAAAAAACGTGAATAAATTAATACTAAGCCTAGTATCGCAGTTGGTAAATACGCTTTCAAATTCACTGGGTTTCCCAAAGGATAAAACTAATACACATCTGCTAATGTTAGGCATTATTATAAATAGCAGAAACAAGGTGACTAGGAATCATTTTAAAACGTATTTACCAAATAAAAGGCAATAAATAAAAGATACCATTACACGAAAATCATGCATATTTGGCAGTAGCTAGCTCTCTAAACATTACACTTTGGTAACAACAAATTTAACACACACACACACGTCAATTTAAAAATAAAATCTTTGTCTGTAAAGCAGGATAAAAATATACTATCAATTTCACAAAGTCTGACATAAAGAAAAAAGTAATTTATCTAAATTTTATCATAATTCGTCATAAAATTGTCTCTATAGTTTTTATAGAACATTTTGTACTTGCATAATAAAATTGTCACTAAGCAACGGCCTTGTCCTACTTAAAACTGAAGACAACACCAACAGACTGGCAGAAATAAGGCCTTACATAATTACAACGTGTAGATACTGAAAAGGCCCATTGTCAATCTTATCAAGACTTTACCTAAAAGTCTTCCTTCAGGAAAGAATTGGACTAAATTATAAACAATAAAAGCTTATTAAGCACTCGAGATCGACAAACATACTCATCTGTCTTCTATTTATAAAAATATCACAAGTCTCTAGGACTTCTTATTTATCAAGAAACTCAAATGGCACTCATTCTCGAACTAAGTTCCGACATCACTTTATCTTTAATTTATTTATATTTTATATTATACGCTCTCTCTTTTGGTAGATATATTTTGGCAGCATGTTTTAATATATTGCAACAGTGGACGAATTTTTTGGACTATCTTAAAACTATCTATCAACGAAACTCAAATGGTACTCGTCCTCGAACTAAGTTCCAACAATACTTTATGTATAATTTATTTATATACTTTATATTCTCTCTCTTTGGGGTAAATATTAAACTTTGGCAGCATATTTTATAACATTGCAAAAGTGGACGAATTTTTGAACTAACTGTAAATAAATTATTATGTCCTCTGAATGTATTATTACAATAGTCGTGTTAATACTATCGTCATGATAAATTTATTATACCTATTTGACTTGAGACTTAGAATTTACAAAAGAAACATTACTGTCAAGGTTCTTTGGTGTAATTTTTCAGAGGAACTCAAGTTTTCATCAAATCATGTTGAACTTATAATTTATCGTTCTACATTCCACTTAAGACACCAAAACGAATATAGGAAAATAAAACTTGAAAATCGTGCTTGCTCATGCATTTAGGATTGCATCAAAGTTATTGATATCGAAGTGGCTGAGATGTGAACAGTAAAGTCTTTAACATCATTTCTCACTGCAAGAAACAAGTTTTATAAAGTACCTATTGGTAAAACCAATACCGAAAAAACTAATTCTGGAGTGTTAAGGACAAACTAAAACTTAACATGGCTTGTTAGGCCCGCTTGCGTCAGGCTAGTTTATTAACTCTGAATTAGTAGCTAACCCCGCGTTATTAATAAGACATTTATGTATGAAATATTTAAATTTAATCTCGTGTTAGCAACTAACTCTGAGTTAAATGGGCCTCATTAAACTACTATAGCGTAGAAAGCAAAAGTGTAAGGTAGTCTGGGCTAGAATATGGTCTAAGCGGTGACGTCATCGAGGTCGATGGGCTCCCGCTTGGGCCGCAGCCGCACCTGCACCAGCGGCGTCACGCACACGCCGCCCTCCTGCGTCTGCATGCTCGAGATCATCGACTGGTACACGGACGCCGACACTGGCACCGTGATCACTCCCGACACTGACACTGGGTAGGCTGGAATGTTACAATACAGAAACTTATACTCACAATACTGCACCAGTAATTAATTAAAGTTAAATATTATGTATTATTTCGAGCCAACAAAGAGTATTGTAATAAAATTAAATGCTATAATTTTTCTTTATCGAGTTTCAAAATAGGGTGACGCTGATGTCATTGGCTAACTCTGGTGGATGAGTATGTCTGCAAATATTTTGCAGTCAAGCACTCTCTCACTAAGAGTTCACCGTCGAATATTAAAAATAATTATATTTATTAGTCATTCTTGTACGGCATGTACCACTGCTATGGGCCCCGGCATGTAACTTGACAAGGTTTTGGTGCAGTGGGGGTAAGTTCGCGCTTAGTACGCGAACTAACCAATCACCATATAGAGCGAACGGAATGTGGACGCAACGCGATTGGTCAATCATTTGTGTCAAGTGATCAACCAATCGCGCGCTCGCTAAACGTTCCCCGCGCCCCGCGTCCGCGCGGGTAACAAAAGAGATCTAAAAAACGACTTGTGCGCATCTAACGACTCTTGCCAAATTACGTACCGACAACTATAGCTATTGGCATTTCTTTTCAACAGTATGTCTTTGCAGTTGTGAGCCATTCTTTTCGGTTGAAGTCAAGTTGATACCTGTTTCCGTCTTGGTCTGCCGCAATGTCGTCTCGGATTTAATGGATCCGAAAAAGTGTTTCTTTTGGCGCCTCCAAGCCCAATCCTCCTATTAATTATTATTATTAAGTAGTAATAGTTTGGATGGATGTTTTTTACTTAATCATGCCAGGACGGATTTGGATGAAATTTTGCACAGATATAGATTGAATAGCATAGGCTACTTTTTTAAATGGTAGTATGTTCCCATAGGATAGTTCCCGACACCCACAGGTGCGACGCCACTGGCAAAAATGAGTTAAGATTGAGTGGTTGTGTACCATGTCCGTCCTCCCCAGTGAGTATGATCTGTCCGTCGTGGTTGAGCGTGGCCTCGGCCACCGCGTTGAGGTCGACGGCCACCGCGCCCTCACCCTCCAGCGCCTGCAGGTGTGCGCCGCCCTCGCCAGAGTGGATCTGAAAGGGGGGAGAAACAAATAAAGAAACAACATCTTGCCAACCCAAACATCCAGCGAATAGCCATGGGAAAATTGGAACGCAGAATAAGCGCATTTACTTTACTATTCATCCAAATTAAAAAATCATGGCATGTGCTGCTTCTTATAGTGCTAACACACGGACGGAGTTAATCCGGCCGTAACATATCCGAGCGTGTGTAGAGTGTTCCGCCGGACATTATTATTATTAATTGAGTCCGTCTCGGTCCGCTTGTTTTCACATCGTATATGGTCTGCTCCGGCCGTCTGATAACACTCTTAATCGTGGCAGTGGGTCACACAATCTACAGAGAAAATTGGGATGCATGTACAGAACAAATATTTTCTTTATGTCCCGACGGAAAACTTCGTGTTTCGTCCGTCGTCGGTTTTCTATCAGTTGCCCTTTGCACTTGGTGCAGACCGGACGCTCTCAATCATCTTGGAAGTATATAAAGTGGCCAATACTCTTTAAACTTAATGTAATTAATTTAAAAAATGGGAGGAAAGCAGCTAAATGAAAATAGTTTTACAGCTCGTATACAGTTCACATGGCAATCAAAACAACAATAAAATACATAATTCTGAATTCAAATTATTATATAAGATAAATCTCATAATTGATAGACATGGATATTAGCATTCGTTTGTATTCGAAAATGCGATAATTGTCGAGAGAAATTAAGAAAATAGTTGTACCGTAAATGCATGTTTTTAAAATTAACAAATCATTAGATGAAATTGTTTGATCGCGGTATTTGACTTTGACTTTAAACTACACATCAAGAAATAAACGTGGCCACATATTGGGCCCCAACGAAAGAGTCGTAAAGAAGAAGATCAAGAAATATACAAACTTCCCTGTGTAAGTTTAATTTTATGAGGCAATATGTATTTTAGACCACCAAGTGGATGGGTAACAATTTTTTAATATTTATGTATGTCTAACCAACATTCAGATGTCAGCTCTGGTGCCCAGGCTATCTAGCCCAGCTACTCTGCTGACTTACAATAGAGATGATTCAATAATTATTCTATTTAGTCCGCCAGAAAGATTGTCAAAAAATATGTGGTACGTATTTTTTGCTATATTAAATCAATAAAAAATGACAAATATAAAGCGCATCAAAGTTCAGGAGTGGGGGCTTGGGACGTCACTTGTGTGTAAAGTGTAGTAAAACGTGTGATCACACGATATTTCTGCGCACTGTATTGTCGTTACTTTTGTTTACGTGATAAAAAAAACCGTCTAATATTTTTCACTAATCTACTAACGGACTGAAAAATTATTTTAATAATCGTCCCTATTGTTGTCACCACGGTCTTGTGGCGATGACAGAAGAATAAATAATTAGTATCCTGGTCTTTATCACCAGTCCTGCTACCTAGTTGACTAGGTAACATTGACACCACGGCCTAATATATCTGTTTCTCGCCCACCTGGTGGCTCTACCATAACATAGTGAATATTACCATACGTACTACTTGCGCAGTGGTGCCATCTGGCAGCGTGATGATGGGGTTGTTGGGGTCCACCTGGATGAGCGATACGCTGCCATCGGGGTTCGTGATTGTCTGAAGTACTGCGGGCGCGTACTGGGACATCTGTGGGATTTAGAAAATGGTATTCTTAGTCTTCTCCCTCTTCATGTCGATGATTCTTTGCACCTGTTTTAAATTTTCTTCGATCAATACTCAGTCACGTCGATAGCCTTAGCGCTGGGCTCGTATCGTGCATTTAGAGCAGGACAAGCTGGAGATGGGGCACTGTTTGTAGAGTGGTTCCGCAGTCGCATTGTGGCTGATTGGAGTACTTATTTATTGCATCAAAAAAAAACGGAAATTCAC
The DNA here is from genome assembly GCA_947562075.1 of Orthosia gracilis. Lineage (NCBI taxonomy): Eukaryota > Metazoa > Arthropoda > Insecta > Lepidoptera > Noctuidae > Orthosia > Orthosia gracilis. The sequence goes on from OX387264.1 coordinate 32,440,225, forward strand.
ACATTTTCAACACAATAATAAGTAAAGATACTTAAAATTAACAATCTCTCCAGAAAACATTTTTGTTAAGTTAAACCACAGAACATAAAAACTCCTTCTGTTCTGAGTTAAATTTTATCTGCAAGTGTCCAATGGCAACGGCTGGCTGTTCAATATTTATTTTTCGTAACTATCCAAAGTTCCAGACCGTTAAATACTTGACTAGAATATTTTTTTGCGCAATCAAGAGGATTGCGCTGTTCAAAAATGCATTGACATAGTTTTTACGGAATATAGTCATAATTCAGTGTTTGTAGATGCCAAGTTTTTATGCAGAATTCTCTGGGGAAGATTCCATTAAGATACAACACCATTTACAATACAGGTTTTTCATTGTGCGTAAGAGACAGATGTATACAAGCCATATACATCTGTCCTATAAGCACAATGGAAATAACCTTGCTCTAAAAGCTCATGGTAGCATTTTTAACTTAGCCAAAAGGCCGAGAAGCGATTACATTACTGTTTGCAGGCATTATTTTAACGTGTCAAAACTTTGTAAATAGAGAACACATTTAAAATCTTTAGCAGTGAATATCAACAGACAATTTTTACAAAAAAATTGCTCTTCACTAAAAGTTCCAGCTTTCTTATCTCTAAGCCACAGAACTGTTTAAAGCAGCCTCCACATAAAACGATAAATTTTGCCAAGTGCATCCAGGCACAGGAGAGACGTACAGGACCGTTCGATGTCACGATGTTCAGTACCGTAGTAGACGTCTAACGGCTGAAATGATAGTGATGAAGCGCCCGGTTGAAACGAAATCATATAAGCCCGTACATCAACATCAGCCAGCGTCATCTGGTCGATGCAGACTTGCTGTGACGTCAGCACCGCTTGCTGCTGCTGGTTGCTGCGGCCGGCGCCCGACGACGAGCCGCTGGACGAGTTGGTGCTCGCGTTCGGCATGCACGCCGATATCTATTTGTGTACGGGTGAGGGAGATTCAAGTGGTCGTCGAGATTTTACAAACAGATAGCCACACAAATTTCCGTAGATTTATATAGTCCAGAATACGGTGAGATTTTTATTTCGGTTATAGTAGAGAAATATGATGTATTATTATAAAATTAAAAGGGGTTACCATATCCAAGCAGCATTCCATATGAGATAGCATTAATAAACAGTAAATACAATTTAGAAACAATTCAAAAAGTAACTATAAAATTGATTTTGTAGAATAAGGTATTACGAAAGCTTCAGGGTAGTAGTTTCAGGAACAGTTCCAAAAATAATAATAATAATTGCTATTGCCTGTTCCCGAAAAAGGTGGACCTATATTTTTTATATGTTTAAATGTTTTTTATTTAGTTTTGTTTATTAAAAAATATTTAAAAATGTTGACAATAACATAATAAATTAAAAACAAAACGAAAAATTGGTATAATAGAAATAGGTACGAGAAAGTTTCACAGTGGTGGGTGTATTTGTCCTCCATTTCATTAACTCGATATTATAGAATAAACCCAAAACACAATCCATTTTTTTTCAAAATTTGTATAGTTTTAATTTTTTTGAGTTAAAACCATTTAGCTCAAAACAAAACTACTTTTACCTACAATGAAATTTGGTTTTCCTGAAGCAATTCCTAGTTGACAATGATATTTGACTTGCCATTGACGTTATAAAAATGAATGACGTGATAATCAAATAACAAGTTTATAACAAATAAATAACGTGGGCGTAACTTATTGTGTGCCGACCTGAATGTAGTAGTGACGCACTTTACGCCATCAGAGACCGATGACAAATGTTTTTATTCTCTAATAGACCAAATAGCTACTAATAAAACAATAGCTACAATGAGCAAAATATACAACTCTTTTACTTGAGTTGGCTACGTGCGTCACTTCTCACGTGATATGTGTATTATTTCATCCTTGCAATTATCATAGATATTTTATAAGTATCATAAATCAATGCCTGTGATCCCTGAAGAGCGAGGCAGAGGCCAACAGGAATATACCCACATTCCGCGTATTAATTCACGAAACAGGTAATCTAGCTTAGTTTGATATTACACTCAAGGGTAAAGTTATGATTAGGAACCCAAATGTTAATTAGGTAAATCAACTTAAGTTAATTAGTCTCTAACCTTGAATGTTCTAGTATAGGACGAACACGAGGTCGTCAGTTAGATTCCCCGTGTTGTCAAATTGTACAATCAAGTTGACGCACACGATAATGTTAATATGTTTGATTATTGCGATAATTTATTGTATTGTGTGTATGTTTATTGCTTTTAGGAGCCATTCAGGGACAATGACCTAAAATATTTACAACAAGAATCTTAATCTTGTATGTAAAAGTATTTTTTTATCAAAATTCGTATTCAGCAGCTATACAAAGTAAATCAGATTTTGTTCACCATGTTGGCTAGCGCTATATTAAGAAAGACATAATATGACGGCTAGAGTTTGTTTCTAGAATAACAGGTGAATTCAGCCTTTAAACTCCATTTGAAATAACATTACAAATTATAGCAACCCTTTTTTACATTCCGTTCAGCCGATTTTGAGTTCTATCCCGTAAATATAAGGATAGCATAATAAACCTGTTACCAAAACTAAATGTTAAATATAGCTGCCATTTGTCATATCACCAAGGCAATAGAAGTCAAAATCGGTTGAACGGGCAGTAATATGAGATTATTGAAATGTCTAATTTTATCTCAAATGGAGTATACATCGACCTATTATTTACAACCTGCTTTTCAGAAATGAATTAATTTTTCTCGGCTGCCACATTTGATGCCTTTTGGCTTTAGATAGCATCCTATGAATCCTAGTAATTTTTGATCATGTCGTACCTATTTGTACAAAATAAATAATAAATCGATAGATTTGATTTTGTGTTGACAAGTGGTAGACTTACAGGCTGTGTAGGAGGTCCCTTCTCATCGTCTTCAGTGAAAGCGGGCAATAGATCCTCCCGGCCGTGGTACTTGTAGCAGTTGATCACGATCTGACGCAGCGCGTGCGTCCACGACATCTGCAATCATAATACACCGAATAAATACAACGTTCACTGGTATAGACAGTACTAAGTAAGATATGAACTATGATATGATAAGTAAAACTGTCAACGTTAATTTGTTACCATGAGCTTGTAACTGCAAATGAGTTTCTCCTAGCCAGAGGTAGCCAGAAGTGAAAGCCTGTTATGTCAGGTGGGTCATTAAGTGGATAAAAAGCATCTGCCTGTCTACTCTCTTAATACCAGAAAATTTTGGTGTTGGCTTTTATTTGCAAGTCGAAAACTTCTCTAGAGATTCTGTGCATCATCGACACGCAGCGGTCGGCACACACAAGATGGACCAATGACTCCGTGTCTGACTCGGGGCACGGGAATCGGCTGGATGCTTGAGCATAAGGCCGGACGACAAATCGATGTTTGGGATGGGCGACAATCAGCAACTCTTCTAGCCGAATCTCGGTTGATAGTGTTTATGTAGGTATATATTGGGTCGTGTTACCTTTACCTTTTGCTTCTCGTCCTCGGTGCGCGCGTCCATGCGCACATTGGCCCACGGCAGGTCCTTGGGCCACCAGGGTGGACGGGTGGACTCACGGCCCCAGCCCGGCTTGCCACGGACTGGTGAAACGAAGTATGTCGTCAACTATTTGGTTCTACTACAGAAACATCGAATACTGTATGTTTTGCTGGATTCAAGGGACATATTAACTGGTAGAAACTGACTGGACTGACTGGTCTGTTGACTGGAGTCCGCTTCTGTACGTTTGTTTGCTTAAAGTATTAAATAAATATTGTGATAGAAATTTAGGCAGCCTGGTGATGTTTTCTAAAACGTAGAAACTAAATGCGGGCAGCACACGGCCGGTCGCTTCGATGATGCTTGGAGAAAGCGTATTATATCTTACAGCTGAATTATGATGTTCATTGAAGTTGTTTTGTAGTAATTGACTAGCTTAATCTACATTTTGGGTGATTGTTAATTCAGTAAGCAATTGTCTTCCGACTTTCTATTTTCCTCAGTCTGTTGCAATCTGACTTCTGAGCCCAATACTTTAAGTATAATAATAAAATATATAAATGAATGAAATGCTTGTACAACTCACCCATAGAATACTTGAGCATGAGCGGTATGAACGCCCTGAGCTGCGCCTGCGTCATCTTCTCCACGGGCGTGGGGATGCCGTCGATGATGAGCGGCGGCAGCTCGAACAGTGACGGGTCGTCCTGCGGCGGAGCCGGCGCCTGCGGGCCGCCGCCCAGCCCGAACTGACTCGTTATATACTTGATACTCATACGGGGACGGTGCGAGAGCAACACACAAGCGCAGCGCAGTTTGGACTTGGTTTGTTCAGCACGGTCAACATAATTGACCACCCGAAATGTCAATGTCACTCAGACTGTCAACCCTCGCTATTGGCTCACGAGGCTCGGGCGGATCGCCGCGCGGGTACCAGGAAGTCGAGTCGTTAAACATTTCAGGTGCTCAGTTATGTTAACCGAGTTATACTGAATTAATTTTCATAAGGCTTTAACATTCTGTCTTGAATGGGTTCAAGTCCCAACTATTAACGGGCGCTCGTGAAATGCAGCAACTATTTCGATATACAGGGATGAGTTTTTCAAGTGGGCTTGTATTGCCAAATCCGAAACCATGAGGAATAGCGAAAAGCACTCAAAGGAGTCACGAAACCGATTTTGATGAAAACTATAACTGCATCTATGGATTTTTGAAAATCAATATTCCTAGCCAGGAATCGAAACCGTTGATATTGAAAAAAAAAAAAAAACTGTATTATAACTGTCGCTAATAAGGATAAAATTCTGGGAAGTAATATCATATGGTAAACTTAAGGAAAGACCTAACATTTAACTAAATACTTTTTTTTTGTAGGAAATCCACGAAAACTCGTATCATGCAATTGATATCATGAAACAATCTTTTGAGAACATTCTAAACGGAATCAAAATTAATGTAATGCTGAACATAGTACAATTTCTTAAGTTGTCGAATACTGCTATTTAACAAAATATATATATATGGTCATCACTTCGTTACTTAAGGTCTAATAGAAGAGGTACTTAACGTAGGGAAAAATGTAGTATATATTGGTATTTGTTAGTAAAATATATGTATAATAAACATTATCACCTAATTTCAAGTTCATAGGTCAATGGGAAGTTAAAAAATTCTATGGAACGATTTTTTTTAAATATTTTTTCGTTCCTTTGTTTGCCAATATTTTTTAAAACAAAAAATACAGTATTTATCTACACAACGAGCTCTAAACAACGATATCCTACTCGATAGGGCAGGACAACATATTTTTTCCCTCCCCCTTTGCCTTTATGGGAACCCCCTTAAAAACATTAAAAAATATTTTTTGACAATTTGTATGGCTTTTGGTCAACAAGATGCTTATAGTGTGAAAATTTTTGAAGACTAGCTCGAACCGTTTGGCTGTAAAACCTGTGTGACAGACGACGGACAAACATACAGACAGACATGTGAGTGACAGCAATAGGATTCCGTTTTAAACCTTCGGGTACAGAACGCTAAAAATGAGACCTTTCGTTAAGTTTACCGCTGGTTTGCCATCAGTCAGAATTGGTTTCTTATTAGCGACACTATCGCATGGTGTTATAATACAGCACGTGTTTTTTTTTCAAAATCATTGTATTCGATTACTGGCTAGGAATATAGATTTTTCAAAAATTCAATGTTGCAGTTTTAGTTTTCATCAATATCGGTCTAGTGACTCCTTTGAATGTTTTTCGCTATTAATCAAAGTCTACTTGAAGGACTGGGTGAGTCCTATATATTCTATACTTCATACTTATACGGGACACGGTACACGTGCAAGACGCGAGCGCAACGCAATTGCGACTTTAGGGTCAAGTTCCAATGATTGACGAGCGCTTGTGTAATGCAGCTAATATTTTATGTGCTACATACACACACCATAACTTTTTAGTGCTAGCTTGTAAGTGTATCTTGTACCATACTAATACAACTTTTTAAGTATAGTACAATGTACACTATGCTTACAGCAGGGTTCCACATAAGTGGAGAAAGGAGATGGAACGTTAACAATCAACAGATTATTGTACTTTGTATTTATACGCAAAATTTTTGGTTGTTTGTGAAATCTCTCTGCTTTGGTGTTAACCTGGCCATATCCTCTGTAACAATGTTTACAATAGAGATAGCTTACGCTCCTGATAAGACTAAAAAGTGTATGATCTGTGTACAATTTAATTATCCCATAAATATTTTTATAAGAACATCCTCACAGTTTGCAAAATAAGTATTTAAATAGAAAAATGTTTATGGATATGATGTTGATTATTCAGAAATGCTTAGGGTTTTAGTTGTCTTAACAAAAAGTAGAGATCATTAATTCATCGATCCTTTTTTAATGTATGTTGGTAGAGCTTCAACAGAAGCTGTTTTATTCGGTTTGTGGCGACTGCCGAAACAAGAAAAGAATTCTCTACACCCCCCAACGTCAGAAAACCCATCATAAAAGGAACCTTACTGATAGCGCGACACAATTTTAATTGCATCCATAAAGCGCACGTAGGTTTTACGAGAATTTCAACTGCAAATCGGTCGAATTGCAACGGATTGCGTTTGTGAGAATGTTCCTGCAATTTCACTTAGTGAAAATCAACTCGAGCCATCACCCATCCAGCCATCGCTAAGGCCCCTTGTTATCTTAAAAACTACGAGTAAGTAGCTAACCCCGAATTATTAATGACAATTTTAATTTAACCTCGCGTTAGCAACTAACGCTAAGTTGCTCGCGCAAGTGGGCCTGAGAAACTCGGACATATACCGGGTGGGCAAAAAAACGTGGACCAAAAGAAACAGGGCTATAGTTGGGGTTATTTACAGTAGGTCAAGTACCAAAAATTATTTTCTTTTTTTACCTCAAATAACCTCAACTTTCGGCCTGTTTCGTTTGATCCACGATTTTTTGCGCACACTGTGTCCAAGAAGCCGACTTACCTGTTGAGCTAGCGCGTTCTCGAGCTCCTCCATGATCATGCAGCGCAGGTTGCGCACCACGTCCTCCAGCGGCTTGGCGCCGAACACGCGGTACGACGTGTTGGGCTTGCCCGGCGTGGCTACCAGCACCACAGCCTGTTGGCCTACCCGTGTCGCGAACTCTTCGATGGTTTGCTGTTAAAGAAAAAACATTGCTTTCTGGTTTGCTTTTATTACGTCTTTGTCTCGGAACCCTGAGGAAACATTTACAAGGCGTACTAGGGACCGAAGCTAACTCACTGACGTCTGAAGACGTTTTTAATTAACAAAAACAACCTCCGGCTGGTGCGAGACTATTAGCAGCAAATGAAAGCAAATATATAGGTTTGCGTGGTCACGCGGGCAAAGCCGCGCATAGAAGTTAGTCAAACATAAACTCGTTTGACCTAGGTCAGGGGTCGGTAAACCGTGACTCGCGAGTCGCAAGTTCTTTTAAAAACATTTGTAGCGTGCGGGATGCGAACTTTTACATTGTTTGTTGTTTAAGGAAATTAGTTTGTTGCTGAAGTTATTTTGTTGTCGATTTGGATGGAAGTAAATGAGGACTGAGGAATGAGTTGTGAACTACCATTGAGCTGATTGTGACGCGATGGCCTCCTTTTACAAAAAGTCGCCATCTTAATTTCGCTAGTCAGGCGCCACCTTTTCTGTATTGTAAACTGTAGGATAATTACAGGCTTTTTAAGTAATGAGCAGCACTAGGCAGCATCTAGGGGTCTTTAAGTCAAGAGTGAATAGGTTACTTCTAGGCAATCGTGCTTCACCGTCGACCACATCATCGCTTACCATCAGGTGAGATAGTGGTCAAGCGCGAGTCTATTGACAATAAAAAAAAAAACTTACTCTGAGTTTCCTAAGCAATCTATTCTGATGTCTCTTCCTGACGGATGGGTTGGTCTCGAAGGAGTGCGGCCGCTTGCGTTTTTTGGACGAAGCTATAGCGGCAGCCGCAGCCATGCCCACCGGACCTGTCGGGTGAACACATTTGTATATTTTGGAAAACACTCTACAAGCCCAGTAAAAAGTTTCTGACTTCTATTTGTTCGTCGTATCAATGATTCCAAAACGAAATACATTTTGTCCAAAATTCAGCTACGTCAACAGAATTTTCATTTGCCTCACAAAGTCTTTCAGAGTGTAGGTGTTCTTTTACAGAGAGCACGACAGGAGATGAAGCATTGTTTGGGACGCAGCATCGCAACTAAGTTGTGCCTGCAGTGATATTATATAATTATGAGCTATTTGGATTCGTAGTCGGTTAAGAGATTTTCAGATGGGCCATTGAAATGTTTGACAAAACTGAAATCGAACTTTTACGAAGGTCTGTGCTATTTATTTACTTGAATGTTTTGTCGCATTTCGAATTAATTAATTTCTTCTTACCTGAATGAGACAAAAGACTTTTGAGTCAAGTTAAAACACGTGTCGTATTTATGGACACGAAGACTGAGTCACCAAAGGCGTCAAATACTTAGTTAACTTCTCCTGTATGGCTTTACTCACGTGGGTTTTATCGACTAGTTTCTGATTTATCTATTATCATGTGCAGCCAACAAGGTAATACAGAATTTTACTAAAGACCTACTAGGGGCTCCTGGTATCAACTGTAGGCGTTCATTTGAAGTATTTGTATGCTGGCATCTAGTAGGTGTTCGATGAAAGTTTAAGTAAATGCGACGTAAGTTTTATTATACAAGCTTTTATTTAGTTAGTGTGTAATTGGTCGAAGCTTGCCAGTTGAATTTGAGTCACTTCCAGATTTCCGAATTAGCTGAAATTTGACACTTACGTTTATTTCTCGTGACGATTTAATTTTTAATAATTAAAATAATTATATTAAAAGAAATAAAAAAGTAAAATATTTATATAAATAAATAACGTGTGAAACACAAAAGCTTGTGATGAAAAGATCTAGTAGCGAAACATTTGAGCATCCTGGGAGTCTTTTAAGTCAAGAGTGAATAGGTTTATTTTAGACAAGCGTGCCTCATCGTCTACCACATCATAGCTTACCCTTACCATCAGGTGAGATAGTACGAGTCTATCAATAATAAAAAAATAAATTAAAATCTGTCAAAGCCTGGGGACATGACATATGCGTGACACCAAAAACAAAACTCACCAGCGGCGGCTAATTGCTTGGTAACCTCGTCACTCATGGCGTTCTTGATGAGGTCGGCGCTGTCATCGTAGTTGGAGCCGGCCGGCGAGGACGCGCAGTCGTCCTCGTCGTCCGACGCCCCGGACAGCCCGCAGCCGTCCACTTGTGACATGTCCTGCGAAATATATGAACTGTCAGCACACAAGAACGTGCCTGGTAATGTATCCATCCTATCGTTAGTGAGTTTACCATGAACTATGGACCTTCTGCAGGCCATACAAAATATAAACTCGTTTGACCTAGGTCAGGGGACGGTTAACCGTGACTCGCGAGTCGCAGAGTTTTTCTCAGCAATTGAACCATCATATTTATCGAACGATTTGGTCTCCAAAACAATACTATTATGAGTTGTTACATCTAGTTAAATATTTCCCAGAGCGTACAAATTGGTGTACAAATTCATGGACTCGAGAAATGCTATTCCGCGAACTCGCAGCGTATACTACGGCCAATACGGGTACGTCTGTCTGTTGCAAGTCTCTTCCTCTCGGGATTCAAAACAACGCTAAATTAGGTTATTGTTGGTATTTCGTTGCCTTCGAGGGAACTGAACTATTATATATGGATTATCTATATAGAATAGTAAATACAGAGAGTAAACGTGTGGGATGGGATATAAGGACATGTCAGGATTATGGCTGAATATGTGTGGTTTCAAGTTCCAATTTAACAAGGTCTGCTACAGTACTTGTTAGCACGACTCCGAATCAATACCAGTAGGTACTATGACGTAATGTACTCTGTCTTATGTACGACTAATATAAATAAACTTGTAACTGTACTCTTCTTACTTATTACAATTTCAGGATTACTTTTTCAGTTAAGTTCACTCCTAATTTTAAGGTTCCCCTAAGGTTTTCTCGTGAAATCACTAATAAGTTCTAGCAACTTGTAACTTTTTACCTTCAATTAAAGTTGGTAAGACTGGAAGCCATATTTGAATCCGATTTAAGACGTAGATGGTTCGCGAGTGGTTGCGACAGCTACTGTGTAATCATTGCTATCGATTTTCCTACTATAGGTAAATAAGCTGAATACGGCTAACAGACTTTCAAGGACGCTTTACAAGACGTGTCCAGTTGCTTTGGCCTTTTAACAATCAATGTTGGTTCACACACGCCGATGTTATTCTCTCGAAGCATATGAAGACAACGTGGTTAAAAGCTCAACTTATTTAAGTGGTTTTATTTGATCCAAAATGTCGTCGTGTTTTTATGGTTCTCATACAAATACTAGTTATAGTCAGCCAGAATCTAACTGCTGCTGGGAAAAGGCCTCATAACTTTCAGATATTTAGATTCAATACTAATGTGGACCACAGCCTGTTCGTTAGTCCAGCTTGTCCTGCCATTTTGTACGTTGTCCGCCTCGAAGCCATCCTGCGGAGTCAGAGGTTCACATAGTGGCCCCAAAGCTCACTTGGCATACAGCAGAAGTTGGCAGCTCGCATATGAAGATATAATGGGATCCAACGTGAAAATCGCCTGACTATGAAGCTCGACGAGTCCCAAAATTATTGACTTAAGTTTTCAATGAGAAAAATCGTCGCTTGTCTTACCTCCCCCTCCATATCCATCGACTCAGTGCTAACGGCAGAATTCATGACGTAGTCTGGGTCCTCTTCGTCCTGGCCTCCCACCTGACGAACCATTGGGCAGTAACTAGTGCGCCTGTGTCGCAGAGTGCTACAGCAACAGCAACGCGGGCGACGCTCTTCAACTGATGAGCTTTATTACCTGAATGATAAGGTTTAGTGTTATATGACTAAATATAAAGAAGTGTCTTCCAGCTGTCAGGTTGAGAATAGGTATGTTGGAACATCAAGCTTGTCAGCAGAGCATCAATCACAGAGTCATCAATGAGAGAGACAGCACCCTAAAAAACGATAATTTTTCTCAAGCCTTGGGCTATTGCAGAGTACGAACAATGTAATAAATCACTATGTTGCAGTCGTTCTTCTGCATACTCCTGCCATTCTTTCCTCAGATTCAAAGACAAGTCATCTAATTTTTATTAAGTTTATTGCAGCCTATGTAAGTATGTCTACACATTCAGGTTTCAAATAAGAAAATCACGTTTTGCTACTGTTATTTCATTGTTTTATTTTAATGTCTTTGCCTTGAAATTAATTATTAAGATAAGAGATTGCCGATGCACTCATATTGTAGTAAAATGCAGAGCCAGTTTCTTTTTGTTTACCCAGGGGATAGATTTAGACAGGTATTACTATTTTAATATAATGCCACCCTATGGCTGTCCCAGAGCAAGAAATAGGGCTCTTCTCATACAGAGAATGCATGAGCATTGCTCATCATACTAGATCAAGGTGGGTTTGGTGATTTCAGATTTATTTTGACTTTACCTATATCTGCCCAGGGCCCCATTCAAATGGTGCAGATGCATTGAAATTTTACTTAAATTACTCAATATAAAAAATTTGTCAACTTAAGGTAAAGTTTCAATGGGTGCTAGGCAGAAACAGATAAGTTCAGATTTCCTCACATCGTTTTCCTAACCAATGTCAGAGATTTCAAAGATACATTCAGAATGTACATATACAGAAGCTAAAACTCTCAGAATTCAAAACAATGTCTATGTGCAATAATCAATTGAATTACCAAGTTCAAGTTTCGTACATTATGTTTTGTGATATAATATTTTATGATTGAACAACAGTAGTTTCGTTTTACATAAACTAAACTACTGTTGTTCAAAATTTCTGTAAAGTAAACTTCTTCTGCAGGCTCGGCTTAGCTTAGGCACAGTTGCTCATCTTTCATTCTTGTGCATATTCTTATTAGCTATAAAAAATAATTATACTGTCCAAATTGTACAATTTTATGGAGAAATAACAAATATTTAATATTATAGTTTCCATAAAGAATGGTACAAACTTAATTTATGCCTAATAGTCATACCATTCTGTTTACATAGGAAAGGGCATGGCCTTGTAAGTGGTAGCAGACAGTAAAAAGTTCAACACTTGGCTTGTTGTTTTATTTCAGTCTTATTTACTTACATAAACTCTATGTATTCTCGTGAAATTTATTTGACATCCAAAATAAGATTTACTATTCCCAAACTATTACTTTGTTAGTTGCATAAGTCTAATAAAAAAAAAGTTTGTAAAAGAATTCATCCATTTTTCCAATTCTCACAGCTTGAGCAACAACATTAACATAATCCCCTCAAACAGATGTTTTGACTAAAATAAAATAATAAAAAGAACTCCTTTAGGGAATGTGAATGTAGCTTCCTTGAAGAAGGTTGAACATATCTGAAATATTATTTTGTATGTTAGATCAGAGATGACTAATCTCATTCTTCTTGCCAAAAAGCTGCCTGTTTTTTTTTTGTCTTTGTGTTATAAACTGTGTCTCTGATAAGTGGTTTCCACTGGTTACTTCAATGTTCCAGTATTATTAGCCTTCTACCCAGACTGCTCATAAAATATTTAAACAACCCTATTATCAACGCTCACATTATAAAGTTTGGACTGGAAAATCAATAGAGGTCAATGACTCCCCTCCTGACACCAATCTCACATCCCCCTGCTCTATATTGCTCAATTAGGAAGACCAAAATCTGTCCTACATATTTCATAAACCATCCCTGACCTTAAGTTTAGCTTTAATGTCTGTCTGGACTAAAAATAATGTTACTTGGTATATCTGTATCTATTGATTTTAATTTTAAGATTGGTCTACTTTTCAAATAATAAGAATGGCCATCTGTATTGATTTTGGATACAACATAGGCAAGACCTCAAGAAAATGTCGCCAATAAATTTACTTATTAAAATTTTCTGAATGGAGTCTATGAAGAGTCAGAATAAATTATCTTATTAGAATTTTACCTAGTTGGGCTGGATTTTGTCGAATATGTTAAAGGAAAACTGTCTTTTCAACCACAATTAAAGCGGAATCATCGTTTGGCGACCCCAAATGTACACAGGGAATAAGAAGTCGAAACTTTGAACTATTCTATTGTGTAGCCAGCTAGCTAGGAAAAATCAATACTCGAGCTTCCCACATCCCTCGAATCATGAGTAGAAAAACTACCACGGAGAGGCAAGAATACGATTCAAATGCACCATACTATGATAACAGGAATCCATTTTCATTTTCAGGTGCATATTTTAAACTGCAACTTACAATTTTCTGCCTTTTACGCGCGAATAAATGCAGTCGCAGACACCAATGACGCATTTTGTTTGATGTTTTGTTTATACGGTGCATGGTGCCCCGCGACGGGTCAGTTTCGAAGACGCATGACATGACGCAAGCTCTTTGCGGCGGCGTAAAGGATAAGCCAAAATGAATGGCCATCATGAAGGGGAGCCGCGCGTTCGAGCAGGCTCAGACAGAATCGTGAAACTACGGCTGCGTACGCACCTGCGTGATTTGAAGCACATTTTGCAATCCAATTAGAACTCTTGCGAACTTGCTGTGATGTAACCCGTCCAAAACAACACTTTTTAAGACATTTGCACTCGGCCAGACACTGAATTCACGAAATTTACGGAGTGCACGAGAGTCCCCGAAAAATTCGAGTCCTCCATTAGTATCGATCGGTAAGCGCGGTATGTGGACCGTATAAACTTCGTATCTAGGGGTCGCCATTTTGTACGAGTCTGCGCGTTGTGGTTTTCACATGGAAAGGGAAATCGCCCCTCTGCCTGAGGGGGGAAAGGATTCGTAGCTTTGTAAATAAATAAAAGCTTATTTCGTGAAAGATACTCACCGATTTTAGTAGCCAAATATCGCTATTTATTTTTTCAGGCGTTCTTAGTTGTTAGATGTTCAGGAAAATTTCCTAGTTTATTTTAGAAATTGATCATTTCACGTCATACTGTAGTGCCATCTAGTGAGTTTTTCAGTAATTGATTTGACGTTTCATGTTGTAAACAAGTGTTGTGAATTCGCATGTTGATTTTGTTATTTTCATAATATTTGAAGATTGCGTAACATATTTCCGCAAATATATAAAAGAAATAAGGTGAGTTGTTGTATTTCTTGTAATAAATATATGCAGTTATGATGTTTGAGGTTACTCGACATTAACCGTTCCATGACTGATAAAAAACAAATTAAAATTAAATGTTGGAAAACTATTTGGTTATCAGTTTAAAACGAAGTTTGGGCATGTAACATATCCCCTTTGTCTATTGCATGCCTGTATTAATAATTTTTTTATTTGCCAAAAAGACAGCTGTACTGGTTATTGGGTTCAATTAATACTGGTAGTGGTAGGTAAACAAAACAACAAATGAATAGGTACATAACATTATGTATTTTTTGTTAGCCTTAATTGTTTCCCCTTTTGTTCAAAGGTCTCTCTCATCTCTATTCCAAACTTTTCTTTCTGTTATTTGTCACAGACCCTGCCCTGCTGACCTATCCACAAGCGATGTAAAAATACATAGTAGAGGTTAGTCCTTAGATCATTAACATGCAGTTTCAATCCTTCACTTGAATGTGTATAAACAGGTCCCTTAGCAAGCATATTTAAACACCTTGTATGTTCACAATTATATTTTCTGCATAAATATTTTATTTCGACAATAATAAATTGGGCAGCTAATAAATCTCTGACTAAATATTCACATACATTTTGGGCATTTCATTTGTTCTCTTTAGTTGCAAACTCATTTGTTGAATCTTGTAGACTATTGCATACCCATTGTTTGTTCAATAATTTTCTATTCTCTATGCTTTGGTGGTTACTGGCTCAATCAAACTCAACTTTGGAGTAGTAAGTTATCATTTGTGTAAGTTTTTCATAGCTTTCAGATTTTTTGACAAGCTGTACCATACTACGGTTACCATACTAAGATTTTTTTGATTTTATAAAGCAAATAATTTGTGCTATGATTTTATTTTGTTAGTTTTTGTAACTTATTATGAGTTGTGTGGAATAAGAAAACCCTTAAATTGGCTTGAGGGCAGGAGTATGATGATGAGTTGTACTTGAGAATAAAAACAAGTTCAAAGAATATCTCTAATATTTTATATTATTTCATAATACTAAATCTAAATACATAAACTAGGTGGCGTAGAACTTAAGATCTAAATGACTAATTTATCAATGTTACAAGTTATTTATATTTTATTTTATATAAAATTAAAGAAATCACATCATTATTAAGTAGTTTCGTCAACTTTTGTTCTTATTTCATCGTGGCCTTTTGTATTCCCCAGACTCTTCTGACGATCCTGTAAAAAAAATATGGTTAAACTTTGCATCGTTCTTAAAGGTGTCAATGATTTGGGGAGGCAAATAATTTGAATTAAAGGTTTCACAGTTTTAAATCCACCATAGCCTTATACAGGGCTAGGTATATATGGGCCAATCAGTAAATCAACTAAATCAGTCAATGTTTCCAATCAGCAAAATCAGTAGTTCTCTCTAATCTAGTTTGTAGTCCTGTAATCTTTACACACCTGTGGACCAATAGGTCTTCCCCACCCTGCCTCACACATGACCCGCAAAATTTTTGACCTGGGAGGGACAGTGCCTAACAACAATACACAAACGTACCTGTAGACCTATGGCACCCACACGCCGCCACACACACACGCGCCCACGACACACACCGGCCATGCCGGCACGTGTGCGGCCCGGAGCACGACTCGCCTCGTCACGTAAAGTGTCTACACAAACGTACCTACCTGTAGAGTGTAGAACTATGGTACCACCCCCCTCTCCAACCTTCCTCGCTCGCACACGCGCCCGTCACGCAGCCCCCGTGCCGGCACATGTGCGGCCCGGAGCACGAATCGCCCCGACAAATGCAGTGTCCTACATTATACAGACGTACCTGTAGACCTATGGCACCACCGCCCCCTCCAGCCCGCCTCGCACACACACGCGCCCGCCACACAGCGGCCGTGCCGGCACGTGTGCGGCCCTGAGCACGATTCGCCCCGACACGTGCAGTCGCCCACACGGCGGCCCACCTCGCAGTGATTACCGCCCAGGCCAACCGGACAGCGACACTTGTTCACGCCTTTACAACGGCCGCCGTTTAGGCATGGGATCACGCATTTTGCTAGAAAGACATGAACACTGTTAAAAAAGTGGGATTAAGTGGGAGAATTTTTGTAAAAAGGGATTATTAAATGCTCAATCATAGGCTTAGCGAATTCTCAAGGGCCTAGTTAACAAATTGTTCACTTTAGTATTTTTATGTTAGGGGTTCAAAAGTGAATACATGCTTTCGTTAGAAAAGGATAGTTACTTACAAAATTCACAGCGCAATCCATAATACCCTTTTGGACATTCACAAGTGTCCTTCTGTATACACTTGCCTCCATTCAAACATTTCTGTGCACATATACCTGCAACAAAGATTCCCTTCAATAAAGTCTTGTATTTATCAGTTTCAGGAGTGAAGCAAGATGCTGCGAACACCGTTACTGCAACATATACGCTGCGCACACAGCACAGTGTCGTCAAGTGCTAGGCCGTATTGGAAGAAGAATCCACACGTAAGTAGACATTACAATTATTCTCTAGTCCATCACACTTGATTGTAAGATTTTTTTCTGCCCACCTAATTAGCTAAAACCGGTAGAAATCACCGTTGTCAGTCACCAGCAGTGGTGCCCCAGTCTGAACTCAGGTAGGCTTGCACTTTATACAATTTACTCGTAATTCATGAGATTTAAGATAGTGACAAAAAACAACGGACGTGCCTCACGTTGTTTTTGATATCGACGAACCCTCACTAGACAAAGAGATAAATATAAGAGGATACAATTAAATTTGTTATATAGTTCTCTTTGGCACTGACATCAAACATAATTATAAAACAATAAAATTCCCATTCCAGCTAGACTCAATCATCCGCGTGGACCATGCGGGCGAGCTGGGAGCAGACCGCATCTACGCTGGTCAAATGGCTGTGCTTGGCCGCACTGCGGAGGGACCACTCATCCAGCACATGTGGGATCAGGAGAAGAAGCATCGCGCTAAGTTCGAGGAGCTGATCAATGAATACAGGGTTAGGCCCACGGCGCTGATGCCCATATGGAATGTGGCTGGATTTGTGCTGGGCGCTGGTGAGTGTGGGATCTCTTTATTTGTTACCATCATCATCTCTGCAGAAAGACTACTATAGATAAGCCTGCCTCAAGCATCACTACCTCGACTGGTCTTATGCTTCTCTCATCCAGCGAATACCTGCAGTCTTGATCAGGTAACCGGTCAGCCTTGTGGTAGGACTTCCAATGCTATGCCTTCAGGTATAGTTGTTATCAACCCAAAATAGTGCAATATAGTTCGGTCATCCAGCATATGTGGGACCAGGACAAGAAGCATCGCGCCGATTAACAAGTACAGGGTCAGGCCAACGGTGTTGACGCCGATATGGAATGTGGCTGGATTTGTGTCGGGAGCTGGTGAGTGTTGGCTTTTTCTATTTATCATCATCCTTTCGGCAGAAGGACGTCCACTGCTGGTCATAGGCCTCCTCAAGCGTCACAGCGTGCTTTTTTGATTCAGTTGGTTGCGGCCTTTAGCGGATCATCGGTCCGTCTTGTGGGTGGCCTTTCGACGCTACGCCTTCAGGTATATTTGTCAGCAGTGTGTAAATGTGGGATCAGGAGAAGAAATGTCAGTACAACGGCGATGACGTGATCATCGAATGTGGATGTAGATTTTTTGAGTAGGAGGCTGGTAAGTTTATACAAATCACATATTTCTCACAGTGGTAATGGCATATAAGGGCCAAATATTGGGCTTAAAAAGCTTAAATTCCAGGACCATGAACTCGAAGTAAAAAAAAGAAGAAAGACTGAAGTTTAATCATCCAGGACAATGTGAAAGTTCTTTGAGCCTATCCAGCAATGCATCTTTCAATAAGTACTTTACCTTAGCAAAATTCGGAATTTGCTACATTGATCAAGTATGATAAACTCATCAGTGAGACATTTGGTGCCAGAATTGCGGACCAAACACAAATATAGGGCTTGCTTGACTACCAGTGTAAACATTATCAATACCAAAAAATATCGCGGCTTTTCTTTCTGCACACATTTACACACAACAAAATATTAATCCTACCCTTTATCAATTTCAGGCACAGCACTCCTGGGCAAGGAAGCAGCAATGGCATGCACAGTGGCCGTAGAAACCGTCATAGTAGACCACTACAACGACCAGCTCCGAGTTCTGATGGAGGACCCTAACATAGACAAGGAGATCCTGGAGACCATCACCAACTTCCGAAATGAGGAGCAGGAACACCATGACACGGGCATAAACCACGGAGCTGAACAGGCGCCGTTCTATAAGGCTATGACTGAAGTTATAAAGGCAGGATGTAAGGTTGCTATTGCTATTTCGAAACAGGTTTAGATTAGAAAGGATTTCGTGAATATGAAAGAAGAAATGGCTCCTGAATACGATTTTCACTGATGAATATCTAAAATAGAAACATCTTCGAAAATATTGCATGTGAGTACTAACAATAATTTAATTAATGTTACTCACAAGTGGGGTTTTGAAAATATACAGGGTCAATTAGATCCCACGAAAACATTTTCATGTAAAATGTTGCCAAGACGAGACTATATGGCTCACACTATCTAAGAGTTATCAGATCTCATGTAGAGCCAAGCTACACGCTTAACTCTACAAGCCCTAACTTCACAAACTCTACACCTAAGTTAAACTATGTGGCTTGACCATTTAGCTACCCGTGTCACGTGTTACCCATTTACTGGGTATTGGAAGTCAGATAGGCCTAGCTAGGTTCGATATAAAATACTAGTACTCAACTGCATCTGGTAAGACTGGAAGCTGACCTAAATTTTAGCTCGACATAATGCCATCGTCCAATCCAGTGAAAAACTACTGTAATCATTATGGATTGTTGTGACAGGACTCCCACGTCCCCCTACTGCCACCATCTTTTGTCGATATTGCGCCGGTGGGATCTCTGGCGAGGTCGAAATATGATACATAAATATAATAATGAGTGTAGCCATTGGTGGGAGCTTCGAACCCTGGGCCCGGCGGCGGCCCGATATGGCTAGCCAATACTCTGACTGCACTAACAGCTCCATCAGCTGACAGCAGGGGTAGAAATTTAGGTTCGCTTTAATATAATCTTCTAGTTCTATGACCTTGGATGTTTTATGTTTTCAAACTATCTTTCATCTTGTGCCAACTCGGTTAATTCGATGTACAACAGATACAACATTCTATATCGAATTAGTTTTATTTTTGTTGTTGAGTAGAAATGCTGTTTGACTTTAAGTAAATATTGTATCTTCAAAATGGCTGGAGTATAGATACCCGTGACCTGCGGAGAATCACTAGCTTATTTTATTTGATCCTGTATATTTGAGTTACTTCAACAAGATATTTTGTAGACAGGAGTATTTAATTGTTTGCTCAGAGCCTGAACTGCTAGGTAGTATAGTTTAGATCACTAGTAATAACTAATTAAATACAATCATGATTTTTACTAGTTCAACAGAACTCAGTTGATAATGTCGTCACATTAGGATGAGTTACAGACAGCAATAAAAGTCAATAACACTTTGGAGTATACAAAAAAAAAATGGAATATATCACATCACATAGAGCAGAATATCGAATATTTTTTGATAAATGTTATGTAAACAGTGTTAACAACCAACTTTCATTGCTGACCGTACTTATATTTATGTCGTGCCTCTAGAAAGCAAGTTTATGCACTTGCTTTATACACAGAGATTTTAGTTTCGGATAAAGTAGGCCTGTAATGTCTACTGTGTAAATTAGTGCAATAAAAAAACAACTATGCAATAATCGGAATTACGGGAAAAACGTGTTTAATATAGCATTTAAAATATCGACTCTCCTCCTCCTCTCTCTCAGAAGAAGAAGAAGAAGAAGAATATCGACTGAAATCATCGAATCGAAAATGTATTATTTCCTTAGCTGTTACTATAGTTACTGACCAAATACCATGAAGTCTAGAATTTTCACAAATCTAGACAACTTTTTACCGCTCCATTGTACCTACCCTTATTTTTATTAAAAGAATAAATTGTGTATTAAATACAGTTACTTTTTATCTCTTATTAATCTCCATAAAATTACTAACAACTGCTGATAAGTTTACTTTTATAGTTTATGCCGTGAATGGGTTTCAAGCAGCTGCTGGGATCTAGCTTAGGGCTGGGACAATAATATAATACAGGACTATACCTACTTACCAGCTTCTGATTTCAACCTACCTAGGGGTAAAGAAAAAAGAAATATTGTCGCTAATAGAGGAGGACCTTGTTATGTGGTCACACAGTTCCGTATGTGTTATTTAGGACACTAGTGTTTGTCCAAAATGTAAAAGATAGAATAATTTACTAAAGAGTACAAACCCACAACCACTACGGGCAATATAGCGCATATCATGAGCCCTACAGGATTTTAACATTTTTCTAGATGTCATCATCATATCAGCCGAAAGACTTCCACTGCTGGGCGTAGGCCTCTTTCAAGTGTCGCCACACTGATCGGTCCTGTGCGTTTTGCAACCACCGGGCGCCCGCAGCCTTTACCAGGTCATCGCTCCACCTAGAGGGAGGCCTTTAAACGCTGCGTCTGTACGCGGCCGCCACTCCAGAACTTTTCGGCCCCAACGGCCATCCGTTCTGCGAGCATGTGCCCTGCCGACTGTCACTTAAGTTTGGCAATTCTTCGGGCTATGTCGGTAAACCTGGTTCTCTTGCGGATCTCTACATTTCTGATTCGATCACGCAAGGATACTCCGAGCATGGCCCTCTATATTGCTCTTTGGGTGACTGTAAGCTTTCTGATGAGGCCCATTGTGAGCGACCTCGTCTCAGAGCCATAGGTTATCACTGTCAACACACACTGGTCATAGACTTTCGTCTTGGGACACTGCGGTTAGTTAGACGAGAAGATACCGCGCAACTTCCCGAACGCTGCCCAGCCGAGTCGGATTCGACGGTTGACCTCTTTCTCGAAGTTGGCCCTACCCAACTGGATTGTTTGTCCCAGGTAGACATAGCGTCCACAACTTCGAGTGGTTCACAATTTCGAGTGTAGTCTTTCTAGATGTGAACTTATATAATAAATATATTAAACCCACCTCCTTCACAGTTGCGTCCCTGGTAGCCAGGCGGACAGGAACACACGCCGGGCGCGGTACAGTTCCCTCCGTTCATACACTGCGGGTAGCATAGCGCAGTCCTACAGTCCTGTCCCATATATCCTTCGGGACATTGGCATATTTTCTCGTTATTGCACCATCCCTGGTTCGCACATTTTTTGTCACATTCTGGGTCTGGACCTGTAGGGTGGGGAAGAATGATTATGACATTAGGGCAAGAAAATATATACATTTTAATCTAAATTCAAAGATAAACTAAGCACTTGACAGATTTTGAATGCGCCTCTTTACACATTTTATTTTTAAATAGTCTCTGTATCAACACTTCTTCCCAGATAAAAGAGTAGGAGAAGGTGACGGTCAATAATGTTCAAAAAGTGCTTGATTCTGAATCTAATTTGAATTGATATAATAACTTGATTTCGAATCTATTATTGTGCTACTTTGTGAGTACTCGTAGAAACTTACTGACCTTAAAATGCAGCGTGTAAATGGCGTTAATGTTAATGAAAGACAACAAAACTAATGCGTTAAAATGAGAATGAATTGATGCAAACATATTATTTTTAATGATACCTTATAAATTGTATTAGTGAAAAGCAAGCATATGATACGAACCTAAAAAACGCAAATGCCGTGAGCAGAGGCACCGTAATCAGCCAGCCAGCATACTCGGAGGATCTCGGAAAACAACGCATTCGGTTAATAGGGCCTGGAGTATCGCAGGCTTCACGCACAGACAAACACATGAGCTTACATTAGTGCTAATGGTACAGCGATTGAATAAGAAAAAACTTGACTAGAGCGTAGATTACTGCTTTCGATTCTTTGATCGGGCACTGTTATTTAGTTTTTATAAAGGAATTCACATTACACACACTGAATCTGGTCCAGGTAAACACCAGTCAGGTTAGTAACACAATATGTAACTCAAGAACGGCTGGATCGATTTTTATTATCTTTGTTTTGTTGGATTTTTTACGCCCCAAATAACAGAATAAATATTAAAACATCGGAAAAAAAAAATTAAGGAAATGCATTTTCCGAATATGATTTTTTGTTTTTTATTTATTTATTTATTAACATGGGTAAATAAATATATAGATTGATCTGATTCTGAGACGGTACAAAGTTCGCCAAGTCAGTTTGAATATAATAAAATAATGAGTAGCTAATGAACTAATGCTGATAATTGCAGAGTAGGTTAGTTAGTAAGAATAAAAGTGGTGTTTAATTTTTCATACAGTCATAGACTAGATACCTACAGTTCAGAGTATTCTCAATATTTAATCCAAATTATAACCGAACGAAAGAAACCCACAACTGTTTCCTCTGTAAACTACCAATTGTTTAAGCATAAAATTCGAATAATTCATAATAAAATCGAATACAAAACGGTAATAAAACTGTCAATCGCTGTATTGTTCCGAACGTACGTATGGGCACAAACACTGAGGTGACATATTATGCTGCGAACGGTACATAATAGCTTGTGGTACAGCGCTCGCCCATAAATGTATTATTATTAGCGTAAGCATAACAATATGAGTTGGAAATAGATGAAATGCAATGTTTAGTGCTTCGGTTCTGGTACTCAAGTTTGCTACACATCGTTTTTTTAACTAAGCATGATAAATTTAATTAATAAGCTGAGGGACTCTAATAGACCTTTTGCAGTGTTTTTATAGAAGAAGTAGTATAAATTATTTATAAAATCAAGGTATAAGCGTTACGCCTGTGTTTTTGGTGCTGTTAAAATTCAGAATCAACTAAAGTTATTAGGTTAATTGATTAGTATCAAACAAAAACGTGCGATATTACAAGACAGCCACAAAATCACAGGCGTGTAAGTGTTAAAAATGCGTTGGCGATACAATACCTGTCCTTTCTAAATACACACCTCTCTGTGCGCATTCCTTCTTTAGGTGTAACCTTAATGGGGTGCCTTTTAGCGGCAACCCACGGCCATTTTTTAGCACTAGCCCAATTTCAAATGTGGCAACACCGCTGTTATTGCCCACACAGGGCAGAATTATACTGAACTCTGTGGAACAAAGTCGTTATTTATTTTTAGACATAATATTTACCTATTTGAGGACCGGATAGTGGTGTTGCTAAAAAGGGTAAACTGAACATTTCCTGGCAAAATTATTTAACCGACAAAAATATTTGTATGACCTAATGGCATAACGTTTTGAGTTGTCGACTAAGCCAATTTCGTGTTGGGATAGTGCGATAGTACAGTCAGCGCCAAAAACATACGACCGAACAAATTGCAAAATGATCGGAAGCTCGGACCAACAAACTATATCAATTAAATGAGACATACTTCAGAATGATTCCCTGATATGATCCAGTTGAGATAAAAAAAAATGTTGTTCTTGTGGTTGTAACAGTTTCTTCGTCCTTATATTTATTTCGCTGACTGTCGAATCTTTGAATTAAATTCAACACATAATCACAATTTCAAAGTTACCTTTAGATGTTTTAGGCACCCGTCCTCTTGTCTTTATTGACAATACAGGAGGCTTCAGTATCGTCAGGTCTGATGATGTCAGAATATCGAAGTCGTAGTAGTACCTCTTCTTCGACTTCCACGTAAAGTTTACATAGCCGACTTCCGAAGGTATGACTGGCAGTTTGTTTGAGAAGTTCGGGTCTAACACGTATGGGGATACGTGACCGTTTATTATTGCGAATACTTGCATTGATATACCTGGAAATGGAATAATTTAATCGGTTACAATAATTAAATAAAAATAATACCTAGGCATAAATGATGATTTTATAGGTAACTAGGTACACATATAAAAGGAAATTACCGATATTAGAGAATGTTATATTTTTATTATTGGGTATTTCTATGATTCACGTGATCTCATTTACCATATTACTATGTGTTAGCTAATTAATAAACTTTGAGGGTAAAAACCTTTTTAACAAAAAAATCAACCGCCGAAATAAAGAACCGCAAAACATTAAAAAAAAACATATTTTTATCTAGCATTCTGAGTTGGCACCAAACAAGCTAACATGCAAATTAGTCAATCTTCGTTGATTGTTTGTTTGGCGCCGCCTCAAAATGTGAGACTAAAAGGTTTTAATTTTTGAGGTCTTTTTTCGCTTTTCAGTTTACTTATGTTCAACAGAATCGATTCACAATTGAAAATTTAGTGGGAAAATTATTAATAATTCTGGTGGTGGGTGTGGGTTTAAGTTTAAAATTATTTAAATTCTTTGTACAAGTGGCTTAGCTGTATAGGAACCGATATACTTGTTCGAACCGCGTGACTGCAGTTGCTGTGAGACTTTTTGGGGTCGCAGATAATTTTGAAAGAGGGCTACCGCGGCCCTTGCACAAGCAACTGAAGGAACACGGGTGGGTTTTAGGCAGTAAAAATCTGAGACGCTCTTCCACTTCACACAGAGCGGGAGAAGTCATTGGATGATTGACCAACCAAAAAAAAAAAATATGTGTACCATCTTTCAATAAAAAAATATTTTTTGAAATCGGATCACTATAAAAAGTTATACATAAAAAATATACATATAGGTTTTTAAACTGTCATGGTCACTAACACTAACATTAACATTATAACCGGGATATTTACCATGTTTACTGTTCGTTTCGAGTTTCGGTAAATATCCCGGTTATAATGTTAAAAATATACATGTCGAATTGAGAACCTCCTTCTTTTTTTTTCATCCATATAATTATACAGGAGAATTAAATGAAGTACAAAGTATTTTTTATTTTACCGCAACGTCGCAACAAGTTGAATAATATTAAGAGCACAACAAATTTTAATTAAAGATTTAGCTACAAGCGACACAAGTGAACATTTCACTACTCATTTAAAAAAAAACTATTGTAATACAGTCGCTTGCCTGAGAGACAGAAGTTTGACTCTGGCAAACGGCACTGTTTTCCAGGTTTCTATCGATCGGCAAGTAATTGAGAAGTGAAGAGTCGATAACAAAGAGAGGCCGAGACTGTTCAAGAACTTTATACCGTTAAACATCCGGCATTGTCGGTCGTCGATCCACAGCGACAGGTCCAAGTGGTGCCTCATCTCAAGGTCCTTGTAGTCGAGAGCCAGCGACATTTTAGTGTTATGTAGCTATCAGACACTCACCGCTAGACATCCTGACTTGTCGCTCTTCGATCCACAGCCACAGGTCGGAGTGGTGCCTCGCCTCAGGGTCCTTGTAGTCGATAGAGCTAGCGACATGTTAGTGTTATGTAGCTAACAGACACTTACCGCTAAACATCCTGACTTGTCGCTCGTCGATCCACAGCGACAGTTCCGAGTGGTGCCTCGCCTCAAGGCCCTTGTAGTCGAGAGCCAGCGACATTTTAGTGTTATGTAGCTATCAGACACTCACCGCTAGACATCCTGACTTGTCGCTCTTCGATCCACAGCCACAGGTCGGAGTGGTGCCTCGCCTCAGGGTCCTTGTAGTCGAGAGAGCTAGCGACATGTTAGTGTTATGTAGCTAACAGACACTTACCGCTAAACATCCTGACTTGTCGCTCGTCGATCCACAGCCACAGGTCCGAGTGGTGCCTCGCCTCAAGGCCCTTGCAGTCGAGAGCCAGCGACATTTTAGTGTTATGTAGCTATCAGACACTCACCGCTAGACATCCTGACTTGTCGTTCTTCGATCCACAGCCACAGGTCGGAGTGGTGCCTCGCCTCAGGGTCCTTGTAGTCGAGAGAGCTAGCGACATGTTAGTGTTATGTAGCTAACAGACACTTACCGCTAAACATCCTGACTTGTCGCTCGTCGATCAACAGCGACAGGTCCGAGTGGTGCCTCGCCTCAGGGTCCTTGTAGTCGAGAGAGCTAGCGACATGTTAGTGTTATGTAGCTAACAGACACTTACCGCTAAACATCCTGACTTGTCGCTCGTCGATCCACAGCGACAGGTCCGAGTGGTGCCTCGCCTCAAGGCCCTTGTAGTCGAGAGCCGGCGACATTTTAGTGTTATGTAGCTATCAGACACTCACCGCTAGACATCCTGACTTGTCGCTCTTCGATCCACAGCCACAGGTCGGAATGGTGCCTCGCCTCAGGGTCCTTGTAGTCGAGAGAGCTAGCGACATGTTAGTGTTATGTAGCTAACAGACACTTACCGCTAAACATCCTGACTTGTCGCTCGTCGATCCACAGCGACAGGTCCGAGTGGTGCCTCGCCTCAAGGCCCTTGTAGTCGAGAGCCGGCGACATTTTAGTGTTATGTAGCTATCAGACACTCACCGCTAGACATCCTGACTTGTCGCTCTTCGATCCACAGCCACAGGTCGGAGTGGTGCCTCGCCTCAGGGTCCTTGTAGTCGAGAGAGCTAGCGACATGTTAGTGTTATGTAGCTAACAGACACTTACCGCTAAACATCCTGACTTGTCGCTCGTCGATCCACAGCGACAGGTCCGAGTGGTGCCTCGCCTCATGGCCCTTGTAGTCGAGAGCCAGCGACATTTTAGTATTATAGAGCTAATAGAAACTCACCCCTGAACATCCTGACTTCTCGTTCGTCGATCCACAGCGACAGATCGGAGTGGTGCATCGCCTCAGGGTCCTTGTAGTCGAGAGAGCTAGCGACATGTTAGTGTTATGTAGCTAACAGACACTTACCGCTAAACATCCTGACTTGTCGCTCGTCGATCCACAGCCACAGGTCCGAGTGGTGCCTCGCCTCAAGGCCCTTGTAGTCGAGAGCCGGCGACATTTTAGTGTTATGTAGCTATCAGACACTCACCGCTAGACATCCTGACTTGTCGCTCTTCGATCCACAGCCACAGGTCGGAGTGGTGCCTCGCCTCAGGGTCCTTGTAGTCGAGAGAGCTAGCGACATGTTAGAGTTATGTAGCTAACAGACACTTACCGCTCAACATCCTGACTTGTCGCTCGTCGATCCACAGCGACAGGTCCGAGTGGTGCCTCGCCTCATGGCCCTTGTAGTCGAGAGCCAGCGACATTTTAGTATTATAGAGCTAATAGAAACTCACCCCTGAACATCCTGACTTCTCGTTCGTCGATCCACAGCGACAGATCGGAGTGGTGCATCCCCTCAGGGTCCTTATAGTCGAGAGAGCCAGCGACATGTTAGTGTTATGTAGCTAACAGACACTTTCGGCTAAATATCCTGAAATGTCGCTCGTCGATCCACAGCGACAGGTCGGAGTGGTGCCTCACCTCAAGGTCCTTGTAGTCGCGGCGACCGGCGCCGAGAGCCAGCGACATGTTAGTGTTATGTAGCTAACATACCATCGATCCACAGCAAATGGTCGGAGTGGTGCCTCGCCTCAGGGTCCTTGTAGTCGAGAGCCAGCGACATGTTAGTGTTATGTAGCTAACAGACACTAACCGCTAAACATCCTGACTTGTCGCTCGTCGATCCACAGCGACAGGTCGGAGTGGTGCCTCGCCTCAGGGTCCTTGTAGTCGCGGCGACCGGCGCCGAGAGCCAGCGACATGGCTAGCGCTAGCCCGGCACACAGTCGAGCGCCCATCGAAGCCGATCGCCACATGCTGGGGACAGAATACTGGACTTTTAGGTGTGATAGAAATTAGGCGAAAAGATTTATATCTGTCGGAAGCACCGTCGAAGAGCCGATTCTGCCGCAATTCAAAGAAGGCTATCATTTCTACGACAGCGTTCAGACGTTTTGTGCGCGATTGTGTAAATAACAACACGTCGTGAAATAATAATTGGGAATTCCACATGGAATAAGGTCATCCTAATTTTCGTATACCTAGTGACACGTCACGTTTGTAGTCTTGGCATTTATCTCCACAGCTTCAATTCTTAGTAAACAAATACATCAGAACCGATACCACAAAAACTGAAACTTTAAAGTCTCGTACCGTACTAGACATCTTCTCAAAATCGAATTCTGATAGGTTGTTAACCCTTTATCGATACTTTAAAAGCTCAAAATCCTGATTTACTCAGCCTTGAATACAATAAAATAAAAGATGAACTGAACAAGTTATCGTATTTCATCATCACGATTAAAACTCAATAAAAAACCGAGTCGTAAACTCTGGATGAGTCCGGTCCCAACGTTAAAACCGAGTCGTTCCCGAGTGTCCAATTAACAGCACGACGGCTATCACCTAAAATATGTCATAATTCCATTAAAGCGGTCCAACGTGGACCTATAATAAGCGTGTAAGTGCCGTATAATTTGTTTGTCGACCATACAAAACTTCTCTTCGGCCACAAAGAAAAAAACAAAATTATCACAGTTAACATAATTGATTGAGACCGTTTGGGACGTGCTCCTACAATGGTATTATCGTGAGAAACGCCCGTCGAAACTAAAAAAAGCTACAACTTCATTAAATATCCCCTGTCAAAAAGTAATGTCTACTAGTTTTTTTACTCGCTCCCGGTGTCAAATTATACGTACAAAAGGTGTTAACAAAAAAGAAGAGTCCAATCGCTCTAGGAGTAGGGGTGCGCAACCATTTTGTCTACGTTGATGTTACAATTATTTGTGGAGCTAAAGACCTGCTCAAAAAGATAGATAAGAAGTGGTAGCTTATTTATACTAAACAAAGAGTAATCTAGACTAATATAATATACTTAACGGCTTACTAACATGCTTCTGTAAGTTATTGGAGACTATAAAATCTGATAGCCACTTTACTGCTACAAATAGAGCTTGCACTCGCACTTAATCACGTTCTACGAATTGAGTACCTGCCTATCAATAGATCACATTCCGGACAACTATTAATTGCCTTAGGATATTATCAAGATTTAGAGCAGGCACAAAAGATACAGATAGATAAAGGACACGACTACTTACTTACCCCGGCGCATTCAAGTTCCATTTATATAATAATAATGTTAGTCCTACTATTCTACTACTATCCTATCCTACTATCTATCCTACTAATATTATAAATGCGAAAGTTTGTGAGGATGGATGTATGTTTGTTACTCTTTCACGCAAAAAATACTAAACGGATTTAGATGAAACTTCAAAGTAATATAGGTTATACATCACAATAACACATAGGCTACAATTTACAATGATTATTTGTAATTTGATCATAATATAACAATAAATATAAAGTAAGTCGGAAAAAAAATCTGCCCTCTGAGAGTTATCTTCGCGTGCGCTGCCTAAACCGTTGGAGATACACAAATATAATGTACCGTAGGATTGTTTGTCTTAAATAGTTCTAAATAAAATTACTTGACAGCATATATCTACCTTTTATTTGGAAGCCACTATGGCCATAAAAATGAGAGATTCTTATGAAAATTGCAATAATGTAACCCAAAGTAGCAAAATGTTGTATATAAAATTCATTCTGTGGCGTGCGCTGAGAAAACTATTGATGATACATAAAAAATATGTACTTACTACATGATTAGATAGGGTAGGGAGAGTTGGGTAGGTAGGGTAGGGTAGAGTAGAGTAGGTAGGGCAGGGTAGAGTAGGTAGGGTAGGTAGAGTAGGGTAGGGTTGGTAGGTAGGTAGCCAATTGACGGGAACTAAGCCCCGGGGGTCAGCTAGTATTTTATATGTCGTTAGCTAAAAAGTAAAGAAAAATATAGTCGGACAAATTACGCTGTGCAAATTTACTCGTATAAACATACAATTTCGACTGACTTTTACTCCTAAATTTCAATAAAAATCTGAAACAGATTTCAGTAAGTAACCCAATAAATTGTGACTAATTCACAATCAAAACAAAGTAAAGTGCGTCTACGGCTTT
Organism: Orthosia gracilis; assembly: GCA_947562075.1. Classification (NCBI taxonomy): domain Eukaryota; kingdom Metazoa; phylum Arthropoda; class Insecta; order Lepidoptera; family Noctuidae; genus Orthosia; species Orthosia gracilis. The sequence goes on from OX387264.1 coordinate 32,470,317, forward strand.
TCTCATTTTGTTAAGGACAGGGGTGTTGCTAACCCTGTGTCAACAAATCTCATAACTAGGGGTAGCATTCAGTGACCCCTTGTGACTTGATATTTATTTTTATCACCCAATCAAATAGTACAAAGTTTACCAAACAAATGTTACGTGTTCTAGAAAAAATGCGTATTTACCTACATAAAATATTAAATAGGGCATCTTTATCGGAAGGTCACGTAATGTTTACAATTATTATTTAAAAAAAAACTAATGTTTCGGGCGCCATTTATCTAAATGTGTTTGTAACGAAATAACAATATTTATTTGCGTTGATAACCCCAAATTAGCGTGGTCCGGTATCTTGCATAAACATGATATTTACATGAATAATTAAAGTAAATTGATTAGCTTATTACAGTCTGTCTGCAGTTTGTCATACCACGTGCTTGGCATGATGCAGGTCAGAACAATGTTGTCAGAACACCATCTGACACTTAGATGACACCTAATCATCTGTTATCTGCAGAAAGTACCTACTACACTTTCACTATCACTTTCATTATCTATTTAGTATCCGTTTAAGATTAAAGTGGATCTCTTGTTAAAGGGCTGCTTTCAAGTTAGTGCGTGAACGTTACAAAACTAGTGTGAAATGCTTGCTTCAAACAAATTGAGCATCTTTAAATAACAGAAATCCGAAATAGTTTACAGACAATACAATTTTCTTAAATCTGATTTTAAAAAAGAAATTTTGCCACAAGACTACTATATTTTTTGTTATTTACCTACATAATTACAAATTTGTTAAATTATTTTCAATAATTAGATGAATCCAAATACTATTTAATTATTATTGCTCTTTGCCACAGCCTACAGGCATAACAGTAAATTAAACGACGGAGTTAGCTTTCGCAAACCAAAGGCACTACAAATATTTGCCTTGCTTACATATTGCATGCATGTCTGTGCATAAACAACGGTCATTAATATAATACAACAGCTCACCGTTATTTGAAAATTAAATATTGTATGAACTAGTAATCTATGTAAATCTAAAGTAATAATCTTAGTAAAATTGTTTGTTTGTGGAAGGTCATCTCTGGAAGTGCTGACAAACGAAAATTCTGTTCCCTACTGATAGCGCAAATAGGCATCATAATCATATCAGCCGAAATACGTTCACTGCTGGACATAGGCCTCCCATAGTGTCGCCACATTGACCGGTCCCGTGCGTCTCGCATCCAGCGGATCCACGCAACCTTCACCAGGCCATCGGTCCACCTAGTGGGAGGCCTTTCAACGCAACGTCTTCCTGTTCACGGACTAGGCATATGCTAGGTTATACAATGTGTCCGGACTCGTAGTAATAAAACTTTAAGGCCGTAAAATACACTTTTATCGATAAAACACCCAAAATAAGGGGTTTAATCCCTATATTTTTTCAATTATAAGGCAAAAATGTGTAGGGGTTCAAAAAGAACCCCCAACCCTAATTATATTATGTCCTAAAAAGGCAATAATAAAAATAAAATAATTGGCTTAGAGCTGTGATCCTTTTGTCATTGTGTAGACCAACTCAAAGGCTAACAAAAAAACCCAAAAAAAATTGCAGTAATTAAAAAAGTGCAATAAACCTTGTGAATTTACGTTTAAAGTATGTCTTTTATGGCTAAGTACAAAAATTTGAATATTTTGAGTGTTAGACGAATATTTTTTTAGATTATCTATCCTATGGCCGTAAAAATAACATTAAATGTTTGCCTCTGCGTGATCTAGGTCCAAGTTATGGTTGTTAGACTATGTGGATATCTTAAAAAGTCAAGTACTAAAATTCCTCTCTTTGAGGGTGTGGTAATTTCAGCCCTTTTATGCGGAGATTTTATCGTTAAAATTAATTGTATTTAACTGCCTTAAATTTCATTAATACATGTCGGACACATTGTATACCTTCTGCACGGAACCTGTGGGAAAGCCCATTGGAGTGAACTGCGAAAAAAAAGCAAATAGAATAACTACAATGATCTATACAAATCTATGCATACAAGTAAGTAAAATTGAAGTGTCTGTAGTAATATCAAAATAACAACGTTTTATTGAATGCATATGAAATTATATACGGTACTTATAACAAATTCGCAATTTTTAAGATTTTTGTCTGTCTGTCAGTCTGTTTGTGCCGGGTGGTCTCCAAAACGGCTGGACCAATTTTGACGGGACTTTCACCGGTAGATAGCTGATAAGGAGTATCATGGACATATAATTTTATATTGGAACAAAAATTAGGGTTCTGCGTAACAAAATAAAACCCTCAATTATTTTTTAGTTTTCCGGGTTTGTCGCGGTCGGCTAGTAAGTAAGTAAAATTGTTTGTAGGTGGTAATCTCTGTAAGTGCTGATATACGAAAGTTATGTTACATATTGATATAGCTGCACTATCGCTGAGCGCAAATAGGCTATTAGGCCTAGGCTACGTTATATACCTTCTGCAGGAAAAATCATAATATTATTATACACCTATATCAAATAAAACGTTAAATTTCGTATTTGGTACCTCTTGTTTTATCATTCTGCAACACTGGCTTTCGAAACGAAAGTTATTTTTGCACTTTTTATAGTGTTTTGCTTTGGAAGTCGGTTTACTTGTTTTTTTTTTTTTGTTTATTCCTGTTAGGCTCGCGTTTGACCACTATCTTACTTATCATTATCTTACTTTTAAGGGTTCCGTCCCCAAAAGGTAAAAATGGGACCCCATTACTAAGACTCCACGATCCGTCTGTCTGTCTGTCACCAGGCTGTATCTCATGAACCGTGATAGCTAGACAGTTGAAATTTTCACATTTGATGTATTTATGTTGCCGATTTAACAAAAAATACTAAAAACAGACTACAATAAATATTTAAGTGGGGCTCCCATACAAAAAACGTGTTTTTTTTGTTGTTTTTTGCGATAATGGCACGGAACCCTTCGTGCGCGAGTCCGACTCGCACTTGGCCGCTATTTTTTTTATTTTATATTTACATATCGATATGGTTTTATACACTGGATCGACCCTGCACGGGATTTGAATGACCAAAATTTAACGGTGTATAGGAACAATTTAATAATAATATTTAATAACAATATATTTTATATTTAACAATATATATTTTATATTTAACAATAATATATATAATATTTTACCTACCTTGGAGCAAAATAACTGTCTGAATTTAGAGCTGTCATCAAATTAAATCTAACACATTCTGGGTAATACCTTACCGCAAGCCAGCGAATCGGTATACCTTTTTGCGGTGGACCATAAATAGGCAGAGATATTATTAACTCCAAGTGTGAATTTATTAGTGACTCGACTGACGAACAAATTGACAGTCATTTAGGTCATTTTCGAGCATCGTAATAACCAAGAGCGTGTATGTACGCTTGTGAAACAACCATTATTGTCAAGATTTTAATTTATCGATTAACGTAACTACAAGTTAGTGTTATTGTTCCTCATCATCTCGACTCGGCGATGACTAGTTCAGATTGTGAAATGTGGTGAACACGTCTGAACAAACTAGGACATTATTTTTATTAAGATAGGTTGTTAAATCATATTCTAATGATTTTATCGTTTCAAGTAGGTTCAAAAATCTAAATATTTTATTTTCAATTAGGGCCTTCGTGGTTTTTTAATCGATTTTCAAAAAAAGAGGTTCGAGGTTCTCAATTCGACTAACAAAGAAATTTCAAAGATGTTTCAAAGAAATTTTAGTATATGAACCGATATTGATGATATTTTTTTTATTTCAAAACTGCTGCTTCTCATGGGGTCCCATTTAAATGATGAGGAATGATCAAGATCTGAAGAGTAGTTTTGGAGTTATCCGTAGTAATGCGTATTTTTCACGGTAATATAAGGTAACAAAAACCGGCCAAATGAATCACGTTTGTTGTATGGGAGCCTTAAGTCTGTATATTTATTTTATTCTGTTTTTAGTATTTGCTGTTATCTGTGAAAATTTCAACTGTCTAGCTGTTCATCACAGTTCATGACATACAGCCTGGTGACAGACGGACAGACAGACAGACGGATCGCGGAGTCTTAGTTGGGTCCCGTTTTTACCCTTTGGGTGCGGAACTCTAAAAATTAAATAGAAAAAAAAATAAACAGACTTCTAAAACAAAGCGCAAAATAAATTTCTTATCGGAAGTGGGTGTCAAAAACGAAATAAAATAGGAACCAAAGACACCGACGTCCAAAAAGAAAGTTATTTTTCGCTTTGTAGTGTTTTGTTTTGGAAGTCGGTTTGTTGAAAGATTTTTTTACATCTATTACACTGGTATAATTATAGTGTTTGTTAATAGGTTAAGTAGTTATATAGGAACAGAGTAGGCCCGACTACTAAGTTCAGGTTCTTAACAAAATCATAATACAAAACAGGATTCACTTTAATAAATTACAAAAAAATAAGTGGCATTTGCCCTGCAGTGAGACAGTTGCTGCCAATTTCAAATTAAAGCTAATTTTATTCAGGCTGGGTGCTCAATGCTCAATCTGGGATAAAAATAACGCTAAAAGGGTAACTTGTTAGTTCCGAGTGGTTCTGACGGACAGTTTCAGTGAGAGAGACGGGTGCATCCTGTGATAAGACGTGCGAATGACCGTGCTGTTCGCGAAACACCCGAATGTACTGTTGAAAACTGAGTTTTTTTGCAGAGTGGAATCTTTTAGGCTTGTATACTAGTTTTACTTTTAGTATACCGTTGCTCCGTTAATGTCTCTGTGTAGTTTGAGAATATCAACTATTAAAGCTCATTGGTGTCTATGTGGATGACTTAATATTTTTGCCTTCTAGAATTACTTTTAACCGACTTCATGATGATTAGACATCATGATGACAATATCGGACATGTTTTCTACTGTCATGCAGAAGATATTTTTTAAATTATTATCTTGTTATATTATTGTCAGGCTTAAGATAGGCGGTGCGGGGTACAAGTTCTTTCTAAAAAACTGATATAAAAATTTCATGCAACTTGACTGACCCAAAACTCATTCTTTACAGTGCGAAATAAACAAGCCCCAAACTCATTAATAACATGAAGTGGTATAATAAAAGAGTGTTGCCCAAAGATAGGGCACCTCTGGTGTGCACTTGTTAAGCTAACCGGCAGCGGTGAGCAGGCCAGTCGATACGATACCCGTTCAGGGAACAGGTAACAGCGTAAAAAGTAAAAAAATAAAGTCCGGCTGTCGGTCCGCGGCCGCCCCCGTCCGGCCAAGGAGTAAGGCGGTCTATTCATGGTGCGATTAAGAAGTCGCTCTAATAAAACACGTCAAATAAGAAATTAATTGATTTAATAAGACTCATAATTAAAAAAAAAAACGAGAAATATGATTCTAATTTCAAATTATCCGTAGAAAATTTTATTTAAGAATCTGCTAATAAGTGCTCAAATTAATAATAGGATTAAGAGGTTTATATGTATGAAAGGCCCTAAAAGGATGAAGTTGTTAATCTATGCTAGGTTAGGGCAATCCATTGCGTGGTCCCATTGAAATAGATTGGTAGTGAATTTTTTTTATATCTACAAAAATATTAAATCGTGATGAATATCATCAAATTGTCGAGTTTAGTAAATATTTAATATATGTAAATCGAAAGTCATTTCGAAGTTTGAAGCTTCATTGCGTTGATGGATTCATTTTGGAAATTATAATATAATACAGATGTAAATTTAAAGTTGACTTCAAGAATCGATTTCTGTCTAGGATCAAGATCATGCAAATTATGATCCTCAGTAAAAGCTCCACCATCTGGAAGCAATTAATCCTCTTAACAACATAACGATTAAAACATCGTTAAGTCCGAACCGAGCGGATGCAAAAAGACAGGGGAATAAATCGCAAACAGTTTTCGAGTAAATGGCAGGACTATTAAAACGGCAGCCTATCCATTTGATTTAACGATTACAACGTTGTCAGATAAATACATACTAGTAGTAGTATAAACGAGGAACTGTGTCTTGTCTGTCTGTAACGTTTTCACGACTAAACAGCATAACAGATTTTGTTGAAAATTTGGATAGCTGGATTCTAACATACGATCATAACATCTTTTAATCCCGATTAATAAGTTCAATTATAAATAAAAAGATTTTCACGCAAGCGAAGGCGCGGGAAGAAGCTATTAGATCATAAAGCCGGTTTTACAATTTTATCCTCACGAATCACAGTCGACAAGTAGCGTGTTTATAGCCAGCCTTAGCTCGGCCCATGGTGCACGGTGCATGTGCAGTGTACTCCTAACATATGATCCCATAGTTAGGACTCTATTAATAACACCCCGTGATGTTTACATTTGCCAGATAGCAATGTTTACTTTTTTATGCTTTCTTTAATCTCCCGTTTTTTCAACGCACCTTTTTAACAATGTTCAGGAGTTTTATCTTGAGTAATCCTAAGATTAATATCATCCCAAATTCAATTAAATAACTAATTAGAAACACAGTAATTAGTCAACATTAGTACATATGTGGGTAATTAATGATGATCGCCACTCGAATTCCGAATCGATTAAACAATTAAGTTTTAAGTGGGATCAACGATCTTTTATTTACCGACCTCTGTCATCCTGGATGATTTCGCGATATGATAAAGTTTATAAGAACGGTCTTATCTCACCTGTTATTAACGGAGTGTTCCTATTAAAATAAAATTGCAGCACGCACGTTCATAATTTTAAAAGTCACTTCACAACTCGCGAACTCGATCGTCTCGTTTGACAACAAATACGAATCGTTCGATGATGTCCCGCCTTGGCGACGGTCCGACACAGACTGCCTACAAACTGGCTCTTTACTCAGTCAATACACAGCTTTGTTTTGCGCTTCAAAAAGTTCCACCACAAAGGATTTTGGACTTAACTTTTGATAAAATAGAAGTGACGCGGCCAGCCCCATATGGTTTGTCTGATAGCTCTTCGATATAATTTACGATCACTATTTATTTTGCATGTTATTGATAGCAAATCATCCGCAGACGTGGGATGCTTTACAATCAGCTTATATACAATGTTATGGTCAGTCAAATTTAGCATCTGTTGATTAGATTAACTGCTGCTGTTCAAAGTTGATGGCGCGTTTTATCAATAAATCTTGTGGACTCTGACTGGATTAGCACATGCTAAAGGAACGATGCGACTGTAAATTATGGATGAAGGGTCCAGAAGCAAAAAGTTTCATTGCTAGTATGAATAAATATTCATCATAATTGTTGACTGACGTATATTCGTAAGCTCCTTTTATGAAGTCAAAAGGTTTATAAAGTGCAGTTTGTTTTTGTAAGTATTGTTAGCGCCTTATGAATGAATGGCGCATATGACCGAGGTTTATATTCTACCTGCCACTGCGGCATTGTTTAGTCTGAACGCTACGTAATTTACAACTAGCTTTCCGTACACCACATTATGTTAAACATGGTTCCTGACAGTGGTAAAATGGATGGATATTGGGTCTTTTAGATTTAGAGAATAAGACCTTTGTATCCTGAATAATTTATCGCCAAGCAAATAATCATCACTACATATTATAAAATAACCCCTCCGCGTCTGTACGCGATAAACTCAAAAACTACTGAACGGATTTTCATGCGGTTTTCACTAATAGAAAGAGTGGGAAACGAGAAAGGTTTGTGTGTACAATTTGTCACGGGCGAAGCCGGGGCAGGTCGCTAGTAATTGAAGAGTTGGTTCAAATAAATGTTTTTAATAATAAGAGAGAAATTATAGGAATATCCATTACCTACTTATTAACCACTATTTACGTCCTCAAAACGATGGGGAAAACTGGCTTGCCAGTTTTCAGAGGTAGGTAGGTACCTACTACTGTTTAGTATAATTATGATAAGGATAAACTATTTTATGACGAGTCTGCCTCCTAACTTCCGTGCGTTCAAGCGTTTTTGCCGTACCTATTATTGGAATCAAATATCCATTAATATAAATGCTAATTTTTATCCCTGGTGCTAGGCAACTGGGCTTAAAACAGTTGTAAACGACCTTTTGTGCCTATTGGTCTTGTTTGTTCTTACTCCTGCTTGATATGGAGGGTAGTGGAAATTTGTATTTTTTCCTACTCCTCCATTATTCTTTTCTGTTTAATTTTGTTGCGGGGTCCAATACAGTTAAACTCATACTCCGGGACTTCGTCGAGTTTCATTGCTTCAGCGCTTTTCTAGTGGTCGCCACTGTTGATTCTGGCTATCAGGAGTTGCAGTGGTTTGGGAATAGTGTGGTGGGATTGTCCCATAGTCTACCTTTTAACTACATATATACCATTTTTTTTTATCTACATACATACTTTTTACCTTCCTTACTATCAAATAATATTTATTTGATTTTTACCAAGGATCTTGAGAATGTTATCCATCGTTCCAGCACTTCAGCAGACTTCAGGAGCAGCTTTTGAACTACATCATCCGTCGCGTTGAGACTCACCGAGGATGGGATGGATCGCTGACATCTTTACAGGACGGAGCCTCATAAGTATTAGCCTGGTTCTAAGCTACCTTCTTTGAGTCAGTGAGAAGAACTGAAAAGAAAATGCAGTTTAATAAACATAGTAAGGCCCGAGCGGCGGTGCGCTATACTCATAACCAGTGTTAATCGAAGGCAGGACAGACATTATGGATGTTGACTGTGATTTGGTTATTAATATTGCAACGCTTGCAGAAGAAGAAGAACAGAGAAGGAGCGTCAGGCACGAACCACCCGCGCTGCCTGCGCTGGTCGGGCGTCCGCGGCGGCGACAGCAGCAGTCGCGCACACGCATGCGCTTGGTCGCGCGCCGGTTCTCGTGGCCTCCTCACTGTGTCGTGCTCCGCTCGCTGTTATTTATCTTTGCCATAACATTTTCATCTTTATAACAAAAGAATTAGGATCTAATTTAAATTGTTAACTTCTCAGTATCTTCGCCGCGCCTCGCCAGCAGCCTAATTGTGTAAGTGAATTCGGCAAGGCAAAGCGTTTTGACGCCATCAATCAATCGATCAATCAAATGCTAGATGAAAGCCGCGATGTGGATTTCCGTCTATGTGATTGTTTGATTGATGGCGGCCAAACCATTTGCCTGCAGGTGTGCGCTGGACCTAAGAGAGCAAAAAACTGCCTTGTGGATCTAGCTAGTGATCGCTAACCGCTACTGCTGAGCATGAGGTCCTGGCTCCGAATCCTGGGTCGGGGAAACTCTCCATCTGAAACTTACCAGTAGGAACCCGGCGTCTGGACTTGAGCCCGGTTGATGACAATAGGCTCGCCCCCTTTTACACAGGACTTAAATATAACTGGGGTAATGTGGTTGTGCTATAGCTGCAACTCTGCCCAACCCTTCGGGCAACACAGGCTTGATATTTTAACAGAAAAGAAAACATATTTTCCGTACGGAGCGACCGCATATAACTCAACTAGCTGTCCCTCGCGGGTTCACTCCCATCAACTGGCTATCTACCTACCCTACATACTTTTTTTTTCATGCATGTAGTTGTTAGTTGCCTGTCTCCTTTTCAGGATGCCATCTATCTCCTTTTTCAGGATGCCATCTATCTTCTCAACAAATTTCATTGAATTCCGTACAGGGGTTTAGGCGTGAAAAGTTAACAGACAGACAGACAGAAAGACTGAATTACTTTCGAATTTACAATATTAGTATGGATTGCAAACTCATCAAAATTGAAAAGCAATAAAATAATATTAATTTATACACATTCCCATCATATTCGGATTGAGTCATAACAACACCTTTCTTTATTCCCGAGTAATATAGGCTATAATTCGTTTAAAAAAAAATTAGATCCTTTTGAAATTGTAATAATGTAACCCAAAGTAGCAAATTTTGCCTATAAAATTCATTATTTGGCTTGCGCTGAGAAAACTATTGATGGTATATAAAAATTATATACTACACGATTAAAGTACTCATTATTAACTACAAAAAAGTCTGCGAGAGAATATACTCGTATCTCACTATCATAGTTAAGTCACAATAGCAGCTTTTGTGTTTATTTATTTATTTAATACTTCATGCACACAAGTACAGAGGCGGACTTAATGCCTTAGGCATTTTCTACCAGTCGACCTTTGGGTGATGGAGAGTTAAACAGTGGTAGGTGCAATAATGAAAGTGTGGATTATTTAAATATACATATTAACTATAAATACAATATAATCATACCATACATATTCAAAATAATATATTAAATACATAAATATACTCAAACATTAGTAGTAATAGATAAATAATTGGAAAACATTAGCGCTGTTACGATACTACTGCCAACTTCTTACGAATATGCTCGCGAACTTTAACTTTGAAGGTTAACCGGTTGGTTGCCATCCTGATTTCCTGGGGGAGCGCATTCCATAGAGAAATAGATTGAACGAAGAAAGAACGGTGAATGAAGTCAGTGCGGTGAGTGGGACATTGAAGAAGGCGGTTATGTGATGACCGTAGATTTTTACAGTGGTTGGCGCAAATGTATTGAAAGTAAGGGGCCAGATAACTAGGGAAATTGGAAGAGTCGAGAAATGAGAACAAGGTAGTTAGTGCCCTTTGCTCTCTGCGCTGGCGTATGGGCAACCACTTTAGAAGTGATCGATGCGCAGAGACATGATCATATTTACGCAAATTGAAAACAAATCGAATGCAGTAATTTAGAAGACGATCAAGTTTGTTGAGAAGATCAGCATTCAGGTCGTAGTAGCACACATCACCATAATCGATGATAGGAAAAATTAAGGTCTGCACAAGCATTGCCTTAGTGTTGATTGGTAATAAATTTTTCAAACGATACAGAGCCCGCAGCGTTCCAGTGACCTTCTGACTCACACTAGCGATTTGAGTACGCCAATTAAGAGTATTATCGATGTGCAAGCCCAGGTCCTTTACATCAGTGCTGAAAGGAATAATCTTACTGTCAAATAAAACAGTTGGCAAAGTTGCACCATCCACTTTAGCAATGTTTCGATGACTCCCAATGATGATCGCCTGACATTTATTGGGGTTTACTGCAACACCAAATCTATCGGACCAGGTTTTTATAGCCGATAAATCCCTGTTTAATTCGCTGATAACGTCAGGTATTTCGTCGACATTCCCTTGATGGTACAACTGCAGGTCATCTGCATACAGATGATACGCACACTGAAGTTCGGAAGTAATGAGATTTATAAAAATAGAAAATAGAAGAGGAGAAAGAATGCCGCCTTGAGGAACGCCAGTTCTAAAATTTAATTAGATAGCCGGCAGAAACAAAAGTTGGTTACATTCGTATTTCAGTACCTATTATTTCTTATATTCAAATAAATAGTTTAACATATTGTAAGGTAGAGTAGGTGAGTAGGTAGGGTAGAAATGGTAGGTAGTCATGTAGGACAGGGTAGGGTAGTTAGGTTGATCGGTAGGGCAGGTGAGTAGGTTGGTAGGTAGGCAGAGTAGATCGATAGGTGGTAGGTAGGTAGATAGCCAGTTGACGGGAGCGAAGCCGCGGGTGCCCGCTAGTAGTTAGTATAAAAAACAAAAAGTTTGTGCTCTATTGGTGTAATTGCTGCTAATCTTTTAATCAATAATATCATGGTGGCGATAGCACATCTTTTGGTCCTTCGAGCCGGGTAGTGTCTTCATTGAGGTGCTAGAAGCAACAAGTCATGGACGGGTTGGGAAAGACGAAATTCGGCTTGAGACGAGTTGGGAAACTGATTACATGTACAAAGTGACGTATTAGCGAAAGAGACCTATTAGAGATAGCGACGAGAAAGCTAGTGTGACGAGTTGTCATCACAACCAAATTGATATCTAATAATAACAACTTAAATACGAAAATGTATATACTAGTCCTTCTATTTCAAATGTGTGCTCTAAATAACTTTAACATTGTCTTTGGTGAATGAGTTTATGTGTAAGAAAAAAGTGCATTGAGGAATCTGAATATTAAGGCTGATTAAATCATTCACCATAATATTAAAATCTTGATTTAAAAGGATGTGAGAAGATGAAATAAAAAGCACAAAATTAATTTCTTAATATTTATTTTCTATGCAACATAAAAAAATATTCATCATAGTTACAATAAATTACAGTTACTTAATGCGAACTAAAATGTAATTTACGATAATTCGTGAACAGAATCGTACGGGTCAGATCAGAATTTTTTTCACAAGTCTTTACCTACACTTTTGTCATGATTTTAAACATTTTTTATATAATAAATGCAAACTATTACCTAACCAACAAAATAGTCCAATGTAGATAAAAAAGCTTGCTTAGCAAATATAAGTAAACTGTTATTGATGCTTTAATTTTCCCATTCTGTTTAAACAACAGGGAGACGTCTAGCGTCTTTTAATATAAAATTCACTGCTGAATGAAAACTGCTGTCAAACAATGGCGAAAACCAAGCATCGTCAACATTATAGATAACACTGAATGTACCTCACAACAATTAGAATCTACCAGTTCGTATTTAGCGAATACTTCGGCTATTACTAAAGTGGCCAATCATATTGAAAGTATCGTTATTGAAATACTGTTCCTTTGACCATAAAGATTCATGCCAATAGGCAGGGAGAATACAAAGACTTTAAAATTTAATAACACTGGTTGAATACTATGAACACAGTAATCTCAGTAGCGAACAATGCTTTCAATATAATCGGCTTCTATTAACATTAGGTCTATTACATTTCCATAAGTTTCAATAATATTCAAAATGTTTCAGAAGTTCGTTACACTTGCGACCGAATAAAGATACACAACAATTACATTCAACTGCTAACATCAACTATTACTGAGTACGGCGATGTACGAATACTTGGGGACCTACATTGATATTGATACCATTCACGGTAAACATTGTGACACTAAATAAATGCAGACATTGTGCTGTCAGCTCGAATCTGAATCAATGAAAATCACATTTTCATTCATAATTTTATGTAAGGCAAGTATTCTTTACTAGGTACGTGTAAAATAAAATGAACACAGTGTAATTTAGTAGGGAAGGCAGTGAGAATATCCACCATAAACCGGTGGCTAACAATCTAATATCAAAATTGTCATTTCGAACCGTAACAAGTATTTTTTCATCAAGACAAAGAATTTTCAAATCGTTAACGGGTATAAAAAGCGACAAAAACAGACGCGAATAGAACAAGGCTCCTACTATAATCAATTAATATTAATAGATATATATTAAATTCTTACTAGACAATAGACATGATAAAGACTCCTTAACAAATAACTTAAAGGGGTTACAATAACAGTGCCATCAAATATAAATATGCAATGTATAAGGTACCATTAGTTACAGTATAAGCTCTAAATGAGAACGATCAAAATGTTGGCATTCGAACCTGTTACTTTTGTCAAACTATATATAATAACGAGGGGAAATAAATATGTGAGACGTTTAATTATTTAAATAATTAATAAATTACGTTGCTTGTCTCAGCTGCCGGTCCAGTTTTATAAACATAGTTCAGATTACATCTGACCGACGCGTCATCGGGGAGACTAAATAAAACGATTTGAAAAATCAACATGGTTAGACCGTCTGGAATGTACTCAGTTAAGACCCGACACCTTACAGGCGGAGAAATAAGTATACACAAATAAATAAATCATAATCATATAAATAGACGGTTCTTAGTGCACGGGTACACAATATGTCCGCCAGCGTACGAAATACGAATAAAACGGGATACGTTAGGTACAGATAAGGCAAAGAATAAATATACATGTACAGATGCAGTAAGCGAACGCGTTAGCTACCTAACATTAGTTAACACGAATCCCTAGCCTTAATCTAGACACGATACAATTGAGAGATTGTTTCATGCGGCTCGAGACGATTGCTAACGAACATGAATCCGTCGAATCATACTTTTTGGCGTTACGCAAAACTGGAATCAGGAAGCAATGGTCCCGAGCCTGCAATTGTCCAAAATCAGAAACATTAACTTGGGCATTAACTTCAATGTGACGGTGCAAAACTTCAATAATAGTCAAATATGAAAAATTCAAATCCGAAAGAAGCCTATAAAGAGGACTTATTACTACGTAAGAGAGACATATTAATGACGGGTCGCCCCGTACTTAAATTCATTCGAGATTTGCGAGATGTACTATAGAGGATGGTCAGGGATAACTATAATATCAGAGTGATAAACGTTCTATACAATAAACTTTATCGATTGCTATAGATACTAGTGTACCGATGATCGGTGGATTAAAATTCGAAGTGTTGAGGGATAAATTGAGATTTTGTAAATCCTAATAATCGAGATTCTTTCCGAATATCATTACGCCTACTATGTTACAGTCAGACACGTCAGCACACAACTCGCACACATTTCAAGCGGCTTTTATACAAGTTGATAACATTGATGATCTACATCTATATGTTTTTATATAAGTGATATAATATCTATGGTAAAATGTAAAATGGATGATTTGAACTACGATATTCAATTGGACTCCATTCTAAAGTCGTCTCTCAATTTTAGCTTTGTTACAAATTTTAAAACTTCTTTCTAGCATTTTATTTAGCGAATACGTTTTCGTTCAAAGACCACAATGGTTTTAGTTGCGTGAACTGACTGCAAAGGTGGGATAACGGTACGTAAGGAGGATAGGGAGGGGACAGGAAACCATCGACGTCTCCGCGCTACACAAACGATCACAACACCGAACCACGCCTCTCTTTAACTCTGCAAAGCACCACAATATGCCCCGGTGGTCGAACTGCGCAATTATACAAAAATATTTTATTTTAATTTTCTTAATAAAATATAGTTTTTTTAGATACTCTTTTGTCATTTCCATTGCTTTTGTGTTGTTTAATTTTGCAGATATACTCGACACATAAGAGAATAATAGTCTTAGAAAGTACAACATAAAGAAGAGTTCTTAATGGTTTAACTAAATATTAAATAGATTTCCTAAGCACATCTGCAATATTGAACAACACTGCAATGGAAGACAACATCTATTAATTGAACAAGCTTGGTCAACGCTTAAATGTATTTACATTTTAGAATGACGGAGATATAATTGAATTTCAATAACAGTCATAGGTATTCGTAAAATAAAATCTTTATGGTCCATAGCGTGTTTCGAAGAGTTATTAGAAAGATATGCATTTGATATAAAAATAAGCGATACATGAATTTTGGCTTGCGAACTGACCATTGGCTGCCATACTACGCGTATACTCCAAACCGAGACCCGTTGTAAAACCAACCTTAATTCTTACTTATCATTTTAATCCTTATGCCAAAGCTACGAAGCCTGATAAGTCCGCAACGCGCGCACGTGACCACCGGAGTCCAGAGCTAATTACCTTATTTTTGTGACAAAAATAGCTTTTCTTATCTCAAGTCTTCACCAGACTGTATGGTACTACACATAATTGATATCGAGCCGTAACATCGCCTACTTACTAACACAAGCCGAATTTCTTAACGTTCAGGTTTTGGTTAGCTGTGTTGGTTTACTTCAGCTGTGTGTTTCAATTGAGATACCTTTTTCTGAGGCCTGATCGACGGTCAAGTGTTTCTAGAACGTTTAAATCGTTTACTCAAATGTTCCAGGAAATCTATGAAGTAAGGCAATTCTAGATCATGGAAGTGAAAAATACAGGATCTAATCAAGATTAAGTTTAGGTGTCTATGTACTTTTACTGGTTGTTAGAAGTGAGATAAAAGTATTGAACGATTAGAAGAGCTCCCAAAACCCGAACGTTAGCGCCAGTTTGACTATTTCTCATTACTTAAAATCAGTCTCATAAATAACGAAATATTCAACAGACTTCGAGACGATCGGTACGATCTCAGGGGTGATAGTCAATAAAACCTTTTTAAAGCTACACAAGGACCTTTCGGCGCGTGGGCAAACGCCGCCATCTTGTTTTTCCAGACAATATCATCTGTCAGCGCCGTCTTGTCAATATCATTTTTGGCGCTAAAAACCCTTGTAGTACTCACTGCTGCCTTGTCTATTGACACTAACAGTCGGCCGAAACAGAAAGGTAGGCTTCGTTATCAGCTTACACTAATGCTTACACGCTAATAAATTTCAACTAAATACAGTCACTGTCAAATTATACTGCGGTTAGATCACTGATTAATTTCCAAGCTTTGGGATAATGGCTGGACATCATGCGAACTTTTTACTGAAGAAGAACTTGCCTAACAATACTTTTACGTTGCGTTGAAGGGACAGATGTTCACTAGTTTACACATAATTGACCCTATTTTCTTCAGTAACCAACGCGCGTGGGTTCAACCATTTTTCGACCATCTAAAACATGTAAGAATAATGGCAGTGCAGTTCTAGATCATAGATATTACCTTCGCGTCTCAAAACAAGACAAATAAGCTGTTAAGCTTGTGAAATCGAGATGGTCGTGGCTATCCGTATATATATTTAATTTCGACATTTCAACAAAAGTCACATGATGACATTGTGAAACATAGTATTTCAATATTTTAATAAGTAACACAATATTGCGAAATTAATATCCTTAATAAAACTTTTGACGCGTGCAAAACACTGAGAAATCGTGGTGACATTTTTAGTCTAACGCGATATAATATCACTGTACTCTTTCACACTACTTAATCATTTTGAATAAGTGCAAAAGAGACAAAGTTCCAGTACGTTACAATTATACCTACAATACACAACAACAGCGCGGAAAACAAGGTGCTCAGTTTTATCACTTCTATATGTACCTGCCAATTATATAATTTACTTTGATTCCCCGTCACCTCTATACCGCGCTGAAGCACATACAGTCAGGAAAATTAAATATTCTACGTCTATCTGCCGCGATATAGGGAACGTGTAGATTCTGCCATCTATTGGCGCAATATTAGAAACTTTTATCTTACCAATACTTGACATTGACAATCTACACGCTCCGTACAGACAACTGTCAAAGAATGACAGTTACAATTCGAATATTCGGGCAATTTGAATAGTACAACCAATTTCCCTGGCCCATACACGATTGTTGCGAGCAAGCTGTACCGCGATATTTCCCAGTGGCACTATTAGCTGTCCAGTGTAGTGACCTACACGTAGGTAGGTGGTTGTGGCTGCGCGGCTGTGGTGCCGGGGGGTAGCGGCGGCGCGGGGGGAGGGGGCAGCACCCGTGCGCCCGGCACGTACTGACCGATGAATGACCCATCCTCCGTGAAACGACCTGTCATAAAGCAAGACGATTAATATACGATCATACAAAAGATCACGGATCAAGACAGGAATTGAGATATATTATTAGTTTCGGATCGGTTGTTAGTGGATCGAAGTAAAATGTGTATTGTATCTTGTTAAGTTCCACGGCTAAACATGGGGCATATACAAATTAATCTGATGATCCACAATTATAGCTTCTTCTAAATCTAAAGTAAGCAGAGAATGTTGAACGAGAACGAGTTTACCAGAATCGCAACTTACAGATAAACTTAGTAATCATTTTTATAGTACACATCATAAGACACCTTGATTTATAATTTGACTAATTTACATTACCATAATAAAAAAAAAAACTGGGTTTCTAAAAATAAGGTCATAACCAAAATCAGTGACAAAAAAACAAAAATAAAATCATACCTTACAAAACAAAACAAAAACGTCGCTCGTGCAGGCAAAGAAAAAGAGGAAAGGGACGGAACGAGGAAATATTAACATTAAAACAAATGCAAAACTTATAACAAAGCACGCAATAAACATTTAAGTAGGAAATATTCACTCCAAAATAATATCAATTGTTTCTTTACAACCTAACGTTACTTACATACAAATTATTCTGTACTTATAAACTAACCTAAGCTGCATGAAAAATACTCAGTGATATAAGCCTTTATTTTAAACTATTTCTGAAATAGTGCAATAAAGACTGAACGCCCTTGTTTTAAATTTAAAAACTACTATTTTCATGTAAAAGAAAATAAAATACGTCAACTCGTACATGAAAATGGTGCCTAAACTAACAGATCAATAAAAAAAAAAAGATTCAAAATATAATTATCAGATCAAAACGTAATAAAAAACAAAATTTTGGCGGGCGATGTCACCGTCAATTGTTGACCAATCAGAGCGAAGAACAAGGGATTTTTCAACGGTGATTGGCTGCCAATACCGGACTGTTTTATGTGATGCAATGGCACTACGTTACATTACTCAAGCTTTTAAAACGTAGCTATATTTCGGGCGCACTTATTTTGCAAAGGCCTAAGCTTTATGTTTACTGAGAGAGACGATATTATTTAACAAGATGGCGGATTAAAAGCTAATTGCATTGTCGTCCCTAAATAATACGCATCAGACTCTATATTTTTGATACAAAATCTTTACATAACATCATCATCTCAGTATACACAAGCTATAAACAAAGGGTGCAAGGTAGAGGTAGAGGGAGAGGGGCGAGGTCTAGACGAGCGTGGCGAAGGCCTGCGAGGCGGAATCAGTCTGTCCTGTGGTCGGCGGCCGTCGCTTGCGGCCGTACTGGCCGATGAACGAGCCGTCCTCATTCATACCCGCTGCAAACACATGCTTTTTATGCTTACAGCCACGACGACACACATGCGACAACATGGGGATGTTTTACACTGATCATATATACATTTTGTATTACACAAAATAATTGTTGATTTAATTAATGTTAAAGCCGCGGTTGTTTATTCTTGGTTTATTGGTGTTACAAAAGTATCATTTAAAATTCTTCAGCTATGTACTACAAAAGTATCATTTAAAATTCTTCAGTATTTTGTTTGATTGACATCACAATAGAATCGAATGAGAAACGTATTTTATTACTCTCAATTCAATATGGTACAAAACTAACTATGATCAGTGTAACAAAAACGGATTTGATAGCTTTCGTGCAATCAAAGTAAATCATAATAATGCGTGCAGATTAATTGTCAAAAATAAGATATTTTTACTAATTAAAACAATTATTAAAATCAAACCAAATTAACATACTAAAAAAGAACTATTTATCCAATGACAAGCTTAGTTCTAGTCAAAAATAAAGCAAGAAAGAAAAGTTTGGCGTAGAAGATACTTGCACAGATTGACCAACCAACGCGTTGGTTGACTTTGTCTTATACGACATAAAGCTAGGAAAATGAGGGTATTCTGAAATCATGTACACTAGGTGGCATCACTGAGACGTGAGGTCCAAGCTGCTGTCAAATGCTTATGTTTTTTGACATTAGTCAAATTGACGTCAAGCAAGTTGATGTCATAAGTTAAATTTTCCAAGTAAAAGACCTCTCACCAATGTGGCGCCAACTAGTGGCGTGAATTTTCTTAAAAACCCTCATTCTAGTTCCAAAATTATCTAGAATTCTAAATTCAAATCAATTATTTCCAGTCTAAAGCTGGGAACAAATTATCGGACGTGGTTGACGGACGCGACTTACAGCCGCGACTGATATGTGTGCACAGTCATTTGGGACGCGGTTTGCGGACGCGTCCGAGCGGTTATTCCATAGACAATATAGCTTATTCAAAAAAGGTTATGTTTTCGTAGAAACATGTCGAGTAGTGTAAGTGAGGACGCAATTCTCTGCTGCGAACACACTCGATAAGTTTTTCTTTAATTTTTATTTCTAACCACGCACGCACGTGCGAGATATCGCGTAGTCTGAGTTGTTCTGACGCCGGGACGCGTCCCACACTCCGTGCACACCGTCCGCGGTCGTTTTCGGCTGACAAAAACATCCAGCGAGCCAGATCTCTATCGGACGTCCGAACGCCCAATGGCACGTCCGCGACTTACGTCCGATCGTTTGCACAATGTAATGTACATTCATTACCCAGATACACTATAAGTCGCGGCTGTCAGTCGCGTCCGATAATTTGTTTCCAGCTTAACCGGATGCAACGATGCAACTGAGTACCAGTATCAATTCTAAATTCAAATGTAAGTCACTTATTTTTTCTCCGATCATTGTTGGCCAGCCAGCATATGCAAGGGCAATAGTATCACAAAAGAACAGCCACACTGTAGCAGCTATACAACAAAAGTACCTGTCTCTCCCTCGCCGTACTCCGCCATGGAGTCCGTGTCGCTCTCGGGGCCGGGCTTCGTGCCGCTGCTCATTGAGTGACGAGACTTGTTGTCAAGACTGAAATAGAGATTGTTAGAAATTAGAATAAAGTTTATTTTTGTTCAAATGAGCTGCTGGGGAATTGACCTGTTCATAGTAGTGAAGTTTATGGGTTCGTTTGGGACTGACGTATTATCGTCGTCGGGTTTGCAGAAAAACTTATTCTAATTTTACGTTTCCATTTGCCAAAATTACATCGAAAGCGCTGATTTTGGCAGATCAAGATGAAAGTTTTCAGTGGTGGCCCAGTGGTATCGGCCGCGACTAACAAGTTGTAGGTCGAGGGTTCGAGCCCAGGCAGGCGCTTTACTTTGTGTTAATTATTTCATCACCACTGCTCTCAAAACGGTGAAGGAAAACATTGTGAAGAAACCGGCATGTCCGAGAACCAAAAATTCGAAGACATGTGACATCCACCAAGCCGCACTGGACCCGCGTGGTGGATTACGGCCCATTCCCTCTCACAGAGAGGAAGCCTGTGTCCCAGCAGTGGGAACATTAATAGGCTGATGATGTGATGTGAGATATAAGTTTACACCTAATTCCGTCTCTGTATTCAGTCTTGAGACTTTCAACTGATTTTTGTGGCTCTTCTCTTCAATGTGGCATTGAAGAGAAGTAAAATTAGTTCAATTAATAACTTAGTATTTTTGTAGTCAAAAGTGGCTCAAAAATTTAGTTACTTTGGATTCTTATTTTTTTAGCTCTATAATTATAGTGGACGGTTACAGATTTGGCTCATAATATTATATGAAGATTTTGCTTGTCTTTCATGTGTGGTAGTCACCAACCTAATGACTAACCCAGTTAGCTCAAATGCGCCAGACATGGTTTAGTATCGTCGTTCAAAGAGGTCCGTGGGTGCTGACACTAACAAACACATAGTAATATAAAGTACTGACGGGTGCGTGTACTCGTGGAAGCCTCCCTCCGCATAGTCCCTCCTGCCGTGCGCCAGCTCGCGGTCGTGCACGTCGTACTTGCCGCCTCGGTTGCGGCGCACCACGCACACCAGTACCAGCACCAGCAGCAGGAAGGCCAGAGCCAGCATCACGCCGATGAACCAGCCCGCCGTCGCCGTCTTGTCTTCATCCGGCTTTACTATTGGCCCGTCTGTGGAGTAATGTTAAGTTGTATCAGTTGGTTTTTCAGTTTCTAGAAAGATTTATTTATGCCAGGTATGACGCATACCTTTAAAAAGCGAATATCAAAACTTAAATACAAATAGTGAATCCGTGCAAAACGGCAATCGCTCAGCATAATGATGTGACGAGTGTGCGAGATAAAGCCATAACGCTTGTTTTCAGCTAGCGATGAATGGATGACGTAGAACCGGGGTTAATGCTAACAGTTTCAGTTCCATTTTTCGCCTATTTATTTCCTAAACGCGATGCAGTGCGTATGGATCACCTACAGGACGTCTGGAGATCTTTAACTGGGCATCGAACCGCAGACCAGAGACAGGCACGGTTGCAAGCACCAAACCCAAGTTATTTTTCCTAAACCTAAGCTATCTTTTTACTTTTTCCTAAAACGCATACTTACTTTTTGATACTCGGAAGTGATTGGGATCACTAACTGTGAATTACAAACGTAATGCATTTACCATGCAAAAACTAAACTAGTAAACTAGCCAGCCTATTTGTGTACCTACAAATTAGAAGCACCCATTTCTGTATAATATAACCTTGCGTATCATTAGCAGTTTATATTTCTCATGCGAGGTATCAATCAAATCGGCAATCATTTTATATTTCTATTCATTTTATATTTCAAGTAAACCATTAATAATAGAATAGCAACATCCCAGACAAAATATACGTACACATGCCTGATTTAAAAAAATAACTGTATAAACATATTTTCTAGTATTTTTTAGGTATCAGGTTTACCTAAAAAATAATTTGTTTGTCTATATGAATATTTATGTTTTTAATTTCATTATTATTGCCAGAGGTAAAAATCTTTAGACACCGAAAAACATCGTTGATAGCAAATATTATTTGTTATTATAACCTTTTAAGATTGAGTTTAGTAATAAAGAAGATAAAGGAAGGATAGAACAGTTAGTGCTATTTAAAAATGTACAGGCAACCTCCATGATAGCAACACTTACCAATGGTAGTATCAACATATTTGATCTCGCTGGCGCTGAAGTACTCGCCGTCGTGCGCCGTGAGCTTCACCTCGTACTCCTGGCCCGGCTCCAGCCCCGTGAGGATCACGTAGTCGTCGTCAGTCACCTCGTTAGTCTTGGACCAGTCCGGGTGCCCCTTCAACTTGTACCAGGCCACGAAGTGCGTGCCCGCATGCCCTTCCATAGACGGCATCCAGCGAACGAGAATATGAGCAGTTCCTTCCTTAGCCGGCAATGTACTCGTCTCAAATACAGGAATGTCAGGCTTTGCAGTCACAACAGTCTTAGTCGTCTGTTCCACGTAGTATCTGTCTCCTTCACCAGCCTTAGTTTTTGCTCTGATCTCAATGCGGTATTTAGTGTTAGGTTCTAAACCAGCCAACTTTGCGCGGTCGAACTTAGGGTCGATTTCCTTCTTCCTCTCTTGGAGTGGTCCTAGATTTGTTCCGGTGACTTTCTGGTAGTAGATTTTGTAGCCGGTAAGGACTCCGTTCTCGTCGACTGGTTTGTCCCATTTCAGGAGCATGGCTGAGGAACCGATCGGGTAGACTTCGAAGGATTTGACGGTACCAGGTTTGCCTTCAGGGGTGTGGAAACTGAGGGTGTCGCTAGGAGGTCCGTTGAAACGGCCGTTGTATACTAAGATCCTGGCATTATTCTTTTTGTAAGGCTTGAATTTGGTTACTAAGGCGCTGGAAGCGTCAGCTTTGACTAGGATTTCTTTGAGCCTGTCCTCTTCGCCATCCACCCAAGTTTGGATCTTATATCCTTTGAAGTGTCCTCGTACGGATTCTGGTGGGACTGGGTTCCAGTTGAGAAGGGCGGTGGTACCGGTGGTGACCTGTACGAGCGTGAAGTTCTGGGGAGCCTGCAGGGGTTTGTCTTCTCCGGAAAAGCCGATGACTTCGATAGGTGTGACGTTCGATGTACCCTTGTAGTTCACTGCTGTAACCTGTTGGTGGCAAAGTAATGTGCAATTGTATAATTAGTGAACATTTAAATATCTGAAGGCGTATTCGAGAGATAATTTCAGGTTAGGTGGATTCATATTGACAATGTCACGGCTGAACAGTTGGCGGCACACGCTTACCTCACGCTTGGTTGCAGTCTAAAAAAACACCTAAGCTTTTAACTTTTTTGGAGTAGCCTATAGCGACGGCATCGTAGAAAACAGGAGGGAGACTGGTTGCTCAATAAGTTGATGAAATGTCTGCCACCAATAATTAGAGCTGCAGGTCGCCGGCATAGAGATGATAGTGTGAAGATAAGACCTTATCGTTAGCGTTTATAAAAACAGAAAAAAGAATCACCCGCATCTAAATCGCATCAGTTAGAGAAAGCCTCCTCTGAGCGAACCGATTGCGACCGACACTAAATATATCGATCGCAGCAGGAGATACATTAAGAGAGGATAGGATACCTAAGAAGATGCCAAAATCAAATTAATTAAAAGCACTGCTAAAGTACTGACTTTAGCAGTGCCTACACTTGTTCCTACGCACGTGTTCTACTGAGAATCAATACTGTAAGGAGTCTATTTTCCGTGGCCAGTCGGATATCGTCAGTTATTTTGCCTAAGGCCGATACAGTGCTGTGGCCATGTTGGAATCCAGATTGATAAGGACGTAGCAGGCTATTAGGGGAGAGATAACGAGACAGCTGATTATTGATAACACTCTCAAGAACTTTAGATAGCAGTCGCGCACTTGTTCCTACAGTTGGTGGCAGGGTGTTACCTTGATCTTGTAGGGCACGGAGGTGGGCGTGTTGGCCACGATGTACTCCGTCTGTTCCCAGTCGCGCACATGTTCCTACAGTTGGTGGCAGGGTGTTACCTTAATCTTATAGGGCACGAAGGTTGGCGTATTAGCCACAATGTACTCTGTCTGTTCCCAGTCGCGCACTTGTTCCTACAGTTGGTGGCAGGGTGTTACCTTGATCTTGTAGGGCACGGAGGTGGGCGTGTTGGCCACGATGTACTCCGTCTGTTCCCAGTCGCGCACATGTTCCTACAGTTGGTGGCAGGGTGTTACCTTAATCTTATAGGGCACGAAGGTTGGCGTATTAGCCACAATGTACTCTGTCTGTTCCCAGTCGCGCACTTGTTCCTACAGTTGGTGGCAGGGTGTTACCTTGATCTTGTAGGGCACGGAGGTGGGCGTGTTGGCCACGATGTACTCCGTCTGTTCCCAGTCGCGCACATGTTCCTACAGTTGGTGGCAGGGTGTTACCTTAATCTTATAGGGCACGAAGGTTGGCGTATTAGCCACAATGTACTCTGTCTGTTCCCAGTCGCGCACTTGTTCCTACAGTTGGTGGCAGGGTGTTACCTTGATCTTGTAGGGCACGGAGGTGGGCGTGTTGGCCACGATGTACTCCGTCTGTTCCCAGTCGCGCACATGTTCCTACAGTTGGTGGCAGGGTGTTACCTTAATCTTATAGGGCACGAAGGTTGGCGTATTAGCCACAATGTACTCTGTCTGTTCCCAGTCGCGCACTTGTTCCTACAGTTGGTGGCAGGGTGTTACCTTGATCTTGTAGGGCACGAAGGTTGGCGTATTGGTCACGATGTACTCTGTCTGTTCCCAGTCGCGCACTTGTTCCTCACTCCACGTCTGTCCCGTAATGTTTCGGCGCCAGGTGACTAAGTAATAGAAGCCGGGACCGTTGTGCTCGATTTGGGACATTTTCTGCAACAGAGAAACAAGGTCAATTGATTTACGAAAATATTTTTGTCCCATGATGGTCAAGAAATTATTCTTATTAACTGTGACCATGATCAAGATGTCCATAAATTATTCATATTACGTGACCATCCTCCTATGTTTTAAAAATAAAGTTCTGATTCTGATTCTCGAGTGTACAGGCGTCACCTAAAAACGGACACAGACCCATTTCCCTTACAGACATACTGAACAAACTTGGAGACGTAATCTGCTTCTGAAGCAGGTGGGCTGGGTGAAGTGATAACGCCATACTTACATGCAATCAACATCAATATCATCAGCCTTTTAATGTTCCCACTACTGGGACACAGGCCTCCTCTCTGTTAGAGGGAACATACAACAGTGGTGGCCAATGTTTGTGAGGTATGGCGGCGGTGGAAACTAAATCCCGATAAAGTAAGTTAGTAGATACTGACCGACCAAGAGATGACCATGTTGGTAGGGTCGGAGCCCTCTCCCACCACGTTGTCGGGGTTCTTGTACGGCACGTCGGGCTGCGTCGTGCACACGTCGGAGTGTGATGATGGAGTGGATGGTCCGATCTTGTTCCAAGCGGCCACCCTGGAATATGGACACATAACATTATACTACTTTACCTTTTCTCTCCATCTTATAAATCGCACACTGTCTCATCTCTGTAAAATCAGTTCAGTGTCCAGAGGATTTGTTTTTAATCTGCAATTTGAAGGTTGAAGGCGAGATCATAACCCTGCTTTTCAATGCAAAAATAGTATATTATGCAACTAGTGAATAAAGGACAGATTTAAAGCGAGGACCATAGAGGAATCACGAGTATTCTAACGACTGAATTACGACAGAAGGGAGTGTTCATGATCATTGAATCACGAGCATAGCGAGTGATACAAGTGTTAGAATCCTCAGCGACGCGAGTGATTCATGGCACTTGATATAAATCCAGTGTCACGTTTAGAAGTTCTATTTCCTTTTGTTTTTAGTCCAATGTACTAGTTAGGCCCCAGTAAAATAGCGGTAAATTATTGGAAGCTTCTACGAAGTTTTTTCGACAACATAAACAAACTCATGTTCAACCGCTGTGTTTTACTTGCCCACACTTGTGTACGTTCTCTAATATTATTAGAATAAAAAACCACAATTTTTGCACTAATATTCAATTTAACAATATTTTAGAAAAATAAAACAGAGAAGCAACATAGACGCCATCACGTTCTCGCAAAAAATCCTAAAAAACAGTTTTTATTCTAATGCTAAACTCCTTGTCGAAAACTTCGACCAATCGAACCTCTAGGAGTTATTTGCACAAGGAGTTTGTATCGAGTATTTTTTGAGGTTGTATGGCATTGAGATGCAGATCGAATATATTGGTGTGTATTAAATTCAAACAACAAAACAGTGATTAAAATTTTCATTGTTTTCAGTGAAAATAATAAGCTTTTTAGAGGGGGAATGGTATAAATACCATTATTTGTCTCAATTATTTTCTTTGTGTCACAGACCAAACAGGAATTTTATGCCAATAAGCATTTAAACTTACAAAATAAACATTGCGATTAATTACTTGAAAGTTTGGATATGCCGCTAAGCATGTGCCCATAAAAAGTGCTGGTATGCATGGTAGGCATGTGTGGCATATTACCTGAAGGTGTAGTTAGCCCAAGGGCTGAGCTGCACGGTCCACGACGTGTCGATAGCTGGTACATTATCACTGGCCAGGTCCCAGGTGTCGGGCGTGAAGGTAGTGTTGTACTTTATGGAGTAGCGCAGGATGGGGGCGCGGTTGTCTCCCATGGAGTGCCAGCGGAGGGTGGCGGTCTTCTCGTGGCATTCGATGCCATCTAATGCAGGGGGGTTCGGTTTGTCTGGAGAACAAAAGGTAACGAAGAGTTTTATAACAGAAATCCGATAAATATGTACAGTTGAAAGGTGGAATTAACTCGAAACGAAATGTACGTATGGACATATAAAAACGATGGACATATTCGACAATGCTTAGCGTTGCTAACCACATTCTACATTCAAATTGTCTATGGAGAATTTGAATTAAGTATCTGCTAATCATTTGACAGCTCAGAGATTTGTATAAATGAGCCCCATTAACGTTGAAGATCTCAACGTTAATGGAGCTCATTTATAAAAGTTTTGCCATGAATAACTAAACATGTTTAGCACTAAACGAATTTAAAGCATCCTTCTATTTCTGTCAATAAATTGAAGATGACAGATATGAATTAATGTTTTAAAACTAAACCTATTTAGTGATTTGTGGTGCCAAGTGGGACCATTAAGTTTGCTGTTTTGAACAAAATAATAAAATAAACTACTCGTACAAAGTTACACTACACATATAACAGCAATCATAACAGAGTCAGTTTTGGCAATTCGCCAAATAGTTCAGTGGATTCCGGAATAGTGCAGTTCACATTACGACACATTATAAACTGTTGTGTTACCGCCGGGGTTTTAATGTCATCAATGAATACAGAGTTGATGCCAATTTACAAGATTTGGTAAAGTTATGTTTCTATTGCAAGTTTAGATGTCAAAGGTAGCTCGTATGTTGCACTGGGCTGTTTTAGGCAAATGATGATGTTCTTTTATTGATATTCAAAGTGAACTATTAATCGCAAGAGTGGTAGTAAGTAAAAAACCCCCTTGCAATTAATAGAACTCGTTAAACCAACTTTTGGGACAGCTTGGCTTGGCTTTGTCTTTCCAGCCAGTCCTTTAGCTAAGAGAAAGAGGAATGTATCGCGAAATAGGTAATACAGGTAACTTCTACCAGTTATCAGACTAGCTCAGTTAGAACTTTATCTTGTTGCGTTATCCTTATAATATCATCACGCATCTGCTAGTATACCTGTCTAAATAGAGTGAGGAAAACTGATCCATCATAATAAGTATGGGGAACAGGGTGAATCAGTTCCGTATAGGCAACCTTATTATACCTACTGATATTAACCGAATTTAATTGGTTACTTAATCCTCAAACTGAATGCTTGGAAAATGGAAATCAAGTTTTTCATATTTTTTACAAAATGAGATTCACCTTGCACGGTAAGTGTAGCCTGCGCCCTCGCCTCATCGATGGCCGTCTTCGCGATACAAGTGTACTCCCCAGAGTCCAGCTCCGTGGTGTCGGAGATGAGCAGCGAGTAGTCGTTGGTCATGCGGAAGCGCGGCTGGTTGTCGAAGTCGATCACCTGGCCGTCGTTCAGCCAGATGATCTGCAGCTTCAGAGAGTCGTCAGCGTTCGCGTTACAGCGGAATGTGGCTGAGGAGCCGGCTGCTACCTCGTAGTGTTCAGGCTTGTCAGTGATTACGGTGCGTTCTGTACAAGAAATTATAAATATTATGTAAATGCTAAAGCAAATATTTATGGAATATAAATATTAAGAATTTTTTCAGTGTCACTTTACTTTTTATAACTGGAATTAAACAGATAGACAAAATAAATCCATGCACAAAGTCATTCAAGTCATATCTGATACAGGAAAATATATTTTTTTGAAATGTAATAACTCGGAACCCAGTGTAGTCACCTCAGGTTTTGGCGTGAACTCCACCCGCTGTTATACAGTACCCGTATATTTTTAGAAGCCAAGTTTCGTCACTAGTCAGTTGCAAAACCATATGAAGATGTTGCGATCCGTTGATCAAAACCTAACTTCGGTTAACGGTAGAATAAAAATAATTTTAGACACCACAAATAATAACACTACTTACTCTTGACATCAAGGGACCCGAAAGCAGACTTCTCGCCGAACTTGTTCTTGGCGTAACACTGGTACGTTCCCACATCCGTGTAAGCCACATCTCGGATCACCAGGTCGCCATCAGGAGTGATGTTGTATCTATGTTGAACAGAAATAGTTAGTTAGAGAAATTAGGAAATGCCTGGATAAACAGTAGAAAATAATAAGTTTCCGTGAACAGGTAAGCAAAGGGGCGTTTAGTAGACATATTTCGCAAGTCTTGCTATAAACTCCTATAAACATTCTCGTGTTTGGTCAAAATACCGCCGGGCGAGCACGGCGTCTGTGATAGGCTCGAGTCACGCATTTTATCACGATTTTTGCTACCAAACTGTGGAAAAAAATGTGTGAGTCAAGTCTGTCACAGTAGGCCGTGCTCGCCCGGCTGATATCTCTCTCTCGCTGCGTAAAACCCAGTCTCCCATTTAATGGCATAATTCATCAGCAAAGGATCATAAATAATTTATTCGATAAATACAAAATTCCAAGATACTATTTATAAGATATTATTGGAAATGCCACATTTAGCCGGCAGGCAGACGAACAATAAATACATAACACAATCAATCTATATATTTAAGGCCCGTAACACAATATGACGAAGACATGTTATGACGTTACACGTGTGTCGACCTTTCAAAGCTTTCCTTACTTATAAATATCATGTTCAGACATACAAGGGAGGTTCCCTTGTATGTTTGAACATGATGTATTTACTCGCATTTACATATTACCTCTGCCCTTAAACACAAGGGTTGGAAAGAACATTAATTGATTGGAAAGAAAATTGATTGTTTTGCAAAAGAAATTATATATTTGATTTCTGCTTAAGTCCTTAAAATAGACTTACCTGGCCTTTGCAAACAGGTATGGAAATATTTATTTATTTATTTAAACTTCATGTACAATAGTGGTACCTAGGCGGACTTAATGCCACAAGGCATTCTCTACCAGTCATGAGTGATGATTGAAACTAATAATTGATTAGGGCAAGACGTTCCAGTGTAAGGTTAAACGAATAAATAAATAATATTTTTAATGTAGATAAGGATATTAATCTGACAGGACTTTATTATGAATGCCTAAAACGATACACGCATATTGGGACCTTGCCTTAGCATCTTCGGGGGACCTGTCTTCAAAGAGCCTTTTCGGGGACAGATTAAGCACAGAGATGCTGGGAAATCGAACGATATAAATTACTTGAAATCGTTCATATCGTGTTAACCCTGCTGAAACCCCAAAACATAAGAAATTATGTACTTCCATAACAAGATCAAGAGAACTACTCTGAAACTAATCAAACTACTAGCGATCGATCAGTACTTGTATAAGCAATTTATTACTTGTTGGCATAAAAATACTTGATCGATGTACACATTGAGTGATGATGTTTCAGGTAGACTGCCAAGCAAAGCGGCTCCGGCGTCACTAATGCACACGGGAAATTCGACCACTGTTACTGTCACTGCGACAGAGTTGGTGCGCTCAAATGGTGCCACATACTATTGGCTCTTGTGATATAGGACATCCTAGTACAAGAGCCAGGGCTACACTGACATTTCTAAAATGACTTGTGTTCAATAAATACATTTCCAGTAACGACGGAGCCGCTTTGCGTGGAAGTGTATCTTAAAGTAGTCCAATGAACTGTAAAACCCCTTTTCATGTCTCGTCGGGGGATGAAAGCCGATAATATTTTCTTGAGCAAACACGTCTTAGGGATGTTTTGATATCCGATGCTTGGGAGCTGTACATAATCTCAAGTGTTTGGACAGTGTGAGAATTTTTGCACATTTGTGTGACGGAAAAGGGATTATTATGTAAAGATGGATTTAAAAGCATTTCGCGTAGGAAATAAGCTTTCTCTTTAGATAACTAATATTATAAATGCCAAAGTAACTTTGTCAGCGTTTTTGTTCCGTTTTTTCGCCTAAATCTCTGAATTAATTTTGGTATAGAGATGATAGATCGGACCTTGGAGAAAGACATAAAAAACAAGGACATGGGAGTACATTTCCTTATGATAATTTCCGACTACACGCGGGTAAAGCCGCTAGTACAAGCTGGTACAGTTAGCTTGCTTTAGCTGTTTTTATTCTACTAGCCAATCTAACCGATTCCATTTTTCGACGGTGGAACGACCGACCTTATTGAAACAACCCTTCTCACCCTTAATAAATCAAAATTTGACAGGCATTGCTCAACAATTGAACTGTCATATATCATCAATCGATACCGATTAGTAAGTCACAGACCATACAAATCCTCGTTAGCAATCCCATTAAGGCCTAATCTTTCACAGATGTCTATCGGAATATTTTGAGCTAATCGTGTTCAGTTTAGTAACATTGATTGCCTAAAATGCTGACCCTGGAGAAACTTTACAGACTTGATACGAGTTCGATAATTATTATGTAATGATGAGGTAACACAACATAATATTCTCATAATTTTAATATTCTCGCAATTCTAGCGAACTACTTTTGACTCCTTATTCAGGCTGTAAAGTTCCGCTCACAGACAAATCTAACTAGATGACGCAATTGTATGTACTTCGCGTGCCAAAAAACGGAGTAAAGTTACGATCAATGATCGTAATCTGTTTTTCATTTAGCATTATCGCCACCGGAAATCCACCAAAATCTAGAAAAATGCAAACTTTTTATACCATATTGAGCTGCAGTAAAGAATGTATCGAAAAAGTTGGCCGAGATATTGTAAATGTTTTCTTGCATTGGTAAGTAAATTTGTTTTTAAATTGTTTGTGAAAAAGTGGCACGCTTGGTTTTCAAACAGATGGAGGGACTTGCGTTATCTAGTTACATTTATATCTGTGGTTCCGCCAAAATTATTCTATAAAACTTTTGATAAACTTAGAACCGGTACCTGATTTGAGAATTTGGAGTTATAAAATCGTGTCAAACCCAACTTTAATATCAAAGTTGTGGAGGTTTTCAGGCATAAGTCAAGTTTGACTAATACTCAACTTGAAATTCAAAAATCAGGATATATTTTTACCTAACTATCTAAGTAACTAAGAATTTCTGAATACTCACTTCCCACCAGTGACGTCAACATCATCCTTCATCCATTTGACGAGGGGTTTCGGCGCTCCGAACACTCTGCACTTGAGCACAGCCTCGGAACCGTCCACCCGCGTGAGGTTCTCCGGCCCTTCCTTGATTTCTGGCGGGATTGCTATAACAGAACACATAGATCAAAATATGGCAAGGCTATATAATGAAAGGTCCCACTTGACGGATTACCCTAGTGATGTTTTCTCTATGAGTTTCGCTTCATACAGACGTTCCCTATATAAACAGTGCGAACAATGTACGCCTATATAACTCAATTTGTTTTAATTTTGTAGTTTTCTAGATTTAGGTCTATTGGTCACACTTTTTATTTTACTTTGTCTCTAATATTCATTGTATCAATGTCATGCATACCTGTTATTTGCATGGTTACTGAAATGCCGATTTTGGATGTTATTTTATATGAATTGTAAGTGACAGTGCTGTTGGTGTGCTTATTATAAACAAATAAATAAATAAAATATAATTGTGTTTGTAGCTTGTAGTTCTATTGCAGTTGTGCACTTAAGTTAGACATTTGAAGAATTTTAACGTTATACAAACGAAGACCGAAAATGGAAAATTTAAGCTTCTTTAGAATTCATTTACGTTTAAAATGAGGGGTATAAGTACTTAAAGAATCAATTACAAAGCGTCGAAGTCTGAAATTTCCAGCAAATCATCACCCGGCAATTTTGAGATCCCCCTTCTGATTAATTGGTCACGTCCCAGCTCTCGTTTTTGTGCTGTTCGACAACATTGTGCTATCGGGATCTTACTAAATGAGCAAACGAAAAATAATGTTTATTTAAAACAGACCAGAATTCTTGCCTATTTTCGTTAAAAGAGTGTATAAAACAGTTTTCCCGCAGCGTAGACTAACAAACAGGTACATAAATCACAATATGCGAGATGCTAAGTGCATAATATTCCGTGGGCAATATTTCTCGTGGTTCGCGGGTGGGCGTGTGAATGTGTGTCGCGTCGTGAGGATGTGTCCAATAGACGGCTACTAGAGACGATCTCGTTATTACACATGAATTCGTAAATTGTGAGCAGACTGTATTATTTGGGGCTCTTGATGAATAGTCAAGTGTATTGTACGCTTGGCCTGTCTTTTGGGGAACATCAAACGTTAGTCCTACATATTATAATCCTGTTTGACGTCATCGAAATGGGATTATGGGTGTACCAAAAGTACCAAACGTACTGATGAAATAAACATGATAGTATATATTATGGTAATTTTTCAGGTAATGCTAGACAATAAAGTAATTTCAAATGATCCAAACAAATTTCCAAAAACAACACGAACCTAAGCAATTAAAATAATGGCTTTACAAATATGTACAGTGAACCTTTCGGCGACCAAATAAACGTAGTTCAACAAATTCAGTGAAAAGCCAGAATTTCGCGATAATCTGTGTGATGTTGACATGAAACTGATGGAACACGTAAAATCGATTTCGGTATTCGCCACTGTAAAATTCGCTGAAAACGCTGAAGCAATCAGGGTGGTATACAAATCATATTTTGGAGCATCTAATACCGTTTCAAGACCCTTAGGCACCGTAAAACAAAATAGGGGGAGAGTAGAGACGATAAAATGTAATCTTCAAGTATAAATAAGTCCGATATTATGAAAAGGGAAATCAGGCTGAGTACCCAATTATCATTATAAAGATTGTGTTACCCAAAGTCTGTTATTTTGATACGGCCGAAAGTTTCGAGTTATAAAAACGATGATGATATGTTATGATTACCGCATTAGCAGCTATGGGGTGATGTTGTAGACAGAAATGTTGTTTAATGATTAAAAAACTTTTTTTAATTTTCACTTTTTGGTTGTACCTACCTAATAGGCAAGTAGTTACGTAAGGTACCTATGATATCAGAATTGATTACCCGAATATCATGAACTGAACATAAACGGTGAAATGAGAGTGTACCAAGGTGAACTGTACACATCTGCGTACCCCTTTAGAGCGTACTGGCGTGATGTTATGTTATGAAATGGTATAAACAATTAAACAGACATGTGATTACAGCAATCCCGAGAGATTTGCCGTTATTTATTGAAGAGTTTTGTTGTATATCTCCGAAGTTCTTCATCAGATCTTCACCAAATTAAAATGGGATCAATTTCGGAACATACTTTTTCAAACAAAAATGAATTTTTAAAATCGTAATGGAGACATCGGTGAACAAACATAAAAAAAAACAAACATAAAGTCGAACATAGACCTCCTTTTTGGTAAGTCGGTTAAAAATTATCTTGGAAGCTTTGTCTGTTTGTGCAACTTATATTTCGTCGAATGCTTATTTTGTTTCTTTGTGCCAACAAGCACATTGGACTGTATGTGTATTTGGAAAATTAATTATACGGTGACTACAAAATGTTAGATAAAAATTAAAACAATTTAAAAATGTAATAAAGTTCTTCATTCAGTCAGTCGTGCCGTTTGAAACCCATTAACCATCAACATGAGTATCACTTAGAGTATGAATATTAACACGCGCCTATAACAAACAGTTCGTTTAAAAAATCTATAAATGTTACCTTCAATGTTGACGCAAAAATATTTCTCTGTCCTAAATATCCTTACCGGTCAAAATGTTTGAGCAAACATTGGTGTCACACCTTTTACATCATGAATGTTGGACAAACATTGTGAACAGCATTCGCTCTGTCTGGCCAATCAGGCTTATCAGAATGGACGCGCCTAACAAATACCGGTGGTGACATAACGTAGTATTCCCCGTACTTTGCAACTGTCCATCTTAATCTGAAAGGACTGTACTACTTCCTACTTTGTCCTTTTTATTCGTTTCATTCATTCTATTAAGAGAACACGTAAGTTGTTCAGCGACTTCGTACAAGATGATATTTTAATGCGAGTCCAAAACTAAAAAGCCTCTGATTAATTGAGTTCGAAATTGGGAAAGGATCGTAAGCCAGCAGCGCGGGGAAGTTTTTCGATGGCCAAAAAAGTTTACGGATCCATTTAAATTTCACTTCGAATTTAAAATTTATTTTCTTTGTTTGGGAATTACATAATTTAAAAGCATTTTTATCCTTGGCAGAAGAAGTGTCGAAAAATTCTGAGGTCGGTTGCGTTGTGTTTACAATACCGTCAAAAATGATCGAATCGCATAGCTTTACCATGAAGTTATTTAATAGACCTATAGAATACAGTATGAGGAGGGGAATAAGGGCGGACAATACGATATAATAGGAATTTCCGATGCCACAATCCTCTGTATTCATTATTGTGGATTTTTGGGGATGACTCAGACACAATAGGTTATCGAACTCGGCTGGAGGAAAAAAATCGGATACTAATCCATCCACACCCTTTGGCGCACCCGTCTTTGTTGTTGGGGGTTAAACTCAAATGTTCACAGGTAAACTGGGGTGCTACTGTAATTTACAACACCGTATTGCGCGTGAATGGGTAGGAGATAACGAACACGATAAAGGCTCGAAAAGGATTGCTCTTTTTACCGTTCTTTTACAAGTTATTGATACGTTTGGAATAAAGAATACATTTTTGTTGTGTTTTGTGACTGACAGTTGCTTACATACGGGGTCATTAATTTTTACAAATAAAAAGAAAGACATCGGATATTTTTGTGCGATATTACTAATCAAATGTGGCCCAAACTCAGCTCCCTAACGTAACCAATCTTACAATTTGTTAAGCCCCAAACAAACATTATCTGCTTCTACGATTATCGATTAGTTAGTTAATCGCATTTCAGCATAAACAAAGCTTAACCAATCGTTAACAATACTTGCAGAATAAATCCGTCAAATAAGATTATACCAAACAGTTTATCAAGTAAAGCCGAGCCAGACATTTTTTTCTACCCCAAAGGGCATGAGTTACGTCATAAGCTCACGCTATTTAGCAATTAATGGGGTGCAGCTGCATACAGTCGTAAAGTACGAAGGTATAGCAGACGCACTTCAACACCGAGCGACAGGGATTTCAATGGTAATGCTGCGTGAACATGCGTCGAACGAACGAATTCAAAGACTCGGTGTTTGGAATGCTTCATTTTTGTAAAAGGTGCTGCAAACTAGGCATGTTGAAGTATAAGTGTTGAGAAATGAGAATGATATGAATGCTAACTCCTAGAAAGCAAACATCTAAGAAAATGAGCCCCAAGATAAAACAAAAAAAAGGATACAGTGGTTGTGGTGATATATTTTTGGAATTTGTTATAGAAACTGCATGATACATCATTTATCCTTCTACAGACGACTTCTGTGAATTCTATTTTCTTTGTCTGTCCTGATAATACATATTTATTACAAACCGGTTACATATTTGGTTCGCTCTGATTAAACTGTGAGGTCGTACGTGACTTTGCGTTGTTTTAAAACAGTTCCTTATCAATTTGTACCTCTTGATATTAAATCGCATTGCAGATAAGCCAAGTACCGTCTGGGATGCTAAGGACGTCGAACACGTTTCGTATCGAGTTAGTTGGCAGTTCAGAATCTATGCGTTGGAGATGCGAATGACAAGCACAATCGTAACCCATAGAGAGGCTTTAGAACACAGGGCGATCAAAAGAGTCCACAATCTTAGCGCTGAGAATGCATAAAAAAACCCTTCAGGTTCGGTAAATGCTATATATTTGTAGCAAGGTATAAGCATGTTTAAGAGCATAGGAATATTTCGGCGAACCGCGTATTGTCTTATAAATTCCTTTTGTCTCATGAAACATTACAAATTGTATCTTTAAAGGCGAACCTGCGAAACCCGTCCTACCGTTTAGAGTTGTGCTCACGCCACTACGCAAAAACGGGACATGAATAACCTCTTAAAATCGATCTCACGCAGTTTAAATCATTACTGGATCGATGCTGAATACATTACGATCACTTTAGTAATAAGATTTAAACTTGATCATAACGTGTGGTCTCCCGCTAAGACAGGGCGAGCCCGCCTTTTTCCGGTGACTAAGGGTTTATGTAAAAGTGTCAGGCACCAAAAGTCAAGCTGTCCAATCTGATAATATCGCTGTAGAAACATTGCACGTTTCCTGGAATTCCTACATGCACGTTATGGCTTCCCCTCAGACCATCATATTAAATTTTTGCTCAGAGAATTTACTGATTGTCGGTACAATGGCCACCATTTACATAACAGGCAAGGTGACACACTCTTATCAGTAGTTGCCTTTATAAATAAGAGCATAATGGGTCAAAAATAATCAAGGTGACACACTCCTATCAGCCAGTTTTTTATAAAACAAGGGCATAATGGGTCAAAAATAATGTAATTTAAAACAAAAAACTAGATAAAACAAAGAGCCATAAATCACAATAATTGCCAATAGGAAAAGCTAAACATATATACATAAACTCACGTATTTTTCCGTGAGGGTTGGCAGAAACTATAGAACGCCACCGGCTTAGATCCTTACAATCTCCTTTTGCTTTCAAACATCGACCAAATTAAAAGATATTCCATAAACACAAAAAGAAAGATATATATATTGTGCCCCTATGTTTTCCATTTTGATAGTACATTTTATATTTAGAAGCACTAGATCCTTCAAAAAATGCTCAAAATTGCGCTATCAACATAGACCTAGTGTACAAATTTAACAACTATAAATGAAAAACATAGAAGCACAACATATATCATTTTTATTCAATTTAAGGAATATCTTTTAAATTTTTCCAATACTTGAGGATCGAATTATGACTTTCCCGCATTTCCTCTTAATCACGGCAATTAGTATGTTAACATAATTAAAATCTGCAGATATTCCTCTTTATAACGAAACGATAGTCCCTGTGTGGGTTGTGTAGTTCTATACGGTCCTGCAATGTCAATACTCGCCGCGGCTGGGTCGAAGCATCCCGGTATCTAGGTCATGGCTGGTGCCTGCGTAATCCCGGGATCGTGCACCGCATCACTCCTCTATTTTGTATGCAGGGATAGTTTATTCGTATTAAAGTAATTTGTGGTCAGAGCATTCGAATGGCTGTTTGAAATACGTGTTGATCCTAATCTGGGTTTGCTTGTATGAGCAACAATGTGTTAACGAATGAAATACAGGCTGTGTTACACTTCAGATGAAATAGAAGCCATTTTTGAGTTGCCTACAAACGTTGTTTCATAACAAGAACATTCACAAATCGATTATATCGTCGTATTTATGGAAAGTAAAAAGTTATTTTGACTTGAAGCCCCCAAGGCTAAACAGGGATCTTATCGAATAGTGTGCTCTATCTTGGTAAGACTGCGTGCCACAAGATGCGATTTAGACTAGGGTCAACATAGCACCATCGTGAATGAGAAAAGAAATGAAGAAAGGTTTTTGCATTTTTTAATGATTGTATTTAAAGAGGTTATTTCTTGAGTACCCCGATCCGTGAGGCCCCCGTCCCGGAAGACCCCTAATATGACAAAAAATATTATTACATTTCCTTTTTTCTATTGTTTTCAACTAGTACGGTCGACATAAAGTGCTTAAATGTATGCGTTTGAAATACTTATGACGAGATTATAATATACATAAAATAGTTTATATGAAATTTTATACTACAGCTAATCATACGAATAGTTTTATTAGAGGTAATTATAGTTTTAATAAATTGTATCAAAAATATAAAATAAATGTTAGAATATTATCAAATCATACTTAACAAATATATAATACAATTTATGACAACAATCATTATTTCAAATTCGAAGCACAGCCGAGCGAGATGGGTTGCAAAAATTTTACCTTTTAGAGTTAATTATTTACTATGCTACATTATAAAACATAATTCCTGAAAGTGAGACTGTTTTTGCGTATTTTTTAAATTATGTTAATGTTCCTCGTAGAGTAGGTATTTTGATTTTCTGTGTTGAAAAAGGAACTATTGTGATAAGAATTAAAACCAGTGATTGCTATAGGAGACTCTATATTGAATTCTCTAATTATAATATTTACATTAACCAAGCATCTTTTAACATTTTTCCTGATCCTTAAAGTTAAGTATTATAATTTTAGTAAGAAATGAAATTTTATTTGATATAATAATATCATCTGCTGATGGTACTTTAAGCTGAACTGACTTTTAATTGAGTTTATCAAGATAAAAATAAATCGGAGTCTTCCGGGAAGGAAGCCTCGGGTATTGGGGTAGTCAGGGAATAGCTCATTTTAAGTATGCAAAGGGAGTAAAGGAGTAGGTATGTCATAACCGCAGCAGGTGGCATTCTATAGTTTCTGCCTACCCCCATGGGAAAAAGGAATGTGTTTATAAGTGTATCTAAATGTTCGCACATTCTTCATACATAAATGGTCGAAGTATGAACAAAGAGTAGAACATTATGTTAAAATTTATGTAACAGGACCAATTTTATTATTTCACGCAAATCGTAAACAGCTCTCCAAGAGTATGAGTTAAATAAGCCTCGCTGTATAAATGTGTTGTGTAAAATAATTCACCGATAATATTTAATATGTAAATCTAATTAATTAAGTCCTTTTATTATTACGCGCAGGCGAGTCACGCAACCGACCGCATGTCCAAGTGTTTCAAGCTTTCAGTGTAATAGAATTATTTCATTTTGAAGTTTTGTATATTAACGCCCTCTGATCGTAAAGTTGCCTTGATTGTTTGATTGACGATTCTTGAGGCAAGTAATCCTAACTAATATAAAACATCCCACACATACGCACTAAACGTTTTGGAAATACTTTCATTATGCGTACAGCTAAGGAGTGGAATTCTCTGCCAGAGTCTATGTTGCCTGATAGCTACAACCTTGTTAAGTCAAGAGTGAATAGGTTACTTCTAGGATAGAAGAGATAGTGGTCAAGCGCTATCTATAATTTAAAAAAAATAAGAGACTAAATTGTTTATTGCTTTTGAAGGAAATCTCTGAAAGTAATGATCCCGATTTCGAAATTACTTTAATTCATAGGAAGGGAGCTACACTATCGTCATTGACTTTTTATCCTGAAAAAAATTACAGTTCCTAACAGATGCTCCACTCGGATCGAAGCAGAGTGAAAACGCTCAAAACAATTAAGCTAGCCGTAAATTGTTTTAACGCTTAATTGAATTTAGATCAGAAATACCGGGAATATTGTCTTCATAATCGGATCAGCAAGAACAAATCGATTAACAAAATATGAAACACGAAGTATACTGTCCTTAGGCATTTTCATACAGACTAACACGTCAATCAAGCTTCATCTGAAGCCCAGGGTCACTTAAACACTCAAGTTGAAAACTTATAACGTCGCATTCTTAGGTTTCTTTATCGAGAGTCATTATACTCGGTACTCGAATGAATTAGTCTGTGACCGTGAAATCGCGTTATAAGCTAAGATAATAATTAAGAAATTTTACACAGCTTAGTAATGAAAATGGCCTCTGTATTCAATTAATGTTTGAATAGTGTTGAAGTTTGTCACAAAACAAACAGAAACTGAAGGATCGGATACACCTTTCATGTCCTTAAATTGACACGCGCATTATCATAAAGGTTAGTTTAGAATAAAAACGCGTCGTTAATTTAAAGTTTTTCATCAATGGCCAACACAAACACTTTCAATGCAAAACCAATCCTGTCAACCCTGAGTTTTGCTTTGAGGGAACCAACCTCAACTCTCAAACTACCTATTGAGTTAAGAACCCCAAAATAAGGACAGAAAGAGGATCCTAAACAACTATTGCAAATGGGAATCGATTCAGTTCTCCCCTACACAAACCGCTTGTCTAGCGAATCGATAACGATTTCGCGCTATAGTTACAGCTATAAATATAAAAGTACCAAGGATAGATCCGCCCATGGCAGTTGAACAAATAAATAATAAAAACAACAATTGTATAAAATTCCGAGAAGAAAAACTTCCACGAAGTTACCTAACAAACCATAGTTGAGCAAATTCCAGACCCTCCATTCATTACATTTTTATATTTCCTTAATTCTATAGAAGCACTCGACTGCGAACTGCCACAGACAGAGTGCTCGGATCAGTAAATATATACTTCAAATGGGAATTTCGATCCCGTCACATTATCCATCGCAGACCAACTGTGACGTTTCGAGAGCAACTTTTTATTCACATAATAAAGATTTATTCTCAGTATTTATGAGTTCATCTAGAAATGTCTGACTCTGGGGCGAATGCCAAGTGGTACAATTACTCCACGATAAATCTCAACTATATTTTATGGTGCATAGGTCTCAATTTGGGTTGTATTTATACTTATGTTAATGCTTTTAGGGTCATAATTAATTAAGAGTGACAGTTTATGGTGGTTCACGCTTTGTCGTTTCCTTATAAAAGTTGGAGAACAGAATTTGTTAGAAAGGAAACGGATCGCAATAAAATCGTGGTCTTTATTAAACTTATTTCTTCAAGTTGTATGAACTGTGTTGGGTGAAAACTGCAGAGTCATAAAGTTGCCAACAGAACTGTTACACGCGTGAAACTTCCAAGTTTTACAGTAACTGAATGAAATAGAGAGGCATGTTTTTTAAAGGCTGTTAGCGGTATAAGTCACATAGTTCAAACCATACGTTTTTGTCCGTGTGTTATCGATGTTGGTTTATCGATAAATAAGTCACACTATTTAAAACTGTTTTAATGTGTTGAATACTTTATGAGACTTTCAAACTAAAATCAACTTTAATGGCTGCACTTAATACAAAGAACATTAAAACAATGCTTGCAAGTAAAGTGAAGTATAAAACTAGGGCGTCGCGACGCTTTCGTCGGCAAGGCGCCGTCTCAGGAAGAAAGCACATACTTCTATACATACATTTAAAATTAGTTCATGTTTCTTCTAAGACTTTAGTAAAGTGGAACACTGCAAGTGGGACGCTACAACCTACAAGTGAAACAACTAGAATTGTGGGAGGATTACAGTTAGAGGATTAGCTTTCGATGTGTGACGTCCATCGATTAACCAGTTTGCCTTGTAGTTGGTTTATTGCTATCAAATAAAGATGCGTGTCAGGTATGGGTAGAACTTCTTTTTTTCTAGAAGCTGACGACTGAAGGAGTGTGAAGCCGATTGCAGACCAAGAGCTAAACTAAGTTAGTTTAAACTTAGTTCTTAAGTAAACTTAACTAAGCTATGTAAATATGAATAAGTAAAATTTAAAAAATCCCTGACACAAATACCTCTTTAAGCTACATAATTTATCTAGTAGTAAACACGCTTCGATCGACAGTCCATCGAAACGCGTAATTATACCCACGATATCTTGCGAAAATACTATTCAAAGAGTAAAATGCGCATAACTTTTGAAAGGCTTAACCGATTTTCATCAAACATAGCTAATAATACACACACTCGATAAAGTCACCTTCAAACAAAACTAAATCAAAATCGGTTCATCCGTTTAGGAGCTATGGTGCCACACACAGATACACACGTCAAACTTATAACACCCTTCTTTTTCTATCGGATGTTAAAAATTACTTCAGCTATGCGAGCTTAGCTAAACTTTTTTGCCTTAGCTCTTGGTCTGCAACCGGATTAAGGCTTGGTAACGCATTTAGTACACCGCAGCGAAAGCAAAACAGTGGCGAATCTAAATTAAAATCTGATAGGTTGACTTCGTTTAGCAAGCTGTGGGTAACAACAATCAAAGGCAAATCAGACACAATTGAACAATTCAGTTCGGCTCACTTTCGCTGCAGTATCCTAAAGAATCAAAGTTGAAACTAACGAGTAATGTAACTCTCTTGCAAGAATAAAAACAAAAAAGAAATACTTACATTGAACATTGATGTAGACATCCTTGTACACGTATCCGATAGAGCTGGTTGCGTTACAACCGTAGTTTCCAGTGTCCTTCTTCACCAGGTTAGTGATGGTAATGCTGTTGGGATTCACTTGTCTCCTAGGATTGGGTTCCGCCTGTTCGATGGGCTTGCCGTTATGGATCCAGGTGATCTTGGGCACGGGGGTTCCGCTGGCTTCGCACTTGATCTCAGCTGACTCGCCTTCCGCGAGGTTTTGGATCTCAGGCTCCACCGTAAAGAATGGCGCAGCTAGTGGGGATGAGAAAATAAAAATTAGTAAATGTATATCACATAACATCACGCGTGTATTTATCGAAGGGTTAAGCAAATGTGCAAATATCGTACACCCATATTTAAACAGCAATGCTTTTAAGTCCCGTATAATAGCGGTCTTGAATCAACTATCATTAACCGGGCACAAATCCAGACTCTCGAAAGAAAATTCAGAAGTTCACTATTAGCCCGACCCGGGCATCGAACCCAAGACACTCCATGGTAAGCAGTAGCGATAGCGACCAGAAGACCAAGGAGACAGTCCTAAAGATAAGTATTGATTTTATTTTTTTATTTGGAATGGCTCCTGCCAGTACTGCTTCAAGAGGCGACGCCTTTCTCATCATATTACACTAACAAATAAGCCTGCACGTTTGGGAGGCGCAAAATTAACATAAATTACAATGCATAATGTCGTAATGATGCCTCTTGATCCTCTTCTCCCGAAGTTTGTTCATGTTTCGTATTCAAACCTAATGTAATTTTGATATAACACAGACAGTATACTGGTAATTAATTATAGATTTATCACATAAAATTACCATCTTTCATCTTTTACAAATTAACTTCAAAGGATCTTCTAAATAGAATCTTGGGTCGTTGCCACAAATTATACATTTCTCATATAAGCAGGTCAAGCTTAACATGGTTGAACATATAGACTTCTCCCATATTACATAAAATTGTATATAGTAGGTTAATAGAATGGAGAATAGATGATGTCAGAGACCATGTGTACTGCCTTTTAGGTTTATTTACTGACATTTAATTCCAATGGTTAGTTTAACTTAATAAATTAATGTTTATTAAGTCTCGCTGCTTCATTATACTAGTGTAAAATACGGACTTATCTCCGTCA
This sequence comes from Orthosia gracilis, assembly GCA_947562075.1. Taxonomy (NCBI): domain Eukaryota; kingdom Metazoa; phylum Arthropoda; class Insecta; order Lepidoptera; family Noctuidae; genus Orthosia; species Orthosia gracilis. The sequence continues at coordinate 32,514,041 of OX387264.1, forward strand.
TTTCTGCGTCTGTGTTATGTTGGATGGACTTCATATCTATTTAATTTTAACTTTGCGAGTTCTCAATTACTTATAAAATTTCTGACACTCGATTACTACCATTTACATGCTTTAAATGTTTTATAAACACATAGCATATTTCATATCCGCCATCATTTGTTTTCCAACCATAAAAGCCAAACAAGCAAAACGCATAGAAGTATTTCGTATTCTATCAAAAGACTTTTCATTCATTTTCTATTGTGGTATTTTAAATTACAGTACTCGAACGACGGTAGTACAACAATGCTCGAGGCGATTACGGCAGACTGCATGCCACACAAGTGCTCGTGCTCGCAATCTACGACGGATTGTTGACGAAACAAAATGGAGACGATTTCAGACTAGAGGCGTAAGCAAGCCTCGGGCTTTCATATGCTTTCCCCACACAAGTTTGCGAGACTTTTTAAGAAAAAAAGCTGTAGCATTTTTACTGTGCATGAACGAAATATGGGTAGCGGTTTTGAGAAACATTTTATCTATTCAGCTACAGCGTTTTTCAAATTGATGATATAATAATCACTTGTCGTGAGGCTGTACTGCGTTACATATAAGATGATATACGAGACTCTATACTTATACGTTACTTGTACATTTACAGGGCACCAAATATATGATTGGAAAATCCGGCATTCCGAATTTCCGACAGAGCTGCCCGCCGCGCCGGCGGAGGCACGGTCCAGAAATCGAATCAGGATATTATGTCCGACGCTAGGCTAGATGAGATTTCGGATCGGATCCGTGGATCGGACATAACCTTTTCATCCGGCAAACTTTCTTAATAAGCAAGAGTGACGGCACTGTCGGTTTTCTTAATGCATTCTGTCGCCCAGAAATTAACATGTAAATTACATTTATAGTGTTTCTTGATCGAGATCATAACTAGGTAGGTATGTAGTATCTATAACATCTAGACAAGATAAAAGTTCAAATTGCTTTCATCCGCTTGCAACATAACGTTTAATATTAAATTCTACGTTACGCTATGCAATGCAAATAGACAAGTTCTTTAGCGCTGATGATATCTTTAATTATTAGATTTAATACGATCCTCTGTCTTTAATTTAGAGGGATATACCGACTTTCCTCTCAATCAACCTCTATTTGATATTGCTAATCATACCACAATCTATGAAGACAGATTATAATAAGAACACCTATCCGTTCTATTCTAAGGCCGGCCTCCAAACCTCACGAAGCCGCAATAAAAAGGGCCGGACGTTTATCCAGCAGTACGGGAACCGGGTTAGCGAGTTATTTGCGTGCTTGACAAATGATTACGTCATCGACATGCGTGTTGACTTGTGGACACAGTCAAATATACTGGCTGGTGAATTTATTGACCTTCCTTATAAAAAGTTAATTTTTCTGGATCAATAGACCCAATCCATGATACCATTATTTGTATCTTTATCAATGGTCTTGGCCTTGAGCCTTGACACGGCCGACGTATGTTGTGATTGTCAAAAGTAAAGAAAAGACGCAAAATAAGGATCCATACGTCCACTACACCAATACACTTCACATTTTCACGATAAAAAAGTTGCGTGAGAAAGACGGATGAACGTGTGATTCAAACTTCACGGAATGCCCAAAAAGTTTACATTGGGCAAATAAATGAAAATATATCCAAAGTAAAGCTGACTCAGCCAAAAGGCTGGAAAATCCATAGGGTGGAAAGAAACTGCGGCGGTCTGAGTGGACTCGAAAATATATCACCCTGTCGCATTGCCTCGAACGTGCCGTAAGAAGCGATTGAGAGATTACCACAGAGATGGGTGGAGGACACCTGTTACCTAATAACTTAATATGGGTATCAGTTATTCATGGTGTAAGCTCCCGCATCGTTTATTGAAGTAAAATATGGGGTACCCATTATTTGGAATTGATATGACATGAACCTGTCGCAAAGTGTTTTGCTGGAGATTAAGGGCTTTTGAAAGGCGATAATACCGTTTATCCTGGGTATTACTGTGGAAACATCGTGAGAAACCCTTACTTGTAGGCAGAATACAGTGACTTTTAGGCTATAAGATATTTCCCTTGTGAACAATAATCACCAAAACAACGAGCGAGTATGGTAATCAATGTTCGTGCTGTCTCTGTGGCAGCACAAGCATTTCCCCTGCACTGGAGCAATCATAGGATGTAAATATTATCGCAAATCCAACTAGGGAAGTACACAAGGTTCTCCATCGACAAAAGGATGCCTTCGAATCCCGCCTTCCTTGACACAAGTCAAACGGAAGGAAGCAAAAGGTCACAATCACAATGATTGTCTATGGCCAACATTCGCCGCCATGTTTGCGCAGTCGTTATATTTTAATGGCTCCCTCAAGGGACGTTATGTGCGGTATTAAAATATTTTTGGCTAATATCATGTGTGTGCCATATGCTTTCTCACATAATGGATGTAACGATGATGTCACCGAGTCAATATTCCGAATGATGTCAAGTACGATTTTGACAAAGGTTTCAGAAATACTTTGAACATTTTCGTCTGTCTCGGTTTATCGATGTCAAAAGATTCGTTCCAGCAAAAAGACAAGCTTTATAAAAAGCGATAAGGGTTTTCTCCAAACAGATCAAAAAGAAAAGTTACTCGCGTGTATGTGAACGTCACATGAGATTGAAACAAGACATTTTGAATAATCCAATAGAATATTAGAAAGGAAAATGTCAACCTATATCACGTCCCTTTTTTATCCGAAAAATAATTTTATAAATTCTGCTGTATGTATTCGCGTAAAATGGCACCTCATTTTATATTTACAAGGACTAAAATATGACCAAATGAATGTTTCATTTGTAAAATATAAAACGTCCCTTTGGCTGTGCAAGCTATCATTGACAGCAAGGAAAATAGACTCACATTTCATTAAGGAGTTTTCAAAATATATACATTTTCGATCCTATTAACTTTTGATGTACTAACAACATGCATAGCATCAGGCCGTCCTTTAAAACACCACATTAATTTATTTAGAATACGATAATAACTTTAGCATAATTAGCCGCAAAGCCTCCAAACAGGACTATAATGACGTTTATATTAGTCTTACCATAAACAATTACATATTAATTATGAACGCAGCCAAACTTTATGGAGGAAAGCGGAAATGACGCTGTCACGATTATTAGCATCATTATGGCACCGGGCCCTTGCAAAGTTACGTTTACAATTAGCATGGCGGAAATGGCGTGGTTTGTTCGAAGGGACGGCTTTATTTGGCACGTCTTCTTTATTGTTTGTTGGACGACGCCAGAATAATTAGGAGTAGGCCTCTGTGACACCATTTTTAAAGATGCCTTGAGAGATCCGAGGGTGCTATTTTTCTCACTTCCGGGGTTGTATTAAGCAGTTCTGTTTTGTGCTGTCGCTTTTCATTTCTCTTCGACGCCAGAATAGTTACCGTTTGTAACAGAAGCCTGTTCTAAACTAGGTTACTTCTCTTTGAAGTCTTCGGAAGATACAGCGATTTGGCTAGGATGAACATTCAAATAGAAGATTCTGGGCATTTCCTTATGGCGAAAATAGTGACCCATAAAATCGTTTATGTAACTTTTATAGCTTCACGAAAGGTTTATTTGTGTGCTCGAATTGTTTACGTGTCCGTCGTCCCTAATAATTTCGTACCCTACTAAAATTGCCTTTCCTTTTTGTTTCTATAGTAATTTCAAGCAGTGTATCGAGGAAAATCTAGCAATGTATGACTTATGAAATGATCAAAATTTCAGCTCAGGCGAAATTTAATAAAACCAAGCTGGCACCACTCGGCCAAATAAGAATCTTTATGATGGCTTTACATAATGTAATATTGAAGTAAACCATACGGATAAAGAAAGAAATATCACGGGTCAATTGAATTAGAAATTCTTAGTATCGCTAAAATAAGTCGACTGATACATCTAACTTTTAATCCAAAAGAACTTTTGCGGCTCTGCCACTAGTGGTTAGAGCATAAACTGTGATAAGTTAATTTTTTATAAAAAAATATTTTTTTATTTGCGAAAAAATACTAAGTAAAAATCATAACCCGAAGTAATAACTTCGCCATAATTAGATAAAAATTGTGGTTAAGCTCTTAAACAGTAGCCGTAGCTTTTAGCTAGCAAACATTATCAGTGAACCTTAAATATTTTTTTCAAATAAAAAAAAAAAAATTAACTAGCTTTTTAGCTTACCATTCATTTTCATCCAAACTAAAAGTGTATGCAAAATTTCTGCTCAATCGGTTGGAGATATCAGTTTTAAAATTCCCTTGCATGATTTGACCCTTTGATAATTTCGTAGCAAGCTAACTAAATAATCTTGTAAAATATAGAACTCACCTTCAATATTGAGCAGTATGGAGTAAGATTGAGCAGTTCCAACTCCGTTGCTGACCTCACAGGTATACGTGCCCTGGTCTTCGTACGACGGATACCTGATCACCAGCGTCTTGCCGTAGTTGTCCTGAGTGATGCCTTGAGACGAGCGGATGTTCTGTCCGTTCTTCTTCCAAACGATCTGAGGTAATGGCCTGGAGGAAACGGTTAGGGATGAAGAAATAGTGTAGGATATTATTGAAAAGTGTGTGTTCAGAGGAAAGACTAGAATCGTTTTTCAGTTGGCTATAAGTAACTGGATCGGATAAAACGCCAATCGCCTTAGAACTCGATGGAGTCACCGATTCCGCATTTGACAGAAGTCGAAACAACATAGGTATATTCTATTAAGGCCCAGTTTTTTTACCCATAACTGGTCCACAAATCGTGTTTGACAATTCTTTGAACATTTTTTAGGCTAAGAATTGGGGAAAAAATTACCGAAATTTGAAACCATTGGTTACCATTTTTAACCATTAGTCTGTGTTAATCATGAGTTAACTACGGATCAAAAAACTGAGGCTAAGAAATTTCTGCGCCTGAAAATCCTACTCTAACTAAGCATCTACTGCCCATTCCAAAGATCTAAATATAGCCACAATCTTTTTGTAAAGACCGTAGCTAGGCCGAATACATGCGGTAAATTAGCGGCATGTATGAAACCCGATAGCGGAGAGAAAAGCCCACTCGCGGCCACTCATGCACGCGTAGCGGGGGCGCAATAGGTCAGTACCTGCACTGGATGTCGTAGGGCTACCAGACCAGCGCAAAAATACGTTGGAAAAGACTTTTTTAGCAGGTTCTCTGAATTTTCCCTTGTAAAATACACATTCAAAAGATGAAAAAAATGTTGAGCGTTAATATTGTGTTCTATTTTTCATGAGTAGCATGGATACAAAATGTTATCATAATACGTCCTTCTTGAAAGCAGAAAATTCGGAAAGCCGGCCCCATCTAAAGCGGCATATTCGCGCTACGTAAATTAACCGCCCTGAAATCAGGTTTTTCGTAGCGGATGGCAAGTCGCGCTGCAGTTCTAGGGCCGATTTCACCAATGATACTAATCGCGATTAGTTCAACTAAACTCATTTTAAGCAAGTACAGCATCCTGATAGGTTGAAACCGCTGATAAGCTACCAATCAGTACCCTGTATTGGCATAAACTAAGTTTAGTTGAACTATTCGCGATTAGTTTCATTGGTGAAATCGGCCCTTAGTAGGAGTTTTATTAATGCGCACCTGCGTGTAGCCTACTTCAGAGGAGCAAATTTTCATGACGCGAATTGTAAGTACATAAAGCCAAAAATGGTAAAAATATAGTGTAGTCGGTTAATGATGTCTAGCAACCCTAATTACACTGTCGCAAGAGCAGAATCGGCGCGTCTAACCTAAAATCTCGGATTACACATCTAGAATGCTAGACGCCTACTGGTTTGGGCATGAATGAAATCTTTCTCAGTATCATTTTATGAAAAGCTGGTCATACGATGTTACTTGGCCATACTCGACATAGTAGTTCTTAATAAATTCAGTCCCAATGTCGATACCAAAGTGGGATCCCTCTATGCACTAGTTAGAAGTCTGGTCACCCATTTTGTTGCCGTCAATTACGCGCACCTATGTGGAATGTAGAACTCTTTCGCAGAACTCAGGGCAACGTACTGTGTGTACATTATGTCGCGCTCGATAATATTATATTACCTGGACTTATATATTATAAATAGTTAATATACTGAGATAGCCAAGTCAGTGGACTGTGGAGTTCCCAGAGGCGGGTTAATTATCTCTGAGGCCACATACACGAAAAAGAAGAAAGATCCTATATTCTCATCACAGTTATATTTGCTGTTTCCAATATAAATGTTTTATTAAATTCCTAAACAAACAACACAAAGATTAGTAGATGTAACACTTATCATTGTGACCTGCCTGGTAACAATCATGTTGTGAATAACTCGCAAAATCAGTACCTAACCCTAATGTTCGCGTGTCTAACATCGCGAACGACATGGTTATCGATCAGTCGACTCCTACAGACACTGTAAATTTAACACTGTTCTAGTCTTTCCTTCAAACTACCGAAGAAAATAAGAATCAAAGATACTCACGTTCCACCATAAATACAGTACAGCTCCACTTTCTTCCCCTTCAGCGCTTTCTCTACCTTCCTGGTAGTGTACTGACGCACAGGATCATGTCTGTTTAAGGTAGGTGCGATACCCGTCTGCGTCACTTCCAAATATATCTTGTTGCCAAACTTGTACTCATTCCTGAAGATGGAATTAGCCGTGCAAATGTATGCGAAATCTACACTCGCGTCGTAACGGGTTACGTTCGAAAACCAGAGGTTTCCTTCAGGGTCTAGAGTCATGCGTGAGTTGTTGATGGTTTTGAGCTGTCCCTGGTCGCCTTGCAACATCCAGTAGACTTTGGGTTTGGGGTGACCGTCGGGGGGTTCGCAAGTGAGTTTGAAAGGTTTGCCTTCCTCTGCCCTGACGACTTGTTGGCTGTCTGTTTCCTTGAAGGAGTTGAGTTCAGCTCGTCGTACGAACACGCTGTTGGATGCGGCTGTACCCCACTCGTTGTAAGCGAAGCACTGGTACTGTCCGAGGTCCTCGTCGCGCGGTTGGCTGACTACGAGTGTACCGCGCCCAGACTGTTGGGAGATACGGTTATCGTAACTCGTGTACTCGAACGGTTTGCCGTTTTTGATCCATCTGTACCTGTTAGGACAAAAATATTGTATTAATAATAGAGGTTAAAGGTAATAGGTACTTGGAATTGACATAAAACCTTAATGATTTGAGATTTTTGAGTGAAACTTTTTTCACATGGTACCTATGAAGTTCTTCTTTTAAAAAAAGTGCAACATTCAAGTTCATCGTTCTTGTCTAAGCAAACAGCTTAGACAAGAACGATGGATACTTCGAAAATTTGTCGTGATTTTTGAATACGAGTTCCGACGGGGAATTAACGCGGCAGAAACAGCTCGCAATATCAATGTTGCGTTTGGAGAGGGGACTGCTAATGAACGCACCGTGCGATTTTGGTTTAAACGCTTTCGTGATGGCAATTTTGATTTGAAGAACGAACCACGTCGAAGACCGCCCACATAGGTGAATAACAATGAATTGAAAGAGATGGTGGAAGCCGATCCGAGCCAAACTACCCAGGAATTAGCGGCATTGTTTAACGTTACCCTACCAACAATATTGACTCATTTGCGTCAAATCAATAAAATAAAAAACATGAAAAGTGGGTGTCTCATGATTTGACTGATCTGAAGAAAGAAACGCGGGTTGAAACTTGGGTTGAAACAAGGCATTGTTGAATCGATACAGAAATGAAGGAATATTGGATCGAGTTGTGATATGTGATGAAAAGTGGATTCTTTACAATAACCGTAATCGAAAAATGCAATGGCTGACCCCAGGTCAAACGTCGCAACAGTGTCCTAAAGCAAAGCTTCCCAATAAAAAGGTAGTGGTAACTGTTTGGTGGTCTCAGCATGGTTTTATTCACTATAGCTTTCTCCGATCTGGTCAAGCAATAACGGGGGATGTCTACTGTGCCTGGGATGTCTCCGAACAATGATAGCAAAACTAGCAGTGAAACAGCCCCGACTCATAAATCGATCTTCACCATTATTGCTCCATGATAACGCGAGACCTCATACAGCAAGAGAAACCGTTTTAACTCTACAGAAACTGCAATTAGAAACCATTCGTCACCCTCCGCACTTGCCAGACTTTGCTCCAACGGAATACCATTTTTTTCGTGATTTGGACAATTTTCTACGTGATAAAAAGTTTTCTTCTCAGAAGGCAGTACAAAATACTTTCACACAGTTTGTCGAATCTAGATCACCAGAGTTCTACCGCAAAGGCATAAATGACCTTCCTATTAGATGGCAGCAATATATAGATAATAAAAGTTATTATTTTGATTAAATAAATATGTTAAATAAAAATAAAAAAACTAATTTCAATTTTTCAGTATAAATCGGCAAAATATCGTATTGCAATCACGAATGTTCCTGTTAATCGAAGTCAGTGCTTCATATAGTTGTTGGCCTTAAGAACTTACATATAAATAGAATGTGCCTTGCAATTTTTCTAAATCGATGTGTACTCTTATTACGTCAGCGTAAAATAGTGATAAATTACATAGAAACAAACATTTACCTTGTTATTGTGAAATTATGCCATTCATAACTACGGTAAACTCTTTATAAGGAAATATATTTACCAAAGCATTCATAAAACAATTGATAAGTTAAACGGCGTAAAATACTCAAACAATAAATTAATTATTTAATGGATCGTGCGCATATGCGGTTTTCATGTCCTTAGGGCAATTATATAACACTATGAGTAAAAACATTAACCGTCTTATTAATAAACGTGGACTAAGGTAAGATTAACTTTATTCCAAGGAATAGGTTGGTACTAACAAATTTCCGTATTAATAAACACAGAATAAGGAGGGATTATACTAATCTGACACTAGTCTCGGACTAAAAGTTAAACCATGGTGCCAGCTAGTTTAAGGTCGGAATAAGACTAGTGTAACTATGGCAACCACATTTTTTTTCCTTCGCCCTACTCGGGCAGGCTAAGGTCTTGGACCATACCGCCTCGTCTTCAGTGCATAATATCCTTCTTGAATTCTTTAGTATGCATTAGAATGCGGATGTAACAGATTCTAATGTCTTTTTGGAGTATTTGGCAGCAAATTGTATAAAGTCAGCCTTCCCGGTAAACTTTGCTTTTCTGCAATAAAATTCTCCGCTCCACTACCCCGAGGTTGCTTCTGTCAATGATTTCACATATTGTCCAGTTGCGTAGACAGTTGAGACACAAAACTACACCAATTTTATATCACAATATCCACTAGGAATCAATTTGCAAATAATATTAACAACCGCTGAACTACGCTCGAAAAAATCCCGCCAAAAACTCTCACAACCACAATTATTACATAGACTGATTTTTTATACCGGATATTAAATATTTATATGCATCCAGTGACATTGTTGTTGTTTAAATTGAATACAGTAAAAGAGTGTAGTTAAACTGTTTTTAACTGATTTGATTAAGGTTTTAAGATTATTTAAATCTGAAGTTAAAGGTTCGAATGAACACGAAAATAAAATGCAAAATAAATGTAGAAATAATTATATTTAATGTAATTATGTTTTATGCATTAATTGTTAGCTGTTTTCTTCACGAAATTTTCGTATTTCCAAGATTTCTCTTTCTATTAAGGCACATTTTAATTGTTCTTTGTGTAATTCTTATGCCATCCATACGCCTCTTATGTTCTTCAAATTTTATCTCTCTCGATAGACTTATCATGGCGCTCACATAGTTAGATAAATAGATATTTGTTAAGGTAGGCCTTGATAAGACATGTTATCATATTTTAAATGTTCATTATTATAAGTAATTTTTAAGTTTAAAGTTATTAAGATAATTTAAAATTCCCTCCTTCGCCTTTACTGTCAAATCTCTAAGGCAGATGTCATTTTTAGTTTTTTTTTTCTACATAATGTCTTCAACTTGCTTATTTCCATTCACTAGTTCATTCTTTTTACTTTAAAATTCAACTGGGTTGCCAGAGTTTACGCGTAAGTCCAAGACTAAGAAATGAATAGTTAGTCCGAGGTTATTCCATGTTTATTAATAACATTGCTAGATCTATGTTAATCCTTAGTTACTCCGGGATTAGCTAGTCCAAGAGTAACTTCGGAGTAAGCTGGGAATACGCCATTTTTATTAATAAGACGGTTAATGTCTAGTAAATTTAATGTGTAGTTTTGTAAATAGGTTAGGTACCAACAAAAAGTTCTAAGGTACATGAAACCCTGAAAACTTGGTTAACTCAAGGAACTTCACTGAAACGTTTCTATAAAATCTTTCTGAATGTCAACTCGCTACAAAAATATCGCTTTTCCAAGTTGCAAGACTTTGATGCAACAAATTATGAAGTAAAGTACCCGAGGGATTTCGTCTGGACGCTTGAACCTAGAACCCATTTACAGCGTTAAGCGTTCCCAACCACAGACGTGACGCAAAAGGAGGGGTGTCTGAAGTAATATGCTTATAAATATTTCAAAGAAGGCTTTCATATTTATGTAATGGATTCAAAGGCCACAAACAACTCGTTAATTTTATAACAAGCAGTAAGTAATTACTTTTCGTAATATTTAACAATAAAACCGCGGTTTTCCTGCCATAACATTCAACAATATTTATTGTGAAAACAGTACACAACTTCATGCGAAATAATGATATTATTAATTAGCTTTAAACAAATATGACTTCCCCTTTCTTAGTCACCGTACATTAAACCACGTACAAAATGTTGTTTTGATTTTTACACTATACGAGTACATAAAAGTTTTCATTGTATTGGATTTCTCTTATATTATAATAATATGATCCTCTATACAAATAAATAAAATTGAAGTGTATGTTTGTAATGTCAAAATCAAACAGCTTTTTACTATATCATATGAAAGTATATGGGGTACACCTATCAAAAAAACTTTTTTAAATTCTTGTCTGTCTATTTGTTCCGGCTAATTTCCGAAATGGGTGGACCGATTTTGACAGGACTTTCACTGGTAAATAGCTGGTGTTAAAAAGAGTAACTAAAGCTTTCATTTTGAAAAAAAAATAGGTTTAAAAAAATAAAACCATTGTTTTTTAAGTTTGACCCTGTCTAACTCGCGGGAAAAGCTAGTCGCTTATAAAAACTCCAAGTTTTCATCAACAAAGAGGTAAGTTAAAACTGATTTGACAGATATAGCAAGGTGAACGACCCATCCTGTTTGCATGTCATAAAAGGGACCTATGTACAGCAGTTAACCCACTTCTAGCGCAAACACATTAGCTTAGTGGACACATAACACACTGAGCGGGCGAATACTCAGGTAATGTGGGATGGCTTTATTAGGTAGCCCGGAATGGGAAATGACTAGACTTTAATATGGATTTATGGATCAGGAAACTTCGGGCAACGGGAGACGCTGACTTCCACTGGATGGACTATAAAAAGCGGTCGCTCCAAATAAAATACTGATACTATGTTGAATCTAGTTAGAGTGGACGCCAACCTCACCATAGTTGGCAAAAGGCTGGGTAGATTTTGACCACGACGACTAAACATTGACTGAGATGTCGACTAATAACGAAGGATGGAAGTTGCCGCGACCCCAAACAAATTTAGGAAAACGGTAAGCAAAGGGCGAAGTTGATGGCATAAAGACGAAATAAAGAATTCCAATTTCTAGACAGAAAGAACGAAAACATTTACTACCAAAAACTGTAGGTGTACAATCTTAATAATATTAGTGTCAACACAAATGTGGCAATAAGAGTACATTCAGTATGGTAAAGGGAGAGGGCTCAGAAATTTGCTGATCAGTGTAACATAGCCATAACGCTGGTCAACGCTGATTTACAGCCCGCCCCCTAGAACAAAACCTTATCGTGAGGACAGTTTTGAGTACGAATGTGAATGGTAAGAAGAGTAGAGAAAACATCAAAGAAAGGTTAGACGGGTTCAGTGATAGAAGATATAGCAAGAAGTAGCTATTGAGAGAACGGGAGATGTACAGAAGAAGACATAGTTCACCGATGACACCAAATAAATTGGGACAGCGAAGATGATTCCTAGGGCATACTATTTTCTTTACATCCTATTCAACAACAGGTGCTAAGACGTCGCCAACAGCTTGGACTCTGGCTGATCTCTTGGTTTCATATCCAACAAAAGATTAAGTTTGCGGATGAATGGTATTTTTTTTTATTGTTATGTCAGGGGTACTGTGAGAGGGATTTTTGAAAAGGTTTTAATTTTGTTTTTGCTTTAATAGTTTTTCTTCAAATTCTGCTTTGTTCATTTTAGTATATTTTCATATGTTTTATTTTATATACTTAGTTACTTAACAACCGTTGTAATTAAATAAATAAACAACATTTTCCTGGCACTTCAAATTATTGCGTACACAAACGCCCAATAACGAGTTTCCGCGTCGGACACGCCATAGCCGCTAAAAGTTCTAGGGCAATGAGACCAATAACAGCTTTACAAAATGAGAAAAACAGGTTCCTAACCGTCATATTATTTATATTTTTAGCGAATAAGCGTTATTCATACATGACATAATATTTCCGAGTGTGTCGACGCCTCGAGATGACTGCATCCGAACCAAGGCTGACTCACGGCATACATTATTCATGTCCCCCCGCATTTATTTATCTATATACGTCGATGAATGGGTCCTGTTTACTGTGTTTTTGTATAAGTATACCATAAACAACCTAGTTCCCACTGCTGGGACACAGGCCTCCGTTCTTTGAGAGGGAATGGGCCATGATCTACAGGACAGCGGCATGATGCCGCATTCCGCACGATGATTTCCTTCACCGTTTTGAGAGCAGTGGCGATGAAATAAATTACGAAAAAGCAATGCGCCTGCCTGGGTTCGAACCGACCTATAACTCGTAAGTCGGTTTTTGTACGTTTGTTGGTAAGTATAATAAATTAAATTATCATTGAATATTAAATACTTTCAATTACTTATAATGGTCATGGCGCTTGACAAAGGATAATGTCAGTGTTTTTACTAACATTTGTTAATTTTAATTACTGGTTCGTGGTTGCTAACATGCTATTGTTGGTTTACTCGTTTTTCTAGTAATCTAAAAAGTTCATGTTTTATCAAACGATTTATAATATGACATAGTTGCATTTTAGACTTGAATCATTGAATGACTGTGAAATGAAATGACTTAAGCATTTTGCCAAAGATACTTTACAGGATCAGACTGGAACATATTAGTAGAACCAAAGATTTTAATGTTTGTAATGTTTGAGTGGAACATCATTACTTCGTTTGAAAACATATTTGGATTAGGACTCCCTTCATAGTACCAAACTATTGAACTTGACTTTGTTTCACCACAGCGCAGTTCACCAAAGACCATACAAGACAATATCCCATGAAAAACATTCTCATATTAGAGTATATACAGAAAAAAACAAGTAGATGTATTTGTATGAGAAACAAAATAATGACAGGGTCGTGTCGGTCATCACCGGCACCACTCGACCCGACAGTTTGAGCTTCACGGCTTTACGCGCAAAACAAATTGGCTGCCTTTCCTAAGAGCCGGGAAAAATTACAACTCTTTGCTGCAAAACCTTGTGAAACATTCTCTCTGAATCCCGGGGGATTACACAATACACTTGTTGCAAGGACTTCTATGATAATAAGACTTCTTCCTTCGTCCCATGATACTTGGGATCGGCCAACACATTTAGGACTTATTCCATTCTAAGATTAGTTTTGCCTGCAATAAAGATAGCTTGGAATATATTGGCCCACATTGAGCAGTGTTGGTCCAGTGGTAACAGCCGTGACTTATAAGTTGTAGGTCGTGGGCTAGCTAATATCTGGGGGGTTGACCCCTGACAACCATCACGCTATTGTACTAAGATGTGATCAGCAAACATTATGCTAAGTGGACCATAAATATCCCTAAACCGCTATGCATTATTGCGCTAGTTTCTCCCAACCAGGGCATTTACAACGACAAGTGCTACTAGCCTAGATTTCCCAGGGGAACTATAGTTCCATTCGAGATAGTATCTAATACATATCCTTACCGTGACGCCAGCTTTTGTGTTTCATTTCAACCTCATCCGCTGCACTGCGATTGAGTGACAAACAAATTGACTCACGTTTTATTAATAGTTAGATTTATCATAGCGTTTTATGGGCATCACTTCATAGCTAAACTATTTAGCCTTTGGCCTTTGTAATGTTCTTTATTATCTGAAACTTGAGTCTGCGAGGTTATGGGTATGATTTGCTTGTCTGAAACTATGTTGCACAATTCTGACGTTATCATTGAACGAGCTCTTTTGTGTGTAATTTGAAGTTCCAGTAAATCTTTCTGCATCAGCATTGCTGTTTTATTCGAACCTATTTCTCAGAAGTTGGTCGATGCTGGCCCCTACCAATTTTTCTATTGAAGCTCGCATTGAAGAAAAACGACCAACCGTAAAAAATTACAGTATCTTTTTCCCTTTTTATTACGTACTAGTGATGAGGTTTTTTTAGTGAGAATGAAAGTAAATACTCATTAATTATTCTTCCCACAGCTTATGTAAATTGAGACACTAGACGCCAAATCCTTTTAAATGCTCAGCCGGGCTTAAATCACTTCCTTGTCTTCAACACATTACTTGCATCATAAGCGACTAAGTTACTAAGCTCTGAAAGATGACTGCATGTTTTCTAGAAATTCAATAAATTGTATAAAAAACGTTTAATTAACTTAAACGTAAAGGTACGGAAAGTCAGTGGCAATCTACGAAACTGATGAACCAATTGTGATGGCACATAGTGTGTGATTTCGATTACACACTATGTGCCAATGACCTAGCATTTCTACGCTCATTTTATTCTCGTATAGTAGGCTGTTACTATAAATACCGTACTACGAAGGTCCGAGCTTTTTATAAAAAATTATTAAGATAGTTTCTATGATTTATGTCGGATGAAATCAATGACCAGCGGCATAACGGTCCCATAATGATTACAGTGTTCATATCAATTAACTTGGCTTACACTTGTGTCTTGAAGTGTCTTGACCTCAAAAGCGGTTTTAGAGAATCTGCTTTTTCTTACGATTATTGATGAAATATTTTATATTATAGTTACAAATAAAAATTAGTGTTTTTCATGGGATATTGTCTTGTGTGGTCTTTGGCGAACTGCGCTCTACACGTGCGGAGCCGTTGATCAGCCGCAAATAATTGATAATTCAATTATTTTGCATCACGATTTACGTTGGACCATATAAGAATACTGTTTTTTTTTATTATTTTACCTTAGTCTCCCTCTAGGTGTAATCCATAATTCGTCAATTGAGGAACTAAATAAGATCAAGGACACAGCCTGACTCCAACAAAAAAACCAGTCAGAAAAAAATAGGTTTCTTTTCACAAGCGATTTTATTTAACTCTATTTAACGACTAAATAATCAGCTAAACTGCGACACGGTATTGTAAACAGCAGCATGATGAATTTTTTGTTGGCGTGCTCACTTCCATTGAGGAATTCATAAAAATGTTTAGTGTCGGCAGCCATCTTTCATTCACAACGCTGCAAATTATAATCTAATTCATTATGTATTCGTGTCGGTCTGAAACACCTCTAGGCGAGTATTTTTGGGGACGTTAGTTAGACATATTGTTTTAACAAATGTTTGCAACTTATATTTATCTATTCCTTTCCTAGTGCCATCATAGTTTTTCTAATAAAATTCAAGCTCCAAAAGCGAAATTTAGATGTGTCTTCGTTCAACATTCATTGAAATAAAATCGTCCTCTATAGTCGTAACTGTTCTAAGAAAATGGTGGTGGCATTTCTGGGAATTTACAAAACAGTTACAAACGAATATAACTCAATTCCTCATGTTTTGAAACTACACAATTACCTACATGTTATGAATGAGTGAATCATCACAGTTAATCATTATTTATTTGAAGAATTCTTTAAGGAACGCTGCCGGAATGTGGATGCCACAACTTAGCTGAAGAAGATTAGAACGACGCGCCGCCAGAATCGGTCATCAAGTTCGAGAGATGAATTTATAGAGGGTGATCGCTTTTCTACAAGCAGAATGACAACAGACAAAATGCTGTCACAAGCTATGTCACTCACAGGAGAGACGAGAATGCTGCGTGCTTCTGATCAATATCTCATCCCACGAGGGAAATTTTCAAATCAATCATTTTGTTTGTTTACTCCACGTGTTTGGATTCTTACAGAAGAACTACAGAAGGCCTATTATAGTTTGTATCGTAATCTCATCACGGCAACAATCAATGTCAAAAGCTTCTTCTACCAACAGATGAAGCTGAAAATCGCACAGAGATTTTGCGTCAATTTTTTTGCCGAATTTACTGATTTACCAGTCGCAAAAGCTGGAAGAGTAGCTGATTGCCCAGGGTGCGCCAAATGTTCTTTAAACTTCTGTACACCAAAATGCTATCAGGTTATCAGAAATTTTATCTCCTACCCCTAGTATCTAAGATTTCGTTATAAAAGTGGCCATTTCTGGAGCCAAACAACAAAACTATGCATTGTCCATACAGACTATCTGTAAGATTGTTTCTTTGAGATAACTAGATAACTTTTAACCTACTACTACTAAAGAGTGACGTCAGTCTTAGGTGTAAACTTAAGATCACACCACTCATGTGTGTTTTACTACCCACTCGCCCTTTGCATTAAATCTATACTTAATATTAATATTAAAGCTGAAGAGTATTTTTGTTTGTTTGAACGCGCTAATCTCCGGAACTACTGGTTGGAATTGATAAATTATTTTCTTGTTGTATAGTCCTCTTATCGAGGAATTATAGGCTATATAACATCACGCTACGGCCAATAGGAGCGGAGCATAAATGAAAAATATTGCAAAAACGGGTAAAAAAAATCCTTTTTGAGAGCTTTCATTGCATGCGCTGTGTAAGTGGTCAAAGTTACGTAACATTCATGTATGTAGGGTAGGTAGGCAGCCAGATGACGGGAGCGAAGCCGCGTGGGACAGCTAGTAGTAACATAAAATCAGATGATCTAAGAATTAGAACATCTGATATTGCACTCAGTTTCTAAGTAAAACTATTCTAGTAAAACAAGGTGACGTACTTAGGAGCCGGTTCGCCTTCAGCCTCGCACTCGATGATGAACGGCTTGTCGACTTCGCCGGGCTGCGCTACTTGGAACAGAATCTCCTCTTGTGTAGGCTGTTTGACGATCTTCGGCGGTGACGTCACTGAGGACAAAAATGTTAATTTTATGACGTGTTCGTGATGCTAACTAATAATGAATACGTTTCGATTTGAATGATGATTCTTCTTCCTACTAATAATTAAAATGTAAAAGTCTGTATATTTATAAGTTTATGAATAAATCGCGCCTCAACGGATTTGGTTGAATTTTGGAACACAGACAGACCATGGCTTAGATTAGGACACAAGATACTTTTATCTCGGTGGTATATTGTACGTGGGATAATATTTTCGCCTAACATTCGGGCAAAGCCATTGTTTTAGATGTGTCAGTTCAGGATCAATATAAGGGGATTCTTTTATAGGGTGCTGGGACAACTATTTTATTGCTAGACCTAAGTCTTAATATAAACTAAATACATGAAGAATAATTGCATAATAAATGCGTAAGCTATAATTTTAGACTATCTTTCATTTCTGACCTTAAATTTTTTATCTTAAAAAAACATTATATTGTTTCTGTAACAATGAGTGTCTTTCTTAAAACAAAATGTAACAGAATCTAGATTGAAACAAATAATACAACGAAAGAAATTAAAAATTGAGTAGGGTTTGCTTTTAATACGATTTAGGTAATTTTTAAATCTTTTATAAAAAAAAACAAATTACGAGTATTTTAAAGGTATTCAAATAACAACTAGGTAATATGTCACACAGTTCACCTTTGAAAATATTAATACTTTTTCCAGCTGTTCTCAAATGTCAAGGCAATCACATAACATTGGGTTAGGTCAGTGTTTCAGTGTCAGTTTACTCTTACTGCATAATCCTTATGATCTCATACTTTGGTATATTATTATGTTGTATATATAGTATATAATTTTATATTGAAATGTTCCGTCGAAAATTCTTTATGAAATATTTAGTGTGTAGGGTGTGGATTCGAACTTCGAACCCAGGCAGGCGCATTACATAGTTAATTTATTTCATCACCTCTGCTCTGCAAAGGTGAAGGCAGGCAAACATTGTGAGGAAACCAGCATTATAGGCTGATTACGATAAATTCCAATTTAAGCTTTTCCTTATCAGAAAGTTCTAATTTAAATGGTAATGTTGCGAGGATTCCTTAAGAAACAAGGTTGGATTATGTGAAAGATGACAGTAAATTGAGTTGTTTGTAAATGTGCTGTAAATTTTGTAAACACATATTTGTGTTCCAACACAACACAACAACACACAGACGTGTTCCAGTACTAAAAATCATTAGACGACAGTGCTTTATTTCGCTAAAATATAAAACTGACCAAGTGAAATTGTTTATTAGTTTCGTATTACACATATGTTTTGTTACTTTGAGTTGATTGAATTTGGGATTATTTGTTGTTGATTGAATTATTGTGACATAACTCAGTAGAAGTTCTTTATTAACAAAATTTTAAGCTTTTTTCCACGGGGACTTTACATCAACCCCAAAAAAGTGATAAGGGAAAGAAGACAATAAAAATTCGAAATAACATGTTCTTAATAAAATGTAAAGACAAGATACAAGAATGAATGAATCAATTGGTGATTGTAAAGGTATATTGATTGCATTATGATCTAGTTGGCACCAGTACCCTCTCCAATCAGAGCTCTACAAACTACCTGCCAATCTTTGATAGTGGCCATATGCTGAGCTGCCAATAGCGATGATCACAAACAATATTTCAACAACACATACAAAATGACAAATTATGCAAATGTCCAAGTCAAGCTTTGCATACAATACCTATCTTCTTTGTGTTGTATGCTTCTATAATGTCTGGACTTGAGTACATATATGAAAATATTGCACTGGTCTTTTCACTGGTCTTATATTTCTGATAGTTGTCTTAATCGGAATAAAGATGTTTAAAGTGAAACACTGAGATTACAACTTCTCAAAATCCTACTCACTAATCAACAAATTTAATGAATATTAAAATCTGTAAGTTCAGAAGTTTGTAAATTAATTTAGATACAACTAGCTTTAACCTGCGGTTTCGTTCGCAGTGAAGCCTTTAAATATATATATTTTTTAATATAAAGTATCCTATGTTACTCGTAATACCTCCAAGAATATATGTACATAAGTTTCATGATGATCGGTTCAGTAGTTTTTGTGTGAAAGCGTAACAAACAAACTTACATTCACATTTATAATATTAGTAAGGATGTCTGAACTTTTCTTATTTTACTAATATTTTAAATGTGAAATTTTGGATGGATGTGGGTGAAAATATGTTTGTTACTCAATCACGACAGAACAGCTGATTGGATCTTGATAAAATTTGGCACAGAGATAGATTATAGTTTGGAACAGCACACAGGCTACTTTTCACTCCGGTATCATGTTCCCTTAGGATAAGAAAACACTTCTCATGCGGGTGAAGCCACTAGTTTGCAATAAAATTGGAATAAATGTTTTAACACCATTATTATATTTTTTACTTTTTTACATAATATTTTTTACTTTCACATGAGCAAAGCCACTGGACTAAGCTAATGTTATGGTAAATCTTTACTACACAGATCAAGTAGGTAAAGCGATTGCAGGCAACAAAGTTTGGGAGTAACAGTACTTATTGAATATCAAACTAGTTAACTATTCAATTCTTTTTAGATATTTTAAATCAGTATTAAAATAATGATAGACATCAAGAAGCCATTCTTATTGGACTTGACTTACCTTGATTATTTTGAATCAAAAAATTTGTTAAATACTTTAAAAAAATGAATGTAATGTTTATATTCTGTCAAGCGCTAATTAGCAGACACAATAATAAAACCATTTTCTTTTGTTGATTTTACTATCAGGATGGTTATCTGCTTAAGTGTTCGATTAAGCTAGAGATATTTTTTCCAACTTTGCACAAACCATTGGATTCTTTTCATTCAACCCCAACTTTTGTCATGAATTGATAAATGCTACTTTGTGCATTAGTTAGTATGTTACACAGACCATGATGAAAATAAATTTTAAATCAAGATCATGCTTCTCATAAAACACAAAACAATGGCTGATAAAATCTATTTTAGTACCCATATAGTCGAAGGTAGGTAGCCCAGAATTAAATACAATCTATGACATCAAAATCTTCATCACGGTTTGAGCAAGGACAAAACAATGTCGTCAATTACAAATCTGGCATATAGACTACTAAATTAAGATATGATATGATGCCTATGAGTAATACTACCCATGTAAGGTATCAAATAATTTGAGTACTATCAATGGCTTTGTAATTTTTTCATTTTTTTTATTAATGGAAGTGAAATGATACAGCCTGGTGTAAAATAATAATTAAAATGGGTTCAATCACTCAAAAGTATATTCTCAGAAAATCAAATCAGACTGCCTAAATAAAATGGTACTATGTAAATGTTGGTTATTACAAACATAACAAAAGTAAATTACATTCAATTATAACTTTATGTCACAATGTTATACATATGTAAGCAGGAAGACAATAATTACAACAGTTAAAAGAGAGAGTTTTACATATCAACAAGTCTATCTCATAACTTAATTATATCCCTGGGAATGGTGCAACTGAGAAAAAGTTGAATGAACTATGGCTAGCAATGAGATAAACAAGTGATATTCCAAGAGAGATAGTTAGTTATAAACATAAATAAAAAAGTAAATAATACTCACATAACGCCGCCGCACATGATATTAACGCGATGAAACACAGTATTCTTGTTGTACCCATCTTTACAGGTCTCCTTCTTCGCAGTACTTGAGTATCTAATAAGAAATCAAATAATCCACTTTAAAACTTATTAAAACACATTTCTCCGGCACACATGTTCACCGCACTCGATGACCTAATCCGAATAAAGCTTGGACCACAATGACAACACCCACTAAAAATAGCAACATCAAATACACTAAATTGACGACCTCATATGACACAAAAACTTGTTACGCAAACTTAAAAAGTACCGCAATTCCCTTAGCCCTTATAGTTACACGGTTTCACAACAGGCTAACGCTAGAAAACCCGCACAAACTCACTATTTGTTGCCGTACACGGCAGATCAATAATTGTATTCCGGTAATGCTAACTCGATTATGTCTTAACATAGATTACATTTATACATTTGAACTAATGAAAGTTATTACCTAAATGCTCGTTTTTATAATAATATCATCGCGAAAACCAACTGAAATAATAAAATTACGGATTTAAAGGCGGGGCCTCTGAGATTCGCTGTCGTTCGTTCGTTCAGCAATTGACGGTTCAATGACTGGCCTGGCATAGACAAATATACTTTTTTTATGTCCCTGACCGTTTTACTTGCTATCTCTTTTGCACTTGAAAGCAAGGTATACTTCTTTTCTTTTCAGGCGAACATAGACAAAGGAAGTTTGTTGGAACGTTTAGAAATAATCTAGTTTTCAAAAACTGATCAGGTCCACTAGAAAAATATTTTTTCAACGAAGTGTTTTTTTATATCGATTTTGTTGTTTAAACAATAACCGTTTATTATTTCAACAGTAAATACAATACATGTGATATTGAGATAAAAAAAAGATGATAATCAGGGTGAATATTTGTTAGCTGAGTAGGTGCGGCTTACTGAGATACCACCGAGAATATATCTACAAGTTTGAGATATGAGCCGTTCCGTCAGATTTTTCAAATTATTATAATTGATAGGCTCACGCTTGACCATCTTACCTGATGGTAAGCAATAATGTGGACGATGAAGCACCCTTGCCTATTCACTCTTGACATAAAGACTCCCAAGTTGCAGCTGCTCTATCAGGGGAAAGAGACTCCGGTAGAGATTTTTAGTATTTAATGTCGTGGTGGACTACGTCACTACAGTACTTATACCGCGAATTTTGAATAAGGAGTGTTTAGTTTTTTGTCTTACTGTCTTACTGGTACTGGTTTAAAGCAAAGATGAGTGTGGATGACGGAGTAATTTTTTTTCTATGGGATGACGGTGTCAATTATAATTTGTTTTTAATAAAATCTGACATTCTTTGTCATGAGCAAGTTTTACAGAAATTATTTAAATTATAGTCTTGTTTGATATATTTTTGTTACTATTTTTGACAAAATATAAGTATAAATGCCGTTGATGAAAGTCTATTAGGACCATCAGAACTAAGAATAAATTGTTCCCTTTTCGCGCAGGTACTAAATTCTGACATTTCTTGAACTTGATTATCATGGGTGAGTATTTTTCTTCAGTTATCGTCGCCAATCTTTATGGCCGACTGAACTTAGGTTTTCCTATGCGCATGGCATGGCGACCTGCTGTTTTAGTATGAGATTTAATATTGCGAAGCCATTTGTAGCAAACAGGCCGGCGAAAAAGATTGGAGATTAGTTGTGTGAGCGATTCGTTTTGGTTCTCGTGTTCATTTTACGGCGAGATGGACCAAAAAATGTATGCAAAATGTGGACTATATTAGAAGATAGGTCAATAAAAATGTGAATCGCTGACACAACTAACTATAATTATTTTGACACTAACCCTGAGTTTCTCAGCTCTAAATTATCGCAGAATTAATGTGACAAGTTGATAAGCACGCGTTATCTGCTGTGATTGGATGAATGAATTTTCAACAGCCAATCACAGCAGATAACGCGTGCTTGACAATTTGTCACATTAATTCTGCGATAATTTAGAGCTGAGAAACTCGGGGTAAGAATATTATGTAAAAACGGGTGCAAAACCATAAATGTATATAAAAAGGTCGCAACACTACTGAGATATTTTTGTAAGAAATATCAAATATTTTTGGTCAAACCTGGGATTCGAATCCGGAACCTAATGTTCCGCAACCACTAAGGGTTGAATTCACCAATGAAATTAATCGCAGTTATTTCAACTCAGTTTATGCAAATACAGTGTTCTGATTCGTAGTTTCTCAGCGGTGTCAACCAATCAGAACGGTGTTATTGCATAAACTGAGTTTAGTTAAACTAATCGCGATTAGTTTCACTGGTGGAATCGACCCGACGACAGAAATCTTTATCCTTTTGACCGCCTAGCTACGCCTCAACGAAATACGCAGTAAAGCGATCGGTGCGTAAATATAGTAAGACTAGTTTGCCACACGCGGCTTCGCCTGCGTGGACTACACGATTTTGGCTGTTGCGTTTTTTCCAGTACTGACGGGATATTTCAAATTATTATCCAAACACAGCTTGCCGCCCGCGTCTTCTTTCGCGTATACCACACAATTTGCTCAACTTTATTATTTCATCGAACTATAAAAATTAAATTATATAAAATGAGAATAAACTGAACTGCCTTCGTGTTCTAATAGCTAGAACGCTGGGTTTCAATCCGCCGGTCTCGTGGGATCGATTTCCATGGGAAGGTACAAAGAAGACTACTTTGCTTTCAATGCAAAGAGAATATAACCACGTGGTTATATCGTCGTTGTTTCAATGGCTGAATCCTACTACCGACACGATAGAAAATTAATACAGGGTGGCGCAAAAGTTATCACCCGATGTTCTTTGGCTGTATTTGTTTTTTAATGAATTTTAAGACTTTGGTTCTGCTTTTGGATAATGTTTATTACGTGTCTTATTTTTTTATCCATTTTAGAAAATGATACGGCTAAGTCGCCGTCGCCAGAATTGATAAACATTCTGGCCCGATTTATGGCATTTTCCAACACTTTTGCCAGAACTTGCCGCGGATATTATCTTTGGGGGCTTCAAGAGTCTGAGGCTTGTTGACATAGACCCTAATTGCGTAAGTGAATTCGGCAAGGCATAGGATTTGCACCCATCACATAGACGGAAATCAACATCGCGTCTTTCATCTCGCACGTGATTGGTCGATTGATAGGATCAAATACTTTGCTTTGCCGAATTCACTTACGCAATAAGGCTGCGGGTAATGCAGCCCTCAGAATTTCGGTTTTGGGTCGTGCAAGCTATTCCTTTCCAATTTATTCCTTTTAAGGATAGACCAGACGAGAGAGCAGACCTTAATTTTTCCTATCATCGATTATGGTGATGTGTGCTGCTACGACCTGAATGCAGATCTTCTCAACAAACTTGATCGTCTTCTAAATTACTGCATTCGATTTGTTTTCAATTTGCGTAAATATGATCATGTCTCTGCGCATCGATCACTTCTAAAGTGGTTGCCCATACGCCAGCGCAGAGAGCAAAGGGCACTAACTACCTTGTTGTCATTTCTCGACTCTTCCAATTTCCCTAGTTACCTGGCCCCTTACTTTCAATACATTTGCGCCAACCACAGTAAAAATCTACGGTCATCACCAGTGATAGGAATAGGTAGTGCCTATTAGCCTAAACTTCGAAGAACAGAGACAAGAAGCGGAGACTTCCTTAGGACTAAATTATTTCCGGGACACCAGTCTCAAAATTTCGAGACAACACTTAAATACATTTTAAAAAATGTGTTATTTGGAACAAGTAATTTTTTAGTAGTCCCAGCAGTGGGAACATTATAACTTATAATGTTCCCACTGCTGGGACTCAGGCCTCCTCTCTAGAAGAGGGACATATAGACTAATGTAGGATATATGCTGATATAGGATAAGTGGCTATTATGGAGTTATAAATTATGTCTAATCGCAAACTTTAGATAAATCACTGCTTACCATCAGGTAGGATCGCAGTCAAGCACTAGTTTATATCAATTAAAAAAAAAAAGAATTACTTGTTCCAAATAACACATTTTTTAAAATGTATTTAAGTTTTGTCTCGAAATTTTGAGACTGATGTCCCGGAAATAATTTAGTCCTAAGGAAGTCTCCGCTTCTTGTCTCTGTTCTTCGAAGTTTAGGCTAATAGGCACTACCTATTCCTATCACTGGTCATCACATAACCGCCTTCTTCAAAGTCCCACTCACCGCACCCACCGCACTGACTTCATTCACCGTTCTTTCTTCGTTCAATCTATTTCTCTATGGAATGCGCTCCTCCAGGAAATCAGGATGGCAACCAACCGGTTAACCTTCAAAGTTAAAGTTCGCGAGCATATTCGTAAGAAGTTGTCAGTAGTATCGTAACAGCGCTAATGTTTTTCAATTATTTATCTATTACTACTAATGTTTAAGTATATTTATGTATTTAGTATATTATTTTGAATATATATGGTATGATTATATTGTATTTATAGTTAATATGTATATTTAAATAATCCACATAACTTTCATTGATGCACCTACCACTGTTTATCTCTCCATCACCCAAAGGTCGACTGGTAGAAAATGCCTAAGGCATTAAGTCCTCCTCTGTACTTGTGTGCATGAAGTATTAAATAAATAATAAATAAATAGCTCTGTGACCTGGTCGACCAGAGTAGTCGTTTGGTGGCCCGATGACGCCTCCAGCGTAAACAACACACCATGCAGTACCTTTGAGCGGGTTCAATGACTCTTCCTAGATTATACGCGGATTTTCGGTACCACTTCACAAATATTGAAGCAGAAGTCATATTAGCCGCCATTTGCAAAAATTATGGCATCTTCCGATAGAGTGATGAGTTTTGCACCATCCTGTACAGACTAAATATGGGTACTCTAATTAGCTTACACTAACAAAGTCGTCATCAGAAAGTTAGAATTTAATTAACACTTCTTTGTATACAAAATTGGTGATTTTTTATCTGGTGCCGAAATAATCAGGCTGCTAGTACTGACGCTGGAACAGGCAACGTAAATTTGCCCGAGTCAGAAGCAATCTTCCCTTAAATCTATGCCTGTCACTCTTAATGACTGACCCTGAGATTTATTTATAGTCATTGCAAAGCAGATAAAATGTAATCGTTTAAACTCAAGAACATAGTCAGAGGGAGCTATAAGTGGTACTCGTATTCGAGGTATGAAAACTAATTTACCCCGAGCACAACCAGTAATCATTCATACAAATTCTTTTTACCCCTTTATCTGTTGAAATTCAAAAATTCCTTGAAGATGTATTTTATATTTAGAGGCTAAAAGACCGAATTTCTCACCTCTAAATTATCGCAGAATTAATGTGATAAATTGTCAAGCACGCGTTATCTGCTGTGGTTGGTTGAATTAAACTTCAACAGCCAATCACAGAAGACAAGGCGTGCTTGACAATTTGTCACATTAATTGTGCTATAATTTAGAGGTGAGAAACTCTGCCTAAATTTCGCATTTCATTCATTTCAAATTAAAACAAAATGTTATCCCCTATTTCACCCCTTTAGGAGGTGGGTTTTGTAAAATTATTTCTTAAATGACACCTACAGTATAAAATCAACATACCCTCAAAATTTCAAACTTCTATCAGTAATGGTTTAGGCTGGGCGTTGATATGTCAGTTGGGACATTGCCTTTTATATATATAGATAGATAGATATTTGTCTTCTAATAGACGTGTCGTGTCGGGCACGAACATTTCTGAAGGTTTAGATTTAACGTTTAGACACTTTCTGCCGTTTACAGGTGACGAACCCTACCACAATCTAAGATCGAGGCACAGTCACATCATGCAATCAGACAAACATTCAGATCACGCTAAAAACTTTTGCAAATCAGAAATGAGTGTTGTCCCAAAACAACAGACGAACAACACCCATACACGCGATATCGATGTACACAGCTCCTGTGAAGGCCAAGGAGAGTACTATAAGAAATATGAGCACGATGAATTGCCCGTGAAAGAGTCAAATCTTAAAAATATTCTTCCAAATATTCGAGATAAGGTGTCTTTAACTAATTCAGAACTCGATAAATGGGAGTCCAAAATATTTAAAAACATGTCACAACAACTTGAAACTAATGACGATAACTCAAAAAGTAGTTTGGAGTCAAATATAAAATTTTTCAGAACGACGGTTCTAGAGATTTTTGATAATTTCTATGCGAGCATGCGAGACTTTGAACTTTATAAAAAAAGGTTTAACGAAATCCTTGAAAAAAATAAAGAGGATGCGGTCGCTGACATGGAAGATTTTATAAAAGATATGATACAGCATATCATGTCTTCAGAGACTTTACTGTCTGGTGAAGGCAGGAAAACCAAAGACTTAGCTTCTTCGCCAGTCAAGGAAAAACAAAGCAGCAAAACTAACGATCAAGCGTCCTTGTCATTAGAAGACAAATACATTGATGGGAATGATGGGCATGATGGGAAATTCACTGATCTAGCGTCTGTATCATTGAGAGACAAACAGACAAATGTTAGCAACTGCGACGACGAATCTAGTTATAATACGAACAACTCAGTAGTCGAAAATTTAAATTCAGTTATAGAAGCTTACAAAAACGATAATTATCTTACGGACTCGACTTTAGACGACAATCCTCCAAAAGACAAGACCACTCCTAGCAAGGATGAAATCTTCAACATTTTTCTTCTAAGTGGGGGGAACCCTTGCGTGCAAATTAAAATAAATGATCGTAACCTGTTATCTGAAATTAATATAAAGGAGCCAGTCAAAGACCGAGACAGTGGTAAACACGTTGCGTCTGCAGAGAACATGCAGAGGTTGGCTGCCAAGAAGAAGGAGCTTGAAAAGTATGTGAATATCGAGCAAGACCACGACTCGAACGAGCCGGATAGAGAAATACCTGTGAAAGTTTCCTACGCCAAGAAGAATATATATCTCGACGAGGACTTTTCCCAAGAGCGCGATACTGAAAAATCATTTATAGCTAAGCTTTGTAACTTTTTGTGCAAAAAATTCCGTAAGAGCTCTTGAGATGTTTTGTTTATTTTTTTTAAATATATAATTATGATTCGTTGCTAATGAAGTTTTTTTTTGTGGACAAGACAAGGAATTAGTATGACATAAATTGACGATATAATACGACCTGATCATATCTAGATATATCTAAAAGTGCCCAAATGACGAGCAAAAGCTTGGCAGTCTTGCTTGGTCCATCTTCCGTAGCTGGTATACACACTGCTTAAAATCTATCCTTAGCAAACTTTCAAATGAAGCGCCAAGGATATTCAGCTCTACCACAGATAACTAGCTAATGTTTAGCTTTACTGTATACAGATCTTTTTAATTCGGGCAAAGAACTGTAATTAGAAGCCAATCTGCGAAAAAAGTACTTTTACCGGGATAATGATAGGCACAGAGTAAATAATTGTACAGTATGGGCATTTTTTTTTTTTAATTCATTCTGTATTGTGGTAATGGTGACAGTTGCGGGAATCCGTCCGCTGCATGCGAGACGCTCGGGACCGGTCAATCGGGTCAATATGGCGACGCTTGGCGAAGACCTATGTTCAGCAGTGGACGTCTTTCGGCTGAAATGAAGATGATGAAGACGACGACAGTCGCAAACGACTTTGAGAGAACAAAACGCGCACTCATTTCGCACCCACGCGATCCAAAATTCTGTAGATTTTTGTACTTGCCTGATTATTCTAAGACTTCTCAAAAAATTATTAAAAAGAATATTGTAAATGCTTTTATACCATTCCCCCTCTAAAAAGCTTATTTTATTCACTGAAAACAGTGAATAAAAAGCACTTTTAATCACTGTTTTGGTGTTTGAATTTAGAACACACCAATATACTCGTATAGTTGACCTCCATCTCAATTGATCTCAATGCAATACAACCTACTTGCGCATAAAATACTCGATACAAACTTCTTGTGCAAAGAATATTCGAATTTCAAACTCCTTCGTCGATTTAATTTTGAGTTTGTTTATATTTAGGATTTTGATAATGATTGTATTTTGGTCTAGGATGTTTAGTGAATACTTATTTGGATTGTAATTCTAATATTAATTGCATTGGTGTTTAATTAATTATAATTATGTAACTTAGCGGAGGTGGTCACTGGCCCCTGAAACACAGGTGCTGTTTAGGTAACTCAAACTTAAAGGCTCAGCTTCAATTTACAAAAAATGTGAAGCCCTGAGGTTTCTCATTTTCTGTAAATTTTGAAGGTAATAAACCATTTATTTATTTATTATTATTCCTTGTGCTTTTGGCTTAAATCCTTCTTTTTCTCGAAGTCGTGGTATAAAATATAGTATGCAACTCTTGAATAAAACGGATTTATATCGAGGGCCATGAATCACTCGCGTCGTTCAGGATTCTAACACTTGAATCACTCGCTATGCTCGTGATTCAATCATCATGAATCACTCCCTACGGTCGTGATTCAGTTGTTAGAATCCTTCAGTTGTTCGTGATTCATCTATGGCCCTCGCTTTAAAACCGTCCTTTATTCACTAGTTGCATAATATACTATTAAAGGGGGACTGAATTTTTTTTTCACATATTCCATAGCTGCGAGTATTTTTTGTTTTACAAAATATTGTTAAAAAAAGGAATGAGAAGCCACCAAAGACAGCTTTTTTTTACAAAATTTTGTTCTGAAGAAATTTTTAACTTCCCATTGACCTAGCTATGACATTGAAATTTGGTGATAATGTTTATTATCACGTCTAGGTATTTTACTAACAAATACCAATATTTTGATAAATCATTTTTTTTCTGTAAAATGCCCCTCTTTTTTCCTATTACAACCAAGTTAATTTTGCGGTTTGGTACGGAACCCTAAACGTGCGAAGTCCGACGCGCACTTGGCCGGTTTTTGTCAGTGTTAGACATAACTTTACAAATTAATTACACTATGTTATACAAGGATGATTCCTGGGTAGAAAAATGATAATTGCAATTACTCTGTCTGTGAGATTATCAAATAATATTTGACGTGTTTTTTGCTTTACCTACCAAATCAATAAAAATTTACAAAGATAAAGCGCATCAAAGTTCAGGAGTGGGGGCTTGTGACGTCACTATGTCGGTATATAGTGTACTAACGATGTGACGTCACACGATATTTCAACGCAAATAGTCATCACTATGTTTACGTGTCAAAAGAAAAAAACGTGTCCAAAATTATTATTAATCTACCTGACGGACAAAAAACCTTTTTTTTTTTAAATCAGTTGCTCAGGGGTAACTGCGCCTGAAACTGTCTTGTGTCAATGGGAAAAGACCTGCCACTTTTCGTTGTGTTTTGCCTTCTCCGACCCGTTTCCCAGTTAATTAAGGCAATCTTTTTGTTTTTTTTTTGCGTTAAATAATACTCATGCATACTGCGCTACCACGGGGAGATAGCGCAATCATGTGGTACTTCAACTCACTACAATTACCACGAACCACGGAGTCCTCCTGTGCCGCTTATGGCGGGAACACGGGCACGCGTTAGCACTCACCCGAGATCACGGAGCGGCGGTTGTCCGTCACCGGACCCTCCCCTGGGGAGTACCCCCATCACCGGCACACTAAAATACATTGCACGCCGTGACCAGACCAGGGATCAAACCAGCACATGGGCGCCAGACTTCGTGTATGGCACCCGTGGTCCCCCTGTGACGGGTCAAGTTAGTGGCCCCGCCACCTACCACTTTTCGGCCGCAGCGGATAGGGAGAGCGGCCAACGCTATACCGACACTCCTCCCGCAGAGTACTTTTTACTCGACTGCCGAAGGAGGGTAATGTGTTTATCAGTATGTGTGTATGTATGTTTGTTTGTTCCTATGTGGCGTTCTAGAGACCAAACGCGCTGGCCGATTTTGATGATTCTAAAGCCTACAGTACATGTTGGCCGAGCGTTGTCGAGTGAAGGCCACTATTACTTTACTCTTTGGAAATGTAGACCGTATATTTGCCTTGTCTTGCTATCGCTCGGTGTCACTTGCCTAGTTGGTTGAGTATAGACAAGCGCCAACGTATAATAGACCTTATTTGAAAAAACTTTGTCACAACTTGCAGTCGCTCACGATCACTTGCCTCACATCGGAGCGGTGTCGGTTTTTCTGCACAAATCAAAGTCGCTCGCGCGCGCTCGGCCAATAGTGTTCACATGTTTGTCCGCGCGCTATTATGCGGTTGACGTCGATCGTAAGCTCGCGTAGGAAATGTCGCTTTCTACGAATGACGATGTATTAAAGTTTTTGGAGTTTTACCAGAATGAACCAGTTATTTTTAATCAAAACTGACAGCGCCCAACATGTCTCATCACTCTGTCATGGTCTCCTCTGGTCTCCTCATAACTCATCTATATTGGCCATTTGCAATGGCTTCCTTCAAACTTGCCAAACGTCTAGACAGTAGCGCTCGACTCATAAGATTTAGATTTTTTTTACTAGTAGCGCTTGCCTTGCGTCAATTTGTCTAGGCTCGCGTTGGTCTAAGCTCGGCCAACATGTATTGCAGGCTTTACGTCAATCGATTCGTCTTAACCCTGCGAGTGTCACTGGCTGCATTAAAATTGATTATTAGAAAAATGGCGGATTTTGGGCGCCATATTGTGGGGGACCAATTTTTTTTTTCTTCCGTACATATCGTGTGGGGTATCAAAATAAAGGGTTTTAAGAGGTGATTTCAAAAATATAACACTTATATGTGTAACTAATATTATGTAACTAATACTAAAAAAAATAAAAACAAAAATGTTGTAAATAAAAAAATTTAAAAATCTAAAAACCCGACTGCTTAAAAGCGAACTAAAAAGACGTAAACAAGAAGAAAATCATGCTGTGCAGTCGGAGGATACATCTGGTTTTGGTCAGCCAGATCGCGATTATATATATATATTTTATCATTATTTTTTTTTTGCGTCGTCTCCTTGCTGTCCCACCGCGTCCGCCATCAGACTGCGGTGAACCTGTGCAGGCCGTGGAAGGTAGGCGTCGCCCAAGCGGCACCGCAACCTACTTGTTGGCCGCTACGCCGTCGACTTAATCGGCAAAAGCCCTGACGAGCGGCCTCTACTCGGGTGCTGAAGTAACTACAGTTAAGTTACCTGTCCTTATAACCCCGTCCCAAACAACCACACAGTATACTTTTTACCATCAATTTTATATTTACTTCCAAATAAATCTGCATCCTAACACTTCGAACCCCTTCCTACCCATAGTGAAGAAGTCTTATAATTCTTGAGGATATATGTACATTTTTTGAAATATATAAACAAGTTCGTAATTATTCAACAAATACTTTATTGCGGACTAGACAAAAATAGGAAAAGGAACATAATCACGATTCACCACATTCTTCAAAATTGGTTATATACCACCTCATCATAGCTATATGTTTACTAACTTGCAGCGCAAATTCCTTCTTCATATGTAAAAATTCCCTAATGACGGGCAGATCGAGCATCACAAAGGCTTGGCCGTCAATTTCCTCTTGCTTCATCTTCTCTGCGATAAGTTTGCAATCGTCAGTGCTTCTTAAGTATGCGTATACATCGTCGACTGACCAGTCCAGTGGGTTCGGAGACAGCTTCAGTTTCCCCTTCATCCAGGACATCGCCATGTCTTTCTCGAACATTTTGTTATCGGACGGCAGAGGATCGTAAGTGTTGAATTTCAACTTTTTCAGTTCTGGTTCCTCGGAGTCGGATACGTCGGAAATGTTTTTGGCATCTCTGGAGTTGGAACTGCTCTCGTTGGTTTCGTTTTCTGTGTCGCTGTCTTGTGAGTTCTGTTTCTTGACGCAGGTGTTGTTGTATATAGTTTGGACGTCTTTTTTGTTCCAGTGGGCTTCTTTCATTTGGAGGGCGAAGTTGGGTAGTTTGGCGCCGCGGGTCTTCATCTCGAGTTTGGGGTAGTCGTGACGGGCACGCTTGCGGCGCACGGGCGAGTGGTCGCGCGTGGCGGGCGGCGACGGCGGCGTGGAGCCGGACTGCGAGCTGGCCACGGACTCGACATCCTTGTTGCTCTCGCTCTCCTGAGAAGGCTGCATCTCCTTTTCCTTCTTCTCTGGGGCAGCTTTTCTCTTTTTCCTTCGGCCGTTGAGACTGCCTTTTGGTCTTCCTCGGCGCTCGGTGCTGTGATCTGGAATTAATTATTTTGTAAATATTAATAATCGTTTTAGTGAATCTTCGTAGCACTATTTTTGTCACGTTGCATATTACAGCAGTATCAATAGATATTATTGGGTGATTTTTTTTTAATGGCTTTTCTCTTAGGTTATTATAAAAAGCTGATAGATAAGTCGCAAGGTCTGTATCACATCATCACCATCGTTGTTGAAGTCATACTATGTAGTTTGCATCCATACTACTAGTATACTTACACAGTTATAATAAATGGCGGAAGATATTTAAAAACGAATAAAGAAATACCTTACATACTTCAGTTAAAGTCGTCACAATCTAAAAAGCCCGATGACGTTTCTCATTTTACATGCCGCGATAACTTTTTACATAAGAAATTTAATAATCAAATTCATAATTCATAATCATTTCCTAATTAACATTTCCTAATGTTACCCATACACTATAACAACGAGTATCATTCGCAAACATCAAATTTAATTGTATGTATGTATACTTGCGGAAGGTAGACTTGTCGACGTTCTGGCAGTCGTTGGGGCAGTTGACGGCTCGTCCGGTCCGAACAGGCAAGGGCACGCCTGCTGCTTGTGTATGTATGTATACTTACGGAAGGTAGACTTGGCGACGTTCTGGCAGTCGTTGGGGCAGTTGACGGGCTCGTCCGGTCCGAACAGGCAAGCGCATGCCTGCTGCTTGTGTACATATGTATACTTACGGAAGTTAGACTTGTCGATGTTCTGGCAGTCGTTGGGGCAGTTAACGGTCTTGTCCGGTCCGAACAGGCAAGGGCACGTCTGCAGCTTGAGTATGTATGTATACTTACGGAAGGTAGACTTGTCGACGTTCTGGCAGTCGTTGGGGCAGTTGACGATCTCGTCGGGTCCGAACAGGCAAGGACACGCCTGCAGCTTGACGCACACATCGCGGCAGAAGGACGCCACCTGCGGAGCCGAGCGCGCTATCGGCACGTATGCATGGTATGTGCTGGACTTTAGTCTAGAACGGAGAAAAGGTACAATAAGTTTAGAGTTCGGTAATTATTGCAACGAAAGAAGTAAAGACCTTGGCAACGCAGGCTAAAAATTAAATAAATATTCTCAGTTATTATATGTAAGCCAGCATTTCAGCAATCAAACAGTAAACTTACAGCAACGATAATAAGAGTAACTGAAAAGGTTGTAGATTGAGTTGATAGAAAATAAGTGAGAATTGAAGGGTAATGGATCTTTCAAAATACGCTTATTGTTAGCGACATCAGTTCCAATATTTTTGTAACTAAATTGGCTACTCATAAACTACAATACTTTTTGGAATATCTGAATCACCTATCGGTTACGGAAAATCGAGATATAAAATACATCGTCGTTAATACTCACTTAGCTCTCAACATCTCGAGTCTCATGCCGTCTTCCGGAGGGCCTTCAGTCTCCCAATCCTTGAGCAGCTTAGCAGGCTTGTATGACGCCGAGATTATCTTATTGAGCACCTCCTTAAGCACCAGCGACAGCGGCCCAGGACCCACGTGCTTTGGCAACTGAGACAATTTGTTCCTACTTATCGATGGCCCAGCGTAACATTTGTAGTTAAAGAATATCCTATCGCACCATTCGTCTGAACACTTCACGTCTTCTTTGACCACCTTCTCTTCAACCTTCGGCTGCTCCTTCTCAATCGTCGTATCAGGAATGTGTAAAGCGTAATCGTTACTATCGCACCAACCGACAGGGAACAACAAGTCACTGTCTTGAGCGTACCAGTACTTCTCTCCTATAGGTAAGAGCTCCACACACAACATGTGTTCTACAATACACTCAACATTCGCTACGTGTATTTCTTCATGATTTTGAGGATTAACGGCTTCTAATTTCATGTTAACTTCGATGTCTTTAAGAGGAACTTTGTTCCCGAAGCAGTAATCGGGGGCTGGGACGGATGAGGTCATTGTGAGGTACTCGTCCCAATCGAAAGGTCCATCTTTCCAGATTTTGGGAGTTTTAAAGGTGAAACCATTTTTCTGTGCCCATCCTATGGGGTAAATGTAGGGGTGCTTGGAGTCGCAGAGCCACGCCATCTTGGAGTCATCGTAATCGTCGACGTGGTCGTCAATGACCACGAGGAAGTGTAAATTATTGAACACTTTAGTGACAGTCGCCGGACGAATGGTCCGCATGTCTTGTGGACTTAAAGCTTCTACCTTCATGCCGCTTACAAAGTTGTGAGATTCCAGTGTTTGGTTTGGCTATAAAACAGAGATATACAATTATTATAAATGGATGTATCGACGAGCTTGCGACCATAAGACCAACGAAAACGAAGCATTTAAACAATAGTGTTACATTAAAACTGTTATGGTATTTGATGGCATAATATTTGTTGGTATATTGGACACAAACAGTCGCTGTATAGACAATTTCCCCTTTACATCACAAACAGGAAAATAATACCCACTGTTTTCAAACAACATGAGCAAGGTAAAACCCAAAATATTAGAAGGAAGAGCAGATAGTGTAGCAACTTTTTCCGCATGACAATTCGTGTTATTTGATCTTTAGTCTTTGAAAACCCATTCAATTAAGTCTTTACTCATAGGTAGGTTCAGTCGAAATACGACCACTGTTCGACATAGGCCAAGTTACGCCACAATCGATTGGTCCTGTGAATCATATGATTCTTTCATACAGCGGACTCCCGCGACCTTCACCAGGTCATCCGTCAATTGTTATTATTAACCGACTTACCAAAAAGGAGGAGGTTCTATGTTCGACTTCTTGAATGTTTTTTTTTTTGTGTATGTTCACCGATATCTCCGTCAGTTGTGGACCGATTTTGAAAATTCTTTTTTTGTTTGAAAGAGTATGTTTCGAAATTGGTCCCATTTTAATTTGGTGAAGATCTGATTAAGAACTTCGGCGATATACAGCAGAACTCTTCAATAAATAACGGCAAATCTCTCGGGATTGCTGCAACTGCATGTCAGTTTATTGTTTATACCATTTCATAACATAACATCACGCCAGTACGCTCTAAAGGGGTACGCAGATGTGTACAGTTCACCTTGATACACTCTCATTTCACCGGTTATGATCAAGTTTCATGGTATTCGGATAATCTATTCTGGCATTATAAGTACCTCACTAAAGGCAAGTTGCTTAATAGGTACAACTAAAAAGTGAAAAATAAGAAATCTTTTTTACAAAACATATACTAACGACTTCCAACTAAAAACACTACAAAGTGAAAAATAACTTTCTTTTTCGAAGTCGGTGTCCATAACGAAAAAAATTGGTACCTACCAAAGACACCGACTTCGATAAAGAAAGTTATTTTTCACTTTGTAGTGTTTTTAGTTGGAAGTCGGTAGTATATTTTTTGTAAAAAAGATTTTTTATATCAGGAATGATTGGCAGACTGACTTGTATCATTTATTTATACACGGTCAAATTAAACTGGCTAATGAAACTCCAAAGAAGTTATGGGTATCAATAAAATAATAAAAAACCGGCCAAGTGCGAGTCGGACTGGCGCACGAAGGGTTCCGTACCATTATAGCACAAAACGGAAAAAATAATAACGTTTGTTGTATGGGAGCCCCCCCCCTTAAATATTTATTTTATTCTGTTTTTACGACGCCGCGGCAAGAGAAATACATCATCTGTGAAAATTTCAACTGTCTAGCTATCACGGTTCATGAGATACAGCCTGGTGACAGACATACAGATGAACAGTGGAGTCTTAGTAATAAGGTTCCGTTTTTGCCCTTTGGTTACGCAACCCTAAAAACAGGTAAAAACTACAGCTACTAGACTAAGCGGTAAAATGTTGATTTGAAATATAAAAGACGACTTTTTGTTTTTGTTTTATCGCCATTAGTATTGATAAGGATAACCACATAAGTTGCTAACCAAGAATAAAACCTTTTTTACAAAAAAATCCACCGACTTCCAAATAACAAAACTACAAAGTGAAAAATAACTTTATTTTTGGAAGTCGGTGTCCATAACGCAAAAAATATGGTACCTAAGAAAGACACCGACTTCCAAAAAGAAAGTTATTTTTCACTTTGTACTTTTGTTATTTGGAAGTCGGTGGAATTTTTTGTAAAAAAGGTTTTATTTTTCACTTTTTAGTTGTACTTACCTAATAGGCAAGTTGTCTAGTAAGTTACCTTAACGCCAGAATAGATAACCCGAATATCATGAAACTTGAACATTACCGGTGAAATGAGAGATCTGCGTACCCCTTAAAAGCGTACTGGCGTGATGTTATGTTATGAAATGGTATAAACAATAAACAGACATGCGATTGCAGCAATCCCGAGAGATTTGACGTTATTTATTGAAGAGTTCTGTCGTATATCTTCGAAGTTCTTAATCAGATCTTAACCAAATTAAAATGGGACCAATTTCGAAACATACTCTTTCAAACAAAAAAAGAATTTTCAAAATCGGTCCACAACTGACGGAGATATCGGTGAACATACAAAAAAAAAAAAAAAAAAAAAACAATCATGAAGTCGAACATAGAACCTCCTCCTTTTTGGTAAGTCGGTTAAAAAACGAAAAATATAGTTAAGCAATTTAAACAAAATATCTAATTTCAAATAGTTACTTAATAATACTTACTTGGAACAAGTCTGCGGGTGTGGGCTCCGAGATAGCCTCCTCAGCGCTCTGCCGCAGTTGTGTGCTGAGCTTGTTCTTGCACGAGAACTTGTTCACTTTGCCAGGATACTTGAACTGCCACGGTGAACCCTGCGAAGAAATCAGTCAGCATTAGATATTTCAAAGCACACAATCGTTTCCGCACCCAGAGACTGCGCTTCGACGGTCGCCAATGCACCATCGCTGATAGACTGACACTGCCTAAAATCGTGCCAATCTAAGAAGTCGGATTTGACAGCTATAAAAATCCATTTTAATATATATTATCTATAAATGCGAAAGTAACTCTGTCTGTTACCTTTTCACGCTTAAACCGCTGAACCGATTTAGATGAAATATGTGTATGGAATTAGTTTGAGAAAACTAAGGTTGATTTCCGGGATGAAACGGGGAACGGGGATGCAAGTTTGTATAGAAAACTTACAATACTATTACGCGATATAAAAAATAGGCTATTCAAAGTACCTACTATTGCTACGCAGACGAAGTCGTGAGCAACAGCTAGTACGTTTATCTTTCTTTCTTCGTCTTCAGCTGTGCGGTTCATTTGTTTGTGTATTATTGATCGAAGTTATGGCAAACAAACTTCTATCGTGTATCTTTGTGTCGCATTCATTCATAGAAAGCGAAGCTAAGTACACGTGCGTATTTTAGGCAAAGGCTGTGAAACAGGGTCTTTATTGTGACAATGTCACGCTTTTGTCGCGATATTTTTTTATCTCTTTCCAAACAATGAAGGCGACAACTGATATAGATATGAAGGTGTTCCACAACTTTTCGGCGAAAGTTTTCATACATCCAAGGACAAAACAATCAATATAAATATTTCCGATCGTCCTGTGAATTGTGATTGACCCTACAAGTCTACAACAAATTATGAACACATTACCGGTTAAAGACTCCGCTATTAGTATCGAGGTCAATCAATCCGATCAGTTCAAGTGACGAGAATTACGGTTTCTCATGTTTGCTGACCTACATAGGTACCTACTTATGTATAGTTGTTTCATTATAGCATAGCAATAGCGGACAATTCCTTTCAACGGTCGGTTCCCTCAAAAATGTATTATACCTATTAGAGAACGCCCTAATAGGTACAATACATCTTCGAAGGAACCCGAAAAATTAACTCGGCACTCACCAAATAGTTTGGTCTTGACACTTCTGTTTAATGACCATGCATGGAATTAATATCTACGTACTCTTCACCGAAGAGATATAAAGACGCAATTAAGAAACCTCTTAGTGGCACCATATTCCAAGTGGACCACACTGCAGAAGACCGCATAACTTGGAGACGCGTCGTATGTGGTTGCGATTCGGGCATGCATGCCGGAATTCCGGCATTCCGTAACATTTTTTCTGAATTTCCGATTCCGGAATTGAGAGGAGTCATTCCGGAATAACGATATAAATTTTTGATTATAATTATGAAAATGTAAAGAGATATAGAGTGATATATACTACGATTTAATTATCGTATTTTTATTCATATTATTAATTTTTAATTCTGTTGTGTGATTAATCGGGTCCCGCAACAATTTCATCAGACGCCTAACATCACCCAACTACTACTGGCCTAGTACGCTGCTTCATGGCTCTTGAATATGCGTGTCCTGTGTAGCACCGTTCCGCCCACGCCAAGGAAGTAGATGTTGCTCTTTACGACACATGCCGTACAATTACCGGCTGCCTCAAACCAACCCCGGTCAGCGCACTATACCCCACAGCCGGGATAGCACCGCCACACGTCCGAAGGAAAGTTGCGAATGCAGTTGAGAAACAGAAGCAGGAGAGACACCAGACACCCACTATTCGGCGCACAACTGCCGACGACGCAACGGCTGAAAAGCAGGCACAGCTTCCTGAAAACGGTGGTTCGTGTCGGGAGACCCGGCTGACGCCCGCTGCAGACTGTGGCAGAATACTTTTCCCCCAACAACACATTATTTACCTTCAAGCGAGCATCTTCCCGCAGGATCTAACCTTCCGTGGTCTACATGGAAGTCCCTGAATCACCTCAGAAACCAGGTGTAACACCAAGCTCGCAAAATGGGGTTACCTCGACGGAACAGCGGCCATAGCATGCTCCATGTCCTGTCCCCTGTGCCCAAAAAAATGCAACCAGGGTGATCTATGTGCTGCCACAAATGACGTCGTGGAGGTGGCTAAGTTTTGGCACAAACAAATTTGAAAGACTGTCGTGCCAGCGACATGAAGATAAACCTTGTTGATTTTACGGTTTAAAACATTAAATTAGTTACCAAAAAATTTAAGAGACCAAATATGTTTAATTTCTCACTAAATACTATTAAAAGACTGATATAATTATAAATCTTGTTTGATTTGAAACAAACTTTAAAAGTTAACAGTTCGGGAACCATTTCCGTGAGTTCCGGAATTGAGAACCTTACGATATTGCATGCCCTAGTCGCGATCTTCAGCAGTGAGGGAACGACAAAGAAGACGAGACTGTTTCAATCAGTGATCTATCTTAGTAGAAACAATCATTATTAGTATTTTGAAATTTGTCCAGGCGGACTGTTATTCTGATTTTTTTTCGATGTTATCAACTTATCATATTATTTGGAAAGTACCTTTCGTTTCCCATTAGTATCTAGATAGAGGTTCACGATAGATGTCGATTCAAAAGAGATAATTATGTATGTCTTTATTTTCATGAATGTCAAAGTGCAGGTAGTTCAATGACCGCTATTGCTACTCTAAACCGCAACATCTATACAGTTCTCAATATTGATAAATAATGTAACAATGGAGCTTTGATTGGAGCTAAAATTACTTCGAATCTAGGCTAGACGGAGCGACCCGACGGGAAGGGGAATTAAAAAGTCGATAGCGATTTTAATTTTATATGAAGCACATTCGTTTATAATATACATTTTATTCTTTACGAAGGAATTAGAGGGATTGGTCATACATTAGAAGTTTTCTTAAATGTCAAATATAACTACCTTGTTATCTCATAGGTTAGTAAAAAACATATTATTAAGCAGACAGTGAAAGGCTTCGGTCGATTTGGGTAACATTGATTTTCATTGAAACTTTGAATAAAGTATGTAGGCACTTTGGAATAGAAAATCTAGTCTAACACTAAACAACCCTATTTGTAAAACATCTGACACCTGAATAAATCATTTTTGTCTTTGAGGGCTTTACAAAAGCTCTTCGTGTTTGAAGAAAAACAATAAATGAATTAAAGATTCAAAGGCCTTTGATTGAAGATAAACTTATTAAAGCGATATATACGCCCCAATGTAAACGCAGTACTGGCCATGCGCCCGCTCGCTGCCAAAATATCAATATTGAACCTCCTTTTGAACAGATGTGTTTGCAAAATATTATTTGA
The DNA here is from genome assembly GCA_947562075.1 of Orthosia gracilis. Taxonomy (NCBI): domain Eukaryota; kingdom Metazoa; phylum Arthropoda; class Insecta; order Lepidoptera; family Noctuidae; genus Orthosia; species Orthosia gracilis. The sequence goes on from OX387264.1 coordinate 32,555,117, forward strand.
TTTACATATGCTATGTCAGTTATGAAGAAATTCCACCCATCAATTTTTCTGAATAAAAACATTAAAAAAAATGTTACTAATTATTTTTTTAAAGCAAAACTATTTGTTATACGAAAACAACATGTTCAAAAAACAATAAGAAATATTTTTTTTTTTTCAAACCTTTTTACCTAGCCGTTACTAAGGAGTATGCTTTAGAAAGTTACCATTTTACGGCACTAAAGCCTATGTAGGCCCTTAATATCGTGACGTGCGTTGCGGGTGGAATCGGGGATGGCCGAGGGGATGGCTCGAATTAGAATATCATAGGGCAAAACGAAAAAGGTCAGTTAGTTGGAGTACGTAATATAAGTTCAAGTAAAAGTCACACAGCCCAGTAGAAATCGACGTTAAAATCGCAAAGCTTGAAGTATCTAGTTCTGCATTTTTAGTACTTATGTGTATAGACCAGTAAGGGTAGTGTAAATCTGAATCTTCAAAAATCTTGTGCTAGCTGCACATCACGCGAAAAACTACAAAATTTTGGGATATTTTTCACTTTTTGCTCTAAAAGTCTTAAACTATGCGTATTTCGACAAACAAGATTCAGTATTTGTTTAAAGTTCATTAAATTTGCAACAATTTAAGCCCAACTGCAGGTATATAAACCTTATAGGGACCAAGTTATGATCTTCTTAAAATCATAGCCTGCAAAAGTGAGAAGAGATGCAGGGGGGCGTTTACATGCCCGAGAGCTGGGCTGAAATGTCCATACCGGGTATGTTATGGATCCTAGGATCGACCAAGGATCCTAACTTTGAAGTTCGACCATTGCGGCTGTTATATTAGTAGGTATTATGTAGCCACAAGCCATAAACAAATCGTCCAAACTTAAATTTTGGTCAAAGGAATATACTTTTGTAACTTCCATGATACAACTTTACAAAATCCCTATTTCAAGACAAATACAAGATTGTTGCACAAATCAATCAATAATGTAAGCTTCCGTCCTTGCACCAAAATACTTGGAAATCAGACCAGACGCAGGCAAGGCGAGGCGAACTTTGAAGACTATATCTTATTGATCGCTTTCTAAATATAAAACCAGTAAAGCAGGATTGTTTTTACGTTTTTCTTAAATTGAGGCAATAGCCTAATGGATGGAACGGATAACTAAAAAATCTATTTAGTCCGTCACGTCAGTTAGATTTCAAAAACTGTTGGACACGTATTTTTTTCTTTTGTCACGCAAATAATACATGACGACGATACAGTGCGTTGAAATTTCACCTGACGTCACGCCTTGGTAAACATTGTACTCAATAGTGACGTCCCAAGACTCCACACTCCTGAACTTTGTTGCACTTTCTTTGTATTATTTTATTCATTTGTTAAAGTATTTAATATTTTTGGATAATCTAATTGGCGGACAATCATCCCTACTCATCTCACAACAGGCAGATTGTTTACCATAAGATATGAGGATAGAGATTACCTATTATTTCAGAGAGGCCATGGCATCTAATCTAAACGAAACTATAACACAATTTTACCAGCTAATCTTGAGTTTTTGTAAAGAGTCCAAATAAAAATAAAATCCGTTTTTAAATAGGTCAGTTCCACAGTCGGTATGACGCATTTCTTTTCCTTCCTACCGTCCTTACTATACTTAATATTATAAATACAGAAGTAACTCTGTCAGTCACATTTTCACGCTTAAACTGCTGAACCGATTGAGATAAAATTAGGTATGGAGATAGTTTGAGACCCTGGGAAGGTCATAGGATAGTTTATATCACGGAAATCATTCTTAAGGTGGTGAAAAATTAAAAGGTGAACTAATTACGTAAGTGTGGCGGCCCCACACCTACAATATTTTTACGCGATACAAAAATAGGCTATTCGAAGTAGGTACTAATCTTAGAATAATAATACATACTAATGCTACACAGACGAAGTCGCGGGAAACAGCTAGTTATCTATAAATGTGAAATTTTGAATGTTTCCTTGTTACACCCAATGGATTTTGATGAAGGCACATACGTGTTCAGATAACTATATAAGCACAAGTACACTTTATTAACCGGCAATAATAAAATTGAACCTTCTAAGAACAGGTAGTCGTGTGCGATGCAGGACGGATGCCGGCCGCGGTAACAACAACATCCCCCGGATCCCGCGACTACCTTAGTTACTGTATGTCGTTAAATAATTAGACCTATTAAAATCATTGGAGAGACATACCTAGTGCGTTTTGATGCACTTGTGCACAGATAATATAATACTAGCATACAGATGCCTCATCCCAAAAAGAACTTTTTTACAAAAAAATACTGCCGACTTACAAATAACAAAACTACAAAGTGAAAAATAACTTTCTTTTTGGAAGTCGGTGTCCATAACGCAAAAAATTGGTACCTACCAAAGACACCGACTTCCTTGTTAAAAAAATTATTGTAAGGACTAAGGACTGGCTTGCGGATTATTTCCGTGCGCCGCACTTTTCCACATTAGTTTATAAAATAAAATACACTTCATTGCGTGCCTAAAAACGGTGAGATGGGTGCTAGTTTTTGAGTAAGTAAGTGTGCTGAAAAAAATTAAATGCAAGTTTAGTAACTTACCTTATTGGTAACGAAGCCGAAGCTACTCAGTCGAGGGTTGGAGAAGAAGATCCAGAACTGGGTCAGGTCTTCATCAGCGCCGTCGTATCGGACTAAAAGACGACCACCGACGTTCTCACACACCTGCGAACAAACTTTTTTATGAGAACCCTATTGCCTGGTTTGAGGTGGCTCGGGAAGACAAAACAGTGCCTGGAAGGACTGGGAGAGGCTTTTATCCAACAGCGGAATAGTATAGGGCAGCGATACTAGCAAAAGCTTTCCGAGTCAATCGCAAGAGCTTGCCGAGTCGATTGCTTTAATAAAAAATAAATAATTAAAATAGTAAGTCTAAATAAAAAACTTTTTACAAATTTTTAGTAAGATATCTATAACGCCAGAATAGATAACCCGAATATTATGAATTTTGAACATAACCGGTGAAATGAGAGATCTGCGTACCCCTTAAGAGCGTACACTGGCGTGATTTTATGTTATGATATGGTATAAATAATAATGCGATTGCAGCAATCCCGAGAGATTTGCCGTTATTTATTAAAGAGTTCTGTCGTATATCTTCGAAGTTTTTTATCAGATCTTCACCAAATTAAAATGGGACCAATTTCGGAACATATTCTTTCAAACATAATTGACGGAGATATCGGTGAACATACATAAAAAAAAAACATACATAATGTCGAACATAGAACCTCCTCCTTTTTGGGAAGTCGGTTAAAGAGTAACCGTGGAGTTTCTTGCCGGTTCTTCTCCATAGGAAACGACCAACCCGAACCGTGCCCCTTGTGTCGACGTTTTATAAGTGCCCATGTAGGCCTATGTGAAATAAAAAAAAACTGATTTCGATTTTGAAAACTCAACAAAAAAAAGGTTTATTCAAAACTAGTCGTTTCATTAAATTGTCTATTTCATTATTTTCTAGTCGTTTTATTTGTCATGTGATTTTGAGTTTATCGTTTTTCTCATAGTAGAATGTTGGATATCGAACGCTTGATGCCTCGATATTTTAAGATCGATCATCGCTTTGATCGCCTACTATTCTTCTAATAAGAAACAGTCTCCGCGAGTGGTAATAAGTAGGTATTCAATGTTCCTACATCCTGCGCTTTTGGTAATCGTATGGCCTGGCACATAGTAGCTAAACTCACGGCCTCTCCGGCTTTTGATCAGTAAGTCAGCAAATCTGGCCCCACAGTGAAATGATGCAGGGCAGTACCTTATGACCTAATTGGCGTACCCTGAACAGTCAGCAGTTCACCCCTTTCCTGGCTGGTGAAAATTTTACTTAACTATAAGCTATTTTATATTAGTTGCAGATGCCAGAAAAGAAAAAGAACCTTGCGCTTATCAAGTAACTGACTTTGCCTAGTTTCCGATTGGCTGCAGTTGGCCTTTATTGGTTCGCGAAATAACCGCCACTTTTTTAAAGAGATTTTCCGAGTATTTTATTGATGGTCCAGCAAGTCTGGTTCTGTTGACTATTGGTTTAATGATCAATTTCGGGAATCTAGAGAAGATACAAGAGGCAATAAAATGTAACACGCTATTAATTGATAAAGGTCTTGTGACCTTTTTATGTAGGTAAGCGTTAAATTCATCTTATACTTTCTTGAGTAAAGAAAGAGAAAAAGAGTTTATTTACTTGAGTACTCTAAGTAGATGCTCTAGTTTTGGCATATAGCTATAGATTTATTTATTATGTTTTTGATGCGCAGTCTCGGATTTGAATACAGGCATCTAGGGACCATTCATTCATGAAAACAATGCCAAGCCATAAACTGATAGGATTCTTGTCCCATAATGGTTAACAGTTAAAAGGAACCTTATCTATATTACCTTCTTTCAAATAATCTGTGTAGGTACCTGCTAATGAGTCTGGCTTTCTGGAAAGTTCTTGGTTTGGAAATTCCTTTGTACATAAACCTGTCCTGTCCTTTTGTATTTCAATCTGCATTTATGTTTTGTGTGCAATAAAGAATAAGTAATTAAGTTATTTTACTGATCTATTCTTCAATTAAAACCCTTAGATACTGGACCTACCTAGTTTGGGGACCACCGTCCGTATAAACAGATTGTTTTAATAGTTACAGAAAAGATAATTTATGATCATTTAATTCCCCTAAGACTCACTTTGTAACAGCAACTTATTATTAGCTACATTATACAGATCGTTACCAAGTTATTAACCAATAGAAATGACGCAGACAGCGGTTATTATAATGTGTTTTTACGTCATAAAATATACCGTATTGGTAAAGTCGGCCTGTCACGTAATTAAACAATCTCATAATATACATAAGTACAAATACCTAGATAATTATGTTATTGTATTGTACAGTATTGTTATCGCGCCCAGTGACAAGGGCTTTTCTAACGTTATATACTCTATAATAAAGAGTATTTCTACTTCTTTTCGAGTCGAAGGAAATGTCTAGATATTTTGGGACCCAAACGAGGCCACGCAGCGTCCGTGGCGTTCTTAAGGTCCTCTAAAGTGGAGATGTATGCGATGCGCATTTAGAGCACTCCAGCATGTGTGTAACTCATATTCTGAATATTATACAGTAGGTATACATAATAAACCTCTACCTAAAGCGCTTCGGAAGGTTTTGCCCGACCGACAAGGTTCTGCGAATACGAAGACGTTTTGTTCTAAGAAAATTTCGCTGCACATGCGAGCTAACATAGCGTAGGTACCTATTTCATTTACAAGAATACTCATAACTAAGCAATAGAAATTCCTATCAGATAAAATTAACCATTATTACTCTTATTTTTATTAATTATTCCTTAGTAACACCCACACGCAGTGAGCAATAGGGCAATCTAATCTAATCCCAGCCACTGCGAAGGAGGCGTTTTCAGAGAACTTTGCTTCGGGGTTGGAAAAACATTTTGCAATAATTTAAGGAATTCCAGCTTCGTTCTCGAACTCTCTAAATCCACAGAATAAATCATTGCTATTACTATGTCAGTTTCATGAAGAATGCTTGCAAGGCTTGGGTTATAATAAAAAAGAGCCATTTTCGTTCTCGTCTGATTAAGTAGAACATGGTCCAAATACTTAAATACAATCATCATATTTTACAGTCTCGCTTAAAGACACGAGTTTAAAAATCCCCGACTGTATAAATTCTAGTAATTTATACAGTCGGGGATTTTTAATCTCGTGTCTTTAAGCGAGACTTCTGCCCGCGGCTTCGCCCACGTAAAAAGTGTTTTATCATCCCAAGGGAATACAAATCTATCTCTATCCTATGTCCTTTCCAGGGTCTCAAACTGTCTCCATGCCAAATTTCATCTAAATCGGTTCAGTAGATCCAGAGATAACTTACCTCTTTATAATATTATAGTATATAATATATGAAGTCGGGGCTTTTTACCCGACTGAGAAGAAAGGGTTATGTTTTTACGCTTTGCGGTAAAAACTATGTTTAAGTACTTACCTACCTAAGTTATCATTCACAATATTTACCTTGTTTTTTTATTAGTTATAGGCTCGCGCTTGACCACTATCTCACCTGATGGTAAGCGATGATGTGGTCGACGGTGGAGCACGCTTGCCTAGAAGTAATCTATTCACTCTTGATTTAAAGACCCCTAGATTGTAGCTATCGGGAAACACAGACTCCGGCAGGGAATTCCACTCCTTAGCTGTACGCATAATAAAAGTATTTTCAAAACGTTTAGTGCGTATGGGTGGGATGTCTACCATGTACCGATGGCGCATCGCCGTACGTCTGGTAGTCCGATGATGAAACGGGCTGGGCGGAATTAGATCATGTAATTCCTTCGCACACTCTCCGAAATGTAACCGATAAAAAACCGACAAGCTGGCAATTCGGCGACGGTGTACAAGGCTCTGGAGCTTTGACTTAACCAGTGCGTCATCGCCGATGAGCCTCCTGGCCCGCTTTTCGATCGACTCTAGTGCTTCATGCTGGTATTTGGCAGATCCATCCCAGAGATGAGAACAGTACTCCATGCATGATCGAACTTGCGCTTGGTACAAGCTGAGCAGTTGTTCTGGCGTGAAGTACCTTCTCACCTTTGCAAGTATCCCCAGCTTTTTGGCAGCCAGCTGAGCCTTTGCTTCAATAAATGGGCCAAAATTGAGAGTCGAGACCTTGTATTTTAAAATCAGGACTATAAAAATAATAGGAAGATATTGAATATTTTTATTGGTAGAATAGAAACCTAGAAGTTAACCTACTGTTCAAACTGTAAATGTTGTAATAAATTATCTGTAGATACTCATGACGCTGATTTTCTAATCCCCGCATATGGGTTAGAGCTTTTAGCTCGGTAGGTATAATTAGATATTTATGCGTAAATAAGCATATTGCATCCGCATTATGGCATTAGGCAACCGCATGCGGGCGCTTCCCATTTGCCTTTTTTTTCTATTCCCATGGACCTTGCGGGCATCCCACCACATGCGGAAAAATGACGCTCATTTAGTAGATAGGTACAGTGGTTAACTTAAATAGATATAGCTAACATTTCCTACGCGGAATCGGAATACCATGTCACGTTCAAAAGGAGCGTCATTCAGAGCAGGTAGGTATTACCTATAATTTTTCTTATACAAGATCTATCCCGCAGCATCGCTCCTGTAGTTTACAACACAGGAAAAACACATATTTCCTGGATAAAAGTAACCTATTTAACTATGTCACTAGGGGATAATGTAGCTTACATATCAGTGAAATTATTTTCGTAGTTGGGTGAGTACCTACGACCTAGTTCCAGAGGACCCTTTACAAACATAATATAATAACCAAACATTGTTAGTTTAGATTTCCCAGATATTCCCACTAGGGTTAACTCATAATAAAATTATATGTACTGCAGGCTACATATAATTACACAACATTTAAACAATCGTCAAGCAGCAGTCTTCAGCATATTAGTAACACTCTATTGTTGAAATAAAAAATATGTGAGAACAATTGCAATGAAATAATAGAGAAGAGAAAAGAAACTTACCGTAGCAATCCAATATCTGTATGGATCAAGAACATTCTGGACCTCTACTTTCATTCCAACTTTGATCCTATCTATTGGGGACAACCCCTTATTATTTAAAGCCTCTATGGACACTGATTGACCATCTAATAAGGCCTTTTTCATAATTTCTATGATTGTATCTCCATATTTCTCATTAATCTCATCAGGAGGTTCTATAAGCTCGTCGTATTTACCACACCAGCCTAATGGGTGGACCTTGGTAGTGGATATGTCACACCAGAAGTCGTTGTCTGCACCAATGAATTTGATCCGCAGGAGGTGTCCGCAAACCATGGTGATCTCAGCTATCCAGTAGACATCTGGATTGTTCTTGTGACACACTTCCAGTAGCATGCCCTGTTTGATGCCATTGTAGAGACTAGTTTCCACCTGAACAAGAGAAATAGGTTTGATTGTTTTTAAGAGGAGAAAAATTATTAATACTTACAACAGATTGCAATTAAAAAATTTGGTTTGATTGGAAATGATCATCAGTCTCTTGACCTTATCCCGATTTATTTGGGGTTGGCACTACCATGATAGAAGAGTATATTTTAAGAAATTTTAAAATGGCATGTTTTACTCATACAATGGTCCACCCTAAGGGCTAAGGACGGAAACCAAATCCCGATACATATTGATATATTGATAGAGATAGAAGTCTTACTTTATTGGAGCACTTATAAACTCATCCCTCAAGAACCACAGAAACTACGAGAGATTTTATTTGTATAATTATGGTCCAAATAGAAATATAAATAAAGTGGAACAAAGAATAAATTGGTGTCAATGTTTTGATTAATTTAGTTGAGCTCTCACAAACCATGAAAAGAATATCAAAGAATGTTATTGAATACTAAAATATAATAAAATTATCAGAATAAATATGGACTGCTTTTGTAGTCTAGTGGGAATGATGATGACCAAGGAATTGAAGCCAAGACAAGTTTGATGCACAAATCGGGTATGGGTTCTTCCATCTGGAATTTATCAGTAGCAGTGTGGACTCTGAATTTGTTCCCAGTTGTTGGCATAGGCCTGCCCCCTATACATGGGACTTAAACATAAATGGTGTACTACTAGGTGCAACCTGTCCCAACACTTTGGGGAATGCAGGTGTGATTTTATGTAATTTTTAACCCTCGAAGGAACAAAAGAAAAAAGACAGTTGTTATAAGTTTGACGTGTGTATCTGTGTGTTTGTGTGTCTGTCTGTGGCATCATAGCTCCTAAATGGATGAATCGATTTTGATTTAGTTTTTTTATATGAAATGTGACCTTATCGAGAGTGTTGGTAGCAATGTTTGATGAGAATCGGTTCAAAAGTTATGGACATTTTACTATTTGAACCAGGGTGTTTTCGCAAGGTATAGTGTCATAATTACGTATTCAAATGATTGTCGATCGAAGCATGTCTACTACTATATAAATGATGAAGCATGAAATAAAAACGTGTTGGGGTTTAAAATTTTTAAACTTTTTCTTGTTATCATAATAAATAATAACTGCCCACAAACACTGTTATATGAGATGTTTTTTATCAACATATTAATCAGATATTTTTCAAGAAAGTTAAAATGTTGTTTTCAGTGTCAGATCAATTAGCAGAGACCTTGGCCAATCAGTTATATAGATAAGATGAAAAGACCACATGCATCATAGATTTTACTCAATAATCTGAGATGTTAAAAATAATATTTGAACTATTGTTCTTATTGAATATTTATATTTATTTCATATGGACAACATGAGCAAACTTTTTTTGCAAACCAAGCTTTCAGGGTTGCAGTTATAATTTTATCATTTTGAGAAATTACAAATAATTTCCTGTAAAGTGGTTTCAACAATCTCACACCTAATTAATTACTCATTTATATGGACCTAATAAATATGGTGTCCATGAACAGCTTACATGGCCATCCATACATTGTAACTGTAAAATTATGATAACTTTTTCCTCGAAATTGATTTGATTCTATAAATAAAATCAGTCCTCATTTAAATACTTTCTTGTTTACTTGCTTTAGTTAGAAGAGGGTTGTATTGTATAATTTACATAATATTGTTCTATTCTTAAATAAACCACTTTAATGACTAGAGACTCATAACTTCTTAACCATATGGTTTCATTATTATTATAATATTTTGAAACATCATACATATTTTTTTATTACAGGATAAAACCCCACTAGGAGCAGTATTATCCGAATACAGTAACATAACTGTAAAAAATTCATAGTATAAAAATAGAAAAAAATACCATGCTACACATAATTTTTTATTTTCATGCAAATGTATATTTTTCAATGCCAATCATAATTTTCTTATACAAAATACGGTGAGAAGACCGCAGAATTATTTCTAAACTATAGTAAAACAACTAAGTAAATATAAGAACAATCATAAAAAAAATATTATACAACATGCAAGAAATAATAATTGAAACTTACATGAGAAAATAATTCTTCAGGAACAGCGACAGTTTTATTCACTTCCAAATAATTATTCCAGTCGAAGTCTGCCATAATTATTTGTTTATTGTTAAGTTAAAAGTCATTAAATTAAATTAATTATCACAAAACAAGTTAATCGAACGGTCGAACTTGTTACGAATTTCAGAAATTCATTCTGTCTATCTACATTTCAAGTAAGATGCATCTGTCTCATCTATTCGATACATTGTTGATTGTTGTCTCTTTCTTATGGCTTTTCATTACAGAAAGTAATATTGGATTGAAATAACTGTATGAAAGAACAAGATAAATCAACGCCATTTATAAACCGGTATTAACTGCATATTACGAAACAATTAAGCAATACACGACAAAATATCGATTTAGATTTAAATGTTATATTACAAACTTTAACACTTTAAATAATTGCTTATAATTTTATTATAACACTAACTATTATACTCATCATAAAACGAAACGTAAAATTGAATACTTCAAAAGTGACAGTGGTTCACAGGACTACATAATAATAGTTATAGAGTTGCGACAAACGCGTTGAAATAACGCGTTTATTAGGTAAATTAAAGAAAGGATTAAATAGCGGTAATGGTTTACCTAATGAGTTTTAGTTACATGGTTTTAGGCACAAAAGTTTAATTGGTTAAAAGCTAATTAGACGACTAACATCCGTACGCGAGAACTTTGCATATAGGAACCTTAAAAACGCTCACGTGAACCTTTTTGTTTCATGTTTTTGAAAGATGCATGCTTTAATTGGCCGTTATAACATAATATTACACCTGTTTTCTCCAAACAGTTAAGCTGTATCGACATTAATAGACACTTCAATAGTTGTCTTTAAGTTCTATGTCTTTGAGGGTGTACTTATTATTGCCATCAACTGGGCATCAATCCAGGATCCAGACTCAACTTAATGGCTGTTAGCCTGTCTTGGGAATCATACCCAACACTTCATGTTCAGCAGTAACACTTGCGGACATTAGACTAGAAAAGCAATCCATTAAATTTAGATATAATATTGATCAAAACGTGATTGTAATTGTACATATTTTTATTCCTATTTTAGTTCTAATATTAGTTTGTAAATAATGTACATATGTAAATAAATAATTACCCAGCCAGAAAGTAAATACAAATAAAACAAAAATATATATATTTAACCTTTCACACGCGGTTCTGTTCATTTTGTTCGTGTCTGTTTGCAATTTTACAAAATAATATTTCAAAGTATCGTAGTTACTTTGCATTAGAGGTGCGCCGACTAGTGATTTTTGCCGAATAACGAATACCGAATACTATTCGGTTTGACCCATACCGAACCGAATATTCGGCCGAATTATTCGGCTCAGCGACTTGCAGTGTTGGCGCGTGAACAAGTTTGTATCTACATGTTGCCGATCGCTTGCGAAACGAGAGCGGTGCATCACCGCCCATTACCCTTTTGTTTGGTGTCCGAAGCACAAATCTAAATAATATACACATTTAGCTAATTTCGCAAGTAGCTTTACACCTCAACGACGCGCAGCATGGTTTCCGCGCGGGCCACACCACAAATTTGAATTTAATTTGTTTCTTAAACCAGGCCGCCACAGTACTGGACTCTGAGGCAGGTGCCAAACTAAACTTCGCTTGCTTTGACTTCAGGAAGACATTCGATACTGTGGACAGTGAAATTCTTCTAAGTAAATTTTCGAGGGCTGGTTTTATCCCAGCCCTTTTAAAGTTCTTTTCCAGCTACTTGGGCAAACACAAGTAAATGGTGGAATACGCAGGCTACACCTCAGACCCGTATTGCACCCCTACGGGGTTACCCCCGTAAGGGCTTACGCCAGGGGACTAATTTAGGACACTTGAAATCCATTATCGTGGTCAATGATCTCCCGGAATTCATTGAAGACGCTGGCTGCCTATTGTTCTCTGACGCTCTGAAGTTGTTCATGCGGATAACCAACGAGTCACACTGTGAAAAGCTTCAGCGTGACATCGATCGGGTGGTAGCGTGGAGTATAGAGAACACTTCAATATGACGAAATGTAATATTAAGTTCTTCACGCGGACCGTGGTACCCCGACGTCACACCGTGGGTGGGGTCGGTGCGAGATCTTTGGGTCACCTTTTCTGAGGATCTATCACTTAGAGCTCATGTCATGCAAATGTGTAAAAAAACCTTCAAAAATCTTGGGTTTGTCACGCGGGAAACCCGGGACTTCACTAACATGGCAGAACGCTTACGTTCCCAAGTCTCTTTGTAATAGGGATGGTTGTACTATAAGTTGAAAGTAAGGTGCAATCTTGCTCTGGTGAAATATGTCTTATATGGTCTTAATATGATATTTCGTGGGATGCTAAACAATCCGCAAATCTTAGAATCGTTGGGATTATTCGTTCCAAACAGTAGGCGACGGTTGGGCCAAGGGAGTGTCTGTTCAAAACTCCGGTAGCCCGTACAAACCTATTAAAGTTTGCACCCGTGTATCGGGCGGTTATGATCATTCATAGCATCTCTCAACGGTTGGACATTTCTTCCTGCTCGTAGGCGGAATTCCAGAGGGTGAAGTAAGTGTGTTGTCCTCTATGTAACTTGTGCCGTCACACGGAGCCGTTACTTGGGACTGGTCAATCGTGGACGTGAGTAAATGTGTGATCAGTTTTCTACTTTACACACACTACTTTTATTACCTTGGGTTCTATCTGTAACATAACTGTATGTGTAAATGAATAAATAAATAAATAAATTTGCCCAGAGTTTTCCTTAGTGCTTCAAGTAGGACAGTGAGAGATTGTTTTTGGAAGGTGGAAACGTTTATGAAAAAAACTCAAAAGACTCTTGCTAGACAGAGCCAAAAGCTTGGTGTTTCTTCACCATAACTTACCATTAGTCAATTTTAAATATTAATTAACTAATATTATTTAACATTAATTTCTTTAAGTATTGTTGAATTTGGTATGGCAACTTAATAAACTTTACTTTATTTCTTTCATTCTTGTTTTCTGTTTGATTCATAAATAAATTAAATTAAAACGCTGATTCGTACAGCAGATTAGCGTGAAATAGCTTGAACCGAATAATATACGGCAATACAACCGAATATTCGGTCGAATACAAATATTCGGTTTCACTGCCGAATACCGAATAGAAACGGAATATATACGTAATGACATAATGTTAGTATTAACGTGTTATTAACAATAACGGCTATGACGTTTTTTCTAGCGCATTAGCTTAAAAACAAAAGCTGTCACTACTCTAATAATTGACAGTTCCAGAACATTTTATGTTATTTCTCTTTTCATCTCATGAAGTCAGTGGAGTGTGTAAAAGAGCAAGAACGTAAACCTGGCGGTGGTTTTGAAGTTTACAGCCAGTACAGTATTGACATTAGTATCTCTGTCTTTAGTTCGTTTTCTGTGGCTGTCATCCATCTGTCACTTACCGTGACTTCAACAACGGCAGTGTTACAGAGAAACGTCATAAAATTTGTTATCTTTTGATCCAATATATCTGACAACAATAGAATTTCCAGATGGTGTTGAAATTCTAGTACAGAGGTGTACCAAGTTTTTAGTGAAGTGTCAGTGCATTTTGTGGATTTGTGGAACTTTAATTATGTAAATACTTTCTCTTTTAACGCCTGACTGCCCGCGTTGCGACATCGAAAATGAATCGTTATACAAACATAATATCATATTCTTTAGTTTCGAACAGCTCGAACGGTACCGATGATGACGGTTGTATGTTGGTGAACACTACGCAAAATGTGATAATAACAGGCGCGTACAACGGTATTCCACAAACATTAATACTAAACTTGGTGTCGTGGACATTCCTCATCGCTTTGTTCACTGTGCTGCGGCGGACGGCATGGAACTATGGGCGGATGGCGCTCGTACAACGCACCAAAAGTCGGTGGACCAACTTGTTCTATCGCGGCGGTGATGGCGACGCCTTGGTGAACAGGAGACGCAGCGCCGATGACGTCCACAACATAGATGAAGGATTCTTTACATGGCTGCCAGCAGTGTTCCGTCTGACCCGAGAGCAGGTACTGGCCAAGTGCGGTCCTGATGCAGTTCACTACCTCAGCTTCCAAAGACATGCAATAACATTGATGTTCATTGTGACACTAGTCTCTATTGGCCTGATCCTGCCTATAAACTTCCAAGGTACTAATTTAAATGTGGATTCCAGTACTTTTAGTAGAACCACTTTGTCAAACCTTCAGGGAAGGTCTAACTGGCTGTGGGTGCATACTCTAATAAGCATTTCCTTCTTACCAGTATCTGTGTTGATAATGAGAAGGTGTACTGGACGTAAACCAGCACCTACATCGATGACTGGCACTATTATGATCACTAACATATCAAAAGCTGATAGAAATGAAAACACCATCAGAGCTTATTTTGCCAACAACTTCCCTCACATTCAAATAGTGGATCTTCGGCTTGCCTACAACATCAACTTGCTTAATGAAGTTCAAGAGAAAAAGGACATGGTGACGGAAGCTCTCATTTACACAGATTCTTACTTCAAGAAGTCTGGGAAGCGTATTACTGTGAAGCCAAACTGGTGTGGACCTGAACTTGATGCTCTGGAGTACTACAGCAATGAAGAGAAGAGGTTGAAAGATGAAGCCAAGAGATGCCGAGCTATGGTACTGAATGATCCTTTAGGCATTGCGTTCTTGACGTTACCATCTTACCAGCTTGCTGAACATGTCATTAGTAACTTTAGTCTGCATTATGGTTGGGTTCTGTCTCATGCAACAAATCCCTCTGACATTATTTGGGAAAATCTGAGTGTACAACCTGGTGTATGGTACCTCAAGGCTATTGTTGTCAACTTTTTTCTATTTATTGTTCTATTCTTCCTAACAACCCCTGCAATTATTGTTAATCTTTTCAATACTATGATAGCTAAACCAGATTCTCTAGGTAAAATTAGTACTATAATCTTTGAATTCCTCCCTACACTGCTCCTCTGGACCATGGCTGCAGTCATGCCTGCCATTGTAGCATTCTCAGATAAATTCCTCTCTCATTGGACCAAGTCACAGCAGAACTACTCCATTATGACCAAAACTGTATCTTTCTTGTTGCTTATGACTCTAATCCTACCTTCTTTGGGTCTGGCTAGTGCTGAAGCATTTCTCAGATGGACAATAGATCACAATAATAGCATGCGTTGGGATTGTGTTTTTTTGCCTGACAAAGGCGCATTCTTCGTCAACTACGTCATCACCTCGGGCCTAATCGGTACGGCATTAGAACTGATCCGCTTTCCGGAACTGTTCCTCTATGTATGGTACTTGCTGCAGTCTAAATCAAAGGCGGAAAAGAGCTACGTAAAGCGAGCCATTCTTTACGAGTTTCCATTCGGAGTTCATTATGCCTGGAGCATAGCAATTTTCTCGATAACGATGGTTTATAGCCTTGCTTGTCCGTTAATCTCTCCATTCGGCTTGATGTACATGATGCTCAAACACGTGGGCGATAAACATAATCTCTTTTTCGCTTACGGTCCGAGCGACATGAGCGGCGTCGGCGGTGGGAGGATCCACTCGACTGCCGTCAGACTAATTCGAGTGTCAGTTCTACTCTTACTCGTTAACATGGCCGCTTGGGCTGGCCTAAGGGCAGGTTTCGAAGCTAGAACCATTATTCTGATCATGGCATCGATCGTTGCTTTCGGCACATTTTTGTTGCTAAGTCCGTTCCCGAGCTGCACGCCCCCGGCTCCTCTGCAGGAGGAGTCCAGCGTTAGATTCCCAGAGTACGTGGCGCCCGCGCTGACCAAGCCCATTGATTCCCCTCCTAGTTCGACGCCTACGACCCCGGATTACGGGGCTTCGTCACCTGTAACAACGCACTCGTACAGCCCTGGTCCAATAAATATTTAATTTAGTAATTAGCGAATTTCCCCTTATCGACTAATTGCCTTAACTTGCGGTCCGCTCATATCAGTGATAAACGAAATACTTGGTCGGGTATCGTTCCTTACGATAGAGGGGAGGATTAGAATTTTATATCATTGTAAATAACCAATGCAATATTTTTATATATTGAAGAACCTAGTTATAGCGCTAGTTGCCTGAAATCTTATGTTCGGATCCTAATTTTGGTTTTCATGATTTTGTATTGTTAACTAAATTTAGTCCATTGACCCACAAGTGATCATGATAAATATTATTTTACCTTTTACTGCTTTACACGAATCACTTTTTTTTGAGTATTTTTTTTTGTGAACGAAGATTTGAGTGTTGATCACGCTTTACAAGCACTGTATTGTTGTTAGGTTTAGACTAGAGTAATTAATGTAATTTCTGGAGCATAAATATTATGCTCCCATACCTAAACAATACTGGATACGCCTAGTAGAGGCAAACGTAACAATTACTAATAGTCGCAGTGTTCATCCGTTAAGCCTAAGACAACACCGCAGAACCCAGAACATAAGATGTCAGAACACTCTTAATTTTGTGATTGTTTTATGGCTGTCATTTTTATATTCCCTAATTCTTAGTAACTTATTAGACGTTAATTATGTTTTATTTTTGTACATAATGTAACGAGATCTTTTGTGTTATATTATTTAGGTAAATAACATCCTCATTGTCAAATAAACACTGAAGTAACTCCTTTTTCTGATTTTCCTTTAAAACACACTGACCTGATTTACCTGGAATAATTGCATCAGTAACAGAAAATTCCAGGCATCTAAAATTAATTCGCGTCGGCAAGTCAGTATAAGTTTTATGATTTGCTTATCGAAATATTTGTAATTGCAGCTTACTTTGTCGTTTTCAAAATTGGATAGTGTGCAATAATAATGTTCGTTAGCATGAGTCATTTCAGTATTTTAATTATTCTGATCGTTGTGCCTGCTTAAGATTTCTTTAAAATTATTATTCATTTTGCTGTTGGTTTTCCATCTAATAAATAAATATGACGAGATCCTGGCCTAAATAATTTTGTTCGTGTCTGCATTTTAAGCACAGTATCTACGTAACTGTAGAGCTTGCGGCAATTCAAGAGTTTGTCTGCTTACCTACTTATTGTTAAGGTCTGAAATTAAAATTGAATAGAAATTGTTCCCAATACCATTTCTTTAGTAATAAAACCACTAAATGTACGTTTTTCTAAAAAGCGAAAATTAGAGCTTGCTGGCGTAAATTGCTTTGTATTAGGATAGTTGCACAAACAGAACATGCCACTATTTAAGGTGATATATACGCCCCAATGTTAACGCAGTACTGGCCGTGCGCCCGCTCGAAATTAAAATATTAAGGGCATACAAACGCTTTAGTGCCGTAAAACGTTTACTTTCTAAAGCATACTCCTTAGTAACGGCTAAGTTAAAAGGTTTCAAAAAAATATATATTTATTATTCATTCATGAACATAATTTTTTAAACAAGGTTTTTTCGTGTACCTAATAGATTTGCTTTAAAAAAATAATTAACAACACGATATTTTTTCGGAACTTTTGGAAACTCCTCCAAAACGACTTGGATGTTTAAAAATATTTTACACAGAAAAATTGATGGCTGGAATTTCTTCATAACTGAAATGGCATATGCAAATCAAATAATATTTTGAAAACAAAACTGTTCAAAAGGAGATTCAATATTTATATTTTGGCATCGAGCGGGGTTTTGCAAAATGTTCTTATATTTAGGTACATATGCTATTTCAGTGAAGGAAGAAATTCTAGCCATCAAATTTTCTGTGTGCAAATATTTTTAAACATTTAATTCGTTTTGGAGGAGTATCCAAAAGTAGAGAAAAAATATCGTGTTGTTAATTAATTTTTAAATCAAAACTATTCGCTATACGAAAAAAACATGTTTCAAAAATAATGTACATGAAACAATAATATTTTTTTTTTCAAACCTTTTAACCTAACCGTTAGTTACTAAGTAGTATGCTTTAGAAAGTTACCGTTTTACGGTACTAAAGCAGTTGTAGGCCCTTAACAACTAATAGTAGCTTTTATTTTTCGATAGCTTTACTGTTTTGTGTAAATGTTGAATAAATAACATTTAAAAGTCCTTGGTCACTGACACCTAAGAGTTCACGACCTCAAAATCGTGCCAAGAAATCTTTAATTCCACACTTGAAAAATTCATTTTAACGCTGTGGAACTCATTCCTCGACTTATTAATTTTGTGCGTTGCTCGTGCTCGTTCTAATAAGCGCGCATTAAAAAGCAGTAATGAAGAAGTACGAGTTTGTTACACTGATTTTGAAATAGCAACCGGTTCGTAGACTCTAGCAGGCAGTCTGTAATGCGATACAACGTGGACTCGAAGTCTCGAACACATTCGGTGGGTCAAGGCACAGATAATATAATACTAGTATAGTCAAGGTTTTCTTGATCTTGGTATGAGCTTGTTCTTGACGTTTATATAAGAGTTGTGAATTCTAATTCGCACGTGGTTTAGAACTTTATATTTTAGAATGTAGTTATTATTGTAAAAAAAAGTAAGAAGCTGTAGTTTTACCTATCCGGTAGTTATAGTTTACCTTGGATGAGATTATAATTTTGATAGCTCAACAATGAACCTAGGTACTTAACCTTAGTAGCACCACAGTAATAATATCATCATCGTGGTAGCACTAACGCTTGCTAAGTCAAATCTATGTTTGTTTATTCATCCTTAGCGTCTTTCTGAATAATCCCTTAAATTGATACAATTAGTTTAATAGACGGAGGAATTTATAACAAACAGCGACAGCTAAACAAAGGCTAAATCGATTTTCTATTAGAAAAGTGACCGATATAGTCCATAAATGGCACATGATTGTAATTGTGCGTGACAGACATGTTTGAATCAAAACAGGGCTCCTCATAGCAAGTGCACGTGAACACACATTACATACTAATTGGCTGTATTGAAGCCTTGCGTCTGTCATTAACGGTCCGTTGATAACGATCCTCTGGCATTAGTCACGCCTGCGAATGATCCAAATTACTTAAGTCTTCAGAGTTGAACATTTGGGATATTGCGTAGTAAAACCAATTTAGTTCATAACTCTTATTGTTCACTTTTCGCTTGGTTTGATGTATATCTGTATTTCTTTACATATTTTCTTGAGACCAAAACGTGTGTCAGCTTATCGTAAGCACATATTGTAATGTGTCATTTAGCTGTGAACTATGAACCTGCGACTGTTTTCACATAGTTGTGAGAATTAGACGAGTCTATTCATAGATGAGGCGCAATGTTTTATGCCACGCATCAGTTTGTTTTACAAGGGCAAGTGATCATACATCCGTAAGCCAATATGGCTTCCTTAGTGACGTCGTGAAATAGAAAACAAAAGTAGAGATTATTTTCAATAATCCTGGCGATTCGCGTAACGATTCAAATTTCGAATTAATCAGTTAATGGCGTACGCAATAAAGCTTTGCTAAGATCGAATAAAGTTGTGAGTAATCCCGCACCTGTAAAACCTTTTTTGATTGAATACCTTTGCTTTGTGACTAACTAATGGCTTTAGGGATAGTCCGACATGGCAGTATCGATCTGCGAGGTCGTGAACTCCTTGACCCTTTACAAACATAGGTCACAGGTAACCCAGTTTAACACACTGATAACTGAGTTAATATTTTTCTGAATTTTACCGATGCGTCTCTAAAACAAAGACTTTAATCCAACTACATACTTATAATGCTAAAATATGCTAACCGATAGAACAATTCACTCAATTCTATTACATCATCAGTCTAAGGCGTTTGTTTTTTTTTTCTTATCAATTAATTGGTGTTGATGTTAATAGTTAGTAGGTCATGTACCGAGATTGTACCCCGTAACTCCCAGAACAAAAGCTTTTAGAGGCAAAAATTCAAGACAGTTGAATAATCTCTTACCATGCCTGTACCTAATTCTCATAAAACTGGATTGCCTAATGCATAGTTGGTATGGCATTCTAAAAGACAAGTTTCCTCGATGGGTTTGGTTTTAAATTAACTACTAAACTTGTTCTTCTTCGTTATCTATACATGTATAATAGATGTGGATACGATAGAAATACATATAATAGATCTATCTTGCATTTCTTTTAGGTTGAGGGTTCGAGGGGACCCTTTGGTGAGTATTATTATAGGGGTACAAATTGGTCTATCTGTGGGTTGTGTGGTGCAGTCTAGTAGAGTTAGCCAACAAAGTCGAGTTATTGAACTTGAGATTAGTGAATGTCTCAATAAAAGTAGGTACACTTCCTAGCCTTCTACCAATAATAATATTTTTTAATAGCCAATGCGGCGAAGGACGAAAATAGAGTTCCCACAAAAGGCATAAAAAAGGCTTTTGTCTTTTAGTTATATTACCATATCGGACTAATTATTATCATATCAAGTTCATGGAATTGATAACAATTTCGTCAAGTATACTTATCGTTATTAGCGAGTCACGTTTCCTTACCTGCCCCAAAAATAATAATTTATCATAACAGTTGAGCAAACTTAATTCTTTGTACCGACGCGTCATCATTTACCGAGTGATTGTCTCGAAAATAGACTGAAAGTAGGTATAAAATTACGTATCAAATCGCCTCTACCTACAGAGAGTTACCTAATCAGGCACCGACCTTCACTGTATGAATCAACGATCAGCAAAATGCCGACTTCATTTTTTGTAGCCAACGATTTTTGGCCAAAGCATTGGTCGATTCGGCCTAGACCAAGAGATAGATCTAAAGTTTTTTAGAAATATTTTTACTATTCGCCTGGATTAAAACAACGATGATATTGAACAACAGGACACGCTAATGTTTTATCGAATAGAGCGATAAGAGTTGACAGAAATGCCTATCCATTAGGTCGATAGCAATGGGTTTTACGTGAAAGCAAAATTAATGCTGAAAACGAATTTAGTGTATTAAAATTATCAAGCTAGTTGTTATTGCCATTATCGCACACTGGTGTTGCGCCGATAATGCGCGACTGATGTTATCGCTAACGCCATATCGGTCTGTGGACGGCGTGGAAGTATTCTGTGTGAGGTCATTTGTCCATTCATCGACACTGGTCACGGATTCTGACCGAGAATTACTTATTCGACAGATTTGTCTTTATTTCCCTTGCATCTTTTTAATTGCTTCTTTCTTCCATTGCCCACGCCATTCATCGTCAGCTAGCTGGATTACGATTTTGGACTCTATTTTCAGTCGAAAACCTAATTCATTAACATCACCAAAGTTTTTATTGATCAATCCTCTTTTGAAGATTCCACTTGCTTTGTTGACTTGTATGTCACGTAGCTAACGTCTGGTTTCTGGAGTGTAAAATAACCCGAAAATTTGGTAGACTGACATTATCCAATCGAATCACTGCCGCATGCGTTTAATAATTTGACACGTCATTGATTTTCGGTCCAGAAACCAAGAGTTATTTCAAAAGAACCCAATATCGGCAAAAGAACCGGACATGCATGAAGACTAGCTGTCTACGTCTACCTCAAAGGCAAGAATCCTCCAAACGGCTAGACTCATGACTAGACGCTTATCTGAGGTAGTTCATTGGCTCCTAAAGATCACTGTTCTTGTCAACATAAACACAACAGGTACCTATAGCCTGTCCTGTACCGTGTTGCACTTGCGCCATAATAAGCATTTTGATCAAACAAAGGTACTTACCTATAATTTTATAGTGATAAAATGGCGCTTATTTTTACCTAGTAAACTAAATTCTAACCACTTCAATTGGAAAGTAATTAATTACAGCGTCCGCAAAATGCTTCAGAAAAATTAAACTTCCTTTTGCGTGCTTTTGTTACGCGAGATGATTGCGTGTTTACTAGATGAAATTCACAAAAGCGGCGATAAACTACATTTTACTGACGCTACTTTATATCGAGATCGACCTATATACTTTATGGTTTATTTATGCTGGCTTTGTTCCGGTAATCTCCGCTGTTGTAAATAGCGTCATACTAGGTAAGAATGACATGCATCTTAGCTGAGGTCATCATTTTACTGGGTTGGGCTTCTGCCAATGTTTGTGAACATAATACGTACATAAACAGGTTATTAACAACTTCTATAATCGATTAGAACGAAAGTATGAATGGAATGGTACAAACATAAATTCAGGCCTTTTTCGCATGATGACGATCTACCGGATCCACACTTAGGCATTCATTATGCTTTGTTGTACTTCGACTATAACTGCATAGAACGCAACATGCACGCTATGTTATGTATCAGGTTACATAAATTAAAACTGTTTACTTCCCTAGTTATGTAGGTGCCTCGGTATATATGGGACGGCACACAAAGCATATAGGACGAGTTATACCAAATAGATAAACAGCTACGTATGTTCAAGATTACTTTTTAATCATCATTAGCCTATCACAAATAATAGGTATGACCAATTAATACTTTATTTAATAATTGATTTCTTACTTAATAAACAAATAGGTGCTGTTGAGTTTCAAATAAATGTTTATTGATTTTATTATTGTTTATATTGGGACTTGTTTGTGCAGATACTAACTCATGCTCATAAAATTGTTACTTATCATCCTTGTTATTGGAACTCCGTGAGATGATTCATGATTCAAAATATAAAATCCCTAACCAGATGATGTCGGACAGCCATAGACACCTAGAGGTGTGAAGCATATTTTTTCTGATGTAGGTACCTATGATATAATATTTAGTTTTATATTTCTAAATACAAAAGAGTTGATGACGAGAAATGTGATGTTATGATTAGATACAGTTTTCCATTCATAACAGTGATTGCCTTGTGTTTGCGAATAATGTTCCTTTATGTCCAGTCCTTTGTTGCTTCACCATATTCAGCATTCTTCATTCAACCGCGGTTAAATGCCAAAATCTCTTCCAACATGTAGATAGAGTGCGAAGGACATTGACGTTTCTACGGCATTTCTTGAGGTTGTTTTCATTCAATACTATGTCGCCTTTTATTTTTTTTCCTGTCAATCTTTGCAGTTGATAAACAAAATAGTTAAATTACCTACCTACATACATACCTACTTGTTCACTTTATCATAATCCATTATGAGATAAACAACAGAAAGAAATTGGAAAGAGTTTATTTATGCAGATTTTTTCGCAGCAAGTGTGACAAAAATGTGTCCATGCGATAATTATCTACCTTTTAAAATGATTAATATTTCGTCATACTTACCTACTGATCATCACGCATATATGTTACCTAAACAAATATTTGATTATTTACTTAGATAATTTGAATATCATTTTGATAGAAACTGTGGGCAGTAAAATATAAGTATAATTTAAATTTATTATTATGTAACTAACATTACCTTTTAGCTTTAAAAGTTATTATTTGAAAGAGTTTTATTAACATGTTTATTTTGGAATGATTGCATTATATAGTATTGTATTTTATGATTTTAATTTAATTAAAACACTTTTATTGTTTTTTAATGTTTGTTTTATTTTTGTTCAAGAGAATCACCCATCTAAAGTATATAACATAGTGCTCGCCAAAATTCTGGGCCGCCTGAAGTTGGCTTTTCGATGCGAAAGGCTCGAAATGGTGCTGTTTTTACCCGACTGCCAAATGAGGGTAATCTGTTTATCAGTCTATGTATGTATGTATGTTTGTTCCTTTGTGGCGTTCTAGAGTCCAAACGCGATGGCCGATTTTGATGATTCTTACGTCAATCGATTCGTCTTAACCCTGCGAATGGCACTGGCTACATTAAAATTGGAAAAAGGAAAATTGGCGGATTTTGGGTGCCATATTGTTGGGGACCAAATTATTTTTTTCCCATCGTGTGGGGTATCAAAATAAAGGGTTTTAAGAGGTGATTTAAAAAAAATATAACAATTATATGTTTAAACGAACCTAATTCGAAAGAAAAAAATAGCTAAAAAGTTATAAATAAATAAAGTTCATTCAAAAAATCAAAAAACCCGACTGCTTGAAAAGCGATCTAAAAATACGTAAACAAGGAGAAACTCATGATGTGCAGTCGGAGGATACATATTCGCGAGCTGGTTGACCAAAATCAGACTGATGTGATTGTGGTCAGCCAGCTCGCGAATAGTGTGTGATTTTAATTATGATTGTGACCAGAGGCGTAACTACTGCGGCTTAAGTCGTATCAATAGTTTCCGCCGAAGTACCCCATATACTTCGGGGGAAACTATTGATACGACCCCGACCGCAACGTGTGGAACCAAAATTTCGTAAAATCTTATCCACATTAACATTAATTTTGATATGTCTTCTTTTTTTATTTAATCAACTTTATTTGTTATGATGACAGTTAAGGCTATCCGACTAAGGATGCTCAAATTTTCTAAATCGCTACAGTCGCTCTAACATTCTCAAAGTCAAATCACAATGAAAACTTAACCTACCCCAGTCAGGATTCTCTCATTTGTAATGGCTCGTTCTTAATCCTCGTTCCTCATGACCAAGTTATCCAAGTCAAGAATCCAGATATCTATTTAATTATTTTTGTATAAATATTATCTTCCTTTTGGGTTTTGCTGCAGTCGGGTAAAAAAGCCACCTAATATTTTTGAAACGGATTCCCTTTATTCCTTGCTACGCCACTGATTGTGATCAATGAGTTCAACAGATCATATTGGAGATACTAGGTACTTACATTACCACAGTATAAATTTGTCCACATTTATACTGTGACATAAATTCACTCGTGACAGTGTTTATAAGCTAATTAGGAATGTGTCGCCCAGAGAATTATACACATACATAATGAAGTGTATGTGTTATGTTATGTATGTAGATAGGTAGATATTTACCAGACGATTCCAGCTGAGAATTACATAATAAAGAATGTAGTAGGTATTTCCTTTCGTTAAAAATTGAAACAATAGAGTGTTCGGCCTTGCGTTACTTTCACGCGCTATAATTATTATTTTATCTAAGTATTGGAACTACGTAGTTTTGGATTTGAAGTAGGCCTGAAGTGGATAGGTAGGTACTTTATGATAAGTCGATTAACTAAGTAACTTACCTCTTTTGGTTAGGCTTCGAATCTTGAGAATGGATTCGAGTTTGTTAAATAAAATTTTGTGCTTTCCGAATGAGTCATACAGCTTAATCATAAATCCCCACTTCAGTGGAATTAACATGACGTTGATCTTGGCGTTGCAGGTTGTGTCACTGTCTCTTCTTGCAGCAGATAAATGACGGGGCCAGTGCACTTGCGTAAACAAAGAATTGTGCACCTGCTACTGGTACGGTCGCAGAAATCAGACTCCTTTGAAATTGTTATTAGAAACATTTCCGGCTTGAACGGTAAGGTTTCACTATTAAACTCAATGTTTAAGTAATGTATAATTCGCAAATCGACCTTGGGCTTTATCTTTTCTACCATGAAGTTTATAAACTATGTTATATTGGCAATGGCAGCGCCATCTAGCGGTATGTCGGTGCAACTCTTCGAGTACCTCGATCTCATGTTGTTGTGCTGACGAAACAAAAGAATCAAAACAGTATGCCCTTATTTATTACTTAAAATCTATTAACAGCTGTTATAATAAGCGGCTTTTGTTTTTATTGTTTTAACAAATAGTATGGTTTTATAAAAAAGGAAAAACACTTAACGCCTCGTAATACGTATAATTTTGAGTATACGTATAATTTTAAGTTAAGAACACACTGACAATAGATACAAAATGCTAAAACACATTAAGTATTATATATTTAATTAATTGTTTTGTTTATTTAGTAAAATAAAAAGTTAGGAATGAAATTTTGGCAAGATTTAAAGGTAGGTATTACGCTGAACACACGTAGGTACCTATCCTCAACGCAGTTGCAATTGGTTCGATTCTAGCTTATGCATCCAGGTGTATCCGTGATGTTTTTAAAGATAAAACTATTACGTAACTGCTAGGTTAATTCTAACAAAAAAAAAAAAAAAAAAAAAAATATGCATCAGCCACTCGTCGGCGACGGCAGACGAAGAAAATCCGCTGGGGTGTTGAAAAAAAGGTACGAAACCCATTGTAAAAAGGGTAGGAAATGTAATATCTACCGAACCTTCGGATCAGGCAAGCACACAAGGAGTCATGTGCCTTGCCCGTACGGTGGAGCCGGAGTCTGCTTCTATTAACTGATATCTACAGACCAGGAAACGAACAATCAAAATTACGAAACAAAAAGGGTCTGAGATACCACACAAAGCGAAACTCCAAAGAATAAATAATAGGAAACTATGATACTTACCAGTTTTCATAACAGGTAAAGCACCATTAGTAAAGTTGTTACCAGCCTTTTTCAACTAGTGTTTGAACTTTGGCCAGGGGAACTGGTGTTATGTTTAGAGCCTGTCTGAACATCCTGCTTGCCATTTGAAATAATATCGAAACTTTTAAAAGGTGCTATAAAAATAAAATTGGCTGA
Organism: Orthosia gracilis; assembly: GCA_947562075.1. NCBI lineage: Eukaryota > Metazoa > Arthropoda > Insecta > Lepidoptera > Noctuidae > Orthosia > Orthosia gracilis. The sequence goes on from OX387264.1 coordinate 32,581,581, forward strand.
AGATTTCTATGCCATTCTTTTTTTCTGTGAACGAAATTCTTTCAACAGAAATTTTTGTGTTCTCTTTTCTTGTCAAACGAAACTTTGAAAATTCGAAAAAAATAACCGGCCAGTAAAATAATTCAGACATAAGGCAATTAACTTGGTTGCCTCACTCGATAATAAAGTAAAGACATAAATTATGAAGAGTCCACTGCTCTCAAACTGCCAATGAGGTCGGACCGGCTGAACTTTATAGTGATTTTTACAGAGCAAATACCCGCACTGCACCGTGACTATGGTCAGGTGGTGAATTCAGGGTTGTCACACCACCTTCCGAGCATCCGAAATCACCGTCTATTGCAAGTTGTTACTACTACCGGCTTTGTCACAACTAATAAAATTTTGGCAAAAAAATCCCAGTCAGTGTCAGTGGGGATTTTTCCCAATTGGTGGTAAAACGCAGTGGCGACTGGCCCACTGGTATAAAAATATTATGCCATTTGTTGACAGTGGGGATATGACATATTATTTTTATGTAAGTAATATTACATTGATCTGCTCTTACTCGACTTTATTTTTCTTGTTTACTATAGCAGTAGTGTCATTTGGGCACATCGTTTTTTTTCTTGCCCCCATTAGTGACAGTAAGTGGTAACAACTGGGATTCGAATCTACTATTCAATAAGGTGCTGTGACAACTCTGAATTCACCCCTTGACCACAGTCACGGTGTGGGTGTTTGCTCGCGCCAACTGGGCGAAAATATGCGATGTATAACAAGTTGGGAGTTTTTCCCAATTGTCACCAGTAGTTCTAAGCACTGGGAATAGACGGAAATCGGCACGCTCCCTGTATTTGCCTTCTATTATTAGTCAGCTTTAATCAAAACTGTGTAACTACCTCTACAATCTGTTGAGAAATAATACGGTATCATCTCTATGTTACAAACTACACTCATTAGTCTCAGCTCAGAACAGGAGCATAAACTAGGGATTTATAATGACATTGAACAATAAACTTTATCACTATATAGTCACAGATATAGTGCCATAAAGAGCTAAATAACTCTCGCTTCCGCGCTTAAGGATATCCTGAGGTGTATGTGACTATGTCGATGTTCGTACAATTTTGCACTTCATGACTGTATACAAAAAGTTCATTATTCAATCTTAGGTGAATACAAACATTTCGTTGGACTTATAAAACACTTTTTATTGTTCATATAAATTAATATTAACAAGATGTTGATACATAACTAATGGAGTGAGATAGATCACTGCTAATGTTAAATGCATAATTATGTAGTTAATTTAACTAAACTTCCAACAAATAAATTGACATCTCAACTCTAAATTCATCAGAATAAAAATGAAATAAATTTATGGTCATTCTTTATTTTAAAATTAACATCAACAGCTCACAACCATTTACAAAATGACTATGAAGCAGTAAAGCTAAAACTAAAAACTATAAAAAAATAATGACAGATGTGACATAAAAAAAACAGTCATGTCGCATACTACTCAAAACTACCCACAAAACATTAGCAGTGACCTAATGACCTAACTACAAACTAATGGGCCTTCTTGGGCTTCGCTAGCTTCTCATATTTGCTCTTGGAGGAGTACCAGAGGCCGAAGGGGATGGCGAGCGATGGCAGGGTCATGACTGCAAAGGCGGCCCAGTCCAGAATGTGGGAGGAGAACTTGCGGTCATAGTCCTTGAATGCCACGATGGCGCCCTCACCGGGGGAGCTGCTGATGGACTGCTGGAACTGAAATAAGAAAATTTGCTGTTAGTATATTTTTTGAGGCGTTCTGTAGTTACTGCCTACACCAATGGGAACACGGTGTGAGTTTATGTATTTATATTTTTATAAATGCATTTAAGAGAAACATTGTTTGTAAGCTTAAGGAGAGATGATGGGACAAACTTGAACAATGTATGTGGAAGGAGGCTTTTGCTCCGCAGTGGGATATAAAAGGCAAAACTATCATCATCTTGCCCTTAGATATCCCAATTTAATAAAAAGCTACTAATAAATATCATTATTTATAGCCTAATATCATAATCTGTGAATTTTCAAGTTACTAATGTGCTGCACTATTATGTACACTTATAAATATTATTGGAAATCTGGATCCAAAAGTTCATAGAACATCAACACTTTCCTTAAATTAAAATCTATACTAATATTATAAAGCTGAAGAGTTTGTTTGTTTGTTTGTTTGAACGCGCTATTCTCAGGAACTACTGGTTGGAATTGAAAAAATCTTTTTGTGTTGGATAGTCCATTTATTGAGAAAGGTTATAGGCTATATAACATCACGCTACAACCAATAGGAGCCGAGTGTAAATGAAAAATGTTGCAAAAACGGGCCAAATTGTTCCTTTTTGAGAGCTTCCGTTGCGTGCGCTGCGTAAACGGTTTAAGTTACACAACAATCATGTATGTTGGGTAGGTAGGGTAGATGGGTACGTAGGTAGCCAGTTGACGGGAGGGAAGCCGCGTGGGACAGTTAGTACATCATATTTTTAATGAAAATATTGTGTGAACTTTTGGACCTGCCCGCATATTGCTAATATGCCTGGGTTTCCATCATTATAAACTTTTCTACAAAATATTCAAACTTTTGAACCTTATGTAGATTGGTAATTAGATATTCAGAAATTAATTGATTTATGATATGGGTACTTTGTCCTAAATAAACGTCAATGAAACTTGTTATGGTTACAGACAGTATCAGAAGATGCTCTTTATGCTATCTATCAATATTTAAACATTGAACTAAATTCAGTTTGAATGCTTTTGTGTATTATAGAAACAAACACTAATAAATTGGGTAACTTCTAAAAGTAAAAATGTTAACTATGAGTGAGAATATGAATATGTTTGTCAAACTTCATGATTATTTTTAGATGTATTTGAGTAGAGATTGCACTCATATTGTATAAAGAGAAAGTAAAGCGATTGAAATGGTTTCCTTTACTACTACATAACAGTACTGTTAAGTTACATTAAACCATATGCTGATTGCTTGTTACAGTTAAAAGTGAAAGTAAATAAATCATCTTACCTCAGTGGCATCTTCACTGGCTTTGTAGGAAACTTCAGCTGATGAGAAGTTGAAGTAGCCGTATTTGCTGGACCTAACTGTCACGACGTGAGACACGTTCGTCTGCGGGGGGATCCTGTCGATGTGCGCCGTTAACTGCCCACCGACTACTTGGAACACTTCCGGGTGGAAACCATTGTCCACAAGCTTCACATCCACAGCGGGCGCAGTACCGACGTTAAACAGCGTGTATTTCACCAGAATATCCATATTCTCCACCAAGTATTTGTTCAGAACTTGCTTCGAAACAAGCAACTTCGCAATCGCTGGCTCATCTTCTGCGGTCACCGCAGTAGCGATGATGAGGATCAGGGATAGCAGCTTGGCACTCATTTTGTCTGGAAATTGAAAATAGAGGCTGTATTATTGTCACGAAAATAGGTTACGGATTGAAGGCATTCCAATACGATAATTTTGAATGAAAACAGCTTGATCTTTATTTATATTAGTTAGGAATAGATGGAAACTTTAATGCTTCTCATTTTCAAAGTAAAATTACTTTTACTTACCTTATTTTACGGTTATTATTAAACAACTAAAGGCAAATTTGGTTAGCGCTGCAAAGGCGATCGGTGACAGTCGTTCGTACGTGGCTGACGTTTCACTCCACGCAGTCAAAATAGTTACCAGGAATAAAAATTCAAATTACAGTTACTGTTGCGTTCATTGTTTGGAATGATGTTTTGTGTTTGTTTTATTTATAAATTCCAGTGTAACATTGTGTTATACAATTTAATTAAATAACTTGTGGTATTCTCACCATAAAATTCAGTAAATGAAAAATAAGTACCGAGCAGTCGAGCAAATAAAGGAAAGAAAATATGAATCCTGAATGCATTTTATGCATCAACTGTCAAAAAATACGTGTTTGTTTTCTCTCTCAGTTGAGGATTTTGTTGAAAATGGATTTCTGCGGAAATTCGAAATAGATTATTAATATTGCATATTTATACATTAGTGTAGTGGTATTATACAAACTAGTAGTAATTTAAACTATGACAGAGAAAGAAGATGTTACTAATCAACCCGAAAAAGAACCATTAGATGACGAAGCCCTAGAAAAGTGAGCTTTCCATGTCCCCTCATATTTAGTCGCCGAAAACGACACAGATGTTGTTTCAAAATATATGGTTATGATAAGACTTAACAAATTGTGATTTAAAATCTACCCTGTGTTTGTTATATTTACATAAAATGTTCCCATTCCCTTGCAATACTGTGTGTTGTTCTTGAATGATATTTTAATTTAAGATAATTTATTTTGAATACTGCTGGGCGAATCTTTTCTAAATTTACGAGCTATTAGGACACCTCATTTAATATAATGGCTCAAATGATACCAAGATTTTGAGTATTTACATGTCGATTTTATGAAATTAAATCTTGTTTCAGACTAGCCGTTGAAGAATTATTACGGGAAGCAGTTCAAGGAGCTGCAAGAGCTGAAATAGTAGGGCCCTCTGGTTGGATCAAAGCTCCTCAAAACAAAACAAATAAGCGTTTTTTAGTCAACACATTACGGAATGCTGTAACCTCTAATAAGTATCACTCAAGCAAACACCGACATTCGCACAAATCTCCCAACCGTGAGAAACATCCAGAACCTTCAATTAAAAAAGACCGATCCAAAAGAAAACATTAAGATGGAGGAATATAATGTAGATAATGTACTGAAAACTATCTTTGATGTCAATGAAACAAACTGGAAACCTTCTGAGAAGATTCCTCTTGTATCCAAAGAAATAGAACAATTAAAAAATGACTTTAAGACATTTTTGTCTTCTACTGAATATGATATGTCAAGCATACTGGAAGAGAGTGTGGCATTATGCAATGAAACACAGCGGCTAGCTGAGGACATGGAACTGTGCAAGCTGGAAATAGAGCAAGAGACTATGGCTGATGTACTCAAATCTTTAGCTAACCGTGATCAACTACAGAAAGAGCTACAATCCATCAATTTTGCTATAAACATAGTTGAAGATGTGTTGCATTGTGGAGAGTATGTCAACGAGTTTGAAGCTGGCAGGGAAAACATGAGCTATTCTAAGGCAGTGGAAGCTGTCTATGATCTAATGCAGCATGCTGACACTGCAGCTGAAGGATTTCAGGTCTTGGAATTATACAACAACATTAAACAGACAGCAACAGCCATTTCAGATAGATTGCATATTGATATGTACAGGGAATGGAGCCTTATGTTAAATTGGAGTATAAAGGCTGGCACTCGAAAAACTGTTATCACTATTAATTTAAAATTTGATGAGCCCCTTATTGTGGTTGATGTCGTCAGTGCTCTTGATAGGAGTGGCAAGTTGGCTGTTAAAGTGAACGAGTTTTCTCTGTTTCTACTGAAAGATGTCCTTATGCCTATAATACATGGGGATGTGAATGTGTATTGTGAATCTGATCAATTGATGACTATCACCATAAATCACAGGCAGAATTTTAAACCACAGTATGATACTGTTTTATCTAACTTGAGAATAGTCATCCTTTTCTTGAGCAATGCGCTAAATATTGACTTTAAGAGAAATACTACTATAATGAGAATGGTTGGCAAAGAGATTAGTGAAACATTCCGAGAAACACTGATCAAGGATTGCCTGACTGAGACAATACCAAACAATTTAAATGATTTACAGAACTATGGAAAAACAACAGCCGAAATTAATATTTTCCAGAATTTCCTACTACAACATAAGTTTGTTGATGAGGACTTTTCAATATTAGATTACCTAAACGATCTTGATGTCTTATTTGCAAATAAATCGAGCCAGCATTTTTTGGAGACTGCAAGGGCTATCATGCTGAAAGATTTGAGTGCCACAATGTCAATTGGGGTAGAGAAGATGCCGAATGATCCCCTGCCTTTGAAACCTGAACAAGAAGGTGCTGAAGCAATAAGTATTCTTGATAAAACTATCCCAAAGAGTATTTACTTCTTCCCGAGATGCATGATATCAAAGACAGCTCAGGAGTTGCTGGACTTGACATATGGGATAATGGAGCAAGCAGTGCAGTGTGGGGATGTGGTGTGCAAGAAGATGTACAACACGACTCGGCTGGTGTATGAGATGTATGATGCTGTGGTACCATATCATCATGAGAACTATCTGCAAACCATTCCACAGTATGTTGGTAAGATTATTAAAAATACATTCTTTAAAAAAAAGAACAAATGAAATTGAAGATAGAGAGAGAGAGATGAGATATTCTTGCCTTGTGTTCTGGGCCTGAAGCCTAAGCCTGAGGCCTATTGGTTGAAGATGAAGACCCATATTAGCCCTGCTTAGTCTAATTACTGAAAGAAAACTTCTTAATTAATTGAATTTCTACAGTATTTTAATTGCGACTTAAACTAAGCAAAAGTCTGAATTTTTTAAATGTCTTTCATTTTCTTGCATATGAGACATTGCTGCCATAATGGTACTCCTTAATCAGTTAGTAAATATTCTGCACTTCACCTTCACCTCTCTGATCCACTTTTTCTCAATTTGCAGCACTGTTCCACAACAACTGTATGTACTTAGCGCACAACCTCCAGATATTTGGGGACAAGTGGCTGACCCATATGGAAGGCAGGCAACTCGACTATCCGATCAATTTCGTGGACCTGGTGCAGAAGGTCCGCGATCTAGGCTACAGGCATCTCACCATACACATGCAGCAGCAAAGAAAACAGATACTGGATAATATTAGGTCTTCAGGTTAGTTTTTTTTTTGTAGCTTTTTCTTTCTTACTCTTGGGCAGAAAATTCATTCCACTTCTTTCAGTTTTAACAAAAATGGCGAAATCATCGAGTTCGCAATTTGCTTCATGATCTACCTGTATTACCAATTCTGTGCTACTTTGCGGCAGACATGTTTTGCCTGGTCCCAATTAAGTTAGCCATAATTTTAAGCCACACCAGTTATTTTGATTTTGGTCGCAATATAGTTTGCAGTGTAGTTTGGCTGCAGCATGAAGCACACTTACAACATCCTTTAGCTGCATTTTTTTACTACCAACCATGTCTGATATCGTCAGTAATCTTAAATCTTCAACTTGTTTTAACTAGGCCCTAAAAGAGCTATTTGACGTGATGAGCTATTCTTGAATAGCTTTTACAGTCGTAAAAAAGTTCCTTCTTGTTTATTTCTTTTTAGTTCGCTTTTGAAACAGTCGGGTTTTTTGTTATTTTTTAATTAACTTTTTTTATTTAAGTATAACTTTTTAGTTATTTTTTTATTTAGATACATTTAAACATATAAGTATTATATATTTTTGAAATCACTTCTTAAAACGCTTTATTTTGATACCCCACACGAAGGGTTTGGAAAAAAAAATCGGTCCCCCACAATAAGGCGCCCAAAATCCGCAATTTTTTTATTTTCCAATTTTAATGTAGCCAGTGTCTCGCAGGGTTAAGAGGATTCGATTGACGTAAGAATCATCAAAATCGGCCAACGCGTTTAGTCTCTAGAACGCCACAGGAACAAACATACATACATACATACATAGACTGATAAACACATTACCCTCCTTCGGCAGTCAGGTAAAAAGTTAGGAAGGTTGGTCACGGGATTGATTGCCAAGAAGAGTGAAATATATTTGAGTGTCGTTACTCACTCATGTGGACTTTTAAAGCACCTCAAATTGACGAGCAAAATGTAGATAAAGAACATAACATAACATCACACCTGTTTTCTCCGAAGGGTTAAACAGAGGTAAAAAAACAAACAAATAAATAAAAACCGGAAAATGAGGGTTTATTATCATAAAAAAAAATCTATGAAAAACAACAACAAAAAACAATACACTGTCACTCCAATCATGATAATTATTAGAAAACCAGTTCCAAATACTGTTGAGAACAAAGAGAATATAACCACTAGAGAGCTTATAGGCCGATTTCTTCGAAGCACACGACTCACTACCGCGGGCCGGGAGACGAAGAAGAACGCGCGGCTGCAATTGGTCAGTTCAAAGTAAGTTGCGTAGGTATGGCTATCGTTAGGGTTGATCAACTCGATTAAGGGAAAATTGTCGATATCGATAAAATGGATTTTAACATTATTAAAAATACTCAATTAAAATCATATAAATATTATTTGATAAAAATCAATCAATTACAAATATAAATATGTGTCGGGGACATAGAGAAACATAAAGTATTTTTCCAAATCGGTCAAGCCGTCTACGAGTAATCCGGGAACATAATACATAAGAAAATTCGACGAACTGAGAACACCCTCCTTTTTTTAAGTCGGTTAAAAGTAGATAGATATTTTTTCATACATTTTTTATTAAGTTTAATTTTATTATTATCGATGTCGACTTCAGCTATTAAAAGTAACAGCACAGATATTGACGATAAAAATACAAAGGGAGAGAAAGGGATAGAAGCATTAGAATTGTCTAGTGAAAGAGCGAGACTTTTCCAAAAGACATCAACGCGGGACTCAAAATTGTGCTCGTTTACCCCATCCACCATTTTAACTAGATCCCTGCGGTGTCTCATAATCTGATTAAATTAAAAATAATTTTCGTACTGTTTACTTACCGATGAAAAGTTATGCCATCCTTTTTGTAACTAGATGTCTTGGCATGTTTCCCATACCCCTTTACGGCGCATGAGGGCATTTTTATGCGTTATAATTGCAATAAAAAGATAAAACAATTTGTATTTACTTAGCTTGCATACAGGTCTAATAACTGGACACAACTAAAATGGTTACTAGTACCGAAGCCTTTACATAGGCGACAAAATACTAATAGTTTTCGAGCGTCGGGGCACTGTATGCGCTGTCAAGTGGTTATATCGTCGTTGGTTGAGAAGAATCACCAAGATGTGAGTCTGTTTTTTCGGCGTCAGATTTTGAAATAGATTTTACTTTATTGATTATGTGTTTTTATTTTTTAAGCAGTTATTCAATTTTTAGGAAAACTAACTAGGAAATAGGAAGATGTAATCGTAGTTAGGAAAAGATTGGATCCGCAGGCTTATTACGAATCTTTTGCAAGAGCAAAACGATAGCGATTTTTGCGCAATAGTTGCTAAACAAACAGCGAGCGATTTGACGAAATCGGCGGGCTTATTACGTATCTTTTACAAGAGCAAAACGATAGCGATCAAATGCTTTATGTCATAAAAGTCGGAATTTCCTGCATTGTAGGTATGGCAGGCCCTACACAATCGTTTGCTTATCGCTCGCTGTTTGTCAAAAGCACTTATTTAAAAAAAAACCGCCAACAACTCTAAAACGTCTGTATGGAAGAGAAATTATTGCGCAAAAATCGCTATCGTTTTGCTCTTGCAAAAGATACGTAATAAGCCTGCGGAGGTCCAACCGCTCTACTTCCTAAGTTGTCTACGATTTAGGACAATGTAATCGCGACGCTGCATTTTGGAACGACTAGTTGGCGTCAGTGTTAAAAACTTAGTGGTTTTTCAATTAAACTGTTGTTTTACCTTTTAGTTGCGAAATATTTCTTTTAGTGGCTGGTGGATTTTTCTAGCGGTTTACTAAAAATCTGTTTACACTTTAATTTACACAGAATGCGATTATAAATCTTATGGATCCTTTAAAATGTCGGGCGAATCCAGACGAATCCCGACCATCTGGGAACCCTAGGTCTGTACGATTTAGAATCTAATTTAGTGTAGTGTCATCAGTAGCTAATAATTAAGGCTCCTAGCTGTTCCTGACTAGGTTTCCAATAAATTGGAAAGTGTAATAACTGCTTACATATGCGTTATATTGAGCGCGCCCTCGCGCGTTTTTCGATTGCCGTCTGCTTCGAACCTTTAGTACGTTTATATTGATAAATGGGTGAAAAACGGGACAAGTAACAAGGTCGCGGTACTTAAATACGGTGACAGTCCCGTATATACGGGACGTATGGCATAGCAACCCTTCACACTTTTTGCCAGTTATGTTTAAATCCAGGGTGAGCCTATTCCTCCCCGGTGGGTTCCCGCATTGTCGAGACGGGGGGGCTCAGTAGCCGTGGCTTGGTCACCCACGGTGAAGTGGATGACTCGTCTTAAGCTGACGCCGTAGCGGCCAACAGGAAGATTGCGGTGCGGCTGGTGGTCGGAGGCCGTGGCGGGAGGGGATTGCCAGTCTTGCGGTGCGCCGCTCTCCCTACCTTCCGCGGCCTGGACGGGGTGGCCACCGTCTGATGGTGGACGCGATGGTGCCGCAGAGGAAGTCCCTATCCCCTGCGGCTGAAAAGTGGAAGGAGACGGGGCCACTGACCTGACCCGTCACAGGGGGCCCAAGGGTGTCATAAACGGGATCGTCTGGTGCCCATGTGCTGGTTTGGTCCCTATGGTGGTCACGGCGTGCAATTTGTTCTACTGCGCCGGTGATGGGGGGTACACCCCAGAGGAGGGTCCATGGTGACAGACAGCCGCGGTGGGTTCGCTGTGAGGGCTAACGCGTGCCGTGTTCCCGTCATAAGCGGCACAGGAGGACACCGTGGAATTCTTTTGGGTTGGAGTCCCACATAACTGCGCTTTCTCCCTGTGGTAGCGCAGTATTAATGTGGCCTACTCGTGATTTCTCTTTAAACTTTATTACATATCGTTTCGCATCGCTGGCATTGTTGAACTGTTTTTATTATGTTATGACTTATGATATAGGTAAGTTCTAGAGTCGGAATAATAATGAAATGAAGGCGTACTTTCTTATTTAATGGGTTATGTTGCTTTATATGAGGAAAAAATTGTAATATATTTTTGAAATAGTTTAGGCAAATAGCAGTTGGAAATATTAGTTTTAGTTCATAAAGTAACAAAATAAATTTAAAAAATTATTTTACAGTTTTTTAATCTTTTTAATAACACCATGAAATATGAAATAGTAGCCGCCATCATAAAGTATGTAAGCGGCAGCGCGCAGTAGACAGAGAGGCCACTTCGAAAAAAAAAGCCATTTTGCACGCACACATCGACTTTACGATTTTACAGGGATTCTTGGGCAATATTGGACCGAGCTCAGTTGCGGTCGACGAAAATATTATTAAGTTAATAATTTGTAAAAAAAATATGCTCTATTTTTAAATAATAATATCCTAATCAAAAGCTTTTTTTTTTGAACAACTGAAGTACATTTTTTACCCAAATAATATAATAAACTTTCTTGTTTTAAAAATAGTAACGACTATTTTAATTGGTTTGTCTTTTGAGGTATAAAGGGCCTCACTCATAATTTACAGGGAAACCTAGACGAACATTCTGTCCTATGGAATACTCGGCAAGCAGGTCCGACTCGTACTTGGCTGGTTATTTTTTTTTAATTTTAGCTTATTGATTCTTTTGTCGGCAATGGGTAAATAAATCAAGACACACTTCTGTAAGTAATGTACATTACTAGCATTTGTAAGTAAGTACAGTAAGGAAGACTGGAATTACATAAAGATGCTTACGGTCATTAATTTTTCAACTTGACTAGTTAAAAATTCAATATCTAAGAAAATAATAAATAACTTCAAGTCCATAGGCGAAATTTTACTAAGATTGTAGCTTTGTTTAAGGAAAGTCTATTAAACATGTCATCAATCTAGATCTCAACTCTTCTTCGTTGAACTTGGCTTCTTTTACACATTTATGTTTTTGCTTGGTGCCTTTTCACATTTTTATGTTTTTGGTGGGATCATTATTAGGTACACCATTGTTACGTCTTGGTACCCTCCAATCTTCGTTATATGTATGGCGTTGTGATCTTTAATTGATAATTGATGCTCTGGCTACCGTCTAAGGCATTTACCTAAGCATGATATGATGTATGTATAGACGAAACGATGTTTTTACGTTTGTAAATTTACATTACCTACTCCATTTTAAAATTCAGAATCATTAAAGTAGCAACCCTAGTGAATCTGTCAAGTTTAGGTAACAATTTTCAAGGATGACGGGAGTGGTCCTTCTTAAAACTTTCTATTTTGTGCCGCTATGTCATTACGTCATGCGGCTGTGTAAACTAAAAACTTACTACTTACTCCTTACGTCAGTTGGCTGTGTAAATAAATTGACAGTTTTTGAAGTGATAAACCGCTTCGTATTGTAACGCGTTACGGCGCCAGTCTGTCTGGTTTCCCTTTCTCTCACGCATACGGCAGCGGTAGGCAGGCTCTTCCTCTCTCACTCTAACCCACAGCGCCAGTCCGATTTCGGACAGACGCTCCCCTCTCTCGGCGTCCCGAGACGCACACGTTTTTTTTTAATTAGGCATCCACTGCGACGGGGGTTTCGTCAAACAAATCACACACTGAGAAAACGGTAATAAAACTGTATCAAATTCACACTGCATCGTACTAAAGTGACTACTCTTTACTAGGAATGAATCAGAATATAAACAAAAAAAGCCCATCAAAATAACAAAAAGAACATTTTCGTAGTACAGAGTTATAATATAATAGCCAAACTCTTCAGAGCTCTTTATTAAAATTGCAGTTTATGTACGCATGAAATTGATTCAAGCGCTATTTTTTTTTAGATCTCAACTGCATTGTCGTGAAAGACGTGTTGAGCGACAACGCGGAGGCGGCCGTCCGGCAGTGCCTGCGACAGTTGCATTTATTGAAGAATGTCTGGATTGGAGTTTTCCCTAATAATGTCTTTAAAAGGTAAGATCTTATAAAGAAAAATAATTTTCTAGATATTCGCTTTTTGTGGGCCTTCTATAAGCACAGTTCTCAGTAAGGGTGCTTTTCAACTATAAGCCTGGCTAGGAAAATGAAGTGATCTCATCGGTGGATTTTTCTTGCGCACTGTTTCGCTACCACGCACATCTCTGGTGGACAAGCACCCTTAGACAGGTTTTTGCTCTAAGAGCTTTAGCTGTCCTTCGATTGGCACTCATTCATCATCATTAATTTTCATTTGGTGTAATGGTTGAGCGATTGACTGCTGCGCTGCGTGTCGTGGGTTCGATTCCCGCACGGAACAAATATTTGTATGACCTACAGATAGTTCTTTCGGCTCTGGCTATTTGTGTATATGAGTTTATTACGTTTGGAAACGCAACCACGATATAGGCGAAATTCCTAGTTTATTCACTACGCCAACCGTGTCGGCAAAACGAATAAAAACGGTAATGTTTTCTTTTCAGACTTATGGCAACCCTAGTCAATATGTTTTTGGACGAGCTGATCCACCGCGTGTGCACCGTGGAGGATATCTCCATGGAGATGGCAACACAGCTCACCGAGATGTATACCATTGTTGTGCAGAAAGCTCCACAACTCTTCCAGGTAATTCTTTGTTTATTTCAAGGACTTTCCTGGCCTGCCTAGAGCCAGTTCATTGATTAAAGTATACAATAAAAAGTTTTTTTTTTATAATTCACACGTATTTACATTATTTCGCTTATACAAAATTTACTTTATTTCAATAAGCTTAAGGTATATATTTTGTAACCAAAGAAGACAGACACTTCAAAAAGAGAAGGTTGTTGAAGCCCCAAGAATGTATATTTTCATGTATCTCTGTTCTATTTTTCTACAAAATCATAATTCGATAGTATTTTCACCGAAAACCTTGTTTGACCTTCCAGGCCCCTGAAGACATAGAACAACACGTGCAATCCTGGATCAAGCTCCAAGAGCTGATCTTCATACTAGGCGGATCCCTCAAGGACATAGAAAACCACTGGAAGGACGGCAACGGCCCGCTAGCCATTCACTTCAGAAATGAAGAACTCCGAAGCCTTATCAAAGCCCTATTCCAAAACACACAGATGCGAGCCAATCTTTTATCCAAAATAAAGTAAATAAAAGAAATAAAAAATAGAAATAATTCTCTGTTCTCAGTGTTTGGCGTCAGTATCTCGTAACATATTATTACCTTGTCAAATGTTTTAATGTGTCATTTTAAACATTTATGTAAGATTTAATGTTACCCACAAATTGATACATACATACTTGAATAAGTTACATTGTAAAACATAAATTAACCAAATAAATGTTACAGAAACATAGCAGAATATTATCTGCAATTCAGTTGTTTTCATGTTTTGGTAAAGAAATATTTTTTATCTTTGTTTCATTTGATTTTTATTTTTACCCATTTTGTTTCCAACTTTCCTTTGAAAATGGAGGACAGGGTGTAGACCACAGAAAAAAAATACTCTATTATAGGTTTATTGAATATGATTAAAGCTATTATTTATTTTATTATTATTTAAAAATCTCGTTTATAAGAGTTTAAACAACTATTATTATAACTATTATTAAACATTAAGAAATGGGGCACGCGTATTTCGTTTAGGTACCTTCTTTATATTTTATAGTAGATACCTAACTAATTATATAGCTTGTCCTGCTTGCAATAATAAAATAACATTCGCAGGCAACGCTAGGGAAGCGCGGCGGAGCCTACATAAAAATATGGTGGCAGTGTGGTGTGTTTGCTAGAAATATAGCTTTCAATAGGTACTGATTATGGGCTTATTTAGGGGATTAGGGGTAACTAGCGGTGTTTGGAATAAATCCGACTTGAGCGTTTGATATCACATATTTCAAACTTGAATCAGAGGGTAGTTTACAGTATTTTGGAAACCATCAACAAAATTACAGTTTTATTTATGCTTTCAAGGAAACATTACACTTCGATCAAAATGTAGCTTAGAACCACTAGAACAGAACGTCACTCAAAGAAAAAAAAGAAACGTCAAAACAAACAAAACTCTATTGTTATTTTCTGCAGCATAACCTAACCAACATAACCTCTAAAATTACAAACTCGATCTAATATTTAAGTCTATCATGTATTGAATGATAACAAAAATGAATACAGTAAAAGTGCTGTTACGCAACAGGAGTCCGACTGTATTTTTAAACCGATATTATGCAACGACAAAGAAGAAAATTCCGGATCCAGATGAGGATGAATCTCTACCAAGTAATTGCCCTATTTTATAACAAAATGTGCTAATTATTAATTCAATGGTGATGTTATGTCAATCTTTGGTCACTTTTAAGAACAAAATTAGCCAATCTAACGTATTTTTTTTGGTCAATGCCTCAAATCAATAATTAAGGATACTGCTTTCAATGGGTAATTTCTGCTTTAGAACTGGCATGCAACACAGGCAGTTTGTGACTATGTGCTGGCAGATAACTAGAGAACCTATCTAAAAACTCCAATAATAAACGAATATCAATAGTTCTCTTTCTTTGCTAGTTTTTCAGTATCCAATAAGCAAGAGCTCAGACCGGAACATGTACTCATGGGGTCTTGCGGAGACAGGCGCACTAGGGATTCACTTGCCTCGCGCCAAGAAGGGCAGGAAACAGTACAGGAATAATTTCTCACTCTGCTGGTACCCTATGAGATCTAGTTTTGCGGAGAGATTTGATGTGAGTATCTTAAAAAATTACACTAATGTTATAAAGAGGTAATGTTTTTGAGTTTGGATGTAGGTAGGATTGACATTATTAATCTGATAAAAATAACTTGCCTTGATACAAAGCTACACTGTCACTAAATCAGCTGAGTGTCTTTTTACTCCAAGACAGGAGATAAAGCTAGATAGAAATAATCTGAGACTATAATTTCTATTACTAAATACATTAACTTTCCGATTATTCCAGGTTGAACATGTAGCTGCAGGGTACGGTTTCACAGTCTCATCTATAAAGACGGATGAGCAACATAAAGTGTTTGGGACAGGCATCAACACTGACTCTCAAATAGGCTATCATGCACCACGCATGGGCCACCCACTTGAGTTGCTGCTCAGTCCAGCTCCTATATTCTTGCCTTACAAGTCTTTAGAAACTAAGGTAATATTACCATAAATTACTAGTTTATTGGTTTGGAAAAATTGACAACTCCTATATTATTCTAATAAAAGCGATTAAATAGACATGGCCGTATAAAATCAATACTTATGATCTGCATAAATATTCAGAGAAATAACAGTATAACAACTTGCACAGTAACAATCAGTGTGGCGACGCTTGGTCTATGTCCAGCAGTGGACGTCTTTTAGCTGAAATGATGATGATGACCAACTTTCTAGCTTTTTCTTGACTACAGTCTATATTAACAATTATATCTCTTCCTATCAACATTTTTTACAGATCATCGGCATTGATGCAGGTCGCGCCCACACTGCGATACTGACAGACAATGAAGGTGTGTTTACCCTGGGCAACAATGCATATGGCCAGTGTGGACGAAAGATCAACCCCAATGAGGAGTACAAAGGAAGTATGGTGTCTCATAATATCAAACGGTTGGGCAGCGAGAAGATTATCAGTGTGTGCTGTGGACAGGATCATACGTAAGTATGTGGTTTCCATGCTGATATTATTTTATTATCTTATAAGTTTACAACATCGATTTTTTTGCAAATAATATTTCACAAGTTACGTCTTCTATGTAATAGAGGCATGAAGCTGAAGCTGGCAGCCAAAACGTAGCAGCCAAACTACCCAGTATACAGTATACTGTGTTCCCTACTAAATCATTCTTAAATATTTACTAGGCATCAGCTAGAGTGTCTCAGAGAATTTACAGAATTTTCCATCGTTGCGCGACATTAGGAAATAAGAAAATCTACAAATTATTCAATTTCTTCAAGTTTTCTTAAAAATGTCATAGTTGTATACTGTGTTCCCTACTAAATCATACTTAAGTATTTACTAGGCATCTGATAGAGTGTCTCAGACAATTTACAGAATTTTCCATCGTTGCGTGACAAAAGGAAATAAGAAAAATCTACAAATTCTTCAATTTCTTCAAGTTTTCTTAAAAAAGTCATAGTTGTATACTGTGTTCCCTACTAAATCATGCTTAAGTATTTACTAGGCATCTGCTAGAGTGTCTCAGACAATTTACAGAATTTTCCATCGTTGCGCGACATTAGGAAATAAGAAAAATCTACAAGATCTTCAAGTTTTCTTTAAAATGTCATAGTTGTATACTGTGTTCCCTACTAAATCATGCTTAAATATTTACTAGGCCTCTGCTAGAGTGTCTCAGAGAATTTATAGAATTTTCCATCGTTGCGCGACATTAGGAAATAAGAAAAGTCTATAAATTCTTCAATTTCTCCAAGTTTTCTTAAAAATGACATAGTTGTATCTTCTGCTCCCTAAGTAAACAGGACACACACACTCACACAGCCGCACGTGTGGCAATTTCATAAAAATATAAGTATAAGTAAATAATCAAAAATTTTCCTTAAAATGCCATCTTATGTTAGAAATTAATTTTTTTTTAAAGGTTGCACAGGGCCCCACACTATTTACGGCCCTGGGTAGTTTGGCTGCTACGTTTTGGCTGCCAGTTTCAGCTTCATAATAGAGGCTCGCCCCCATTACTTCAGGCTGCTATTCTGACTGAGAATTTCCAGATTCCCATCTGACCCAATAACATTGCCTGAATGCAGTGCATTAGGAGAACTCAAGGGAGCCTTTGTACAGTGATTTTAACTTGTGCATAAAGTTGTTTTTAAATAAACAAGTAAACTGTGTATAGTTCTCGCCAAACTTGGCCGCCCTGGAGTTGGCTTTCCTATGCACAAGGCACGGATCGGTGCTGGTTTGCATGTGATTTACTACTGCGCAACCATTGTAGCCAACAACTAGTTTGGCGAGAACTATAAATTCTTATTAATGTAAAAATAGTCCATTCTAATTTGAATATTATCGCTATCATTAATTTAATGTATTATTGTAATCCTGAAAATGTGTTCAGCTAATTTCTGGCTGTTAACTGTATAAATCATGTTTCAGTCTATTCGTAACAGAGGGCGGCAAAGTCTACGCTTGCGGTTGGGGTGCGGACGGTCAGACGGGGCTCGGTAAATACGAGAACCAAGCAATACCCGCCGCTGTGAAGGGAGATATTACTACAGAGAAAATTGTGAAAGTCGCTTCCACTGGCGACTGTGTGCTGGCGTTAAATGGTGGGTTTTAAGAAGGTAAAAGAATTTAAGACCACGGCACGCCTCAAGATGGGACTCGCGATGAATCGGTCCAAAACGAAATATATGACCAACAGCATTACGCGTAGAGTCGAGGTAGATGGGTAGGAAATACAATATGACGATGAATACATCTACTTGGGCCAGTTAGGAGTAGTTTCTTTCGAAACAGGCACTGAAAGAAATCGATCGCCGTATCGAAAACCGCCTGAAAAAGCTAATGTTCCATGAAGACCGATCTTCCTGAAGCGAAAATTCAAGGAAAGAAAAAGGACATGTTTTTCCTGGCCGTCCTAACCTACGGTGCTCAGAACTAGTCGCTGACCGTGTCTTAAAAGTGCCGTCTTGGGGTTTGTCAAAGAACATTGGACCGCAGCATTCTGGGCGTTAAAAGAACTAACATAAAAAGAAACGCCACTCTGTACTCTAAAACGGGGATCAAAGACGTGGGAGTAAAGACACACGTTTCGTGGCGTGGCGCCTTCTGACGCAGTTCATGGGCTACAAAATTCGTTGTGTTATGACGTTAGCTGAAACAGAGTCGTTTGATTGGTGGATTCCGCGCCACGCCACACGTAAGTCTGGTTCCGCCTTATAGGCTTCCAGGCTAAAATGGGATTGAGTGGATCATGTCAGCCCCATGCACAGGGTCCACTGCGCAATACTCTCCACAAATTGGGTACCTGAAGATGGACTGCGCCGCCGAGGCAGACCCAGAAAGAGGCGGCAATACGACCTAGATGCCTATTGCAGGGACTGGCCCGAGGTGGCTCAATAAAACAATACTTGGAAGGATTTGGGGGAGGTCTTTGCCCAGCAGAGGAACAATTATTAAATTGAGCTTTCCATTTAATCCAAAAGCGCACAAAAAGCAGCAGCACCCATATATTCAGAGCTACCATTTCATTATTAAAAGGTTTCCTAATTTTGTGTTAAATACCATTATAGTCTTAATACAAGTATAAATATAGTTTACAACTAAATTACCAATTATGATTTCCCGCAGACCAAGGTGAACTATTCGGCTGGGGCAACTCGGAATATGGTCAGGTCCCGATGGCATGTGGCACGGAACAAGTCAACATGTCTTACTCTCTGCTAGAATTCACTCGCGGGTTAGGCAAGATTACTGATATAGCGGCCGGTGGATCTTTCTGTTTAATCGTTAATGGTGAGTGCGTGTAAAATACTGTATCTTGGCACTCGTTCAGCCGGGCGAGCACTGCCTCTGTGATAGGGTTGAGTCACGCATTTTATCACGGTTTTTGCACCCAGAATAGTGATGAAAATTTGTGACTCAAGCCCGTCACAGTAGGCCGTGCTCGTCTGGCTTGTGCCATTAAAAACGTATCATCAGCCGCCAATTGTGTACTGCTTTACAGATAGTCAGTAAGAACGTGAATAGCGTATTGACAGATTGGTGTGAACGAAAAATTGAATGCATACTAATAATCATGGCTTTTGACATGGCAGAAATTACAGTATCACCTGCTATGATCTTTACATATTTTTTTACACTTTGGAAAAACTAAACTGCTTAACATTTGGCGGCTGATGGTAATTTGTTGTAATACGGCCTAAGGTCAAAATTGCTTTTACAAAATTTTGGTGATTTTACACTTCCAAGATTTTCACCTTATTACTGTTTGTTTCACAGAGGAAGGCGACGCCTTCGTATGGGGGTATGGCTTGCTGGGACTCGGACCAAAAGTAGAACACTCGAAAAAACCAAAACAGATCCCTAGCCCTTTGTTTGGACGTAACGAGTTTAATACAGAGGCTCGTGTAGAAAAAGTAGCCTGTGGCATTGGACATTTAGCAGCCATAACTAACGATGGACATTTGTATATGTGGGGCAGGAACAGACAAGGCTGCCTTGGCCTAGGTTCCAGTAAAGACCAACATTTTCCATTAAAAGTAGCCATCGGTGGTCATGTATTAAAGGTCATATGCAGTGTTGACCATTCTGTGGCTGTTTGCAAACCCTTCACGTAATTTATTAGTATTTTTAAGACTGTTATTTAATACATATATTATTAGTTATCCTACGTTGTTTTATTTGAAGTTTATTACAATAGTATGTTTCTGGCAAAAGTAACACAAGCTTGTGATTAAATTGAGACAAATATCTTAACTATAGTTTACATGTATAAACTAAAATGATGTTTCCTTACAACACATTTATGCACAGATTTGAAAAACTAAAATCGGTATAGGTAATACTCAAAGCGGATCTTCGTGTCTTTGAAATTGGCTGCAAAACCTTGCGCAGTAGCTATTTTTGAGTCAATGTTGAAGATGAAGATAGCATTGTATCTCTGCCTCTTTCACTCGCTTACCTACGTTTATCGCATCGTCCTATCTCGCTTACTCTATGCAGTATACTCGATGACAAACTGTTTCATGCGCAATGGTTCGCCGACTTTCCGTATATATAAGTTTCTCTGCCGTATATATAAGTTTTTCTTTCTTTCGTGCCCCTGACCGAGTTTCAGTGACAAAGATCCGTTGTGACTACTATACTTGTCCGTGATCCCCCAGTCTATTCCCACTTAGGGTACCTACCACGAACATATACTTCCCATCGCTAATCCCCAGATAAATAAATTCTCTTTGCTTATAAATGCATTATGACCGATAACCTATGACAAAGAAAAACAAGTTTATGTAAATAATTAACTATTTCATTCCTCAGTTAAAAGTCATCAGACTAATGAAAAATCAGGCCTCATTAAATCACAGAATATTTTTACTCTAGCATTAAATATGAAATGGTGATTGCGTCCGCTCCTTGCCCTTATTACATTATTATTTTGAATTTAATAGGCAGATTTCTTTTATTGAACGTAAAGGAGGAACAGTTCTTTTGGATATCAATTATTAATATTATAAACATACAATTTTGAAGGGCGGTTGGCGGTAAACAAAGACAACTTATATAAGAAATAAAAGCGTATAATATACCTCAAATCATTTTTTTATTAATGCACTTAATTCTTTACTTATTCAGTTATTCTCGGAAATAATACCAAGTATGACCAAATGTACTCCAGCACTCATTTTGTTTTAATGTAGGCAGGTACGCAGTTTTTATAGGGTGTTTATGGTCATAAACAGTTTCTAGTAAAGATTACTATTATATACTGGTTTCTAGCTTATCCTCAGGGACACCCACCAGTAATTATTTTATCTACCCGCATATATGCAAACGTTTATTAAATTGTAGATCTAAAAAGATGAATTTTTGATGAATAAATTTTATTGTTGAAATTTTTCTATTACTTAGTATAAAACCGATATACATTTTTGGCATAATCCACCACAGCATGCGTATTAAGTTACTAATGCTCTTTGTTTCTTTCTTCTTTTTCTGTAACATTCAAAACTCACATGTACTCAAATTCGCGTTAAATATTTATTCTAAAGTAGTCCAAACTAGATTTTCAAATAAATCATTAATATTGTATTTTTATACCCACTTTTACACTCAATTTCTTCTTCAAACTCGCTCTTACATTTTTTATATTCTTCCAGTGTCAACATTATGTTCTAATGAAAAATCTCTTATGAGGTGGGCTAACAATTTATTTATATTTCTTTATTTGTCAAGCAACAGTTTGATTTTCGAAGATTATTTTAATGTCAATTTTAAATGTTTGGGATGGGGTATTACGGGCAATAAAAATATATTTAATAAGAAGAATGTTATTCAGGGGTTTCCACAAAAATATTTGCTTGTGGTACCCCAAGGAGAAAAATATGCTTAGATGTGGTGGTGGAGTGTATTATTTTAGCTTATAATAATGATACAGTTTCTAGCTATGACAATTGTCTGAATGAGAATTATAAAGTCTACAATATGATGCTTATACTTCTAAATTACTCTTCATTTGTGACTTATATTATTTTATTGAAGAGATATGGTATTTGCAAGAGGCTGCATGACATGGCAGATGGTTATAGACTGGAAAAGGAATACATACTAGCACCACTACACATATCTTTTGAAAATCATTGAATATTGTAATATAATAGTTTATTAGAAGTAGTCCGTATTTACTTTCTAAATACATTAAATACAGGCACATCTTACAAACTAAAACTAAAAAAAATATGCACAGCACATCACTTTCTCGCAAGGTTTTTATAAACCTTCAATTCTCTTCCAATGTCCATATTGTATATTTATAAGATTATTATTGAAAGGAAGAGTCCCCAAAAGAATTGGAGGGCTCTCCCGATCAATAGCACATTGACTATTGTTTACATTCATCGTGAAATGGCTCCAGGGTACGGAAGTCCCGCCATGCAGGAGGCAGTAGTGATGTGTGGTGCAGGTGGCAACCACACCTCTTGCACACGTCACTAAAGAGATTCACGTAGCTATGTAGCCATGTCATGAATGAACGCACAGCCAGTTCCGGTAGCGTAGGAGAATAGAAGTGCAACATAGCAGCATGAGCATTCTCTGTTACTTTTCTGAAGACATGATGTCTGGACTCCGACCAAAGATCCAATGATTCACCATATCCTTTAACCATGACCCACTCCATCAGAAGGCCTTTGAAAGCCACCACAGCTTTTAATACAGTGCTTAAATTAATCTGCACAACAGCATTGCTTGCAAATGGTCTTGATATAGTTATCTTCATGTCATTGTATGATCTATCAATATTGTTGATAACATTGTCGACTTGTAGAGGCGCGACGTTGTGGTTGCTTTGCAGCTTCCCGCGCCGTTTCGTACTCCCGGAGTTTATGTACGAGCGTTTCAGCGAGTTTTGGCTGAGAAGTGTATGCGCGAAGGAGCTGTATTCGTGAATCTTATCTGTCCATTTGTAGCTGTTTACTAGCTGAGTATACAACGCTTGGCGGTCTTGTGTAGTTTCTTGGCTCAGGAATGAAGTCGTGCCTAAGTTAAAAGGCGCCGTAGGTATCGGGAGTCCATTTACTGTTTGTTCTAAGTCTCGCAAGTTAATGTTCACGTTGTTTAGAAGTTCTTGAAGCTCTAGAAGGAACTTATCTTTGCCGTCTTCACCGTGGTCGGCGCGTAATCCATTGGAAAGTGTTTCGAAAACATGACTGACGCTGGACCGCAGTGTTCGGAGTGATCCAAGAGCAGAGTTCAATTGATCTACGTTTATCGTAGTGTTATTCATCTTGAGAAATATTCAATTCTTATCAAAATGTAGAATTTAATATTATGAGTCGAAATCACCAATTCAGTGAATCAAATTCACCACACAGCAAACAACCACAGTAAAGCTATTTTGAATTGATTGACGACAATTGACACTCATGACACATTACACTGCACTGACAGTGACAAGTAGCCCTTTTTTTTATATTATTTCCTAAAGGAACAGGCTAAAGTCTGAGACCATGCTGCCTAGTCATCAGTATTTTTCTCTTCTTGAATTCTTTAGTATGCATTAGAATGCGGATGTAACAGATTCTAATGCTTTTTTGGAGTATTTAGCAGCAAATTAGAGGTAGTCAATACTACAATAAAATTCTCCGCTCCACTATCCCGAGATCGCTTCTGTCAATGATTTCACATATTGTCCAGTTGTATAGACAGTTGAGACACAAAACTACGTCAATTTTATATCACAATATCCACTAGGAATCAATTTGCAAATAATATTAACAACCGCTGAACTACACTCGAAAAAATCCCGCCAAAAAAACCTGACAAGTAACCCTTAAAAGACGGAACCACACTTACGTGGCGTGGCGTGTCGTGGCGCCTTCCGACGCAGTTGATTGGCTACATAACTCGTTGCGTTATGACGGAACAGAGTCTGATTGGTGGATCCCGCGCCACGCCACGCCATGACACGTAAGTATGGTTCCGACTGATTTCAATGTCATTCGAGGATTGTTTTTTTTCTTATTTTTCTTTTGTTACTTTTATTCATGATAGATGATATCCGTCCAGTCTGATAATTTGCATGGTTATGTGGCGACGCTTGGGGGTGACCTATGTCCAGCAGTGGACGTCTTTCGGCTGAAATGATGATACAGGTGGGCCAAAAACGTTAAACAGACGTAACAGGGCGATATTTGGGGCTATTTGCATTGCAGTAGGTCAAAAAGTAAGTAGGTGTTCCTGTTTTCGTTTCTTCGTATTTTGACACCACCTTCGAATTTCTATTTTTCACTATTTAGTGGCTTTATTTTATTTTGGAAGTCTGTTGTATTTTTTTGTAAAAAAGTTTTTATTTTTTACTTTTTAGTGATACCTAATGGACAAGTTCTATAGAAGGTAAGGTACCTTTAATGCCTGAAGTGATGCCAGAACAGATTACCCGAATAACAAGTAACTTGAACATAACCGGTGGAATGAGTGTGTTCTAAAGTGGACTGTATATGTCTGTGTACCCGTTTAGAGCAAACTGGCGTGGTGGTATGTTATGAATTTTATTTTTTTATTGTTTATAGGCTCGCGCTTGCCCACTATCTCACCTGATGGTAAGCGATGATGTGGTCGACGATGAAGCACGCTTGCCTAGAAGAAACCTATTCACTCTTGACTTGAAGACTCCCAGGTTGTAGCTATCAGGAAATACAGACTCCGGCAGGGAATTCCACTCCTTTGCTGTACGCATAATGAAAGTATTCCCAAAACGTTTGAAATGAAATGAAATGGTGTAAACAATAAACAGACATGCGATTTGCCGTCATTAATTGAAGAGTTTATGTTGTATATCTCCGAAGTTCTTCATCACCAAATTTAAATGGGACCATATCGAAATAAACTTCATTCGAACAAAAAAGAATTTTGCAAATCCATTTATATATGCATATTTTTTTTTTATATTTAAATTAATTCAAATCGAATTTACTTAGCAGCAAACATCGCAGTGTAAAAATGTGAAGGTTAAATTTTAAAATAATTGTTATTTTGGATATATAAATATAGAAAAACAGCAAATAATAGCACATTATCTTATAAGTGCGGTATGTTGAAAATTACAGCCGAGGCGATTGCTAGCCCGAGCCGTAGGCAAGGACTACAAGAAAGCACAGGCTGTAATTATCAAAGCGCACGTATGTCATACGACGTTTTATAACATATTTGCGAGGAAATAAATAAAACTCGGACTTTCTTAAACGAATAAATCTTTAATCACTTGCTAAAGCAGTTAGAAAAATTTATAAAATTGTAAATACGTTGCCAGTTGGCATTTTTAATGTTGTCAAGTTATTATTATTAGTTACAATTTCACCAGTCTCTCTCTCACTCTCTTGAGTGAAAGTAGGAGAAACGAGACCACAGAGTTCTGCAGTCGGTGGCGGCGACGGAGGCAGCTGCGGCTGCTGACGATGGTAGAATGTACGCGCGTATGTTCGTAGATGGTCGAGTGTCAACACTTGGCTCCAAATTTATATTCCTTGTAATGCGGGAGCTAATTTCTTCTTTATTTCTCATCGACTCATCTATGTAGCCCTCGGCTACACTGTTCGACCGCCACTCTCCATGGCGTTTTAGTGTCAATAAGTTTGAGCGAGCAATGCAGCCGAGGACCTTCTGAAACTGTGCCCTGTGTATTCATGTGGATCATCCTTTAAGAAAGTGGCTATTAGTTTCGGCATTGCTCCAAATTTATTTATGCCAATGGGTTGGCTAGTGCATTTTCGATTTTGGAAGTTTTGAAAAAATCTGTTAGACATCGCTTTTGTTGAACGAAGCGCTTCGTATTTCTTCACTATGTCGTGAAAAGGCCCATGTATTGTGAACGATCTTGGAATTTTATTTTATTACGTCTACATGCACCTTTTATGCCGAATATTAATACAACCTGAAAATAGATAAAAACAGCGTACAAAACACCTTTGTTATAAAAAAATACGAAAGTGAAAGAAGTTAATAACAATAACTTAGTTTCAACTGACCTTTTTTGCCAAATATCGGCAGTCCGGCGATTCTTTTAGGAACTTCTTGACATTGTCAGCCGAAAATACTTTCGACTTTTTACTCACATGGCCACTTGAGCGTCTTTTTAGAAATGCCAGCAAGTTGGAGTATGACTTGATATCAATACTATGTTTTGTTTTCACAGTGCTTTTTAGCATTAAATAGTAGCACCACATGACCTTGACTTATATTTTTGAGAAAGTTTCATGAAATAGGCTAAAAAAGTAAAAACACACTTTATGAAAATGAATTTGCATCTTTGCTTGTTTTCCATAAGATTAAATTTTGAAACGCTTGTAAGTATCTATCGGTCGATTTTTCGGGCAAGAGGCTTAGAGTAGCCTTTGTGCTGCCTCTGAGACTTCTGACTGTAATAATTATTAAACTATAAAAATGAATAAATTCATCATTACTTGACGACATTTTCAAGTAAAAACAATACAGCGAAAAGAAAAAGCGCGCGGCATAATTTTTACTTGTTCACAAGTTAGCGATGCGCGCGCATCAGCGCTTTTTTTTAAGGCAAAGGCACAAAAATAGCCAGTATTACTAATAAAGTAAATTAATATTTTTGTGTTTTGTTACAGATAAATGATTATAATTTATGGTCAAAATGAATTAAATCAAAGAATTAAAAGTTTATTTATTACATTTTATCTCCCAAAGTTAATTTTATTCATAAAATGTTGACCACTTTTCTGAGATAAAAACTCTTTGCTATGATTTAAAAAAGTACCGTTCGTTTTAGACGGAGCATCTTGATAAACCGTGCGTTTTACCTTATTAAAAAGAAACTCGTGCGTTTTACATTACATTACAATAACGCACAAGTACGTAATGAGATACAATACGATATTGAAATTGGTGAATAATGAGACCCCCCACGATCCCAATCAGACAATATCTGCGTAGGCGTTCATTTCTACTATTATTAATATTTACCACCAGGGGGGTGACCATAAGCTCTTAGATTAAGGTTATTTTGAGTGTGCGTAAGGGACAGATGTTTATGACTTGTATAAATCTGTCCTTTTTTTACAGTCGAACTATGTTTTGATACGACAGGGTACGGGGGCCGTATGTGCATTAAGGGTGCAAAAAAATTCATTTGATTTCAAACAATACAAAAATAAAATACCAATGTGTTAAATCGATTAAAATTTCTTCATTAATAAAGACAATTGTTAAATGAGATCGAATCGGTACCGCATTAGTTCATCACTAAATTTAGATTAGTTTTTGAGCTGTCAAAAATAGGTAGGTATGTACAAATAGCTTTCCTGTGTATAAATGTATAGTCTCATTCATCACCTTATAGTACATTACGATATTAGTGCGTTATGATGGTCATAACACGCGAGGCGGAATTTCAGCCCGAGCCGAAGGCGAGGGCGTAATTGAGCCGAGCATGTTATAACCAATACGCACGTATATCGTACGACGTTTTTTAACACATTTGCGAGGAAACAGAAAAAAAAACATTTTATATTTTGTTCATGTCTAATTATTGAAACAGTTAGTGAAATTACAATTATTAAAATGATACGTAGTTGTAGTTGGTTTTTTAATTATGTTATTATTATTATTATTACTATTCATAATGTCATTGTTTTGTGTTAGGGTAAATGTTGGAGACGACGAAACTTCTTGAAAGGAGGCAGAAGAGCATTGTAATTCGTCATTAGTTGTAAATAAAAAAATATCCTCAGTAGAAGTAAAGGGGCGCGGCTCAGGGCAAAACTTCTTCGTTTGTGGCTCCAAATTTATTGCCTGAGTTATTTTGGCACTTATATTTGCTTTGTTTTGGATGGAATCTTCTACATAAGATTCTGCTACTGCGTTAGAACGCCACCCGCCATGCCGCTTTAAAGTCAATATATCAGCTACCGAATCAGCAAGTAATGTAGCTGACGTTCTTCTGAAACTGTGCCCTGTATAACAATCAGCGTCCGGCAATCCTAAAAACTTGGCGACTTCCTTTGGCATGGCACCGAATTTATTTATGCCAATAGGTTGCGCAATACATTTACCTTTTTGGTAATTCTGGAAGAAATGATTATTTTTTGCCTTAGTCGTACGCAGAGCTTCATATTTTTTGACCACGTCATAAAATGGGCCGTTGATAATAAAAGATCGGGGTATTTTGTTTTTAGTGTTTGGGATTTTAATTAAAAGCATTTTGCCTTGAGTTTCAATGTCATTTGTGGTAATATTGTGAAGCTCTTGCCATCTACATGCACCATTAATACCAAATATTAACGCAACCTGAAAATAAATAAAAATGTGTAAGATAAGGTATAGGTACTTAGCTTACAGACGGTCGTTAAAAAATATGTAAAAGAATATGTACAGTAGGTAGATCAATACATAAAATAAGGAGGCAAACTGACCTTAGTTGCCAGGTACTGGCTATCTGGAGCATCTCTTAGAAACTTTTCAACGTCATTTGATGACAGTACCTTAGATTTTTTCTTTATAAAACCATCAGAGCGTCTCTTTAAAAATGCAATGAGATTTGAATATAAATTAATATCGACACCATTTTTCATCTTGAGGGTACTTTTCAGCATCGAATATGTTGTCCACAAAGAGCTAGGCTTATATTTACTAGCTAGTTCATTAAAATACGCCAAAACTACATTTTCGGAAAATGACTTGGCATTTTTCATGTTTTTCCACTTCAAAAAATTTTCATACGTGGTTATGTATCTGTCTTTGGATATTGACTGCAGCAAGCTGTCGCATGCGGTTCGCGCTTCTGTTAGTATATCCGGTGGAGTTGAAGTAATATATGGCTCTTCTTCATTATTGAAAGTTGTCATATTTAAATTTTCACAATACAAGTACAAAGAAAAGAAGATTTGAGAAAAATGGCACGAGGATTATTTTCTGCCGTAGCTGCGTGAAAATGTTGGCAAAGACGTTAGAGCATGCAGCCAAGTTTTTAAATTACCGAATAAACTGTTTTTTTTATTTTAAATAAACTGAATCTTTAAATGCACACTGTTGCTTTCCCGCCATTTTAACAGCGCGCTGGCGCTGCCTACTAACTGGCGCCGCGCGGCGATTAGTTCGAAATTTGAATAGCAACAGCGCGCGAAATGGCAAATAATACTGTTATGGAATTTGTATGGACTATAACTTAACTATTTGCTTTGGTAACACACGCGTTTTTTATGACCCGCTTTTCATATTTAAAACCGGTGGAATTACATCAGCTTTACGAGCAACGGTGTTAAAAAATAATATTAAGCTGTAATTTTCGTCATTGTAATTTGCTCATTACGAGTATTTACTTGTTATGCCATTACCATTAAAATATACTGATCCTATATTATCCATCCTTTCCTAAATTCCGTTAAATTTAACATTTATACAAATTTGGTTTCCATACCTTTATTTAATATTAAAACAACCTGACGTGACATTGGCTGAATGCACAAACCGTGCTAAGACAAAAACAAAAAAAAAAATAGGTATGTAAAATTAGAGGGCTGGACGGAGAGTAATTGACAAAGGCGAACGGTAGGCGAACGGCAGGCAGGTGTACGATATTAATACATTTGTTTATTATAATCCTTTTATTGATATTATTAATTAATCCGAAGTTCTAAAATGAGTAAACTTACATGAAAATAAATGGCTTAGTTGCCTTAATAAGTGGTACAAATACTATAACCGAACAACAACAAAAGTTTGCGGTACAAAAAATTCCGTTCACCTTTATGCGTTGCTTACTACACCATTTTACCACCATTACTTTAGTTCTTAATATTTTATAACTCAATTTAGTGGTTCTATGGCAAAGATTAATATAGTTAAGTCCTTAAATACTTCAGTATTTTACAGCTTCAATTTTATAGAACAGCGACATCTCTGGCAGGGTGGTCGATGCTCGTCGAATCGTCACTGTTTGTCAGCTACTAGTTTTGAACTTTCAAACGAGAGAGCAACACCAAGCAGCAATCGTGTACTAAGTCTCCTTTGGTGTCGCTCGTTGCGTTTGAAATACTTATACAACGAAATCAACGGATACGGAAAACTACTACTGGGCAAAATTTCTATGTAGCCTACTTCAAAATGGAAAACGCTTAGCAAAACAACATAACACACCCAACACCATTCATTCCGTCAATCCACTTATGGCCAAGTTGGCACAAGTAATCGCCCTAATAAAATTTAAACTGATTATTTTTTATCATTTTACCGTGGCAAAACGTCTGTACATTCTGACGCCCCGCCTACCGATGCGTTCTTCCATTATCGTGCGACTCAACTTCGCATTTTGTATGCAAATGTGAACATTTTCACGGCAGCTATCTTCCCGAATTAAAGCTAAGCTTTTTGGCTATTCAAAATTGCTATATTTAATAAAAAAGATTGTAGTACTGTTTTGTTAAGGTTAGCAGTTTAGTTTTTTTTTCTTTTTTGGTTCTTTGTGGTTGGTTTTTGAACGTATGTGATGTGGTGTCATTACTTTCGTATTTAACTCATAGTAAATGATTTTCTTTTCATTTCATTAGGTAGCAAAGTTTTCTTGCATATTGACTTAATTGTACGTAGCTAACGTAAATATAAAAAAGGAGTGGAGACATAAGCTAACATTATATATTATTATTGTATAGAAGTCTATGCTTATCTGGTCTAGCGAACGAAGTCCTTCTCTGAAAATGGGCTCCATAACAGTGGGTAGATATCTAAATACCTGTCTGGGTAATATCCATAGCTTGGGTAGCAATTTTGGCAATGGAGTTGGTCTTTTACTTCCCTATTTATAGAGTTAATTTCCTACTCAGTTAACATGAACGTATAAAACCAGGTCATAATATCGTTTTTGTGTGTTGGTATACATCTTTGATAAAGCAGTAATAGTTCTGAACGTTTGTTTACCTATGATGTGATTCAATCACGCTGTTTTACTATATCATATACAAAAAATCGTGGATCAAACGTAACATCTCTATGGTCGAGGTGTTCATCATTAATTTTCCCACTGCTGGGTCACAGGCCTCCTCTCTGTGAGAGGGAATGGACCGTAATCCACCACGCGGGCCCAATGCGGGTTGGTGGATGTCACATGTATTCGAATTTTTGTTTCTAGGACATGCCGGTTTCCTCATGATGTTTTCCTTCACCGAGAGCAGTGGTTGGTGAAATAATTTACACAAGGTAAAGCGCCTGGGTTTAAACCCAAGACCTACAACTTATAAGTCGCGGCCGATACCACTAAGCCACCACTGCTTCACTGCACTGTTGAGGTGTTAAAAGAAGTAAAAAAATATGTATTTTTTGTACTTTAGAACCTACTATAATAACCCCAAATATCACCCTGTTTCGTTTGATCCACGATTTTTGGCCCAGCCTGTATATGATACAAAATTGAATACCTTTGTGTTTTTAGACAAAATAAAGATATAGAAGTCCATAGCGAGCCATAGCTAAGCTACGAATGTTTACTTAGCGTTCATCATCATTATCATCAACAACCTTTTTATGTTCCCACTGCTGGGACATAGGCCCTCTCTCATTGCGAGAGTGGGCTATAATCCACCACGCGGGCTTAATGCGTGTTGTAGATGTCCATGTCTTCGAATTTTTGATTCTAGGACATGCCGGTTTCCTTACGATGTTTTCCTTCACCATTTTGAGAGCAGTAGTTATGAAATAAATTACACAAAGGAAAGCGCCTGCTCGGATTTAATCTACAACTCGTAAGTCGGGCCCTAACCACTGGGTCACCACGTTCATCTCCAACTCTGCCTCTCACCACTGCTCCTACTTATTCTGTTTATTATTCTAGTCTATTCTAGTCTGTTCTAGTCTGTTCTAGTCTGTTCTAGTCTGTTCTAGTCTGTTCTAGTCTGTTCTAGTCTGTTCTAGTCTGTTCTAGTCTGTTCTAGTCTGTTCTAGTCTGTTCTAGTCTGTTCTAGTCTGTTCTAGTCTGTTCTAGTCTGTTCTAGTCTGTTCTAGTCTGTTCTAGTCTGTTCTAGTCTGTTCTAGTCTGTTCTAGTCTGTTCTAGTCTGTTCTAGTCTGTTCTAGTCTGTTCTAGTCTGTTCTAGTCTGTTCTAGTCTGTTCTAGTCTGTTCTAGTCTGTTCTAGTCTGTTCTAGTCTGTTCTAGTCTGTTCTAGTCTGTTCTAGTCTGTTCTAGTCTGTTCTAGTCTGTTCTAGTCTTGTCTAGTCTTGTCTAGTCTGTTCTAGTCTGTTCTGGTCTGTTCTGGTCTGTTCTAGTCTGTTCTAGTCTGTTCTAGTCTGTTCTAGTCTGTTCTAGTCTGTTCTAGTCTGTTCTAGTCTGTTCTAGTCTGTTCTAGTCTGTTCTAGTCTGTTCTAGTCTGTTCTAGTCTGTTCTAGTCTGTTCTAGTCTGTTCTAGTCTGTTCTAGTCTGTTCTAGTCTGTTCTAGTCTGTTCTAGTCTGTTCTAGTCTGTTCTAGTCTGTTCTAGTCTGTTCTAGTCTGTTCTAGTCTGTTCTAGTCTGTTCTAGTCTGTTCTAGTCTGTTCTAGTCTGTTCTAGTCTGTTCTAGTCTGTTCTAGTCTGTTCTAGTCTGTTCTAGTCTGTTCTAGTCTGTTCTAGTCTGTTCTAGTCTGTTCTAGTCTGTTCTAGTCTGTTCTAGTCTGTTCTAGTCTGTTCTAGTCTATTCTAGTCTGTTCTAGTCTATTCCCGTCTATTCTAGTCTATTCTATTCCATTCCATTCTAAACCTCTCCATGCACATGTTACGTCACAGTGGATGGTCGCCTTAGGGCTGATTATTCAATAGTCAAATAAATTTTATCAGAATAATTGATGTGGCAAATTGACATATTTTCGATAAAAAACCTTTGAAAACTTAATAAATTCTTCAGATAGATAAATGATATCTGGCAATTAAAAAATCTGCCCTGACTTAAAGTAGATTTGAAAAAAAAATTGTTTTAAAGTCGGTACTAAGGTTCTTTTCAATTTGAATATTGCAATATTTACATACGTTTTGAACTAGCACTGCAGCCACTGCAACTTGTATTAGTTTCCAATACGAAATGGATACAATCAAATGTACACCTGTGTATACTCCATCCATTAAAATTAAACGCACACTATGTAGACAAGCATATTATAAATTGGAAGATTATCTCCTTGATAAAAATGCTTGGCTAAATGCCGGTCCTGCTCCACAGCCACATACATTTGTAGCTACAAATTAGTTTATATTGGAAGAGATGCTGCTGCCCTTTTCGTAGTGTTGTTTTCAGTGTTTTATTTTTATTTCATTTGTTTATTTCAATAGGACTTAGGATTCTTTACATGTTATATTTAGAAATAATAGCATTGTATAATGTAGAAGCACTTTTATTTTTCAAATTTGTGAATGTGAGGTACCATGGAGCATTTTTATTAGGTTACAACTTTTTGTTTTTTTTTTATTTTGACATTGCGAGCATGGCAGTTGAGAGTTTGTCATGCTCACTCAAATGTCTCGCTGTTGGTGGCGCGTGTTATTGGGTCATTCGGTTCCCTTCAAAATGGTTGAGCTGAGTGGGGTTGATGCACGCGTCATGCTCGTGAACGGGTGCCGTCAGATGAGACTGGTCATCTCTTAGCTGCCAGTGGCTTAATTCAGTTCCTATCTTTTAATATTTTTTTTATTATTATCTACATTGTGCTCACATAATGGAAGCAACAAGAAGTATGTAACCAAACATTATATGTAACACATATTATTTAAAAGAGTGTCCATGGAGTTTCTTGCACGTTCTTCTCCATAGAGATCTACTCCTTGGAACGTGCAACTTAGCTTCACTTGTTAGTTTGACTGACCGACATTTGACAATTCAAAAGTGCCTGTAATTGGTCTATTTGAAATAAACGTTTTTGATACCTCCGCTGTCCGATGCAAATAAAAGCATTGAATGAAAGTGAAAATATAATATTTTCCGCTCTACTTTCCACGATCGTTCGTATGAAGGTATACTTTATTTTTTCGATGTATATGAGAAAACTGTACACATTGTTGAATTGGGAATATAAAATCATCAATTGTGAACAACTGTAGTGAGTATCTGTTGATATGGTCCTTTGTTTCTCAATATATTTTTATAAATAAACTGAAGAGCAAGTAATTGTACGTTATAAGACACACGAAGATACATGAGAAAAATAGCTATGATTTGAACAAGTTGGTTTAACAAATTAATAAAAATTAATGAATGATTTGAATGATGATTTTTTAAATTAAGATTTAATCGATATGTTTTTCCGAAACTGGTCTCAATTATAATTTTGTTTTGAGAAATGAGAAGTCTCGGGCAATCCTACTTTGATCTCGGGTTTTCTAGCGTTCTGGAACTTTGAAAATATCGATGCTTTTCAAACCCTTACTATATAATGTAGGCATGCGATGAACAATGTTATAAATATAATAATTATAAAAGTTTGTCCACTCTAAACCCAGAAACAGCAGTGCCAGATTCCGCTGTAAATAAATAGATTCCTCATACATAATTGAATCAATTTTCAACCAGAGTCCGACATGGTTATTATAATTCTGCTCAACCCTCCAAATATTAACCCTTATACTTACATATGTATGGGCAATATCACGAGAGTGGCACGTAACAATCGTGTGACAGACAGACAGGCTCTGACATGGGGTTACAATGGGGATACAAGGGCTGTCGGAATATCAAAAAGAAAACCAATCAAAAATTAAAGCACAAGCACACGCATTGTTCTGTGTGTTTGATTTTATGTTATTTGATTTTTGTAATGATTGATAAATGTTTGCAAAAACCTGTGGGTTAATGAATGAGTCATAGAAAATCGGTATGGGCTGTAAAGGCTCATTATTCCCTTTCTTACCTTGGATTCAAACTCCTGAAAACCAGAATCAACAATGACGGCCACCAGAATAGCGTCATGGAAATAACGCACAATGAGTCCTGAAGAAATGATCATTTGAATAGTTTTCTAACCTTGGATCCCCAGCGAAAAAAGAAAATCGGAGCAGTAAGAAAATCCATAATTAAGAAAAATAAAAAGATAAAACATAAAAATACTATTACGAACAAAAGAAAACTAGTAGGTATCTGACGCGGAACCAGAGGCAATGCCAGGATCATTCTTCTGCGTCCCAAAACCTGGTAAAACCAGCTCATTATATCGAGCTACAAACCTGAACTATATCACACATCCTTACGGTAGCATGCATCCCGGCTAATAGGCAGTTAGCCATCAGATTCTTAATCCTTTGTCGTTGCCTTTTACGATAACCATAGTGTACGGTGCAGTGATCGTATTTGTGAACTGAGTATTGTTTCATTATTCTTAAAGTTCTTTTATGAATAAAGAATCAAGGGTTGGTTGGGTTGAAAGTTAAGGTAGATGTTGATTGGTTTTGGGTAAGCTGTTTAGTTCAATAGAATAACTATCAGCCATAAAACCCCTAAAGAATTACAAAACACAAATTATTATAAAACCAAAAACCTGACTGCTTAAAAATTATTAACTGAAAAGAGAAAAACGAGTACTAGGTATATGGTTATTTCAGACTTTTTAGTTTTATTAATGAACGAGTTCTTCAAATAAGTTATGTGGTATAGGGTTATATATTTTGTTATCAAAGTTACGCTTATCTTGAATTTGTGCCAAAATAATAACATAAAAATCTTATGATATTATAAGCGGCAACTTGTTTTTAATATTAAAAAAAAAACATAGATAACAGAAAATACTAACTTTAATCAATTATTCAAAATCACAAAAGTACAGCAATCATGAAGGTAGGTAACATATAACCAGACACGAATGAACAAGAAAGTAGTAAGAGTTATTATGAACCAGTTTACCAACGTTGCGAACGCCACGGAGTCTTGATGCGAAAAGGAGCGATACAAATGGTGCGCACTGCTTATATACCCTCGCTGTCAGTTGACATTAAAAAAAAATATATAGCTTATGTCACTCATCACAATTGAGACGAATCCAACGACACCTCATATGTCATTACCCTTCAAGCCGCTTGGCCTGTAGAGCGTGCCATAGAAATGGACATACATACGCTCGAAAAACATTACCATCCCACAGTCGGGTAAAATAACAATAAGTAAAGACAACGCGAGTTCGCTTCGCATGGATTCGATTCCCGCACGGAACACATTAGTAGAAAAACATTGTTAATAACACGTTTGTTACATCATACATTGGCTTTTAGGCGTGCCGAAGAAATAGACTCACTTTAATGACACACGAAAAACATTACTCTTCTTCTGGGAAAGTCGGCTAAAATACAGTCACATGAAAATACATCCAAAGTTCAAGGCGACTCAATATTTGCGTTGCGGTACACTACAACAACTGCGTAGCACTATAGGCTACGTCGTAGAATTGCCGGCTACGACGTAGCACTGTCGGCTATGACGTAGCACTGTCGGCTACGACGTAGCACTGTCGGCTACGATGTAGCACTGTCGGCTACGACGTAGCGCTGTCGGCTACGAGGTAGCACTGTCGGCTACGAGGTAGCATTGTCTGCTACGTTGTAGCAATGTCGTAGCATGTATGTATAGGCTTATAAGTTTCGTGTTCGACTCCTAGTTTATTTTTAGATGAAGGTATTTTATATTTAATTGGTTTAATATATCAAAAGATCGACGAATTATTTATGATATGAAACTACTAAAACAGTATAACTTTAATCACGTCAGAATTTAACCACAAAACCAACTTGAAAACAACGCTAGAACAACGTTCGCGAAATTTCATCTAGTATTATTGCATTTTTGCTTGTTGAAGACGCAATTTTTCATTTTTGAAGATGCCACATAGTGCCTGAGTGCGCATCATGAGAATCCATCTGGATCGTTTACCTGCGTTTTATATGAGGTACAGACGAAGCTTCGCCGACGTGTATGGAAATGTGGAGGATTTGTGCGGTAGTGTGTCCCGGCAGGCACAATATGCACCAGGCTTTAGTCACGCGATTTTGAGCTTGTTTTTTTTAATTCAGTAAAGTTTGATAAAAAATGGAATCTGCTTATTATATTTTCAAAATTGGAACTTAGCGTGTTGTATTACATTCAGCCATGGTCATGTGACACTTTACCATTAAAGGTTGTTTTTTTTCTAGAGTTTCCTTACTTCAATGAAGGATAGTTTGCTCTAGTTGTTTATAATCAAGTAAAATCTAGTTACTTCTAAATGTGATCAGTAAGTTTTATGGCGAATAGAAAGCACTTAATATTTGGTTCCTAATTAAGAGTCGTATGTGGTTTATATGCGAATTAAATCTGATTCTGTGTCGTAAAAATGTAGCTACTAAAATTAA
This sequence comes from Orthosia gracilis, assembly GCA_947562075.1. Taxonomy (NCBI): domain Eukaryota; kingdom Metazoa; phylum Arthropoda; class Insecta; order Lepidoptera; family Noctuidae; genus Orthosia; species Orthosia gracilis. The sequence continues at coordinate 32,618,822 of OX387264.1, forward strand.
CTTCTTTTTCGACTAGATTTAGCTTTATTTATTCATGTAATTTGAATATTACATTTTTATGCGAATAAAGAGATGTCATTAAGCACATAAAAGAAACTGTAATGCCAAAAACTAACGCAAACTAATCGTATGTACATATTTACTTCATCATAATTTCGGCCGAAAGACGTCCACTGCTGGATATAGGCCTCCCCCAGACGTCGCCACATTGGCCGATCCCGTGCGCCTCGTATCCAGCGCCTTCCCGCAACCTTAACCAGGACACCGGTCCACCTAGTGGGAGGCCTTCCAACATATCGTCTTCTAGTTTGCGGTCGCCATTCCAGAACGTTTCGGTCCCATCGGCCATCCGTTCTGCGAGCAATGTGCCCTGCCCACTGCCACTTAAGTTTGGCAATTCTTCGGGCTATGTTGGTAATTTTGGTTCTCCTGCGGATATCCTCATTTCTCCGAGCATAGCCCTCTCCATTGCCCTTTGGGTGCCTTTTGAGCTTTCTGATAAGGCCCATTGTGAGCGACCACGTCTCGGTCCCATAGGTGATCACTGGCAACACAAACTGGTCATAAACTTATGTCTTAAGACACTGCGGTAAATTGGACGAGAAGATACCACGCAACTGCCCGAACATTTACTTAATTAAGTGTTAAATTTGCGAGCGAAATATAATATTCAGCCAACGAAATCTTTTATCCACATTTACTGTCGAATCGTAAATTAATCAGATTAATATGATAAGCAATTCACCAATTTGTTATACCTCTCACACGTTTTCAATAACCTGTACTTACTCCTAAACGCACGATATGGCTGATTGAGATACATTTTTATGTGGTATATCAGTGCGAGCGTGATCGCTATAAACCCGTTATGAGCTCAAATCGCACAGTCTCGGCTCAAGCTTAAATGTTATCACAGAGGGCAGGCGGGCATCCACCTCGTTCTTGTTTTAAATTTACTTTGTTTATGGTAATAATTGTTTTTTTTTTATGTACCGTTGCCATTTTTTCCTTTTGTTCAGTGTTACTGAAATACATTTTCTTCTTATAAAAATACCTACACTGAACAGAAATACTCCATCTTTACTAGCGAAGAAAAGACACTATCTCTATGTGGCCAGTCAAGATAGAAAGTAGTCTATTTTTCCTTGACCTAATATTTTCTTTGTGCAAAACATTTATTAAGGTTCATTGACTCGGTCGAGGTGTGATTGAGGAACAAACAACTAGATTTGTGAGGTTTATATCTAGAAAGTTAGAGATGAAAATTTCTTCGTTTTTTTACAATGGTCTCCTTAATAAATGATGAAACTGTTTTATGAATGGCTGTTCTGTATAATAAATTAAGGAATGACTCAGTGCTTTCAGTTTAGCAAACAAAAAAGCACGTAGAGAACCTAATTTCTCTAAAAGCCACTTACCAACATTTTTCGATTTTCATCTTAACCTTTTTTGGCACACGAAGCGTTCAGAGTAACTAAAGATATCTTACAAAAAGCCTGAAAAGTTCGCTTTCAAAATATTAATCTCGGTAAAGGCGTGGTTGGGTGTCGATTTTTATCAATTTACATTGGCGATCTTAGTCATATTTATGGGCGAGGCAGGGTTGAAAAACGGGTATTCTCCGAGAAGAATATTAAGTAGCCTGTGTCAAACGTAACGTGCTCTACAAATATAGATTTTGGAACTTTCAAATGGTTCTGTTTAAATAGATAATGTTCGGATCATTTGTTTTGTGAACTATCGAAAACTAACGCGTTTTAAGCTTTGAGGATTATTCTAGAATAGTTGGTTTTGGCCAGCATTTCTATCTATTGATGGTATAAATAGCAGGGCTCGGTATCTGAATGCATGATTGGCTTTGCAAATGACCACTTGTTAATCAAAAGTATCGATTTTCCAACACATATAATTAAATGTTATTCAGACAAGTCTGCAGACAAAAGTTAAACTATAATCGATTTTATTCAAAGACTTTATATTTAAACGGGTTCTAAGAAGGGATAAGCTACACAAAATAGTTTAGTTATTAAAATAGTTTTTATTAAGAAAATGCAATAACAAAGGGTGACGCAATTTCTCAAGTTGACCTGTCGAATAAAGGAGACATACGAAGTAACCCCGACCAGTTGAAGGTAACTTTGGACGATATTAAGTACATGTTCACTGCTATGTTTTCGATATTTAATTTTGAAAGTTATATTTTATAACAAAGAAATATTGCATGTATATTTTTTTTATTTGAGGATGTTTTTTATCGCCGGAATATTTTTCTTTAGTATCTAGAAAAAGCCGTGAGCTAATTTTTAGCGTTATTTTAACAGGCTGTTTCAGCCGTTCAAATTTATTCAATAATCAGCAGCTTCACATAATGTCTCCGATATACCGTTGAAATGAACGATTAAAGTCCAATGACGTTTGCGAAACGGCTAAAAAAAGGGTTGCTTTCGTATTAATCGCTTTTGACAGAACACATATTCCTTTTGACAGATAACCGGATTGCCTCAATAGCTCAATAGTTACAATTTCCCCTTACTTATCGATGGATATCCAATCTCCCCTAATCTAAATCTGTAGGAAAAATAAACAGAATCGTGACAAAGAAGTGCCATGGTCGCAATTTTATGCTTAGTTTATCTTTTTGATTTTCCTCATCTGTTTTGACGGTGTTTTCACGGTAAAGCAACAATTTTGTAAATTGAGGCATTTTTTAAGCTTAAGGATGTTGTAGTCCTTAGCTACAAAAAGGATAGGCACTCAAAAGATAAAATAAATAGAATGGATTTGGAAATTTTCTGTGATTTTGCTGATGATAAATTGAAAATGCTGTATGGGATTATACTTAAGTAGGCACACCTAAACACAGAGGGTGGAACGGCGTTCGAGTATCTATAGCCTTACCTACTTCCTCAAGCTCGTTACCTGAGCTTTGTACGTTATCTTACATCAAAGTTGAACCAGATTTAACGAATTGTTAATGAATAGTGTATCTTGCGGCGCGCTCCTCTTAATATTTTATTGGCTCGTAGGGATGTGCCCTAAACGCTTCAAGGGCGCATAAAGATTGCCGAGTCGCCGGAGCCACCCGCCCGGGCTGCAGCGACCTTGGGCCCTTGCCCTACTTAACACCCTTCATTTTTATCGCCCCTATGATTTTCAGGGTGTGCCGTACGTCCATACAAAGTTTATACGACGCTTACTATTGAGTGATTATTTTACTCTCGAGATGATAATAGAGGCTTTTTCATGGGGTAGGGCTCAGGTCGGCGGGGTGCCGCGCGCACCTGTCCTGGCGGCTGCGCAGCGGGCGCGGGGATGCGGGGGCGCGGAGCGGGGCTCCGGGGGCGGGCGCGCCCAGTCCCGCGCCGGGTGCCGCTGGGGCCGGCCGCACGTTGTCTCAGGCCGCATGAGCGCGCCGGCGTGCTAGCGCAGCGTGCGCGGGTGTGGTATGCCCGCGCGTCGCCGCTATGGCCCCTATGTTGGTGGCCTTGGCGCTGCTGGCTTTGCTGCCCGGTGAGTGTCCGATTCGCGGCGACGCAACAGGCGTCCGCCGCGTCCCCGCGTTTGTTTACCCCTGTGGGGATCGATTGGCGTGATGGTGAGAGCTGAGGTGTTGTGTGTGTTAGATACCATGAGCGAGCCGGGATCACGGATGATGGATGTAACGCGGCTCTCATGCCGCACGGATAATCAGGTTCAAAATTCGGCCAGGTAAAATAGGTCTCCGCAGGAAAATTTCGGATTCGGAAGACATTCGGAACTCATTCGCAGGCAGTTGGTCTGTTTTATGTTTATAAGTTGCTCGGGCACGTGTTGTGCTAAGTTCCCGCTCCGCAGCTCGGGTCGGTATACGAGGTAATAAAACGCAAAAATTCAGGTTTTACGAGTGAATCTGTACGTAGTTACAGTGATGGTAATGATTTGGTTACCGCGGCTCACAGTCGAGGTGCCATATTTACGGTTCTCGTCTGTGAATTTGAGGTCTTTCCTTTTTAAGACTCTTTTTCGTCAGGAATTCGGTCGGGGAAATGGTTTTTATGGGAGTAGGTACCCGTGTTTTATGTTCTGGAATTGTTCTGTTCGGCGAAAAGCGTACTTTCTCTTATACATTGAGTTATTTGGAAGAAAATGGCTTAACATATAGATTTATCTTGCAAATTTTGGCAGTTTGATGAATAACGAATCAACGCAAAAAAAACCACCTTCTGTCCTCTATAAACCTACGCACATGAAAACCCAAAGTAAAAAATCACATCTCGCGTCTAAAGTTAATTAAGTCCTAAAAAGCAGGAGTCGCCCAGAGGCAGGTATCGTGATGAATAAATTCATGAGCACTTGGCAATCTCCCGGGACTACAGCCTCTGTTGACTTGCCAACAGGTTACAATCTCGCCTCTCTTTCGCCCTCTAACTCAGTTAACATCTTAGTACATTATCGTGTAAGAGCGTTACGCAGCATCCTAAATTAGGGGCTGACGAAGCTAAGTTTTCTCTGAGATTGGGCACTGTATATTTTTCGCTGAGAATTAGTCAGCAGATTTGCTAGAACATGGCTGTCTCGCTAGAAGAACAAAGAAGCCGTTATTGGATTTAAAGAACCCAAAAATCTCAGATAAAGATAGTGTTTTGTTTATTTACAAGAAGCACAGGTTGCTTTCAAATGGTTCTTTAGCAATGGTGTGTAAAGAACAAAGGAGGCCTTAGTATAGTTTAAAAAAACTTTAAAGAAGAAATAAGATGCTAGCTAGATAGTGTTAATACTCTTCCAAGCTTCTTACACATGTGTTGAAGCTAAAATCAGGACTGCCAAATTACAGCCCTTATGCAAGAGAACTAAAGTCTATATCAAACAAAGAGACTATGGTTGAACTACCTACGGGTTTAAAGTTGATCACGTGGGTTTGGGACAAGTAAAAGGGTCAGTTGTTGGTTCGGAAAGGTTCTAGGGGTTACATGTCCCTTTTAACTTGCCGATGGGGTTCATGTTAGTTTCTGACTATACCCAGATTGAGTGAAACTTTCACACTTTACCTACCTACTATACCTGTGTAAAAGCTATGGGCGTTGTTGGCTCATCAGTGGCTGATAAAGAAAGCCAAGATAACGTAGTATCTCAAAAGTAGAGTGTGTCAAAAGGTTATACCTAACTTCAGAATTCAAATAATTCTAGTACCTTCACAGGCTTTTGATCCGAAACATAGCCAGTTTTAAAAGGGATTCAATTCAATACCAAAGGAAGTGCGTAGAAAGATAGCGATCAACCTTTTGAAAGAGTAAAAGCGAACTTAACTTGCTTTATAAGGCCGTTACCGAATGAAGTTACAGGTAGATAGGTAAAAAACAGCAATCGAAGGAGGTATCTATGCGCCTTTCATAGATAATAATATATCAATCTAATTCAAGCAATCCATAAAAGGTAGAAAAGCTTCAATAAGTTATTCTTGTTTACCCCACAACCCAGATTCCCACAATATACCCGTAATGAAGATCAAATTCTATGAGAGCGAAAGAATGGCGCTCGTTCATTTTTCTCGATAAAATATGCACACAACGTAGACCCGCGTAACACCCGCCCGACGGACTGCTCGGAAGGGTATATTACGCTATCTTTCTCAAAGATAAACCATATATTATACTACTGGCAACATTTTCAACCTGCATCATACCTTTTTCGTCTAATCTTCTTTTATTTTCATTTGAAAACAGAACACCATTTGAAGTTCTCGCTTGATTACACGAAAAAGTTGATGAAAGATTCAAATTCAAAAGAATTTGATGAAAGCTCAGAGATAAATCTAAAGTAATAATTAGTGATTCTTTGTTTAGTCCAAGGAGGGTAACAGGGGAAGGGATCAGCTTATTACAGATGAAGAAATAAAGTTTAATAGATACAGATAAAATACCTTGCTTCAGAAGCAGGTTAAACGGCATGAAATTAGGGCGTTTTGCTCGGAAGATTTGGTCTCCCTCGAGACCATCAGGTTGGCAAGATAATGTGATTTGGGTAAAGGTAAACGTTACAGGGTTTTCGAGAAATATGATTGTTAGGACGCTTAAAACAGCTGACATTATTAGACATAAATGACACAAAATCATGATAATTGACAAAGATCTTATATGTTGCCTATGTAAGTTAGCTATACTAATATAAATTTGCTTGCTCAGTTCTATAGACAGTCTTTGAATAGTTCAATAGGGTGAGATTTGATGCCGTCAAAGTATTGTTCTATGGCCCCTGAATTCGTAGACTATGCCCTTGCTACTGGTCTATTGATTTGCACATGTGATGGAAGTAAATTCTCCCTTTCAACTGATTTCAATGACAATTTATTTCTTTTATTGAAGTAAAATCAATACTATTGCAGCGCTGTGACAGACGAGTGGCAAGCACAGTAGACTCACAAGCACATATATTTGTATTTGTTCCACCTCCACTAATTTTACTGGCCATAAGCCACAAAGTAGAAGTCGATTAATGAGCACAGATAAAACCAACGAATCCATAGACCAAAATTACATGTTTTCTCTGTTTTCTGCTTACTGGACAAAGGACACATTGCGAATTGGTATGTTCGGATCGGATAGAGTAGAGACTTAGCTTGTGTGTGAGAAAACCTTTTAATTAAACAAATAGAAAACTCATTTCGGTAAACGATTGTCGCTTAAAACTGGCTACAGACTGCCTAATTGCTTATGGTCGGATTTAAGTTGTTCTGAAACTTTTTCTCGTGGATGGATTCTATTTCTGGCTCTATGAACGAGATTAAGGTCTCAAGTTTTAATTTGTTTTGTCTTATCTTTGAATCGACATGGCTATTCTCACAATTTAGGGGAGATTATTATTAAACTGGATACTTAGTTAAGTTGGGGCAGAGATTCTTACAAATATCTTTTACGAAATGGAGAAGAATTTGCTAAGTAGTCATTGTAAGATTTACCAATTTGTTTATATACATATAATTTGTTGTTTTATCTTGATTGAATATGCACTTAAACAAAGGAGCACCCATATATGTACCGTGATCTTACTACACATCAAGTCACCGTTTCGGGAGTCGATACTTGTGCCCGGTTGATGGCATTGGGCTCGTCCCCTACCCCAACCCTTCAGGGATTGCAGGCGTGATATTATGGTCATCTTTATTAATGTGTTCGTAATCACCCAAATAATATAATATAAAAATAAACTAAAATTGCCAGTAATAACAACAACCACAAGCAGATTTTGGCTTGGACTTTGAGTGCAACATGTGGCGGTATATCAGTTGATTATATTAAAATCACGATTGTGTTGCCGAGCGTTTTGCTAAAGTGACGCCGTTAATTCTGATAATAGTTTAGATGTGGCCAAGAAACTCTCGGATGTTACCCCCCCCCCCCCTGGCACCACTCACATTACAAGGTAACGCACTGTTCCTGAGAAAAACACATTATTGTAACCTAACAGACTTCAAAACACTTTAAAGTTGCTTCTGCATCGTCTCCGGCGCTGCGGAAAATGCAACCCCTTCGCCCTTATGTAACAAAGGATAGGCACCCATGCTCACCGCTGCAGCTTCGGCTTTCTGGTCGCCTCCGGCTACTCGACTCGAAGTAGGATAGGCAGTTGACGGGACCGAAGCCGCAGGCACAGCTATTCCTAATAATATAATAAATGTGAAAGTTTGAATAATTGTGATTCAATCACGCAAAAACAGCTAACGGATTTGGATGAAATTTTGCACACAGATAGTTTACAACCTGAATTAACTCATAGGGTACTTTTTATCCCGATAAAATCGGTATACTCGTAATGATCCCTTGGGAAAATAAAAATTCGTTCATCGGCTTCGACCACGTGAAAGATGTTTGCTAATTTGGAAAATAGTGATACGAAAAACACTATCGCTTAGAAGTCAAAATTGTTTATTTGAACCAAAACCTTTATACGAACATAACTTAAATCTAGAGACTCTCAAAAGTGTATTCGCAATTCCTTGTCTTACTTTTCAATTCCAACCAATAGTTTGTACACAAAAATCATTTTAAAAACCGAACCAAGAAAACCTCTTATTGAAAGCTTAAGCCTGAAATGTCTAGAACGTGTCGATATTGTTTACTTTACTCCAGAACAAGTGGAAAGGAGATTTACAGCGAGTACTGTAGCTGCATGTGACGATCCATCATTTTTGTACCATTACGGTTGGCGAGACAGGAAAAAATGAGAGAAATATGGTTTGAAGTAGGAAAGTAGTTGTAGTTGAATCGTTGGGAAATGAGTGGCAATTAAATTGATGGTATGGCTGTGTTTAGTGTTGGTATGTTATTTTAATGTCATTTAAGAGTATTATGTCGATCGTTTCCGAGTCAATAGTTTGATGTTGGTGTATTTCGTCTTGGTTTATAGATGGCTAATCAATAGTAAACTACTGCAAACACATCTTATGTAAGCTTGTCAAACGGTTTATAGTATTTCTATTAAACGATTTATGTGACCTGAGCAAACATAAGTAGACTCATAAAAGTTAAATGAAAATCGACATTAGACTTCAATTTGTTTTCATAAAACTGGAATGAGAGAAAGTGCCGTTCTATCAGAAATAACGATTGCCGAATGAATGAATTTTACTTGTCATTTTAGTAGCGCATCTTTCTTTCTTTTCTTCTCACATATCGTAGACTGTCACTTTATCTAGCGCTCAAGCTGATTCATGTTTCAAGCATAACCTGTTTAGAACCCCTATATCAATTCCATCGACAGTAGCTTCAAACTCTGCTTACTTCATCAGTGGCAAGATTTACCGTGTAGTGTAGTGCAGTGTGCCTATCCATCATTTTCATGCCATTACCATCGCGGGCTCAGTAGCTCGACATGGTTCCCAGCGTTTCACAGCGTTTCGCAGCGTTTCACAGCGTCGCGCTGACGTGACGTCATTTATCCTGATTATGTTGTATCGGTTTAGTCGGTTAGAAGAGTTGGGCACGGAAGTGTGTCGCGATTTATGGTAGGTTTTTTGTTGTAGGCTGTTTTTAAGGGTAATAATGGATGGTACGGTTCGGTTCGGGCAAGTGTTTTCATGTAGGGAGTAGGGTACTTGATGTGTGACCTCAATTTGGTCTTTTAAAACAATTGAAGTGGTCCTTTGATTCGAGGACAATGCCTTCGACACAAAATAATTTTTTGCCTCACATTTCTCTGACATCGAGTCTACCCATTGGTGGCTTTAGTTTTATTGTATTTATTTTATTTTAAATCTGTTCTAGCTGTCAAAAGTGCATAACTGCAATTCTCTTGCTTGGAAGCAAAACGTAAATTTGATAGAGTTCATACGTCTCCAATTTTAACCAACGAAAAAAAAGAGGAGGTTCTCAATTCGACATGTATATTTTATGTATGTCCATAGAGCATTTTTATAGAGTGGTCCGATTTCAAAATGCTTTTTTCATTGGAATAAGTATACCTCAAAGCTGGTCTAATTTAATTTTAAAAATAAAATCCACATCTAAAGGTAGAAAAAAGGATTTATTGATAATTTTTCCACTGAATTTTCAATTGTGAACCGATTCAGTTGTAATTCAGTAAACTGAAAAGCAAAAAAAAAACCTTTTAAACAAAAAATTGAACCGACGAAATTAGTAATTGAAAAGCAAAAATAAAATAAAACTTTTAGTTATACATTTTGAGGCGCCGGCGTCAAACAAATCATTAATGAAGATCGCCCTAGCTACAATCATTATACGGTTTAATTTGCGTGTTTGTTTGTTTGGCGCCAGCTCAAAATAATTGACTTAAAAAACTGAAAGTTTTTTTATTTTTTGCTTTCCAGTTCCTTATTTCGTCGGTTAAATTTCTTGTTAAAAAGTTTTTCTCACTAAATTGTTCGATCCTTATTCTGACCAAATGTATTTGTCTATCACAGCTTTTTATATGTAGGACGAACGTGTTTAAATATTAAATTGCGGGTCTGAAAAGTGAATATTGGGTAAAAAGTGGTTTTTTATTATAGCCGAAAAGATTCAGTTAAATCCACAGTAATATTACAAGTGCCTAGAAACTTAACTGCTTTGGGTTGCTACATGTAATATTCACGAGACATAATTACGTTCTATGTTATTTATATATCAGACAACATTGTGTGTAATCCAGCACGATCCTAATATAGCAAAACTGTTACATGTCATGTAAATTATTTTCATAGTTAGGTTGTAAAATCACGCTACGACCTATAGGAGCGGAACATAAATGAAATTTGTTGCAAAAACGGGAAAAATTATTCAGTTTTAAGAGCTTCCGTTGCGAGCGCTGCGTAAGCGGTTAAAGTTACGCAACAATCATGTATGTACCTACCTACACTAGGGTAGGGTAGGTAGGGTAAATGGGTAGGTAGGTAGGCAGTTGACGGGAGCGAAGCCACGTGGGATAATATTAATTATTAATATAATATTTCACTATCCTCTATTTTTATGAAACATTTTGAAAAGAGTCCATCAGGAACACAGATATAAATCAAACTAGATGACGCGATTGTATGTACTTCGCGTGCCATAAAACGGAGTAAAGTTACAATTAATGATCGTAATCTGAGCTTTTCATTTAGCATTATCGGCACCGGAAATCCACCGAAATCTAGAAAAATGCCTTATTATGCCATATTGAGCTGTAAAGAATGTATAGAAAAAGTTAGCTGAGGCATTGGAAATGTTTTCTTTCATTGGTAAGTATTTTTTTTTTAAATTGTTTGTGAAGAAAATGGCACACTTGGTTTTCATACAGATGGAAGGACTTGCGTTATCTAGTTAGATTTATGTCTCTGATCAGGAACCTACAATCGTTTGATAAACTACATATTTTGGCTGCTCCACAAAATCCACAAAATTAACAGCATTAACAATAAAATAACATTTTGTGTACGTCAGTTGATTTATTCTCCGTGTTTTTGTGTTCTCTCTGTGGCCCACAGTTAATTGGTATTGACACAGATTTATGTTTTCTGTTTTGTTAAGCATTTTCGCGAGTGTTGCCCGATTGTGTGGCGTGAGTTCGACAGTTTGTGAAAAGTATGAATGATTGTATCTTCATGTTGTTTTTTTTTGTTTGATTTATACGCAAAACGGATTACTTGATATGAGAACAAAAAAAAAACGGATGTTATTTAGGGAGGTCTTCCTAAATCTAGATATTTTTATAGAATACGCAGATGTAGTCACTTTTATGGGTCCTTAGAAAAACAAAACGTAAAGCAAAGTTCAAAGCTTCGTAATTCTTAGATTTTCGTAAATATGATCTTGATTCTCTGATGAAGTTCCGTGCTAAAACGAGACTTGAACTTTAAACCACTGCCTTTCCTTTGAACCACTTTGACATCTTAAAAACTCCGGCATTCAAAAAACCCTTTGATGTTACGCAAAAAGAGCGGAGTTACTTAATTATCCTAGCAAATAATTACCATATTTATTATTTAAATTTACCCAGACGTGGGATCAGGGCTTGCTATTAAAGCAATTCGGGTGGAGAATCACATTTTTGCAATATGGCAACTCTGTGGGTAGAGAGGTTCGCAGAATATATTGCTATGTCAGTATACGTTTAATGTGTACGCCATTAGGACGGCTGTATATTCTGAGCTGGGTAAATGATTTTAATTATCATTATTCTCTTTCTTTCTTTTTGTGTTAATTTGGATATTGAGAGGGAAACGATGTATTGTTGCTTTATCACTTATTTTTGAAGGTGTTCTTTGTGAAAGGTCTGATACATCGCTATGTTGTTCTACTGTTATATAAAAAGTAACTTTTGCCTGAACTGTGAAAAAAATAATTAAATGCTTTTGTAGCAATTCTCATGTTTCGTTTTTTGATAAAAAAAAATGAAAATGAGGCTCTACTGAAATGCCAACGCGTCCGATAGGCTTTAGACATGTGGTATTAGATGACTGCGAAGGCGATAGTTGAAGTGTCAAAATGTAAGGATCATGTGATTTTTCGATATAGCTTGTCAATCCCATACAATTTTGCCTTTTAAAAATCGCAATCGCCACGCTTTCGATGACATAATGCCACTTGTCTAGGGCCTAAGGTCTTAGATTTTGATTTTCGACAATTCTCATCGCTGTTAGAATGTCAAATGTCTAGGAGCCTAAGTATTTTAGTCCAGTCTCAAAAAAAATACTAGCAAGTAGTAAGCTTACAAGCTGTTCTCCTATTTCATACTTAGCCAACTAATGAATAATATTCCAAATCCTAGGTTAAGTAACTAGTAAAGTTTCAACCGATCAAATTAATGTGAGGGTTCTAATCTATTATGTATGTGTGTGCCCGAGGTATTGGGTTATTGAAACCTGCTGAATTACGAACTACGGTAACTACCCCCTTGCGGTTAAGAGTTATGTGTTATGGCTGTAGGGGTAGTTCGCGATAGATATTTGTACCAATTAGGTTTTTAAGGGTTTTGGTCTTTTGTTTAGATTGTGTAACCTGCACTGTTTTACGCCTGAAGCACAGGTTCTACCTAGTTCAGGCAAATTATACATCAGCACTTTTTAGAACATAAGCAAATTATTGTAAATTTTTGTACTTTAAGAAATAAATAAACGATTTATTATTTATTATTTTTTTACTGTATCTTTCTACGTGTTTTTCACTTGGTCGACATTGAAGCCAGATACAAGACCATTAAAATTTATCCGAAACTTGAACATACACACTCAGGGATGTAAGAAAGAAGAAGACAGAGAAACCTAGTAATGAATTGCCTTAATGGAGAACAAAATAGAAGAACCATAGACAAATCCAATTGTTACTTAATTTTTTGCAAAGTAAGAATACTAGTTTTTTACTTAGGTTTTTTTTTAGTTTATATTTTGCATTGCGGATTTCACGTGTTAACGATGGCACAACGTGATATTCTCTAAAAGAATTTTAATATGTTGGACATAGGACTTCTAAATAATTCATGGACACAGAATAGTAAAAATCCAACACAGACATAAAACAACAAACACAGAGTTAAAAAGTAGAAAAGTGAAAAAAAGTGCTATCACAAATAGCACTGAGTGTACCGAAAGGGTAACCAACTCAGCAAGGACAGCACAACACTGTATTTCTTCTCTCTATCAAACCGAGTGGAATGAAAAGGACTCTGGTGAAAATGACTGAAAAGTGTTACCTACTTATCTTATTAATCTTATTTACTATCTTATACATTACCGTCTCAATGGTTATTAGTAGTTGGTAACCGCAAGTTCTTTATGAAGTGATGAAGGGAGCGTCATGTTTCCACGAGGTATAGTTTGTAGTTCTGGGTAATGTTCTGTTCTGAGACTAGTATTGTTACTTTATATCTAACTAGTCTGCTAGGTATTGCTATCTTGCGGCTTTGAGTATTATAGCAACGTATATATTTCTGGTAGCATTGTGAAACTTGTTAATTTATTTATTTATAAGGGGAGAAACAAACAGTGACACATTACATAGTTAATGTTTGACGCTTTTGATCATTCCTATATTTGTATATCATAAAACTTTATATGCCATTTTACCCTCGTTTCGTCGTTTCTGCCATGTATTCAATTGGTAATTTAATTTGGTCCTATGCTATAATTTGACAAAGAGTTAAACGAAGTCTGGACTAAATTTGTATATTTGATTACAAGAATCAATTTTATTTCTACCCTTGCAACCGAAAAACAAAACTCTAAACAAAATCAATTGCCAACTCAACCGGACTCAAATCCCAAAAAGTTAAATCAGCAAATACGAAAATCGGCTTATGGCAGCTGAAAATTTTAAATACAAACAAACTAATAACCTTTGGGCAATCTGAATGAACCCGAAGAGTGGCCATTGGGGACCGCAGTGGAAATCGCGGCTCGTTGAGTTGTGTACAACGACGGACGTGGTGCCAGCTTGCCAAGTAACAGGCTCCTAAGGGGTTGTTCGTCAGCTGCGACTATGCGACTACTGGTAAAACAAATATTTGAAGGGAATGCTGTTGTGCTGTTTTTGTATGGTTGAGTCAGGATGTGGTTGTGATTGGTTCTTGCCCTGTGGTGTGAGATTGATGACTCAATCATAAAAATTTAGAGCTAAAAGATTCGTTTTTACCCCCTTGTTATAAAGAGTAAAGAGGCAAGGCTACCAGTACAATATCCAGGTTTAACACAATTTTTTAGAGGGTTAGGGTTTCAAGTTTATCAATCCTTTTAAATTAAAAAATATTAATGACAATCTCAGGTGGATTTAATATGATACAGAAATTGAAATGAACATAATATCTAAGAATGTACTACCCTAGTTCAATAAACTGGTAGATATATAACTATCTACAGGCCACAATTTTCTTTGCGTTCGTTTCACGAGAAAATTCTTGTTTGAAAAGTGCAGTAAACTTAATAGCCTCTTTATTGCGGTTTCCTTTTCAATCATAAGTTCATTATTGTGTTAGGTACTGAATTAATAGAAGTTTTGTATCGAGCATTTAGGCTCTAGATCAAATGGCATTCAGCGATAACGATCAAAAACTACAAAATGACACTGGGATTGACAATCGCCAGCGAAACTTAACGTGGTCATAAATTTTGAACTTTCAATTTCACTTTGTAATGCCCCTTGTCCGATTGAATGGTCGATTTAGCGAGAACCAACTTTAACGCTCACTCCGATATTGGCTCTCTCACATCAAGTACCTTCGTATCGATACCGATATGGCTCGTGTAACAAAAAGTGTGCAAGAAATAACTTTTACGAAATTATTTAAATATTAAGACGACGACAAACGCCAACGAACTTGAGTGAACAAAACGCGCACTCGTTTCACACACGCGCGTCCCAAAATTTTGTAGTTTTTTGCACTTTCCTTATTATTCTATGACTTAAAAAAAAGGCTGATCAAAATGTAGACAGTTAAATTGTCTTTGAGATGATGTCAATTTCATTAAAATACGCCCAGCGGTTTTCGTGCGATTGTCGTGTTTTTGTCCGTTTTAGACATTCATTTACAAATTCATTACATCATGTTATATGAATAATATTCAAAATTTTCTTTGATCATATTATTAAGTAAATGGTCTAATGTATCATATATTTTTCCAAAAAAATACGACAAGCTGTTTAAACGTGATTCTCATTTTAAAATCAGCTACTCAGGGGTATCTGCGCCTTGATCCGGCGCGCTTTCACAAAAACCAGGTTATAGAATAACATGAAAACTTTATGATGTTCCTATGTCTATCAGAGTAAACATCACAAATAAAAACACTAGAATAAATGATGAACAGCGAAGCGTAGGAATCAATTAATGAATATAAAGCAGAGGAAAGTTGTGGAATTATTTTCCGCTTCATTCTCTTTTACGATGTTTACGCGAACAAGCTTTAACCTTGTTTTGATTTAAAACTATATCCTCGTAACACTACCTACAGCTTCGATTCCGTATACCTACTTCATAAAAACTAAAAGATGGTGCGTAACTCGCATTCGATCCCATTCAAAAACGGGTTATTGTTTGTAGACCAGTAGACTTCTACACTAGCATAGAGACACCAATTAGTCAATTTTGTTTTTAAAATGCCCGGTTTCACGATACAAGTTTTTGGCAGTGAAACATAGGCCTTTGGCAGCGTCCGAGGTATTGTGGTGTGAGAGGCTGTGAGAATTTCAATTAGCGCGGATTCACTTTTCACCGAGATTCGCGCCAAAATACGGGCTTTGCCACATTTCGCAATTAAGCTTGGTTTACAATACGACAAGTATGTCCTGTTGGTATGGAATGGACGGCTGGTTTTTGCATAAATAGGTCACGCGTAATCATTAAATAATTTTGTGTAGCTGCAAAACCGTTTCCAAAAAATTTAAAACACTCTTTACAATTTCAGCGTCGATCTCTAATTCATATTAAAAATTAAGTTCTTAAGCAAACCTCGTTTCAAGCCACAAAAATGTTCTTTACTCCTTTAAGACGTTCCCTGTTCAAGCAACGAATTATTCATGAGTTCTTATAGCACGAGTGAAGCGCCCGCATAAGGTTCAGCTAATAATGCTCACGTCAGTTTTCAGCCATTACCCAAAAAAGTTTCCTCTCATGTGTAAATGCTTAACCGGCTACCGAATTTTTAGGCTTTGGGTTGTTGTAATTACGGTGTTTTGTTCGACAATTGTTTCGTGGAATTGCCAGTGACCGTGGTCTTATTTCAAATGTTGGTTGTTGTTTAAATTTTAATTGATATTTACGGTAAATTAAGACGCTTGTTTAAGTAATGTGCTTTGAATTAATTCGTTTTAATTTGGCGCTTTGTTCGAGTGGCTTAGTTGCGGACGTGACATTTCTGCTTTGTAATTTGACGATACGGTTGGCTGTGTTTTGGTGAATTTGAAAAAGGATTTTTTTAATAGACATTCATTTGTTTTTTTTATGTGCAAAACGAAAACGAAAACCAAAATTGAAAATATGTTTTTAAAGTTAATTTGAAATTAGAACACAATGTATTCTTGCTATGACAAATCCTACTCATAGCCAGTGTTCACCTACTAGAGACATTTGCACCACAAAACCTCGTTGTAAACCGCACTACAACTACAAAACTACAATGCAGCCGAGAATATGGTGCCATAATACAAGGCTGTCCTTGCGACGTGGCGTAGACAGGCTTCAGGGCATGAAGGGCGCTTCTCTGCGGCGGCCATTGTTATTATAAGTAGGTACTACACGCCAGTGGGTAATGCTGGCATGCGATTGATTAAGCAACGTACTAGATAGACCGTGTGAATGAGTTAAACAGGTGTGTGGCTGTTCGTAAATAAAATCTGTATAAAGCAAGTATTTATAAACCTATTTTTTATTGAAGACTAATTCCATGGTATAAACTTTGTCAGTATTAGTAACAGAATTGTCACCTGTCAATTTCATATTACAAACGTCATTGCTTTCCTCTATCTCACTCAGAATCATATCGTTTCTCTGTGCTCAGAATGAATAATCTCGCAAGAGCTAGAAGCTGAGTGTGTTTGTAAAAATCCTAATCAATATTCTTCAGTTTCCGGTATCAATACTCGTTTTTTTAAGGTACGTTCGCATTTTAATCTGGGTGTCAATATCAATCTGTCAAAAACACCTCTGATTTCCGTACATTTTGACAAGTTTTTTAACGTTGATTGTCGGCGAGATGAGATTGTGACTTTATTTTAAAAATGTTTCTTTTTTGCTTTTATCCACTCGATGTGGCCGTTACCCATTTGTTCAAGATTTTTAGTATTATTGTTTGCCCATAATCTACCAGTGGCAATGTTTATTTAACTTATCACATTTGAAATTAGAAAACGAACTACGATCGTTCGAAAGATCGAGTTTCGATAGTCTATTCTATTTTATTTTACCTGTTACCAAGTGATTTGATTGGCTTTTGTTTTTCTTTCAACCAATCACAAACCTGAGATTTTGTGATCTGAAACTTGATCTGCCTTTCAAAAAACTATAGGGCAAAATAAATATAGGGACGTGATGTTCTATAGTGTGAATATCAATTCTTTCTATCATATTAAATATTATAAACGCGTGTATATTTTTTGTCTGTTCTGCTTTCACGCCCGAATGCTCAGCCGATCGTCGTTTGATACACGGATGGTTTATGACAAAGAGATGGAAGGGTTGCTACCCTAAAAAATAACAAATAGAAACCCAGCTTGAGTTTCCAGTGATCAAATACCTACAAAACATTGTGCCATCTGGAAAGAGTTTCATTACATCTTTCTATTGGGTGACTTTTATTTTATTCATTGGCAATATTTCATAGTATCTCACTCAACAATTTTTACTATGGTGTCAACTTTGAAATATGAAAAAAAGGTTTTTTAGCTGTTCTTTTTTCATATTTTCGAGTGGATCCCATTAGTAAAAGATAGTTAATAGTCTCATGACCCATACTCAAGTACTCCTATACTTTCACCCCATTAAGATTGCCAAGTCACCGTCATTAGATATCACTAAATATTATTTCTTAATTTTCTTTTTTTTCTAATGTTCCTCCAAGATCCTCATCACTGTCTTCTCGCAAATTATTCAAGCACTAACAAATGCAGTCTAACATTTTGTCTTCCCTTTAAACTACTAACAGCACTTAGCTTCCGCTTCGAGTTTTGTTCAGCGTCAGTCTCCGCAGTCGAGACAAATTCCTTGCTTATCTGTGGATCGTGTAACTACAAGTAATTGTGTTCCTAGCATTTGATGGAATGCTGGGATTCTGTAGATGGTTTTTGAAACAAGATCCTGTTGTAATTGGGCAAAACTGTTGCTGACAAGCTAGGGACTGCTGCACGTAGATACAAACTACACAAAACGGATTTTGTTGTGATTTTTTGTCTGTGTAAAATGATTTAAGTATGAAAGACTACACTGCGACTGTTACTACTACTGCTGTGTGATGTGAAGTTTGAGTGGTGTTTGGGTATGTTGAGTGTGTGTGTGTGTCTTGTTTGTCATTACTACCCTCCTGCCCTTTGCCCATTTAATTTAGGGTCGGTGCAGCATGTTTTGTTCGTCGATTTACGAGTAATTAGCGTCACCTTAATATACACCCTTTCTAGCAATAAAATGTTCTACACAGACCACCCATCGTTATTTTGTCTTCCTCTACTCTTAAAACCGTTGTCTATTTTATGTGTAACAAACTTTATACAGATACATTTTGCAAATTCAATATTACGGTCCGGAAAGATCTTCTGCCTAGCCTTTTCCCAACTATATTGGGGTCGGCTTCCAGTCTTACCGGATTCAGCTGAGTATTATTCAGTGTTTTACATGGAGCGACTGCCTATCTGACCTCCACAACCCAGTTACTGGGTAACACGGTACCCCTTGGCAAGACTGGTGTCAGATCTCAGGCTTCTGACTACCCGTAACGACTGTCAAAGATCTTCAAATGACAGCCGGGACCAACGGCTTAACGTGCTTTCCGAGGCACGAAGGAAACTCGGTATGTTGAAAATTGTCACCCATCCACGGACCGACCTCGTCAAGCATTGCTTAACTTTGAAGTTCGATCCGTGCGGCTGTTATTATTTAGCCACGAGCTCCTCGGTCCGGAAAGATCTTGATGTATAAATCTAGTACAACTATTTTCTAAATGTCCTTCGGAAATCATCGCATTTCCGAATACAAACGAATACTAATTGCCATATCAATCAATTATTAGACTTATCTTGTATAATAATTTGAATTCAGAACTAAGTACTTTATTAGTGTTTTATTTTGATTTCCGTGTGAAATATATGGACCTGCAAAAATAGCAGCTTTAGTAGCTTTCCTCCCATTTTTAAAATAAATTACTTGATGTTAAAGGGGGGTTAATAAGTCTATATAATTCCAAGTTGATTGAGAGCGTCCGGTCTGCACGAAGTGCAAAGGGCAACTGATAGAAATCCGACGACTGACGAAACACAAAGTTTGTCGAGGGACATTATGAAAATGTTTGTACTGTACGAATCTTTCTGACAAAGCTTATCATAATTGACAGCTCTCATCCAATTCCTATCTCCTAGTTCATAACCGAAAATTATGCTGCAGTTTTCATGTTTAGGAAGCACTTTTAAAACTCCACATTTTGTTATAAGGTTAAACCATAACCATATAAAGCCGTTGTTAATAATATTTGCCTCCAAATATAGAAGTTTGGTCAAGCAGATGAAGCCACCCACGCTTGGCTATCACGTTCGCTCGAAAAAAATCCCAAATATATACTCTGAACGATGTTACGTACATAATATTGAAGGGACAAAAGATTTGGGCTTGGTATTTTGTGGATTGAACACTAATTTCGTTACTAAATGAGAATCATGATAGATAATAAGGTTGTTACATAAACTGTTTTATCTTCGACTAGATGTTATAACGATTACTAATATAGAGCTCCTAACCCAGAATTAGACTCCTTATTGATCAAGCGTAAACCCTTACGATATAAATCTAACTAATATTTTAAATGCGAAAACTTGGATGGATGGATTGTATGGACGTATGTTTGTTACTCAATCACGCCAGAGTGTCTGAACGAATCTGGATGAAATTTGGTACAGAGATAGTGAGGTAGATTATTTTTAGCCCGGCAATATGTTCTCTCGGGATAATTTTCGACATTCACGCGGGCGAAGCCGCTGGCAGAAGCCAGTTCCAGATAATTTTGTTAATAAGTCCTATGTGCTATTCCAGACTATGATCTATCTCTGTGCCAAATTTCATCTAGATCCGTTCAGTAGTTTTTGCGTGAAAGAGTGACAAACATACAAACACACTTACAAACTTTCGCCTTTATAATAGTGTGATTACGGAGCTATAAGTAATCCAACGAGTGTAAAAAATATATCAAAGTATTAAATCATAAGTTATGACTGCAAGTGTGTAAACCGCTCCGCAAAATCTTATTAGGATCGCGTATCGTTCGCGTATCGCCGATGTATTAGATCTTTATGATAATGGCCTCGTTTCAGAGAAGTTAAATACAATATTGCTAAACATAAATCGAATAGCAATCTATTACGAACAAGTTTTATTCGTGTTTTTTGGCATTAAGTAAATTCGTTTTTTGCGAGAAATATATGCCATATATATGTAAATAGGAGCATACTAAGAGTCTTGCAAGCAGGGTTAAACAGATAATTTACTAGATTACGTTGAAATTTCCCCTACTAAATGAGAAAATTTAGTTTACAAATTCTTAAATTACATAATATTCGAATCAGTATTTACATACTACGAGTATTTAAAATACTGGTTCCAATCCTACCGTCATATTTAACTGATTATATTGTAGGAAGAAATCAATTAGTTCGAAGAATGGGCAAACTTGTATGGAGCCTGGGCGATCCGGGCAAACTTTACTTTGTTATTTTTTGATGTAGTATAGTCCTACAATCACTGTGTAGAAGTTTAATTGCCGCGACGGATCGTATCGTAATCATAAGACTTTGTGGAGTTTTAGAAAACCCATGAGACACACGAAATAATGGTTATTATATTCTATATAATTCCATAATGTATTTTTTTTCCTAAGTGTTATTGGTATCATATTATCTCATATTGAATATTTATCTATTTCACTACTGAACTCACCACTACCTCTAATAGTATTACATCACCAATATCACTTTTAGAAAGTAAAGAAATACACGGTAAAGGAGAAAGCTTGTACCAATGAATATTTCAGAGGTTCTGTACTTTTGAAAGGCCCGTGTTAAGGCCACTAGCAATTTATTTACTTTTGTATAGAAAAAAGAGAATCTCGCTGCGATTTTGGTACAATCGTCTTATGACCCTTATCTTGCGTATACAAAATGGTATTTGATATTTGTATGTGCTTGCGTTATTATCGTTTTGTAGGGGTTCAACCTTCAGTTCTGTATTTCTGTTGTAAATTACTCATTGCAATAATGTAAGTGGTTCCGTTCTTTTTTTCTTACATACTTTTTTAGGATTTAGCTGGTATTTTCATTGTTCATTGGGACCAATGGACTTATCTTATGCATAAGGGCAGTATTTTATTTTTTTAATTAATAATAGAGACGTCACAATGTTATAATGACCCAAACATTTAAATGTTACTTCCAACTAACTCTGCACTAATTAAGGTTTTGCTTCTATGAACTCTATTTCTTTTAAAAACTTCGGTTTTATAGATAGATGTTATTTCACATTTATCGGATCCGCTAACCATGAATAGTCCGAAAAACACAATCACAGACTCTCAGTTTACCAGATTAAAATCCCACAGTTCATTACCCACACTCACAGATCACGTCTGATTTCATCAAAGGAAAGGCTTTAATACCCGATAAGGCCTGTTGTCTCTAATTAGGCTTCCCCCTTTCAATGGACGGCGTATAAAGACGAACGAATCGGCGTTTTCTACAAACGACATTTTATGAAAGAAGATTTTATGTGTGCCTGTATTTTCTGTGGCAGTGTTATTTTGAGAACATTGTTTCAAAATTCGAATGTGAAGTAAAGGCTGTGATGATTTATTTTAAAAACAAATGAGTTCCAAACGTCACTTCAAATTTGAAATTCGAACACTCAAAAGTTGATTGAATCTGCGATGATTTACTTTAAAAACAAATGAATTCGATTTCGAATTATTGTATGCGGTCAGTTGGATGAGGTGCGAAAACAATGATTCGAATGGCTAGTCTTAATGTTATTTCCATTCCAACCACTCAGTTAATTAGGTAACTAATTGTTACGATAGTGGTTTCATGGCAATTAGTACAAGGGGTGTAAATTGACCACAAGACTATGCCGTCCCACGCCTTATTAACTGTTAGGCCAATTAAGGATCAAGCTTTTTAGTTACTTTCTTTGTTCTTTTTCCTACCTATCAAATTGATTCTCCTCTTTAGAGAAAATTGTTGCAAATCGAGCGTTAAAATTTTAGATAAATTGGCTAAATATTTTTATTGTTTTCAAGTTAATTGCTTACTAAATGTATAAAATTATATAGTATAGGTAAAAAGATTAAGAAACCAATCACGAAAAAATCCAGAAACCCAGATGGTAGGTACAAAATCAAAGACAAATCACCTTTCGTTCCAAGAAAAAAGGCCATAAAAGGAAATTCGGGCTTAACCTGTGAACAATCATATTCAGGCTCAATCAATCAATGATAATGGATATCGGAACAAAAAACATATATCATTTATTTATTAGCATTCTCCTTACATCTCGTGCGAGATATATTCTCGTGTTTGTTGTGATATCTCTGTTTTATTTCTATTGGAAAACAGAAATGTTTTATGTGAGATAAACAAGGCTTGTTTGTGAGGTTTGGCGACGAGGTTCTTTTGTGAAGCCTCGAGGAGGTATCATAATGGAGTTGGGATGAAGTCTTCAGTTGTTTTATTATTTGAATACCTATAATACTCGTACTTACTGAGATGTATGGAAGAAGAGAAGTCGTGTTGCGACGATCCTCAATGAATTCGGTTAGATCTGCAGGATGATGCTTTGCTTATTTCTACTGATATTTTAAAACCGCAAAAATGATTATTTGTAGGAGCTAATCTCTAGTCCGATTACGAAAATTCTAAGCCACGCTATGGACGGTTTTTTTATGGACGGAAGATTAAACGCTAAATGTAATAAAAAGTATTTATCGGAACTGGTTTTCTATATTTTTCATTATACAGATGTTAAACTATAAAGGAACAAAGTCTTTTAAAACGGATCGAAGTCTGGATAAAAGCCAAAAGACTTAAAAGGCAACATTTTATTAATATTCCAAGTCGTTAACAACAATAAAAACATTTTAAAACCCAAAGTTTACGCGATTGTCTATAGTTACAGTCATATAGACTTGTATAGTGCCCCTGCTATGTCTGACTATGCACATATAAACTCGGGACATAATATAAAAGTTTATGAAACATTTTCCGCCATTACTTTTAGTGCATTGTCAACCAGAAAACAGATTTGAAAACAACTTTTTGAATGGCACCATGTGATATTAAAATAAAAATAGACGTTGTGATCGGCGCAGCTGACTAGCTGAAAGAATATTAAAAACTTTTTGGCAGGGTGCGTTGTTTTTCTCGGCATTGAAATATTTGGGTGTACTTTTGTGATAGAATTTTTCACCTTTTCAGGGTTCCGTACCTGAAAAGTCCAAACGGAGCCCTATTGTTATCTCTCACGTGTTTGTCTGTCTGTCCGTATTCTGTACCACAGGTTTTACAGCCAAACGATTGGAGTAGACTATACTTCGAATTTTCACCATATAAGCATCTTGTTGACCCAAAGAGATACAAATTCTCAAAAAATATTTTAAGGACGGCGTGGAAAATATTTGACCTGCCCCATTGAGTAGGGTATCGTTGTTTAGAACTTGTTGAGTAGATAAATACGTTTTTTTTTAAATATTGGAAAACAAAAGAATGAGAAGCCGCAAAAGTCAGCCGTTTTTTATAAAATTTTGTTTCGACAAATGTTTTAACTTCCCATTGACCTATGAACTTGAAAATTTAGTATCGAGATGATACTATATTTATTTCCAATTGATAAAATATGTACATACTTAAAAACTAAACTATAGTAACTTATGCTAAACCTAGCTACGTACATTATATACAAAAGAAAGCGTCATAGTACTCCTCCATATCGCTGTCATCCGGGACCGTGCCCAGAAGACTGACAGCATTGCCATGTTGAATGCCAGTGCTAATTCTTTGTGCAACAAACGAGCCCTCTGGTCACGCACAGCGATAGAGATCTCCTTAAAAAGGAGACGTGCACTCGGGCCCCATGACCCAAGCGTTTCGACCCCAAACGGCTATAGACTAGTTAAATCAGACACACTTTTCAGACAGGGCATTCTAAACAAGTACCACATAACTTAATTAAAGGAACAAGTGTAAAATATGATTACTCAATAGAGGCATGACCTCTTTCTCTTAATACCACTTCAGTTTCAAACTCCATTCTCAGTATAAACCAGTAGTACAGTTGTGTTCGCAGATTATTATGATTAGTTCACTTAATGTGGCCTCATTTGCGAACTGCGAACTAGTAGCGGTTCACTACGCCTTGAGCCGTGAGATTGAAGTAATCAACGCGGCTCAATAATATGCGTTATGCTTAATATGTTTTGTAGAAAGTAGGTGAGACGGAGATGAAGACTGAATGGCTAGTAATCAGGTTATTAAGGTGTTTATATGGTTGAAGGTTTTGAAAGTTCTTGAGTAAGTTATAATTGCGATTATTTGTTGGTATGTGCAACAGAGCGAAGAAGGTAGAAAAACCTTCTCGTCTTTTAAGGGATCGTACGCCATAAAATTTGTAAAAGCGTGCGTTTTGGTAATACAAAAAAATGTTTTTGTCCACTATTTGGCCAATAATATACCTAATTAACCTGCTTTTTATGTATATCTTCTAATTGTATTAGAGCAGTGTCAGCCCAGTGTTAGCAGCCGCGACTTACAAGTTTTAGATCGTGAGTTCGAATCCAGGCAGGCGCTTTACTTTATGTAAATTATTTCAACACCACTGCTGTCAAAACGATGAAGGAAAACATCGTGAGGAAACCGACATGTCCTAGAATCAAAACTTCGAAGACATGTGACATCCACCAAGCCGCACTGGGCCCGCGTGGTGGATTACGGCCCATCCCCTCTCATAGAGAGGAGGCCTGTGTCCCAGCAGTGGGAACATTAAAAGGCTGATGATGATGATGCATTGTATTTTGCGAACTGCGAATTAGGCAGCGGTTCGCTACGCCCAAGGCGTAAGATTGAAGTAATCAACACGGCTCAAAGATATGTTTCGTAGAAAGTAGGTGAGACGTAGACGAAGATTGAATGGGTCTTAATCAGGTTATGGAGGTGTTTGTAGGGTTGATGAGACTTTTGAAAGTTATTGAGTTTGTCGTTTGTCAAAATACACACATATACTCTAGCTCTTTTTTAACAACATACACTATTGTCTAACCCTTTGGGGACTATAAGCTTAACGTTATGTGTGGGTATATAAGCAGATAATACAATTGGATATTACAGTTCATGGTTAATAGAAAAAAAAAACTTTAATTGTAGATGTAGAAAACAAAGATAACAGCTTTTCCATTTCAAAGACTCGTACGACAAAACCTTGTAAATGGGCGCGTTTTGAGACTAATCTCTACCAATAATGTTAGACTTCTAAATAACCTAGTCTTTTTGTAAAATTACCTTCTAACTGATGTAAGACTAACACATTATAGACCGTACACATTATAGAGCTTAAGATAGTCCTTAAGCTCTATAATGTGTACGGTTTACTTTTGAACGAATAAAATCCATACACGTTATTCATCTGACCAACTCTGTAAAGTCCTTTCATTACTCGAGATTAATTTCTAAGTACACCCTCCACACATCGTGTTTTCACTTACTTTTCATTAGTAAAGTATGTTGGGCTCGCTCTCCGTGGAGCATACAGCATGATTGCAATGCATAACTTATAATAGCCTGCCCTTTGCCTTTGAGCATTGCTGTTCCCCTTAGCTGGCTTTTTTTTTGCAAGTTTTGCTCCATACATATCTTTATCCTGTGCCTGGCACAGGGTTGCCTTTGCTTAAAATAATATTCTCTCGTATAGATAGATTTTTACTGTCAACTATTTGTAAGCCATGATGTGGTGATTCTGTTAATTAAATTGAACGTGGATTCAGTTTTTACCCGACTGCCGAAGGAGAGTAATGTGTTCATCAGTCTATGTATGTATGTATGTCAGTTCCTATGTGGCGTTCTAGAGAACAAACGCGTCGGCCGATTTTGATGATTCTTACGTCAATCGATTCGTCTTAAACCTGCGAGTGTCACTGGCTACATTAAAATTGGAAAAGAGAAAAATGGCGGATTTTGGGCGCCATATTGTGGGGCCATTTTTTTTTCTTCCAAACCCATCGTGTGGGGTATCAAAATAAAGGTTTTAATAGGTGATTACAACCATATTTAATACGTATATGTTTAAATGTAACTAAATCTAAAAAAAAAAAAAAAAAAAAGTAGTATTTTTTTTTAAGTAGCATTATTCCCGACTGCTTAAAAAGGGAACTAAAAAGACGTAAACAAGAATAAAATCATGCTGTGCATTCGGAGGATACATCTGGTTTTGGTCAGCCAGCTCGCGCATATGTATCCTCCGACTATACAGCATGATTTTCTTCTTGTTTACGTCTTTTTAGTTCCCTTTTTAATCAGTCGGGTTTTTTGTTATTTTTTTATTTTAGTCACTTCTTCTAAAGTGACAACTTATGAAGAAGTAGCAAAAATGTTACTTTGGGTATAATAATCTAACATCATCGATCAGTGTGGCGACGCTTGGGGGAGGCCTATGTCTAGCAGTGGACTTCTTTCGACTGAAATGATGATGATAAAGAAAATAATCTAAAGATTGCATAAATATTTTCAGAACCTTAAATCGACAAATCTTTTGTTCACGATTTGACAAAACGTTTTTAAGTAATTTATCTTTTCTCGAAAAATGGTAACAGTTGCGTCGTTCTATTGTTTATTTTCAAGGCTTTTTATACCTTTTTATTAATATTGGAAAGAAAAATACGTCATTGTTTCGTCGAGATTGTGTCGAGGTTGGGAGCGGTTTCGATGATTCTTCGAGAAAGTTTTCCTTTCCGTTCAGTGAGTTGCTCGGTACAATGATGAGCGAGATTTCTTCCTTTTTTGCGGTGTTTTTTTTTGTCGTGCCACGGAAGGGTGGTTCGCCGTAGATTGTTTTTTCACTCGTTTGTAGTTTTTCTTGTTGGTTGATTGAGATTTTGATGAAATAAAAAGGGGTTCGATTTTTATTAGATGGTTTGAGTCTATATTTTTTGTAAGGCAACTTGAATGTTTTTCTTTTTACCGTATAACAGTAACATCTCAATTAGTTATATTCAACAAAAAAACCTTAACATTATTGCCCTAAAAACCTTTTTTCTCAAACATTTTCCCTGTAAAAAATGTCCCCAATTAGCAACACGTGTACCTTTTACGTTCTGTCGTGTGTAAAAAAGACGAAAGTTCAAGATACGAAAAAAAAAAACTTTTAAATGCCGCTACATTTCTGGCTATACCTCTGTAGGAACACGATTTTGTAGACATCTCACCGTGATGACTAGTGAGCTTGAAATAGCATCGTCGGTTGAAGCTGTCATTTCAACCGACGGTGCTAGGGATTGACGGCGCACTTTGAGTTAACTACACCTAAGGTGTCGCGGTGACTGAATTCCAGAATAACGCTACTGTTTACATGTTTACATAGTATTTTACTTTAAGCTCCACATTCTCATAAACTCTCCATGTTTCATTTTTACACAATAACAATGACAAAATTTCATAATAAATTAGCTAACGACATAGGTAAACATGTTGGCTCACTGGAAGGCTAGCTTCTAAATTAATTAAACTGAGAATTAGAGGCTCGTTCATAAAGGTACCTACAGGAGGGAGGATGGGGGTGAAATTAGTTTAATATGTCGTTTAGCTATTTTATAGTAAGAGGGGAACTATGCTTTTGAATTTATGGCCTTTATGGGCAATAAAGGGCGATACAATGCTGTACGCAAAGGGTAAAATAAGACCCTATAAAAGTAAATCAACTAAGGATGAAGGTACAGGGTGAATATTTATTCACTGGTTATTTTTCAGGAGGTAACAGTAGTCATGAAAGTGATGAATTACTATTTGTCTCTGCATCACCCAAAGGTTGACTGGAAGAAAATGCCTAAGACATTAAGTCCGACTGTTGTCCGTTTGTTTGCTTAGGGCCGATTTTTCAATAGTCTGATAACTTTTAACTGAGGAATAAAAATGGCCGTTTGACATATTTTCTATACAAAAGCTGTCAAACCGCCATTTTTATTCATCAGTTAAAATAAAAAGTTAAAATAAAAGTAAATAAACGAAAATGAAAAATTTTAATATGGGATGAACCCTGAAATCTTGAGAAATTGCCAATGAATAAAGTTGCCTTCTATTTGACATTTTATGAAAGGAAAAAAAAATCGCTTCAGTTACGTTGAAGAATAGTGAGAACACTGACACACACCGACCAAAAAATATTTTATTCTGAAAACGAAATTCGGCCCGACCCTAGAGCACTGTAGCATGCAGATTTTGACCTCAACCGAAAATAATGTGAAGAAGGTCGACACAAAAATGTTAAATCAAGATAACATGTTTTATGTACCTAATGTACAGTATTGTTTATGTAAAGATATTGAATATTTTGAAATAGACGTTACTATCGCGATTGCGTATCCATCTTCGACTATAAAACCCTTACCCTTTCTAGCAATTTTATGAGTCACTGGGGTTATCTTTGCTGTATATAGTTTTATCGAACTATGTGTACTTTTACTTTTAAAAGATTAGAGAAAAACTAAAGTTCTGTTGCTATGTCGATTTTTTGCAGCCTCCGTGGCAAAGTTATACCTATCTGACGTTGACCATAGAATACCCACATGACCGTCGGTTACGTAATAATTCCATGCACATGATATAGGTTATTGACATAATATTAGGGATGGCAGAATCGTATAACGCATAAACCTAAAAGTGGCACATGAGAAGTAAGCACAAGCTGAAGCAAGTTTGAGATAGTTTCACTCAGCCAAATGGGAAAAATGTCTTCTACAGGAAGCTCATGATAAGGGCTTTTCGCATTGACATAAAGTCAAAGTCAAAGTCAAAGTCAAATATATTTATTCAACTGGGCCAAAAAGCGGCACTTTTGAACGTCAGAATTAATCATAAAATAAAAATAAAAATTGATTCTACCGTGCATTCGGAAAAGTAGCTTGTTATGGAGAAGAATGCACAAGAAACTCCATACTTACTCTTTAAAAAAAAAAGTGTTTTACAATATTTACATAAGTACATACATTAATAAATTCATATATGTGAGGACGATGCACCCAGAATAGCACTATACACTATACTACGTACAGGTATAAAGTATTAAAAGCATTAACAGGTAAATTTATGAATGTGATAAATAGGAACATGGTTCTCACATACTTACAAATATTGCAAACATAGGTAAAATACCTAATTCAACACCAACGGAACAGTGTGTGAGCCAAATTCTAAAAAAAAAAAAAAAGCAATAACTATGAATAGGAATATAAATTAACAAATTTGATTTTGTCCACCCTAAAGATTGCCCTATGGAGCAGGACCAGCATGTTTCCAAGCATTCTTATCTTGAATATAATCATCTAATTTGTAATATGCTTGTTTACAAAGTGTGCTTTTAACTAAAGTTTTAAATTTACCTTCATTTAGTTTTAATATATCACAAGGTATTTTGTTATAGAATTTAACACAGTACCCCATGAAAGATGAGTTTACTTTAGCTAGTCTATAAGATGGTTGATCTAACTTATCTTTATTTCTCGTATTACATTTGTGTCTATCACTGACTTTACTAAAGAGATGTATATTTTTCCTTACATACATAATATCTTCATAAATGAATTGGCAAGAAACTGTCATAATATTAATATTTTTAAATAGTTCCCTAAGAGATTCTCGATGACTTAACTTATATATTGCTCTGACAGCTCTCTTTTGCAATATAAATATGGATTCAATGTCAGCCGCTCGACCCCACAGTAAAATACCGTATGACATAATGCTGTGAAAGTAACTAAAATAGACCAAACGCGCGGTTTATTTATTTAACCATTAATGTACACACACATAACAAAGAGACAATAAGAAGGAACATAAAATAGGTACAAAGGTACGCTTATTTCAAAGAAATCTCTTCCAGCATTCCTGGTTTCTACATCCGTTAACTGTCTTATCTTTCTAACAGCATAAGCGGCTGAGCTTAGCCGACCCGCAAGAGATGTTATGTGAGGACCCCATTGCAGTTTGTCGTCTAGAGTGATTCCCAGGAAAACTGTTTGATTTACAAAGTCCAGCTTCTCGCCATTCAATATGATGTCGCATTCGGTACTTCTAACATTCGGTAATGTGAATCTAATACATTTGGTTTTTTTTTCATTTAGTACCAAATTGTTTGCTGTGAACCAATTTTGAACCTGAAGAATAGAGTTATTCACATCAAAAAGATTTTGTGACCGCCGATCTATTTTAAATATCAAAGATGTGTCATCAGCAAACAACACCATCTTCGGTTGATATTGTAGTAATTGGGGTAAATCGTTAATATAAATTAAAAAGAGGAATGGACCCAATATCGAGCCTTGAGGAACACCCATTGTCATTTCAGACCCTAGTGAGTTTACGCCATTTACCTGAACTTTAACTTGTCTGCCTTTTAAATATGATCTAAGTAACTCAAGGGCTGTATGTCTAATTCCGTAGTGCTCGAGCTTCAACAATAGTGTTTCATGGTTAACGCAATCGAACGCCTTCGAGAGGTCGCAAAAGATTCCAATGGCGTCCTGAGCTTCCTCCCAGGCGTTAAAGATGTTCTTTATTAGGGTGACACCGGCGTCAGTTGTGCAACGCCCTTTGGTAAAACCGAATTGTTGATCATAAAAGATGGAATGTTTGTTAAAATGACGCAGCAATTGGTTGAGCATTAACTTTTCGAAGACCTTACTGAGAACCGGCAAAATTGACACTGGCCTATAATTGTTGGCTTCTTTGCTATCCCCGGATTTAAACAATGGAACCACTTTACTATGTTTCATGAGGTCCGGAAAAATTCCTTGATCGATACTGGTGTTAAATATGAAAGCTAAATAGGGTGCAATAGTTTCAATGATTGGTTTACACACTTTTACAGATAGTCCCCAAAGATCTTCTGTTGATTTAATTTTTAGATCTTTAAAAGCTTTTAAAATAGCCTGGGGGTTTGTATGTTGAAACTTGAACTCCGAAGGGCACGCATTTACGTTATTTCTAAGTAAGGCAGCAGAGAGTGCGGGTGAGGAGTTTAAGGCCGCTGTAGTTTTAAGAGGAATATTAACAAAAAAGTTTTCAAATTCCTGAGCTACCTCTATATCTGAGTATATGGGGCCTTGTGCAGTCGCTAAATTAAATTCAGTATTACGCAGTTTTTCCTACCTGTTTCATTATTTATTATTTTCCAGGTAGTTTTTATTTTATCGCCTGCTGATTTTATTTTATTGCTAATATACAGCGCTTTAGCTATTTTGCATGTAATCTTAAAGGTTTTTGAATATTTCGCAACATATTTATCAAAACTAGTATTATTCATATGTTGCTTTAGGCCATAAAGTTCATATAGCTTTTCCCTGCTTTTACGAATGCCTGGAGTCGCCCAATCGCTAAATAGGAACTTGGTGTAAATACTCTTCGCTTTCAGTGGAAAAGTGTCATTAAATTGCGTGTTGAGTACTTTAAAAAACTCGGCATAGAAATCATTTGGGTCATCTATATTTATAAAGTTTTGAACACATAATTTACTAGTCAAGGTTTTATTAAATTTTTCTAAATTTTTACATGTAAGTGGTCTAAATTTTATTTGCATCTTTTGCAAAGGTATGTAGGTGCTAAACGTTATTGTTTGTCCACTGTGATCAGATGTTAATTTATTTACAATTTCTTTATTTAGGAAATCACAATTACAAAAAATGTTATCTATGCAAGTCGCAGAAGAAGCTGTCACTCTAGTAGGCTCCATAAAAACATTTGCTAGATTAAACGATTTAAAAAGACCCAATAACCTGATACTGTTAGAGTTATTTTCGAATAGGTTAATATTAAAATCGCCACATATGATAATTGATTTACTACTAGTACTAACTTTTTTCAACACATCTTCCATTATAGAGTCAAACACAGATAGATTCTGGTAACTTGGAGGTCTGTAGACACATACTACAACATGCTTATCAAGCTCAACACAGGACAATTCAATGGTGTGTTCAACAGACAGTCTAACAATGCCTTTTCTTTCTTTGGATTTAATAGATTTTTTTATAAGTATCAATGATCCGCCATGTATCATACGTTTCCTGCTGTAATGGCTAACTACACAATAATTTTCATAATTAATGGACCTTACTTGGTGATCTTTTAACCAATGTTCTGTTAGACAAATAATTTCAAATTTGGTTTTTTCTAGAAACAGTTCAATTTCTAATAATTTGGAAGAGCAACCTTGAATGTTCTGATTAAATAATTTTAAAGAGTATTGCTCTCCCCTCAGCTTAGTACCACTAAATGGATTGCCAGAAGATACCTTTATACTATTTACTGATAATAACTGATTATTTGCAGGGGTAACTTCTATTGTCTTATGGACTAGTTTAAACTTATGTTGCTAGTTGAACTAGGCAACACAGGGTCGTCAATCAATATAAAATTTGATAGATTTACTATCACTTCATTAATAGAATATGCTATCAACATAGCAAATATGCATACTTCAATGAATCCATTCATGTTTTATACATAGTAGTGACTTTGTACAAGAGTTGGTATTTAGAAAAAAACCCTACAATTACTGGCAGTAATTGCCTTTAACCAGCACCAACTATTCATTAGCTAACATGACGGGTCACCTCAAAGTAAAGCAGTTTCGTTTGACTTGTCTAACTTTAAAATTGGCCTGATTAGTGCGAACCAGGGACTTTGTGGCGTAAACTGTTATTAGGTCATAGGGGTACGGACGGATATTGTGAGAGGAGAGAGTAGGTATGTGTAGGATGGTAACCCGTGTAAGTGTAGCGTGCGGTGTAACGTGTACAGAAAGATATAAATTAGGTATGTAAAGTTTGCCCAGCCATCGGGGATACAAGCGTGAAGTTGTCTTGTATGTTAAGTTTGTGTTGTAGACTTGTAGCGTTACATGTGACAGACATCCTTTTGATTCTCATATTTCACGCTGTTTTTTTTTAAACGACTTTCAAAAGGAGGAGGTTCTCTATTCGAATGTATTTATTTGAAAGCTTTTGCTTGTTATGTGATCCCATTTAAATTTGATCAAGATCTGATGAAGAACTTCGGATATATACAACAGAACTCTTCAATAAATCACGGCAAATCTCTCGGGATTGCTGTAATCGCATGTCTTTTGTTAACACCATTTCATAACATAACATCACGCCGATACGCTCTAAAGGGGTACGCAGATGTGTACAGTTCACCCTGGTAGATTCTAATTTCACCGTTTGTGTTCAAGTTTTATGTTATTCGGGTAATCTCTTCTAGCATAGCTGTGGGCATTATAGATTTATACCACAACTAAAAAGTGCAAAATAAAAATAACTTCTATTTCGGCAGTCGGTGTCAAAAAACGAAGAAACAAAAACAAGGACACCGACTTCCGAAATTTTAGTTATTTTACACTTTGTAGTGTTTTTATTTGCAAGAATGTTGTATTTTTTGTGAATATGTTTTTTTATTCTATTAATTTCGTTGTGAAAATCAAGGCAGTTGTCTTGGGTCTCAGGGATCGTTACTCTGTCATTCGTCGATCTAAATTGCCTCACTTTTGATTTTGATTACCAAAAAGTATTTTTATTTCAAGACTAGAAAAATTGTAAATATTTCTTTTTGTTTAAGAGTCGGCTAAGAAACACTTTGAAACCTGGTTAAAACATTACGATTATAATCATAACCGGCTCATTGAATGAAGATCATTTATATCTATTTTTACCAACCTGTGGCGAAGCATAAAAGGAGCGTTAGGATTTTAAGGAGCGTTAAAAATTTTAAGAAAATTAATTTAGTATTTCTTAAAAGTTAAAAATTTTAAGAAATACTCTTTCTCTATATTTTTTAAAAAATATAGAGAAAGAGTATTTCTTTTTCTATATTTGCAGAAACCAACTAATTACTTGTGTTTTCAAGGAGTAGTGTACCCTATTTAAATATGTCAGCAAATGCAGATACCCTTGCTTTGACTCTCTAAACGCTATCCAG
This sequence comes from Orthosia gracilis, assembly GCA_947562075.1. Taxonomy (NCBI): domain Eukaryota; kingdom Metazoa; phylum Arthropoda; class Insecta; order Lepidoptera; family Noctuidae; genus Orthosia; species Orthosia gracilis. The sequence goes on from OX387264.1 coordinate 32,653,177, forward strand.
CGACCATCTTGTTAGTACAAGCGTAAATTATTCTAACATCCACTTCTGGTATCAAGATTATAATAACAAATTAAAACAATAGGAAACGACAAAGTGAATTGTTAATTTTGAATTTAGCTTGGCATTCACTGTAAAGAGTGAGTGAATGAATGGTTCTCTTGGGACCGAATGAGTGAAGTCACTAAGTTTAATATTCCGTCGGTGGTTCTAGGTTTTTGTTTCATTCTTTTGTTTCAATCGGTCCCGGTTCTGGGTGGAACATTTTGTGAGTTTTCATCAAACCTTCGTTTGGTTGAATTGTTGCCTGCTAGACTATAGGTCGTTTAGTTTCGAGAACAGTTTCGATTTTCCAAACAACTGAAGTCGGTTTGGATTTAGATTGAGTTAAAGAATAGTTCGCCACACTGTGCAAAATGTATTTTCATTAGATCAGCTTCTGATTCAGAACAATGAACCGACTGAATTACTAGTTTCATTGCAGTTACATGGTAAAAGACACATTTTACAGTGTACAATGAAATGTAGTTCAAATCAATCAGTTTATTGCAAACATCTTGTACAGAGGTGGATATCAATTTTATAGTTTGACATATGAACTCTGTAAAAGTACTTTAAGTAAAATAAAAACTGTAAATTATTAAATAGAAATTTAAACTTCGCGAAATGGTGCCAACCATTAAAAGAAAAATGTCAAAGTTTCAAAATGAATAAAATTTGAACTATAACTTCCAATATCTACGAAATACAACAAGATAAGAACTGGAAGAGACCAAGACAATCATGCATAAACATATATTATTTATTTCCTGTTTCTTCCTACATCTCTAATTCCGCTCAGTAATTACATTCATACACGTGACGTCACTGTGGTTAATCCGTCAGATAATAAATTCCCGGCCACCGAGTACCTCCGGCAATTTATTCCTCGCTAAGTAATTCGGTTCTCTCTGTTTTTCTTAATTAATCTGTCCGCGTCTTCAACGTGTCGTGCTGACACAAGTGTTTGTGTTCTTATTTCTTACTCTGGTTTATTGGTAAACGTGGTTTAAGTATGTTTTTTTTCATTAAAGCTTGTTAGGTAGAAGTGTGATTGTTTTAAAAAATTCCCCATTTCAAAGAAAACAAAGTTAACAACAAAATGGTTGCATTTTTTAGGTACAAGTATAACATGTTCGTATTAAATAATCACAAATATTTATGTTTTCACAAGAAATATCTATATGTATAGCATATATTTTTAATTAGCCTCACAAGTAAATTGATTCAGTACTATCTAGACTTTTTAAAGGCTTTCACGATAAAATGCCTTGATTAAACCTTCATAAAATAAATACCTCCCTGTATAACATATATGTATATTTTCTGCTAAAATAAATAGGCTCTAAAAAGATCAAACCCGCACCTATTACGGGTACTTATGTACCCGACCCTTATACCGCCTACACAAAGAACAATTCTACGCCTACTGAAGCCGTATCTAGAAAAAATACGTCCGTTTTAAAGATGGAGTGCCGCCTCGTCGTCTCGGTCTTGTAGAATAATTTCGAACCTATTTGATTTATTATACGCGGTGGTTTAGTATCTTAGATGTAATAATTTATATTAAATTCATGAGTGTATGAATTTATTCTTCAATTTTTAACAAGTTTAGTGTGTTCACATTTTGTTGTATTCTTCTAAGTAATCATCTGTTATTTCAATGTTTGTGTTCATATTATTAGCCAGTTTTCTAAGTAGCGGCCACCTTGAAGGCTTTTTCAGTAATGAATAATTCTAACATCTACACTAGGTGACTATAACTTTGATTTTTAATTTCGTAGACTAAACTGACATTTGGGGGGTTGTCACTTTATCGTTACATAAAAATAGTGTCGTATCCTGACTATGCTGAGTGGTCGAAATTCGAAGTTGATCGAAATAGGAACTATTTCATGGCAAAAAATTACATTTGTTAAGAAATTAGCGGCCCTTTCTAGTTTCTACTCATTTATGTCAGACTTCATTTTATCGATCGCATTTATTTTATTGTTCATTTCATATTTAACAAAATAAAAGTTTATGTACTATATGTGTGAATACTGTTATATTTAAATATATTACGTTTATATTCATACAACATTTATTTACACCAATTAATAAAATTAAATTGGAGGAGTCATGTCACATCGATTCGATAAATCACTCATGATTGACCCTTACCTACATCACTATGCTCCGCGCTTGCAACATTATATAAAGATAAGGTCATTGGCAGCTGTCAGTTTAGTCTACAATATTAAAAATCACTATTATAGGTACATATTGAGTTAGAATCTACACAAGATTATTGCCCCAGTATTACTAAACCAATTGAATCTCTGATATTAGTTCCGAGAGCAAACACATTGCACCACTTACGTTCTAATTCGCTCAATTCCCCTCAGGGATATCTAAGACAACTTACAATATATGCTTATCCCATATTCGTCCTATGTATACGAAGATTGCTTTGAAGTCGGCAACATTAATAGAATATGAAATATACGTATTCCTACCGTATATATTGAGTGTTTCATGCAAATTCGCCTATCTACCAAGGGCTGACAGTCGGATGAGATGGGTTTTCAAGGGACGGCCTATTAAGTATGCTTACGAAATTGTGGTATATTTGAAAATATTAAAAAAAAATGGAATATTATATATGGATTTGCTGTGGACGCCATCTTGTTTTCGGTTTCAATAAGTGATTTGGTTTTAGATGTAATATTGAAAAAGGTTTTTGGTGGAGCCATTCGATGTTGTTAATATTTTATAGATGTTGCTTTTGTTGTGATGACTTTTGGTTTTATAAACGAATGTTTTCTTAGCTTATGGTACTTATTAACAAACCTATTGGTAAGTATTTTACAGATATTACTTTTTTATACTCTTTTAAGACAATGAAGAACTTAGAAGCACAAAGTTTACAAATATATTGTTTTCCCTGACGCGTCACAAACCGTCCTATAAAGAACATAGTACACATAAATTGTCGCACTTTACTGAGTCGACACTTAAGACCTACTTTGACCCATTTACTTAAGTTCTCTCTTGTAACTCGCGTGGGATGGAACACGTATTCATTACATTATTGGGATTGAGTTCAGCACATCAGCCCATAAATGTTTAGTACAGAACATGGCCTTTCTAATAGACTGGCTACATTATTGAATTACCTATAATCATCAATCTTGCGAAACGAATAGTATGGAAACTTTCCATCGCCATTATATTTAGCTGTGGTAGGATAAGACAAAAATCTGTATTTTATCGAGGGATTTACTTCATAAAAGAATTTCTTTCTTTTCGATGAAGTGATTTCATAACACACTTCACATAGGAAATCGGTTAAAAAGGCCGCGCGTGGATCTTAAAGACTGTCGCATTTTTGATATAAAAACAAACTTTTTTTTACAAAAAAAGTACAACCGACTTCCAAATAAAAACACTACAAAGTGAAAAATAACTTCAATTTCGGAAGTCGGTGTTCCTTTTTTTGGTTATTCGTTTTTTGACAACGACTTCCAAAATTGAAGTTATTTTTCACTTTGCAGTGTTTTTGTTTGAAAGTCGGTTGTATTTTTTTTTGTAAAATGTTTTTATTTTTTTACTTTTTAGTTGTGGTACATATCTATAATGCCCACCGTTATGCCAGAATAAATTACCCGAAACATAAAATTACACGAACATGATACTTGAACACAACCGGTGAAATAAGAGTGTACTTTACACATCTGCATACCCCTTTAGAGCGTACAGGCGTGATGTTATGTTATGAAATGGTGTAAACAATAAACAGACATGCGATTGCAGCAATCCCGAGAGATTTGCTCTCATTTATTGAAGAGTTCTGTCGTATATCTCCGAAGTTCTTCATCAGATCTTGATCAAATTTAAATGGGACACATATGCACATTTTATGAGAAGTATCAGCTTTCAAATAAGAAAAAAAGGATAATATAAAAAAATACATTCGGGTTGGGAACGTCCTCCTTTTTTGAAATCGGTTAAATAGATTTAAACAAATGACGGTTCCCAAATCAAAAGTTTTTCAAATCCCCTTGACCGCGTTCTATATCCCATTTCATCCCTAACTAGGATGTTTGTAGGGTTATTGATTCAATTAAAATTAGATTCTGTGCTGAAACGCGGCCACATCCATGTTTGTTGTTTAAATAATCTTGTTAATTGGGTATTTGCTTGCTTGACGTGATGAATTACTATATTTGCGTGTTGTATTTTGTGCGATAATGGATGACAAATCATGTTATCATATGAATGTAATGTTTGAAAGGAAGATTTGGCTCAACAATGAATGTGGTAGATTATTAATTGAATGAGAGCTTAATTTTTAAAATTCAGGTACCTTTTATCTGAAGACTAAATACGACAGTTTGACGTAGATAAAAGCTGTGGAATCATATTTAAGTATTTTCCAGATAAAAGTTTTCTGAAGTTTGAAAAATCAGCCTTAAAATAAGTTTTGAAATAAGAATTGTATAGATGCTACAAATGCGAATACATTGCACACAATCTTTGCAAATGTAGCAGTAGAAGGTATTAATTAACTCAATAATTCGCAGTCATCTGCTAAACATCGGTTATCCCTAACTTTAAGTGTGTTTCCCAATAAACGAAAATATACAATATAATATCTCTGGCCCTATCTTGCAGATAAGTCTATCCGTAGACTATGTGACAATTGATACAAAAACTTTTCTATCAATCAGAGACAATTTAAGCAACTTCTTACTATCCTTGTCTCCTGCGAAACAAACAAACAAAACTTTTCTCTTTACAATATTAGTAGATACAACTACACAATGGAAAACTAACAGTCACAGACTAGCGACTGCCTAAATTCGGCTACCTTGCGAACTCGGAGCCATAACAAAGTACTTGCTACTTCCATTCTTATTTCTTCCAAATATCCGACTTCTTGTTTCAATATCGGTCGTTTGGGATCCGTTTTTTTACGTCCACGATTGTAACAAGTCCCTCGTACTTTTCATTGGGCCATTTGTCTTGATACCAACTGTTTAAGAGCAGTATCGAGCAATTTAAAGTTGGCATTTTGTTGTCTTTATTGTTTTTGTTATTCTGTTTCATAACGGAGTGAGCTTGTTTGAGTTTTTTGTTTGCATTTGAGCAATAATGTGGATTATGTTTTTGTGGTTGAGAGGTGTAGATGTTAAAACTTGTAGTAAGTGTCTGTGACATCTTTAGTTTGTGTGCGACAAGTTCTTATAACGGTGCTTACTTTAATTTTGCTACATTGTAGTTTTCCATTGGTTATGATTTAGCCCGTTGATTAAACTTACTTAACTCAGTATAATAACTCGTTCCTCTAAAGTAGTCTAAAGCAATAGAGAGATTAGAGAGTAAGTGACGACGCAATTTTCTTTAATCTTACTAGGGAATTCCCTTATCTCCTAGACGTTAATACAATCTATAGAATATCAGTTATAATACTATTAGTATAAGTATTTAACAAAAATACATACTAGAGCGAATTCCAAAATCATTTCTCCCTAATTGTTCCCAAAACGAAAAGCACCAACGACCAAAACAATCTTCACCAGTCATTTTTGTCCCAAAACATTTGTGTCTCGACCAAAAAACACCGACCGCCATACTTACCTCAAAGGCCCCTAGGTGCTCGTAAAATACATTTTATGATAAGTTCCGAAACCTGACCACCTGTACACAAGGGTCAGCCGTAACACGCCATCGGTCTTGAAGAATCGAGAATGGAACGTTATTTTTTATTATAACCTGAGCTAGATAGGCTACACTAGTGTTGCAGTATAGCGGGGCTGCGGGATATTTCAGCTCGGGATACTTTAGCCCGGGATCCGGGAGAGCGGGATATTGTTGAACACTTCAGCGGGATCTTCTCGGTCGTTAGCCGGGACTGTCGGTAGATAATAGTGATGGCGCTGTCCCGGGGCTTTGTGTTGAATTTTTGTGTTGCCGTGTAATTAGGTTCTTTAGAGAGTATAACGTTAAGATGCATTATGGTTAATAAAGTGGCGTTGGTTTTCATTACGAGAAGGAAACTCTATGGTACATACACTGTAAGTGTAGATTTAAAATTGCATCCTTGTGAAGTAAATTCTTTATTTTCGAGAGTTGTTCCTTGTTTTCGTCAATTTCATATAATAATATCATGGTTGATATCCCACCCATACGCACAAAGCGTTTTGAAAATACTTTCATTGTGCGTACAGCTAAGGAGTGGCATTCCCTGCCGGCGTCTTTGTTTCCTGATAGCTACAACCTAGGGGTCTTCAAGTCAAGAGTGAATAGGTTACTTCTAGGCAAGCGTGCTTCACATTCGACCACATCATCACTTAACATCAGGCGAGATAGTAGTCAAACACGAGCCTATAACAAAAAAAAAAAAAAAAATGTTGTCGCATTTTATCGAGGAAACAGTTTAAAAGAAAGGCAATGATTATAAACTTGAATTGTTCTTATAACCTATTCAATGACTAACAATATACTTTGTTATTGTAATTCAAGTACGTTAGCTTATAAATAGACAATTTTTTCAGCAAAATAAAACTTTATAGAACCCTCTAGATTTCTTTATATTGATGACATATTTCGTGATAGCTGAAGCTTTTTTACATGAAATGTGTAATGGGATATTCTATTTAATGTAGCATTAAAGAAATATATGGACGATAAACCGATTTGTATGTTGGTATTTTTGTCGTTAATAGAAAGTTAATATTCTTTAGATAGCAGGAGTGTGTATAGCAAAGATATAAGTGTTTATTTTCTTTATATTTACAAACTTTTGATTTATTACTACTTCTATTCGTAGTAGCCTCTGCACACAGCTTTGCCCGCGTGAAAACTGTGTTATTATCCCAAGGGAACATACTACACAAAATAATACATCATAACCAAGGTCATGGTCCACCTGTGTGCCAAAATTTATACGAATCCGTCTATTTGTTATGGCGTGAATAGCGTCGTATTTAAAATAATAAATAATAGAGGTAAAAGTATGGAATTGCCATTTTATTGTTATAGGTACTTCGAATTGACAAAGAACATCGTGGTTTGAGATTTTTTAGTTTTAACTTTTTTCACGTGGTATCTACGAAGTTCTTCTTTTAAAAAATGTGCAACATTTGATTATCGACTTTCAGTTGTTTTTTTTATTCAGCTTAGACAAGAAAGATGGATACTTAACGCGGCAGAAACAGCTCGCAATATCAATGTTGCGTTTGGAGAGAGGACTGCTAATGAACGCACCGTACGATTTTGGTTTAAATGCTTTCGCGATGGAAACTTTGATTTGAGGAATGAACCACGTGGAAGACCGCCCACACAGATAAATAACAATGAATTGAATGAGGTGGTGGAAGCCGATCCGAGCCAAACTAACCAGGAATTAGCGGTATAGTTTAACGTTACCTTACCAACAATATTAACTCATTTGCGTCAAACAAATAAAATAAAAAAAATATATGAAAAATGGGTGCCTCATGATTTGACTGGTCTGCAGAAAGAAACGCGTGTTGAAACTTGTGTGGCCTTGTAGAATTGATACAGAAATGAAGAAATATTGGATCGAATTGTGACATGTGATGAAAAGTGGATTCTTTACGGTAACCGTAAGCGAAAAATGCAATGGCTGACTCCAGGTCAAACGCCCCAACAGTGTCCTAAAGCAAAGCTTACCAATAAAAAGGTTATGGTTACTGTTTGGTGGTCTCAGCATGGTGTTATTCACTATAGCTTTCTCCGATCTGGTCAAGCAATAACGGCAGATGTCTACTGTGCCGAACTCCGAACAATGATAGCAAAACTAGCAGTGAAACAGCCCGACCCATAAATCGATCTTCACCATTACTGCTCCATGATATCGCGAGACCTCATATAGCACGAGAAACCGTTTTAATTCTACAGGAACTGCAATTAGAAACCATTCGTCACCCTCCATATTCGCCAGACTTTGCTCCAACGGATTACCCTTTTTATCCTGATTTAGACAATTTTCTACGTGATAAAAAGTTTTCTTCTCAGGAGGCAGTACAAAATGCTTTCACACAGTTTGTCTAATCTCACCAGAGTTCTATCGCAAAGGCATAAATCACCTTCTTATTAGATGGCAGCAATGTATAGATAATAATGGTAATTATTTTGATTAAATAAATATGTTAAATTAAAATTTTCAATTTTTCAGTACAAATCGGCAATTTCATACTTTAACCCCTAATATAAGTGTGAATAGCGTCAGTTGTTTCGATTTAAAAGGAAATGTATCGAAGTGTGAACAGTTTGGAATCGTTGCAAATCGGTAATACGTACTGAATACTCGTATGTATGTCGTTGTGTGTATTGAATTGGAGCGAAGCTGGAGTGAAGCTAGAGGCAAACTTTAGCATTGTTCGCGCTCACGAGTTATCAGCAGCATTAATATTCGCATATATATGTAGTATAGCTTAAGATGATAATTTGAACTTTGACACTAGACATATGCAATGCTAATGTGTTAGATTCTATTATGTTCGTTTTAGCTCAAGTCTGATTATGGATTTGGCTGCTAAGAGACAGATTCGTTAACTTTTATACACACTATCGCACAGCATGGGCGCTGATTCAGGGTGCAGTGACTAGAGACACCATTCCCATATTCGTACCCGTGTAAGTGCGCTGATCACAAGTTTCGGCGATTCATTATTGTGAGAATTACCACGGGCCGTCAATTTCATTTTAGTAAACGATGACACTCACACACACTTAGTTTGTATGGAAAGTTTTGACAATGCCGTCACTAATAGAAGCTGCCGAGGCTTCTAGGCGCTCTGTGCATATTGGAGTTGGAAAAGATTCATTTGCGAAATAAAACTCGGTAATAAAATACATCAAAGAATTCTGAAACGTTATTCAAAGTAAAATATACAGTCAGTAATACATTTTTACATTCACCGAAAAAATTATTACGTAAAAATATTCATTGAAGCATTTATTCGTAACATAATGGGGTTGTAAAATAAAGAAATGTAATAATGTCCTCCACATCGTCATAATATGAGGTTTATATTACCTACCGTTTGCTCTGCCACGTGCATTTTATGGTGGTGACGGTGTGGTAGAATAGGGTTAGCAGAGTAGAAAAAAACAAAGATTATCTATCAAAGAATTATAATTATACAACTAGAGGCCAAAAATATCGGCCGTTTTGAATATCGTAGTCAATCATTAAATGGTTATGGAACTGTTTATTAACAAAATTTTCAGGCATTTCAAGCACGACGAGTGACACCGCTTGTTCGTGAGCGAGACCGGCTAGCGGTCTGCTGACACGCGTCGCAGTCTCATGTGCGAACTCACTCCCATACAAAGCCTAAAGACAAGTGAAGTGTCGCGCGTCTCCCGCATCGGTCGCGCGTCGCGGTCTCGCATCGTCGTCGCGCAGTGAACTCGCACCTTACCAAGGTGATTTTTTCAATTCATATGGTGCTTTCTAAGTTTATATTGAACATTGCTGGCATTGGTAAAGGAAAAGATCATGAGGAAACCTGTAATATAAGTCTGAAATCGCCAATCCGCAATTGAGCAAGCGTGGGGATTATTGCTCATGCCTTCTCCTATTGCCCTGCAGTGAGGCAGTAACAAGCTGGTATTATTATTATAATTGTTTACTTTTCGAAACCGATGATAAGGTACATAACATGGTCTTACGTTTAAGAAATGGTCACATCAGAGTTCCTAATACACATATCGATTTTAAAAATAACTTCTTTCAATTCCGATAAAACGACCTGTCTGTGTGTTACATTGAAACTTAATCTTCTATAAATTGTTTCGTTTGACGTTTGACATCCCTGTAGGTTATAAGGCGATGAGTTGATGACACAATTTTGGCACAAAATAATTTTTGTGTTACCGGGGACTGTACGGGCTTTCCTTATTGTTTATGGCTCAAAGTTGGTTGCTTGTCTCTGAACTCGTTCCATAGAGTAGATAGGGTAGAATTCAATTTATTTCCTGTTGCCAAAGAAAAATTGCTTGGTTTATGGCTCTTGTGTGTTGGATCACCTTGTAGCGGTTGACACAGAAACAATTTCGTTGAAATAATAACGGTTACTGAATGAAATGTAAAGTAACAAAATAATTATGTATTTTTCAATAACTAGATAACCTTTTATCTTTGGCTTAAAAATGGTTTTATTTATAGAAAATATGTCAAACAGCCCTATTTATTATTCAGTTAAAATATCCGACAATTGAAAAAAATGCTCTAAGAACATAAATGGATCAACCATTGATTGATCATTAAACTAATTTAGATTATACTCGTAGTAAAGTAGTCCAAATCCTAAAACACTGATCCTTTTCAAATTGTAAAAAAAGATTTAATAAACCGTTTTAGATGTACTTGACCCAAATCATTGGTACTTATGTCAGGCTTAAGTTTTGTAACAATTATCATCTGCCCGCTCTTGTTTCTCGTTATGCCCATGCTACATTGACGTAAATGCTGCAATGTGTTCCAGTGCGAGGACAAACAAAAAAGAACAAAGGAGTTACCTACTTGGAGTCGGCGTAACGCATTTTCTTCTTCCATTCCGTTCAAGTGTTGTTACAATATACAAAATAATAAATGGTCAATCGTACGTCGAACTATTCCTGGAATGGAGCAGCCAAATTGCCGATAAATTGTCTCATCCTTTTATTCCCTAAACGAGTAATCTCTTCGTAATAATAACAAAGAATAGAACCCATTGATAAAAAGGCTTTCCTCGGTGTTATGTAACAAAGGTTTCAATTAATCCCGTATTCCATAATCCCGCGCTCGGAATTTACCCGATATTGGCGGGATTTTTTGCTGGTATCTGATCCTATTCGGGAATTTTATGGGCTCCAAACTGGTATAGAAGAGTACATATTTTTTATTAAAACAAAAATATTAGAAGATTTTATCTTTTTGGAACCTTTTACACATCAATGTTTGCAAGTGATGTTGGGATAAACCGCAAATACATATATTAGCACAGGCCTTTTTCATATAGGACTAGAAACGACACATACGATGGTGATACAATTCGCTTTGTATTTTAATTACTCTTACTAACTTTAATCTTGTGTTTAACTATCCTTTGCTGTGTTACCAGGATGAAAAATATCCTTTGTCCACATCCAGGTGCAAATTCGTTCAACCCGTTTAGATGTGAGTTATTATCAAACATCCAAACATTTGAACAAACAGTCTTCGGGATTATTATAAGAATAGCAGAATAGTAGGAATATAGTTTCTAAAAAAATATAACCCTTTTGTAGAAAAGGCTGAAATTGAGAGATATTTCAACTGAAATATGTATATATTTCAGTTGAAATATCTCTCAATTTCAGCCTCTAATAATACCTAATTACTCCAAACTATGCCCACATTTCTATCCATCTATCAACACCATCCCCAAACTGCTATATCAATATTAAAATAACTATCCCTCACTCCGTAGTATAAAGCCGGGTGAATAGCCGACTATGGTGGTCATGAGCGATGTCTTTATAAGCTGTCACCGGCTGATATATTTTATAATCCCGTCATGTTTTATTTACGCCATACATCACTCGCTTTGAAAAATGCAAATTTATTGATATAAGGTTGCGTGAAAATAACCGTGTGAAATAATTATTTGAGGGGTGAAAAGTTAGCTCGAGAAAAACTGACTGCCTGATGATTAGAATAACGATGATTTCGCAAATTTTCATCAATTTTATCGGGAATAATGATGAACTTCCATAAAAGCTGGCCTCCTAAATAGGGAAGAAAATGAAAATGATTTCATAAAAATGATTACTTTATGCTCATTTTCACTACAGGAACTTTTAGGTTGTGCGTTGTTAACGATGAATGATATTTTGTTTATCAAGGACAGAAAAAATAGAAGAATGAAAATTTGAGCTTATAAAACAATTTAATAACATATTACTTTTTGTAAATGCGCTTACTTAAACTTAAATTAGCCATAATAATTAATTTCGTTACTTAAGATTCTTAGCCACTAGAGACACCGCCAACTTTAAAATCTCATAACAATAAATCTCATAAATAATTTTAGAAATTGGATACCCTAGCGCCCGGTAAATCGTTAGTTCTAACAAACTTACAGTATTTATAGTTTCTTCCTTGATAAACTTTAACGTACTTAATAACCTCCTTTTTTTGAAGTCTGTTAATAAAAATGGCCGCTTAAGAGTAATCAATTTACCACACACTTCTTTTTTAACCGACTTACCAAAAAGGAGGAGGTTCTATGTTCGACTTCGTGTATGTTTTTTTTTTATGTATATAAGATCTCCGACAATTGTGGACCGATTTTGAAAATTCTTTTTTTGTTTGAACGAGCATGTTTTGAAATTGGTCCCATTTTAATTTGGTGAAGATCTGATGAAGAACTTCGAAGATATACAACAGAACTCTTCAATAAATAACGGGAAATCTCTCGGGATTGCTGCAATCGCATGTCTGTTTATTGTTTATACCATTTCATAACATAACATCACGCCAGTATGCTCTTGAGAGGTACGCAAATCTCTCATTTCACCCTTTATGTTAAAGTTTCATGATATTCGGCTTATCTATTCTGGCGTTAAGGTAACTTACTAAACAACTTGCCTATTAGGTAGGTACAACTAAAAAGTGAAAAATAAAAAACTTTTTTACAAAAAAAATCTACCAACTTCCAAACAAGAAAACTACAGAGTGAAAAATAACTTTGTTTTTGGAAGTTGGTGTCCGTAACGCAAAAAATTGTACCTACGAAAGGCACCAACTTCCAAAAACAAAGTTATTTTTCACTTTGTAGTTTTCTTGTTTGGAAGTCGGTAGATTTTTTTTGTAATAACGTTTTTTATTTAAATAAGATACTCGTATTTTAAATGTGTTTTTCCACGATTAACTCGCATAATAAATTTACATATACGTCCTGTATTAACTATTTTTACTACTTTTAGCCAGAGCTTAAACAAGCATTCTTAGTAAACTATAAAAAAGATTTTTTATGGCTAGCTTCTGGCTCGATGCTCATATAAATTTAACCGTCTGTTGGGATCTTAAGATTGGGTTACGTTTTTAAAATATTCTTCCATAGTGCTCCACTAGAAAATATAAATAATTTAGTTACAGCTAATTTACTTATTTTAATTTTAGTTAATTAATTTTATCTAGATTAGCTTTTCTGGGCTATCTCACAGGAACCGGTATATTTTCAGCGTTGAAAAGTAGCATGACACGCGGCGATAATATTAATCTCTACCGTGAAAGAATTTTGGTAGCTGGATTAAAATTCCAAACATTAAACACAAATACAATTTAAACACCAACATATAATATTAGTTTAGATAAGTGAAGCCAGAATTCTAGTCTTTCAGGAAAATTTCAGTGTCCACTTGCCAATCAAACTTGTAGCAATTTGTTTCATGCATGCAAAATTACGGTTCCAGTTTCAGCTGGCATCTGATTGACTTTTAGTGTCCATATTATGCCGACAGCTGCATCTAAATAAACATGGTAGCTGAACATTGTTAAGTGAGGCTGTTATGTAGATCGTTTACAAATAGTTATGCTGAATTTAACAGCGAGTGTTATCACCACGCATAGTATTTCCCAAAGGAGTACAAAGTTTTAATTCTTTGCCAATCTTTCAAGGGATGAAAGTACTTCTGAATATGAACCATTTTTATCATGGGATCTAGTCTGAAATATAATAAAAAAAATCAGCAATTCAGTACATTTATGTTCGCGTAACTCGACAAATTAGAAGAACACTGACTTTTTTACGATTTGAGGATATAAGTCGAAATTAAAAGTTGCTCGTATGTATGAGTACTTTATTCTCAGTGAAAGCCTGCCAAGCAATTAAAAGTCACCCTGGTCTATCAATTTTTTTTTTCTTTGTTGTATGTGACTCCATTGGTGTCAGAGTTAATTAAGCCACCTCTGGCCTTTGACTTGGCTATCTCAGATTTACATTAATTATATAAGTCCAGGATTCCTCACAATGTTTTCCTTCACCGTTTCCTGTGATGTACAAGATAAACTTAGAAAGTACATATGACTTTAAAAAATTCACATTGGTACTTGCCCGGATTTGAGCTAATAGGCCACCCCGACACCATGGAGTCACCCTGGTGTCACGATGTTTTGTTTATACCTACCTAACATATCATATTTAAGTCTGATATGATGTTGAGTTTCTGAAAACCTGCAATCTGAGTTCTATGCCTCGGTCAAAGGTAATTAAATCTTTGCGGAAAATTGTTCGGCAGTTAAAATAGCATCCATGAGTAGGAAATAAGTAGGAATTCTTAAAAATAAACGTCTAGCGCACCCCAGACAGCCACCACTTTTCCGGCTGGCTAATATTTTTACCACGGTTGAACTATTTTCATAGTTCGTGTTCATAAGACAGGAGAAATGTAGATTATTAATCAAAATTTTCTTGTTTTAACAGACAGAAAACATAAAAGCTTCCCCGAGACGTGATATTTTCGTCACTTTTGTAACTTTTGTTGAGGCCATGCGGAACAATCTTACTAAATATTGTCTACGTGAAAGTCTGTTAATCGATCGAGCCTCAACGGCTGAACGGGTGGTACATAGATTCACCATCACCTAGCTAAAGAAATATTTCAAGCTGGTAAGTCATTAGTATTAAAATAATAAGTAATATCTTTTATACAATTTTCTTTTTTTTTTAATACAAGTTTTTTAACTTACCGTGCATTATTATCCAAACCAAACGTGTATGCAAAATTGCTTAATCGGTTGAGGATACCTGTTTTAAAAATCAGTTGCAAGATTTGACATCATTTGATTTGATCATTTGAAACATTTTAATTTTTCGTAATCTTCTCAGCAAACCCTTTCATTTGATACCAGTATCATGACAGTGCACAAACTATAACTAGTCCGCTATCTTGGACCATCCACCATATTGGATTAAGCATGACGTCACATAGCTAAACATGCATTGTCATCCAAACTAAACGTGTATGCAAAATTGCATCTTAATCGGTAGAGTATAACAGCTTTAAAATTCAGTTGCAAGATTTGACCTGAACACACTTACATACATACATTGCAATTTAAATAAAAGCTTGTAAACATTCAGCCCAGTTTCAACCAAATATAAATTTTACTACAAAACAGTTTTTATCCTGTCCTTCACTAACGGAAACCAAAGTTACCCAATACAAATATGGAAATGTATTTAGCTAAGTTCAACTTTTCATTGCGAAGTTTGCATATGAATTTGAATCGAGTCCTAAACATTCTTTGTTGAACGTAGCGTAAAGATATTTGAGTTTTTGAGCACCTACTCGCTTTATTCGATTTGATTTGAGTTTTACGAGTCTGGGAGTTTATGATTTTTATTTTGGCTTCAATAATAAAAGAAAGAAAGAAAGAATGAATTTTTTTTTTGTGGGTCGTTTGTGTTAGTGGACGGTCCGGTATAAAAATAATAATTAGAAATTTTGGTAACGGAGAGTTTGAAAAACGTGCCTTTAATTCTAGAATTGACCTACTCTATCATCTTTATAACTACGATTTATTATGATACTATTATCTTGGAGTTTACTTACATGCCCTCTAAAAGTACTTCTTATGTGATTTTTCAAAGGTTAAATAAACATCAGTGGCGTGTTCCTGCATCCAAGTATAAGATGGGCACTTTCTGTTTCCATTTATCTCTTCTTATCTTCGATCAAAAGTATACTAGATAAACAGTCCCTTACAAAACTTCTCTTTAAAACTGACGCCAATTGTGTTTAGGTAATGCCAGAATTCTAGTTGAAATAAATATGCATTAATGCAAATTCAACCCTCACTGCAATGTTTAAAGTTGCATTCACAAAACTATGTACAAAAAGCAAAAAAAAAAAAACGAGCCTGCTCGCTGCTCAACGTACATCAAAACAAATTAAATTTAGTTTAACACGCATGTTTTAAAGTCTAAATTACAAAGTTCCAGAATGGTCGATGTTTGTTACAATAATTGGCGCGTTGTCGACGCAAACGTTGGTCAAACAATCATAATATTTGGTAATTGATTCGTATTTACTATTTGAAGCGGTTTTTAATTTATGTAAAACACTTAATGATGTAAACTTACCGAAAAATTATAGATATTCTCTCCAAAATCAAGGTGTTGCGGTGGTTATTTGCACAATTTTTGAACGCACATTGCGGCATTTTTAACGTCTTAATGTTTGCTATGATTGGACAATACTAATTTGAACAACAACCGTATCTGTGGCCATATTTTTCGGCCAGTTTTGAAGCGCTCTGACCGGGCATCTAGTGTATCGAGAACTTATTATAAATTCTACCTTACCTACCCCACAAATACACATTTTTCTCGATATAGACCCCATCAAACAAAAATCTCTATTCAAAATGATTGGCAACTCAAATTAATAAACTCTGAGCCAAATAAAGGGTATCTTTACAAACCAGACAGTATTGTCTCAAGCATTAATAAGCTTTGCACAACTATTTTCAATTTAAAAACATTGTAAGCCACCTCCCTTGGGGGGTGAAGGGGGATGATAGCATCGATCGGGACACAATAGCTCTTCTGTGGGGATTTTAAGAGGACGATGAAACCCATTGGACCCACGTAGCTGGCAAGTGGTGAGATATTGTGGGCCAATTTGCGTTACAAGTGGTAAGAATGATAGCGAATTTGAATATAGAATGATGTGCCACAAACTTTATTGTTGAGAGGCTTTGATAGTGTGAATGGGGATTCCTTTGGATTGTGTGACAATTGTAGCGGCGGAGTTTTGAACAGTAAGACACGAAATTTATAGGCTATTTGCACGAGTTGTAAAATGTAAATGTTAATGTAACATTGATGTAGCAAATATTCCGTATTTTAAATTAATTGACTGAAAAGAGAATAATAAGTATTAGATATAACTTATACATTAAATATTATAAGGTGCTGCAGTATCAATCTGTATATATACAAAAGCGAAAGGTCTCTCACCTTCCACGAAATATCGAAAACCGCTTGACGTATGAAGATGGAATTTGGCACAGAGGTAGTTTATAGTTAGTAGACGTCCGCTAAGAACGC
Organism: Orthosia gracilis; assembly: GCA_947562075.1. Lineage (NCBI taxonomy): Eukaryota > Metazoa > Arthropoda > Insecta > Lepidoptera > Noctuidae > Orthosia > Orthosia gracilis. Next base: position 32,670,309 of record OX387264.1, read on the forward strand.
AAAATCTGATCAGGGCCGGATTTAAGGTGTTTAAGGGCTCTCGCAGGCGAAGCTTTGGTCGGTTTTTCTATAATTTTTTTCTTACTTACATACATACGCTTGAAATACATTACCCTCCCGCAGTCGGGTGATAATAATAATATTTCATGTTTCAAGAAAAACTTCTACATTGATCAACATCAATTGTCATCATCATTTCAGTCGAAAGAAGTCCACTGCTGGACAAAGGCCTCCCCCGAGCGTCGCCGATCATTTGATGATGAGATGGTGAGAAAATGGGTACCCATACACAATAAAAAGGAGCTATTTTTATTGTACCTAGTAGGTAGAACGAAGTACAAGGTAGTATAAATCAAGTCAGTTCTCAGAGTTGTAAAGAACTTAGAAGTCAGTACACCTGTACAGTCAAGTACACACAAGTTATGCGCTCAAAAATAAAAGAAATAAGATGTTTTCTACCAACGTCGACTTTACGAACAACAGGTTGGAAATGTAGGTACTAGACCTTTAGCAGAATTTTTCTCAAGTTTTCTTGAGTTAAACCTAGAATTTAATATTTTCAGGGTAAAAATATTTTCCGAAATGTTTTTGAAAATATTCGAAGTGCTTTCAAAAATATGGTCGGAATTATTTTGGACTGAAAACGAGATAACTAGTCTTTCTTTGCAATGAAATCTAAAGCTTTTTTCGCGAGCAATTGGTAGAAAATTTTCTCTTCTCAGAGATGTTGACAAATATTATTTTTACAAAACCTAGAATAAAATCAGATAAAGTCCGGTTAGATACTTGTGGGAAAAATTGTTTTTCTTCAATGAATAACATGAAAAAAAATTCAACGGAAAACAAACAAGATAAATTGGTATTTGCCCTTTATGTAATTGACGTAAACCGTACTTAGCAACAATATTTTATTTGTCGCATATCAAATCAGGCACAATTAAAAGATTTTTGATAACAGGCACTGTACGTTGTAAATTACGTTAACAACCTACATTAACCGTTATAAAAACTATTATAAAACTGGCAAGTAAATGGCATTTAAAGTCATTTTTATCATAAACACGAATAACTGCACTAAAGACCAAACTGCCACTAAAAGCCAGGCAAAGGAAATTATAAAGCAGAGCCTTATCAAACCCCATAATTATGCACGTAAGTGTAAAATATGGCCGCGATAGCATAAAGGAAACTGCAAAGACTTGTTTATGCGACATGACACAGCAATCGGATGCAGTGTGGTGCAAAATAAATAGACCAGCCGAGATATGCACTGCTGAATAAATCCAAGGTACAGAAACGCAGTGACTGCTAGCTAACTTGTATAAATAATTCATTCGAGGAAGGCATGCATCTTGCATGACGTGCTTTTGTTTATATATGCCTGGTTCCGATGTCTCGGCTTATTTACAAGATGGTGGCTGGCTTATCAATAATTGTGTGCGACAAACAGCTGGAGTATAATGGTTGTGATAAGATTTGAATAGTAGGTTGGTTCATGGTTGTAATGATTTAGTTGCTTTTGGAGGTGATTTAGTTCCGTTATTCGTACAAAAACTGCTTAGGGAGAATGAAACACATTCTTGTAGTCGTGAATAAAGATATGATAAAATGAGGTAAGTAAATAGTTCTGATGTCGCTGCTGCATAAAGATCTTGGAATTTTCATATTCAAAATGAATTTTTCCTGCGCTTTCGTTCCGTGTCGCACATTATTAAAATGCACAAAAACACAGGCAGCAACAATTCTGTGCTTAATTAAAATCGTGAACCAGGAAAAAGGGCAAAAAGGGTTTCCTGTCAAGTCTGAGCCAATTCCTTTTACCTGGACGTCGGAACTTTAATAAATTGGGGCTGAAACGTGAAGAATCGCAAGTAACCATGACGCAACACCCTCGGGGGTAATCACGACTTCGTTGTTAAAGACTTCATTGAATTATTTTTTTAAGTTTATAAAGGTGCTTGTTTTTTATTAAGGGTCGAAGAGCAAAAATGTGTAATCTTTTAGTTTCTTGGCCTGCGGGTTTTGAGAGTTCGAAATTTACTTTTAGATCATTTTGTGAAACATAATTCACTGTATGTATCTAATTACATACAGCACATATTATATTTATCTTATTGACGAATAATTAAAAATACATACCCACTAAGATATTATTTTTTGCGTTATAAAGTTATCGTTGGAGGCAATTTTCCAAGATTGTAAGTTGGATGACAATAATATTCAATAAAGGACAGAATACAAATAATTACGATTATGTTTAATTGTGATTATTTTATCACCATCAAAACTTCAACTCACTGCTTCAAAACGAGACCTCTGAACCCAAATCTATTTCAAAACGCCGCCTGTCCGTACCGAGGTCACCTGTCCGAGGCACTTGCAAGTCTAATGCCTATCAACGCTTGCTCCAACGCCTTCGCAAGATCTCCTGAAACAATACGACTACAGAACCCACAGAGCACGGAATTACCACACCGGCAGTGACTATGGTAGTTGCCAGATAGTTGCAATAGCGGACATTGACCCACCCACATTTACTGACATTCCTAATTAAAAAAAATTGTAATATAGACTAAAACTTTACTGAAACAAAACAAAACACATCTTTATTGATTCTTTATATTTTCTAGTAATGAAAAAATGTTGATAATTTATTGTTCGGGTTCCTTATTTTTAATTATAGGGAGGAAATCTTCGAAAGGAACCTGGACTTTTGGGGAAAATAGGGAATATGAGATTGTTCGGGTACCAACGAAGAGATATTAGCAAAATTGGAAATTTATCTGGCGCTTACCATAGAGGTGCCATGACCTATTATATCCGTGCCGTGCGCAAGAACGCTGAGTACAAGTTCCGGCTGTGAAAACCATAGTTGGGGTTTGCAAGAGCCTTGGTAGACTGTGATACTCACTGACGCGCTTGGGTTCTATGTCAAGATTTAGCAATGCCACCACTACCAGTGGATATCAAAGCGTCTCGGTACTCTGCAACACGACCAAAGGACCAAAGAACCGTATCTCAAGAAACGACCTCCGGTAAATTTTCCCGAAAAAATTCCCTCTTATCCGAAAGTCCCGTCTTTTGTTGACTCGGCTCTTATAAAAGGCTCAACAAATATGTATATATATGAGGATAGGTATGGGGGAAGTGATTCTGTATGCTTGCCTGGCAATTGGGTGGAGACGATGCATAATTTTATTGTGTGTATGTATTTTGAGGGTTTCTTGTTGAAGGGTGAAATGATTTTGGTGTGATGTGGTTGTCAGAGCTTGCAGTTAGCTAAAGAATGAATGTTTTGTTATTTATGTTTATAATTGAATTCAGTAACATCTGGGGCGTCTGGGCTCTTGCTCTATTGTGTACACATATGTCGAGCTGAAGAATCATATGCCAAACTCGAAAGTTGTGATTGGTTGGCAGTTGATTGGCAATTGAGGCCAATTTTGAGTTTGAGTCGAGTGTGAGCACCTAGAATACGGGCCTTAGTCATTTCATCCACTCGATTGAACTTTGACTCAGCCTCACGCTATCAAAACGACAGTTACCTATTGCTTGTTATTTATTGACATTAACGCCTTGACTCCAGTGGTTTTTCACTTATGAAGAGTGGAGGAAATTATTTCATCATTAACTATATAGAATCCTTTGTACATTTCAAATAACTCTATAGTCTTATGCTTATACCCACAAACAGCTATGCAAAGCGGAATCGAAAGCAATAGAAGGTCGAGCTGGGTTGTTCTTATTACTCTCGATCGAATTAGAAAGGGATACACCCTGCATAACAACCTTCACTATATGCAGGTACAAGTATATTATGTTAGATCAAATTATAACTTAATTTCATCGCTTTGTAGGAAGTCTTCAGGGTATGAAATTAGATGTACCTACCTATGTATTTAGTTTGATATAAATGTTATGTTTAGACACTCATCGTTAATTAGTTTCATGACGAAAATCCGAAATGGATGTTAGTTGTGAGCTGATTACGAAAATGCATAGTAAACAAGCAAAAAAGTTTAGTAAAAACTGTAACCCGACTACGGTATTTTTTAGCCTATGTTATCCGGGCCATAATAACGAATCGATAGACACATTATTCATTTAAATCAGATGAATTGTTTAGGCCCTACGAAGGAACATACGCAAACACACACATATACTGCTAAAATCATAACCCTTCGTTTTGACTTCGCCGTAGTCGGGAAAAAAGTAATATCACATGAGGACGATTGGCTAAAATGCTAAGCACATGCTGATTTGGTAACCCTTGCGACATGAGCACGCTCAGCGCAATTTTTATTGTATGATTTTCCTATTTGCTTTGTGATTGTTGTGTCTGTGTTAAATAAATGATTTTCTGTTTCTATTTAATTTCTATAAACCAGCAGGTCGAATAAACTTTCTGCTGAAAATCTCCCACCTGGACATGAGCCCTTGCCTAACCTGGAAGTCTATGTATAAACAGATCAGAAACCAGTCTGCCGGAAGCAAGGAAAACCTTGCTTAGGTTAACTCATATATTATATGCCTTCACTCTTACCATATCACCCAATATCGAGTACAACTGCCTGCTCCTTACTTGAACTGATGGACGCTACCTGCGCCACACTCGAAGCCGAATTCGGAGCCTTCTCGTAGACCGGTTAAGAAGATCATTTCATTATAGTTTTTGTTACCACCCAATACAATTTTAATCTATCCATGGCTTGAATAGACGCAAATGAGGTTCAACTTAAAAAGGTTCGATATCCATAGATACTTTTACAATAGCAGAGACTTTGCCTTTTCACCGTCTAGAATATCGGTCAAGTTAGTCAATTCTTTATTGTTTAGCATTGATGTTGCCTTCGCTCGATCGGAAATTTATTTTATGAAGTTGTATTCGTGTTGAAAGTTCGGTTATTTTAAGCGATCTATGCGCTGTATTCTTGGAAAGGCTGTTAATGTAACAGAAGTTTTAAAACTGTTTCTTTTGAATTGACTCTGGAATGATGTTATGTTAATGGTGTGTGTTGTTTTCTGTAATGGAATTCTCCATTCTCTCCATTTTGTTACTTATTTTTAATAAAAATGGGTTAGAAATGGACATTCAAGTAATCTATCAATAAATCATTGTCCTCATATTTGTTGTCCTCAAATAGAGGGAGTGCTATAAAAAACATCAAAAACGAGCAATAAACGCGAAAACATTATCACAAGGACGTACAATCAGCCGCGGCAAAGTGAGGTTAAGTGCGAATATTGCTTTCGTCGCCAGGAAACTTCGCGAAATATAAATAAATACTTCTCCAACTTACATCGGGGACAAGTGTCGTCGATTTCCTTGAAGACAAACACTACACGATAAATTGTGGCCACTTCAACTCGCAAATTCGTCCCAAGAAAAATATTTTCTGCGCGCCGCCATCTTGCCAGTTATTGGCCATAAAGTGCCCCGTGTCTATGGTCGTACGTCTGAGGTAAACGGGCAAAGGTCTTTCATGTTACGACCTATGTTATTTTTTATTACTTGTTGTTAACAGTGTTTTGTTTTTGGTTTACTACGAATGGATTTGACGTGGATAATGGTTGTGATGTTGTATTGAACGAGTGAAAGGTAATTTCTTATGCTAACTTTAGGGTAAATAATTGAATACCTATTTTTGTTTGATATTTCAAAAGGACGTCCGTAGGTTGCTGCGCAACCTCGACGTGAACAAGGCTAGCGGCCCTGACGGAATACCAGCAATAGTTCTCAGAACCTGTGCGCTTGAACTGTCTCCGATCTTGACACGCCTATTGCGCCTTTCATATGAGACTGGAAAAGTTCCGAATGCTTGGAAGAAAGCCAGCTTACAGCCTGTGCCTAAGAAGGGCAGTCGAGTTGACCCGGCTTACTACAGACCCATCTCTGTAACGTCCATACTATGTAAGAGCTATTTTTATTTTCTTCTCCCTTTTCTATTTTAAATAATTGTTAAGTAGTACCTGTATTTGTTTGTTTTAGTATTTATTGTGTAATTGAATTGTATTTATTTATAGCTTATATTTAGGCCTTTTTACTATCATAATTGCACCTACCACTATTTGTTTCTCCATCACCCTAAGGTTGACTGGTAGAAAATGCCTAAGGCATTAAGTCCACCTCTGTACGTTTATGTGCTTAAAGTATTAAATAAATAAATAAATAAGAGTATGGAGCGTGTACACTAAACGCCTGGCATACCTAGAAAGTAACGATATCCTTAGCGACCGCCAATCCGGCTTCCACCGAAATCGGTCTACTGGGGATCTTCTAGCGTATGCCATTCATATATGGAGTGAGGCCATCAAGAGACACGGGGAAGCGCGATGGAATTGCATGATTTAATTCCACCCAGCCCGTTCCATCATCGGACTACCAGACTTATGGCGATGCGTCATCGGTACATGGTGGATATCCCACCCATACGCACAAAACGTTTTGCGGACATTTTTATTATGCGTACAGCTAAGGAGTGGAATTCCCTGCCTTACTCTGTGTTTCCCGATAGCTACAATTTAGGGGTATTTAAGTCAAGAGTCAATAGGTTTTTCTAGGCAAGCGTGCTTCACCGTCGACCACATCATCGCTTACCATCAGGTGAGATAGTGGTCAAGCGCAAGCCTATAGAAGATTAAAAAAATAGAAAAGTAGCTTCCTTTTTTATTTTCTTTGCCCTTTATTTGCTTTTACTCAAAGTATGAGTGGCTAATATTGATTTTGCATCGATTTCCCTATCAAAAATATGTCATTACATTTTTACGTAAAGGAGGTCAGCATCACAGTTAAAATTGAATCTTATCATGCCAAAATACGAATCAATATCCAATAACAGTAACATAAACCCCATTCTCTTCTATTTAAGTATTGTTCAAAAACTCTGAAATCCGTCGCCATTGGTGCCTTGTTCGGGATTGTCCTAATTATTTTGTTGATCTTACTCGTATTTTATTTATGCTCGCTGTTTCTAATTCGTCGATAAGCCAGGGATCAGAGGGAGATTGACTTTCTTGTGTATTTAGTCGAGTTCTTTATTGCCATGGTAATGTTTTGGGGTTCAGTAAAAGGGGGATTTTCAAGGTTAAGCAACGGTGGCCGAGGTTGGTTCGTGTACGGATATACAGATTGATAGATAAAACATTCATTTAGTTCACACAAAAGACAGCACAACAAACAAAATCACAAACAAAATTATTTCAATTTACATGTAAGTATACATAAAACAATAGCCAACATATAAAAAAATGAAAACATGCGTAGGTACTTAAAGAAATAAAAGTGACACTAGTAACATACTTCAAATAGTCAAATAACGAATGTACACAGTGCGGTGTGCTTTTTAAGGTTGCACCAAATGTGAGTCCAGCTCAGCACATGTATTCATTTATATACCTGACGCTGATATTCTGCTGGATCCCTGCAGTATATGTTGGTGTTGTGACAGTGCGCGTGTATGGGTGACCATCGATTACAATATACTCAAGATTTACCCATGTCTCAAAAATCACGTTGAGACTTTGGTCCCGGCTGTCATGTAAGTCATTGACAGTTGTTACTGTTGTCAATTTGAAACCAGTCTCGTTAAAGGGTATCGTGCTATCACAGTTACTGGGTTTTAGAGGTCAGATAGGCCTTTGCTTCTTTTTAAATTTTCTGGTTTTTAATTACCCATAACGACTTTCGAAGATCTACACATGATAGCTGAGAATATGCTTATCATCCTTGCCGAAGCACGGAGGAATGCGCCTGTTGTTATCTTAGGTACTCCTTCCTAGAAACATAGAGCTCAGAGTACAATAACGTTTCTAATATGGTTTTTGATAAAACTACTTTAATCTGTTGTATGACTAGCTTCAGCCAGCGGCTTCGCCCGCTTGAATATCGAAAATTATCCCAAGGGAACATATTCCCGAGACAAAAATGCTATGGAATAGTATCCAGTCTATAGTCTATCTCTGTATCAAATTTCATGCAGATCCATACAGCCGTTTGAGCGTGAAGAAGGAACAAACACACTCACAAACTTTCGCTTTAATGATATTAGTGTGATATAAACCTTTTTTTCATTCACAATCTCTTTCTTAACTTCATCTCTACTCAACATAATAATCATCGTTTCAGTTGAATGCACCTCACATTTCTCAATGTACCGATGCATTTTTCAATCTTTTCATTCGTACTTTATTACCTTACCTTGAAATGGTGAAGAAAATTGCTGAGAAACTAACACGTCTTATATAAATTCTAAGCGTGTAATGCCAGGAGAATTGCGGTAGGTGGCGCCACCTCACACGTGAGGGTTGTTACCTCTATTATATTATTACTACTCACTTTATTAAAAGACATATTTTGTCTGTTTGTGAACTGAATAAGTAGGGATATTTTTGTGAAATATGGTTCTTAAAGTAAGGAAGATATTTAAGTTAACAGGTGGGGTGGTTTTGTGAGTAAATAATTCTGATATTATGTCTGTTTTTTTGTGAAACAGAAAAAAAGTTGTGTAATATCAAATTCTTCCATGACACAAAATGTACGATACTAGGAAAGCGTGTATTCCCTGGTATAGAGCTTCCCCTTAATTTGATCAAAACGGTTACATACTTTAGTCAAGCAGCCATGCCAAACATACAACGAAACATATATTTAAAAATGCATCATTAGCTTAACGATTAAGTCAAAAATCAAACCTAAAACTCATCGTGACGAATCTTTCACTCTCAATTTACAACACACCCTTATTTCACCTTACGTACAAATAAACGTATTTTATCCCAGGAGTTTTGAAACCCTTTTCATTATAAGGTCCGAAAGTCATTAATCATGTACTTATTTAAGACTTAATTGTAAAATTTGTCGGACCTGCGCCGTGTTTGACGCGAGGCTCTCGGTCCCAGCCTCTTAAGGATATTGCGAAATAATTAATGTCACAAAATGATGTATGAGTCTCTCATAAATGGCTTTAGAAAATGAATTTTTGAAGGATCAAATGCTTGAGTATTTTAGTTTGTCATGATCTGTGTTGATATATATGTGTTTTGTAGCGAGTTTTAAATAAGTTTGTGAGTGTGTGAGGGAGCGTTTTCCGTTTTCTTTTGATTAATTGATTTTGGTATAATTATAACAGAATCTGAATGGTATACCTATATTGGGTACATTAATACTTTGTTATTTAGAGTATCTTTATGCGCTGTGATATTCGCTGCGAGGTTCTATGAGAGATTGTCTTTGCCAAATATAGCGTTTTCCTGCTAGCTATTTTGAAACAAAAAATCAACGGAAATATAATATCAACAATTTGCTATTTAACAACCATGAAATTCGAGTAAAAACGAACATGCAAAGAGGCAAATAAAGAAAACTGTTTACGCAAACGTAAGCGAAAACGAGATAGATTCGAAATTGAATTGAAATGTTGGATACTTATGCCAATAACGAATGATATTGAATCTCTTGGCACATTACTGAAGTATGTTCTGAATGGGTAACTTTCTGTAGAACTTTATTTCCATCGATATTAATTTTATTGACGATCTCTTCTGATGAGATTCCAAGTGGTTTATTCAGTGATAATAATTATTGAGAGCATAATAAAAATATGAATTGCGTTTTCTCTTGAACGTTCTTTTTCTTTTTATTCTAGAACTAGCTTCTGCCAGCTGCTTCGCCCGCGTGATTGTCGAAAATTATCCGAAAGGAACATATTCCCGAGATGAAAAGTATCCTATGTTCTATACCAGACCATACTCTATATCTGCACAAAATTTCATCCAGATCCGTCCAGTCGTTTGAGCATAAAGAAGTAAAAAAACATACAAAAACACACACACATATTTTCGCCTTTATAATATTAGTGTGATGTTCTCAAGATTTAATTTGTAGCTTTATTGTTGCCAGTGTTTTATTAGATGAAGAAACGTGAATGTTGTCATTTTCATTCCTGGAAATATAATGCATTTTTTATTATGTTCTTTTCATAGTATTGCATTGCAGTTAAAACAAGTCTAATTTGATGGCAATTAGTAGTATGCTTGCTTTATTCCACGGCTTAGCTCAGTAGCTTATCCCGAAGAAAAAAATCAACTCATCTGTGCGCGCGGCGTCATGTGTACGTGTGCTGTGCGTGGGCTTGTCATTATGCATTATGCATTTCTGTGGCAGTGACGAGGCAGCCGTCATCCGAGTATGTTTACTCGGATGACGTCTTCCAACCTCCCACACTTTCTTACCCATACATAGCGCCGCGCGCAAAATTGAGTTCAACTATCTATAAGAGTTAATGAGATCTAATTGGATCAAGTACATCCTACAAACCAAAAAAATATAATTTCCAAATACGAGTTCAGATTTACTTCAGTGATATTCTTTTGAAATTAGGTCCAGTCATTTCTTATCTATCAGCAATTAATATCAAACAAAACATAACATGACCCAAAGATTAACTTACCCGCAGCCCCGTCCATTTCTGTGTCATAATTTTCTCTAGAGTTCTGTAATATTTCTCGCCTCTCTATTCTATGAATAATGGTGGCGATCCACCCATCCCTTACGATTATAATCTATGTCATAGATATTTATCGTCGAGACAGATTGCACCACATTAATCTTGGTTAGCGATGAATGAGAGCGGGTATAAAAGAACGGTCACAAAAGAGCGCTATTGACCCATTAAACTATGTTTTTATACTGTGTAATTTTATGTTTTTTGTCGTAATAGGCGATAAGATTCAGTATTTTTCCTTTAGTACTAAGGCTTGTTATGGACCAATAGTAGTAAACAGGCAGACATTTTACTTTGAGTAATTTAATACATAACTGTTGTGAAAATGGTGAAGAAACCGGCATATCCTTATACCAAACATTTGAAAGGTAACATTCGATTAACTGCATTGGGCCCGCGTGGTGGATTGTGGCCTGTCACACAACGGAGGCCTGCGTCTGCATCTCAGCAGTGGAAATTTTACAGACTGGTTATGTAGGCAGAGAATTGTCAGTAATATAACAAAAACAGCACTAGCTATCGTGTTGTAGTGTTTGCCCCATTAGCACAAAATGTGACTTTATCTATGCAAAAACGTTAATATAATTCCCACCACACCACAACACAAAGAACGCACCGATATCTATTTTTATCGTTTTATTAAAAACCCGTGTTTAGCGGGCCGTGCAAAAATGAGGCATGTTCTAACATGTACTAACGTGTTCCAGCAAACACGCTGACGTGAGCGAGTCTGTCACGTCGCGTTTGTCACTTGTCACGGTGCGGGGAACATGTCGATAGAATGGTTTGAGACTCAAAAGATTAATTGGAGCGTGGGTTATTTTTTTGTGGTTTTTTAGTGTTTGATTTCGGACAGCAAAATGGGTAAATACTTTAGCGAAAGAACACTTGTACACGTTTGGGTTATTTATAGATATTGAAAAAAAAAACTTTTGGTTAGGTTAATAATTTTAGGCAGTTAAATAGTTTAGGTAAAATAACGAACAAAGAAAAACAAAAAAGGGATAAATATGAAACGGACATCGTTAATTCTCTCAAGTGTGAGTTTTCTTTCAAATCTAATTAATTTCAATGTAGAAAGAAAATAAAATGACTTTTTCTCGTCTATTTATTTTACTCTTATTTTTTGTCTGCTGGACGTGACTTCGCTTCTGTGCTCATTAAAATAATACAAACCCTTATCTTTGAGCATCTCTGAGAAAAATAAACAGTGTTCATAGTGAGTCGTTGTATAAATATAATCTAGGTATGTATCTTAAAAGCACGTTTATCTACGAAGCGATCATACTTATTTAAGAGCGATTATAAACTATATTATTTGATATTTAAGTTAAAAATCATAGACTGCATCAACTACTAAAGAATACCATTACCAATTATTATGTTAAATTAGTCTAAGGAATGATATGATATATGGAGCGACTGCCTACCCGACTTTCATAATCCAGTTACTGGATAACGCTAACGCTATACTTTTTAGCCGACTGTGAGATGGTCATGTTTTTCGAGCGTATGTATGTAAGTAAGTAAGTAAGTAAGTATGTATGTCCATTTCTATAGCACGCTCTACAGCTTGACGGATTATAACATATGAGGTGTCGTTGGTTTCGTCTCAATTGTGGGAGTGACATAGGCTACATGATTTTAAAAAATAGTTCCCTCCCTATAAAAGAAATTTATTTTTCTTTTTCCTAACTATATGGATATCAAATGAAAGCTACTAAATAGACCATTCCAAAAATATATATATCGTAAAACTTTATGTTACTATTTTGGCACAAATTCAAGACAAGCGTAATTTTGACAGCAAAATAAATAATCTTTGACCACGTAACTTATTTGGAGAACTCGTTCATTACTAAAACTAAAAAGTCTGAAATAAAACAAATCCTTACAAAAACAAAAACCCGCTGCTTAAAATATATTACAAAAAAAAATAATTGAAAAGTCGACCAAAACTTCGTTTGTCACTGCTGGCAGCACCTCATTATATTTAATGAATAAATTATATCTAGCACTTGTTTTTCTCTTTTCAGTTAATGAATTTTAGCAGTCGGGTTTTTATTTTTATAATAATTTGTTTTATTGGTAAGAATTGTTATCAGACTTTTGGGTTTCTTAATTCCCGTAACGACTGTCAAAGGAAGTCTATGATCGTCATCCACGTCCAACTACTTAGCATGATTTCCATGAATAGATAGCATGATAGTCTCCCTATTGCTCACCATAACAAATACAATTAGGCAGTTTGTTCACGGAGCGATACACGACACGACAAAATGCGATATTGATTCAGAGCTCCATATATTTGTATGGACCGTTTGTTCATTGCTCTATACGCGACACGATTTACAAACGGATTTTCGGCTATGTCGTCGATACCGTTATGTCTTCGCGACTTTTTTGCAGTGATTATTTAAAGGCTGTACAAAGCAAGTATGAGCTTGTTGACGACATGAAACACCGCACCGCACAGATCACGCATTGTGACCACGCGCTTCTAGATTATTACTAGTGCACAGAAGTGTCGTTGCAGAATCGTATCTAGTGAACAAACGAACGGACGACAGATCGACTGCAGAGTGTCGTTTATTAAAAATCGTGACCGCAAATCGTGTCGTGTAGGCTTCGTGAACAATCGGCCTTAAGATTACAGAAGGTTATTTGTATGGTTACTGGTCCATTACCAAAAGACTAATTCTCGGCCAAAAATGGTCCAATCCCATTCTGTCCGTTTTGAAGTTTTCCAATTTTACTATTGGAATGTTATCGGTTTATAATTAAGAGAATTGACCGGCCTCGGCAACTTTGAAGATTAACCTATGTGGCAGTTATTTTTTAGCTAATTACTAAAGAGTACCATCTAAAAATAATAGGCAATATTGTGACCCAAGTTTTACCACCACTATTATCCCGAGCACAAATAATTTGCATCTTAATACTTATTTTACATAAATCATTAGTTTCTTCGTAAAATATGTATTTTGCTTTGTATAAACTAGAAGTATTTTGTTTTAACTTTACTTTGTCAACGTTTATGTATTGCAATAAAAAAAGTTTTGTGCCATCCATAAGAGAAGGTCACTTTGGGTATTATACAGAAACTAAAAGAGTTTTAAAGCATAAGTTTAATAAGGAGACGATATTATTTTCTTATTTTCTCTATAAATCACAACAACGAAGCAAAAAAATTGGAAATTATTTGCTAAACTGGACTGTTACCCTGATTCAATTTAATTTTCTTACAAATAAAGAAAATCTAAAGACGTTTAATAATATGAAGACGAGAAGGTTTTTTATTATTATTTTCTTGTCAACATTAGATTTGATTATGGTGTACGCTCACTAACATTGTTACCTACGCCGTAGCTTCGTAGCATCGTAGCAGCGACGTAGCGTAATGCTACGATTGTGCGATAATTGACTTTTATCTGTAGACGTTTGTTTTTTGAGTCATTTTGCAAAACTAGGGTATTATGGTGGAATTTGAAATAATAATGATACATAAAATAGTATCTTTGTTCAGAAAATATAAAACGAATTTACCGAAGGAAAGCTATATTTTGCCGATTTATATTTATTTGATTACAGTTAGAAGGCAGAAATAAATATTGTATCTTGAAACACCACTCTTTTCAATAAATTGCACCTTAATTTACTTTCCAAAAAGCATTTACTCTGCAAAATTCAATACTGGCACTAAAATTGCTACGCAGTCGCGTCTACGTACTACGGCGTAGCAAACTGGTACGGCGTAGCATAATACTACGGCCTACGCGCTATGTGGGCAGGTAAAATCGCTACTATTCTACAGAGCACAGAGTCGCCCTGGCGGCCATTAATAAACCATTAAAATTCATTTCATAACAGGCAAATAAGCTCTGAGACACAATAAAAAAAAATACATAAAAAATAGGCAATTATACAATGAAGTGTTAGCAAGAATATTGACAACCAAATCAGATTACAAATAAATAATTAGCTTCACATGTGTTTCCCATGACTAAGTAATGAGAGGTGGAGGTAAGATAGTCAGTTCATCATCAGCCTCTTAATCAAATCAAATAACATCAGGTCTCCTCTCTGTGAGAGGGGATGGGCCATAATCCCCCACGCGGGCCCAGTGCGGGTTCATGGATGTCATATGTCTTGGAATTTTTGCTTCTAGGACATGCTGGTTTCCTCACGATATTCCTTCACCGTTTTGAGAGCAGTGGTGATGAAATAATTTACACAAAGTAAAGCGCCTGCCTGGGTTGGAACTCACGATTTACAACTTGTAAAACACCGGCCGCAACCACTGGCCCACCACTGCTCCTAGATAGTCAGTTGCTTTAGGTAAAATACTGATATGCAGCTGCATTCAGTTAGACTGAAAGTCGCCACAATATAGTCAAGAAAAGCTAGGCAAATTTATTGACATCTTTATAAAATTACTATGTAGCTTCTAGTCACAGCCAGTTCGATGATTCCGTGCTCTATGCCAGGTATAATCACTACATTTTTCAAGCACGGTCAGGGTTGTCACCGTTATCTTTTAATGTTGATTAGTTTTTGTGAATGTAACTCCAAACTGACAGCCCTACATGTTCCACTCTTTGCTGATTGCGTTCGTCGTAAGCGATTTCTGTGTTCTGTGGGATTTAGAGGTATTGTTCTCTTTCGAATTGTTTGAAGGTTTTTCCGCTTTGAGGATTTATAATTGTGTTTGTTAGTTTTGGTTTGCATGTTTTCGGCGCGTGGTTTGAATGTAACGTGGGTTTGCGTCAAAGGTTTGCATTTTTTGTGTTTGTTCTCTTTTTGAAATTCGTAGAGGATTTTGAATTCTTCATTTGTTTTTACGTGTCCATGCATTTATGTTTTCATTCTTCTTTAGTAATATATAACGCCTGTAATCACCGAATGGTTAGGCGATGGCCCTGTTTGTGAAACACCCACGTTTAGCTTGTTATTGAGTTCGATGTAATAGGAGGCAAACTTATTGTTATCAATCTAAAGTTCAGATTTATACTAAAATATTCTAGATGAAAAATCCCTGTAAAACTTTACCTTATTCATGCTTAGCAGTAGTATTTGCGAACACTAGACCGAAGAGGCAGTCTCAGAAAGCATTATTTAACTCTTGATAAAAAAATATCTCAGGGAATTTGAGTAGCTTAATTTCGAAACATTCAAATAAAGCCACTTTGTCTCTGATCCAACAAATCTTAATAAAACAACAGAGTTTCATTAAGCACAGCCGTGCATCAGCTCCATAGTAAAAATAATTAATTAAACCATCCCCTTCTCTCCCCACTTCACCGACGGGGGATGTTAGCTACACAGATGTTCTGTTTAATCTAAATGAATTCTTGACGTTCAATCATTGTTCAGAGCTCGTAGTTGCTACGGCGTAGCTGGATCAGCTATGGCGTAGCTGTAAGTGCTACGGCGTACTATTTTGTAGTAAAACGTAGTTTGAGGCGTAGATATGCGAAATTGTGTGTTTTGATTGCAGTTATTTGTGACATTAATGCTTAATAGGATTAACAGAATTGCAGTCAACGGTAGTTTATAAATTGAAACCACTTTTCCCAGTGGGGTGAAGACAGTCTGGTCTCTTTTAACGCCACCAAAATATAGGCGTGCCTTTTTACGGAAAAAAGGAGTCTTTTCGACCAAACTCCTACTTCTAGGGGTACATCTGTTCCTGTAACTAATCGGCGCGAGTTGTTGGATGCTGGTGGATGGCTCATCGCCGCAAGGTTGCCTGCTTGTCAGTTTTCTACAGACCGTACTTCAGTGAGTGTGCTCAAGAACTCCATGACCTCATCCTACCGGCTCCAATCTAACATCGTTCATCTAGACGCACTGTAAATTACCATTCTTATCTAGTTGGCATCCCATGAATTCACTCCAAGCGCTTCCGCACAGCAAAAGAGTGAAACTCACTACCTGCATCTGTGTTTCCGAAGGCAATATACCCGACTCTCTTCAAAGTTACTGTGAACGGGTTCCTTCTGAATAAGCTCACTCCATCGTCGAATTTATCTCTGTCACCTCTGACCTAGACTAGATTCAAGAGCAAACCCATCGCATATAAAAAAAAAAAACTTTTAGCATTCATTTATCTTTTACTAGCTTTTTAGTCGTGGCTTCGCTCCCGTGGCCCACCCCACAGTACCTGTTGATTTTTCGAGATAAAAAGTACCCTCTGTCACTAAAGAATAATGCAGTTTTCTATAGGTGAAAGATTTTTGAGTTTATCGGTTACAAACTATTTTACACATCATCAAATCTTTCCTCTTTATAATATCAGTGTAGATTGAGACGGTGTCCATGGCCTATGCCAAAGGACTCGTGCCTTATTCTGGAACAAAAGTAGCATGTAACATCCAATAATAGTGTAGTTTTCTGCAACAAAAGTAGCCTGTAACATTCAATAATAGTGTAGTTTTCTGGAACATAAGTAGCCTGTAACATCAAATAATAGTTTTGTTTTCTGGAACAAAAGTGGCCTGTAACATTCAATAGTAGTGCAGTTTTCTGCAACAAAAATTTAGCCTGTATCATTCAATAGTAGTTTTTTCTCACTAAAATACTCAACTCGAGATAATCATCAAATAAATTAACAATTTTACCTTCTAATAACATGCACGTCCAGCCAAATAAGTCAAACACTATCTAAAATTAATTCATTTAGTTCCATAAGCAAAGCCAATCCTAACATCGAGTAAAACACATATTAAACGTTGATTGGTGCGCTGCCAAACTTTCCTGGATAATCCGGACGAGTTTGTTGAACAAACGATATGAACACTGCTAACGACATTAAAACCTTAACTGAACAGGAATACCGGTATCTCATTTTATTTGTACTATTAAGCTTAGTTTCCCCTAAACGCCATTAGGTTGAGATCGGTATACATTGCGGGTTTTGTTCTAGTACAATTACAACAACTACAAATACTACAACCACTACTATTAACATATCTTCTAGCAACGTTCACTCGCGATCCAACGCTGTATAAATGTAGTTGACACTTAAAGTACTGACACAGAACCTGTATTGTACACCGATCTTTACTATCTAATCGAATTTGGGAGAAACTAAGCTTAGGTTCACTGCCGAGCAGAGCGAGACCGGTGGCACTGACGCCGCGACAGTGGAAATTTACGGAAAGAAGGTCTTAAGCGACGTGTGATACGCGTTGCTTACACATTTTAGTCAAGAAGGATCGCAGCGGCAGCGGCAGTGGCACTGTGGTATGTCTCGAACGCGTAAAATACGCGTATTACATGTCATTTCAGATTTCCGCGAATTTCTAGAGTTGCCGGTGCCGCTCTGCTAGTAAGTAAACCTTAAGCTTAGTCTCTCCCAAACTATAGATAGTAAAGGCCAGTATACATCGCAGGTTTTGTGGTGGAACTTTAAGCGTCAACTGTATTCATACAGCGTTGGATAACAAATATACGCTAGATGACAATTTAATTGTAGGATGGTAGTATAGGTTGTATGGAGGATTATTGCGAGTCATATTCAGTGTAGTTTGGGTCGTTTCCTTGAGCAAGGCTTTGTTGTTATGTGCCATGATCCTTTGTATTGTGAGAGTGGTAGTAGTTTCGGAAATCACCTGTGAATTTTGAACGGTTTTGTATAGTTCAGTTTAGTTAGAGATTAGGACGTTTATTTTGCAATTTTGGGCTCATTTCCATGTTGAATTTTTTTTTACGCTTTAATCCAGTAGGTTATTTGTATATTTGATGATTCATGTCCAGTAGCAAAAGGACTAAAATATGAGTTTTTTCTGTGTGGGTCGTTGTTTTAAAACTGGTACGAAAATATGATGGCAATCAAGTAGCTGTTTCCTTAAGTATCAGTGAACGCCATTGTATTATATATAAAAATACTTTTAATGTACGACTTTTGTACGATTCGCCGAGTGGAATTTTAGTATCAGGTTGTTTTCTTGTAATTTTGATCATAAATCCTTGTTACTTTGGACGCTGATTTT
The DNA here is from genome assembly GCA_947562075.1 of Orthosia gracilis. NCBI lineage: Eukaryota > Metazoa > Arthropoda > Insecta > Lepidoptera > Noctuidae > Orthosia > Orthosia gracilis. The sequence goes on from OX387264.1 coordinate 32,688,805, forward strand.
TTATGGTGGGTAGATACATAACAGCTAAACCTCTTATATTATGATAAGAGAGGAGTTTTAATTGAATATGTAGATACGGCAAGTTTGAGTAATTCGTTGTCTACATCATTTGTTATGGTTTCAATAACGACAAAAAACGCTGTTGTTTTATTTTACACGCGTGTATCTACTCCATAAATAAACATTTAAGTCAGTGAACGCACAATTTAGGACGAAGATATAATACTAAAAATTGTAAATCCTAAAAACTGCATAATTAATCATAGAGCTTCTACATTTTTGCGAAAGTTTTGTTCTAAAATTCAACCTCGTAATTAGCCGTAATAAATTTCTTCTCAAGTTATTGGTAAATCTCTGGCACTTAGTCGTTTTCATTCTTCCTAATGAACGAATCTCTGGCTCCATCGGTAATTAGATTAATTACTTTATTTTATACATTAATGTTAAAGAAGATATTCTTTATCTCGGTTCAGTGGACCGAGTTGCTATGTAGGTCATTCTTTTCAAGCTAAGTTATATTAATATTTTAAAATTTAAAGACTGAAGTTTCTCTTAGTCTTACTAGTTAGGTAGTTGAAAAATTAAGACATACTCTCGATTTATAGATTAAGAATTTGGAATTGAGTATTTGTCAAACTTAACTTTTGTCTGAAACCTGAACAGATTGGCTTTATTTTAGGGTTTGACACTTTTTTAATCTTAACTCTGAATCCTCAATTTAGTAACCGGCCCATAATACAGATTGTTCAATTAAGAAAATTAAATATTTGTCAAACTCTAGTCTGAAAAGTTGGCATTAAAGTATGGTGTGTCAAGTTCCTAACTCCTAATTCTCAATTCATAAACTGGCTATTTGATCTTAAAGTTTGCTTTTAAAACAACAGAAATCACGTTGTGCCACTTTCTTGCGTGATCATAATAAGACTATTCTTTTGGTTAGTTTCCAGAACGTTGTCAATTGAGAGTGTCTAAAGTTTATAATGAACTTAAGTATTAATAGATTAATTAATCACACAGTTTTGGCCGCATTTTCAACAGACATTTGACATTTCGCATTTCATCTTTAACAGACAAAATATCTCTAAATTGTTTTATTTTCCACACTGATTTCACCTACAAATACAACACCCATTTCTGAAACAAAACCAACGAGTACATAAAGCCTCCTTCAAAATCCGACAGACAAGACGTAGAGACATCCAATCGATGCAGTCTGACAGGCCTGCCCTTCGCTTTACTGAGCTTGTATCAAGACCGTTCGCCGGGCAGTAACTAGGGCAAAAATTGAGGTGGCTTGCCCGAGCGGTTGCCATGACAACGCCCCCTCGGCTGTTGCTTCTGCCGACAGATTTTGCTCTCTTAGTTGAGAATAGATAGTATTGTAGGGAATTTGGTTCGATGTCTGGGGGTAGGGTTTGTTTAGTGTTTTAATTTTATCTATGAATTAAGTGGCATTAATGGCAGTTTTATTTTAGAACACATGTTATTTATTTTAATATCATGCAACAAATTATAATGGCGGACTTAATTCCTTCGTCTTTCTTTACTCAAATCAATGTATATATGTATGTATAATCTATGTATGGGTCTAAGTATTTATGATTTATAAAGAGTTTAGACTGATTTTTAGCATTACTTATTATATTTCAAAATCTTTGGTTTTACTGATTCTGATTACGTAGATTCTATCACTGACAAAATAGATACACTAGCGCTTAATATCAGAGGTTATTCCTAGCCTGGAAAAATATTAGTTTATAAGATGGAAAGGCCACGGTTGCGAAGATGCGGCTTAAAGCTACTAATAATCTAGATACAGACTGGACAAACTTCTTCATTAGGTTTCTACTAAGTATTTCATGAATCCCAAATCCAAATCAACAGCATTCATATTTTTACCCAAAGCTCCAAAATACACGACAGATCAACAACAATAATTTAACTAAACAATTCACATCGTATCACCCGGTGACCAAAAACCCACATTGTTAATTGATGTCGTCATGCCAATATTTATTGGCTACCCAATTTACGACTTAATTATATCGGCCATCGATCCAAGGGGCCTAAGTTAACAAGTAACCACACCAGAAGGTAATATGTTCGGAACATACACAAAGAGGAAGTTAAGAAGTTTGCATTTTGGATACCTTTAGTATCCATCAATATTATCAGACGTAACCGTAAAATAAAACTTAAATATATATTTTTAACATTATGTTTCATTATATTGGAGTTCATTAAATCATGATGATTTTAAGGGTTCCGTAGTCAACAAGGAACCCTTATAGTTTCGCCATGTCCGTCTGTCCGCCCGTCCGTTCGTCCTTCCGCAGTTTAACTCAGAGTCTCTTGTGGCTCAGAGAGAGAAAGAGATACGGAAATACAAACTATCCTATGTCCTTTCAGGGTCTCAAAAATCTCCATGCCAAATTTCATTGAAATCGGTTCAGTAAATCTAGAGATTACCCAATACAACCTCACAAACTCACAAATTTTACTTCTTTATAATATTATAAGTATAGACTAGCTTCTGCCAGCGGCTTCGCCCACGTATAAGTCCGAAATTTTCCCAAGGGACTGTACTATCGAGTAAAAAGTATCCTATGTCCTTCTCCAAGGGCCAATCTATCTCTATTCGAAAATTAATCGAATTAGGTTTCGCGGTTTAGACGTGAAAACGAAACAAACGAACAAACAGAGTTACTTTTGCAATTAAAATAATAATATAGATTGAGATCATACAAAATATGTTAAAATGTGTTGTGTGTGTTCTGTTTATATGTTGTTATTCAATTTTTCTTCAATAATTATATCATTTTTTTATGCACCTGCCATGTTCATGCCCTTGATTGACTGGTAGAGAATTCCTCAGGCATTAAGTCTGCCTAAGTACCTGTATGTTGCATGAAGTTTTAAATAAATAAATAAAATAGAGCAGTGTGGAAAAAAAAAATTCTACGCTCCAAATAAATTGCTATCAGGGTAGGAAGAGCATGGTGATGTCACTTAAAAACATGTTATTTTGAACAGCATACAACGTAAAACAGTGCAGCAAATTGCAAAGAAAATTTAAATTTTGTGGGTTGAAAGAATCGCCTTAAGTCTATTTGCTTGGCATCGATTTGTGAGGGAAAGCAAAGCGAAGCGTAGATATGCGCATTTTTTAACATTGAGTGGCGCTGAGAAGAATTTATGCAACAGAATCTATTTGGAAATTCGCTCGCTGGGATTCTTATCTGGCTTGGCATTCCTCGATAGCTCGAAATAGAAAAAGGATGGTTATGCTCGGAATTATTGTATAAAAGCGTTAAAAGCGTTTCCAATGTATGTATTACAAATTAAATATAATTAAATCTTGTTAAGTAAGGCTCAATTACTTGCACATAACACATTGTAACTTTTCAAATTTGTCTAAACAGTAATTTATAAATTAATACAGTTAAATTATAAAATACTTCTTATCTGTAAATGCAGTCAGTTTTAAAAACATTTTTTTAGGTCAAGTTATTGTAATATATAGTGCAGACTGTCAGAACATAATTATACGTATTTCTAGCACTACAAAAATTGTGTAAAATTAAAAAATATTAACAAATAATCTCACACGTACTACAGTTATTTTTACTAAAGCCTACATTAAAAACGGGCCATTAAAAATAACACCGCCCAGGCCGCATCACAGGGCCGTGCCGCACCGAGCGGTTCGGCCTAGCGGTGCGTGTGACTTCTACCGGCCCGGCTGTGGCCCGTAGTTGTAGGCCATTCATGGGCTGAACTCCCCCTCCTCCACCCTCTTAACTAAGACTGATAGTATAGCCAGCTGTAATGGGTTATATGGGACAGTTAAAATAATATCTTAGTTGAAAGTATTGATTAAATCTGTGAAAAATATTTTAATTTTGCACGATTATTAGTTGAAAATAAAGAGTTGATACAAAGGTGATTGATTTTCTCCTATTAGGCACACTATTCATTTTTACAAGCATTTTATTATTATGTGTCAACGTAAGATTCTCCTTACTGTAAATAAACCTCTCCCACTTGAACCTCCATTCTTAAAACAAAATCAAAGTAACGGCAAACCATTGTACATTTGTCTCTTGCCCGTTTATATTCCCCTGAGCTTAGCACAACGAAAATCAGGCTCCCGGGATGTCCGGCGAACATTCAAACGTCTGGTGACACGTTTCCCTTTTCCCGCCCTCCCCTCTTGGGGCGTCGGGGGGACCCCTCTCAGTCCCCTCTGTTTCAAGCCGACGCCTACGGAGTCCTACAGTGTGTTGTAATTATCTAGATAGTCGCTCAATATGTTGTATGTAGTAATATCGACTGTGTATCGAAGTGTCACAGAGTATTGATATATCGCGTAAGGTATCGGTGTATTCTGATTAATTGATGATTATTTGGGAATCCAATAGATAATGCACTATAGAAAGTTTTCTGAAATGATTTTGACTATCTTGTTTGAGTGGATATTTTTTACTCAAAATTTAAATCATTGCAAATATGTTCCTTTTTCCATTGCATAAGGTAGGTGGAATTGATTGAATTTCAACATATAAGCATTTAAAGAAATCATACATTAAATGTTATTTTTATCTTATTATTATCATTCAATTTACAAAAGATATGATATTGCAAAATCTAAGAGATTAGAATGGTACAAAAATCATTCCATAGCAAAACGCGTTCTAAAAATAAATATTTCAGATTTCGCAGCTCGTAACGATGTATCTATTGAACTGAACTATTAACTACTGAGCTCTGAAGACACTGTTGTTTTTATTCGTTACAATTTCTCAAGAACACAACGGTATTTTTCTAAAAAAGAAACCCCACTTATCTAATCGTATTTCCTACCTACGAACAAATACTCCACAGCATCCAATACCAGCGCTACACGAAACACGTGATACAATACCAACTAATCTAAAAACTATTTACCGTGTGTAAAACTACACGAAAGGTAAGTATTCTCAGCATAGACAAGGTGGCTACCAGTCCACTTCGTGCGGAGCGGAGGAATAACGTGCGGAGCCAACCAATCGAATTGCATAAAAACTCTGCTCCACTTTAGTGGACAGATATTTAAAAACTAGTTTCAAAATTCATATACTAGACTAGAGTCAAGAGCAAATCCAATAGAACTTGCTCACTTTTTAGTGACCAAAACTAAAAAGAAAAAATAAAATGTTTTTCCCAAAAAGTAACCAAACTCCAAAGCAAAACACTAAAAAGAGCAAAAATAACTTTCGTTTCGAAAGTCGGTGTTAAAAACGACAAAATAAAGAGAAACCAACGACTGCCGAAACGAAGGTTATTTTATATCTTATTAATGTTTTGCTTTGGAAGTCGGTTAGTTTTTTGTGAAACAAAAAATATTCTATTAAAGTTCCACAAGAAGAAAACTAGGTATTTCTTTAAAAAGAAATCCTGTATCGTTCTCTTATTGCAAATACTCCACAACATCCAATACCAATGGCAGCGGTACACGTGAAACAATACCAACTAATCTAAAAACTATTTACCGTGGGGCATGGGCGTGGCCCAGGCGAGGTACGAGCGTGGCCCAGGCGGGGTACGATTGTAGCCCAGGCGGGTTACAGGTGCACTCCACTACTAACTTGTCTCCAACTTATTTGACAACTGGAATACAGGGTCGGACTTGTAGAAATGGTTGTATTTGTTGTGTAAATAAAAGCATTTGTTCGAGGAAATAAAGGTGAGCAAGTTGTGTAAAAGTTTAATACACGGATGTCAGTAAACATTTTTTAAATGAATTGTGATATTTAATCTATTTAAATATTAAACTTACCGTTTCGTTGTTTTTATAGACCGCCCTTTTACAAAATATTCTTATATATTAATTCTTTACCTTTATTTAATGTTCAATTTTATGTTGCTATATTTAAAAGAAGGCGCGATTCCTGAGGTGTTAAATGTTAAGATTAATTTTAGGCACATAAAACATTTTACGCCTCATGCCTTCGCAAGCATAAAATTAATTCACTAAAACCTCACAGACAAATCGGTCTAATTACCACTAATTAAAAGGGAACTGAAATTAATTTACACGTTCAAACCGGCTTGAACTTTCTCATGTTTTTTTTGTACATTTTGGGGCCCATTTAAGTCTAAAGCCGTCCCTGTGTTCAGCCCTTGCTTCAGTTACACTGTTAACAGTTTAGAAAGCGGTGGCGGACGTTTTAATTAACCCTTTCTAGTCCATGTTAGCTGGGTCGAATGTACCCACTATTGCGTGTTGTGTTGTTGATTTAGTGGAGCTCAATATTGAAGCGTTCGGGGGTTAGGCGAATATTTGAGTACGTTTTAAGATTGGTTCGCTGTTTGATCGGGAGAGGGAAATTAGGGAATCTATTTTGTGTTGGACCAAGTGATATTAGACTTGGTTGGTTGTTGTACATTTTCAGCCTTGGAAAGACGTTTATTTGTAGGTATATTAAGACGAATGACACACGTGCAGTATTTATCTGCAGTCACCAGCAGCCTACGATATTTTAGTCTAAGAAATTCACCACATTTTTTTATATTTATACCTACCTAAGTAGCTTAAACATAATTTAGTGTTACTATACTTATATTAGGTGTAACTTCACTAGTAATAGTCTTGATATTAATATTAAGTCGACAATACCGCCCAACACTACCAAAACACTACCTAGACTAGAGTCAAGAGCAAACCCAATATAAGAAAAAAAAAAACTTGAACACATTTTCCATTTGTACCGCAAACAAAACCTCTTTACCGTTCATCCATTTTTTTCCATCATAATGGCAACAGTTCACGAGGAAAAATAATTCAATGATAACGCGTTTAATCCGTCAATTCGAAGCCTGCCACAATAGATTAGCAATGTCTGCGACGCTCAGAATTGCCGATATTTCCCCTTTGCTGCCATCCATTTTCATCACTATGTATTCTATTATCGGTAAGTGAATAATATTGGCGCTGTTGTTTTGGAAGACGTGCAAGAAGTGAATTATGGGTTGCTTTAATTTGGACATATATTGATATAAAGTCAAGCTGTTTGATTCATGACTATAGATGCAAAACGGATTTTAAAAGTTTTTCAATAGAATGCACTGAGGCTTTACACGAAGTGATCTAGACTACACCTACTTCCTGATTTAGGATATATCACAGGAAATTAAAATATAACAATAACAATGCAAGTGCAGAACCATTCCTGCGGGCTCCTACCAGCCCCCTCTCCCCTCATACCTACGGTGCGATTTTGATAGCAAAGTGCAAAATAAAAATGCGTTATGTTTTAATAAATACGCATATTATGATTGTTTTGTGTGTATCTAATCCTAAAAAGTGGTATAAGTATGATATATGACTTCAATTAGATTAGTAAATATGGTAAATGATTTCAATTAGCCTTTTATACTTCATTTTTAAGTAATACGTAATCAATGTACGGTCCACGTGTTCGTGGTTTTAAACCGTTTTAAACAAATTTAAAACGGGTTTTAAACCACGGAATTTGGTTTAACACCGTTCATTCAGCTGGTAAAATAATTGTCACTTATTAAATCGATGGTAAGTTTGTTGCTATGAAAATATTAATTTAAGTAAAAATTGATCTAATTGTTTTTGAATATCTTTCGAATATTATATTTAATTTTTATAAGTATATCTATCTTCTGCCAGTGGCTTCGCCCGCGTGTATTGTACTTATAAATCTTTCTCTTGAATCACTCTATCTATTTAAAAAAAAACGCATTAAAATCTGTTGCGTAGTTTTAAAGATCTAAGCATACATAGGGACAGACAGACAGCGGACAGCAACTTTGTTTTATACTATGTAGTGATACGAGTGCACAATCCTAGACAACCAGACGTTAAATAAACGTCACATTATATCAACGTATTATTGCATTTGTTTATTTACTGCGACTGCTATTGAGACAGACCTACCTAGAGCTCAAAAAATAAAGGAGGTGAAAATATGTCACACGATAAAAACATTTATACTGTGTGACTATTTTTTATATATGAATATTGAATAAACATGCGCGTTGCGCCTATATCATTTGTGTACATGCATTACTTAATATTATCTACTCTTCCTTCCTCAGTAAAAAACTGTATACAAAAATTGCGTCAAGTTTTCTGAACTAGTGTTAGTAAACAAAGATATAAATCATATGTTTTTACGTATTTTCGTACACATTACGTACATTTATGTGTTACGCGTTCGTGGAGTATGTGATTTCTTAAACTTGGGGACATTCAATGTCTTTTTGGTTTGATGAGCGAATAAAAAAGTAGCATTTGAGATTTTGAAATGCAAAATATTTTAAAACATGTTTTCTTTCTAAATTGTGTCTTGACCCTTATGTGGTTATCCCTGAGGACAACATGTAAAGAATACTCAATCAATATTTTAAAATTATGCGCTGGTTAATTCACATAAAATAATTATAATAAATTCAGTTTCTTATAGGATACCTGGTAAAGTTTTGACTGCCAAAATCCTACCAACACAAAACCAACGTCGATAAAGCGAAAACAGTGCTTAAATTAATCCATACTAGCATTAATATCAGCGATGCAAGCGGTGCAGTGCCACAGCGGTGTAGATTAGCGGTCTGATGCTACATTATTGCACCTAATGTAAGCAATAGCGGGTAAGCTGCAACTTATTGTACTTTCAAGATCGCGCTTTTTCGTAAACCGTTGCATCAAAAATGTTCTAAGCTGCTTGAGAGTTTTAACGTTTAAAAGGATATGAAATCTCTTTCAAGATGCGGGCTCCGTTTTTTATGAGATGAAAATATAATCAACTAGCTTTTACCCGCGGCTTCGCTCGCAGTGAAGCCACAAAAAAAAAAGTATCCTATGTTACTTCTAATACCTCCAAGAATATATGTACAAAGTTTCATGATGATCAGTTCAGTAGTTTTTGCGTGAAAGCGTAACAAACAAACTTACATTTACATTTATATTACAGTTCTGTTTTCACCAGTGTTTTTAAAATAGCTTCATAACCTCGCTGAGACGTGTTTCGTCACTAAAAGTTAATTGACTGTTGACCCAAGTAGTAAGTAAGTCAGCTGTAACCATAATAATCTAGCAAAATGGGGTATTACTGACGCGTTGCGAATGTGGTGATCCTGTCCGAACGATTTCGCATTTGTTGAAATTGAATAGAAGATCTTTATTTGCTTATAGTATCTGTCTAATATTTGTCTTAGAAATAAAATGGATTCTTATATGAGAATCGCTGAAGAAGAGGTGCTAGTGCAGAAAGTGCATGTTTATGGATGGAAAGAATAGTGGTGTCTTATCCCATACAAAGAAACCATGCTGACGTTCCATACTGATTATACTAATTATTTTTTGTACATCAATTGCGTTCGGTTCCGTTCCGTTCCGTTCCACGGATATAGATGGTGATCTATCTATCGCCGTGGAACGGAACCGAACGCGATCGATTTACAAAAAATGATCGGTATAATCAGATGAAAAACGCTAGTTACGTTGGCACGTTTTCTTTGTATGGGATGAGGCATCTGTATGCTAGTATTATATTATCTGTGGTTCGGACAATCTATATGGAGTGTCCGAAGTATCCATTACAGCACTTTTGAGGACCTAACAGCGTTACGTATGTTGCGATTGACCTGGCCTCCTACTAGGCACAACTCATTTAGTACAATATGTAATGTTCTTTAATAAAAAAAGTAGGTATATAAAAATAGGTATATATATATTTTTTAAATTTTTGAGTGGCCTATCCAAGCCACGTCAGATAGGTCTACAGCGGCGAAACCTGCCTGATTTTATTACAAATACCAAGAAATCACAACAAAGATTGATAAATGGCAACAAGAACCCTTTAATCATTACCATTACTGGTAGTATGTAGGATCAGCATCGATTACGGCAGACAATGCGAGTGACAGCTGCGGGCAGGTCGGAACTAGGCCGAGAGCTGAGCTGACGTGGCGTGACTTATCGAACGACACGTCAAATTGGCTATGGAGCACTGAAGCCTGCAGTGTTTTGTCACGAATGTTTCAAAAAATCATGGTGAAGTTTACAAAAATCCTCCAAGAACCTTTTCACACATTTTCTGACGTGGCATGACTTATCGAACGCTACGTCAGATTGGCTTACAACATTGAAGCCTGCCGTATTTTGTTTCAAAAGCTACACCGTGAAGTTCAAAAAAACTATCAAGACTACTACGTACTTTTCAGATTTAAGCTAAGAATGACTTACCATTCGCCGTGGTACGTAGAAGCAACATCGATTATGGCAGACAATGCGAACGACAGCGGCGGTCATGTTGGGACTAAACCGGGAGCTAAGCTGACGTAGCGTGCCACGCGCCACGTCAGATTGGCTTTAGCACCGGAGCTTGGGTTTTAAGTGCGTTGAGGTCACTGTACAGTGGGTTTGTAAGAAATATTTACTCAATTTGTGCTTCAGTTGCAGTATATTTTCAAATAATTGTGCTAAACGAGTTCCACTGTTTACCTTTTTAACGTTCCCACTGCTAGGACACAGGGCCCCTCTCTGAGAGAGGGAATGGGCCTTAATCCACCAAGCGGGCCCAGTCCGGGTTGGTGGATGCCACATGTATTCGCATTTTTGATTCTAGGACATGCCGGTTTCCTCACGATGTTTTCCTTCACCGTTTTGAGAGCAGTGGTGATGAATTAATTTACACAAAGAAAAGCGCCTGCCTGGGTTTGAACGACGACCTAAAACTCATAAAGTCGTGGCCGATACCACTGTGCCACCTCAGCACTGCTATAGTACGAAAGTGCTTTTTGCTACCTGGTAATTAAGAACATCAGTATTATGTAAATAATTATGAAGAGGTAACATTTTTTTTTATGTGTAGGAGATCATTTTCTTATTACTAAAATTCTTCCCTTGATATAAAGCTCACCATCGTTGAACTTTAATGTCATAAGCTACTTTTTAGCATGAAAATTGCAGTAGGAAAAGTAACGACAGGGAATCCACAGGATGTTATATAGAAGAGCTAGAGGTAGACCTTCATAGGAAACAAGTTCAATGTATAATTACGAGAGGCTTGCCTTTATCAATTTAAACATAATGGATGACCTGCAATTTGCAGGTGTGTATTTATGTCTACGAACCCACTCGATTTAAAACGTTAAAAAGTATTTGCTAGCTCCTTATCTAGATAGTCCCATCAACTAAATCGCTAACTCTTCACAGCTCTGTCTAGACCGCAAATCTTTCGATTCATTCGACTGTGACAATTTTTCAATCTGAAAGTGCTTGAAAAGACTGTAAAGAGCTCACTTTAGCTCAACAAACCTCGTGCGAGTAGCTCAAGAACCCGCAAGTGTTCAAAGTGGGGGATAAGAGACAACTGAGGCACCAAAGAAGGTAGCTATATGGCCCTCATGGGCAAGATGCCACGTACTTATCGTATCAGGATTAAGAGGCTGTATTACTCTTTGATTCGGGATGAATAGCTTGGCTTTGGCGGTCCAAAAGATGTGCCGGTAATCTTTTGTTGGCTGATGATTTAAAGTGGCTTCAAATTCTCTTTGAACTTCTAACAGGAATATGTTGAAGAAAATGTTCAGTTAAATAGACGGTTAAAAGCTTTTTGTATTGTACTTATTTATTCTATTTAGACTTTCAGCAACAACAAAAAAATTATGCTTGTTATTTATGGCGTTGTGTTGATTTTTCTATTTTTTTACTTTTCTGTAAACATTATCTATTTATGTATCGTTTCTTCCAGGTACTAGGTAAAGCCAAAAGTATTCTATAAGTAGGTAAAATACTTCTTCGTTTTCTACCCAAAAATAAAATAGAACAACTTACGACATTCGCGCCTTACAATCATGAACTATACGAGTATTACCTACTCTACAGAACAGAGTTACATTCCTAAGCTTTATCACTACTATTCACAACATATAACCCTATTCACACGACAGTACAGACGTCTTATTACTGTCTTCAAAATTTCAAGTAATTCCGAGGGTAGGGTACGAATAAATTGCGCGAACGGTGCCTTTGTTCCTGGAGGGATTAGATTACGATGACTGCCAAATGAGTTTCTAGTTACAACTCCGTTGCTAACTAGCTGTGTAACGAGATTATTTGGGAAGTAATGAGTTTTGCCGCGAAATGGATTTTTGACAGGTGGCCATCTTGTGATTTGGAAAAGTTTGTGGTGACTGAGTTTGATAGTATGATATACTAGGTACAAGCAAATTTTTTTTTATAAATTTAAAACCTATACCATAAAAATATTGCATCTGGTAATAGCCAGTTTATTTGTTTAATTCTTATTTAATTAGCCTATATTGACCTAAAGTAGGAACTGTAGGCCTACTCTCTAATTTTTTACCGACTTTCCAAAAAGGAGGAGGTTCTGTGTTCAAATGCACCTGTATTGGTGTCAAAGAACGACAAAACCAAACCAGAAACACTGACTTCCGAAATTGGCGTAATTTTTCAATTTGTAGTGTTTTCATTTGGAGTTCGGTTGTATTATTTTTTTAATTTTGTTACAGAATTCTGATTTATACTAGTGTGAGCCATTTGTTAGGCAGGAGAGGAGCTCATCCCGCCATCAACGCCTCTAATTGATTCCAATTCGTAACGTTTACGTTGGAGTATTTTTCCTGTAAGGTTTTAAAATACAGATCCGGTATTCACCAGTTAACTGGCTAGTTATTATAAAAATTTAATACAGGCAAAGATGGAAACCAACTTTAATAACCAAACAAATAGACTTAGCAATAAAACATACAACTGCTGACAAAAAAGTTCGCATTTCCATTTCCACAGGCCTATCAACATTACCGCTTTTTCATATTTATGAAATTATTTAAAAAATTCGCCCGTGCCTTATATTTATATTGGCCCAAGAGTACTTTACACCACTCCGTCAGTCGCCAACCCCAACAAAACTTGGCAATTGAATAATAAAATGCGTAATACAATATACGACGGAGCGTAAAAATGAATTTGGTGCTGCGTTCACAAAAATATAAATTAGGAGCGGATCGACGCGGTATGTCAATGTAGAAATTTTTGCTCGAATTGTATTTTTTAACCGACTTACCAAAAAGGAGGAGGTTCTATGTTCGACTTCCTGTTTGTTTTTTTTTGTTTATGTTCATCGATATCGCCGTCAGTTGTGGACCTATTTTGATAATTATTTTTTTGATTGAAAGAGTATGTTTCGAAATTGGTCCCATTTTTTGAAGAACTTCGAAGATATACGACATAACTCTTCAATAAATAACGGCAAATCTCTGGGGATTGTTGCAATCGCATATCTGTTTATTGATTATACCATTTCATAATATAAAATCACGCCAGTACGCTCTTAAGGGATACGCAGATCTCTCATTTCACCGGTTATGTTCAAGTTTCACGATATTCGGGTTATCTACTCTGGTGTTAAGGTAACTTACTAAAAAAGTTGCCTATTAAGTAGGTACAATTAAAAAGTGAAAGAAAAAACTTTTTTACAAAAAAATACTAGCGACTTCCAAATCAGAAAACTACAAAGTGAAAAATAACTTTATTTTTGGAAGTCGGTGTCCATAACGCAAAAAAATGGAACCTACGAAAGAAAGACACCGACTTCCAAAAATAAAGTTATTTTTCACTTTGTAGTTTTCTTATTTGGAAGTCGGTAGTTTTTTTTTGTAAACACAGTTTTTTTACGTCGAATTTTATTTACTTGAATGCCTTTATTACCGAAACATTAAAAAGTCATTGTGTTTCGGGTGGATCCAAGTTTCGGCCACTCAAGGGGTTAAACGACACAAATATAAAATTAATAGCTTTTGCCAGTGGCTTCGCCCACGTGAAAAGTGTTATTTTCATTCCTGGGGAACATTATACCGGCATGAAAAGTAGCCTACGTGCTATTCCAGACAATAATCAATCTCTGTGCCAAATTTCATCCAGATCCGTTCCGCCGTTCTGGCGTGATTGAGTAACAAACATACATCCACACACACATCGATCCAAACTTTCACATTTATAATATTAGTAAGATAAAATATTATTGACCTGCCCAAGTTTTCTTTTATCATGATTTTCTAGTCACAGATAGTATCTACATCATCCATCATCCTCTTGTCCTGATCCCAATTTATTTGGGGTCAGCGCAAAATGTCTTCTTGCTCCATAAAGACGTCATCTCAATAGATAGTCACCTTTTTCAAGCGATATCATCTTTCACACAATACATCCTTACACACGCTACTACTTTTTAACATAGTTATCATGTTTGTCTTACATTGACAATCATGCTAACGGTATACAAATTATCTTTACGGCATTTTAAGTACATAAACCAACCTCTAACCTCCTTCACAAAACGGCTCCTAATTTCGAAAAGGTGCTCGCCGACCAATATGGCCGTCACTTGAGCTATAATTCAGCAGTATTCATTCGATAGTGCGAGGTGAACCGCGGTAAGTTTACGAGGGCGGTTGGAAGCGCTAATCCCTGAATGGATTAGGTACTGCCACTGTAAGATGGTGGGCAGAATGTTTAGTGTGCGGTGTGCTTGTGGATAAACTGTGACGTTGATCTAGAGGTGACATATACCTATGCTTGTGTCAGGACTCTTAAAGGTTCTTATGTTCGCATTTTCAAGAATGGAAAAATACTGTGAAAGACTTTTTTCGGCATAATTGGTTAAACATATAGATTTAAAAGTTTTATTGTTGTTGATTCGTGTGAAAAATGTTTAAAATGAACAAGTAGTAATAGGAAGGTTAATTAATGTGCAGAACTCTCACTAAGCAGTTTCAGGAGGTAAAAGAACTCGTGCATTTGTGCAGCTTTTACTATAGGATCAATTCTCAGAAAAATACTGTTCAGAAGATTTATGTTCGAATAACTCGACAAAGTGTAGGGAATTCTTTTTTGCACGAATTCAGGGCTGGCCCCATTGTTACAGTTGTAAATATTCATGATTACTTTTTCTCTCTAATAACTGGACCTTTTATCCTGCCTGTCTTACGACGCGTCCCTAACCGCACGTTGGGAGCCACGTAGACAGAGATTTTAGCTGCTCACTGCTTACGTACTAGTTTTAAGCCTAAAGTGGGGATTTAGTTGTTGTTACCACTTTTTGCTGGTAACTTTTAGTGATGCAAGTAGTGTTGTGAGGTTTTGTTTGCGGGTTGAATTTATTAGCCTTCGATTTCATTATTGAATTTAATACTAAAGTCTTAAAACTTTCACATTACATATAACTAAACGCTGTTTCTTATTATAACCCGTAGATTGTAAATGTTAAATACTTACTATGTAATGAAGTCTCTCCTGGTCAGTCTTTAAATTGTATGATAGGCCACTACTTGACGCAAATCTTCTTACCTTATATAGCCCAAACTATATTATGGCCCCGTTTATACAGCGCTGATTATAACGATATTTTATTATACGTATCATACAAGGATATAACATTTATCTACCTACTGCATTTTTAACCGGGCAAACAGACCCACTTTACCGTAAAAATATCGTACCTACCTTCCGCGGAAATGACCGCGATGAAATAAGCATATGAACATCAACTCGAGCACCTAACTAGATAGAAAGGTGGCCAAAATTAACCGGAAGTAGCCACGTTTCAGGATCAACCACTAGTGGAAACTACTTATATTAATTTGAAGCTCGCATGATACTCAAAATCCTAACTCCCCCACATAACACTACAACTCTTGTATTAAACAAACCGTTAGTGATGTAATCACCGAGGCGGGTTGTAACGCAGTTAGTTCGTAACACATATTAGACAATAATTTAGAGGCGGGCTTTACTTTGCGTAGAAGATTAAGGAGTTCACGTATCATTTTCTTACATACAATATGTGGTAATGAACGGTGTAAGTTCAGGATTTAGTAGTTGAGAAACAATAGTTAGTTAAATATGTTGATATAAACCCGCAGCCTTGACTAGGTCGTCGCTCCACTTAGAGGGAGGTCTTCCAACGCTACGTCTTCCGGTACGCGGTCGCCATTCCAGAATTTTTCGGCCCCAACGGCCATCCGTCCGGCTGCAGGAGTCCGGTGGATGCGAAACGCACAGGACCGATCAGTGTGGTGTCGCTTGGGGAAGGCCTATGTCCAGCAGTGGACGACTTTCGGCTAAAATGATGATGTTGATAAAATGGTTTAGAGAGTCACAATATAGTTTTAGGGATCCACTATTATTTCAAATACTTGTGCATTCTAATAAATCCCGCGTGGCTAGATTCTGCTTAAATTAGACGCCGTGACCGAAATTCGTCAAGGTGATTGTACAGATTACTTGTTTTAACTTTTAGGGTTTGTCTAATGACTAAATTATGACTGCTTTACTCTTCAACAAAGTGACTTTATAATGAAAAGTCATATACCTAAGCATTCTATATTATAATATTATAAAGAGGATTTTTTTTTGGTTGTTTGTTTGTACCGAATAGGCTCCGAAACTACTGGTCTGATTTAAAAAAATATTTCATCAATTGAAAGCTACATTATTCTTGAGTGATATAGGATATTTTTGTATCCCGAAAATGGGTCCTGTGGGGTGGTCCACGGGAGCGAAGCCGCGGGGAACATTGAGCAACACATTTCGAATCTCATAATTTCAGTAATTCAACGGAAAATATTCGATTTAATTCTGTTCATTATACTAATTATACAGTTGACTTACTTTAGCGTGTTAATAATTGTGGTTAATTTCATAACAAATTCGAAGATAATTGTTAATATTTCGGATATAATATCGAAATGATTTGGTTTTCCAATCAGATCTCTATTAAACCACAAATATATGAATAATGCAGAAGATAAGGTAAGTTACATGTTTTGTTTTTTTTTTTAAAGCATAACGTGATAAAATAAACTTCTTTCAAATTGTAAACAAGCTTTTAGTAAACTAAGTAACAAACAAAGAACCAAGTAAAAGGATTTCTATTGGCGTGAGCATTTCCAATACTAAATCTAACTTATGTGAGTACGAACAAGATATATACTGGTCAAAAAACTATTAGACTATACTGAAATCCTCCCGAGACCTGGAGATACCAAAGAAAATAAATTACCTGATTTTGCGCGCAACCGAGCACTTACATCTATCCTTTTCTAACTCACTAATCCGGGCGTACAAGAGCGTTATACTTGTCACACTCTGGCTTTCATACATCACGTATAAGAGCATTGTAAGCCCCTAAAATGAGTGTTTATTGCTGATCCTTCGAGCCGGACTCTTGTGAGTCTCTTCTGCAAAGCAAAAATGGACTTTACGCCCTTGACTTTAAGGTCACTTTGCGGTTTTTAAAGATTCAGGTGCGTAGGCAGGCTTATCCAGTCGTTATTCTTGTGGCAGATGTATGTAGTTCTCGGCCGCTGAACTATAGGGATTTGTCCAATTTGTTGTGAAAAATTATGGTCTGTTTTGCTCTTAATTCTTTTCGTCTCGTAAGTTATTGGGTACCTTTGTTTCTAAGATTTGTTGTACTTCTTTTCATTAATTGTAGAAGCCAGACTAATGTCTTGAAAATTCAACGGTTTTTATAAATTCTCCTCTCTCTTCTTTCCTTGTTTTTAGATTTATTATATTGAGCTTTATCTATGGTATCGCTTTGCAGTTTCTTTTTATTTCTTTGCTTTGTTCGGATCAATATGGAGATGTAGGATTATTTCTTCCAATAAATAAAAGTTCTTCGTATCCTATTCTATACAATTGTATTACAGGAAGCAGTAGTGTCGTATATTGATCAGAAATCAGAAGTTTTCCCGGGATTGTGATACAACTATTGATAGAAGTGTCGACGAATGCTTGATACATATTTATGACTAGGAATATACAAGTCCTGAATATTTTTGCGAAAGATTTCTCGATAAACATGTTTGTATTCTAGTTACAAGAAGATTCATTCGTATTATTGGACTTAGGTTTTAATATTTGCTCTTTTCCAGGAATGTGTGTTTGAAAATAAATTCTAAAACGAAGAGTTCAAAGTTAACATTACTGTATCGACACACCTCGCTCTCACCAAACGGATTTTATTCTTTAACGTTATATTATAATATTGAAGACTTACAAGATTTATTTGATGTTTTTGATTTGATTTGATCGTGTTTTATGATGAAATGAAACTTTAAGTCAATCATTATTTGTGTTCATAAAAAAAAATATCCGATCCTTAGTTAATTACTCTCTACATTTCATTGCAATTTAAATGTCTGTGATGTTTCTCTCTTTATTGATTTCTTTACAGATTCCATTTCTTTGAAATGATACTCCTTTTTATGCCTCATTATACGCCAACTTGTAACTTCATAGTCATCTTACTTATTTTATCCATCGTAAATATCTTCATCAATTTCCTCTGTTTTATTTTTGTCGTATTTACCATTTGAACCAAGACAATATTTTACGCTACTTTCTTTGAAAGAAACTGTCCTAACCAATTTCATCTTCTCCAAATGATTTAATATCATCTTCTACACCCACTGTTCCTGAGTAAGTTTCACATATATTTCATCCTATGTGATTATCAGGAGCTCCTAACTTCTGACTTGATGGTCTTAACTTACCTGTAATATCCTTAAACCCTTTTGTCCTGTTTATCATATTTACCGTCTTCATCAATACCATACTTGTTCTCCTTACCTACAACCACACCATTAATTATCCTTGAAAGCAACTGTTCTAACCAATTATTCTTCTCCAACTAATGCATCATCTATCTTCTACCCCCACAGTATCGGAGCAAGGTCCCCACGAGAAGCGTCTCCTGAACGCTCTGCTAGCCAACTACAACACTCTGGAGCGTCCGGTCGCCAACGAGAGCGAGCCGCTCGAAGTCAGGTTCGGCCTGACGCTGCAGCAGATCATTGATGTGGTGAGTCTGTTTGTGATTGCACTGCTTCTGTTGTGTTGAGGAATATAGATGATAAGTTACTTTAAAATATTGTAATATGTTCGTCGGTCAGAAGAATTTATATAAGTTCAGAAATTTATAAGTAACGAAGGATTATGATCGGGTGTGAGTCGTAAGGTCCACAAAAGAGTTTGTTGATACAATAGCCAATGACTGTGTGTAATGAATAAAGCCAATAACAGTTCCTACAAACCTCGATTTAGTTCAATGAATCCTAGAGATATGCCTGCCTGTGAGTAGAGCCTATAATTGAATTCTAGCGTGATGTTTGTTGTGTTATGTGCTAAAGGAAATAATTACTGAAAAGTCAATCAATATAAAATTGACATAACGGTTAATTATGTGAATTTTATGACATAAAAGTATTTATTTGCCACAAAGCGGCCTACACATGAAAAATTACATCCTCATCAAATCAGTATCTCAAGAGTTATTAATACCACACTTCAGATCAAACCTTTGCATCAAGTTTATCATCAAGAATTCAAAGAACTCCCAGTTTGCATAGATCTGATTACCACTCTAGAACTAAAATAATGTTTGCAAACGCGACAGCAAACAACACGCGACGAAAAATGCCACAAAGAACACAGTATGAGAGGAGGATTGTTTTATCTCCATTCTACAAAAATGAATGGATAGTTTCATTCATAATTTTAATATAAGGACCGGGCGATTCGCTTGAGCGATCTCGCTATAATAATTCTTGTATAAAACCGCAATTTCTCTGTGAAATAGCACTTTTGTACGGGTATTAAAGTGTCGAAGGGATTTCCATCGCGCGTTTGACGGGTGGTGACAGTTTTCGGTTACCGTGTCACAAACTGAAGGCTTTGGATGACCATTTTTGGATAATATTTGGAGCTCATTTCTTCGAGAATTTTAATATGTTTTGAGAGGTAGAAAAGGATGGGCGTTTCCTCATGGAAATATGGTTGCATAAACTTGAAAACTAAATCGTAAAATCTGGAAATATCTTTGAACAGATCTTGATTAATTATTCCTTTGCCTTAGGTAATATTGTCGTATAAAAGATCGGTGTCGGCTACATGTATTGATGTCACACGAGTGAGTCAGAGTAGTCAAAACTAATAAGATTTTTCGATAAACGCTGCTACTAACAACATAAACCGTATATATTTGGGAGTATATATTTCTAAATATAAGAAGAGTCTGGGGCATAAAGGCAGTGTTTATCTTGTAAGAACATGTGCCTTTACTTAGGTACATATAAGTGTTTGTATAAGTACTCTCTTAGTTGTTTAGGTAACTCACACGATAACTTAGATCAAGTTAGAAACGTTAAGTTTGATCCTTAGTATCCTCAACACAACAGAGGCTTACATAATTGATGTGACCTAATACCTGTACATTAATACCTAATTTTAATTTATGATACCAGTTCAATCGCCTTATGAAAACTGTGACCATCGCTACTTAATTTTTGTTTTTTTGTTTTCTTTCTGTACCTTAATTTTTCAATATCTATCTGCCTAGCCTTTTCAGCTTCTTCTCTAACCGAATTCAGCTGCGTACAAGAATTTTAATTTCAAGTTATCATTTTTATAGTATGTTCAAGATTTTCATAAGACGACTGTACTTTTGAGATGACTAGAACATCAAAAATTTTTACAAAGTCATCTATTTTCTATCTGTTACATAGTCCCCCGCCTCTAAATATGATTTTATGTAACAAAACATTTCGTCAAAACATTTATTAGTAAAATATTCCAGCGAATAACAGATCAGGTGGCGTTTTGCTTCTGCGAACACAGTTTGGGTAAACCTCCGTTATTTGTGTAGATCCAAAGTTTTGGAAAGCATAATATTATAATACATTTGCAAATTTTGGATAAATAATAATATTTCCCATTGTTTCAATTCGCTGAATTACAAGCAGATGGAATATCATTATGAATTTGTAAAGAGCTAAACTTTGGCTGCTAGGGGGTCGTTTCGGATTCACCCCTCGTTTCTGAATGCCATTCAAGTTAATCTGTTGTCAGAATCTCATGTCAATTTATGTGATGAAGAATAACAGCATATTTCTGGGACTCGATAAGGTTACAAGGGTCCCGCTTGTAACCTCGTTGTCAAATTTCTTGTGACTGAAATGGTGTTTATTTTTTGTTTTTCTACTTTTTGGTGGAAGACAGGTTCATAGAATTTGTTCTAGCTATAGAGTAACAATTTAAAAAAAACATTTCTGTCACACGTCGCCGTCCTATCGTTCGCATAGTCGCGTTACCACTGTCTTCCTTTTATTTGCATGGCATTTATATTTAAAGCTTTTTAACCGATTTCAAAAAAAGGACCCCGATTCTTTGGAATCCTTTTTTTTTCCCCTATTACTCAAAGACGCCTGGACCGATTTGAAAATTTCTTCTTTTGTTTGAAAAAGTGTCCTTCCAGTAGGTCCCATGGTCAGGATCTGATGATGGGATCTCGAAGAAATCGAGGGACCTCCTCAAAAATTTTAGGCATACATAAAGCGATTTTAGTATTTTCATCAATAATGCAAAAAATTGCATTCAGAAAGTCTCATTTGGGGCGTAGAACCGATGAAGAAGACCACAGATGGCCACTGGAACTCCTTAATGCTAAGTATGTGAAGGGTATCTATAAGATATCTCGAATAGTTAACTGACTATGATGAAGCAAATACTTATAAATAAGTTGTACCTACTGATGAAAATGGTACTATCGAACTGATCTAATGATAAAGCCGGAAGGTAGGCACTGGAACTCCGAAATATAAAAATGTATCCTAGTCGTGTTTGGGCTTATTGGAATTGTCATGAGATGTACTTAGGCAATAAATAATTTTCATGGTAATTGGAGGTACATACCAAAACTAAAAAAGATAAATAAAAAACATTTTAACAAAAAAATCAAACCGACTTCCAAAACAAAACACTACAAAGCAAAATATAACTTTCTTTGCCGAAATCGGTTTGATTGTTTTGTTAAAAAGTTTTTTAAGAGGTTTGTGTTTTCTTTATTGTCGTGTGTATAATGATCTTTCAAAGAGGTTGAGCTGACACAGAAAACCTAATTTTACCTAAGTTTATTGACCCTAACATTACGTCACAAGAAATAATGCCCGATTAGCCTTATTAGGTAAACATGTAATAGGATACTTGTTTGCGGTCAATTCATAATAATGGCTGCCTGGTACAGATAGATTCAAATCTTATGGCGGGTCGGAACACGAGGCGAGTCGCTGCGCAGTTGCGAGTTCAGGGTGAGAGGTGGGGTACCGCGCAGTAAAATACGAAATTCACAGCCACCTTTTAGTTTGAATCTACCTGTATACATTGTAATGTGCGGGCAAACGATTACATTTTACGTTAAGTCGATAACTTGAATGATCCTTCGAAATTGGAAGCACTTTGTGTTAAGAAAATGTAGTACTAAACCGTTTGCTTATTATTTGGTACACAGTAATGAAGGTCCGTTTTAGGTAATGGGTCCATATTTAGGCTTTGAATGGGATGAATATTGGCAATGGAGCAGTAACAAAAGGCATGTCCATTATTAATATATTAACGGGTAAATTTTACGATATGGCTTATTATCGTTTAGTTCTAAAATAAAGGAAGGAGAATATATGTTGTTTATCAAAATCTGAAAGTTTGTCCAAAGACAATAGTGACTCACTATCGAAATGTCACGTATGACGTAATCAATCACTTCCATTTTGGCATTTCGAAAACCTCCATCGCTGACGTCGAACGACACTTGTCTAGAGTCACTGTTTAAATTAAAATCAATTATTTTCAGTATCACTGCCATATTTAGCTGATCTAAAACCAACAGCTTTGTTGAAATATTTAAATTACATGCCTTCTAAATTAATCAACAAGCTTGTACCTAATAGGTCATTAACAAGTGGTATTCCTTTAAGCTTTATAGACTAAAAGAAAGAAAGAAAGAAAACACATTTATTTGACTCAAGCCAGAGCACACAGCATAAACATAAAAAAAAAGAAAATAAAAAACTTAAACTAACCAACAATAATGTAAAAAAAGAAAAGAATATAAAAGTAACATTGTGTGTCCCACGGCTGCGCCAAATAGGACCAGTTCAGCAAAATGTCGAGCAAATAGTGCCCGACGCTGGTTTTCCACTGGACCTGTGACCGACAACGCGACGGACGTAAAGCAGTTTTATCTATATATATAATAAATAGTGACTAATCAGTACCCCTTTTGAAAAGCCTTGCATTTGAATGCTTTATTTTATTTAAAGTTTCATATTAATTAAAGTAATGTTTCGAAACGCAAATGCAGGAACATTTTCGATCAGATTTCCGATTCCAACTTCAATAAGCACTAGTACAGCTATCTGTATTTTTTACGGTGTATTTACAGCTACGCTCATAAAACTTTGATCCGAACAGTTTTTTTGTACAAGTTCAAAACATCAAAGCTGCCAATTTTGCTATGCACTTTTTAACATCCGAATAGGTTTTTTTAGCAAAAGAGAATACGTAAAGAAAAATACGTGCATTTTATCGAGTGCTCTGTTTTCAGAGTTTTGAATAGGAAATAAAGAGTTATGTTAAAGACTAGGAATGAAATGGAACATACTAAATATTTTTCCGTTTTGAGTTTTAGTTTGGCTAAGTTTTGTTTGTATAGGTAATGCATTGCAGTTTGAAAAAGAGAAATAAAGAAACAATTTAAAGTTATTTAGTTTTTGTTATGTTTAAAAAAATGAAAAACAAATCAAACCTTAAGAGAAAATTTGTCGCACAGCAGCGCCAATATAATAGTTTCGTATAAAACAATTTAAATATTTGAAATGAGCATTATAAGTACCAGGTACAGACTTATTTAACAAGCCATGTGCTTGCTAGGATTCCTCATCGATAAAATCTTCTATAGTGCATGATTTTTCTAAAATTTTGTCGGTATGTTCTATAACTCTTGTGGAAAATTCTAAGCTTCTGAACCTAAGGGCAAAAGTTAAGGCCGTGCGTTGTCCATCAGTAAATTCAAGATTTTTTAAGAAGATATAGAGAGTTGCTTTTCATTGACATATTATATTATTATACTAGCTGTCCCACGCGGCTTCGCTTCCGTCAACTGGCTACCTACCTACCCTACCCTACCTACCCTACCCTACCTACTCTGCCCTACCTACCCTACATACATGAATGTTGCGTAACATTAACCGCTTACGCAGCGCACGCTACGGAAGCTCTCAAAAAGGAAAATATTTGCCCGTTTTTGCAACATTTCTCATTCATGCTCCGCTCCTATCGGTCGTAGCGTGATGTTATATAGCCTATAACACTCTTGGAGAAATGGACTATCCAACACAAAAAGAATTTTTCAATTCCAACCAGTAGTTGCTTGGATTAGCGCGTTCAAACAAACAAACAAACTCTTCAGCTTTATAATATTAGTATAGATTTATTTAGATTGCCACCAGATTATATGCGGAAATCAAGCCCATTAAAAACGCCCTCATGATTTTACTGTTATATTACCACTCCATTGTATACGACAGGGGCTCAATTTCCGCTGTAGAAGTTTATGTGCCTTTATGATATTTGTTAAGACAAAGATTATGACTTAACCTAAGTTTTAGTACAAGTCGTTAGAAGCCTACAAAGGGTTGATGTGTCTTAGCTCCTCAGAACTACCCCGGTTGATTAACCTCGCCTACTAAATAGCAAACAAAGTTATTACCGAGGAGTTACCTACTGATGTTCCTTTGTTTTATTGCGGAACCCTATAAATGTGGGTTGAGTGTCGGTAAATCTTGTTTCCTTTTATTCTCTTGGTATGAGGGAGTAGTTTTTTCGTCGTTTGTGTAGTTGTAGGTTCAATAAACTCATCGAGTGTCTAGGTATGATATCTAATAGTAATATTCTAGGTTAGATGGGTCGGAATATGGCGATAAAATTGCTCAATGCTGTTGAAAATGAGTGAATGTTTTCGTCAGCTTTTATTATAACTGGATGTAGCAAAATGTCAATATGTATTTTAAATGAAGTGACTGGCTATCTGACCTCCATAACTCTGTCATTGGTTAACTCTATACTCCTTGGTAACAAGTCTGGTTGTCAATTAATTTGTGTTTCAGAATACCTGTATAAACTGTGTTATTTTGTTTAAAATATTTTCACGAGCACAGAAAATCTGATAAATTTAACTGACAGTATTTATTTATTTAACCATTAATGTACAAACACATAATAAACAGACAAGAAGAAGAAGGAACAGGAAATAGCTAATCAAGTATGCTTATTTCAAAGAAATCTCTTCCAGCATACCTTGCAAACAATTTCATACATTGGTCAATTTACGTATTTTAATACCCCGCCGGTGGCTATGAATTCAATTATTGCAATTGAGACGCATATGTATAAACTTGCGAATGGTTTTAATCCGGGAGGCTGCCTTTCTCAATGTTCGGTATAATCCAATTAATTACGGCTATTTCATAAGTTTGTAGAAATGCTAATTGCTTTGTGAAGTAATTATTTGAATTACTAAGCAACACAGTAAATAGATAATTACGAATCATATTATATGTATAGGCAGGTTATACCCATCCACGGGTGATCATTCTTAATGCTGAGGCAATTGTCACACTGGATGCTCGCTGATTTCCCGCACCAGATGTTCGGGTGACCGGACCGCAGGACGCAGAACGCATACAATTTGACAAAGTCTCCGCACTTAAATCTCCCTGTTGTCATTTGAAGATCTTTGGCAGTCGTTATGGGAGCTCAGAGTTCTGAAATCTGACATCAGTCTTGCTAAGGGGTATCACAGACGCTCCATCTAAAATACAAGTTTCCAGCTAAATCTGATTAGACAGGTAGATAACACCAATACAATTGGGAAAAGACTAGGGTAGGACTAGACGCAGTTTGATTGTTGTTTATAAGTATTTAAAAGAGATGGGCGTTGTTGTTATTTTTTATAGTCAATGCGAATGGTTGTTTCGTTAACGCTACCCGTGGTCAACACCGTTGTTTCGGACAATGGTGTCAGACATTCAGCCAGCATACTGGCAATGTTGGCGTTTTTATAAATCTTGTTATGTTGAAGCTCGATACGTTTTGTCATTCATTTTGTTTATGTCATTATATTATAACGTTGTTTAGTCGCAGTCGCACTTGTTTGTTCGTTAGCCATCGCCATATTATTGTTGATATCGATCGTTGACGGCAATTCTCTGATCTCGTTGTAATCGGTGTCACACCCATCCGTTGTTCAACATTTCGTCATCGGATGCCAACATCATAAACTGACAACGTTAATCAGCCACGTTATTTTTTTAAACGCCCATCTTTATTAAAAGACCTTTTAACATCATAAAATAAACAAAACTAAAATTCCCAACCTTAAAATAAGTCGTTATTTTTACAAACATTTCAATTAGGATTCAACAAGCGTATTCTAAAAAAATCTCGTCACGTAAGTCGAACAGTTGAATTCGTGTTGAACGGTAAAAAATGTCGGCTGAAAACATTCGGTAAAATAGTGTGAAATCAATGGTAGGTAGCCGCGGAAATTGAAATGTCTGTCTGCTTTATCCTTTGGTTGTGTTGAGTGGGTGTTGTGAAAATGTTGGAGAAGAACTAAGAAGAACTTTCCGTCACTTGTAGCAAGTAACGGAAAGGAATATTAATGGTTCAAAACAACCACTTGACGGATCTCCAACAAATTAAACGATAAACAAAGGAATGATGAATATGGTCTGATTTTCTTAACAGTATATGCTAAATATTGTTGTAGGTACTAGAGGGCCAACTTAGTAGTTGTGACTAAAACTGAAAAAAGATGGAAGGGGTTTGAAATGAAACAGTGAAAAGTTGAGAGGAAAGAAAATTATTGACAGAGTGTAAAAGGTAATACAAAAGTAGAATGTAGAAGGCAAAAGAAGAGAACAGGTCTTTGATGTATACAGAGATGAATATTTGAGTCTATACAAACAAGATATGAAACGTACAATAAGCAGCATTTTTAAAATAGAGTTTAGTAGATAATATATTACTAGTGAATAAAAGACGGATTTAAAGCGAGGGCCATAGATGAATCACGATCAAATGAAGGTTTCTAACAACTGAATCCTGATAGACGCGAGTGATTCATGGCCCTCGATATAAATCCGTTTTATTAAAGAGTTGCATACTATATTTTATAACAAGAATACGAGAAAAAAAAATTGTGCGAAAAGCACAAGGATTAATATTAAATAAATAAATGGTTTATTTCCTGCTAAATTAACAAAAAATATGGATTCCTGACCACTGAGCTAGGTAACATCACCTGTGTTTGAGGGGCCAGTGACCACCTCCGTTACGTTACATAATTATAATTAATTAAACACTAATGCAATTAATATTAGAATTACAATCCATATAAGTATTCATTAAACATCAAAGACTAAAATCAAAATTATTATTAAAATCCTAAATATAAACAAACTCAAATTTAAATCGATAAAGGAGTTTGAAAGTCGAGTATTCTTTGCACAAGGAGTTTGTATCGAGTATTTTTTTGCGCAAGAAGGATGTAAAGGATTGAGCTGGAGGTCGAATATATTGGTGTGTTCTAAATTCAAACACCAAAATAGTGATTAATGGTGCCTTTTATTCACTGTTTTCAGTGAATAAAATAAGCTTTTTAGAGGGGGAATGGTATAAAAGTATTTCTTTAAAAGAATACGTTATTTTATACAAAATATGGTTGAGAATGTCAACTAAATCATACTAACTACAAATCACATAACACAACCACTTCCTCAGAGGGTACCAGGAGATTATAAACATGAAGAGACTACTATCACAGGAGCTAGAATTTCTCTCTGAGTACGATTTACGAAGCAACCAGGAGCATGCTAAGAGATTGCATCTGATTATGTATGTACGTTTTGAGCGATGCAGAGTTTGAACGCAGATCAGCGAACATAATGTTCCTCAAAGATTTAGATGTGGCTGCGGAATAATATGACAGTGAACTTTCACAGGAGAATGTGAACATTAGAATTGATAAATTATTGAGGGGGTGAATTGATAAATGGGTGACTGAATTATTTTTCACGAATATGTGGGATCTCCATCTCATTTCCAGATGGTAAGTAGTGGTATCGATAGTGAATGCTTTTCTAGAAATAATCTATTTAATTGAGACTTAAAAACTCTTAGCTTAATGTGATAGGGAAACACAGATAACGGCAGGAAGTTTAGGAAATGTGTATATGCGTAGATAATAGTCAGAATCTGGTATCATGTAATACAAACAAAACAGAAGATCTCTTTGAATTATCACATATACCAGATAGTTCCAACAATCCCACACATCAAACTTCACTCATCGCAATTTCTCAAACCCGTGCAACCAACTTCAAACAAAAAAAGCGCAAAATTCGAGCGGTGCAGCGATTCAGGACAAAAGCGTAAAGCGCCTACAGCAACGCAAGTTAGTAGCGAAGCATTCTTTGCAAGCCCTTGTCGCTTTAAGTGCCGTATTGAATAATTCTGTAGTAACCCGAGATCCCACCGCAAAAATCTGCACGCATACTGTTTTTGATAAAACTTGAGTTAATAGTTTATTTCTAGACAAGCGTGCTTCACCGTCGACCACATCATCGCTTACCATCAGGTGTCAAGCGACAGCCTTTCTATAATAAAAAAGCTTGATTGTTATGATTGTTTTTTGACAGTTAAATAGATTACTGCAACATCAGCCAGCTCTCAGTTTGCCGTAATTTATAGGTTGCCAGATATAAAAAGGTAAACTGGCTACCCAAAGCTTGTAGTTAACTGACAGCTGGCAACCTCTTTTTAGTGTTCCGTACCCGAAGAATCCAAACGGAGCCCTATTGCTGTCACTCACGTGTCTGTCTGTCCGTCTTATGTCACACGGGTTTTACAGCCAAACGGTTGGAGCTACAATCTTCAAATCTTCGGTGTTTTTCTCATTTTCTATATTCAAATGACGTTGGGTACACTTGAAAATCTTATATATCTGGGTTTAATTATTTAATTAAGGTAATTGCGGCTAGAGATTTCCAGGCAACCCTGCAGCAATCTATTCCACTATCAAGCATAATTCATGAAAATTAAGTTTTATCAAAAATTACATACCTGCAGATTTTTGCAGCGGAATCTTAGGCTGTAGGTCCCTACTGAAGCGTCTTGGTGTTATGATTGAGAGGCTGCTGTATAGTTTCAGTTACAGTTTTATTTCTTGCTAATAGAATTAATCGGCTGTTGATTGAGAAAGGAAATGAGGTTCTTGCATTTATGGTAGTTAATTCCATAATGGAATGAGTAGATTGGATTAAAGCTAGAAAACTCAAGACTTTTGTAGCTGGCGTAGAATATGTAAAAAGGGTTTCCGGTTAATAGGTTTTCGATCTTTATAGACAACATGATGATTTGTTTTTATGAATCCGTTAGTACTCCAAATACCTTCTTTCTTGATAAATAATGTAAATCTGAATGTTTTGACTAAACAACTTAAAATCCGTTGTTATACTAAATATTTAAATATATTCGTAATATCTATCTCTAAGATTTGCTTCATTTGAGTAAATATTATATACAAATATAATATATTTGGATCGTTTAGAGAGAAGTGGCAAGTATCGAGGGACAGTCGAGTTACTAGATCATAAAACACAGCTGCCCCATCGTCTCTTTCAATTTTATGCTTTAAAGTATTGAGATATTATGGATAGTCGTACCGCTTGTGTACTAAATCAGAAAACGCATTAGTAGTCGATCTTTATGTCTATATATTACAGTTTTTTCAAATCCCATCTTTAATATTTGATCCCGTCATTAATCAATCTACCCTGCAATTTGACTCCCATTACTGTATTCATTTCACACAGTGTTCCAGTATTTCTTGCACGAGGTTGATTGAAAACTGCATCACCGCAATCAGTTTAGCATTTTCTCTAAGCTCATACACAGCCAGCTTTCTCTTTATCAGTACAAAAGTAACAACCAATTACTTAACCCAAGAATTCCACATCTACAGAATTAGCAATATCACCAAAAATATTGTTATTACATATTACAGTATATTCATAAAAAGGAGCTATCCATCTAATCAATCAATCGCCCGTCCCTCCGGCACATAAATCTTTGTGTCATAAAGTTTTATCAGATGCTATCTGAACTTTATTGGCCTCTGTAGATCGCTGTTTATACCCTTCCTGAAACTTAGGTATAAACATGTCATAGAATTTGGGTCCTGGGAGTTATGTTGGACCGTTTAGGACTTTGTTGCTGTTAAATTTATTTGTGTGGGAGTTTTAGTGAAAGAGTGAATGTTGTTCTTTGTAGATGTGTCTAGGCGAACTGTAAACATATATTGGTATAACAAGTTGTGTGGATTTAATTGTTTCAGTATCACATATGAAATAGGGAAAGTTCATTAAAGAAAGTTTATAATTAAAGCAAGGCTAAATAAGGTTTACATATGAAACTTGTTTGCTTAAGTTTGGGTGGATGTACTAAGATTATAAATAACAGCTGAGCCATAGCTGCTCGTAACCAGCTGAGATGATCCTAATATACATCACAAAGACGCCAAGCAAGCAAAATTTAAAATATATCTTAGACTGCAGCTACAAAATACAGAATCACGACATAAAACCCCAAAATGAAATCTGTCTCCGTCAAATATTTCAACTTAGTCACAATAAAATCTGTCATATTTCACAAATGGCCGAATAAAACAACCGTCGAGTGGAATCGTAAAACGCATTACTCATCACCCAACTGCTCTCTGTTATTCACTGGAATATTTAATTGCTTCTTCTTAACGACTGGCCCCAGCAAAAGTGGATTATCCAACACTTAAATCGAGGGCTAGAGATTAAAACGACTTTGTGGTTCATCTGTGTTTTTAGATTGATATTTAGCTGACTTCAAAGAATACTTTACAATGTTGCTTTTATCTCTGTAATTCAATTTGTTGGCTTTGTTGAAAAAGTCGTGGACTGAAATAATTATGTCATCAAGGCTCGCGAAATTGTATAATTTTTAAATGTGCGTGAACTCAGCTAAATTCAAATTAAGAGGTAAAAGCTTAGTCCCCTACACGGTACTCTTGTTCACCATATTTTTTCGTTCCTTTTTTGCGTCGGCGTGCGTACCTTTTACAAAATAAGGATGAGAAAAATCAAATCCTGACCACAAACGTCTGGCTCAATTTGGTAAGTGGTAGGAGCCGGGTATGGCGCCTTCGCCCTCCCGCCCCCCGCAATCCCAACACTACCGGGTAACGAGCGATAACTACCGTACTTTTCCACATTCAATCAGCACTATTTTACTGCACTTTTTTAATTCACCATTTAATGCACATCGAAGAAAAGGTTACAGGAGGCGGGCGCGGACAGAGGGCGCCGCCTTCGCGGCAGATCTGTCGCATGGAGTCAGTGTTAAATTGTTGTAAACTACGCATATAATATCTATTTAGATTGTGTGTCCGGTGGCGCGTGAAAATAGCTTTAACGAACGCATGATAAGAGGCATTTTCGCGTGCCGCCCAGCCCCTAAGTATTGTGTCCGGCGGAGTGGAACAGTTTGTTTAGATCATCATACTGACTGCGCCCTTTCTGTTTTTGTTGACATCGTCTAACCCAATAGGACGAGAAGAATCAACTACTTATAACCAATATATGGCTGTCGTTGGTAAGTGTGAATAAAAGACAAACCTAAAATTAACACTAAAATTTCTAATCATTATTTTCGTTTCTACTCTTTTTTTATTTATTTCTTTTTTTTGTATATTATACCTTCGTTCTGTCTATCTGTTTGGGTTATTCTTCTAATCTATGACTGTTATGAAAATTGCATAGCATTGTGGAATATGCGGCAGTCTTCTTTGTATTTACCTGTTTATGATATTTGTATGGGAGTTGCTTGACATGTCCAGTTCCCGTCATCGCTGACCCCGGCTCGTGCAGTAGACTAGCCAGTAGACCCCTCATGCATCCCTTCATACAAACTGTCATAAGTTAGCTCTTAGAACTTCTAACTTTACGTAGTCAGTGTAGTCGGTTCTGTCGGTTCTTGTGTGTACTGTATGGTAAGTATCGGGGTCGTGACAGACACGCACAAATTTGTGTATATCAGCGACAACTGCCGTGTAAGCCGCAATGCATTTAACAATATGTACTAATGGTTGACGTTAAGTGTGACGTAATAATTTATACTAACATAAACATATACATGTTTCTCAATTGAAAAATAACTTAAACGATGTGTTAAAGTGGGTCTCGTTAGGTCAATTGGAAGTGACATATTGCTGAAGATTTATGTATATTGATATGCACAAATATTGTTATTGAGATGAAATGTGTTTTATGTACACTGTAAATTGATTATGCACATCCTGGGTACCCGCTGTTGATTTTGTTTTGTTTTCGCTACAAGAAATTGTAGTATTTTTCATACTATGCATGGCCATGGAATGTTTATAATGGGAAATATATCCTCGTTTAAATTGAAGTATGGTTACCATGCTCGAATCTAGTTTGCCTGCGGAGTTAAAACTCATTGGGACGACGTTTTCAATAATCTATTTAAAACATATTTTCTAAAACGTATCTTAAATCCTTTCTTCTTCTTTGAAATGTATTGTCTTGGTACCTGTATGCGTCATAAAATGCGAAATTTTAAAACATTGTGTACATAATTGACATTAAATGTACACACTTTTAAAATAAATTGTTAGACCCGTTTGGTTTTGTTTTTGTTCTGATGAAAAATAGATTGTTTGCTTCTGTTCCCGATTACAACGAAGAAGTTTTTGTTTTATGATTTTAATTTTTTTAATAAAAAGTTTAAACAATGACGCTTAAGTTACATACTTTTAATGTTGGTCGTATTGTCGTGGTATATTTTGGAGATGGTTAAAATTGTTTATGTATACTTTCCTATAGTCAAAATATATTATTTTTACTTTTCCAGCAATAAAGGTATGTAGTTAAGCTATTAAAACTATAATTATTTTAGCATTTACCAATACGGCAGCTTAGTTACAGAGAAAGTAGTGTTCCCCAATCCCTGGTCATGTTATTGTGAGAAAGGTCTATGAAGGCCTCTGTATTCTTGCAAGGAAATTAGAAAAGTCGAGCTTCTTAGGTACAAAATGTGCTGTATATAATGGAATTATGTATTTTTTATAAATTATTGCATGTTTCCCATTGCATGTTTTATTGCTTTTTAGGAGTGATGTATACTTCTATTTTTATATATTGTTATTCTTATATTCATTAATTATATTGTAGTTATATTGTGATTGTGTTGTGTCGTGTGTATTTGTACACTTAATTGCACAATTATTTGATTGCAAAATGTACAATCAACTAAAGTGATGTTTACATAATCATCTCTACATAAATATTTGCTCTTTAGTTACATATTGGAAACGTTTCAAGAGCTTTTTGTGAAAATATACGAACATTCTATTGTCACTCTTATAATTTAATATTCTTTCAAACACTTTCTCTCCATTTTATCATAGTTCATTGTACATTGCTCTATACCCTTCAAAATAAACTTTAAGAACTTTGAAATAAAGTTTAGATTTCAAAGTTCTTGAATTTAATGACCAATTTACTAAGTTACCATGTTCTTTTACCAATTTCAAAGTTGGTGTTCTCTCTTGAAAGTTTGTGAAGAAAATAAATTCATTAAAATGTTTTTAGTAGTCTCCAAAACTACACTGCTGTAACTCTTAAATATTAAAGTAACCAATTTTAATATTTAAGAGTTACAGATGTCCGTCCATTGTTGTAACTAGTAAAATTTATGACAATATATTTTAAGCTTCAAAGTATAGGTGCTTAAATAATAAGCACGATAATCGCCTGTCAATTCAGAACAGTTGGAATTTGAACATACGCTTATCCCTTAATCACTTAAGTTATCCCCAAGTTACAAAATGCCACACACTCCACCATATGCCTGAAAACAATAAAGCCGTTAAACTATCTAATTGATACACAAACCCTTCAGGAGAGAACATTACAAACATTCATCTCGCTTCCACACCGACTAACGACCCAAATTGGATAATCTCTCAAAGCCTCCGCCTAAATCTTCACAAATAAGTGAAAAACTACAAGTCTTATTGAACCCAATTTTATGGCAAAAATAGCCCGTTTACCCAGCTATGTTTAGATGTATATTTCACGAAAAAGAGTAAAGTATTTCTGGAGTTATGACCTTATTTGTAAGTGGTAGTGCCTCGGGCTGGCGGGTATCTAATATGATACTGTACAAATACGTGAATATAGCTCGACGTATATATTGCTAAGTTGTGGCTCTAACTTTTGTAATATAAGAGGAGAGGGTGAAGTTTGGAGGGCTCGCTTTGTTTTGCCGGGACCTGAAGGCTGTTATCGTGGGTGAGATGATATCATAGCTGGTGTGGAAGTGATCACGGATGACAATATTGGATATCGTGTACATAAGGTCTCGGTTTTTCTGTTTGGGTTGAATCTGTGAATATTTCTAAATCTAAAATTTTGGGAAAGAAGTGCTTGGGTGTAAAATTCGGTAGATAGTTTGACGTGGTTTCCGATATCGTCATCTTAATCTTCTTTGTCAGACATACTGAACACTAATCCCATTTTTGACCTGTTTACGGCCGATTTCAAATAAAGTTAATAATCGTTATGACATTATAATGTGTTTTTTATGTTTCATTTTTGTCGCGGTAATAATAGATTTGGCTATGTTTCACAGCAAATAAAAATGAATTATTACATTCTAAAACCTGATTCATTGGTTATTTCGTATGATACCTGTGAAAAAATTATAAATACCTTCGTTCGGTAATCGGATAAATATAGGCTACCTACGTTGGCAATACATATACCACATTGCAAGGTATTGGCAATTCAAACACTCCTTTGCTGAATAGGGATGTTTCCTGGGTAGGAAAATGATAATTCTATTTAATCCGTCAGTGAGATTATCAAATAATATTGGACACGTATTTTCTGCTTAGACAAATAAATAAAAAGTTACAAAGATAAAGATCATTAAAGTTCAGAAGTGGGAGCTTGTGACGTCACATTGTCTGTATACAGTGTAGCACACCGTGACGTCACACGATATTTCAACGCACTGTATCGTCGTAATTTTCGTTTACGTGGCAAAAGTAAAATACGTGTCCAATATTTTTAGGTTATTTAATTGAAGGACTAGATATTTTTTGTCAACTACCCTATTTTACCGCTAACAAATATCTGGAATAAGCTGTGTTGGGAAATAGGATAGGATCCAATATAGTACTCTAAAGTACGGTACAGCAGAACACATAAAATATAAACGCAGCAACAAGTTGGAACTAGTCGCGTAGAGGAAAAAAATAGCTTTTGTACAATTTAGTAAGTACATGAGGTATCTAACTGTAATACTGTACTTAAGGTGGTACTGTACTTTAGATTCATCGCCAATCATTTTTTTTTTGTTTTTATATTTAGAAGTGCCGTTTAATTGTCAAATTGAATTAAATGATTTGACTGTGACATGAGTAGGAAAAACTTTCACTATGGCACTAAACGAATATTGAAATTACAAAAAAAAATATGAATAGGTTTGGTTGATTTTGTTTTCTTTGAAAATTCCAGATTCTATGATTTATTTAAAAGACAACTACACTGGTTTAATGGTTAGTAACAGCTTTACAACGAATGGTTAGTAATCTTTAAACTATGAGTCAGTATAATATTATAGATAATTAAACATTCAATTCAAAATAAAATAAAAAAATCTAGATAAATTTAAACTCCTAAACCTGCTTTGTCAGCACCCTAATCTAATGCTTAAGAATAGGACAGTAAAACTTATCGGCAATAACCGCCAGTATGCCATTGTCGCTAGCAAGCACTCTGCGCAAAAAGGAGGCAACATTTTTTCCGCAGAATGGCCGCAAACCCATCTGTACGAGCCTCAAAGAACATACCCGATGCGCTGCAATATGCGTATATATACATAAGTACCTACCTTACTCTCTAAAAGATTGCCAGTGAATTAAAAGTCTACCTCAATAGCTAAAAAATATCGAAGTGTTCTCAATACTTGACAACGATACTGTTAGCCTTCTACTATA
Organism: Orthosia gracilis; assembly: GCA_947562075.1. Taxonomy (NCBI): domain Eukaryota; kingdom Metazoa; phylum Arthropoda; class Insecta; order Lepidoptera; family Noctuidae; genus Orthosia; species Orthosia gracilis. The sequence goes on from OX387264.1 coordinate 32,724,861, forward strand.
TTAATAGATTCTATTAATATATTCTACGGATTGAAATATTGGTATACCGTAGAAATACAGTATCAATTATTATTCGCACACGAATAGAGGGTGTATTTTCTCTAAGTTTTCCTCAGTATGTATATATGAAGGTAACATGAAATAACAAATCTCTCTTTTTTTAAATTGATTATACATATTTTCAGTTATTATGATATATTTGGGGCCATAGTTTTTTTATACCTAGCTTTAATTAAACTATCTAGAAAATCAGCTCATTTTTAGTTAGGCTTTCTTTCTGGTCAAAGTGGGTCGCTATTGGCATACAGTGTAGCAGCACAATACAACATTATATCAAAGGAAATCTTTACGTTGAGATCGGCCGTAAAAACGACACCCACCATTGTTCCGTACACTGGCGAGCAGAATGACTGGAATATTTTTGATACGTATTTTATATGACATTGTAAAATTCCATTCTTTGAGTCGAAGCTCCGTGACAAAGTTATATTTTTGGCATTTCGAATTGTTGTAGTTTTCTGCGATGTTACACTGAGGACGAGAGTTTTAAAAACTTTTGAATAGGTGCTGCTATGTTTGAATGCCTAATAACTACTAAAACAATTTACTACTTTTCTGACTACAATCGACATCAATATTGAAATACTGGTTTAAATGTCACTATCAACAAAATCTTTACATTAAAGTACATTTATGACACCAGTAAATTTTCGCCCATAATTCTTCTATCATTACTTAAGAACGCTATTTTAACACAATTTATCATTCACAATTCACGGCACCGCACTTCATAACTGCTCTGTTGACATTGAAAACTTGTTCTTGAACCTCTCAAGGTGTCTAGCAACTTTTTATTACAGTTTTAACGTTTGTCTAATTAAATAGTTCACTTTCTTACTTCGATCTTTTTATTGCATCACCATATTCCTTTTTGAAATCAGAAATGCTTCCTTTCTATCACTATTTTGAAATTCGAAAAGCTTCCATTTGTTACATTCCTTTTTGAAATCAGAACACAACCCAATTTTTCTTGCATTAATTTTTGAAATCAGAAATGCTCCAATATTTTTGCTCGTACCTATATTCGTAATGGCGTCGATATTTCTGATTGTATTGATGATGTACAGGAATGGAATGACTACAACCTGAGGTGGAACGACAGCGAGTATGGAGGGGTCAAGGACCTCAGGATCACACCCAACAAGCTGTGGAAACCGGACGTGCTTATGTACAATAGGTGAGAGTACTAGAAACGGGTATGATACCTACCTAACTAATCCAACTTATTTTTTTTAAAGCTTTCAATTTCAGAAACTGTAAATGGCTTTTTTTTCGCTGTAACTTCGAACATAAATAACAGTACCTAGGGTCCTAGGTACTGTTATTTTCAGTTAATTTAAAATTAAACCGAGATAATGTCGGGAGTTTTAATAGGGATAGCAATTTTTATAATGTTGTAAAATTTTGGTAACAAAGCAACGTTAATTATTGTAAAGGAAAGGAGCAAATAAAGAGTTTGTTTTTATTATCCCGACGAATGAAACAATGGGATAATTATATTCTTCTTCCAGAAAGAGTTGCTGGAATGATGGCAAAATATTTTAGAGGTATATTTCAGTAAGTAATATCTCTTTATGGATTAAATTATTTTGATCCTCTGGAAAGAAACTGAGAAATTGCCCGTGGTATTTTGAACAAAGTAATGTCTTTTCAGACACAGTAAAAAATGAACACGTTTCCGCCATTTTTCAGTTCTAATTACTTTATAGGTTGGCGAATATTATTTTAAAGTGACTTTAAGTAATTACGGGGCTCAAACCTCACGAGAGAGTCAAACTTACTGAAATATGCGGACAAAATAATTATAAATTTCGCTAATGTTCGTCCCAACGTTTGAGGGGAAGAAATATTTTACCAGACTACTTTACATTTCAAAACCAGAAGATTTTAATTACAGCTGAACACTGGCGAGGATTTTGAGCTCAGTATTTCTAATTTGCTCGACAAAATTAAACCATCTGCGACAAATGTCGAAATAAGTGCCTCATTCCACGGTATCGAGTCTGCAACATGCAATTTGCGGAGCCAGAACACAGTAATATAATCATACAATTTATTCTCAAATTCAAATGCAGTCGCGTCGTTCAAACGTCGTTAACGTTAAACAAATTTTCTCGGCAAACAGACGTCCGCGCAGAGTGGCGCCATCTGGCGGCGTGCCAAACATGTTATTCATTACACTGTTAAGAAGCAAATGATATAAACCTAGTGTCACATGATTTAATGTAAGTGTGTTCATGTTTATCGGCACTTACCTGGTCGGAAGCCAGATGTTTATAGACATATATCTTAGGCCGATAACTTTTACGAACAGCCCTGGATAAGCAGTTATGGCTCCAACACTACTAGTTTAACGATGCCATAGATTGTATGGCATAGAATATAAGATATTATGGAGCAGATTTACTGTTCTGCTACTTTTTCTTGCGTCGCTATTGCCTGTATTTATTGTTTGAATGCTTCTTTAAATGGATATTCCAGAGATACAAGACCTCTTCAGCTATGAATGACGCTACCTATTGTTTCCAACTTTCCATAATTTGATTTTCTTTTAGCTGTTCTCTCATGATTTAATGGGGCCTTAAAAACAGGGAAGCGTCTATAAATATTACTTAATGATACAAGGAAAATCTGCGACATTAACCAAAATTACATTAACGGTAATACATTAGGGCTACATTATAATTTATCTGTTGCTTTCACACGACCATTAACCTTCCAAAAATCCCCAAGATTTTTAAGCGAGATTTGAACAGGCATCCGAATTAAAATAAAGGTCGAGTAAATTGCAGAGTTGCAGAGTCGGCTCGTGTAATGAGGACATAACCGCTCTATCGGTGTTAGCGACTGGCCGGTTTTAAACATTGCCAGACTTTTAAGTTCCGTAAAACAGATTTAAATGGTGAAAACTCAGTTGGAAACTAAGCTTGGAAGTTCGCCAGTCAACTATCCTTTTTGTAAATAAAAGTTTTATCTGTGATTTGTTGAAGCGATTACGGTGAAACGGGTTGCAATCTGCTAATAGAATGTTTTAAATGTACGGAATTTATGGGTGTTTTTATGGTATGCTTTGCTTCGTATGGGCTTATTTATGGGATTGTTGAATTAAGTACGGGATATAAAAACAGTGAAATACACAACAGACAGAGTGAAAACAACACCAATTGACAGCGTTCATCACATTGAGTGCTAATTCATGAACACAATAATATTTTTTTATTTCCTTCATAGCAAAAAATGTTCACGTTTTGTTGCGATGTGCACAAAATATAAGATTTGTTAATTCTTCGCGTCATTTTCTCCCGACTTTGGTAAGAGCGTATGATATTCGTGTCGCGGGTGATTCACAATTTCACATGGCGGAAACGTGTACATGTACACGTTAATAAAATAACTGTTTGAGGAAAAGATGAGTGTATATTAATATGATAATATACATTTGATAGCAAATGCTATAAAGGTAAAGAGTGGGCTTATTGACAAATAAAACAAAGTAAAAACCCCTTTAGGTTTTGAAGGTATTCAAGACAAAATTAAGACAAAAAGTATTCAAGTATTATGTATTCAAGACAAAAAAAAAAACACTGAAATTCGGGAGAAATGCCAACATGCGCTTATGTTAATCCTGTACATTAATACAATCCGGCGCTTACAAAAGAATTGGTCTTGCAAGTAAGTGTTTGCTTATTCGACATTTTATGTCCTATTAACATACTCTCTGACAGTGGGGCTAAAATAAAGCGGGGATATTTGGCACAGAACTCTACATAGCAGGATATTGTATAGTTATCAGCCGTCTGCTTAGAAATTAGCTTTAAAATTAAATACATTAAGTGAAACTATGCATACAAATACTCATGTTATCTTAATATAATGTCTTCAAATAGCTTAGGAATGAGATTCATTACTGAAAATACGTGAAAATGGAAATTAGGATTATCGCATAATTCCATTCAATAAAAATACGGGAGTTTCCGTTCATAAACATAAAGGAAGCCTGTAATACAAATTGTTCAGCCAGTTTTTCCTCCACTATAACAGGGTTATTTGTAATTAATATCGATACTTCTGGCCGCGGCTTCCCCGCGTTAGAATCGAAAATTACTCCAAGGGAACATACTCCCGGATTAAAAAGTATCTTACGTTCCAATTCAGGACATGGTCGTGTACACAGGACAGACTTTTGGAGTATTATATTAATATGGATAACAGACATATCTTTCTTTCTTAGCTTAGTTATTCAAAATCAAAATCAAAATAGTTTATTTCAAATAAACCTTAAAGGTACTTTTGAATTGTCAAACAACAAAAAAATATGACTCTAGTTGCAAATTCGCAAACGTCAGTAGATCTCAATGGAGAAGAATTTGCAAGAAACTCCACGGACACTCTTTTCCATCAGTTTCAATTACAAGTTTTTGGTTACATCATTCTTGTTAAAAAAAAAAAATACATATATGTGAGAACGATGCAAAAAGACGTGCACGTAAAAGCGTCTAGAGTAACAAACAATTTCAACATAAAAAGGCAATGACAGGCCGAGGCAGCTAAGTTATGACCAATCCCAACTGATGGCGCCCGTTCACGAACATGACGCATGGATCGGCACCACTCAGCTCAACCATTATGGAGGGAACCGAATGATCCAACACATGTGCCACCATCAGAGAGAAATTAGAGAGAGCATGACACACTCAAATGCCAGGGCACACAGAAGTCAACCAACGACACATAGGTAGATTTACAGTCGGAACATAGTACTCACACATGTGCGTGTATTAATAACATGTAGGTATTCTATAATCCAAACTCAATTACCTGCTTGCCTCTACACGTTCAGTCTATGGCTGCATCGCAAACCACTGCAGACTAAGTTCTGGAATCACATTAGATTATAACTTAGTTAATCGGTTTACCACAACTTGGGAGAGACCTGCATAAGGCCGTAGAAACTGTCAATAGACCTAACCGATACTGGGCTGGTATTTAGTTATCGACTATGTACTGTTTAAAGCTTGTAAAGAGTGCTTTATTTCATCTTAACACTCCATATAACGTGATAATCTTTTAGCAATAACAACTGCTTGGGGCACTATACAAAATTATATTCTGTAAATGTTTAAGATTGACAGCATGATATTTCATTAGCGTGTTTATAAGGAATGAAAAAAAAACGCAAATAGTCTAAAATTTGCTATATTATAATCCTATGCATACATTTTGGATTCCTTGACGAATTTTGCCCCTCTGGTTTGGAATGAAATGCTTCTAAGATTTTAAAAATCTCTTTCATTTTCTTCGTTTTCACCTTGACCGCTGCACTTTTCTCGATAGATTTTTTTACTTATTCTTTGTGTCCGTTTACTGACTGACTTCTCTCTCGACAACAATTCACAGCTCAAAAATAATCACATATCCAAGTATTAATTAAAAACACCCATCACTCACATTGCACTTAACAAATCGACGTGCACTTTTAATATTACAACCAGCACTGGAAACAAAACAACAATTTCACCCATTTACGATATTGGCTATACGTCGCTAATATTGGCGCCGGTTGGCGTTGGGCCAGTGGCCCCAGCATTCGATTATGAAAGCTTTTAAATCACTTTCGGGGCTGTGTGATGGTGGCACCTTGTTTAGCGTCTTCGTGACTGGCTGTTCAAGGTAGAGGGCGTGTGACACACCGTAGCGTAACTTGAAAACAATATTCGGGAAATTTTGTGCTATTTTGGGTTTATTCGGACTTTTTGGGGTTCCGTACCCGAAGGGTCCAAACGGAGCCCTTTTGCTGTCACTCAACGCCCTTTTGCTGTCCGTCTGCCTAACTGTCTGTCCAAAACACCACAAAATTTTGTGCCGAGGACTTTTTTAACTTCTCATTGACCTATGAACTTGAAGTTTGGTGATAATATTTATTATTAGGTATATTTTTACAACATTGTTATATTGATATACTACACTTGGAACGGAACCCTAAATGTACGAAGTCCGACACGCACTTGACCGGGTTTTTAGATTTTTTTTTTTGATAGATACAAAAAAATATATATAGTTCTTGAAAACAGCAAACCTAAGTTTGCTGGGCACTTTTGTTTACTTGTAAAAAGACTATGTTTTTGATATTGTTATGTTGGCTTATACCGAACCATAGCTGGGCTAAGACCTCCCCCAAATCTTAGCAGATATACTTTTCATGAAATACCTTGAACCCGCCCTTCCAGTGGGCACCTAGATCGTCTCGCTACCTCTTTCTGTCCCGACCTCGGCGGATCACAATTGACAGTTAAGTGATACAGCTTACTCAACCAAATAAAAAGCTACTACGATACCCAGCCTAATCACAAAGGAAACGAACCAAAAAACACCCAATAAAAACATGACGAAGAAAACTGTCCATTCGCCCATTCACAGCAATCGCATGTTTTATTCAATCCGCTGAATTACACTACTGTTTGACACGGGGTCCTGTTAATACGGATTTGCTGGCGGCCCGCCAAGTAACGGAGTGGTTACACACCACACGTCCGTGGCCCATGAATACTACATGAATACGACAGGCAAGCACGACAGCACTTTTGTCGTAGTGAGCGCCCACGGACGTTTGGGTTTTCACTATCTGAAAATTTTATCTTGTTTGTTTTTCTGGTTAGTGGGTGCTGCTATGGGTCCAATTTTTTTTGACAAAGTAAAATGTCTATAGTTACCTGTAAATAAATATGTTTTCGAAGTAATTTCAACACAGAAATATCGTTTAAATCTATGAGTTGCTTACTTTACTCACTTAATATATTTTCACCGAATTTACTAGTGTGAAACACAAAACATTAAACTCAAGTTCCAACCTGTTAACATTACAGCAGACATTAAATTACTTCAAAACATAAAACACTTTAATTTAATTCCGTAAATAAATCCCAAAAGCGAATTAAAATTAACTCCTTTAATAATGGCAACATCAAAAGTTAGTTTAAACTAGTTACGGCCAGTACAGACCGGTGTAAACCGGTATAAAGCAGTATCTTGGTTTCATCGACTTGCGTCCCAGGACGGCACTCTTGGACAAATTACAGTTAAACTGTAGCTCAGACTAGATCTTGATTGTTCGCTTTGTGGTTTAATGATTTAATATTCTATTAGTTGTGGTAATCTTGGTTTTAAGACGAAGAAGTCTGTTGTAATGTGAAAGATAATGAGGGAAGGACTTATGTTGCTTAAAGCAACTGAAGGATATGACTCTCCTAATTTCACCTTCTGACTTATCTATATGCACGTCAACATATAAAGAGAAGAGTATTCTTGCTATTTAGTAATTGGAAGAAGATTGATGGTATCTGTGAAAGCAAAGAGGACTTTACAAAAGATAAAAACAAGAAAAAAGTATCTTGTGTATCAGACATTTTAATTCCCATTCTTCTGCTATTTTTAAACCACCGTGTAATGGATTAATTTGCAAATCAGACACAAAAAGAACACAATAAGGCTTTATATCTGATCCAGATGTTGTGAAAGAAAGCTTAAAATCCACCAAGGCTAACATTTACTTTGATGTCAGATAATAAATTCGATTAGAATGGTGTTCATTAAGGGGGAGTTGAATGAAAAATACTAATGATCAGACTGTGGGCACGTTGATAAATGGACTTGGGCGATAAGCTCGTGTTCTTTATTTAGCCCGGGCCATAAAGGCCTTTGTGGAGACGTGTGTAAGCCTGCGGGAGGTTTGTACAAACTTGTACAACGAGCGAATAGAATAAGCAAAATAAACATTTATTTCAACTGCTAATGCGTAAGTTGAAATGCATCAACCAAGCATTTTGTTTGATTCTGCCTATTTTCTATTGCTTAGCTCTAAGATGACCTTTACTAACATTTATTTTTCGTGTACCTTTATTTCCTATTTTTTAAATTAATATTTTTAACTACATAATTTTCAGAATTGTGACAGCACAGTAGGAGATATGTCCCGAATGTGACGATCGGTACTTGACCCCTTATAATATATTTTTTATTTTATTTTAAAAGTAACGATCGTTCGCGAGGTTGAAAGCTCCTACTCGGTGCTGCCACAAATAAAAATAAAATAAACGTACATGGCACGCTAGTCGCTGATTTGAGACACCACTGTCATTGTCTCGCTTGTCAGATGTTTTTTTTTTGTAACTGGCAACTTCTTCTTTTTGCATTCCTTTTTTTTTTTAAAGAGCTTTTTTCTTCTAAATCTGGTGAGCGAGAGGATGATTTTAGTGCAGTCAATGATAAAAATCTACTCTAATTTCACCTTTGTCAATGACAGCACATTTTAAATAAATAGCGTCCCAGATGAATCCGAAGCACTGGCAAATAAATAAATAATTAAAATAATAAACGCTTTATTATAAAGGCACATTTTGCTTTAGACGTAGCTTTAATAAAAAGTATATAATATATTCTGTATGTAATTAAAACTTTCATTTTTAAATTAAAATAAACACGTTTCACATTTCGATTCATTATTAATTATACAAACAACTTTCTTTGATATTGATTCTTTTTTCATGCGACTTCACTGACACTTTGCTAACTTCATTTTCTATCTAAGATAATTTAAACAAAAATGTATATTTTAAACTTAAGATAAATTTAAATGATAAGATGTACATTTGACTGAAAAAAAAAACATATTTCACGTGCAATGTGCTCAAAGGATTTTTTTAAATAAAATTACAAAAGTTGATCAAAGAATGCTCTTAGTACCCAAAATTCGTATTCAATTGTCGAGGCTTAATGAGGGTCACTTCATCTAATTTATTTTTGTAAAATCCTGTAGATAATTTGTTTAAAACTGTGTTCCTTCATTTATTATGAGTGGAACTTTGAAAAACAACAAAGCGTAAACTCGTTGCGTATAATTTTGAAACATTATTATTATTTGAAAATATAAAGTATCGTTAGGGATATCACTTTAGTTCATAAATGTTTTTAGCTGACCTTTAGATGTGGTAGCTACATATTCTTAATGAATTCGTATTTGATAATGATTCTGCAATGGTTTACAAGATGTTACTAAAACAGTAACATCCTCTTATCCAAAAATGTTATGAAAAATATACAGTTAGTTGATGACACGATTTGTATTGATACTAGTGCTGACGAGGGTTTTGACGGGACATACCAGACCAACGTGGTGGTCAGAAACAACGGCAGTTGCCTGTACGTGCCTCCTGGCATATTCAAGAGCACATGCAAGATAGACATCACGTGGTTTCCCTTCGACGACCAACACTGTGATATGAAGTTTGGTAGCTGGACATATGATGGCAATCAGGTAGAAAACCTAGAACGTTAAAGATCTTATATTATTTAGCTCTCACAATCTCTTCGACTAGTAAAAAAAAAGTTTTATAAAAAAAGATAATTGTAGATGAATTTTGAATTTCGATTCCGCCACGATAAAAAAAAAAAAATTGTATATTAATTTAAAATTTCATTTTCGTCATGATTATTTCACAACAATAAAAATAGATTAGTTTTGATTTTAGAATCACATTTTTTTAACTCGATATTTTCAAAGAATTTAATAATATCGCCACTTCTGATTAGGTTAGCATAGACATTAGTTAATTTTACGCAATCTGTACAGCATTGATTCTGCACATTTCTCAGGTAAATATCTCGAATGCAGTTTAGGTAAACGCACGTTACGGATTCACTTATCTGCTAAATATTTTAACTCTCCCGTTAAAATATAAAGCAGATCTGCTCGTGTGTGACCTCGAGCGGTATTTGCTTATCTAATGTTGATTGAGACTCGAGTTCTATTTTATTTTAAAGGAAGGGTAATTGTGACTTGTTCTATGCATTTCAAATTAAGTCGTATGTTTTGAGAAAGAAAGATATTATAGCATTATTGCTCTAGCATTGCTGAATTGGTCTTTAACTTGTTACTCAGATTACAAGCTGAGGATTTAATGGTCAAAGATAGTCCTCAGTAAGACAGGATTCAATGAAAAAATAGAGGTTGAGGTAATTGATTGAGCTCAAGTGCGTAATATGAGAAGAGATTATTTGACTAAAATTAGTAATAAAAGGCACCAAAAATAATTTGTGTCCATGCAACTGTTAAAGAGTTAACCGATAAAAAATAGCTCTAATATTTCTAAAATACTTAAAGTAAAACAAACATCTTTTCATTACCAAAGCAGCATTAACTCGAGCCTCATTACAATTAATTACTGTTAAAATAACGAGATTTAATTACATGATAACATTACAAATAAGAGCCGTGGCTGGAATAATTAAATTAAAAGATCTCGCGAATTAATCTTATTAGGATAAAGTACAGGTTAGACTCACAACTAAGAATAAGATAGGATTAGATAATGTAGGATAAGATATGTTTGGGAGAAATCTAAGGGAACCATGTGAGAAACCTAGGATATTTCCATATCCAGTTTTGTATGTACTATTTTGCATGATGCAAAAAATTAGCACTGTACATAAATATGGAAGAAAGTCACTAAATAATGAAACGATTACGAACCGCCATACGGAAAATTCTGTAGAATATTTGTGTGTATATATGTATTTTATTACAACCTATTTATTGACATTTTGATTGAGATATAATCCGCTTTCGAATTCCTGACTGAGTTTTATTAACGAAGAACTATTTAACTAGATTTAATGAAAGGATCATTATATTTTAATCAAAATGTACCTATAAAGTGTTATATATTTTACGGGATAGACTGTAAAGTGTTTGCACTATTTCTGTTTCTATTTCGATTTACTATGTGTGTGTCTAGTATTACATATACAAATAGTCTGTATAGGAGTATGCAAATACCATCGTTATTTGATTTACAAATAACGTCGATGCTGCAGTCTGCTAAATTATTCGACGTATTTAACTTTTTTCTAACTTTAAATTCAATCAAATGTATTTATTAACAAAAACTGAAAAAAATTTACTAATTAATACTTAAAAAAGCTCCCGTTACACAAAAATAAACTAGACCTCTGCTTTAGTTCATGCAAGGCCTATTGTTTTTAATACAAAGATAACTTTAATGTAATGGTTAACAATGAATATTAAATTAATACCGTAATACTATAGTAAATTAATTTGTAAATTACATTCCATTGTATACGAGTTTATCGGAAAATTATAATGAATAACTGTTGCAAAATTCATAAAAAGCTTTGTTACATATTTACAGGAAATTGGACCACAATAAACTTTCATGGTAAAAACAATAAATTATTTTCCAAGTGTGGTTATTTTGGAAATTTGTATAGCAAAATAAAAATAGTAAAAATATTGTTGATTTCTTTGTGAATAGTGGTAGTATTGATTGATGTTCATATCAAATCAAAAACAATGTCAGAAAAACAGTATAGTACAGATTTCTGTACAAGAGGTTGTACTGTGTAAATGAATCTTAAAATACAGAGTGATTAAAGTACGCATAAGCTATCAATAGCATCGGACATGCTACCCAAATAATAGTGGGTGTGTAATATTTTACTAAAACAATTTATAAAAATACTCTTTTAAAAATACATACATTTACGAACCTACGTATGTTTGTAAAGATATTAAATCAGTCACCTCTAGACGCGTAACAAAAAAACAAAAAATTGTATGTTAAGGTATGTAATTCTATTGAGCCATGTTTCAAACAAAAGAAACTGAAACGTTTCGAATAATTTAGCAAACATTCAGTCGTTTCAATCCGTTTTTTATTCTCTAGCCTAATGTCATTTTCTTTTTATACTTATCAATTTATTTTATAAGACTGTAGTTTTATACAACGTTAATGCACGTTTTCTTTATTTATATCTTTAGATGTTGAAGATTCTCAATTATTTGTAGGATAGATGTATTTATTTGTAGCTCTTCTCGGAATTTATGACAGTCTTCGAGTATTGATTTTCTCTCCAGAGTTCAGTCACGTTGTCTGGCTGGGATTTCACTGAACAGATTCTTTGAATTCTGCTGCACAAAATAAAAACATTGTCGGTAAAATAAACAGCAACTTTTATAATATAAATGTGTTTCAATTCCGTCACTCGATTGATTCCTGTCCGGACAGTTATTCAGTTGATAGGTACAAATGTTGTAGCTTCAGTGTAGGTACAGTTTGAAACCGATTGACCGTTTTGTTTACAAATGACCGCTGCTCAAAATCACAAGCTTTTGTCAATTGTCTACTCGTACAGCGTCAAACATGATTTTTTAATAGCGAGTAGCTTTTTAAAACTAACTTTAAATTTTTTAAATGTACTGTTAAATTCATAGTTTTTCTGTTTTAAAGTATTTGTAGTTGTTACATTGTTTATGTTTAAAATATAGCGTCTTTGCCTTTCAAATTACTTTTAAAAGTATTATCTTTAGTCTAAAAACTCAAGTAAAATATAACACAAAGCTGTCATAAATGTCGTGCACGTTGAGTGATAACTTCTTGAATAATTCCGTAGTATCCCGGAGTTAGGACGCGCCTCGAAGCTCATTACTCCAGTTTGTACCACGTGTTCGTTATAGACTTAATCTAACTTTGCCTTTGTGTCCTCGTATTATTTTAACTTTCATTATAATGAGTAGTTTTAGAATTTGAAGTCTGACGTGGTTTGAGAAAACTGGATAAGCTTCGTTCATTACTGGTAGTGTGTGGCTTTGAACGATGCTAACTTTTGCTTTTGGTATCGTTTGGAGTTCTGTTCTCTTTTTAAGCAAAAGAGCATTTAACGTTTTGATATCGTTTGATGCTTGTATCAACATAGGTACTACCTTCTTGTTAAATTCTGTTTTCCCTGTCAGTATTAACTTTCTTATTAGGTTGATTCCTAACTGCTTCTTATTAGATCTCCTTGTAGACTATTAGATTTCTATCAACAAAATTCCGTATGGCGGCGATATTTTCAATTGTTTAAAGCATGCTCTTGCATCCCCTTCCTTGTCTTGCATTTAGAGGTTCTCACATTTCCCTTTCGGTCCAAGGTATAAATTATTTTAAAAAATTTCCAAAACTTAAAGATGGCAGGATCAAAAGATGCCCGACTATGTCAGCAAATTTTAAGCCGATACCGAGTAATAGGCTTCAAGACGTTTGGAACTTATGAAATCTGCTGAAGTTTCATATCCAATAAAGTATGCAAGGGGAAGGAAAGAAAAGGACGATGAAGAAAAAAATTACGGACCATTTCATTACAAAATTGCTTCCTTGACAGCAATCATATTGCTCGAACATGTCGGTATTGTGAGGCGAATAATGGACGAAATTCGTACTCTATTTGATCCTGCTATCTTGGTACAATTGGCATGTGTACTGGTATGAGTTAAGGTATTAGTGCATCTTGTTTGAATGTGTCAAACTACACCGTGTTTCGCCCTGACAGCTGGATCTGGTGCTAAAAGATGAGGCAGGCGGTGATCTGTCCGACTTCATAACAAACGGGGAGTGGTATCTAATAGGTGAGTTATAATGATACTTCCAATATTTTGCTTGGTCATCTGAGAGGTATTGTCTAGAGATAATTTCTTTATTCTTTTGTATTTTTCTATTATTTAAATATATTCCCATTATTGTTAATCATTTATCAACATATACCTCCATGAATATTTCTTTTATCAGTAATTTCATTTTATTCTAAACCCTTTATTTTCTATTCATTTAACCCAAGTTTTACAAAAATACCCAATTTCTATTGACTTGCCACCCCACAGGAATGCCAGGCAAAAAGAACACGATAACGTACGCGTGCTGCCCGGAGCCCTACGTAGATGTGACGTTCACCATCATGATCAGGAGAAGAACCCTGTACTACTTCTTCAACCTCATCGTCCCGTGCGTACTCATCTCTTCGATGGCACTCCTCGGGTTCACACTGCCACCAGATTCCGGAGAAAAACTTACTCTCGGTCAGTATATTATCCTTTACTTACCATATATGCCCCAAAGGGTTTGGCAACCCATAATTTAAACTGTATGTTAAACTCCCATGTAATAGAAAAATATCTGTTGCCACTAACAGGGTACACATTCAGTTTCGGGGCAGCTACTGACATATTTCTAATAGGCACACCCAGTAACTATGTGCATAGAGAACGACCGTACAACTTCCGACCTAGATTCAGAAGTTGGTATTCGGACCATTTGTTTAAAAAGACAGTCGACCAAACCAAGTCTGTCTACTACGAAACTAGATAATTGACTAGCCTTAAAATATTCAGCATTCTCCGAAGAAAATCTGCTTTGTTGACAAGTGAATAACGCGGAACGTATACTCGTAGTAAGCAAAAGAGGTACGGAAGAATGGAGCGAAATCGTGTTCCATTTTCTTATCTTGAAAAGGCCACAATGTGCATAGTCGTATCGCACTCGTATATATGGCATAAGTGCTGATGTACGTTCGAGTTTGCAGTAAATTTTATATGTGTCAACAGTGGAGGGAGTCTGTAACTAGGCTAGCGCTGTATAATTGAAATTACCTTACTAATAAGAGTGAACGGTGTTATAATAGGATTTGTAGAGAACGTTGTAAAAAATATTGCTTCGTTTAAAGTTGTTTTTGTGCTAGCTAATAATAAATCAATCGAGAATAAGCTGTTACCGTCTCCAACGCTAAAATCAATGGACCATCCACGGAGAGATTACCAGCAAAAAAGCAATCAGACAAGCAGCGCGCTTCCATAATTTGTAACTAAAGATTGTTCATGGTCCATAAAAGACAGTTTTACAATTTAATTATAAGAGATGAGTCTTGAGTATTTAAAAGCAGCTCTACTGGAACTAAGAACGTATTTAAATTTAATGGGGGAACGTTTGAAGGAGGCGTTAGAATTATTATTGCACAGACTAGAAAATGGGCCTTGTTCGGGGAGTCAGATTTGAAGTATCTTTCACGGTTGAGTTCCTTCCAAATGTTACTCAGAATTTGCTTGAGTTCTTGATTATGTTTGCGTGATGGTAGTATGTAGTAAGACTTAAATTGTGCCTTGAGTTTGGAATAGTAAGTTAGAAATGTATGAAATGAAATCGTTTGTAACTTAAGCTGTTGTATCGTGTGTTTTAACAATGGCAGCACATGAAACTATTTCAAATAATGCAGTACTAATGATGATGTGATCAAAAATGTGGCAGCTGTTCAAGATAATGACCACGCAAAAACATTAGATGCTTTTATTTCACGCTATCAAGCATTTAGTGTTGGAGATAATCTAGTTCTTCAGTTTTTCTTACATGTTTTTATATTGTTCAAATTCTTATTAACTTCATTGGCCGCTTGACAGATGTGACAATATTGTTGTCGTTGACCGTGTTTCTGAACCTGGTCGCAGAAAAGATGCCATCAACGTCTGATGCAGTGCCATTAATAGGTACCCGACTGTAGGACATCGTGTTGATGAAGAAGTGTACGCTGCTACCGTTATTTTTTAATTTACTAATTAAGAGGTTTCTTCAGGGGAGTATGTTCAGCAAGTTTTAGAATATGAAGTAAAAACGATTTTAATATTGCATGATGGTATAGGCTCAATAATATCGCGTCAGTCCTTATGCTAAAATGTTTTTTGCCTATAAACAATTTTGACCATATAAGAAGTAGGAATATATAAAAGCATTTATTTGAAAACCATCTATACCAAATCCATAACAAATCTTCTCTCCATTGAAATTCGGGAAATTAACCATACTCACAAAGGGATCAACTCCAACAAAACCAATGCAACCAGTAATAAAAATCTACCAAGAATTGCAAACGCATTTAAAATTCATCCCAAACCAACGATAAAAGAAACAAGAACCATTTAATATTACACTGTCGAGGCGAGAATTAATCAGAAATATTAAACGTGTACCATAAAAGCCAAGAATTCGCGCTACAGCTTGTTGAACGTACCAAAGGGGTAATAAAACTTTTAAGAGCCGTTCGGAAGCAGCGTGCACTGAAATGAATATTAGATTATCTAGAATGTGGTATGACTGTTTGTGTCGGTGTTAGTTTGCCGCAAAGATCCAGACACATAAAGACGAGACACGGTAAGTGTAATTGGAGTAGATATCATTTCGATATTGTCATCATACACAAGTGTATTGTTTAGGGAACGACGTATAGCGTTGAGTAAAATTGCGATCAGAACAGAGGATGTTGAGAGTTGATATACGATATCAACGTCAGTAGGGATGTTAACCATGTGTTTGATTGCAGGAGTCACTATTCTTCTCTCGCTGACGGTGTTCCTCAACCTGGTAGCCGAGACCCTGCCACAGGTCTCCGACGCTATCCCCCTGTTAGGTACACTACCCAAACCTAACCCACACCGTTTGTCCATCCCGCTTGTCTCCCACATTTATTTTCTCTTCATATTCATGTTGTCCGGTTACTTTTATTTCATCTTTCATACTATTTTTAATTTTATTTCAGCTCTCATTTATTTTTGTTATTAAAAACGAATAATTAATAATTATTTTAAAACATTACAAGGAGTAAATTATGTACGTTTAAAGTTATTTTAAATTGTTGTGAGTTTAAAATTAATTTAAAGGTTGGCATTGAGTGGTGTCAAGCTTTAATTTTGTGGTCTATCGATAAATGACGTTGATTACTGACTAGACGTTGTTAAATGCTTCTGCTTAAAAATAATTGATTTGAAAATTCGTTCTTTTTGGAAAGTAAATTGTAATAGACCACCAAGATTAATTTTTCTGTGAAGGTAATTTTCTTTTTCGTATTTTCTTATAATGATTTCGGTTATAATATTGGAATCGATTCCGTGATTCTTCGCTTCAGCTTAGTCACTTGATTACTCATTTATTTTGTTTATTTGGTCGATACACTTCTGTAACGATACTAACTTTCCGGTTTAAGTGGCATGGCATGTGATTATAACTTTTACAAGAGCTTTTAAATACTGAAGGACGCTGAAGGTAAGTTACGATATTTTATTCTAAATGTTTACATTCGTATTTTTCTTATCTTCAAGTATTTATGTGAGTTCGCTGTCTACGTAATCGATTCCATGATGTATAATTTGTGTTCTGAATGTTGTCTTTTGGAAATATTTGTATATCCATAGGCTTAAAGCCGCGGTCTCTGGATACTTGGAGGGTGGTGTAACATTAGCGGAAACTTCGAATAAAAGCCTTCTCCTCAAATAAATGAAAATATAATAATAATGATAAAACGCCAGTGATAAAACCCTCTATGGTAGTGTTTGCATGACTATCCTTATGTTTCGTTTATGATTTCACTTGAGCCCCTGATACCGACTCAGCACACAAACAGGACGAGATCTAACCAACGACGTATAGACTGGATGGTACTATAGGTTTAACCACTGTAAATAGAACATTTTGATTTGATTTTGTTTCATAGTTTATATTGATCTTTGCAGGTGTTACAATCCTCCTGTCGCAAACTGTTTTCTCTCTATTGGTGGGACACGTCATCACAAAAACCTCTGAGGCGATCCCCCTAATAGGTGAGAAAAGTACCACGCGTTTGTTATTTTTTTCCTAAATAACTGAAATAAAAATAATGATGAATAGTTTTTTTCCTAAAACAGAATGTAGTTTGAGGAATATTTTGGGGTGTTCAACCTGAAATGTCCCTCTGCTCGTTCATGAAACACGAACTTAACGAAGATCTAAATAGATATTTTTGCTTGAATTTTTGAAGGACAGCGTATAGTTTCTTATATTTTTCTGTTTCAAACTTGCATTTTAGAGTCTCGCCATCTCTCTGGAGACTGATCTATGCTTGTACAGCGCTCTTGCGGCTCTCTCGACACTTGAAATTGAGTTATTGCACTTTAAATTCGTGCTGTTGAAATACATAGCTAAACTGAGTCTATCTAAAGGTAATTGCCTGCAAATACTGGCACTCGATCTTCTTGTAATGTATTAAAATAATCTATTTACATTACTTCTTGGTCCATTCATTACAATTTCATTTTCGTAACTATTTTACTTTCTTTGTTTTACTTTCTATTGGCCTTTCTGTAGACAGCCGACAGACACGCGACTGCAGACATCAGCTTCGAGCATGATTTTGAAATGGTTGAAAAATATTAAAACGGTGAAAATTTCCGTACAACTCTCCTTATCTAAACGAGCTTCTAAATACTTAATTGCTTGTAGTTTAAAAGCAGGATTTAAAGTTAAACAACAGTTTAAAGCAACAAAGTGGATGCGGGTAGTGAGGGTCCAGCCTCCAAGTATCTCGTGAACTTCGGGTCTCAACTTTGCCGGGTCTGTTACTATCCCTGTAATTGACAAAATGATAAAAGTTATCGAAACCTTTGACAAAGGTATTTGATTAGATAAAACTTTGACTAGTCTATTCGTTTACTGTATTGTAGTATTAGTTCCACAAAATAGTTAAGATTGACCTTTAACTATTTATATGATCTCGATTTCATATTAAAGCAATTTCAACATTGAGTTAGTAATAACAAATTCCTTTGTCAAACTAGCGTCTCTTGTAACGTTAGTAACAATGTAAATAAATTGAAGACTAACTAAATCTTCGTTACAATCGACGCTGAATAATAAACTGAAAGAGCTTGTCCAAAAGAGATGATTGTCAATTTAATTTTCAAAGTAATCAAGTGACAGGCACTTTCTTTGGCCTAAACTAATAAAAGTAGGTGATAAAGAAAATAGGAGCCATAATTTGTCGTGTTTATTACACTCAGAATTTAAAAAAGATTATTTTTGTTGATAGACACGACAGAATATCATAAAACCTTGTCTCATTAAAGTGGATACCGTCAATGTAACGCGTAAAAGCTAAAACTCATCTAAATGTAGATTAGAACATCGCATGTACAATTAAAATGCATGAATGTGGCTTTCTGTGTCATTGTTAATTAGATTTGATACATAGCTTTGAACCACGTGTTATTGCAATTAAAAATTTAATTATAAATCTGTAACATAAACACGTTGAAGTACTTAATTTTCTCCTTACAGTTTTCATTTATTTTTCGTGTTTGTTTGTCACCTTAGATTTAAGATGTAAATACAATTTTGCAGATTTTGCACTAAATATCCCTTTACGCAAATAAAAAAATGCAAATATATGAATTGAAAACCGTGCTGAAGATTGATATTAGTAATATAAAGTTATTGTCTATTATTATTTATTCAAAACAATTACTGAACTGCTTACCTCCACACTTTAGAGTACAATAAAACATCATCAACATAAACTTGTAACACACATCATGTAAAACTAATGTTATGTGTAACAGGGACGTACTTCAACTGCATCATGTTTATGGTAGCATCGTCGGTGGTGCTGACAGTAGTCGTACTCAATTACCATCATCGAACAGCAGACATACATGAGATGCCACAGTGGGTGCGTACTTGATAAAAAGCCTTAGACAAATCCATGGTTCTATATTTCTAGAAATATCTTAAGTTTAATATGTTGAAGACGTATGACGTATGGACCATACTGAGTCACTTTTAAGTTTTCTCTTGTCACTAATTTCAATTATGCCTAATATTGGATGTAAATCTGAAGATTATTTTCATTGACAGATAAAATCAGTGTTTCTGCAATGGTTGCCATGGATACTTCGGATGTCAAGGCCGGGGAAGAAAATAACAAGAAAGACTATAATGATGAACACAAGAATGAGGGAGTTAGAGCTTAAGGAGAGGTCATCCAAGTCACTGCTGGCAAATGTGCTAGACATAGATGATGACTTCAGGCATGGTCCTGTACCTCCAAATAGTACAGCGTCGACTGGGAATTTGGGGCCAGGGTGAGTTATTTAAAGCGTGGCATAGTATCTCAACATTCACAGCGTACCTTACGTTGTAATAAAAATTGTGAACATAATAATGAAGACTCTGAACGCAACTATTAACGTTAAATTTTCATGAAACTGTCCTTATGATGCCATTTGTTTATTAAATTCAGTAATCTAAAATAGGTAAAACCGTCGAAGTCAGATATAATATAATAATTGGAATATATATATACAATAATAATAGTTGGATTTATATCTGTCCATCCATATCAAGAACCATGAACAACCGTGCTTTCAATTTGACAGTTGGTACGTGCGGGTGGCATTAACCAGAATTGTTCTACATACAAAATTAAAATTTAAAGACTTGTTTTTCTCTGATTTAATATTTTTTATCAATTTATTCTTCATATTGAATTCCCAATTTGTTTTGCAACGGTATGGCAGGTATGGCGCGAATGTCTACCAAGACTTTTGTGTATTTTTGTTTACTTATTTTATTAACCAACTTAACTTTTACTAATTTGAAGACTGAAGAATACAATTCATTTAACATCTTTGTATCAAATAAGAACACTAAACTCTTGAATCAGTTTTCCGAATCGATGTAAAGTACTTTCTATTTCATTAAACATTTCTATGCTAATACATTTTTTTCAATCTCACTATATCGATTTAGGTGCTCAATATTCCGCACGGATTTCCGTCGGTCGTTCGTCCGTCCGTCTACTATGGAAGACGTGGGCGGCGGGCTGGGCAGTCACCACAGAGAGCTTCATCTTATCCTGAGGGAATTGCAGTTCATTACTGCAAGGATGAAGAAAGCAGACGAGGAAGCTGAGCTGATCAGCGATTGGAAGTTCGCGGCGATGGTTGTTGACAGGTAAGGATATTATTTTAATATATGACATAATTTGGTAAGATAAGGTAAGGTAAGGTAAATTGCGTCGGTAAGCGATATCACGCACATATTTTTTAAGAAAATTTCAAGTGCAAATCGATCCAATTGCATTGAAGTGCGTCCATGTGAACCTACTGGTAAAATCACTTATTATTATTATTTTATATATTTTTTTATCGCTTATCAGTGTGATACAAATCAAATTGTGTCGAGTCATCAAGACCGTAGTATCATATATAGAAGTATTATCCTTCATCATTCTAACTTTAACCTTCAGCTATATAAAAGTACAGTATTTTAACATCAAGCGCTTCTTGCATGGCTTTGAACGATTTAAAATTGCCGCGATATGAAGGAGACGCACGAGGGAAAAGTTTCAAGAGTAAATAGAACGTGACCACACATAATATATGAAACAACAGAAGAAGCAGACTATAATGTCGAGGATATAGAAATGATTCGATTCAATTCGAAATTCGTTAAAATCTGAAAAGCGCCAGCGAATTGATTAATGAATATGGTAAAACTACATTCATTGATTTATGATTGTATTGTTGCCACTATAAAGGGGGATTAACTAGCACCGGACTTTTGTTCCTACGTAAATGAAATGTGTTTGTATTTCATTTGCGTATGGAACAATATGTTATTTTAAGCAAATCTTTTAATCTTTTTATCTTAAATTCTGGTGAATCATATTTATTAATCTTTTGAAAAACGACGGGGACAGCCGTGACAGGCAAATGCTGATTTACAAGTACCTATTGCCAATAAAGTAAACTTTTTGCATTTAAAGTAAAGTTTAAAAAGTAAATAAATTTAATGTTTGTAAGAAAATTATAAAATTAAAAAATAAAGGCAGAATATATTTTACTGCTATTTTTTTATTAATAACTCGATGGTACATAAACATCATTTAAATTATTCATGGGTTATGTCCTGAGGCAGAATATAAAACGCGTTGAGTTTATCGCCTCCAGCAGTCACAGCACTTATGAGATACGTGGAGTAAAGTCGACGGAAATGCTATGTATGTAGGAATACCAGTAGATCACGTATTGTTGAATTTAAGGATATCTGAAAAGAAAAAGAAAAATAATAATATCACAAAAAGTTTTTATGACAAAACGCCAGAATCTATTCTTGAAATGAAAGCAAAAAATAAAAGAGCCAGAAAGAGAGAGGAACCTACTTTAAGTTATTGGTTAATACGAAAGTACGACTTAAGCAACAAATAATGAACTTCATAAAATAGTAAAGTAAATGAAATCAGATCTAGAAGTCGCAAAAATTTAATTAGCAGCGAAAAATCTCGTAACCTGCCAGTTTTATCGTCGACTAACAACCTTTCCGCGATCTGAGTACCTACGTATATATATAATTTCATATGTAAGCTACAGATGTGGAACCACTTATACAGAAAGGATGAAAAATGGAAACAAGTCCCTCTAATGTTACATGGTCATCCTCTTGTTTAGCCCCTGTCCCAGTCTTGTATGCTTCAGGCAAGTAGCGAGTGAACAAAATGTTTAGGTTCAACGTACGGTGATACAGAATCAGCTAATGCGTAGCTGCAGACGTCAGATAGAATAAAACGCTTGGCTGCAAAGCCTCGCGCGTTGTTAAAAACGCCTGACATTTTTATACGGTGGGGGTTTTAACTGAAATTCAATTTGGTATAGACCTTATTTCAAAATGCAAATATATCCATTTTGAATTTCAAACAAGCAGTTTTAAATGCTGACGGAAAATAAAGTAAGGAGCGCTTTTAGAAAGAAAACTTACGAGGATGGGTATAAGTACTGTTTTGTAATATTGTAAGGCACTGCATCTTGAGTGCTAGGTATTTGATTCGAAAGCCGACATTTAGAGGAAGGAGTATTATTTATGATGTTAAGATCATTTTGTAAATTAGTGTGTATCTCTGGTCGTATCTTGATAATATTTATACATATGAATACATGATTGTTAAACACACTTCCGATGGTATTAGATGTGGCTTTGGGTTTATTCTGGGAGCTATCTTGTGGCCAACTCCATAATGATTAGTAATGTTAATTTGCCCTGACCTGTAACTTTTGTCCCCAGGTTTTGCCTGTTCGTGTTCACACTTTTCACAATCATCGCGACAGTGGCTGTCCTATTATCGGCACCGCATATCATCGTGCAATGAACCAACTACTAGGTGCCTCCGGTGAGCCGGCACAAGTATGAGAGAAATAATTATTAGATTGCCGATTTGTAATTATAATTGATAATGTAATTAAAATAAATACGTGGTTGAAACGCACACGTCTCCATAACAAAGTCTTAAGACATTAAATTATACTAAATTTACATATTATAGATAAGTCGAATGCTAGTGGAAATTTTAGCTGATGTGAGGCATTCTGTTGTAAAGATCTTTGTGATCATTATGGTTTATTTTGATGTAGATTACTGTGTTGATATTAAAGTGGTTATTTTGCAGATTTAAGAAATGCATTTCGTACGGTTACTATAGAAGGGTTCTTAGAGCTCAGACTGAAATTTCCACTACCAATTATTTAAAAAAAATGTGATGTTTACTAGGATGTTATACGGATAAATGTTGACGTTATAATTTGTTAAAAAACAATATTAATTATTATATCTAAACGATATGTATAAACGAAATACTAATGAGAGTTGATTTATCAGAAGAATGCTTAGCTGGGACAGAGTTGCATTAGTTTGGGAAAAGAAATTACAAAACAGCTTGTTTGAAAATCGAACTCTTTGGATGAAAAGTGTGGTTTGATCAAAAAAGTTGGTAAAACAGAAAGTTCTACACGAATGATTAAATTTATAATCTCGTACATTGAAGGGAAAGGAGGTCCTTTGAAAAATTTTGTTTGAATCGGTATCCTTTTTACATATAATGAGGGATCACAGACGATGACATAAACCTTAGGGTATTAAGTAATGTACATAACGGATCAAATATCGGTAGAGTCAAGAATAGCTTAACGATATAATATTATTCCATTCAATATTAAAATACGATTAGCGATAATCGCTGCATCTACATTAATACATATCGACTTGCATCGATGTGTATAAATATAGATAGAACGAACATTAGTGATGGGTATGGAAGTAAATTTGTAAGTATGAAATGAATGTACCATGAAGATTAATCCAGGAATTGTTAAACAGTTATGGAATTGATAAGGATTCAACAATTAATACGGAACCAAAGATAGAATAGGTCTAGTATCAAGGGGTTGAATTAAAAAATAATTAGGACCGATTTAAAATGGAACTTAACGAGTGATTCGACAAGAATTTTTTTGTTTATAAAACCAATATCGATAAAACGGAGAACCTAATTGTTGATCTCTCGTATCGATAAGTGCTCACTGAACTATCGTTAGTGTAAAATTATTATACTGTTAGTATATCGATATGAGAGTAAGTCCTTAGCATCAGAAATAGTCAATAATTATTAGGAATCGGATTGTGTTAATGTTATGCTTAACGGAAATATTACCATGCTGTTAATATCATTAACGAACACGTAACCATATTAATAAAATGTACATACAGAATAATGCAGTGTGTATGTATTTGTATATAAATTTTAGAAAAAAATCGGAAAAAAGACTAAAATATCGCATTTTTCACTCTAGTATTATAACAACCAGTCTTATTGGGCAGGAATAGTACACTATTACTCGTAAGTACTAGATACTGTCTTTATATTGATATCATCTCGATAAGTAAAGTTTTATCTGATTCATTTCAAACGTAGATCGATTGGAGGCGATCCGAAATTTTTCGCGCCCAATAAGACGTCAATATGTCACTCTGACGAATATTCAATTGAAAAAGTTTGAAATTGGTTGTTATCGATTCCAATTCGTCAAGTGTCTACTCGATTAGAACCTATTAGCGCATACTGTAGCATCTTTATAATAGTCGTATTATTTAAAAAATAAACAATTTAAAGTCTTTATCTATGTCCGTTCCTCAATTTCGCTCTTATAGATGTCGTGATAGCCTAGTGAATGTCGTGTCCCTTGATTTAAGCTAAACTATAATGGAATACCTATCAATAAGGAAGCTCACTAAAAACTAGATTTAAAATTTACGCAATCTGAATGTTTTCGCATATTGTTTCATTTTCCTTTTTTCAATAACGAATAAACATAAAATATATGTTCTACATTTTTCCTGAATTGTTAAGTATTCTGAATGTATAAAAAAAGGGTCAGAAGAATTAGTGTCTCAAGAGAAAAGTACAGGCTGTTCATAATTTGTATTCGCCAGAATTGTATTATTAAAACCTAATTATGTTAATCGTTCCTGAGATTATAAACGTTGTTGTTTCGCAGAATTTATGTTTAACAGTGTGGTGCTGAAATATCACGTGTCAGTTTTTTCGTTAATATTTCGTATTTGTAATTGTTAACTATAATTTAAAATTTCATAAACCCTATTGTTATATTTGATTGTGTATATTTCAATTTGAAAGTGATGATAAAAAATGAAAATTTGTAAAATTAATTAATATATTTAATTAGATTTGTTAGTGCCAAAAATAGGGTTTATAAATATTGAAGTTAAGTTCGTTTTAGGTATAAACGATGAAGTTGAGAAGATTATTGTAAAGAAAAAATAAAAAAAACGAACTAGGGTCTTTGTTAACATGTAATTTATCTGGTTAATGTTTGTATTGGGCCGCGGCTACGGGTTGTTCAGCCAATTTTAAACTAATTTTTCAAAAAAATAAATGAGAGGTTGTGAAATCGAATGTAAGGCCCGTGGTAGCGGTTCAATGATAAAATATAATAAAAAAATATTGATAAATTTTAAAAACGAGTAGAAATGATCTACAATTTAATAAAAACCGAATAATAAAACGCCTGCATGGGACCGGGTTAGAATATAAACGTACAAATGAACTGACGTAACCACTTCATATGCGATGCATACATATTTTACAAGCAGTATTCATTGTTTTAATCTCTCACTTTTACAACGTCGGTATAGCTAATCTTCTGATATTTTTGACAATTTGTTCACACTTCAAGAAACAATGCAAATTGTGTGGGGAAACCACGGAAACTGACTAAACACTATATTTGACAAATACAACAATTTTCATTTAATGTTATAAATCAATATTTTTCGAACTTGGATATTCAAAATTAAAGACATCAGATTTAGTATTTTTAAAACCAAGATATCTATCTGTTGAAGCTTAAAATATATTTCTGTAAAATTGTATATACAAAATTAATTATCTTGTCAGTTACGTAAGTTTCCTCAATTTTTTTGTAGATTTTAACTCTAACCTATTTCCGAATTTCACTAAACACTGAGGAACCAGTTTACACACTTTCGTCTATCTATGTCTACACTACTACATATATGTATACATCTATATATAATTTTAATGTTTGTATGGCATATGGCACAGCATTATTATGATGTATATATTTAATAATTTTTATGTCTATGTATAATATTATAATAACTTTACTAAATCCTTTTAATTATAATTTTATTGTAATATAAATAATTTTATTCATATTAATACAAGTCGATTTAATTTTACAAATATTGAATATTTTTCTGCTTTTATAAAAAGTAATGATGGCTTCTTTTAAAATAATATTTATATAAAATGTGTTTATTTTGAAAATTTTACATATTTCACCTTTTTTATTATAAATATATATTCATATGTCATACAGACTGCTCTGCATACTGCACAACAGAAACAAAATGCTTTAATCGTGAAACAGGTATTTTGGATTTCCATGTATATTCTACTTCTGACGCTGTAAACTAAGATTTTAACTATTTCGAGTCTCATCTACTCTTGTGTCGTTTTTTGTTATAGCGGTAAGGAAAATTTACAGCGGTTTAAAAAAAACCTTGTTTAGCAACATTTTGTTGCCAAGGACCTAAGAACCTACCCAGTTATGATTTACTTTAAATTTTCCAAGAATGTGACGTTGTTAATGAAAGTTAAAAGAGAATGATAAGAAATAAAACAACTGAATTTTATAATATTTTCTGTGTCTTCTTTAATTTCCCAAAATATTTACAGACTCGCCTTGTTTATTTTTTCTCAACGCGTAAACAAACTCGATTGGATTTCGTTTACAAAGTCGAATTTCGAAAGAACACACAAAGAGAAAGTCAATTTTAGGATACTATTCAAAACATGCTCGCTTTTTTAAGACCGAAAATATGGCGTACCTTTTCGCGTAACTTGTGAACAACGGTGGATAGTGACAGCTTGTTTACTCGTACCCCATTCCCGCAACTCGTGCTGGTGCGATCCTCAAACCCGATACGAGTCGAGCACTATTGACATATGTCGTGTCTGTAACTTCGTATACTACTCTACTCTTTGCAGATAGCGTAAAAGCGTGGTTGAAGAAATAAACTTGAAATAAATTCAGAACCCGAACACAACTTTGAAATTTGAATACATTTCGAATTTACCAGTGTAATAATGAAAACGAATTTGCTAGTTCTTACTTGAAATAATAATTATGATAATCTGAAGATTTATATGGGGCGTTTCAATTATAAACTTTTAAATGGGATGGCAATAAAAAGGTGGCAGGTATACGATTTATCCTATATTTCTTACAAAACATTTGGAAAAAACTTCAGTTCAAAAATGGTTCTTATGTTCTTAGGCCAACAAATGTAAATCTGTGTCTCATTCGATCGCTATTTAGGCTACATCTATAAACATTACACCTGGTGGTTGCTCGCTTACTCAAACACCAACTTATGTATGCAAAAACGTTATTATACTAATTATTTATTTTCACAATTTTCTCACAGATTTTTATCTATGTGTTGGGTTAGCATTTCAAGCCATGTTACGAATTTGCCTATTAAGTGCACAATTTGTTTAAAGTCAACAAAACACCTCATTTTGCTTAGGTATTTTCTGCGCATTACTAATAAAATATCGCCAAAAAGGGAATTTCATTAAAGTATTGTAATATTCACGGTAACGACTACAGTTCTGTAACTAACAAGTTAAGTCGATACATGAAAAATATTTTCATGTATCGACTTCACTTCGACTTTCATGGCGAATGAAAAGCTAAAGCCACACACAAAAATCAAAATCACAAAACATCGACCAAACTTATTTTCAACTATCGAGCTTCTCACACATAGTTCGACATTTATTTTCCTTAATCATACATAATCCACATTGTGTTCCTGTGGCTTACCATAGTCGAAATAATTAATTAAATATAAATTAAAAAAAAATATACGACTGCAGTAAGTTGAATAAATACAGCCGAGTGTAATGTAAGTTTATAATGAAAAGCCCCTATGGAGGTTTTTATAATAGATGAAAATAATAAAAAATAAAATACAAAGGTAAATTTGTAAAAATAAATACAACGGGTAAAATGTTTATTCGTTAAAATTGACTATCGTAAGTAGTATTCGATTTGTATAAAACTAAAATAAATTAAAGCAATCTGATTTATAATATTCTTGTCGTTTTATTGAACACCCTCTATTTGGCAACACTATTGTTTGAATATAATATTTATACAAAAACAAAAATCCATTAATTCGTTCAGTGACTAAATTATTATACTCTGCCTTCATAATTTTCTACAATATTGAAACAAATATGAATCCCTATTTGCCGAATACTGTTTCAATTAAAATTTCAATTTAGTTGCGAATATCAAATAACTGTGAAAACCTCATCAAACTATCCGTTCGTTGAATCTAGTGAATTCCAAATAGATTTGTATTTTCATACTTTTCATGGTTGTGGACCGTGTACAGAATATTAATTCATTCAAAATTTCATTGAAAAACAGGCTGAAAGAGGCATTCTGGAATATTCTAAACAATGTAATGGCTATTGGATATACAAGGATTAATTATATGACAACAACAGAGCCAACGGTCCAAGTTTTTCTACGTAAGTATCGGTAAGCGAGTTAATTTATCATACTACATTCTTGGAATTAAAGTCTACTGGTGATGCCGTTCAAGTATGTTATTTTTTGTAAAGCTTGATAATATGGTAAGCAATGGCCCTGAGTACTGAATACAATCTCAATGGAATCAGTGGTAATATTAATATTCATTTAGAACTTAATAAAAGCAAAATCCCGTTTGTGTAGCTTTTATTCAGATTAAACTGATTTTTCTAGGTTTTTAATAAAATATAAAAGATGTATTATTTAAAGGAAACCTGTCAATAATCGATAAGATTAATATTGGTATGCAAGTGGGTGCATTCATTTTCTTTTGATGTCATTGCTGGAGCCTTGTGCTGTTACCGTATACCTTATTTAAGTGATAAGAAGTTGGCTTTACGATATCATCATGCTTTTTGTTTATAGTTTATTTCTCAGTTATATGTAATTTTATAGCTAGTTTTAGTTAAATTCAAATGCATAATTATTTTTAGTGTTATATATAATTATTGGGTTATGATAAATAATAGGCCAACGGTTTAGCAGCACAAGAGATTTATTCCGTTGGAAATAGTTTTATAAGATACAAACACTTTGTATGTAACGACAGGCAGGGACCTATGACCGGATACACACACCGACCATAACATTACCACAGATTAGTTATATCTGCTTATATTCTCGATAACGGTTTTTGGTTTAAACTAAATAAAAACATATGTTAACATAATGTTTTATCTTAAACAACACTAATAACTCTAATAGCTCTCCTGACCGAATTTCAGTCGTGGCTACCAATCTAGCTATCAATTAAATATATCATAAATATATATATTCTATTTACAGTAGTGAAGAAGTGTGTGCTGCAGTCTCTTTTCTCTCACTCTCATAGTACAATGGAACGGCTATCCGAAGAGAAGAGACTGAATGTTCAAAAAAATATAGATAGTAAAAAGTCCTAAGAAAACAACACCCAAAAGCCAAGGTGGCCCGCCTTTATTTATATATATGTCTCCATAGTTATTCAGAGATGAGCCAATTTCCTTTTACTCTACCACTACATACACTCCAACACTCACCGTATTTGCACAACTTTTGACGTGACAAGCGGCAGGTGCCAGGTTATTGCTTATCTGACAGCCGACGGGGGTTCACAAGGAGTGGGGGTTCACAGGAGGGGGTGCGTACCCCAGGGGGACACTCAATGACACCTTTTAGAAATCTTTGCCGATTCCTCCGATTGTCACAGGTGTTTAAAATATTACGTTTTATTGAAATGTTAAGGATTTTTGCAAATTAATTATTTGGGTTTGAAAGGCGGTTTGGAGTTTGAAAAGGCTTTGGTGAGTAATTTGTTTACGGTAAATGATTTTTATCAGAGTTTGAGGAACATTCAATTATGAACGATTTTTTTTATTGTTGGTAAATTACATTTATTGATTCGTGCAAATCATTTTCGAGGAGCAACTAAAAGTACATAATGTGCCTTATTATTTTGAATTCCAATATGCAAGAGTCGACAAATGTAAGAAAATCTATGTGTACGTGAAACAAAATTGTCTATGCCGTTTAGGCTACACTTAAGCTGACTAATTCATTTCATTGCCCAATGCCAGAACAACAACAAAAATCCCAAAACAGTTTTATAACTTCCAGCAAAAACAGCGCTGTATTAAGCCATCAAGCTGTCAATTTGGCGTCCAGGAAAGCAACGTTCTTGTCCAACGTTAGAATTATGCAAAGCTGACTGCGATAGCAAAAAGCGCTGCCAATATTACGAGCTAAGCGGATTATAAGTACTATGGTTTATTCTGGCCTAGATTCGGAATACGACCTCGCTTTAACTGGAAAAATAAACTTTAGTCGGATTTGCAGGTATTAGTTTTGTTGTGCCGGTAACAATGTATTTTTGAATGAAAGTCAGTTCGGTTCTAGGAGAGGATTATGATTGGTCATTTTCTCCACTGTTGTTGGGTCTAGATTTGACTAATAAGGAAACAACAAGAACATAAAATACACCTAACATCACCAGGGTGTACCTACAGTAAGGCCAGTTTTCACCATGGCATTTGTTATGTTTAGTCGTAATACGTCGTGAGTCCTTCAAGAAAGATACATTATTAATTTAAAAGCCTTTGTACACTTCTTTTACAAAGAAGTCGGAAACGGAAATATAAAAAATTCGTTAGTATCATAACTGCTCCTTCCAATTTTCATTGAAACTTTGCCTACCTTTGATATATTATACAGACGGTGTCATAACAGATTGTTATACAAATTGACCTACTTACAATTTCTAAGAATTTAATCTTATCCGAAACACGTGGTTGGAACGGCGTTAGCAATAAGCTAGAAAATGTAAAGATAATGATAAATAGGGTAGTTGATAAAAATACCTATTTAGTCCGTCAGTCAGATAACCAAAAAATATTGGACACGTATTTTTTTTTTACCACGTAAACAAAAACTTACGAAGATACGGTGCGTTGAAATATCGTGTGACGTCACGGTGAGCTACACTTTATACTGACAAAGTGACGTCACAAGCCCCCACTCCTGAACTTTAATGCGCTTTATCTTTGCAAATTTTTATTTATTTGTTATTGCAAAAAATACGGGTCTAAGCCTTCTGGCATTATGGGGCTCGGTTCCACTCATTCGAAATCTGAAAACTATTTCAAAGTGATAGTGTTATGAGTTTTGGCAACCATACATGAAGTTTTTTTGGTGGGATTTATTTGCTTCAATAGTAACGTAAAATACTTCACAGATTTAAAGGCCAACCTGCGATCACCTCTAATAACACCTAAACGGTGTCTTCAAACTTCCTAAAATAAACTGAACGTCACTTCTAAAAAGATACCTACAAAAAATCTCAGTTTCAGTACCAAAGGTCCTGTTATGTCATTACAAGAAAAATGTTTTGGCACTTTCAGAAAACAAGTGTCGCCAACTTTTTCACTTAGTTGCAAAGTCTTTAATGACTTCCTTGGGAGCACAGGGACGCACTTCGGATGGGTCGAAGGAATTATTTTGTTAAACTTAAACCAATTTGGATAATGTGTTTTTTTTGTATGTCCGCGTTCGTCTTTTGTTTGTTTCGTGTTTTATCTTTTGAGTTTTGAGCCGCAGGCGTTGCCTCTGAATACTATATCTTATGAATACTATATCAAATACTTACTTTAAACAAAGATTTGCATTGAGTTTTAACTCATCTGGTTCCCTTATTGGACTAGCTAGCTAACCTATTGCAATAAAATCAGCAGGGTTGATGGCAATAAGCTCGTCCCCTTATACAGAGAATGTTAACATAACTGATGACCTGTAGGTAGATTCTGCTCTCGACCTCGTTCTGGGCGCACTCGGCCAACACATGGTAAACATCCTCAACCATGTCACACTCAGCACAATTTGGTGAGTTGTATTTCCCCATCAGGAAAGCAAAGTTGTTTAGCGGTGTGTGCCCGAACCGCAAAGTCCGGTAAGTCTTAAGGCCGTCACAACATCTGTTCAAGACAAACCTGACTTAATCCTTCACAGAATGCAGGCCTGACGCTCTACAAAACAAATAAAAAATCTTACCATAGTAATACTTACGTTATAGTTCTGGACAGAATGTTACAGAATTCCTCCTAGGTAGGCCTTTATTTTTTTTTTATTTGTTATAGGCTCGCGCTTGACCACTATCTCACCTGATGGTAAGCGATGATGTGGTCGACGGTGGAGCACGCTTGCCTAGAAGTAACCTATTCACTCTTGACTTAAAGACCCCTAGATTGTAGCTATCGGGAAACACAGACGCTGGCAGGGAATTCCACTCCTTAGCTGTACGTATAATAAAAGTATTCTCAAAACGTTTAGTGCGTATGGGTGGGATGTCCACCATGTATCGATGGCGCATCGCCGTATGTCTGGTAGTTCGATGATGAAACGGGCTGGGCGGAATTAGATCATGCAATTCCATCGCACACTCCCCAAAATGTAACCGATAAAAAACCGACAAGCTGGCAACTCGGCGACGGTGTTCAAGGCTCTGGAGCTTTGACATAACCAGTGCCTCATCGCCGATGAGCCTCTTGGCCCGCTTTTCGATCGACTCTAGTGCATCAAGCTGGTATTTGGCAGATCCGTCCCAGAGATGAGAACAGTACTACATGCATGATCGAACTTGCGCTTGATACAAGCTGAGCAGCTGTTCTGGCGTGAAGTACCTTCTCACCTTTGCAAGGATTCCCAGCTTTTTGGCAGCAAGCTGAGCCTTTGCCTCAATGTATGGGCCAAAATGTGTCGATGAGTCGATGTCAACGTAACGCCAAGAAGCTCAAGATGGTCAGTTATTGGCACGGTCACATCTCGGAAAATTGGAGCCGGGTGAAATTGGCTCTTTTTAGCGGAAAAAAGACACGCCTGGGTTTTAGCAGCATTAAACCTGACCAGATTGGCATCGCCCCATTCGGAGACTGCCTGCAAGGACAGGTTCAAGCGCTCCACCATGGCCTCCCGGAGAGACTGAATCTGAGGCCCGGTAGCACGAGCGTTGGACAAGTATCTCTCAGCAACAGTGCTGTCGTCAGCATACCCAAAGGTACCGGGTTTTAGCAGATCGTTAATGTGCAGCAAGAATAAAATTGCTGAGAGAACCGACCCCTGAGGGACCCCGGCATTGATATCCAATTGGTCCGACGAGCAGCCATCGATAACCACTCGAATGGACCGATCTCTCAGGAAGTCTGCAATCCAATCACACAGACCACCGGGCAAACCGAATGAAGGAAGCTTACCAATAAGGCTTTCAAGCCAGACCCTATCAAAAGCCTTCGAGATGTCGAGGGAGACGGCAAGCGCCTCCCCGTGCCTCTCGATGGCCTCACTCCAGATGTGAATGGCATACGCTAGAAAATCCCCAGTAGACCGATTTCGGCGGAAGCCATACTGGCGGTCACTAAGGATATCGTTTGCTTCTAGGTATGCCAGGAGCTTAATATTGAGTACACGTTCCATACTCTTACAGAGTATGGAGGTTACAGATATGGGTCTGTAGTTGGCTGGGTCAGCTCGACTGCCCTTCTTGGGCACGGGCTGTACATTAGCCTGCTTCCAAGCATTCGGCACTTTTCCAGCCTCATACGAAAGGCGGAATAGGCGTGTCAAGATCGGAGACAGTTCAGGCGCACAGGTTCTAAGAACTATAGCTGGTATTCCGTCAGGGCCGCTAGCCTTGTTCACGTCGAGGTTGCGCAGCACCCTACGGACGTCCTTTTGATGGATGCGAATGTCCGACATACTCGTCTCGCATCCATCAGGAGAAGGAAGGGGCCGCGCGTCACCAGGATTCAGACGTGAAGATTCCGCAAAAAGAGAGGCAAATAAATTTGCCTTCTCCTCAGCGGAGTGAGCCAGCGACCCGTCGGGTTTCAGCAGTGGTGGTAGTGAGGGGCGGCAGACGTTCGACTCGACCGACTTAGCCAGGGACCAAAACGCTTTACTACCTGCTGGGTAAGAGGCAAGTTTGGTCCCTATTCGGCTGATATGGTCGAACCGAGCTCTTCGCAACACCATCTTGCAGGACTTGGCAGCCCTGTTGAAGGCCTTCTTCTTCTGACCCACGTCACTTGCCTTGCGCGATCGAGCGTCGACCCTAGCCAGGTACGCCCCATGTTTAATAGCGTCGGCGCGCTTACATTCGGCGCCAAACCATGGCCGGTCTTCGCTAGACATTGATACGTCAGAGAACGGAATGTAGTACTCCATTCCCCGACGCAACACATCCGTCACGGCATCCGCGCACGACGATGGATCAGTCGAAGAAAAGCAAGTAGGCTGCCAAGGATAGCATGCGAAGAAAGATCGCATACCATCCCAATCTGCTGACTTGTACCGCCAAACCCGCCGGGTGCCTCTTGGGCTGGGATCGGGCGGGGAATAGACGGATACAGACTTCACCAGACAGTGGTCGGAACTACCCAAAGGTGAAGCTATCGACACGGAGTATCTGTCTGGATCTGTTGTCAGTAGAAGGTCCAAGCAATTCGCAGTGTGCGAATCAACATCCGGTACCCTTGTTGCCCCCTGGACCAGCTGGGTGAGGTTTAGCGCTAGCGAAAGCTTACGCATCTCCCGTCCAGCATGATCGGTGCACTGGTATGGGAAGAGCCACTCCTGGTGGTGGGCATTAAAGTCCCCCAGTAACACCAATTGGGCTGAAGGGTACCGCTGCTGTGCCGCATCAGCCGCCTCACTGAGGTACTCTGTGAGCCTGGTTGTCTCCTGATGCGAACGGTAGACACAGGCATAGATAATTTTATCCAGACCTGTGTCCACCAGAGCCCAGAGGGTTGTGAATCTGGAGTCCTCAAGGTTACGGAGACGCCGATAGCAAATGTCGTCACGGGCGTACGTACATACGCCCGCCCGTGGTCTAAAGTTGTGCTCCAGGGTGAACCCTGGGTAAATAAGTACGACACGTCTGACGGATTCGCTATCTGCGTCTCCGTAAGGAAAAAGAGCGCTGGATTCTCAGCCTCCAGATGATAGTGGACTGCAGTGATATTTGAGTGCAGACCTCTAATATTGGTGAGGTACACTTTGTGGGGGAGGGGGTGCAGCCGCTGTTTAACTCCAGTATTCCTTTTTCCTTGCATAGGTTTAAAATAGAGTGAATAGATAAGAGGAGTAAGAAGTGAGACGAGGTTCCACGTTGCTAACCTACAGACACGCACTGAAAGGACACCATCATTGAGGCACTAGTCTGGAGACTGCGGGGACGCCCGAGCCCCCCCGGAATGTCCATCGGGCGTCTGGTCGCCAACCAGCACGATGGTGCATTCCGGGATTTTTCGACAGTTGGCGGGGCAGCCTTTCGTGTGTGGCTGGCACACTACTTGGGCCCCCAACTACCTGCGGTCGGCCAGCGGTGCACCGTGCCTCGGATCCCGCTACCCTCCGCGTCTAGTCTCCCGATACATCCCCAACAGCGCGCGTCAGGCTGGTCAGCCTGCAGTGGAACAGCTATGTCGACCCAACTCCTCTAGTTGGCTACACCGAGCATCGTACCGGAACACGGCTAGGCCGCTTGGCGGTACGTCTTTGCCTGGTGGGTGGTCGCAAGCCTTCGGCCGAAGCCTACCACCAGTTAATGTCACCTGATTTGCACCACCCGGGGACCACGTGTAGGGAATCAAAAAATGGGTATACTCCTACGTACCTATTTTATAAAATATGTGCGGCACATTGCACCTCTTCCTTTATAAACAAACTCTTGTCATTGAATGCTCTCAAAAGGCCGCCAAGTGGCGTAAAATATAAACAGCTCACAGGGGTCTAATAAGGTAAAGCCGCCACTTTCAGAGAGCTACCATATATACGGCGTATACAACTTTGTCATAGCGTTTTTGTGACCCTACCCACGGGTACTATATTAAAATGTACCTAGGAGTTAATCAATTTGGTTGAAAACTTTGCGAGTATAGAACTTAGTTTTTTGTTAGGTATTTTATGGCAAACAGGCCAATCTGAGGCTCGAAACAAGTGACATTCTATAAAAGAAAGTTGCCCGATTGTCATTGTGAAAATGTCAAAAAATTTATGTTTGCCAAGTGCTAAGATGGTTAACAAAAATGTTTAACGCCACATAAGCCAGGTAGGGGTAGTAGGAGATAGGGGAGAAGTTGTATTGTCTTTAAATGGTTATGAGTGGGCCAATTGCTCGTAGAACAGATTACCGACATTGAATGGGCTGAATAAATCTAGAATCGTGACCGCGTACTAGAATGTTCAGTCTGGGGATAATTTTAGATTCAGTTTTGGTATCAGCACTCTCAAGAATAATGACATCTGTGACTACACGTCAATTATCTCTATATTTTGGTTACCGAATATTATTTTATATTTCAAACTGCGCGTGGCCGCCATATGTGCGAAACACATTGAGGCACGGACACATGGGTTTAAAGATCGGTTTGACAGGCAACGTCATAAACTATGAGACAATATACATTTCTAAAACAAAACCTTTTAAAGAAACTCGTAAATTGCCTCTTGATGTAAAAACTGTCAAGACAAAAGTAGTATTTCAACGAAATTCTAAAGAGACTTTGAATATCCGATTTCTAACACGAACCCGAAAACCATAAATTAAGATTTGGGACAAAGTGGCTGCCAGCCGTGCAGCAGGGCAGGTAGCGAATTCAAGGAGGTTGGTAGACACTTAGCTTTAGGCAGGGAAACAGGACGGACTGATTTTGAGAGATCAAGAGAAGTCGAGTTATAGTGTATTACTTTGGAACCAATAATTGAAAGTTGTGTCGTTGTAAATATCGTGGTAACGAGTTTAATTATTAATTTAAATTATAATTCAGTCTTATTTCGTAATAGTATTGTGTGAGTGAGTGCCTGAATGATTGGGTAAGTTAATATTTATATAACGTAGTTAGGGACAAATCACTAATGTACACTTTATAGAATAAACGCATGGCGAGAACTTGTATTTAACTCCTAATCCACACCTCGACAGAAATTTGTCACTAGCATTTGGTCTAGGGAAGCGGTGAAGTCTTCCTTCACACTTACAAGCGCTAATTTCATCAATTGTTACACTCTACAATTACCACTTTGATTATGGGCCATTATTTAGAGTTAACTGACATAACACACATGGAAGGCGGAACCGCTAATATCCACTATTTGTATAAAATAGGCTAAATGGCCTCCCTTAATTGGGAACGTAGGACAACCAATTGTTTGTTGACAAATACTGGTTCCTATAGAAGGTCTGGCTCAGAACACCTTGCGTAATACTTGCTGTCGCTCAGATCCAGGGAGGGGGGTAGGCTTCACACGGTAGGCTTCACAAAGAACCCCAGACTACATCGTCTAAGGACGCTTAGGGAATGTGTCTCGTTAAAACTAACCCACGCCGTTTTGTAGGCAGCTCAAAATCGTCACTATTTAGCGAGACATGACTTTGGATGGGTACCGCTCCTTAGCGGTCCCGAAAATCCACGCAATGGGTAGATTAAGGAAATGAGAAGCGACGAATAATTCCGCTCCGACGTACAGCAAGTTTTGGCAATGAATTCTGCACCAGACCGAGTCTGCGCTACGCCTGCATAGTATTGTATTGAGTTAATAAAGGTTGAGTAGATCGAGGGTGAGCTATTTATTATAGTGCGCGTCCAGTAATTCTGGGAGCATGTCTTGTTCAATGGCAGAGGCGCTTAGGCACAAACTGTCCTTTGTCTTAGGATTGGGTAAGACATGTTTAAGTTTAGGGAAACATGTATTGCTTGGACCGTTGCGTAGCCTTCTCTAAGGCCTCGTGTTCTAGGACCAGCATTACACGTACGACGTGCCTGCTGTACAGGCAGTCTCACGTCACTCGGGTGGGAAATCTAGACTAATATCAATGAACTCATTAACGTAAATCAAGTAAACGTATTTAACAACGCAAGCGTAGCGTTCCTTCCTATTTCCTTCCGTTAGGTAAATAATGCAATTTGCAAACCTTTATCTAGTTAACTTCATATATCACAATTGTTTTACCTATAAAGCCCTTATGGCTAACAGACAGAAATGTGTGCTGGGAGTTTGTTTCATCATTTCTTCTTACCAGCTATTGCACATAGGAAATGATGGCGGGTTGGGCGCTTTTGGGGCTGTCTTTAGGAGAGTTGATCTAATCAACTGCAGTTACTTCTAGAGTTAAAACTCTCTGACAAATTATTTAATTGTATTTGTATTAATTCTTGAATGTATATTCACTACCCGTGACCACTATTCGGTCTTTGATGTAATACTCTATACATTAGTG
The DNA here is from genome assembly GCA_947562075.1 of Orthosia gracilis. Taxonomy (NCBI): domain Eukaryota; kingdom Metazoa; phylum Arthropoda; class Insecta; order Lepidoptera; family Noctuidae; genus Orthosia; species Orthosia gracilis. The sequence continues at coordinate 32,763,329 of OX387264.1, forward strand.
TAAAGGGTTTCTCACACAAAATTCAGTTAATTATAACAATTTAGTTTATATCCCCTTAGTTACGTTTTATCCTTCTAAACCACTTCCAAGTTATAAATTTATAACTGTGAATTCCAAAACAAAAACAACACATTATTTGGTATTCACTAGATTCGGAAGAGAACCATCCAGTCAATGGTGCGAGGTTCATTGGACAGCGCGGAATGACGGGGCGCTGTCTCTCTTTCATCAAAAGAGCCGACTTTAACTGTAAATCTAGGACACGTTTATGAAAAACGAAATTTTGATCAGCCTAGGGTCGTTTAGGAACCATCACACATCCAACGCGGCGACGTTTGTATTGATAAAATGAAGATCTCTATAAAAGTTCAATTATTAAATTATCTTTACTTTTAAAACAAATGATATTTTATCAAAAAGCCAACGTCACGCGGTATTCCCAGGCGGTCACCCATCCAAGTACTAACCACGCCCGATGTTGCTTAACTTCGGTGATCGGAACGAGAACCGGTGTACTCAACATAGTATGGACGTTGGCGAAAGTGCAGCTGAAATTACTCTCCACTATCAGTGAATTTGGCAGTTTTTCAATTCTACGATTTATTTCTGTAATAAGATTCACTATTCATTAAACTTGCGCTATCAATAAAACTTTTATTTGCAAAGCATTTTTTCATATAGGAACGTCACCCATCGTCTAGGTTGTCGGAAGTGTGAGTCCATTGGTGCCCGATGGAGCAACAGCAAGCGATCTCAACTCAGCGGTACTTTGTGGGATACAGGTTTTTAAGTCACACCACAATACCACAGGTTCTAAACAAGTGGCATTCTGTCATCGAAAGCGACTCAATAGCGATTGAAAAAAGATCAAAAGGGGGGGATTGCTAGACACTATCGAAATGTTACGTGATCATTCTCTTATATTTTGGCATTTTGACAATTATCATCGCTGATACAATGACGCTTCGTCTAGACTAGAGTGTCTCTGTTTCCTATAAACATTTCCAATAAGAGATAACAGTTGTTTGACTACCTTAGAGACACACCTCTTCAATGTCTCATGTAACCATTACTCTTCGAACCACAACTGTATGACTTATACGTTTACTAGATTCTAGCCAGCGGCTTCGCCGGCGTAAAAATCAAAAACTATCCTGGGGGAACATATTCCCGGGATAAAGTTTCGTTTTTTTGCGGTATAATGTGCTTTTTCAACCATAATCATTTATTTGTCAGAATATGGTACATTACATGGTCTTAAGACTAATAAATGAACAAATATTTGTTTCATCATTATCATCATTTCAGCCAAAAGACGTCCACTGCTGGACATAGGTCTCCCCAAAGCGTCGCCATACTGATCGCCCCGTGCGTCTCGCATCCAGCGGACTCCCACAAGCCTTGACCAGGTCGTCGCTTCACCTAGAGGGAGAGCTTCCAACGCTGCGTTTTGCGTAAATATTTGTTTGCTGCTGGATATACAAAGAGGTGTGGCCCGGTCACGACTCGACTTTAGGTTTCGGTTTAGTATCCTAGCCAGTAACTATGTGAAAGTTTTTTTTCAATGAATTTTTTGTACATTCTGAATGAATTGAGCTCTGAAATACAGAAAAACATTTTAAGCAAACTTAACCGCTCGTATCGCTCTTTAGGACAAATGTCTTTCTTCCTTTTGCCCAGCCTTGGCTATTACTGTTTCGGAACAATTTCTTAGATCAGTTCTTCTTGATCATGATTAGGGGCTTAGGGGCTCGTTCGTTCTCTGTGTGATACGAATCACTAGCTCATTATCAGCAAAGTCATATTCAGTGCACAAAGCTTTCCCTTAAGAGAACAGTTCTTTGACCAGTACTGAAACAATAGTAGCCTATTCGTTTCGTGACTTTGTACGACAGTTTCGCCAATTCAAAGGTAGATAGAGTGCGGTTTTGCCTATATTCCATCCTCGAGCATAATATACCCTCGGGCTTATGCCCGAGGGTATATTATGCTCGTGCTGCGTTGTAACGAGGTGCCGCTGAGCTGGCAACTAATTAGTTTAATTGACAATCCGTTTAGTAGATAATAAAGTGGCGGTAGTGTTGTGTGCTGGAGGTGTGTAGAACTAAGTGAGATATTTAAGTGTTGGTGCTTTTTGTAGAAACGCATCTTATTTAGCTAAAGGAATGACAGAAGTAAGTCTAATATTAAGTCATCCCAATCTGAAGCGGCTATGAAAAATAAGATTTTAATCAAATAGGTTTAGGTATAAATTTGCTTGCATTAAAAAAAAAACAAAACCACCGTTGTTTTTATAAAATGTGATATTCACGAGAATATATGTTTATACCTTATTGCTCCGCTTGTCTTTAGTAAGATACTTTGAAAAACAGACAATCACTTATCTTATTCAATAAGAATAAAACGTATTCAGTTCCTCCAAACGAATTCACCCTAGCCCAACCAATGAAACGAAATACCAACCAAAATAGCTAGTTAACCAATTTATTAACCGAATAATGAAGCCGCCAACCGCCTTGAAAACATTCAGACCAAACACCCACCAAGCGTGAAGCCTCTTACTTTTTAGCGGCAGTTTCGTACAAAACAAAACAGCAAAAACCCTCCATTTCAGCTAGTTTGGGGGAGTAAACTGGCGGCAAATTTTTTGTTCCTATAGCGGGCTACCGAATTGAAGCCGCGGAAAAAAGGCAATAAAAGTCACAGTGGGTAGAACTGGGCGCAAAATAGGCAGGCATCGGCAGGAATGGGTTGAATTAGAGATGGACAATTATCATCGGGTTCGAACTCGATTACTGGGTTTAAACCTATCTCTAGCTTATTTGTAGCCACCTGATTATTTGGCTTATAAGGTCCACCTTGAACAAACGTGGTAATTAATGCTCATGCCTTCTCTTTATAAGAAGAGGTCTTTGCTTGAAGAGGCCATGTAGTAGAACAGTTCTTATTCTTCATCGTGACACTCTTTACAGAGCAGCGTGACCATCACGTAGCAACTTCTTTAGGGACAGAAGTGATTTGCCTCCTCATCAAGTGCCGGACAGTTATGAGCTAGTATTGTCAGGTTCAAACCCATCTCTTGCCCATCTCTAAGTGAAACGGCTATGTCTAACCTCATAACTCGAGGAAAACTCGATTGGAACTCGATTCGATCGTAAGTCTTGCTATCGAGCCATGCCAAGATTGGATTCAGTAATAAATAGTGTTCTTAGAGGCATTCCGATTCTATTACGGTTTAGTTAGAGCATCAATTTAGTGCTTTTTCTGGTGGTCTTACTGATTCAGGTTGAGTCAAAACTGGAATGATAATATTACCTACTTATAGTAGGTAGATAAAAACGTAACATTTATTATTATACCTTCACAGTACATATGGTCTTTTTGTGCGAGTCTGAATTATTTCACACAATTTGTGTGTAGTTTCAGATGTTTATTATCCCCGACGGAAAAAGAGGGGTGTTATAAGTTTGACGCGTGTACCTGTCTGCTTGTGTATTTGTGTACCTGTCTGTAGCATCATAGCTCCTAAACGGATGAACCGATTTTAATTGAGTTTTTTTTTGTTTGAAAGTTGCCTTTATCGAGAGTAAGCTAAGTTAGCTTTATCTAAGTTTGATGAAAAATCGGTTCAGCTGTAAAAGTTATGGGCGTTTTACCATTTGATTAGGGGTATTTTCACAAGATATCGTGGCATAATTTTATGTGTTTGATAGATTGTCGATCGAAGCGTGTCTACTACAAGATAAATTATGTAGTATAAAAACATGCATGCATGTGTCGGGGGTTTTAATATTTTACTTGTTAGAGTAGTTTTCTTTAGTTTAATTTAAGATTGTAGGCTCAGGTAAAACCGTAGATTTAGATTTTTTTTGCTAGTACATACTATATCTATGGGTAAAACATACAATCACTATTATGGGACAACAAGTTAGAGGTATTTTTTTAGTCTAGTAGGCAGTTTCTCCAGTAAATATTGTACAGTACATATGTAGCTGCATTTATTAAGACTGGAGGCCGATGCCACCATGTTGTGGTGGACTAGTGGCTAAGACCTCGCCTCTCATGCTTGAGGTCGTAGGTTCGAATCCGAACAAGTACCAATGTGACTTTTTCAATTCATATGTACTTTCTAAGTTTATCTTGGAGATTGTACAAGGATTACCCATATATTAACTGTCGCATCTTATTTACTGCACCTACAATCTATGCAAATTAACGTCTAATTTACTTTACTGCTGACATCGGTGAAGGAAAACATTTTGAGGAAACCTGGACTGATACTATTGAGTTTATTATATGATTGTGCTCCATTGATGTAATTGCTGTAAGGCGTTCCATTGCAAGGATAAACAAAAAAAATGGTTAAGGCTAAACAGGTGTTCATGTTGAGTAGAAGGGAGGCGTAGTCCCAGGCATTTTCACCTGAAATTTAGGTAGAGATAGTTACATCACGTATATTCGAATATAGCATTTTCCAAAATGTCCGGTTCCTAGAATTTCTCGGTTCCCTGAATGTTAAACCGATTCAAAACGTCCAATGCCTCAAACGTACATTTTCCGGAGCCCTCCATTTTAACCAGCACTTAAATCCCTTTTGGCCTGAATATTGGACACCGATTTCACATGAACACGACTTCATGTGTACCTTGTTTGACAGATTTTCTCTGACCAGTACCTAGTCAAAGTCAAAGTATTTATTCGTGTGCTTTTTGGTGATACAACAGGTCTTACAAAAATTTTATGGTAACTCAAAAAGCTACCCATTAGGCATACACGTTTTAACAATATCAGAAATTAAAATTGATTTACATACATTGAAATACAAAACAAAAATGTCAAAATTGATTTACATTGAAATATGATATACTAAATAAAAATGTCAAAATTGAGATAACAATTCATATTAGAATACAATTAATTATTATTACAAAATTTAAAATACAATCAGTTAGTCAAGGTGTCAAGCATAAATATATAATTGTCAGTTTTTACATTTTGTCAAGAAGGAATTCGTCAATGGTATAATAGCATTTTTCAATTAAATAATCATTCAGTTTTCGTTTAAATTGTATCAAATTCAAATCTTTGATAGCATTTGGTATTTTATTATATACTTTTGGTGCCATGCAGAGAATGCTTTTATGCATAAGGGCCGTCTTTGAGGCTCTCAGACATAGTTCGTGTCGATATTCCGGTCTTGTTGATCTATAACGTTCCTCAGAAGCTTTTTTAAATAATTTACTGTTTTTCTTGACGAACAATGCAGTCTCGTATATATAAAGGCAAGGTAATGTCAATATCCTAAGGGATTTAAAATGAGGTTTACAACTATCTGTTGGTTTTAAATTACACATCGATCTAATACACCTCTTCTGTGCTTTAAAAACGTTATTTTTCTCACATGAATTTGCCCAAAAAATAACTCCGTAGCGTAATGTGGAATCTACATAGCCATAATATGCAGCTATAACAGCTGCCTGATTTACTACTTTCTTAAGCTTGAATAGAGCAAAGGCGAAGCGACTTAATTTTTTTATGAGGATTGATGCATGTTCTTTCCAAGTCAGTTTAGAGTCAATAGTCAAACCTAGAAATTTTACATGTTCTACTTCTTCAATTCTATTATCGTCAATTAATATGTTTATGTCAGGAGTAGTTACTCTTTGTCTAAACTGCATAATTTTTGTCTTACTTAAATTTAATTTTAAATTATTATGGTCAAGCCAATTAATTGATTGTTGCAATGAGTCTTTGATGTCACATTCATAGTCACTATTTTTATTTTGTCTAACAATGATCGTACTGTCATCAGCAAAAAGGACCATAGGAAAACTGACATGTTTTGGGAAGTCGTTTATGTAAACCAAAAATAATGGCGGTCCTAATACGCTGCCCTGTGGTACGCCAAAAATTATTTCACGTTTTTCGGATACATATTTAAATTCCTTTTTTTCTTTTATAGAAATTCGTTTAATTTCCGTACACTGTGTTCTACTGTCCAGATACGATTGTATAAGGGAAAGTGCTTTTCCCCTTATTCCATGCGCGTTAAGTTTCCGTAGTAGAGTATTATGATCAACTAAATCGAAAGCTTTCGTCATGTCCATAAATATAGCACTAATGGGAATTCTTTTATCTATATCTGTCATTATAATATTAAGGAAATCATAGATAGCCAGATTTATGGATTTATTTTTTCTGAAACCCTTCTGTTCCTTTACTAAGAGATTGTGTTTTGTGAAAAAGGAATCCATACGATGATAAATAGCTTTCTCGAATATTTTTGATATAACTGGTATCAGAGCAATGGGCCTGTAGTTATTGACATCAGTTTTATCTTGTTTCTTAAATAAGGGCTTAATTATTGTCGGCTTGAGTTTATCAGGATATATTCCAGAAGAGATACTAACATTAATGATGTGGCAAATGGGGCCAGCTATAACCTCGGAAACAAATTTTAATACCTTTGTTGAAATATCGTCATATCCTACACTAACTTTGTTTTTTAAATTCTGTATTATGCGATAGACTTCATCAGGTGTAGTTGGGGCTAAAAATATTGATTCGCAACATGAATTTGGAGTCTCATATCTTGCAGATTTTGAGGTATTTGAAAGTAATTCTGCTTGATCCACAAAGTGATCATTAAATGCGTTCGCTATATCGCAGGGGTTTGTTATTGTAACACCGTTCCTTCGTATTTCCGTTATGTGTTCATGGGGAGGACAGTATTTATTTTCATTTATGATCTTCCATGTATCCTTTGATTTATTTGTTGATGTCATTATCCTATGATTATTTTTTGCCTTTTGTGTCAGTTTTATTATTTTCTTAAGTCTATGTGAGTAATTTTTAAGTTTAGTTAAATTATTGCTATTGGGTTTTGCTCTTAGCTGCCAAAGAAGCTGTCTCTTATTTTTGCTACAGCGTTTTATTCCGGGTGTTAACCAGTTCGGATTCCTTTTTAACTTTATTATTTTGTTAATTAAGGGAAAACACAAGTCGTAAAACAGCCGGAAAGTTTCAATAAAGCCATCGTACGCTACATTAGGATCATCAGCTTGATAAACTTCACAAAACGATAAAGGGTATAAACATAATCTAAATTTCATAAGGTTATCGTAACTGTAATCACGGGCTGTTATATTCCAACTGTTTATTATACAAGTCCTTTTTACAGGAATCTTTAAAATTTGAGCGGTGTGATCTGACATGTTAAGGTCAATTATATCGTGGATACATGTGTGTGAAAAATTGTGCGCAAAATTATCTATACATGTGTTGCTTTGTAGCCTAGTGGGCTGGTCAATTTGCAACTTTAGATTGTAGCTTAATAGATAGTTAGTAAACTCAATGGAAGTTCTATTTTTTTTCAATGTATTAATGTTAAAGTCACCACATATAATAACATTTTTGCGCGCTTTATAACAAATCTTGGGCAAGAGAATATCTAATCTAGAGTAAAAAGTTTCAAGATTATTTGATTTAGGTATTCTGTAAATACATACAATGATAATATTGTGCTGTATCAATTCGATTGCGCAGCACTCGAAAGCTCCCTGAATAGAAAGTTTCTTTATATCTTCAAGCTCTCTATACTGATGCTCATTTTTAATTAATATGCACGCTCCCCCTCTTTTTGTGTCTCTAGAGTAACAAGCTGCCAATTTATAATTAGGTATTGTGAGAAAGTCTTCATATCCAGTTTCCATGAAGTGTTCAGTCACGCAGATTACATCTATGCGATTTTGAAATTCAAGCAGATGCAGAAGCAATTGGTCTGCCTTGTTTATCAATCCTGCGATGTTTTGATGCATTATTGATAAATTAGCATAGAAAAAAATGGTTTGATGTATCTTCAAATATGTCCTTTTTGTCAGTGTTACTATTATTCTCTACTTGGATTTCGCTAATAGTTTTTTTGAGATTCAAGATTACGTTTCTCATGCCTGTGTCATTTAGGAGTCCCTGACGACCCGAAAACATTGTGTTGTCATAACATAAGTCAGCGTTTGAGTCCAGTAAAAAAGCATATTCATATGTTGTGTTGTGCAGATACAAAAGATTATTAAACATTTCAACCCGTGAGTTGTATATTGTTGTGTAATCACCACATTGTCTATAGGTTGGGAGACATATAATTATATTGGTATGGCTTAGTTTTTCAATGGAATCTTTAATATGGTATATCAGATCGTGATAGTTCTTAGTTCTTAAGAAGTCTCTTTCTCCTATTAGAATAACACAATAGTCGCTTTTACTGTAGTGTTTAATCTTATTTTCTAAGCCAAGTAAGAGTTGTTCGATGCTACCATTTGGATACGAGTAGTGGCAAAAGTCAAAACTAGTTGCAAAAAGATCCTCAATAATGTTGCAGAGTCCGTTTCTATTGTTGGCGCTTATTATAGTTAGTTTGCTTTTTATTGTGTTTTGTGTCAGGAATTGTTTGTCGATTAAGTTCTCACGTATTGAGTGTTTATTTCCATAGATGTTACATTGAGTAGTCTTGTCAACCATCTGGGGTACAGCTTCTGGAGTTGATCTATCAGCCATTTCGGGAGTAAGCTTCATAAATTTCTTCGTCGACTTAGGAGTAACGCTAAGATCGATTGTAGGAACTGTTTGAGATGATTTTTTCCTTTTTGGAGTGTTATTTACAATGTCCGTTGTAAGTTTTTTGTAAATGTTTTCCTTTTTTGTCAAGTTTTCGATGGTCTTTTTGAGATTTGTGTTGTCCATATTTAGGGATTCAACTTCTCTGTGTGCAGTCTCTAGTTGAAGCGTCAATTCTTTTAGGCTTGTGTTTAAACACCGCCCAAAAAAGTACCTATTTTACTACCAAAAAAATTCTAAACGGTTACCAAAATGGATAAATGGTCACCAAATAACGTTTCCTAAAATATTATGAAATAAATCCATTTTTTCGTATTATTGACTGCCAAAAAAATATATGGACGCCTTTAAAGTCGACGGAGCCCCGCTGCGCGGGGCTCCTATTTCCGTCCGCAGGGTCTAAAGTAACCTAACACGAACGAGATGACGGGAGCCGAGTTCGCTCGCTTTGCTCGCTCACTTCGGCTCCCGTCATCTCGTTCGAACCTAACCTGTCCGTGTCGGGGTGCCCTAAGCTCCTGAGCTCGCTTCGCTCGCTCTTGGACTAATTCGTTAAAAACACGAATACACCCGGTATATTAATCTTTGAGTTGGATAGAATTTGGTGACCGTTGATCCATTTTGGGAACCAATTATTTTATTTGGTGCCTAAGCTTAGAGTCTTAAAAATATTTTTGATGACCGTCTAAATTATACCCATTCTTTTATTTTGTTTTTTAGTTGAAGAATTTCATCGCAGTCCTCGTCGTCTGATATGTTGGGTAGACTGTTACTAGTGGTGCCATCTAGATCATTATTTGTTAAATTTAAGTCTTCACTTTTTGTTTCGGAGACTCTTCGATTACGACGTTGTGTGATGTTTCCAAAGAAGTTCATTATTAATTTAAATTTGAGATCTTAAGGAAACACAAAAAGCTTCGCAGCTCGTGGGATTCGAACCAGCACTCAGTGTCTCAGCAATCCAACGCTTAAGTACTTCGGCTATTCGAACGTTAATTATATGGTTGAATTTGGTAAGTGGTTGAGGAAAAATTATTCAAATAGTTTTGAAGTCGTTAAAGATGATTCATCGTTTAGATATTTTTTCCACACAACACCAAGTTCAATTTTAACTGCTTACATAAGTTTTTTCCACTTAATATACACTTGTCACTTAGTTTTTAGGGTATTTCGCGTAATCAGTTGTTTATCACAGTGTTATTTAATGTTTATTAACGTTGTATTCTGTTTCGTCACTTCACGTTTATTGTCTTTACTTATTCGAAAATATATCACATAGTTTGTTTTGATAACGTTTGTGCACAGTATTCACACCATAACGAACATACTAAACACAATTTAATGTACGATTTTATTTGTTTTATAATTTTAAAGTCAATAATTATCAGAGAACTACACTTCGGATGTTTACTTCATCAGCGCCATCTTGCGACTATTGGTTCGAAATATTGGATCTCGGATTCTATTGAAATTATGGAACTGCTCATTTTGATCTGTCACAACTTCGGGTTGAAAAGTTCAAATAAACGCATGGAATTCCTTTTTAAAATATAAGTATTTAAATTGTTTCTTTGGGTTTTATTTTACTATGCGCAGTCAGCCATTATCTGAACTACTAGTAGGTGAATTGTTTGTTCGAAGGTATAATTTTTAGAAGTGCAGATCCTATTACAATCCGTTTCTTAATTCTTGACATATTTATGTTGGAAAGGCAAAGGAAGAGAAGCCGCGGGAAAAAGTTAGTCGAAGCACGTAATAAAACGTCTTTCTAACCCCAGACGGAAAAAGAGGTGTATTATAAATTTGACGCGTGTACCTGTGTGTTGGTGTATTTGCGTGTATGGGTATTTGTGTATCTTAAGTGGCGTCACAGCTTCTATACGGATAAACTGATTTACATTTCATTTATGTTGTTTGAAAGGTGATTTTATAGAAAGTGTTCTTAGCTATGTTTGATGTAAATCGATTCAGAAGTTCTAAGGTTATAGGCGTTTTACTGTTTGAATCGGGGTGTTTCGCAAGATGTCGTATCATAATTACGTGTTCAATAGATTGTCAATCGAATCTGTCTACTGCTATAAACAAATTCTCAGCATGAAAAAGGTGTCAGGGGTTTATATATTTTAAATTTTTTACTTGTTTATAGTTTGGGCTGCCTGTTGTAACGTTACGTTAAGCTCCGAAGCGCTTAAACGTAAGTCACGTTAGTAAAAAAAAAAGATAAAAATAAGAAAAGGTAAAAATAAGAGCCGGCTTGACACGGTGCGGTGGGACGGCTGATGGAGTGCTACCGTGAGATGTGGACGCTCGTGTTCTGCGTGCGGGCGCGCTGTAGCTGCGCGCACCAAATTACTGCTGCGGCTCATGCACCACGTCCGGTAGGTAGGTAGTAGGCAAGCAGCAAGGAGTGTCAAGGAACTGGGTGGTGGCGTTATAAGCCAAACAGCGAACCCTCCTGCAGGATAGGCAAGGCGTCGGACAAATGATACACGAGTGTTGAAAGTTCACAAACACACAGTAAATAATATGTTGTATGAAGATATGAAGGTATGTTTTGTAAAGTATTTATTAAAATGTAAATAGACTTAAAACGTGGGTCTGTAGAGCAGAACACCACACTGTAAGCGCACTAAAACTTCTCACTCGACTCGAGCTCTACACATTTAATTAACCTGTTTTTATTATTCAGAATTTATCAATTCCAATATATTTTAGAATTTATTTCTTTATCGCTTGTATGAATATACAAGCGCAACTGTGACCACATCTAAAGTCTCGGTATATGTACCGAGACTTTAGATGTGGTCACGGTTGCCAAACTTTCGACCAAGACTACATCGATGGAGTCTAAACCGTACTATGCATTGCAAGCCAGTTGTCCTTTAAAGTACATCGTCTCTCAAAGTTGGAGTATGAATTATTTATAGAACTCCGGAACCGTACGTCTTGTGAATTGGGTTTGACTTACAAGATACGTGAGTACATCAATATGGGTGTGTTTGTGTTTAGCTTCCTATTTCTCGTGTTAGAACCGGGCTAGGCGGTGGATGGCGATAATATATTGTGTTGAAGGATATAAGCTTTTTCTTTGGAAATAAAATAAAAATAGCGGCCAAGTGCGTATCGCACTGCGCACATTAAGGATTCCGTATCAAATGTAGAATATATTGGTATTTGTTAGTAAAATATGCGTTATAATAAAAATTATCACCAAATTTCAAGTTTATAGGTCAATGGTCAAAAAAATTCATCGGAACAAAATTTTATGACAGACGACGGATAGACGTAGAGACGGACAGACAGACGGAAACGTGAGTGACAGCAATAGGGTTCCGTTTGGACCCTTCGGGTACGGAACCCTACATATTGATGGAACAACCAAATACATAAAGTCACACTGGATTAATCCCATATTTGTTTCTGAACGAAGAATTTGAAGTTGAGTTTTTGTCAAACTCTAAAGCTGAAAGCCTTGGCCATGCTATGCTAGGTCATGATACGTTCATAATTACCCAATAAGAAACTAACTTATTTCTGCAATTCAGAAACTTTCCCTAGATACTATAAACTATGATGTTCATCGGCCTTCCAACGTAGCGGAAATCCGGTGGATGCGATATGCACAGTACCGATCAGTGTGACAAGGCTTGGAAGAGGCCTATGTCCAGCAGTGGACGTCTTTCAGCTTAAATGATGATGATGTAGTTCATAAGATTTGTTACGATTATGATAAGAACGGGCACCCATTCAAGTACTTACTATTTCTAATGTAGCTTAACCATTCAAAACCGCGCTTCTTCGCGTTCTTTATTAAATTGATCATCAATGATTTGTATAATTAGGTCAAATTCTAATCAGCGCTATGCACAAAGTACCTACATTTACATTAAGAGACAGTTTTACAAGAACAATTGTTTTGCCAATTACAATATAAACTTCAATGGAATGCACGCAATTACAAGTCTTTGGAGTGAAAGACGTAATCGTATTGGGACAGTCTTCGAAATGTTAATGTAAGGATTGTGGAGCTTTTAACTTATACTTTTAAGCCTTGTGAGTAGTTTGGAAACTGATATGTGATAACGGCAACTACTTATTGAGTATAAGGGTAGAAGTGCAAAGTTATTTTGAGACATTTCTGCACTTTAACTTAAAACCGAACGAAAAAAAAGCTTTTTGTTAAAATAGCATTTTTTTTTCGTTCGGTATTAAGTTACTGCTTGAGAATAAATTTTGAAAATCTGTTCACATTTTTCATTAAAAATTCTATCATCATTATCATTTTAGTCGAATGACGGTCCACTACTGGACATAATTATGTTTCCACTAAGCGTCGCCACATTGACCATTCCTGTGCTTATTTTCATCTCTATAACATTCTTAATTTTTTCTAGTTGCCACGTGAATGCTGAACCCAAAATTTATTTTGTTCGCAATAAAGATAATAAAGAGGAAATAAGCTACTGAAAAGCCCCTCTTTATAAGCAAAGAAATACACTAAATAACCAACTTAATACGCAGTTTCTATCCCTTGACTCAACCATCAATCACAAGCAAAGCCTATCACGGAAACTTTGTAACACAAACTTCAAAACAAATTTTCAAGGCTACAAAGAGTCAAGACTTAGGGGTCATCCAACGACAAAATTAGTGTTTTAATAATTAAAAGTAAAACAGGCCTGTAAGGGCTTGGTGTAACTCCGGCGAGTGACAAAAGCTGGTCATTAAATTTAATATTTTACGGAGTGCCGCTAGTTTTGCCTCTCGACCTGGTTGTCGGGTTTCAGCGGTGTAAAGTGGATGGCGAATCGAGGGAATTTTTTCGAGGTGTTGCTTACCGGGATTTTTTAGTCTTGTTTTTAATTTTAGCTGGAATATTTTGATGGCAGTAGAGATGACATATTATGAATTACTAAACTGATATAATAAAGAGGTACAACTTGTTTTTGTTAGTGTGTAGAATGCTATCTCTGGAAGTACTGATACTGATCCGATTAGGAAACTTACACTATTAATTTTTGTCCCGGAAAATATGATGTTTCCTGTCGGGTAGACCACGGGAGCGGAGATGCGGGGCAAATGATAATTTACTCATTGCCAGATTCCTTGCTAACATGCTAGAATATCAGAGGCGACACGATTGTTGTTTTGCCGAAATACATAGCCAGGGCTGCTTTATTAAAGTGATAAACGGCTTCGAGTTGGACGATTCTTGCAGCGAATCAATTTATCCCCTCGAGGCTTATTCACCTCTTTCAGAAAGACCTATCGACCTTAATTTTGAGGAATTAAGTTCGAGGAAGACTATAAAAGCTTGCATTACCAAAAAAAAAACCCATTACATACCTACATCCTTCTCATTGCCACACTCATGACTACCCGTTTTAGTGTCGCCATTTAAGCCCGGTATCTGTCGATTGCAGCTATTACTGGGTAGATGCTGCACATGTATCACTAAATCCATTGGTGTGTAATCTAGGTGGTCACTGCACTGGTCCAATATTGGTTTATTACTACATATTGCAAGTTTAATTTTTTAAACATTTTTCATGTTAGCTATGTATATTTTGTTCTCTTCCGGACTCCGCTGGATGCTTTTCATAAGCGCAGGAATAGTCTACGTAGTGGTGCTTGGAGGTTTATGTCCAGCAGTGAAGTTTTTTTTTAACTGGAAATGATGATACTACAAAAAAGATCGCAAGAAACGACTAAAGTACTTTTACGGATGTAGATACAATCGTTGAATAAATAATTTTATAAAATAGGGTGAGACTTTTTTTTAACTATAAGCATTACAACATAAGCTGCAAAGGTCTTTATACAACTTCTTAAAAACAGCTGAAATTATATAATTATGGTTGTGTATGCGCCAACTTACAGTGGTTGTCTACTTGGTGTTGTTGTTTGTCCTGGTATGGTCATTTGACGAGGAGGATTGAAACACATATTACTAAAAGAGTTAGGAATATAAATGTAGATGGATGGAGAGGGAGAGGAAGTCCAAAGAAAGGATGGATGGAATATGTAAGGAGTGTCATGAAAGAACAGGAATTAGTGATAGCGTATCAGGAGACAGGACGATATGAAAGAAGAAAACGCGTGACGCCGACACCAAGTAACATGGGATACGGGCAGGCAGAAGATGATGCGCCTACAGTTGGAACGTTATATGCCCTTTGTAACTGTCTATATTTTCTTTTTTTTGCTTTTAGAATTGCTCATGCATACTGCAGTACAACGGGGAGAAAAGGCAGTTACGTGGGACTCCAACGCACTAAAACTCCACGGTGTCCTCCTCCGCTTATGGCGGGAACACGGGTACGCGTTAGCACTCACCGCGAACCCATGGCTGTCCGTCATTGGGCCCTCCTCTGGGGAGGGCTCCCATCACTTGCGCACCAGAATACACTGTACGCCGTGACCACCCCGCACCCCATGACCGCAGGGTATAGAGGAGAGCGGCCAACGCTATACCGACACTCCCCTCTCGCCGCGGCCTCCAACCCTCAGCCGCGATATCGTATGGGTATGGGAGGCCCCATACGACATTGCGGACCGCCTCAGTTGCGATGTCACCCAGACGGCACCACAACCTACATGTTGGACACTACGTCGTCGGCTTATCGGCAAAAGCCCTGGACGAGCGGGCCCCTCGGGTTCCTCTTCGCTTCACCGTTGGTGACCAAGCCACGGCTACTGAGCCCCCCCGACACAACAATGCGGGCATCCACCGGGGGCGTTTGTAACTAGACTAGGATCATAAACTACAAAAACCAAAATCTCTGAAAATAAAAAAATCATAACCCTCATTTTGGCTGCGCCATAGTCGCGTAAAAAGAATACAATCTCTCTAGACCAAGTTTACTACAAAAAGCATTACCCAACTACCGTTAAACACCGTGTATTGAAAAATACTTTAATCTCTTGCCAGTCTTCAGTCGTAAAACATTTTACAACCTCAAAACTCATCTATTTTTGTGCCGCGCAATACACTTTCAGGTCCGTTTGAGGTGGTTCATGATTCCGTGTTTTTTTGCTCGACTTAAGTTTAATTTGAAGCTAGGCTGAGCCAAACAGCGCTGCATAGTCAAACACCTTTGATGGCAGTGCTTGGCTGGAAAGAGTTTAAGTGTTGCTCAATGATATTTTTGTAACCTTTTTGCGGTGTGACTGATACTGGCTGGTGGTATTGAGTGGGTGATGAAGTGTCTGTTTGATAAGGATAGTTAGTCTATTTTGTTGGTAGTACAAAGATTAGCAAGTCAACAGAATTGTGACGTGGCGGAAAGCAGGTGATCCTAATATTAACACAAAAGCTCCGAGACCGCACCGTTTAGCTCCGAGGTTAAGGATCTTGGTCTGATAGTCGACACTTGCCTTGACTGGTGCAAGCAGATAACGAGTGTCAGTCAAAAGGTCACCGGAACATTTGCGTTCGCTTTATCGACTGAAGAACCTTCTCCCAGCTCACATAAAGGTCATGCTTGTGCAGTCCCTTATCTTTCCCATAAATGATTATGGTGATATGTGCTACCATGACCTGAAAGCAGATCTACTCAATAAACTTGACCGCCTTTTAAATAACTGCATTCGATTTGACTTCAACCTCCGTAAGTATGATCACGTATCCGCACATCGATCACTTTTGAAATGGTTAAGGTCGACTGGTAGAAAATGCCTAAGGCATTAAGTCCGCCTTTGTACTTGTGCATAAAGTTTTATAAATAAATAATATTATGAATGTAAAAAGACTGCATACCTGTATGTGTAATCAATGCTCAGTAGTTAAATCGAAGTGGAGGAAAAAGACACGGGTGTGATACCATCTTGCTACAAATACTATCTAGTACTTACTTTACGTTCCCTTGGTATCTTTTTTTCCTTTTACGTGGATGAAATTGTTATGCATAAATGAGTAGTTACTTCAGGAAGTACCTACTGGTATATTGGTCAAACTTTGCAATATAGAACTAGCTACTTAAACGCTGGCGTAGAAATATTGTGCAATCCGATGGCGTTTGTAGTAATAAATACATCCTAGATAATAATCCTAGATACGAATAACGTTGGCACAATCACAAGATCAAGTTAACTCTTGCTGCAAATTTAGCTTACCCATGGCTTGTTTGTGTGCAAGCTAAAAAAAAAAAGAGACAAATGTACTTTGTGCACTACTTCTAGTACGCCTCATCTATTCTACACTATGTTTGGGTGTGCTTTCAATTTGACAAGATGATGACGAATACCATTATTTTACACTAGCTTCGCCCGCGTGAAAGTCATAAATTATCCCGAGGGAACATACTCGTATTCCTGGGCCAAATTTCGTCCAGATTCGTTCAGCCGTTTGAGCGTGAAGAAGTAACAAACACACACACACACATACTCACAAACTTTCACCTGTATAATATTATAAGTGTGATTAGGTAATATTAGTAAAATTTTACAATGAACAACTGCCTATCTGAATGCCGCAACCCAGTTGAGTAGGTATTACTTTACATTACAACTCGCAATGAATGTCGATGCTCTACGAATGGCAGCTGGGAAAAACGGTTTAACGTGATTTTTGAGACATGGAGAGGTCGAGTTAGGTAATGGATGGTCACCTGTTCAAGGACCGACCTCGGCGAGCGTAGCTTATCTTATGATTTATTCACCATTCTTTTGTAAACAATGTAAGCAATAGTTACATTTTGTTAAGTGTTGGTGTTATAAAGGGTGAGGTCAAACGAATGTAATTTTGTGAGTTGCGTATTAAATGCGTTTGGTTGCGTAAAATGCGATGCGTAGAATTCGTTTGATTGCGTAAAATGCGTGGCGAAAAATGCGCTGCATTCGGTTATGCAAAATGAGTTACCTGCTGACTTGCGCTCATTATTTCAACCGAATTGCTCTCGAGGTGTGGGAGATGAGCGAGGCAAGTGTCAGGCCCCCGTACAAACTTAGAATAGCAACACAAATTACTCCCGTCTCTCTAGCAGCCCAACTGAATTTCAGTTGAACGTAAATCTCGCGACTCATTTTACGCGACTAAGAACTTACAAAATTACGTTCCTTTGGCCTCACACTTACTCTTTAATTAATATTTGAACACAAACAAAAATGCCTTTACCCTTGGTCCTCTAATAATTACTAAAAAAAACCTTTTCTTAGCCCTTTATTTATGATTATAAAAGAATTCCTTTAGAGAAAATCCGTCGACAAAACAGCTTTATAATTAAAAATGCCAATACTTTGTGATCAAGTGTCTTAAACGAGTGTACAGTCACAAAGGGGTCTGTAAACTAGAGTTGTAACGTATCTTCGCTTTCGCAAGCAATTTGCATTCATTTCTGCAAGTTTTCAGTGAAATTATTACGGAGGTCTTATATAGAAAATTAGAATAGAATAGAATAGAATAGAATACTCTTTATTATGTACACCATAAAAGTTACAGAAAGTATAGTAGAAGTAAACATTACACTGGGTGACACAATGGGCGGCCTTATCGCTAAAAGCGATCTTTTCAAGACAACCTTTGGATGGATTTTAAAAATGAAAGGAAAAACAGTACTGTAGGTAGTCTTTGGTGTACTATTTATATATAAATAAATACATATACATATATATTATATAGACAAATATATACAGTAATAAGTATGGAACAAAAACAGAGAAATCAAGAAAAACAACTATTAAAGAGAGAGGTAGTGATTCTTTACCATAGTTTTAAAAATGGGCAGAGATTGAGCACGCCTTATTGACACGGGCAAAGCATTCCACAACCGCACCGCTTGGACCGTAAAAGATTTGTCATAAAAGCTGGTGGAATGCATCGGCATCTCTAGTCTCAAGTTTTCCGATGACCTCAGATATCTATTATGTGTGTCATGAAGGAACTTGAAACGTTCTTTGAGATAAGAGGGGGTTGTAGGATTGTATAGAATACTGTAAAGAAGAAATAAAATATGAGAATCCCGGCGAAGACGTATGGGAAGCCACTTGAGCTTTGTCCGAAATTCAGAAATGTGATCATATTTGCGCAGGCCAAATATAAATCTTATGCAAAGGTTTTGAAGACGCTCAAGTTTAACTAGTTGTGCCTGGGTGAGATCGAGATAACTGACATCAGCATAGTCAAAGATAGGAAGCAGAAGGGACTGTGCCAGCGCAATTTTAGTGGCAGTGGGAAGAAAGTTTCGCAATCGTCTAAGGGACCTGGCAGATGCAAAAATTTTGCGGCTTACGTCCTGAAGCTGCGGACCCCAAGACAGATCCAAGTGAGCCTCCTTAAAGTAGCGAAGATGAAACACGAAGTTGCAAGTTTAAGCTTAAATGTCACTGTTACAGCCAGGTTCAGTACGGCTGGTGTTGTGATCTGCCAATCCATAGTTTCAAGTGCAATATTAAATGTTCACTTCAAGCTCACTTTACCTAAGTTTTCATCGTGAAATGTTCTCTTCAAGCTCACTTTACCTAAGTTTTCATCGTGAAATTCTAAAAGAACAGACTGGCAGTATCTTCTATGCTACTGCTTAATAGAGCCAATTTAATTTATAAACCACTAAGAAAAAGCCATATTTAATTAATTCGTTATATATATTTTAATATTTCAATATTAAATTTGCATCTTTTTTACTTTAATTTCATATTTAGGGAAGAAAACTTGTGCCTAATTCTAGGTAGTTGGGAAGTAGTTGAGCTCAGCCTAATGATGGTCTGAATGCCAGACATCACTGTTTCTGTGCTTCGGCTGACATTGGAGTTTAGCTGTTTTGGATGCATTAATGGGATATTTTGAAAAATTAACCGTCATAATATACTTTTTATTATTGTAAATTATAGATCTTCTATTAATTTTATATTTTTGTTTTAAGTATTTTTATTATTGATTAATTCAGCAGTTCACCTACCTATGAATATTATATTTAGTATCTATTTTATATACCTACGTCCATGTGGTCACTAGCGGGGTGCAAACTGAAAATCAGCGCTGGGTGTCTGACGCCCAGCAAATGTTGAGTTGGTAACCCTTTTGGTGTGGGCTCGCTCTGCGCAGCTCTTCTTGAACGTTGTTGTTGTTGTTTTGTTATGTTGTGTCTATGTCGAATAAAATGTTTTTCGTTTCAAATTCTATCCATTTTTTACCCTCTAAAACTTTCTCTATTTTATTTTTCACCTCCGCCTCCGTTAAGGTAGTCTCCGTAACATCCCTGCATCAAACAGTTGGGGACACAATATTTAAATTGAAACTTGTTGAATATATTCACGCGTAACTGTAGTAGAAGGTTTTGTCTTTGACTGTCCCATGTTATGTGACATTCTTCAATTCCTAGAGATTAATTAAATTGTTTATTGATCATAAACTGTTGGGTATACACTAAAGGATACAGGGTGATTTTTCAAGTGGGTGACGATGATAGTCAAATCAGGAACTAGGAATGAGGAATAGAGAAAACACTCAAAGGATTCACGTGGCTGATTTTGATGAAAACTGCATCATTGGCTTTTTTGAAAAATCTCTTCTTATTTTCTAAAAAAAACAGACCTTGTATTATTACATCATCCGGTAGTGTCAAATTCCGGGGCAGTAATGTCATACGGCAAACGTAAGAAAATAACAATTTTTTTCCAAAATTTTTGGCTGCTTTGAGTGTTTGCCGCTATTCCTCATAGCTTCTAACCTTCCTCATTGCTTCTTCTTTGGCCATCCACGTCCACTTGGAAAACTCTTCTTGTAGGTTATGTAGGTGAAACGCCATAAGTACATAGGATACTATACAATATACGCTTAAGGTTAGTTAGTCGCAAGTGTCAGAGACGATATCAGCAAACATTTGTGTCGTAGTAGTAAAGGTGTTTTACACATGGACGTGGATAGCCAAATCCAAAACTATGAGGAAAAGCGAAAGACACTCAAAAGAGTCTCGGGTCCGATTAGGATGAAAACTAAAACTGTAACATTGTTTTTTTTTGAGGCAATCCTGCCGCTCTATTCCCAAACCATTGCAACTCCTGAAAACCAGAATCAACAGTGACGATCACCAGGGAAACGGCGAGGCAATGAAGCTCAATGAAGTCCCAGACTATGAATTTAACTGTCTTGGACCTCGCAGCGAATTAATCAGAAAAGAATAAAGGAGGAGTAGGAAAACAAAAACTTAATTTCCACAACAGCAAACATAAATAATATTATTCTTTTTTTTTTCATTCTTCAATCTTTTGTTTAAATAATCAAGACAGTAATGGATTGTTGAAAAATCAATATTGCTAGCCAGGAATCGATCCAGTCAAATTTGAAAAAAAAAAGGAAAGTTACACTGTACTATTACACCACCCGATAGTATTACAAATTATTATTAAATTCGGGCAAGTTACGAGAAACTTAAGGAAAAACCTCGTTTTTAACCAAACGCTTTTTTTACCCTGCATACCTTTCCTTATATGCCGCGTGCTTCAATTTATATCACTGGTTGTCTGGTAGTAACAAAAAATGTTACAAGAGGCAAGAGCAAACCCAAATAAAAAGTTTTGTTTTTCTTTTGTGACCTAATATAATGTCTTTCGCAATGTTATTTTTTAGCGTTGACTACGGTGCGTAGGGGGCGACCTTATGTAAGTTAAAATGTCACAGAGTAGGCAGTAGTTTAGGAATAAACAAGAACAGTACCTAGTTAACCTTCTTAGTTAGCCTGTTTCCTCTGAAGATTTGAAAAAAGTCCACTAGTAGGGGAATACAAATGTTTTGATTGCCTTATTGACCGTAAGTAAAAAAATTATGATAATAATTTTGCTACTATTATTATCAAGAGCTATTTTTATTTTAAAAGTTGTAATAGTCTAAAAGATGATTTAAAATCTGCTCATAATAAGATTTAACATTCGCATTACCTTCCATGTTTGAAACAAAATCACTTAAACAATATTTACGACTAAGACATTACAAGAAGTCTAAATAAATATCCAAGATAGCTACCAAGAACTTGTAATTGAAACTGATGAAAAAGAGTGTCCGTGGAGTTTCTTGCAAATTATTCTCCATTGAGATCTACTGACGCTTGCGAATTTGCAACTAGAGTCATTTTTTTTTTTGTTTGACAATTCAAAAGTAAGCTACCAAGAGAAAGGCACATCATTAATTAAGTGGATACACATCAATTAATTTAACTTATCATAAGAATCAATTATAATCATACAAATGAAATCGATTTGCAATCACCAAAATACAATACATTTACGTTAATCCTCTTTAATGATATGAAACCAAATACAAACAGTCGTTTATCACGAGTATAAACTTTTCAAATTACTTAGCTAGCCTCTAGTTTCAGGCAGCGGCTTCACTCGCATAAAATTCGGAAATTCTCACAAAGAAGTACCGGGATAAAAAGTCTCATGTAAGCTTAGCTAAGCTTTTTGTATTTGTACCTACACTGTGTGTTGCATTTCATGTGCCAAACAAATATGTTTTCTTTCTTTTTTTATAACTAATATAGGGTATGGTTTACCCGTGTTCCATGTTTCATCCAAATCCGTAGTTTTGTCGAGGCGATGGTTAACAAACATCCAAACTTTCGCATTTATAATTTGATACTAGGTTTTGCCAGTGGATGGAACACACTCCCGGGATAAAATCGAGAACAGGTCCTGTCCTTCAGGATCAGGCCTCAGGCCTCAGGCCAGGGAGACGTCATATCTCCGAAACTTCACCGCTGCACTGGAGGATGTCTTCAAGGTTCTGGACTGCAGAGGGCTAGGCATAAACGTCAATGGCGTATACATCACTCACCTTGGGTTTGCCAACGATATAGTGGTCACGGCTGAGACCATGGAGGACCTAAGTACAATGCTCGATGACCTCAGTAGAGCTTCCGAAAGAGTAGGTCTTAGGATGAACATGGACAAAACCGAGGTGATGTTAAATGCCCATGTTACACCCGCTCCTATCAAGGTCGGAGACTCTACATTCCAAGTTGTGGGCGACTATGTCTACCTGGGATAAACGATCCAGTTGGGTAGAGCCAACTTCGAGAAAGAGGTCAACCGTCGAATCCGACTCGGCTGGGTAGCGGTCGGGAAGTCGCGCAGTGTCTTTTCGTCCAACTTACCACAGTGTCTCAAGGCGAAAGTCTATGACCAGTGTGTTGCCAGTGATGACATATGGCTCTGAGGCGTGGTCGCTTATAATGGGCCTCATCAGAAAGCTTACAGTCACCCAAAGGGCAATGGAGAGGGCTATGCTCGGAGTTTCCTTGCGTGATCCGCAAAAGAACCAGGTTTAACGACATAGCCCGAAGAATTGCCAAACTTAAGTGGCAGTGGGCAGGGCACATTGCTCGCAGAACGGATGGCCGATTGGGCAGAAAGATTCTGGAGTGGCGACCGCGAACCGTAAGACGTTGCGTTGGAAGGCCTCCCACCAGGTGGAACGATGTTGGGACGGTGAAGGTTGCGGGGATCCATTGTATGCGAGAAGCAAGGGACCGATCAATGTGGCGACGCTTCGGGGAGGCCTATGACCAGCAGAGGTCGTCTTTCGGCAGATGTGATGATGATGATGAATCAAGATCATGGTCTTCCCGTGTGCTATTTTCATCCCAATCCTATCAGCTATTAAGACATAAAAAAGAACAGACAGATATACAGACGAAGTTACTTTTGCATTTATGATATTAGCATGGTTAGTAGGATAAACCTTTTATATTATAGCTACGTACTCTAAAATATTAAAGTGGCTAATTGGCTGTTTGGAAACATTGATATTATCAAGTAATACGGGCTTAAGTGGCTTGTGTTTGCGCACTACTCCAATATCGAAGGTTATTGATTTTGTATTAAGAAACGTCTCGATACTGGGAAAACGATTCGGTGCAGTCTTAAGCTTTCTTTTTATTTAAATGAAGGGTATTATTTTAGATATTTGGCATGATGATGATGGCCCCTAGGCGGCACTTTTGAACGTTACATTAAAATTTACAAGGAATAAAAATTGATTCTACCGTACCGATTTTTAGAGTTGGATTAAAATAACAGTGTAATTATTTTCTTAGGGATGGTGTTTCTATGGTGTTTTTACAGGTTGTGGCAGACATCTTGTAAAAACGCAAACACTATAAATAACACATGTTCAGCCCATCCATCAGTAACTCGAACATCTGTGGCAGGTTTCCTTATAATATACGACAAGATCCATCTTTGTTCCTGTCCCATCAGTGGCAATATTTTGCAGAGTATTTCTCTTGTCAAGAGCTTTTTTTATTATTGATACTTATTCCTCAAAAATTGGTTTACAACAAATATTTCTACTCGTCAAACTAACAATTTTTTTGATTAAACTAGTTGATAGCGGCGTTTTTTATCTGAAGCTGTTGAACATTTTCAACGATGATCAATTTAATGTGCCCACTGTTGGGACTCAGGCTTCCTCTCATGGAGAGGGAATGGTGGTCTGCTAGGGCCGATACCTGTCTGAGTCGCGGATAAATTTGAAAGACAGTTACCGTGACCCTGACACAAGCAATTGAAGGAACACCGGAGTGTTTTTTGGCCCACTACGCCCAAGATATCCCAACACGCGGGCACATATCTTCGAAGTTTTGGTTCACCGTTTTGAGAGCAGTGTAGATGAAATAAATCACACATAGTAAAGCGCTTGCTCGGGTTCGAACCACCTACAACTCTTATATCGGGGCCGGAACCACTGCGCCACCACTGCTCTTATTCTATTACTCTGAGAAGCAACTCCGGAACAAAGGCAGAGTCAGAATATCTTTTAAAGTCCAGATTATTGTTGTCAGATCACAAAGTGGCCTGGCAGACTAGTTATTGTTATATCTGCTTACCTTTTTTCCCAACTATGTTGGGGTCGGCTTCCATTCTTACTGGATTTAACTGAGTACCAGTATTTTACATGGAGCGACTGTCTATCTGACCTCCACAACCCGGTAACTGGGTAACACGATACCTCTTAGTTAGACTGTTGACAGATCTCAAGCTTCTGACAACCCGTAACAACTGTCAAAGATCTTCAAATGACAACCGGGACCCATTGGTCCCGCACGGCTTAACGTGGTTTCCGAGGCACGGAAGAAACTCGCTATGAAAAACTGGTCACCCATCCACGGACCAAACTCGGCAAGCTTTGCTTAACCGTGAAGATCGACCCGTGCAGCTGTTATTATTTAGCCACGAGCTCCTCCTCATTAGTGTTTGTGATATCTGTAAAAAAATCAGAAACAAAGGACATCCATGATAATTCAATATCAACGAATTACACATACATGAACGCCCACCTATGGGTTTAGGCAGAAACTACAAGACGCATGCTAAAAACGGTTTTCTAAAGAATTTATAATCCTTAAACGTGATACAGCAAACGTTCAATTTAATTTATAAAGAGTTTTTCATCGACTCAAAAAGAAGAAGAAGTATAGATTTCAATTTAAAAGTAACAGTTCGAAGCTTCTGTTTGTTATCAATTAGTACACTTTTACGGATTTTACATTAAACACATGTAAATGTTTCATTTTTTATACTCACACATAAACATAACTGGGTGAATGTGTGTGTGTGCGTGCACCTCTGCACCTCTGCTTCCCTTTGGGGAAAATATGTAGGCATGACGTTATTCATGTATGTTTTTAAACTCATTGGATGTTTATTTCCTTATTGCAGTGTATAAGGCCATGTAATGGTTGACATAAAGAAACAGCTGTACTCACGTATCACGCTCTGGGGGCTCGTCAGTAAACGACAATATGATTAAAAAGTTTTAACATCAGAGTGTATATTGTTTGGCGTGTTTATTGCGATCATAAATAGTAACTGCATATGAGTGTAGAAAGGTAAATGTAGCACAATTAAACATCACCTCTTAACGTAACATCAATACTGAATACCATAATAAAGAACAACAGCGGCGTTTTTGCAACAACAAAATTAAAAAAACTTTTTGACAAACATATTAAACCGACTTACAAAATAAAACACAATAAAGCGAAAAAATAACTTTCTTTTCGAAACTCGGTGTCTTTGGTACCTGTTTATTAGTTTTTGACACCGACTGCCGAAAGGAAAGTTATTTTTCGCTTTGTGGGCTTTTGTTTTGGAAGTCGGTTTAATTGTTTTGTTAAAAAGGGCAGGCACATTGGACATCAAACATTCGACCACATCACTGTTAATGTGAAAGGTGCCCAGAACGCTCATTCTCTGGCCGAGGAAAAGCTTAGCTTAGGTCACGTGAAGAATCGACTAACCGCTTGCTTACATCTCGAAATATTCAATAAGCACTCGGACCCCATGGACCTAATGTTTCAACCCCAAACGGCTCAAATATATAGCTTCCAATAAGGTTTTCTGTATCAGCAGTAGCTGCCCCAGCACAGCCCGCCGTGATAAGAAGATGGGATGGCGCAAGGGTGTCAACATGCCTAAATAGATTACATTTAAAACAACTTTCTAATCATTTTAATTTTATAGGTTTCATAAAGAAAAATGAGACCTCGTTCACGTTTTTACTTAAACCATGTTTTACGATGAGTTACAAGTCATAAAAATGATTTAGTAGGTGTCAGCGATAGCAGCCCATAAAAATGATTTATTAAGTTTTAGAAGTTGTAAAATTGAGGGACAATGGACGGAACTTGTTATTACTGAAAAATACACATTAATTATAGCTTTTTTAGAATCGAATCTGGAAAATGTTCAAATTCATGTCACTCATCTGGGCCACAATCAATGACAAAATCTTGTAAAAATATAGGGAAAATAGAGGGGTTTTTGAGGATTGCAACTGAGAATAGAATAGGAATGTTTCTTAAAATTCGAACTCTTTTAAAAAGTTCAAGTTCGCTTTACCACAAAGTACAGAGTACAGAGGTAACTACGAATAAAGCGTCATTTTCCACACACACATTGACATTGTTATTTTACAGGGATTCTTGGGCAACATTGGACCGACCTCAGTAGCGGCTGTCACGAGTGCTTTGTGCTTACGTTTCTCACGTCATTAATAAAGTACTGTAACGAGGGTGCATTGGCTAGGTTAGCTTTATTGTTACAGACCGAATATACGTTAAATTCATTAGTATTTATAAAGGATCTGGATGTCAACAATTGTCAGGCCACCTGAAGGACATAGCATAGAGTACTTTTATTTTATGGAACATATGTACTTGTAATTTGATACATAAGTGTATCAATCGGATTTACGTAAGCTGTGGCGAAACCTTTGATTATGTGCTTTCTACTTTGTGGTCAAGTGTTGACAATATGAATGAACCCTATTATTAAGCCTGCAGTGTATTTGGTTGCTTAAATACAAAAAAAAAACAATTCCTACTCGTTCTTCAAATGTCCTAACAATACAGAAATGTAAGTAGTAAAACGCCTGTATTTAGGTACTTTAGTTTAAGTATATATACTATACGTATACTAACTACTCCTATTTAAATTCAGAATCAATATAGTAGCAACCCTAGTATGCCTGTCAAGTTTAGGTGTCAATTTTCGAAACGGCGGGAGTGGCCCTTCTGTATACTTTCTATTTTGTGGCTATACTATAAAAAAAACCGTGTCGGGCTTCGCACATTTAGGGTTCCGTACCAAACCGCAAAATCAAGTTGGTTTTATTAGGAAAAATGAGGGAATTTCAAAGAAAAGTCTGATTTATCAATATATTGCAATTCGTTAGTAAAATATACGTAATAATATACATTATCACCAAATTTAAGTTCATAAATCATTGGGAAGTTAAAAATTCTTTGGAACAAAACTTTGTAAAAAGCTGACTTTGGTGGCTTCTCATTTGGGTACGAAACCCTAGAAACAAAAACAGAAAATATCATTTTCATTGCGTAGCACGTCTACGGCGTAGTAAGCTTTAGCTACGCCGTAGCATGTCTACGCATAATTTAACAAATAATATACAGTATTATTTCTGCTACAATATTAAATAAATGGTGTTTTGATGTAAGTCTAATACATAATCAAGTCCTACTATTATTACTAGTTTATACGTTTGGTTGTTTGTTAATCATTCGCGTATCAACAGTTGAACGGATTTTTATGAAACTTGACAAGGTATGGGTTGAATTAGGACAAACATTTCCGTGGGATAATTGTCGTCTTTCACGCATACGCTTTTGGTTTTGCCAAACCAAGTATGTAACAACCACACTAATATTATAAAGGCGAAAGTTTATGAGTGTGTTTGTATGTTTGTATGTTTGTTAGTTCTTCAGGCTCAAACGGCAGGACGGATCTGGATGACATTTGGCACAGACATATATTATAGTCCAGAATAGCACATACGATACTTTTCATCCCAGGATTATGTTCTCTCGGGATAGTTTTCTACATTCACGCGGGCAAAGCCGCTGGCAGACGCTAGTATTATAAATGCGAAAGTTTTGGACGGATGGATATATGGATGTATGTTTGTTACTCAATTACGCCAGAATGGCTGAACGGATCATGATGAAATTCGGTTCAGAGATAGATAATAGTCTGAAATAGCACATATACTTTCATTTCATCCCGGTATCCCATCCCTTTGTGATGATAAAACTAGTTCACGCGGGCTAAGCCACTGGCAGAAGTTAGTGTAAAAATATCTGTCATTGTTTTTCTTTTATGTTGCACCTACCATGTTCTGTCTCTGCACAAACCTAAGATCGACTGGTAACGGTACACAGGAGACACGAGATAAAAAAAAAACAACAAAGAAAAAACAGGGTCACAAAGCACAAAAAGGCTCCTATCTCAGTAAGTGCAGGGATATCTAAAATAAATTAATAACGCTGCGCTGGTATTCTGATATGGACCTTCTGTTGATGCCTTGGACATATTCACGGAAAAGGACATACAATATTTAAAAAAAACTGGCTCAGTGCGAGTCGGATTCGCGCACGAAGGGTTCCGTTCCATTATCGCAAAAAACGGGTAAAACGTCCCGTTTGTTGTACGGGAGACCCACTTAAATATTTTATTTTATTATATGTTCATTGTTTGTTGTTATAGCGGCAACAGAAATACATCATCTGTTTTAATTTCAACTGTCTATCTATCATGGTTCGTGAGATACAGCCTGGTGACAGACAGACAGACATATCGTGGTGTCTTAGTTATAGTGTCCCGATTTTACCCTTTGGATACGGAACCCTAAAAATAAAATAAATAATAACAAAATAGTATTACCACAGAATGTGATTCAAAGTTTGTACCACAGAATGTGATTCAAAGTTGAGGTCGATAAAGAGTGACGATTTGCCATCCTTTTCTTATTCTCTACACTTCGTCCATGATGAAAGAGTATAAAAATTGTTTGGAAATCCTTAATCGCTCTTTTAAGCATCAGTAGAGTCCCGATTCGGGAGTTAGACATAAGCGGCTATTTTGACAGCATCCCAAATCGGGATTTGGACTACGGACGGGCTGTTTCTGTAAATAAGCAAAACTAAAAGGTTGCAAGTCACTACATATTATAAAATAAAGTCCCCCGCCGCGTTCGTACGCAATAAACTCAAAAACCACTGAACGGATTTTCATGCAGTTTTCACCAGTAGAAAGAGTGAGATTCGAAAAAAGATTTTCTGTATAATTTGTCATGGGCGAAGTCGGGGCGGGTTACTAGTATTCGATAAAACATAGTGGTGTGAACATTCCTGTGTGTGGTGTAGTGTTCGCCAGAAAGTTTAAAACTAAAAACATGCAACAACTAACAGCGCGCAAACAGCAAACCCCGCTTTAGTTGTAACCCTTTCTTAGGAGTAATAACCGACAATCAACTAACGACTTTGTAACATAAAGTAACAAACGCAATAAAACTTCGTTATTGTAAACAGAGAGTTCGATACACGTGTCTTTCAGTGGGTGTTTACAGTTTATTAACATAGAGTTCATTGGCTCCTAGCTTTTCAACTTAGACTTAAAGGGTTTCTAAGAATCGGTTTGTGTGTGGACATTTTTTTTTTTTTTCCTTTTAATCGGGTTGAAAATTGAATAAGGCATATACAAAATAAGAAACTGCAAATAGGGAGTGCCTTTAATTGGAATCGTATTAAATTAGGTACTAAAAATAGCACAAAAATAATTTATAATTGAACTTTAGATCTGAAAAACGTGGTGAGTTACTCAAGATAGCAGAGTAATATTATTACTTTTAACTACATTACCGCTCAACATCTACGGCGTAGCACACCTACGCCGTAGCACGCCTACGGCGTAGCGGTCCGCCTTTCTCTGACATAACCCGTAGTTCCTTTCTAAGCTTTGACACTTATAACTTAGGTCACCCCTTTGGCGCTAATAAGCTTTTGTTACACAAGTTAGTCATGAAAGTTTGTTACGTCTTTGCTAGTAGAATCTCGTTTAGGTATAGTTAAACCGAAAAGGTACGCGCTTTGGTGATATTCGTGTTTCCGAATCAGAACGAAAACTGGATCCTAAAGTTGCAGGCTATGCTTTTTAGTTTATTACCTTGATTTGGTGTAGTGCATCTACCATGTTTTTTTTTATCTTTGTCAGTTTACCTACCCCAGTTATAGATTGTCATTTGTCGCTCATTTTTAACCTGCGACGGAAAAAGAGGGGTGTTATAATTTTGACGTGTGTACCTGTGTGTTTATGTATTTGTGTGTCTGTCGGTAGCATCATAGCTCCTAAACCGATGAACCGATTTTAATTTTGTTTTTTTTTTGATAGGTGACTTTATTGAGAGTGTTCTGTTGAGTGTTATGTGAGTGTTAGATTTGTTTAATGAAAATCGATTCAGTCGTTCAAAGTTGTGGGCGTTTTACTGTTTGAATCGGGGTATTGTCATAAAGATGTGTTGATCGAAGCGTGTCTGCCACTAGATAAATTAAGTAGTTTAAAAAGAATGAAATAGATGAAGTTGTCGGAAGTTTTGGTAATTTCTATCTTCTTATTTGAAAATAATCAAATTTACAGTTTTATAGTGCCCGGCAGATAAGTTGGCAAGGTTTTGGCGTAGTGGGGGATAGTTCGCGCATATGCCGCGAACAGACCGACCACCATACAGAGCGAACGGAACGTGTACGCGACACAATTGGTCAGTCGATCCTTGTGTCAACTGACCAACTAATTGTGCACTTGGAACGGTCCTAAATGTTCCCCGCGCCCCGTTTCACTACCAAAGATACCTAAAAAACTACTTTAGCGCATCTAACGACTCTTGCCAACTTACGTGCCGGGGATTATACTGTTTTTAATTGACATTCATAGAAGGTTTTCTCCGTTGTCACGGCAGCTGACTTGAGTGGTAGGTCCTTCAAACTGACTTGAAATATGGGTTTTAATCTATAACTTGGTAATCATGTTCCATGGTTGTGACTTCTATTAGATGTTATCATCGTATTTCCGAAGATACACGATGATTACTGAAACGCAGTCTTTTCTCGGGACATCTGTATTTCAGTGTCGCGCCTCAGAGGACTTACGGAAAATACTCCATTACGAAGTTACTTCCGTCCTTACTTAGCTGCTTAATGCTAGCAGTATGCTGAGCATTATGTTTATGTTTTTAGGCTTTGAAGGAGGCGTATAAAATTTTTGGTCGAGTCGGGTTATGTTGTGATTACAAGTGGGAATTTTTTAAGTTTATGTTTGAATTTTTCTATTTATTCAATTAAGCAGAAAATTCTGTCACTTATCAGACCAGTCTGTTACCAGTGACTTATTTAAAAAAAGAAAAGAACTCACTTATTATAACGTTGTTTATGGCTTAATTTGATATCTGTTTTCAAATTTTCTTTATTCCAAAAAACGTGTATGAACATTAACATAACATTTTCATAGTAGAAAGTAAATGAAATAATAACAACACAGTTTTTCATTATGGTTTTTCATCATTGTGACTGTCTATCACCAACATCTTCGCCGATTGTGATCATCAACATAATCACTTCAGCCGAAAGGCATCCAAGTGCCACCACTTAGAGATATAAAAAAATATTTTTTTAACTTTTCAAAAAGCTGTCACTCATGCACATCTACACAATTCTTTTAAGTGATTAGCCATTTCGAAACGTCTAAAAAATAACCTTATAATAAACTTAATTCAAACATCAAAGCCTTCCGATTTTCTTACAAAGCAATCCTCTCCCACGCACTATTTTAACATATGAAATTTTTATATCCCGCAGAGCGAAGCCGGTGGAATTAAAGAGCACAGTTCTCGAGAACAGTTGCAAATATGTAGAGCAACATTTACATTTATTCGGGGCATACATAATATGGAGTGGGAGACAAAGAAACTCTACGATTAAGTTTGTTTGTCTGTTCTGAATTGTTTTGAACTGAGGTGGAAATGTTTTCAGAGGCTCAGTTTTAATTTACGTAAACTTTTTGTTGAATAATTATATATCAGTGTCCAAAGATTGTCTGGTAGATATCGCCGTTAGCGATAAGACTGCCAATGAATAATATATATAATAATAGAATTAAGTTTAACATAAAGTATATTCTATTTAATCTAATATATCCGTAGCCCATGAATATTTTTTATTCAAGACTGGATTTACGTCAAAATCATCTTGTCTTTTTTGTCACCCAAATCCATTTTCCGAAGGTTTTCTTCTTAGCTTCAGTTTCATTGTTTATTTTAAGGAGTGTGGAACTCGTCACAAGTTTTTAACTAGGTACAGTGCATGCCACGAAAGATGAGACTTGACATACCACGTGGTTGGACTAACGCAGTAGACGATTATAGGTCTCTTTAGCTGTATGAGGTCTGTGTGCGGGAACAAAACCGGGCGGTCATCGGGGCGGCGCACAGAGCTCGGGAGGCGCAGTCAAGTCTCATCTTTCGTGGCACGCACTGTAAGTAAGGTGTATTAAATCTAGGTAAATCGGAGTAGTACTGCATAATCGGAGTAGTAATGCATCTTTGATATTCCCTTTTGTCCATAAAGACTTGTCTAACAAAACAATACATCAAAGACAAGCAAACCCACATAATCTCGTAAGTTTACCGAAAACTGTAGACAAAGGAATATATTTTTGTATTAAGCATACCGACCTGCTGTATTTTGTTAATAACGCGCCCAGATCTCTCAAGAGTCGCCTGCTTGCCTTTCAAATTTTAATCTTATTACCATATAGATTAAGTGGGATTTTCAACGACGGTGGCTCGAAGAATTTTCTAAGTGAGTACATATATACCGTTTTATTGTGCCCCACAAGAGTACTCGAGTTATGATTGAGTTTTTTTGTGTTACATTGTTATGGAAATAACGACCAATATGTTGTTTTTGATTGTGATGTAAAGGCGACACCTAGACTTTTGATGTTTTCAATGAAAAATGACGTCGAGTTTTTCAATTGTTTGTATCGGGTTGTTTTATTGATTTTCAGGGTATGGCTTCGGATTGATTTCTGTTTAACTTTTATTGCGATATCGTCTATGTTTCGTTATTGATATTTTGTATTTAACGGACATCAGGCACTGAAGTGTAAAACGTGAATTTGAGATTGGTTTTAAACGAATAAAAGCTGATTCATCAGTGGCGTTTATTTTTTGAAAAATAATCTAGGAATGATGTACCTATATTCGAGTACAGTTATATATGATTTAAAAACAATTGTTCAATCTTCAGAAGTTTTTTAACCGAAGAATATAATTGTATAGAAGGTAAATCTAACAATTATTATTCATCATATAAAAGTTATTTGCCGAATTAATAGAATCAATATCCTTAAAATTAAAGCCCTTTAAAAACCTCCAACACAAAAACTCTAAAAATCAAAAAATAAACCTCGTACTCGCGTCGGGGAACCGCGTAAATAAAATAAACTGCTGTAAGCCTTGGCGGTTTAATTTTTTTATTTAATTTTTATTTCGTGTTTTTCTAAAATAACGTATAACATAGAAAGAAAAATAAAGAAAGAAAGTAAACTAGTTTATTTGGCACATACAGATACACACAATGCAGGTACAAATAAAAGGGAACTTGATTTTAAAACAATTACATACATAGTGTGCCCCGCGGCTGCGCCAAATAGGTCCCATCCTAAGACTTATGCAGCAGGATTCGAATAAGGATGTCCTCATTGTGTAGTTGATGCATAGATACAACTGCACAGGCTGAACGATGCTGTTTGAGACAGCATATCTCCAGTGTTGAATCTTAAGGGTATATGTATCCCTTCTAATGTATGTTGTACTTATTTAATAATAATCATCAAGAAACTTCAGTGACAGACTGTATTTGTGAGAAGATTAAATCGGTTGAGAAGACCAAGTGAAAGACTTTTAATTTAATCCTCATGCGAAACCATCTCTATTAAGTCTCATGCTTTGACTACCACTGGGTAAGTTGTTGAGTAAGAAAATTAACCTTACAAGCTAAAGACACACTCGACAAAGCCATCTTCCAAATAAAAAAAAAACAAAATCGGTTCATCCGTTTAGGAGCTATGATGCCACAGATACACAGATACTCAGCAACACACGTCAAACTTATAACACCCCTCTTTTTCACCTCTCTTTGTCAAAAATAGACTGCACTGGTTAACAAAACAAACTCATTTCATATTAAGACGCCATTAAACAAAGAAATGCAAAAATCCGTGAGATGTTAGCCATCAAAACTTCTTCATAAATATGGACTTCGATACTTCATATTATATTACTGTAACAGAGACGATGCCGTCACATTATTTAAATACGCAAGCTTGCTATAGAAAAGTACAGCTGTTGTATCTCACGAAGGTGGATGAATCGTAGCAAAATTACTCTTATTTCGACGTCATAAAAAAACTTTTTAACAAAAATATTAAACCGACTTCCAAAACAAAACACTACAAAGCGAAAAATAACTTTCTTTTCAGAAGTCGGTGACGATATAACGAAAAAGAATACGTTCCAAAGATACAAGTTTTTCATTTTCTCTTTTTAGTTTTGGAGGTACCTTGTTTTACCTGATGAAAATCATTTATTCACAGAGGGCTTCTCATAACAACTTCAACAAGCCTAAACATGACTGGGATAATTGTTTTATTACGGAGTTCCAATGCCTTCCTTCCAGTTTCATCATCAAATCAGTTCAATGGTACCATTTTCATAAAAACCATCTATATAAATTTGCTTCATCACAGTCATTTAAGAATTCGTTATGTCTTATACTCAAAATATACTTACCATTAAAAATTCCAGTAGACATCTGTGATCTTCTTCATCAGTTCCCCTTCACCCAATGATACTTTCTGATGATGCTTGCCATGTTGATGAAAATACCAAAATCACTATATGTTTGCTTACAAAATTTTAAGAGTGCCCTCGATTTCCATGGGATCACCTCATCAGATACTGTCTTGGTGACAATGAGACTACCTCGAGAGTATACCTTTTCAAACAAAAAAATAATGTTCAAAATCGGTCCATAAGTAATCAGTGAAAAAGTACAAAAACAAAAAACAAAAATAAAGTCAAACAAAGAACCTCCTCCTTTTTTGGAAAGTCAGTTAAAAAGTCACATAACCCGCCTTCGTGACATAGAACATCTATACCTAAATAATTCCGAATATCGAGACTCGAATAAATAATCGATTCGAATCGATACCGTACTGCTCTAGTCACATTCGAAATGTCTTCCTTTAGCGCGGAAGATATAAAATATGCATTTTATGTAAATTCACCATCGGGAATGTAGTAGTTGTACATTTTAAGATGGGCTGCGGTAGTCTTTTTCGTTCGTTTTTTAAGGCATAACAGTCGCATAATTTGTTTTATTGTGTGTTGCCATTGTTTTGCCAATCACCATCATCATCAGCCTTATAATATTCCCACTGATGGTACACAGGCATCCTCTCTGTGAGAGAGGGAATGGGCCTTAATACACCACATGGGCCCAGGGTGGGTTGGTGAATGTCACATGTCTTCTTCATTTTTGGCTCTAGGACATGCCGGTTTTCTCACGATGTTTTCCTTCACCGTTTTAAGAGCAGTGGTGATGAAATAATCTACACAAATTAAAGCGCCTGGCTCAGTTCGAACTCACGACTTACGACACGAAATTCGGGGCCGTTAACACTGCTCTGCCAATACCATGATGAAATAGAAATGTGGATGAATGGAGAGACACAGAATTGAGTCAACGAAAAGATGGATGGATTGTGTGAGGAATTATATTAAAGAAAAAGGAGTCAATGACAGCTTGACGGTTGACAAGGGAGAATGGGAAAAGAAAACGTGTTGCGCCGAAAGCGAAGCGTGCATTGTTAATTAAGTTTCTTGAACCACTATCTATTTATACTGTTAATATATAGCTGGATCTCGATAAAAAATACCGGGCATAAATTAAAAATGTCGTTGTTAAAAAATTGTACTGTATTAAACTCATTTTTTTTCTAGTATTATATAACTGCACAGCACTTGTGTAAGTACTATGTACCAACTGTAAATCTACCATATACTGTACCTATCTGTCGTTCTTTGACTTGTGTGTCCGAGGCTGTTGAGTGTGTCATGCTCTCTCTTTGATGATGGCATATGTGATCATTCAGTTCCCTTCATGTTGGTTGAGCTGAGTGGTGCCAATCCATGCGTCTTGTTCGTGAACGGACGCCATCAGTTGGGATTGGTCATAACTTGGCTGCCTCGGCCTGTTTTTAATTTGGTACTTTTTGTATTATTGAATTATTCATTTTACTCTACATGCTTTAAGTAAACGTCTCATTGTTCTGTCACTCACTCTCACGTTACATTGTTCTCACATATGTTTATTTTTCCAACAAGAATGATGTAACCAAATAGTTCTAATTAAAAATGATGGAAAAGAATGTCCGTGGAGTTTCTTGCACATGTTTGTCCATAGAGACCTGCTGACCCATGCGAATGTGCAACTAGATTCATCTTTCCGACTTCGCAAAAAGAAGGAGGTTATCAATTCGACTGTATTTTTTTTTTAAGTTTGTTACCTCAGAACTTTTTATTGGGCGAACCGATTTTGATGATTTTTTTCATTTGAAAGCGGGTGCTTGTCATGTGGTCCCATTTAATTTTCATCAAGATCTGATGAAGAACTTCGGAGAAATACATCAGAACTCTTCAATAAGTGACGGAAAATCACTCTGGATAGATCCAATCGCATCTCTGTTTATTGTTTACACCATTTCATAACATAGCATCACACTGGTACGCTCTTAAGGGGTACGCAGGTGTGAACAGTTCACCCTGGTATACTCTCATTGCACCGATTTCGTTTAAGTTTTATGTTATTGGGTTAATCTATTCTAGCTTCACTTTGGGCACTATACGCGTAGGTACCTAGCCTATAGAACTGGTCCATTGTGTACCACAACTAAAAAGTGAAAAATAAAAAAATCTTTTTTACAAAAATTACAACCGACTTCCAAACAAAAACACTACAAAGTAAAAATAACTTCAATTTCGGAAGTCGGTGTCAAAAAACGATGAAACGAAAACAGAAACACCGACTTCCGAAATTGAAGTTATTTTATTTACTTTGTAGTGTTTTTGTTTGGAAGTCGGTTGTAATTTCTTTTGTTTGGCAATTCAAATGTTTAGTTGAAAAAAAAGTATTTTGATTTGGTTGATTTGATTAACTTCCACTTAATTTTAAAGATTTTCGGTAAACCACCAGCTCAATACCCAACCCAATCAGTGGTATTTTATGATAAATTAATTGAATTTAACGCAATCGGCTACAGCGCGTCAATCACAGAGCATAGGCAATGATTCCAGCTGGCTGTCGGCTTTACCGCGATTGGCATTTAATTATTACGTTCTTGTTTGTTTATTTTACTGCATGGTACAGTGATGCGAAAATTTTGTGGAGTTTTTATTCATTTAAACTTCATGCACAAAATGTACAAAGGCCGACTTAATGCCTTAGACGTTTCCCATTAGTCAACCAAGGGTGCTAAAGAGACAACATGACAGGTGCATGGTTTAATATTTAAAAAAAAACTAGTTGTCACGATACAAAAATAAATAAAATAATATATACTATATGTATTATTTTACTTATTAATAATAAATAATATATACCTATATAAATATATTTATGAAGTAAAAGAATCATAGAGCAACACAGGCCACCGGCGAACCGTTCGCCGGTGGCCTGTGTTGCTCTATGAAAAGAATAGAAGAAAGTGAGATGACTCAGCTTATTTGTATTGAAAATAAATCCGCAATTTCCTCTTGAATGCATACCGACTGGTGGTCGTCCTGATATCGGGAGGAAGCACGTTCCAGAGAAGAATAGACTGGATATAAAAGGAAGAGTACACAAAATCAGTAGTATGTGAGGAGATTATTGGAAGAACGCAGATTGCGTGTGAAGACCATAGATATTGTAAGTTATACATAAGATAGGAAGGAGGGGTGGGAGAATTGAGTAAGGAGAAAAGGGTCAAGGCGCGTAACCTTCGTTGAGTATAATGATTTGGTTGAAAAGTATTGTAAAGGCTGTGGGATGATATCTTTTAAAGTTTGACTGCCATTTTATCGATTTGAACCTTTGTTGTTGACAACGCCTTTTTATCGTTTTAGATTTGAACAGCATACGTGAAAAAGCGTTGTCGGGTTTGTGTGTGTGTACTCATTATGTTTAAATACCATAAAATCCAAATACTATGAGACTAGTTGTAATTTAAAAGTAGAGTAGGTAACGAGATATACGTCATCTTCTTTTCGGTTCGATGGTGATTTAAGTCTTATACAGTTTGGGCCCAGTAGATGGCTACGTTTTAAAGCGGCGTTAGTGGCGTTCGTTAAGTCCTTTATTGTGCAGGTCTATGGCCACTTGGGGCTCTCCAACAAGTGGATCATCACTCACAAAAAATGGTATCATACGGTTCTGTAAAAGTCCAATTGCCAAGTTGTATTTGTGCAGCATACCTGGGTGTGCAATCGTGTGTAATTAAGTTGAAAATGTAACAAATTTCCTAAAAAAAATTTTACACAAAAAAATTCTACCGACATCCAAATAAAAACAATACAAAGTGAAAAATAGCTTTCTTTTTAGAAGTCGTTGTCTTTGGTAGATATAAATTGTTTTCGTTATGGAGATCGACTTCCAAGAAGAAAGTAATTTTTCACCTAAAAGTGTATTAAAAAAAAAATATTAAGTCGAACATAGAACCTTCTCCTTTTTGGAAAGTCGGTTAAAAAAGAGGGGAGAAGAGCACCAACGATTTTTTTTCATACTCGGTGTACTTTCTGATCGCATTAAAGCCACTTTCTAATGGTGAAGAGAAAACCTGGTCGTCGTAATGCTGAATTATGGATGCAGTGGAATTACAACAAGCATTATAAATATCAGCCTGTAAAGTTATACAACCACAGCCATTACGCTGTTTGAGCGAGATGGTAATCCAAATGGAATGTGCCCTCTCCCTCTAACACACGTGTAGGTTCAAAAGTTCATGGTGTGTGGTTTTCGACGTAGACCATTACAGGCGTAGGGGAGAGGGGGGTATAGTGGGGTAGTGGGGCATAGCGGGGAATGCCTCTGACAGCTCGAACGAAACGCCGTACAAAGTTTCAAATGCCTCGTTTTGATTGGTCGTCAGTCGGCACGTGACCTTCATTTACGATTCACGCCATTTTGACAGCCGTTTATGCTCCGCAAACAAAAACTTTAAAAGCAGTGTTTTCGTTAAAAAAAACACGTGAAATTAAACAGCAATTGTTTCTCGAACCTAAGTGTTATTGTGGTGGTTGATATTTCATTGTGTAGCAGTACCTTCCGGATTTCATAACCAAAAATACAAGATTGTTTGTGAAAAAGGTAAGATGTTGTCAGTTTATGTTTTGTTTAAAAAGTAACACTGAGGCATAGTGGGGCACATTAAAAGGGGCATAGTAGGGTATTGTTTGAAAAGTACCCCACTTTGCCTCTTTTTTAGGCAACTAAAGCAGGTAACTTTTTAAAGGAAACAAATAACTACTATATGTGTTTCTATATTTTTTTTTCTTTTATTTTCAGTAATATGGTCCGCACATATAAAAGGACTACAGATCAGCATTCATGGCCAATGGAAGGAATGAAAAAAGCTGTACTTAGTGTTGTGGCGGGAGAAATGGGCTACAAAAAAGCGGCACATTTACACAACGTTCCACAGACTACATTAGAACGGTATGTTTCTAAATATCGGGCTAATCCGGACGATACTATGTTTCAAAAGAAGTTGGGCCATTTTAAAACCGTGTTTTCTCGAGATCAAGAGAAAGAACTAATAGAATACATAAAATTGATGGAAGCACGATTTCATGGACTGACTTCGCGTGACATGCGACAACTTGCTTTTGATGTGGCAGAAAAAAATAGAATCCCTCATAGATTTGATTCGAAGAGTGGTCTGGCTGGTATAGATTGGTTGAAAGGATTGCTGAAAAGACATCCAGATATCAGCTATAGAAAACCTGAACCAACATCAGCAGCCAGGGCCATGGGTTTCAATAGAGTATCCGTTGGAAATTTCTATCAACTTTTAGAAAAGATTTACGACGAACATAAGCTTACTCCACAACGGATCTATAATGTTGACGAGACAGGTGTGTCAACTGTCCCTAAAAGTCACTCTAAAATCCTGGCTTCCTGTGGTAAAAGGCAGGTAGGAACATTGACCTCTGCAGAAAGAGGAAAATTAATGACCACAATTCTTTGCTTCAGCGCAGTTGGCAATTATATGCCACCGATGTTCATCTTCCCCCGAAAGCGTATGAAACCGGAATTGCTTGATGGAGCTCCAGCTGGATCTTGGGGAGAATGTCACGAATCTGGCTGGATCCAGGGTCATTTATTTGTCCTCTGGCTAAAGAGATTCATTGAGTGGTCGCATTCCACTAAGGATAATCGTGTACTGTTATTGCTAGATGGTCATGTAACACATGTCAAATCTCTCGAGGTCATTGATTTAGCTCGCGAAAATGGTGTTATTTTACTGTGCTTTCCACCCCATTGCACGCACCGACTCCAGCCACTTGATGTGGGGTTCATGAAGCCTATAAGCACATATTACGCTAATGAAGTAAAAAACTGGCTTCGGTGCCATCCAGGACGCGTGGTGACACAATATCAGACCGCTGCACTATTCGGTAAAGCTTTTGTATCTGCAGCAACTATGACGACTGCTATTAATGCATATAGAGCCACAGGAATTTGGCCTATGAATAAGGATGTATTTACTGATGCAGACTTTGCACCCGCGGAAACTACAGACAATCCTGAGCCTGAGCAGGTGTCCTTAATCGATGAAGCTATTTTGCAGGGTGATAACACGCCACTTACACAAGAACGTCTAGAAGTTGAGCCTGGTGAAAAGACTCTACCCAGACAACCAACCCCAACAAGGCAACTTCATCCACAACCTGGTATTTCTGGGGCAGCTTATAGACCCTCAACTTTTGCAACAACGCCAGAACAAATAATGCCCAGTGGTATTACTTGTTCTGATGTTGAGCCTGGTGAAAAGACTCCACCCAGACAACCAACCCCAACAAGGCAACTTTCTCCACAACCTGGTTGTTCTAGTATGACTGATAGACCCTCAACATTTGCAACAACTCCAGAACAAATAATGCCACTGCCCAAGGAGAACAGAACAAACAAAAGAGTTACTAAGCGGAGAGGGAAAACAGCAATAATTACAGAGTCACCATACAAAAATGAGCTTATGGCCTTAAAAAAGGCCGCAGAATTAAAAGAACAAAAAAAAAAGAGGGTAGCTAAAGATTTGGAAGAATTTCAATCAGATAAACAAAAAAAGAGAAAGCTGATCAAAAAGAAAGGTAGCAAACGTTCCTTAGAAGATGATAACGATGCTGAATGCATATACTGTGGCTACTTGTGGTCAGAATCAACAGAGGGATGGATTCGTTGTATAAAATGTTCTCGATGGGCACACAACTCTTGTGCAGGGGAAGATGATGAAGATGACGAAGCTACTCATTTATGTGCAATGTGCGTCGAGGACTGAATTGTTTAATAATATTAATTTTACAGAAGCAGTACAATTATTTAGTAACGTTGATTTGTTTGTATTTTTTTGTTTATTTTGTTGATTAGCTTGTTTTTAAATGAGAATTTATGATGATTAGGAGGTTCTAATTTGTGCCAAAGTTTTGTAGTTCTTTTGGAGTTAGATAATAAAGACTATTAAGTTTGGAATCTGTATTTTTATTTTCGCATTATTATACCCCACAATGCCCCATAGGGTACCCCGGTTTACCCCCATATATGGGGCATAGCGGGGCAAATGCCATTTTACATTTATGTATTCACATATCGTAGATTTATTATCGTAATCGAAAATAATATATTCATAGTCATTCGCAATGAGTTAAACCATGATATTGAGTTAAAATTTGCGGTTTAATCATAATCTTTTGTCTTATAGCTGCAGTTGAGTCTTAAATACCCCACTATGCCCCCCTCTCCCCTATTATGTGGCCGTTCCGGATCGTTACGCCACGGTTTTATTAGTTAAAAGGCTTACATTTGGTTAGGCGATTATTATTGTAATTGTGGCTAATATTTTTAGGAATGTAAAATTATGTGAGATTTTTTTTGCATCTGGCTATCTGTAACATTTGGAAATCATTTGAGATAACAATGAGGTGTTTTTTCATTCTAATTGTAGCAATTAAGTTCTATTAAGTTTCCGTAAAGAAGAATTTTCGTACCTATATACAATTAAATTGCCACATAACCGTTGTGGAGCATAAGCATAGCGCAAGTTCTAAAATTGCATATTTATCTGTCTATAATTATAACAATAACTGGAATTTTGTTACTTAGGTATAGGGAAGGGTCCGTTGTATGCGACTATTTTAAACGACTTCGCAAAAAGGAGGAGGTTATCAATTCGGCTGTATTTTTTTTATGTTTTTTTGCCTCAGAACTTTTTATTGGGTGAAATGATTTTGATGATTTTTCTATTTTTAATTGAAAGCTGGTGCTTGTCATGTGGTACCATTTAATTTTCATCCAGATCTGATGAAGAATTTGGGAGAAATAAATCAGAACTCTTCAATAAATGACGGCAAATCACTCGATAGATCCAATCGCATGTCTGTTTATTGTTTACACCATTTCATAACATAACATCACACTGGTACGCTCTAAAGGGGTACGCAGGTGTGAACAGTTCACTCTGGTATACTATCATTGCACCGGTTTTGTTTAAGTTTCATGTTATTGGGTTAATCTATTCTAGCTTCACTGTGGGCACTATACGCGTACATCGTACTATCCCAAACATTTAAACCCCTTAATATCATCCATTGGTAAAAGTTGATTAAATAATTTGTCATATTCGTTAACTTACAATCGATATCGCTTACCCCAACACTATTTTTTTAATGGATAACGATATCTACCCACCACCGGATCGGCCGTGCTGTCCTCACCGGCGGCAATAAGAATCACTTTTGGGTAAAACTACACACAGTTTATATGATTATTATTTCTTTGTTCTATATTATTTTTGTTATGTTAAATTGTTAAAAAGTTCCATACTGCATTACAAAAGAACTTTATGCTTTAGTAAAGTGCATTGCCTGTAGTTGGCAAACATTGGCGGTATGCGTTAAAGTCAATGCTAAGACTTTTGTGCAAGTGTAACAGTGCCTTGTTTTTGCAAACATATTGTGTATTACATTAAAAGTGAAAATTTATCTCAGTGTCACATGTTTGTAAAGGTGAGTAAGCCTAAAAACTGTATACCTATATAGCTGTAAATAATTAGAATTAGATCTTTTTGTTTAAATGCGTGATTTATGTAAATAAAGACTTTTAAAAATCAATCACTATACGCGTAGGTACCTAGCCTATAGAACTGGTCCATTATGTACCACAACTAAAAAGTGAAAAATAAAA
Organism: Orthosia gracilis; assembly: GCA_947562075.1. Taxonomy (NCBI): domain Eukaryota; kingdom Metazoa; phylum Arthropoda; class Insecta; order Lepidoptera; family Noctuidae; genus Orthosia; species Orthosia gracilis. Next base: position 32,806,789 of record OX387264.1, read on the forward strand.
ACTTTTTACAACCGACTTCCAAACAAAAACACTACAAAGTAAAAAATAACTTCAATTTCGGCAGTCGGTGTCAAAAAACGAAGAAACGAAAACAGAAACACCGACTTCCGAAATTGCAAATATCTTTTACTTTGTAGTGTTTTTGTTTGGAAGTCGGTTGTAATTTTTGTAAAAAAGATTAGTTTTTTTGTTGTCGTCTGGCAAAGCTTTTGTCAAATAGAAATAATTCTTAGAATCGCGTGAACCATACATAAAATCAGTGAAAAATTTTAATATTTTTTCAAAGCAAGCAGCGCCACAGGCAAACGCTAGTGTTAAAATAATAGCAACAGCTTCGAACAACTCCATCTGGAAGTTCGCGAATATTTTTCTTTCTTTATTTTTGTTGTGCCGCACTCAAGCTGTAACTCATCTCCAACTTTTAACGCTAATTTAACTTTAACCGGCATCGATACTAAAACCCGTTTGTTATTATACTGGTAGTTAGATGGAGTGTTCTGATGTTCTACTGCTAAAACTGCTACTCGTGGATTTCTTTTCATGTCTAATGATATTTTGTTTGGTGATTTTATTCTACTTGAATGTTGATTGTTCAATAGTCCTATTTCCGTCCGCAGGGTCTAAAGTAACCTAACACGAACGAGATGACGGGAGATGAGTTCGCTCGCTTTGCTCGCTCACTTCAGCTCCCGTCATCTCGTTCGAACCTAACCTGTCCGTGTCGGGGTGCCCTAAGCTCCAGCTAATACTAGGTGTAGCCGCACTTCGGGTATTAGCCGTAACATATATATACAGTTCATACAAATCGTTCATAGATCGATCGATGTCAATTTATTTATTTATTTACCCGTACGTTTATTTTTACAGGTAAAACCCAAGCTAACAAACGTAGTCCTATATGCATCTAGTGCATCTAAAAGGTACAAGGCAGTCAGCAACCCTGTTTTCCAGGTCGTATATAGTATAATACCACAGATAACATAATACTAGCACACAGAGGCCTCATCCCATACAAAGAACGGTTTCTTTGTATGGGATTGCCGACGTAACTAGCGTTTGTCATCTGATTAAGATGATTAATTTTGTAAGTACTTTGATCGCATTCGGTTCCGTTCCACAGGGTGGTGTTAGCAGCAACTTGCAAGTAAAAGGGTTTTCTCAGTTCGTGACTATTTTTTCTTTAAATACAGTGTCGACTTGTTTTGCACAGTTTTATAGTTTCATTGTATCAACATGTGTTACGATACAAATTTATGAAATCTAGTGACATGCCTTAGAAATTTAAAACCGCGCCATCTATTGGAATCAATTTCAGTTGATCCGTTCAAATAATCTTTGAAATGTGAATTAAGAGCCCAATATTATATAGTTTTGTGCTTAGGAGAATTGATTAAAAAAAAAACATACAATTTTTATAATCAATTCTAGAAAATGTTCAATTCAATAATAAGTCGATGCTTATCGCGCCATCTAGTGACATTAATTTGAACCAAATTTTCTTTGTTAGCGCTGGGACTCCTTGCTAATACAATCATGATTCCGTTGAGAAAAAACTTTTTAACAAAAAATCAAACCGACTTCTATTTATATATATACTTCTTATTTTTCGCTTTTTTATTATTATTTGTGTTTTGCTTAACTAGTGTCTCCTGTGCAGGTCACAAATAATTTTCTTTCTTTGACTTTGAAAAGAAAACACTAGTTTTGTTTTAGAAGTCGGTTTAATTTGTTTTCTTTTTTTTTTCTAGGCTCTTTTTGGTTTCGGTAGGTACCTCCAATTATTATGAAAATCATGTATATTCAAAGTACATCTCATGATGTTTCAATACATTGTTTTATTCGACATACTTACGACATACATTGTTCCAGTGCCTACCTTCCTGTTTCATCGTCAGTTCAGGTCGATGGTACCATTTTCATCAGTACCTAATAAATATTTATAAGTATTTGCTTCATCATAGTCGATTAACTATTCGAGATATCTTATACCCGTGACAAACTTACAACTAAAGAGTTCCTGTGGCCATATTTGGTCTCCTTAATCAGTTTTATTTCACCTAGTGATACTTTCTGAGTGCAAATAATTGCATTGTTGATGAAAATACCAAAATCGCTATACGTATGCCTATAATATTTGAGGAGCTCCCTCGATTTCTCCAGGATCCCCTTATCAGATCTTAACCTGATGACCATGGGACCATCTTGCAAGTATACCGTTTTAAACAAAAGAAGAATTTTTCAAATCGGTCGAGGCGTCTTTGAGTAATCGGGTAACAAACATAAAACAAAATGATTCCGACGAATTGAGAAGCGCCTTCATTTTTTTGAAGTTGGTTCAAAAGAGAAAAACTATTCGTTCTCTCACGCTAGTAAACATGATGCATTTAATACAAAAAAAAAATTATCACAAAAAAATACTACCGACTTCCAAATAAGAAAATTTTTTGGAAGTCGGTGTCTTTCGTAGGTACCTTTTATTTTGAGTTATGGACACCGACTTCCAAAACAAAAGTTTTTTTTTTCTCTTTGTAGTTTTCTTATTTCGAAGTCGGTAGTATTTTTTTGTAAAAAAGTATTTTATTTTTCACTTTTTAGTGGTACCTACCTAATAGGCAAGTTGTTTAGTAAGTTACCTTAACGCCAGAATAGATAACCCGAATATCATGAAACTTGAACATAACCGGTGAAATGAGAAATCTGTGCACCCCTTAAGAGCGTACTGGTGTGATGTTATGTTATGAAATGTTATATTCAATAAACAGACATGCGATTGCAGAAAGCCCAAGAGATTTGCCGTTATTTATTAATTTTCCGGTCCACAACTGACGGAGATATCGGTGAAAAAACAAAAAAAAACCAACCATGAAGTCGAACATAGAACCTCATCTATTTTTGGTAAATCGGTTAAAAATAGTATGACACCACTGGTAATAGATAAACCATAGATTAAAGTAAATAGGCCGACCCCATATCTACGAGAGACATTGGCGACGCCATTGTTACATTGATTATCCTACTTTTTATCAGACCCATTTTTCTATGTATCAAGTACAAAAACATAAGATGTATCGAAACTTTACTTCGATATCAACCAGTCTTTATGTCCTGTTTATGCCGTGGTGTGCCTCTGTTCTACTTTCCACGATAAACGCCCGCTTTCTGCCTGCTTGCCTGTTTTATTGCTGGCAAAAGTATTGTTTTTCATTATCTTATCTCGCATTGAGACCTAAATAAAATTGTGTATAGTCGGGAAAAGTTTTAGGTTGATCTTGATATGGAAAGTAGCTCGTATGTATATAGGATATCCTTTAGAGATATCTGTAGCCCGTATATGTTATATGGATTATAATCGGCGTAGAAAATTAGGAAACCATACCGCTTAATGAGGTCAAATAAAGGATATTTCGGCCATAGCAGTTTGGTAAAAAATATTTCATCAAGCAGGCATAAAATCCGCCATTTTACCTTTGTGCATGAAATTTTAATAAATAAATTTCAATATCATACTGCTTTATAATTACATATAAAGTTTTTGAAAGCCGTGGCAAACTTTACTAGCTTATTTTGCACGGTTTCGCTTCCTTGGCCGCCTTGTTAACTTTTTCGGGATAAAAAGAAGCCTCAGCGATAGAGTAGCTTTGTATCAATAAAAGAAACGATTGTAACGTAAACGGCAGGCTTATTACGTATCTTTTGCAAGAGCAAAACGATAGAGATCAAACGCTTTATGTCATAAAAGTCGGAATTACCTGCAGTGTAGGTATGGTAGGTAGTACACAATCGTTTGCTAATCGCTCGCTGTTTATCAAAATCACTCATTCAAAAAAAGCCGCCAACACCTCTAAAATGTTTGTATGGAAGAGCAATTATCGCGCAAAAATCGTTATCGTTTTGCTCTTGCAAAAGATACGTATTTTAGAGAATACCAATTACAAATAAACATAATTTTTACCTCCTAATAATATTAGCTATCCGATCGATTTGGCAACACTTGGAAAAAGCCTATGCCCATCAGTCTTCCGGCTGAAATAATGATAATATTATCTTTACCTAATTATAATTTTACCTCTAAAACATTGCATTAAAAACTGTAAAATCCTCGATAGAGACAGATACCTTTTAAACAAATTCACATTTTACAGAATCCATTCTCCATTAATCCCATTTAAACCCAAGTTTCACTTGCAATCTAACCGAACCAATTAGAGATGTCCAGCAACATCTATCAGACGCAAATCACCAGCGAGTGGCCATCAGTCTTCAGTAACAAATCCTACTGGTAGTTATGTAAATCTCCAAGCTTGTTCGCTGGAAGCTTCCAGCTGACATGGTAGGGGTCGCCATTATCTTGCCGAATTGAAAGCAAACGGAGGGTAGTTGTACAGTTGTAGTAGGTAGTTGTAGGTTGAGTGGTATCCATCGTTGGTTGGTTTTTGCATGTGTTTGATATTTGGTAGATTTTAAGGTTGCATTGCATTGGCTTAGGTTTGCTAGGTAGACTTAAGTTACTGAAAAGTAGTCCTATTGATGACAAATATACCAAGCTTCGTATGTTCTCGCAAAGTTAAACCAAAACGTTTAGGTTTGTAAACCCTAAATTCTTTCAAATATTGCTAGATATAATGTAGGTAGTTATTATTTCTTTATTTTTGCACACACTTAACATTTAATAAGAAACTTAAAAATAGACAGAAGAGCACAAATACCTTTTAAATTTAGGCTAATTTCCAATTAATGAGATAATTTATTTATACGCGACAAACGGTGTCACACAGTCATTGTTTTGCTTTTCAAGTAAGGATTAAGGATCACATTGTTTTTTTTCTTCGCGTCCAATTTGTTATCTTGATGTCGATATTTGCTTAAGATAAAAACAAACATTCTATTAAAATAACGCTCCTATTTACAGTACACTTACATACGAATATATGTCGAGGCGTAAAAAAACATGGCGCGTTTCTCTGGCTTGATTGCAATCTCCTAAAAAGCTTCCAAACAAACCTTGACCGAAATTGAAGACAAAAACACAGAAACACACGCGACTGCCCATCTTCTTATTATAATCTCTTAGATGCCTGCTTGTTCTAGAGAAATGAGACTTTTACTTTACTTCATAGTTATAACTCCTTCCCAACAAGATACCAACGTAGATATTAAATGAAGTTGACTTAACTTTTCACTTCAGACAGCTAAATATCAGTATTTTCATAGTAACAGACGAGTGTTGCTGATAATGATATCGATGACGAGGTGAGGGCCACGGAAGTCCGCTGAATACGAGGAGACATGTGTCAAGCTGTGTTTTTACTGATCCCAAATATCACCATCATCATTTCAGCCAAAGAACGTCCACTGCTGGACATAGCCCTCCGCCAAGTGTCACCGCCTTGATCGGTCCTATGCGTCTCCAACCCACCTGCCGAGCGTAGGGATTATGGCAAAACCACCAAAAATTTATAGCGCAAATGAAGACAGATATAATGAAAATATAGTATTTCTCAACAACCGATTTGCTGTAAAGTTGAATAGCTGTTACGTCAGTTCTCAGCAGAACGAGTCGGTAGTAAGCTCAATTAATTTTTCATCAGTCTTTCACGCGAGCGCGAGAAGGGTACAGTAATAGCCTATTAATAGCCTGCCATATCGAACATGAGAAACTGTAATTTCTCTGCTTTTGGTATTGAACGCTTTTTATTGTATTATGCTGTTTTTCAATATAATACGCAAGGAGTGGTTGTTAATATCTTTGCTGACTATTTAATTATGGTAAAAAAATCCTGCACAGTTGAAGTTAAAAATTAAATATATAAAAATGAAAGTAAAATCGTTGCAAAGATAGTATCATCATTTATATGTACAAAACTTTTTTGGAACAGTTTTATAGTGCAAACAACTAGAGATAGGATTTACTTAAAGGAGTCTATGTTTTTGATAGCTTTTGTAAGTCAAGAGTGAATTGGCTATTTTTATGCAAACAATCTCTGTTACCGACCACATCACTGCTTACCCTCAGGTGCGAAGTTGGTCAAATGCAAGCAAAAAATTTAACCATAATGTTCTTATTTCTGAAATTGAAACATTTCTATTTTCCGCTCAGGTAGAATATCGCCCATAAAGTAGAGCCTATATTTTTCGGCATTTATTAAAGATATTTACAAAAATACTGCATACGATGCAAACAACGTGAACCCTAGAAGCGCACGTAAACAACTTATAAAATAATCTTATAAAGTGCATTAAAAATTTCCAATATAGCCCGGCTACTTAATAAAATATTCCTGTAAGTAGTTAGCGATATAATTAGTTTGAGATGTTTGCTAACCTAACTACGAACATGTCGTGAAGTCGCTCCTGAGGGAAAATGTGGGCTTTAGTGGCGGTTAAAAGTTATATCTCAGAGTTAAAAACTACCATAATTATTCTAAAGGATGAGTCCTAGAAAGAAATTTATCATAATTTCGAATCCTATGTCGGTCCTATTACAAACTTTCTTATATATAGGCCCAGACACAAATATAATCTTAGTCAAAGGTCACGCAGATTGATCCTTAGACTCACCTGCCTTTTCTTCTCTATAACTGTTTTCATCTGTTTTGTTATGTACTCGCAATATTAATATTATTATGTAATTAATTTAGACATATTATTGCACAAATTTAATTCAATTCCAAATTTAACCTATAAATAATTATTATTTGACAAATTTTGTATTCGCGAAAACAAGATTGTGAGTGATTTGCACGCTTGTAACTGACCTGTTTGCACAGGACCATTTTCAAATTTAATGTTAACTCTGTAAATGAAATTGCATATATGTTGTTGGTGTGCCTTCCTTAAATAAATAAATAAAATAAAAAACATTGATAAATCAATAAGGAATGATAAGTATTTTGTGAATTGGTTAATGTAAATTAGTTAAACATAAAGCAAGACATTTTTTTTGTCAATTTAGACTAGATGAGGCCTGCGTTTCCTACTCTGTGAACATAAACACTGAAACAAACTCAAAGGGCCAAGTCTCTTTTAAAGTCCTGTCAGATTTCATGAGAAGTATATAGGATTTTAATATATTTATCATCTGAAGAGGATATTAGGTAGATTTCTTCAAACTCTGATCAATGAAGCAAGATCGTATAATTGATTAGCTTAATTTGTTTTGAATAACTTGTGCACAGGAATAGCGCCAAAGAAAGTTTAAAGATCGAACGCAAATTACTTACCAGGGGCTCAAAGAATGAATAAAAGTCCTCATTTATATGAAATTGATTTTTTTATCGATTTAAATTACGGCTGAAAAAGGTTTCTCAAATATAGTCTGGGAGTAATGAGGTACAAAAATCAACTACACTAAGCACGTCACAAAATGTCTACAAGTAAAAAGATAAAACTCTTCTAAAAATCTTCTTAACAATACAATACGACGCGGCGACGCTGAACAAACGCTCACGAACCGCTGATAGATCGCAGCGAGGGACAAAGCATCGCGTGCGGCCACTGCGTTTATCAACTTCAGATAAGCTGGACCGCGCAGACTTAAATCATGCAGTTGTGGGCATTACCTTAATAAGGATTACAAATATTGCAGGAATATCAACGGTCTACCTCAATTGTTATTTGTGGCTATGGGGTTCCATGTAGGTACACATGTTTTCGAAGTTGAAATGTGCCATGTACTAACATACATATGGATCTGTTGTATCTGTGACCAATAAATATTAAATAATAAAGGGTAATCGTTGGTGACAAAGTAGGTGACTCATCTATATATAGAAGTGGTCATCATCACCTGAGGACATCTTTAGTACCCTGATATTCCTAGTTTACAAGACCATTGCAAGGTTTTGTAAACCAGGAATACCAATTTCAAAGACAAAAGGTGAAATTTCTATGTGTATGTAAGGTTTTTGTGAGATTGAAATTTAATTTAAATAAGACCCTGAACGAAATCCTGTACAAAGATTTCATTTTGATTACGTCATGATTTTCTCCCATATGCAGTATCTACTCGCTGTAATAAACAGCACACAAGAAACTAATTTCCGGATCTAAAATACAGCGCAATACCTCTTTTATCAGCTTACTAGTGCTGTAATTAAGTGTGGTACGAACATGGCTGCACAAAGAAATGCCCCGTGCTTACAATGGACAGTTTAAAATATATAAAAGGACGCCACTGATACCATTGTGCTCGGAATTTGTGCCTTTATGTTATTCGTAGATAAACTGACAATGCTTGTGGTACATTGTGGGGGTTTTGTTCGTAAAGTGTGAAGTATTGTAAAAAATCTCTTTCACGATTTTAAGTTGGTTCAAAAATGTTAAAACTGCATCGCTTGTCTTGATATTATATAATTTTGGAACATATTTGTTGTGTGTAGAAAACAATTCAATCTTAGAATAATAAACAGTACCTGGACGACCGAGCTCTGCTCGGGTGAAAATAGAGAAAACGACGTTTTCTTATAAAAAGTTAATAAAATCGGAAAACTCGACTGCAAAGATGTAAACAAGAAGAAAATCATGCTGTGCAGTCGGAGGATATATATTCGAGAGCTGGCTGAGCAAAACTTTAAATATCTTCCGACTGCACAGCATGATTTTCTTCTTGTTTACATCTTCGAGTGGGTATTTTTGATTTTATTAACTTTTTAAATACAACTTTTTGTTTCAATTTTTTTATTTGAATGTCTTTTAAACATATTAGTGGTATATTTTTTTGAAATCACCTCTAAAAACCCTTCATTTTGATACCTCACTCGATAGGTTTCGAAGAAAAAAATATTGGAACCCCCACAATATGGTGCCCAAACTCCGCCATGTTCCTTTTTTTAACGGCACTTTTCTAAGACACTTCCATTACCAACACTTCTATTCATCTAACGATGTATTAATTATAAAAATCCGTCAAGTGGTTTGAAAGATACGAGGTAATAAAGAATATTACAAACATACATATATACATACATACGCAAGATACGCGCGAAAAACATAACCTTTTCCTTGCAGCCGGGTAAAAATAAACATAGCTAGATCGATTTATCGCCCTGCATACTAAATTTCATGAAAATTGTTGGAGCCGTTTCCGAGGTTTAGATTATATATTTATACATATATACAAGAATTGCTCATTTAAAGGTATTAGATGTTTTTAAAAAGGTCTTTAAAAGATTATCTTAACTTACTAATATTATAAATGTGAAACTGTGGATGTATGTTTGTTTCTCAATCACGGCAGAACGGCTGAGCGGATATGGATGTAATTTGGCACAGAGGTAGATTATAGTTTGGTATAGCACAAAGGCTACTTTTCATCCCGGTATAATGTTCCCTTGGAATAAGAAAACATTTATCATGCGGGCGATGCCGCTGTCAGGAGCTAGTAGGTTTATATAGATACTTAATGTAAAGCACTTCTTCTTCTGTCGCTACCTTATCCCATTCACTTGGGGTCAGACCTCCTTATCCTATTTCTCCACTGTAAAGGGTTATTAAACGGTACCTACTAAACCCTACAATCTACAAATTGTGTGAAAATCTTAAAACCTAACTGTTTAAGGAACGAAAATGATTTAATATGACAAATTGCATCGCTTGTCTTGCATCTAATTTGTGACGCTTCGCTCATTTCTTGCCAAATATCGGGTGCTACTTAGCTAAAGAAAGAAGTTGCGAGAATATAAAAACTAAAAAAAAAATATTACCAGCTAACATAATCACAAAATAACAGCGACATTGTCAAAAAGCAAATATCGCGTATAATACATGCGCATTGTAGCACAGCTGCCGCTGCGTTACAGAAACTCATATAAATTCACCGCTGGAGAATGTTTAGGAAATGTGCCAGCAAATTGAAACGTTATGACGTCGTATTAGCATCGTATATTGTTCTTACAATGTATTTTATGAGGCTGTGGTGCCAGGTTCGAGGGTTCGCGAGAAGTTTGAAAGATTTTTGTAAGTAGAGTGGATTTTTTGCATCTGATCTACGACTGCTTTGGCAATACCAATGATAAAACTTTTCTAATTTTGGGTTAACCAATAAAATGTTTTATATTAGAAGCCTTTGCGTTTTTAGTTTAGAAAAAGTTATCCTACTAATCTTTAGGTTTCGTAAAAAGTGACGAAAGCTGACCAAGAAGATAGGCGAAACCGCAGAACCCTTCTGTATGCTGTATAATTTTAAATCTACCTTCAGCAGAGCGGTCTAGTCTTTAATAGGTATGAACTCACTCAGGGTTTGTTGTGTAGAGTAAAAATATTAATAAAGGCTGTTTAACTTCCGTCTGGATGATTAGAAACGCAAAACAAATAAAAATTATATTATAATTCTATTACAAAATTTAAAAAAAAACACACTTTCCCAAACATTTCAATTGCCAAAAAGATCTGGCAACTTCACGTTGCCTCTAGAGAAACATTAAAACTTGCAACAACGTCTGAAATTCACAGCAATGGCCGCCACTCCTCTAACATTTAGCTGCGGAATATCATTATATACAATGTGGTTTTTGTTGTTTATTCAAAAGTTTAAGTTTTAGTACGTTTTGGAGCACATGCAGCTGTCCTACCACTTGATATAATGCATTACTTGCTGCTCATAACTAGAGTTAGACGGGCCAAAAAAGCGTTAGGAATAATCTAAGTCACACTTGTTTTATGTTACCTACAAACATATAGGCAAATACTTAATAAAACCCCTTATGATTTTAGTGTAAGTAAAAGTTTTGTTTTTTACCCCTTTTACCAGGGGTACCAATAAGTTCTTTCACCTGCCACGTTTTACAGATTTTTTTACTTTAATATGAAAAGTGCAAAATAAAGAAATAGAAAATCTTGTTAGTAGAAAATAACAAGTCTAAACCACACATATAGTTATCGTTTTTAAAATATAAGAAAATCTATTGAAAAGTTTTCAACAGGCATAGTTAAACAATAGCAAATCGCAAACAAAAACGAAAAAAAAACATCAGATGAAAAAAAAAAAAAAAACATATTTTTAAATTAAATTGCAAATAAATGCTGTGCCTAAAACCAACAGAATGAGTATTTTTATACAAACCGAAACCAAACCTTAATGATTGATTACAGTCCAAAATGAAGCATTCAAATTAAAACTATCATCGCTAACTAGCTCTACATTAAAAGTCCAGAATTCAAATGTCATGTGGTCTATTTTGTAGTTTAGTTGCACTTTGTTGCGGAAATTTCGTTCAGTTGGAACCGTAACAAGTTTACAATCTAAACAGAATGCTAGTAATCACGCAAGCTAGACCAACCGTTTGGTTTGATTTAAACCTCAGATGGGGTTTACTTCAGTTTACGACTTACTCCTTAGAATAAACACAAGTTCTAATAAATGTTTTGACCGATTACGATCTAAGGAAGGTATGCATTGTATTAGTGAAAAATACCATTTATAAGAGCTAAACATCCATATTCTTTTTTCATGTTAGCAAGAGCTATATGATTATTTATTTTATCGTAACAGAAAGATGCAGCCAGTCAATAAGGTTTATCGTAATTAGAGTTATTTGTTTATACCTGTACACAGATCTTCCAGCCCTTATCCTATTTTACTCGGGGTCGTTTAAACACGTTTTCTTCTGGCACTTCAATCTTCATATTGATAATACCTTTATTATGGTGTATATAGGTTTGGTTTCGTCATGCGTTCTTCAAACAATTTCAAAAGCCTAACTCCTTTTTCGTTCTATACAAAGCTTTGGTCAAGTTTAGTCAAGACGCAGCCAATTGATGTTCATGCTGCTTTATGGTTTGTGTAATTATAGGTTCGACTGTCCAGATATCACAAATAACCTATGTTACATTATACCTAGAAATTTTATGCGTCGAGAGGCGCGTGTGCCCCGCAAGACCATACTGCAAGGTGCAGGACTCACGCTGGTGCACCCCTACGACGCATTGTTGATACGTATAACATCCACTTCATTGATTTGAATATTTTCGGCCTTACATACTTTTTTTTTTTTTTTTTTTTTTTTTTTTTTAATCTTAATACTAATCCCCACCAACATAATTGGTGCCTATTTATTGCAAACACATTCATACTATTCCTCATACATGCCTCTCGCACTTTTATCCTTCATACCATAGTTCATCTTGCATTCATCCTCATGTATTCTGTGTGGGTTCATTTTACTAACTACGGGCATGTTTTTATTTTTCATCACAGAAATAAATTTAAAAAAAATACAAAAGTATACATGAGTCTGTTCATCTCAGAAATAAAAATCTTACAAAATATTTTTATCACAATTTACAAGATATGCTATTTAAAAAATATGGTTGTGCAAAAAGTGCTACTTATCAATAGATTGTGCAAAAAATGCTAGTATCACAGAGAAACAGGTATATAGCAATTAGGGATATGAAAACAAAAAAGTGCAGTCAGTCAAAAATATCACAATAATTACACAACTTACAAACTTAGGTACTACTCAAAATACTGTCGGCTATACATGTCCTGGCTGCATTCTGTGCTTGCATTTAAATATCACACAAAATATTAATGAAGCACAGTGCGCTTCAGGTTTTATTTCGATGTATAACCGCAGTGGCTACTCTAATACAGTAGATTAAGAACTTTTCCCTAAATTTCTTGTTCATGAGCCCATGCAGGCTCTCCCTCGTTATTTTCCTGTCCAGCTCACATTCTAGTCGGTAGCGTTCCCTGATAAATAACGGGCACTCTACAAGTATGTGCTGGACAGTCTCTGCCACGCCTGGATCGCAGACGCACGATGGACTCTCCTTACACTTGAAGCGATTCAAGTATTCAGAGAACCCACGCCTTACATACTTAGAGTTCAAAAAGATGGCTATTGAATCTTTAGAGTAGCCATTTTATACCCACTTTATAAAATACGTACGAGAAGTACTCGTAATACTCGTACTTACTTTATAATATCAACGTGCGCATAAAATTTTTCTATAAACCATTATTTCACGGACATTGGTATGGGTTACACGTTTACCTAGTCTTTAATTTTATTCTGTCCCACTTATATTGTAATATGTAACATAAAATGTGTCCCAGCAACCGTCACGCTCTGTACTGAGGTATTTTGCGTTGATTATCTCATAAATCTGCTCTTATTTGTTCCTCTCGGCTCCAATGGACAAACAACATTGAGAATTGTCGTTTGCCACATTAAAAATTAGATCTCTAAATCTTTCTTCACGATTAATTTACCACAACTACTTACAATAAATACCTACGCTCCATTCACATTTTTTACAAGAACCCTACAATTTTCCAAGACCCCTGAAAAGAAGCCAAACCAATAAACTAACACCATACAATACTACACCATACTATACGTACAACTAGTGTACTGTGTAGTCTTTAAGCTGCATCTTCATGACCACGTCATTAGAGGGTGCTCAAGCCAAGTGGTATTGATACTCAGTGTGTTGGCGACCGTCCAAACCACGGCTTAGTTTTGGTTTCATGAGCTGTAAGAACTGCTTCGTCTGATGGATTTTAACTGTCTTAGAATGAAAGGATTATGTGGATTAGACAGACTTACATCGCCAAGTTCTTGATCTTAGTTTTATTGAAAAGTTTTAAATTGTCAGCCGTATTATTTGTTTTATAAACTCGGTTAAGCCATAAAAGCCACACGCGTCGGTCGAAGGTTAAGCTGGGTTCGCCGAGGTTGGCCCGTAGATGGATGAATATCTACTTCATACGACTCCTTCGTGTTTTGGAAAGCACTTTAAGCTGTCGGTCCCGGCTCTCATTCGTAGATCATTGTATGGGCAGTCTGACAAAATATCTTATCAAGAGGTCAAGAGGTTTGGAAATTTCTTAAATGGTATCGGAAAAAAGACTCATGATACGGTTCCTAAAGGCTTGGACTTAACTTACTTAACCCTAGAAGCCTAATCTATTTCAAAAGTACACAAAGCCTTAACATACGTCTCAGAGACGTACACATATAATTCAATTTTTTTATGTAAAAATAGCCTTATTTTCTTTTCTTTTTGTAGTGTAAATTTACATTTGGTATATAAGCTAAAATAAAACAACCCTGTTATGAATAATTACTATAATCACAGTTATTTATTACAAAAATAAATCTAGGTGAATAAATTGGAACAAAAAAAATCAACTTCTTCAAAATCAACAGAAACATATTATTTTTTCATAGAAAATTTTCTTTTTTTAACAATAATTAGTTATTCTTAGAGCAAATATTAAAACTAATCAGACTTCAAAAGACTAGGTAAACTTTAAGAGCAGTCTAGTATTACCACGAACACGATAAATTCGCCCCAAGTTGGCAGGTGGTGAAACACGGTCAGCGTCAGATGATGGACCATCTTCTGTAACAGGGGCTGTGTCGGTTTGTTCAGAGGAAGCAGGTTCTTGTAAAGACGAAACATACTCAGTCAAATAACTATTTTCATCTTCGCTTTGAACGTCGTCGATAATTTGGTCATCCTCAACTTCGGAATCCGAATCTTCCAAAGAAGGATCATCTTCCTCGTTTAGGATTGCTAAAATATCGTCTCCGTCTAATCTTCTAGAACGTGACATATTTTATATTATCTGAAAAAACGCCGAAAATAGACATACAATATACGAAAAACAAAGAAAATAAAATCACATAAACCAAGTTAAAAATTACGTAAAGCCTAAACATACGTCTCGCAGGCGTGCAATACTTCGATAAATCAAAATTGGCGGGACTTACCTTAGCGATATGGGCACCGTACGATAGCTCCCGGCGGCCACTGAGTTGGCGAAAGAGCACGACGCGCTAACTTCAACCGTTAGAAAGAGAAAAACGATATTCGGTTTCGTGTACGCCTCGCAGACGTAGATTAGGCTTCTAGGGTTAACAGTCATTTTCTATTTCGTCCATACGGACGAAGTACACGATAGGGCCACTAAAGCTTAGTACGCTTAGTTATCTTTCAAATCATCCGATACCTGATTTTGTCTTAAGTCAATTCACTGCCTATAATGTTAAAAAGAGTATTGTATCGATTACATCCAACGCTGTTGGTAGTGACTGTGTCAGCCATAAGATGATCATCCCCATCCTTGATAACATTATCCCTGTCATCCTTTATATCCTCAATTTCTCTATTTCCAATGGTGTCTTCCCACAATCCTGGAAAGATTTATATCCAAGACTCTCTTGGAGAGGTACCTGATGCCATTGAGACTATTAATATAGACCTGACTCGAATAGGTGACTGGATTGCTTGTTGAATCTAACGAAGATTCAGATGACTGTTGTTGGTAGTTCCCGGACTGTTTCTAGGATTGATTGGTCGACGCTTCCCCAGGTTTCTTTCAGTAACACCATTATTCCTATAGCTACCACAGTGAAGAACTTGGGGATTTATATCGACAGCACTCTTGCCTTGACCAAACAACTGTAGGAAGTCAGTCGTAAACTGATTGCTTCTGCGGGCTCCCTGATACGTCTTCGTAATTTTTTGCTCATCACCTCTATAATTGCGATAGCACAATCTCTTTTTCTACCCTTCCCGGACTATGCTGATGCCAGCTATCTTGATCTGACCCAAGACCAATTGGATAAGCTTGAGCGACTTCAAAATCTCTGTATTAGATTTATATTTGGCTTGCGCAAATATGATCACGTTTCTTAATTTCGTACTAAGCTCAAATGGCTTCCTATTCCCCTTCGCCTAAATGCCCACATACTCTCTTTGATTTATAATGTGCTTTCTAATCTATTTACTCCTTTTTTATCTTAAAGAACGTTTTCAGTTCCTCTGTAACACCCATTCGAAGTCCTTGAGATCATCGGAAAATTTTAAATTGAGTGATCGTATGCATTCCACTTCCTTCTTCGACAAATCTTTTACGATTCAAGCAGTTCTATTGTGGAATGAATATATGTGGAACCTATAGAAATAAGACGCGCTCAAACACTGCCAAAGTTAGAAAATGGTAAAGGAGCATAACCTTTCACTATAATTTATTAGTCTTTGCCTTTCTCTTTCATATATTCAATATTTATTAGTATTTTAGATAAAATACTAATAAATATTGAATATATGTAGTATAGTATGTATGTATTTTATGTTATTATGTATGTAAGTAATATTATTTATGATCTACTAGCTTTTACCCGCGGCTTCGCTCGCAGTGAACCCATTAATTTTTATTTTAATTAGAAGTATCCTATGTTACTTCTAATACCTTCAAGAATATATTTACAAAGTTTCATGATGATCGGTTCAGTAGTTTTTGCGTGAAAGCGTAACAAACAAACTTACATTCACATCTATAACATTAGTATTAGTAAGTATGATTCTACACTGACCGCCCTAAATTCTGTTCCTAGCGTTCAGTCCATCCAAAGGTTGTCTGTAAGAGATTGCCCTGTGCGATAAGACCGTCCTGTACACATTGTGTTTGAAAATGTTTGTTCTGTATGTATTTATGGTGTACAATAAAGAATATAATAAATAGTAACATGCCTAGTAACTGGTTAGTTGAAGACAGATCAATACTAAAATATGAAACACTAAAATTGTTTCTACCATGTCCGTTTAAGACTTTGAAACCATCCAACCGGTGTACCCCAAACAGGTTTCATTAGAAAAACGAAAGAAGATGGTTTTAGACGACCAAAAAAATAAATAAAAAAAAACAAAATTTCCTTCTTTTCCAACAAATGTCAGCGTAGTAGCACACGCTGGGATCCGCTAGTCTATACTATAATCTATACAATAATAATATTATAAAAAGGAAAGATTTTTTTGTTTGTTTGTACCGAATAGGCTCCGAAACTACTGGACCGATTTAAAAATTCTTTCATCAATAGGATAGTTATTCCTGGGTAACATAGGCTATTTTTTTACTTAAAACAACCGCCACCAAAGTTTTGGTCTCTAAAATATTTTTTTCTAAATATTATAAAGACAATTGCTGGATTTGTCCACAAAATACTGAATGTATTTTAATGAAATTTGGTATAAAGAAGATAGCTTATACCTTGGCACTACTTTTTCTAATGTACTTACCTAATCAAGTGCAAAATCACGGAAACAGCTACTAATGTTATAAGATTTTTTTGTTTGTTTGTTTGTACTGGATAGGATCCAAAACTACTGGACTGATTTTAAAAATTCTTTCGCCCATGGAAGTTACATTATTCCTGAGTAACAGTAATTTATTTAAAAAATAAGAGATCCTTAGGAAAATTGGAATAGTGTAACCCAAAGTAGCAACGTGTGCTGAGAAAACTATTGAAGATGTATAAAAATTATGTACTACATGATTAAAGTACTCATTATTAACTACCAAAAAGTCTGGGAAAGAATATACCTCTCTATCATAATTAAGTCACAATAGCAGCTTTTGTGTTCCAAAATTTAATTAGATCGCCGGTAGAAAAAAAGTTAGTTACATTCGTATTGTAGTATCAATTCTTAATTAAATAAATAGTTTAAAATATTGGTAGGTAGGTAGGGTAGGGTAAGGTAGGTAGGGTAGGTGGTAAGGTAACTAGGTAGGGTAGGTGGGTAGGTAGGTAGGGTAGGTTAAGTAGAGTATGTAGTATAGGGTAGGGTAGGTAGGTAGCTCGATAGGGCAGGTGAGTAGGTAGGTAAGGTAGGTGGGCAGGTAGGTAGGATAGGTAGGTGTTATGGAAGTAGATAGCCAGTTGACGGGAGCGAAGCCGCGGGAGTCAGCTAGTAGTCTATATTTGTAGATACAAAGAAATTTGATAAGAAGAAAAGAGTATACTGGCAGTACTTCCCCAAAAGAAATCTGCTTCACGAAGTTGTTGAATATTAACAAGATATACTTTTGCATATAAAGGACTACAGCAAAGGGGCCATTGTACCATTAAAGTTTTATACCTACTAAAGTTTTATGGTAAAAATAATTTCTAGATCAAATAAAGATAATTGTAATTGCTGGAACTTAAGGTAGCATAATACACTGTTATGACTGAACGTTACATGTTTTAAGGATATTACTGTATTGGCTGGGATTGTAGAAGGAAGACAGACAAGCCAAAAGCAGTTAGGAGAGTAGGTAAGATTCTTTGTCGGTTGTCTTTTTAGGGTTCCGTACCCAAAGGGCAATAAAGGGACCCTATTACTAAGACTCCGCGGTCCGTCTGTCTTCTGTCTGTCAGTCTGTCTGTCACCAGGTATCTCATGAACCGTGATAGCTAGACAATTGAAATTTTCACAGATGATGTATTTCTGTTGCCGCTATAACAACAAATAAAATAAATATTTAATTGGGGCTCCCATACAAAAAACGTGACATTTTTGCCGTTTCTGCGATAATGATACGGAACCCTCCGTGCGAGTCCGACTCGCACTTGGCCGGTTTTTCTAGCTTCGCTTGTGAACGGATTTTATAAATCTTGTTACCATCGTCCTATGTGGGGCCCGTTTTTAGACGTTGTGAGCCGCTGAAACCGTTTTAATCTTCATGTAACAACAAAAAACACTCTTCTTTGTTCGCATTATTATGCAGCTACGGAACCCTGTGCGTGGCCCGACACGCACTTGGCTGGTTTTTTTTACTGATACTAAGGTTCAGTTTATTAAGGTTATATTAAGGTAGAACAGTAGTATGCCAGTGGTAACGGCCCGACATACGTGTCGTAGGTCGTGGGTTCGAACCCAGGCAGGCGCATTACTTTGTGTAAATTATTTCATCACCACTGCTCTAAAAACGGTGAAGGAAAACATTTTGAGGAAACCGGCATGTTCTAAAACCAAAAATTCGAAGACATTTGACATCCACCAACCTGCACTTGCCCAGCGTGGTGGATTATGGACCATTTCCTCTCTTACATACAGTTTTTGTTCATTTATACATTCTTGTGTTTCTCATAACAAATGTTTTCAGACAAAACATTTTTACAAACATTAATTAAAATTAAGTTAGCCCTTGGAAATCAGTCACTTCACTGGTGGGGTCAATCCCTCAAAGTTTTAGTGAGTGTCTTTTAGATAATTTTTAAATAAGCTGGTTACAAAACTGAACGAGCATGTTCAAATCAACAAAGTTTCAATATTACTCTCTCAAGAAGCTCATCTTTCTTTTTCACGATCCTTGCCAAGGTGCTATAAAGTTAAAATTTTGAAAGCAGCCATAACTTGTAAAGTGGTGACTGGTGATAAACGGAACGTACCCGGGGGCGCGGTTACCCGCGGTTTATTATTCAACCGGTAGTCAACCGGTTTCAGAGAGTCTACTATGTCTGCTTGATAAATTGATTCCGAAAGCCGGGTATAGTTATGTGTCATGGTTGAGTTATGACCGGGTACACCGGGTAGTGGGAGGAAGACGGAGGGATGTTGTGGTAACACGGGAAAGGACTTTAAGCTGTATGGGATTGATTGGGCAAGTTTATTATCGTTTTTTATCGACAGATGAAGGTGACTAGCGTGGTTTCTGATAAAAGTACAGCGCGGCGTTATTAATGTACCCACTACATTT
Source organism: Orthosia gracilis (assembly GCA_947562075.1). Lineage (NCBI taxonomy): Eukaryota > Metazoa > Arthropoda > Insecta > Lepidoptera > Noctuidae > Orthosia > Orthosia gracilis. The sequence goes on from OX387264.1 coordinate 32,826,263, forward strand.
GATACCAAATAGTAAGCAGCCTTTACTGCTAAATATATAGAGCTACCAGCATGCTGATGTAAGCAAAAGTCATATCAAGGACTGTTGCATAGTGCTTAGTGCTTGCAATCACGACTAATGAGTCAGACAAAGGGCATTTTTACTGGCCATGACGATCATCAATCAATCTTTTAGTTTGAAAATACACGAGGAATTTTGATCTACAACAATCGCATTTTCTAAAGATGTCAGATGCCCAAAACTTATCCGTCCCTATATCACAAAATCTAGAAACATAAACGCATAAATAAAACAAAATGCTCAAAAGCAAATATCTAATTTCCCTAGCGTGTACATACGTATGTATTTTCAAACATAAATTTAATTATGACATTGTCTCCGAGCGCGCAAAGCTTGCAACTTGAGACTTGAGTTAGCAGTAATATGCTGATGACATGCATCGTGGATGTGGCGTAGTGTAAGATTAAAAATAATGTTGAAAAATTGTTTCGACGGTTGTTGGACGTTTGGTAGATGAATATTGGATGAGTACTGACTAGTTGACGTGGACTATTCTACAGTGATTTTGTTTTTAGTTTCAACGCTTTACAGTTGCTCACTGAAAAAGCCCTGAACCACTTCCGAATTCAAACCTTACAAAGAGAGGCTACCTCCAAAAAGGAGCAGCAGGGTGTGAATGCGAACCTGAATCACACGACTACGGTCCACCTCCTATTCTGCTATCTGGGTCCAAAACTAGCACCAGGACTGACCTTGGCGCTTTGTTGGCGGTAGTGGAAATAATGCGAAGGAGGAAAAGAAGCAATAAGGCAACGCTGGTTTAAGCCTCAAGCCGGCTGCACTTGATCTTGGACTGGATGAGATAGGCTAAATATCAATAGTCACAGGATTTAGTATTTGATTTAAGCACTAGATCAATTCTAATCAGCCACTACAAAGTTTGAAATAATGAACCTAAATAACAAGACAGAGATCTTCTCCTTAGAAACGTCAACCAGTTACTTTCCTACTTGTCTTTATAAATTTTAGTTGTCAGCTCCGCATCTAAATAAAGTAAGAAATTTTATACAATGCTTAAAGTTATCTTTCAGTCCAAACACCTCAAGTAAAACGAAACCGACAATTAAACCGTGCAGCAGCTAAAATTAAAAAAGAGATTAGGCAAATTAGTTGAGGAAATTATGCAGTCTATCCACATAGTTGCATCCGACATCACTGTGCGACTATAAAGTTACATATCAGGGGAAACTTTCCTTAACGAACGCGAACTTTGTCGGCGCACTTACACACTTACTTAATTAATGTCGAAAACTAAAAAAGAGTAACTAGTTTTCATGGAAAATGAGCCTTTTAGATCTGTTCGTTGAAATGTTATAGTTGGGATGGTATCAATAAACTTTGGGCCTTTTTTTCTGTGGCCGTTTAATATGGCATTCTTCGTGAGGGATCTCTGTAGTAATATGGTTTTTACGTTTATTATTAAAAGAATTTCAGGATCACAAATACTGATGTAATGAGGATCAGGCAGCGATTGTCAAAAAAGCACTGGCCTTATTTTTAATATTGATGTGGTAACTGCTGGCCATTACTGAGCGAGACCCGAATCCGATCATAAGTTCGTGTAAAGTATGTAATTAAGTAGGTTGTTTTATTTTGAACTTCTTAGTAGCATTGAACATGACCCTGTAATTCAAAAGCCTTATATAGCTTTAGCAGGTAGGTACGGAATAACCTTATTGATACGTCTACCAATACTGCTGAGCGTGCCCGCCTGCTGGCTGTGGGTGAGTGGGAGTCGAGCCTCTGGCTTCAGGCACTACCGTCACCTAACATAGGCACTATGCTAGGTGACACAACCTTCTGACTCGCTACATGCCTGCAATTGGGCGCTCCTTGTAGTGCTCCACATCGCTGTCAATGCGGTGAAGTAGTCGACTGCCTCGGACACCATGGTCTTTCATGTAGTAAGAGTGCAGGTCGGATTGCGCGGCTCGCTAGCATTAATGATCACATCCGTCGTGCTCTTGCCACCGCCGGGGTGCCAGCTGTCTTAGAACCCAATGGCCTGGCACGCGTCGATGGGAAGAGACCTGTAGGTCTTTGGTGTGGGATGCAACTTGCGTCGACACCCTTACCATCCCATCTTCCTAGCACGGTGGGTTGCGCTGGGGCGGCTGCTGCAGGTGCTGAAAACTCAAATGGCGCAAGTATTTCGGGATATCGCCAAGCGGTTGGTCGACTCTTCACGAGACCAGAGGGCTGGCCTTTTTTGCCCAAAGAATCAGTATTGCCATCCAACGTGGCAATGCTGCCAGTCTTGTGGGCACTTTTCCTGATGACAGTGATGTGGACGAATTTTTGACGCCCCGTAATTTTAAATAATTTTATTCTTATTTTAGTTCTAATTTTAGTTTACAAATAATGTACATATGTTATACGAATAAATAGTATAATTAATTTGGTAACTCCCTGTACTAATAAAAAAAGCCTTATTGCGTAAGTGAATTCAGCAAGGCAAAGAGTTTGACCGCCATCAATCGATCAATCACGTAGACGGAAATCCACAGCGCGTATTTCATCTCGCAAGTGATTGTCGAATACACCTACGCAACTAGGCTGCTGGAATTTAAATATTCGCAGTCCACTACTGGACATAGACGTCTCCCAAGCCAATCCAGTCAAGCCACACCATCCGATCTTCCTCCATCCGAAACCAGTCTGCCCCAGACATGTTTTAAAAGTTGTCGGTCCATTTACACTGGGGTCTGGATTTGTGTCCGGTTAAGGGTAACAGGCTTAACCCGGCGCCAATGACGCTGGGTCATATTGACCCGAGGTGATTTCAAAGGGCTATATTTTGTATTTAACGTGCTTTGTGGTTTTGAACGTTCTAGTAGCTGGAGATACACTATCCCTCCACCCGCACCGCTAGTAAACACAGTACGATGCCGCCTGCGCAGGGAGATACACAAAAAATGCAAATAAAATATGTCACGAAAACAGTACTTCATAGATGACGTTGGGTCATATTAATCCGTTTTTTCTTGACACGTGTGTATCTCCATCATTACATAACATTTTGAAAAATGCTGATAAACTTCGGGTCAGCATGACCCGGTGTCATGGTCCGATTTGTTATTTTCACGTCATTGGCGCCGGGTTGACATCCATTTTATGGTGACTATTTAATCTACTTGCAGTGTCGAGTACTACATTCATTGTACCTGTCTGTTCAGAGAACACAGACGTGATGCTATACAGGATGAGTTTTCCAAGTGGGCGTGGATAACCAAATCAGAAACTAGGCAAAATAGCAATAAACGATCAAAGGAGTATTTGGATTAAAATTAAATTAAAACTGAACTACATTATTGTATTTTTGAAAAATTAATTCTCCTAGCCAAGAATAGAATCCGTTGATTTTGAAAAAAAAACACATACTGTATTATTACATCATCCGGTAGTGTCACTAATAAGGATCAAATTCGGGGAATCATATGTACGGCAACCGTACGGCAATACCTCGTTTACAACAAAATACTCTTTTATTATTTTTCCGCACAATTCAAAACTGGAATGGGTTTTTCTTTAGCTTTTTTAGTTTTCTCAAATAATTATTTTCTTTTTTAATTGATTTTGAACATTGTGGTTGTTCTTCTTCAGTTTCTTGTTCAACATTTTGATTTTGATTTTCTTTATACGGCACTTTTGCTGGACTGCTGTCGGTGACTTTACCTTTTACAGTGCAGTAATATATTTGGTTCGCAACGTCTTCGGCTGATTGTTCAGGGATGATCATGAGGGAATGAGCTTCGACTCTGTAGTGTTCTCTGCGGTCATCTTCATGGCGGTGTTTGTAGCAACATTTGAAGGATCTTGTCAATCTTTTCCAATAGCTTAGCTTCCTTTCTTCCTGGGCCTGCAACTTCTCCAGTATCTCGTGTAGTTCCTGCGACATTTCCATATTTTCACACGGTTCTTTTGAAATCGTTGCAACATCGTTTGAATGTTTGTTTGTGTTTAGGACCAGGTATAAAAGCTAGAGCATTATTTTGTCAATTCGATCAAAATCATTGTTATTAGACTACTATATTTGTTTAGATAATTTGCACTATTAGATTTTCAAAATTCTGTCAGTTTCTATGATGGCAGTTGTCATAAGTCATAGTGTTTGCTTTGTATTTTTTTTGCGTCATGATAGCATGGAAAGGTAAATGTTCTGCCATCAGAATACTGAGAAAAATCTTATATGGTTTTTTCCCACTTGGTTGAAAAACACACTCCTTTGAGAAAGGTCCAGACTCTTTGACTGACGCCTTTCTAAAACAAATTATCTTTTCTTCTTTTCTAAATATTCTTAAACAAAGTCGTCTTCCTCTGTCTTTGTCTCCGCTTTCTCTTTCTAAACTACGCAACGGATTTTAATACGTATTTCACAAATAGAAACAGTGATAAACGTGAAAGTTTTGTATATAATTTGTTTCATGCAAAGCCGGGGCGGCTCGCTAGTTACAAAATAAAAAATCCAACCTTAAGTAAAAAGTACATGAAATTCAGTATCTCCAGGAAGAAATTTTTTTAACAGAACTGGAAGCTAAAACAACAAGGCATGGAGCTGCAATACTCCAAAATAAAACTAAAAACGTTTCCCCGTAAGCCCTAAGTACCCGTACGTAGTTACCGTACGTATAAGACTTTAAGCCCTAAGTACTTCTAAGTACCGGCAAAGCACTAAACGCCTTTTGTAGACTACTGCTAGCATCGGATATGAACGAACGAATATATATATATCCAAATAAAATCAATACGAAGAGAAAAATAAAATAAAATTTAGTGTTAATTTTTGAAGAAAGTGTTATTTTTTTTTTTTTTATACTCCTACCACTGTTGTGTCCTTTTTAACCCAAAGGTTGACTGGTAGAGAATGCCTTGCTGCATTAAGTCCGCATATGTATCATCATTGTACATGAAGTTTAAATAAATAAATAATAAATAAAAATAACTTCAATTTCGGAAGTCGGTGTTCCTGTTTTCATTTCTTCGTTTTTTGACACCGACTGCCGAAATAAAAGTTATTTTTCACTTAGTGTTTTTATTCCAAATAAAAACACTAAGTGTCGGATGTATATTTTTGTAAAAAAAAAAATGTGGTACATAATGGACTAGTTCTATAGGCTATAATGCCCAAAGTGATGCCAGAGTCATCATCATCATCATCATCGTATCAGCCGAAGGACGTCCACTGCTGGACATAGACCTCCTTCAAGCGTCGCCACATAAATCGGTCCCGTGCGTGCCGCTTCCAGTGGATCCCCGCAACCTTCACTAGGTCATCGGTCCACCTGGTGGGAAGCCTTCCAACGCATCGTCTTCCGGGTCGCGATCGCCACACCAGAACCTTTCTGCCCCATCGGCCATCCGTTCTGTGAGCTATGTGCTCGGCCCACTGCCAGAATTGATTAACCCAATAACATGAAACTTAAACATATCCAGTGGAATGAGAGTATACCAGGGTGACCTGTTCACACCTGCGTATCCCTTTAGAGCGTACCAGTGTGATGTTATGTTATGAAACGGTGTAAACAATAAATAGTCATGCGATTGCAGTTATTCAGAGTTATTTGTCGTCATTTATTGAAGAGTTCTGATGTTTATCTCCGAAGTTCTTCATCAGATCTTGATGATATTCAAATAAAAAAAGAATCATCAAAATCGGTACACCTATATAGTAAAAAGTTCTGAGGTGACAAAACATTAAAAAATACAGTCGAATTGATAACCCCCTCCTTTTTGGGAAGTCGGTTAAAAAGCAGCTGATCGCGGCTGCTAAAAGAAGCATGTAGGCTACCGACAACCCTAAGAGCATCCAACCAAGAGCCTCATGCAATAGTTGTTGGGTACCTCATGAAATTTGCAGTTTTAATATAAAATTTACGTTTACACGGTCGTTTTAAAGTCAAAGTCACAGTCAAAACCTGCTGATTCAGAAACAATGAAGGCTCTAAGATTTTTATGCATAGTGTAGGCACTATATTTGCAACAAAACTCTTACTCCCAAGTTAGAATTTAACTTGCGTATGTACAAAGGCTGTATGCAGTTGTATTGTTAAGTGCGAAGCCTGGCGGAATTAGAATATCGTGGACGGTGTTATTTGATTAATGAGCTAACATTACTGTGGAGTGCATTATTGGGTTGTGGTTGAGTACAATGTAATGTTCTGTTATGTTGTTGATGTGGTTACGTTTGGGGAAGGCCTATAATCTAATGACCGTCTTGGTGATGATAATGATAATGATTTGGAATGCTAGGTACCTATTGTTCTTGATCGTTATTACGGAAAAATCAGAGAGGTAAAAGGCTGGTTTGAAGGGTATGGGGTATGTATTAAAAAAAACAAATCTCTTTTGAAAGATAGTTTTTAACCCCAGTGACGGAAAACGAAGGGTGTTATAAGTTTGACGAGCGTACCTGTGTGTGTGATTTTTTGTGTCTATGGCATCATAGCTCCTAAACAGATTTAAACCGATTTAGCTTTCGTTTTTTTTTATTTGACTAAAATGAAAGGTGACTTCATCGAGAGTGTTCTTAGCTATGTTTGATGAAAATCGGTTTAGCCGTTCAAAAGTTATGGACGTTTTACTTTTTGATTTTGGGATGTTTTCGCAAGATATCGTGTCATAATTACGTGTTCAATCTTGTTCATAAGAAAGAAATAAAAACGTGCCGGGAGTTCTTTAAATTTTACTCGTTAATGTTTTACCTACCAACATCGTAAGTAGAAATGACGTCTAGGATCTGTGGATGGTACACTATTATTCCATGGGAAGAAAGCTAGTTGCTGGACATAGGCCTGGCTTATAAAATGTTATTATCCTGAAAAGCATTTACATTTCATGAACTAATTTCTCCTAGCCCGTTCCATCATCGGACTACAAGACGTACGGCGATGCGTCATCGGTTCATGGTAGAAATCGCACCCATAGGCACCAAACGTTTGTGGAATACTTTTATTATACGTACAATTAAGGCATTCCCTGCCAGTCTTTATTTCCAGATAGCTACAACCAGGGAGTCAAGTAAAGAGTGAATAGGTTTCCTTCTAAGCAAGCGTGTTGCATCGTCGACCACATCATCGCTTACCATCAGGTGAGATAGCGGTCAAGCGCGAGCCCATCAATAATATTAAAAAAGTGTATCAACAAAACTAAAGTCTCATTATTAAGAATACACTTAAATGAAAACCGTACAAAATAGTTTCAAGTTATTTAATTTTCAGACATTACAATACACTTACATTAACGATATAATACGGACGTTGACACACGGACAAGACAATACACGAACATATATTTATTATTGGGACATTTTCCCAATTCTTTGTTAATTAAGTAATGTTTTATTTATTTATGTTTTATAGACAAACAACAACGATTACATGGACTTCACGTAGACACTCATGGTTAAACTTATTATTAACTTTTATAAACGAAAGATTAGTAATATTATAGTGACTTAGGATGTTAACAGTAACTATAAATTCCCATGAAGTGATTCCAGCTTCCATATGTAGAAACAGTACGTAGTTATGTAAACATATATTAGTCTTATAACAAGAATGCAAAGGATAAAAGGATCCATGACTTCAGTGACAATAACAATCTGTAGGGTATGTGATTTTAATGGGATTTTAGGATAAATCTGCCAGTTTGTTTCAATGGCTTGGCAATCTGTAATTGGTAACAGAGGAGGTGACTATTGAGATTTATGGAAGGAGTAAACGTGCTGTGTTGACCCTAAATAAATTGGGATAGGAATGGATGATGATTGCCTGATCCAAAACCGCATGAGTCAGACCCTTAAGAACCTAAAAACCTTTCAAATCCTCGTCACTATAACACCACCATCAAAATAACCTTGGAACCTAAGCCTCCTCATTACAAAGTTCATTGAACTCCAACAGATCCGTTCCAGGCCTCGCGAAGCTGAAGAGCAAGTAGTTCTTCGAGACTCGGAAGGACAGCATCTTCAGGTTAGGTGTGATGCGAACTGTTGCCAGCTTGATCGTGTCCTGGTTTGGGTACGCCTTCGTTGGAACCTTTGGACTTTGGCATTTTTGGGGGCTGCCTCTGAAACTGAAGAAAAGGGTTAATGTTATGTTTAAAGTCTGAAAGCAGCACAGTTTATTAAAAATATATATGTACATAGAGTACGACAAATACTCTTTAAATAATTAGGCATTGCCAAACCATTTCGGACTATTTCGAATGAATATTCCAAAAATAAGCGTCCAATAATTTTTGCAAATACCTAATTATTTGAAGAGAATTTGTCATACTCTGTCATGGGGTCAAATTATTTGCCATGCCGAATTCACTCACGCAAATTGCGGTTATGTAGGTATGTGATGTGGAGGAAAAAGAAAAGTTTCGTCAGGTATGTCTAAGTATGATTGTAAATAATTATAAAGAAAAAGGAAGACCAAACAAAAGAGGAGAGGGTTATGTTTTTGTAAAATATAAATGGCCAGACTATTGAGCCAACGGCAAATAAAAATATATCTGGAAGTGCCATCGCAGGTAGGACCTGGATAAGGTTAAAAAGGCAACGTGGGGATTGGCACAGGAAAAGACAGGTCTATTCCAGCAGCGAATGAAGTCGGGATTTGGATGATTACTAAGGCATTACGTACGCTTCTGTACGTTTGTGTGCTTACAGTATTTTATAAATAATAATGAGCTATGGGAATGAATGAGGAAGTGATTGTTGAATTATTGTATGTATGACAGATACAACATTAACATGCAGAAACATTGAAAATACTGAACAAAGCATTTCACATGAAAACAGCACGCTTGGTAAACCAATAATCTATCGCAATGTGTTATTACAAACATAATACTTCCTCCACCACAAAGGTAAAATAAAAAATCGAATTCGTATCGAAATAAAATACATACAAAACATAAAATTTAATACGAAACCAGTGCAATATGCGTTCAGTAATACATTCCGCTTACCATACAGTGTAAATTCTTTTGAGTGCACCAGAAATTTTGATATTCATGTTGATATTTTGGACGGGGGGATTGGAAAATTGTATGTCAAATGAAATCTTTCAATATTGGAGGAATTGGTTTTAAAAACGTTGACGTGTCTGTGGTACGTGTGTGGAGGTTCTAGTTGAGGGTTATTGTATATGTTTGAGGTTTTATTCCCGGCTGAGTCTTCATTTTTTTCTTATTTTGTATTTGTAATAACTTAAAATGCAATATTATGCTGTATGCTTTATGATTTGCAATGTTTTCAGATAATAGGTTGAATTTTCGTGTTACACAGAAACACTTAAAGAATTTCGAAATAAGAAATGAAGAATTTAATCATTTCTCTTTTTCAACAGGAAATCTCTGCACCGAACTTCGAGGAGTGTCAAAATGAGTAGCAAAACATTATAAAAGAGTGTTGACTCAAAAAATCTTCTTAAAAGCCACCACTTTCCGGCAGCCCGCGAATCTTTGCAGCTTTACGTAAATTTTTAAGTAACAATTTTACAGATTTTACATTTTTAAGTTCATTTTATGTTGGTTGATGCATTAAGAATTCATAACTTACGGCCGCTGAGGACTTATTACCGGTACCCGACCGTAAATATCACAACTTTTTCCCCCAGCTTATTTTCCCTGGCCATTCCCACAGAGACCGTGCATTTTATGGGTTAAAAAGTAGCTTAAGGTACTAATAGTCTAGTTTACTATATCCATCATCATCATTTAAGCAGAAAGACCTCCAATGCTGATGAGAGATCATCATCACCATCTCATCATCTGCCCTGCCTTGCCCTTATCCCATGTTACTTAGGGTCGGTGCAACACGTTTTCTTCTTCCATATCGTCATGTCATATTACGCTATCACGGACTAACTTTTCTTTCATATCACTCCTCACAGAGTCCATCCATATTTTCTTTGGCCTTCCTCTCCATCCATCCACATTTATATTCATTACTCTTTTTAACAAACTTCACAAAAAGGAGGAGGTTCTACGTTCGACATTTTGTATGTTTTTTTTAAATGTATTTTCACCGATATCTCCGTCAATTGTGAAGCGATTTTGAAAAACATTTTTTGTTGCAAAGAGTAAGTTCCAAAATTGGCCCCATTTTAGTTTGGTGAAGATCTGATCAAGAACTTCGAAGATATACAACAGAACTCTTCAATAAATATCGGCAAATCCCTTAGGACTGCTGCAATTGCATGTCTGTTTATTGTTTATACCATTTCGTAAAATAATATCATGCCAGTACGCTCTTAAGGGGTACGCAGATCTCTCACTTTATCGGTTATGTTCATGTTTCATGATATTCGGGTAATCTTATCTGGGGTTATAGGTATCTTACTAAGCAACTTGCCTATTAGGCAGGTACAACTAAAAAGTGAGAAATAAAAAAAACATTTTACAAAAAAATACTACCGACTTCGAAATAAAAAAACAACAAAGTGAAAAATAACTTTATTTTTGGAAGTCGGTGTCCATAACACAATAAATTAGTACCTATGAAAGACACCGACTTCCAAAAATAAAGTTATTTTTCACTTTGTAGTTGTTTTATTTGGAAGTCGGTAGAATTTTTTTGTAAAAAGTTTTTTTAGTAACATACGTTTAATCCATCCTTATCACATGACCATACCAGGACAATTTATAAGTTAAAGAGTTTTCGCTTTACGACCAGTATTTCCAAATATTTCCTATTAAAAACAAACCTACATACCTCTTCCTATGTTTTCTCTCTTCCTTCACTTCCTTCATAGGTATAAGTTAACACAGAGTTTTAGAAAAGTTCCACTTCATAGAGCGTTATCTTCCTCACTCATACCTGAACGATAGTCTCTTTCTCAAGCCTAACGCGTCATATTTACGCTTATACTTGTTCAGATTTGCGAAAAGTTTTTAAGTGGTTTGATGTAAAGTTGCCCTGTTTGCCCGGTCTTTCGAGGCGTTTGCCCGGCTTTTTCTTGCCGACCCTACTGTTATAATTCATCCTTCCCAGTGGCAAGTTTAAACACACCTTAATGCTGGTTTATTGTTGAGATTTTAACGTCCAGACGTTTGTTTATTGCATGCAATTGATTATGTTTCTTTTTTATTTAATTTACGGCGGTAAATATTAGTGTGCTGTTTTTTGCCACGTGGATTATGGACCCATTTCTGTCTTGTTTGGTTTTCTTTATTTCAAAGACAATTGCAGTGGGATTATTTTGGGACAGTTTTCAGGTTAGTACTTCTTCATTGGTTGACACGCTATTGCTGAGTATGAAGTCCTTTTTTTAGGGTTCCGTACCCAAAGGGTAAAAACAGGACCCTATTACTAAGACTCCACGGTCCGTCTGTATTCTGTTTGTCTATCAGTCTGTCACCAGGCTGTATCTCATGAACCGTGATAGCTAGTTGAAGTTTTCACAGATTATGTATTTCTGTTGTCACTATAACAAAAAAATAGTAATAACAGAATAAAATAAATATTTGAGTTTGGCTCCCGTACAACAAACGTGATTTTTTTGCCGTTTTTGCGATAATGGTACGGTACCCTTCGTACGCGAGTCCGACTCGCACTTGGTCAGTTTTTTTTTTTTGGTTTAGTAAATCATGTAATGACTTCTGCCGCTCTGGGTGAAGCGCGAGGGCGTCTGACTAAAACCCACCCGTTTCCTTCAGTTGTTTGTGCCAGGGCCGCGGAAACTCTCTTTCAAATTTATCCGCGACCGAGTATGAAGTCCTGGGTTGGCTTCCCGCTTCGGGTAAAGTTTGACTGTTTTTTTTTTTGTAAAATATAATTTTTCAGTAGCAAACTGGAGTTTAGATTTGTGGACAAAGACACGCCCACGAGAAGCTACATGGGATTTGAACATAACAGACAAAAGGAGATTGCCCATTTTGTAAGGGAACTTGGGTCCCTTAAAAAAAAATGTTGTGCCTTGATGATTTTTGTTGCATATTATAGAAAAACTATTTACATTCATAATTAGAAAATATTTATTTTTCACTACATTATTCACTTAGGTTCACGAGACATAACTATTTTAGAAAATAACTCTTATCACAATGCACCTTGCATACAAATGTCGAAGTGAAGTAACCTGATCTGCTGTTTTCCGTGCACATAAAGTAAAAGACACGGATGAAAAACCACAAAATATAAATCCGATTTTTAGGATAACATTTGAATCGCACCCACGATACGTCATAAGGGGCCTGTGAGTGAGCAATCTCCTTTTGGTGTACTACGGGAATACCATTGGCTGACCCTCCGTTGAGTATAGGATTGATGTTATGTATGTGTTTTGAGGTAACAATATATCTATCAGTGGTTAATATAAGACATTGGCTGAAAGGTATAGTCACGGATCAAAAGAATTTCTGCACCATTGGGTAGCGGATTTGATGCCCGGACGCAACAAATGTTAGACGGGAACAAGTCTCCGGAACAACTGTTTTTGATCTTTCCGGTTGTTTGACGACACAGAGGAAAACCTTTGCGGTCTGTTTTTGTCACCGGAACCCATTTACGTATGTTCTTTACTGTAGAGAAAATACTGATGTGGAAAAATAACTGATTAGATCCATGATGGCATTTAATGAAACATTCCTATGGGTAGTGTTGTTATTGTTCTGATCACGGTATGAGTTATGCCCTTTTTCACCAACACCTTGTAACGCGCATTGATAAGGTGAGTAAACACTAGATGACTAGACCAATTTCTAACAAATGGTAAAAAACAGAGAAATGCTCAGTTTCCTAAAGCATTTTCATGTAATGACGTTACATTACATCTTGCGAATGTTCGACGCTGCGTTCGACGTAATGCTCCGTAACGAGTGAGCATTTACCTGTAAAATTTCTGTGTACGTTGCGTTCATTATTAACCTCCTCATCACCCGCACTCATGTCTTTGCTCGATAAAATGTTACACGAAAACGCTCTTAGGTTTTTAAAATAACGTTGTAACAAAACGTAAACGTTCGAGTAAATTTAAAAATAGCGAATGTTCGATGTTCTGTTATTACAATGAAATGCTCTAGTCTATACTCACCTTTAAATGTTCAACACTCGAGAGCTGGAATTATTTTTGTTAATTCCAGCTCTCGAGTGTTGAACATTTTGCTTTTTAGAGATTATTATGTCGAGGGTTTTTTTTTAATTTTAATTTATTTTTTATTTCATGTTTTTTAAATTAGATATTAAATACCTAACAGTAGACACGCTTCAATCGACAATCTATCGAAACGTAATTATGACATTATATCTTGCGAGAAATCCCAGAATGAACGGTTGAATCGATTTCAATCAAGCATAGCTAAGAACACTCTCGACAAAGTCACCTTCCAAACAAAAAAAAACTAAATCAAAATGATGCCGCAGACAGACACACAGATACACAGTAACACACCTCAAACTTATAACACCCCTCTTTTTTCGTCAGGGGTTAAACACACCTCAAACTTATAACACCACTTCTTTTTCCGTCAGGGATTAAACACACCTCAAACTATAACGCCCCTCTTTTTACGTCGGTGGTTAAAAAGATGTCTTAGATAGTTCTAGCGAAAACAAGTATTATTCTTATTCTGTTTGTGCTAAAAACTCACAAAACATGAAGGAGGAAAGGAAAGCCTGTGCTATACAGTGTGGCACGATAATCTATGTCAAAACAAAATTTCCGGCATCTGATTATAGTGGCAACCAATCAACTCTTTCAATTTTAAGCATGACTTAGCAGTACTTCGAGGCTTGTGTATCACCCGTTTACGAGTAAAACTGAAGCGGATCAAGCAATAAAACAAAATGGCTACCGTTTTACTTATCATCTCCTACCAGTAGGATTACGGATCTATCGTAATATATACTTTACGAGCACAGCAGTAAAAGTTATGACATTAAATAATATAATTAACTTATGTTAGTACTACAGTCATAATTTTAAGTCTCGTAAAATGTGTTCCAGGAGTTTCGCCTTTATTACGAAAATACATCGTAAACATTTTTGTCACAGATTTTATTCATAAAAGGTTTGGCGCGTAGGTAATCAAAATGTGCATAAAATTGTGATTTTTTATTTCATAGACTAAACTGACAGCTGCCAATGACCTTTTTTTTTTAAAGCGTGGATCATAGTGTTGTGGATAAGGCTAAATCATAAGTGATTTATCTAATCGATGTGACATGAATCCTCAATTTAATTTTTAATAAATTGCAGCAAATAAATGTTTTATGAATATAAACGTAATATATTTAAATACAATTTTATTACTACACATAGTACTTAAACTATAATTGTAATAAATAAGAAATTAACAATAAAATAAATGCGGTCTATAGAATTAAGTCTGACATAAATGAGTAGAAATTAAATAAGGGCCGCTAGTTTCTTAAAAAATGTATGTTTTTACCGTGAAATAACCCCATTTTCGATCTACTACGATTTTTGATCACTCAGGATACGACACTATTTTATGTAACTGTAAAGTGGCAAACCCACCATGTTAGTTTAGTCTACGAAATAAAAAAAATCTTAGATTAGGTCACAGACTACTTACAGATACTATATTGACCTGTACTAAAACGGCCATTGTAAGTTCCTACGGGAAAGTCACAGAGGTCCACAAAAATCTACATGTGTTTAACTTTTTGATAACTTAATTTTCATGAATTATACTTAATAATAAAATAGATAACGGCTATTGATATTTGTGCTACCTAGTGCAAATGAACAAATTAGCTTATGTCCTATCTAACATAGTAAACCTACTTTTTTGCCATGACTTACACTTAAATTAAATTCACAATACATTACTTTATATTCCTAATAGACTCAAAATATCTTCACAAACTTAGTCTTAAAATAACACAATATTCAAAAAGACAGAAGCCACTTTCTCGAACTAATTTCTTAGGTAGAGTTTATAATAATTGTTCATTATCAAGCAAATTCACTCCTAACCAAAAATAAGGCTCGCGAAGTCGTTCGAAAATTTCTTACAATTAAACTTTTGAGTAATCCTTTGATGTGTTTCGTGAAAGACCAAAAACTAATTTTGGAACCGTGGCAAGCCTTACTTACCTACCGACATTTTTGTGATGAAATGCGGTCTAGAGGGGTGGAAATTACGACAAGAGGGACAGAAGTGTGCGCCTTTATTTTATGCCGTATTAATGAAGAATGAAGTTTGTGTGAAATGGGAGAATTTTTACAATGTTATTAAAATCTACCTGAGTTGGCTGCTGTGGATGTGAAAAAAGAAAGGAGAAGAGAAACTCAATCTCTTTCCTTTTCTTGGATTTATTTCATCATCTCACAGTTGGGCAAAGCCTTTGTCTCCATAATTGCCAACAATATATTTAAGTCGAGGACAAGCGTGGGGACTGAGCTATTTTTTAAATGATACATCAGAAAATATTGTTAACTCGCTTTGAAGTTAGAAAAAACAGTCTTTAATAGTATTAATCCTGCTTTATATGAAAAAAAGCTTTACCTTTTAATGGAAATACTGCCTAATAAATAACATATTTAACTGAATCTACACAAATCCCGAAAACTTTTAACAGCCTCATGCATTTATAACTATTGATGGGTCCCCGAGCCCTTAAGTGAATGGTAGTGGAAACGTTCTAATCGCTCGATCGCTGCCCGCTTGGTAATCTTGTGCTTAAGCCCCTTAATCCACGGCGCGTTTTGCTGCTAGAAATTTTTAGGCTGCAGCCATAGGGTTATAAGTTTTAGCGGTTGGCACACTGTTATGTACTAAGGTATACGATTTTAGGAGGATAATTACGATATCTAATGTCGTGGTCAACTTTATGCACACTTATCTAAAATATCAATTCGAATACGTCTAGACTTTGATGTACTCACTTATACCTATGTATTGTGCTTTTAATACCGTGGGTAACACTTGAATCTCCCGCTGTTGATACCTGCTGTAGAAAAGGCATCATGCAGCAAAAAACAGGTGTAGTACAATGCAGTAGAAACTACGGCTACATGCTTGTTGTTTAACTGAACCAAGTCATTCAAATATACCGAAATAATTCGCAGTTTACTTATATACAAATAAATCATTAATATTCACATGTGTAGTTTTTTACGCTGAAAAAATCACTGGTACTGTGGTAAAAATATTCTTTCATCTTTTTCTTTTTTTTTCTTCTTTATTATTAATAGTGTACTTCACAAAATACTTACTGCTCAATAATGTATCCTCAAGACTTTTATATCTACTCGTATGAGGAAAACTTTACAAGAAAAATGTTTTAGCTTACAGCAGCCGATTCAAGTTTATACCTAGCTACTGTTAGGTGTAATGTGTATGCTAATGTCTACAAATAGATATCGCTTTCAAACAAAATTCTATGAAATTCCATGTTTCATAAAATACTATATGTAACATACATATATTATTATGTTACATTTACATTAAGCTGAACACTCTCAAAGCATACCTGTATTGATAATTAGGTAAACTATTTGCCTAAACATTGCCTACCAGCTACAAGGCTTATAATATTCTGATAACTGTCAGAATACTAAACGCCTTGGATACATTTCGGAATTTCGCATGAATTTTCGTCTGATTGCAGCAAATAAGAATACATAATTTTATAGGATATTTGCAGATTTCACTGTTTATAGAATAGTATTAGGGTCGGCAATGAATTCCTAGTATTGTAGGCTCACGTTTGAGCACTATCTCACCGATGGTAAGCAATGATGCGGTTGACGATGGGGCACGCTTACGTCAGTAGGTCTCTATGTAGAAGAACGTGCAAGAAACTCCATGGACACTCTTTTCCATCAGTTTTAATTACAAGTATTTAGTTACATCGTTATTGTTGGCAATATACATATATGTGAGAACGATGTAAAAAGACGTGCACGTAAAATCACCTCGAGTAAAATAAAAATACAATATATATAAGGTACTTCCTAATTAAAAACAGGCCTAGGCAGCCATGTTATGACAAATCCCAACTGATGGCGCCCGTTCACGAACAAGACGCATGGACTGGCACCATTCAGCTCAACCATCATGAAGGGAGCTGAATGATCAAGCACATGTGCCACCATCAGAGAGACATTATAGAGAGCAGGACACACTCAACTGCCAGGACAAACACAATTCATCGAACGACATATAGGTACAGTAAATGGTAGATTTACAGTTGGTACATAGGCCTCACACATGTGCTGTGCAGTTATAAGTGGATCACTATGAGAAAAATTTGATTCTATACCTACTGCTTAAAAAATAATTCCCCAGTATCAATTCTATCGCCGTCCCAACAGTGTGTGTCCTCCCTAAATAACAAGTACCACGCGGCTCTCCCAACGGACATCGGTCACGTGCCGAACTTTGTCTCTATTGAAATTCGGGATAATAGATCTCTTCGCCTTACTGCGGTCCTAGTACAATGCGGTCCCTATGTAACGTAGATGTAGGTGTGTTTGTTCAAGGCATTGTGTTTGACATGAATCGTTCAGATTTTAGCAGATGGACCAGATGGTTCATGAATTCCTGATGTTGTTGCTCTGCTAGTTATATAATTACGGAGGTACTTAGGTAATATTGATGGCTTGTACAGGGTTTAACGGAAAGGCTGGTAATCTTTATACATAAAAAAAACAATGTCCCGACTGACATATCAACGCCCAGCGTAAATCACTAATAATAGAAGTTTGAATTCTTGAGAGGATGTTGATTTTATACTGTCGGTTAAATTTAAAAAAGGATTTCTCGAAATTCATCCCCTAAAGGGAACAGGGAAAAAAGGGAATAGGGGATGAAAGTTTGTATGGTCATTTTTATTTACTCTAAGATCGTTGAGTTGAGGTAAATTTTGCGCAACTAATCAGGAGATCAGAATCCTGTAGTTAAAAAAGCGGTGCTGGAATCATGTGTGGTAACTACCAGGAAATCAGAATCATGAAGAAGTAGATCAAAGATCACAAAATTTATATAAACCCGAGCGAAGCCGAGGCAGGCAAGTAGTAATTTAAAAAAAAACTGCTTCTGTCTATGTAAATAATCAACTTTTCCAGAGAAGACAGTCAATTCTCAAAAAAAGTAAAGTAAAAGAAAGAAAGAAAACATATTTATTTGTTACCCGTACGGAGACACGAGAAATGAGCATAAAATTAAACAATAATAAAAAATAAAAACTCGTGCGGGACCAAAAAGGCTCCTATCTCAGCATGTGCAGCGATATCCTAAAAAGAAATAACGCAGCGCTAAAATAAAAATTAAATAAAAAAAGACCATCGAAATGGTCAGCTAACGACTACTTTGTATGTTAAATCCAATTGTTTTTATGGGATAAGTTATATTCAGACTTTCTTGGAGAAAGTTTTTCATTTACATGGTGAGAAGCAGTTTTCATAATATGATTACACCTTTCCATTACACCCTGAAGACCTTTACGTTTTATGAAGACCGGATACAGAATACTACGCCAAGCTTTAAAACGGGCATAATAGACGTGGGTAAAAAAACTGTCAGGCTTAAATGGGATTGGGCGGGTCACGTCAGCCGCAAGCACAATGACCGCTGAGCAAGACTTTCGGGTTCCTGAAGATGGAAGGCGTCGTCGAAGACGGCCTGGTAAGAGACGGCGATCTGATTCGGACGCTTATCATGACGGCTGGTTCGAGACGACTGGAAAATAATATCTGGTAGGACTTGGAGTAGATTTCTATCCAGCAGTTCGAGAATAACATTTAAATGAAAAATCAGTACTCGTATAGAGCTAAGTAGATATTATGAGTGTTTAGTTTGTGCCCTAAAATGGGCCCATTTTGGCCTCCCTTTGACTATATTTATCAGGCGGGTAACCATAAGCTCTTATAGTAAGGTTATTTTGAGATCGCGTAAGTGACAGATGTATACAAGTCATATATATCTGACCCTTACACACACTCAAAATAACCTTACTCTAAGAGCTTGTGGTCACCCCCCAGAAATTCTGTGTACTATCTGAAAACTGATCGACCCAGTCATAGCAGTAACAAGTACTTAATACACGCAAGATAGATACAAAGTTCTTCGCTAAGCAAGGTGATTAATTTTATTGAACTTTGTTGTTGTGAAACTATTTATAACTGTGTGTCATATGTCGTTTTATCAATGGAAACTAGGAAACCTATAGAACTTGGATTGCGTCGTCCTAGTTTTTTTTCAGTTTTCCGGGCAACTGGAATGAAAGTTTTCAGGCGAATCCTCAAATATCGGTTTTTAGAAATCCCGTTGAACGTGATATTGTGTCCCGATAAAATTCGTTCAAATGTAAAATACAGGCCGTCGTAATCCTAACAGGAATCCTATTTATTAACTCCTGGAAAATTGGTAAAAGCAGATATGATTGCTTCGTCGTATTTATTTGATGTGCCATTTTGTTTTAAAGCATACCTCGATCTGCTTTTAGTGATGTTATTGCTGAGAGTTTCAATATTGCAGCTTTTTATAATTTTTGTGTAACAGTAATTATAGTTTGGTCGACAAATTCGTATTTCCAGTTATTTTTCAATTCGAGTCGTTAAAGAATATTGATATTCGTATTCAGTTATGGTATTTAAAATTTTAAGCGTGTATAGAATTAATGGAATGGATGAATAGTTGGATTCCTTTCGAATCGCAGATTTCCTACGAAAGTGTAGCACTAGACGCTACGGTGTAGCACTAACCACTACGGCGTAGCAAAGTCGTAGACCTTTTCAGAAATCCATCTTGACTTTGGTCAAGAGTTACAAACTATCTCCTTGATAACTATCGGTCTAAGCTCCAATAACTCGGCATCTGACCTCCGGAGCTACAATCTATCCGTTTACAATTTACCTCCGCTCCTCTTAACAATAGATAGTTAAACCAAACAATTATAATTCGAGGTCAATGCGACGTTAGACGGCGGAGATTCAGTGTTGCATGAACAGCTAAGGATAGAAGGCGTGGTTCAGTAAATGAAAAAAAACGAATGCCTTGTAAGATCTTTTACTGAATCGAAACATAATCTATGTCGATAAAAGATTTGATCCGTTTGATGCGTTTTCGTACATAGTATGATGTCTACTAAGAAAAGGGCCAATAATCGGAAACTTTCTGTTTCGTATTTTTTTTCTTTCGTGATGTAAAAACGATCTTCTGAGACAACCATCGTAAATTTTGTGTCTTGTCTTTGTTTACGACATGTAAAGTTATTCTGGCTTCCAAAACCTTGACAGCGCTATATCTTTAGTTTTATTATGTTATAGATGAAAGGTTAGAAGCCGCAATATTTCATATTATATGAAGTGGCAAACGGGATAAATTCTTGGTAATTACAACTCTTCTTGTGTCATCAATACAGATCAAAATCAATCATCTTTGAAACAGATATGAGCGTTATACGAGTGATCATTTTTGCACGCCACAATTTGTTACAACACAATACAAGAAGTGGACCTTCTGTTTGTACTCATTCAGTGGCACAAGCACGCCGTGTAAATCTGTATTCAATTCTAGGTATTTGCTCCGGCTAATTGGGTTGGCAGTCGGTGATAACAGTTCAGTTGTGCAATAATATGAAGAGGATTATCTACCTGAAGAACAGGTGGGTGATTTGCAAAATTATGGTGAAAAGCATCTTTGGGTTTTACAAAAAAACCGAAGAACTGCCATTACAGTAGGAAACGTTCTAAAATATAGATATATATATATATATATATATATATATATATATATATATATATATATTACCTCTTTTGCATTGTAGAAATTACAGAGTTAAATTATTTAGTTTAATTATTTATACAAGAAAGGAAATCTAAATTGGACTTGTCTGTATCTACGGACGTACTTAAGCATATTGTTTAGTATTAGAATAAATATTACTTTTCAAATAACATAATTACAAATATTTAAATAGAAACGTTTTTTTTTGTTCAACATATTTGGCATGCTTGAATTTTTAATATCAAGCATGCCACAAACCAGCTGAAGTACAATAATCCAATATAAATATCCGTACCACCCTTTAAACTATGTGCAAAAATTATTCTTTGCAACAATAACTAAATGCTATTACAATTGTAAGTTCAATTAAGTACCTCGCAACTGCAAGGGGATAAAAGCCTGTAATAGTGTTTCTACCACAGAGCACGGAATAGCCGTATCTGGCATCACTTCAACGACTATAGTCACCTTTACTAATTCTAACTAATTCATAATCTTGGAACGAAATTGATATTGACCTAAATTTCAAATTTTTTGCACGAATTTCAAATCATTTTGCTTTGACACATTGTTAGTACAGAAAAAAAAAACATTTGTTACAATTATTTGTTACCAAATAAATATAAAAAGATATTAATTAACATTGGATTGAAGGAGATAGATTGTTCCTTAAATATAGCTGTAAAACGTTGTTTTTACGCGCACGAAAGCAAGGTTTGAATTACAATCATTTATAATGTCGTAGAAGTGTGATTAAATATAAAATCGAATATGCAGCAGAAATCTTTTTCGAAAAAAAAGGGATTTAAATTTTTCGAAACATAAAACTGTAATAAAGCAGTAATCTGTCATATTTTGAAAATGTTATCAATAATAAAAAAGTAGTAAATAAAATCGCGCTAAAAGCCAACACAATATGGAATTTGAGATTTTGAAGACCTCACTTTACACCAGCAGTAAATTCAAACGCGATTGGCATGGCCCGTCAATATTATGAGTAATTGTATGGAAAGTTTTGACAGAGGAGCTCGTGAACATATAATAAAAGCCGTACGGGTAGATCTTCAAGTTTAAGCAATGCTTGCTGAGGTCGGTCCGGGAGTGGGTGACCATTTTTATATAGCGAGTTTCCTTCGTGGCTCGGAAAGCACGTTAAACCGTTGGTATTGGCTGTCATTAGGTCTTTGACAGACACACCAGTCTTGGGTATTACCCAGTTACTGGGTTGTGGAGGTCAGATAGGCAGTCGCTACATGTAAAACACTAGTACTCAGCTGAATCCGGTAAGACTGGAAGCCGACCCCAAGGTCTACGGATATTGGTATAGTTGGAAAAATGCTAGGCACATTGAAATTGCCGGCTCTAGCAGTGTCCGCTGAGTCGTCTCAGAGCTCTGTGGTTCCAGCGGAGGTAGAACCTGGATTAGCAATCCATTTCATCTTAGTGCTAGGACCGCCTTTGTGTTTTATGGGTGCCTTAATAAAATGTCACAATGATACCTCTTTGTAAAGTAAGCTTTGATTAACAAGATTGAAATATTTTATAGAAAGATCCGTTGGAGAGACAGTAGCTATGGTCTTATAGAAATTAGCAACGTTGCTGTGCAATTTACCTGGTTTTTTCAATATTAAAAATTACTAGTTTTATAATTTGTAGAAAGAAAATAGTAGTTTATGCAACGGTCATATAATAGGGGTTATAAAAACAGGAGTGTGTTAATACCTGATTATATGCCATTGCATACACTATTTTATTTCAACTCATACAGTTGAAATAAAACAAAAGCGGAAACGGAAAAAATGTGTGGTATGGCAGGTAATTAAGATTCTCATTGCGCATGACATTCATAGACAATGACACTATTTTTCAACATTGAGTCAATGAGCCCATACGCGGCAATAAATTAAAAAATAAAAGTGTGCTATAATAATTAAAAAATCGAAGGTTGCACTGGAACGGTTCTTTTTACCTATCCATGGAAAAAAGTAAAAAGTATAAACATTTATTAAGCGCAAACTTCAGGCTCATTACAAGTTTTAGAAAAAATGAGCACAGTAAGCAGCCAGTACATATTTATTTTGACACAACAGTAACGCTAATATTATTATTTACCATAGACTGGTAAGGTATTAACCTTAACGAGTGCACTTAACCTTCCCATTGAAAACCAAACCTTTATTTAGTATTGTAAGTAAGTATTTGTTGTTATTTTGTCAATGGGTTCCTAAATTTAGTTTTCTCAAATCGCACTCACGATTCTCTTTTAGTTGGTTTAAGAAATAGCACTGTATTACGGCTATTATTACCATTCAGTCCACTTTCAAAATCAAAAATAGTTTTTAAGGCACTGTAACCCCAGGCTTCACACCCACTAAACCAGTTAAGAGCCCATTAGCAACACATACACGTACCTAGACAGGTTTAGGGTGTTACCACAACGTATGTCCGGTAAACTTGGCATGAAATTCATTGAAACTTATGCGCTCTTTACTAAATTGGGCTTCATATTAAATGTTGTGAATGGAATTCAAGAGCCAGTTATTTACATTAGTAAATTTTGAAATTCAGAAATATGTTTTAATGGTTTAATTAGCACATATTTCAACAAACAATTTTATTATTGCTTTGCTTTTATTTTTAAACAATTTTATTTCGAAAATTATTAATTCATATATCAGCGTGTCTGTCGTGACGTGTATCTTTCTGTATTCATAAATAAATTTACTTTTTTTTATTATAGCCTCCAAACTAAGAGCCTAAAATTCTTAAAATTGACAATAATTTTGAAAGTTTAACTAACTTCATATCATCATCAATATTATAAATGTGAAAGTTTGGATGGATGTATGTATGTTTGTTACACAATCACGCTAAAAAGGTTGTACGGATCTGGATGGAATTTGTCTCAGAGATAGATTATAGTCTGGAATAAAACATAGGCTACTTTTCATCCCGGTATAATGTTCCCTTGAGATAAGAAAACAGTTTTCACACGGGCGAAGCCGCTGGCAGAAGCTAGTAGAAAATATAACAAACCCTCTTTTTTAAGCCATATCTAAAAGTTGTCTCATTGTAGACAAAAAAATCCACAAAATGTACGACTTAATCCTCAGAGAGGGCTTCTCATATTGTGCTTTTGTTAATGGAGCTTCAGCGCTCACAACAACAATCAGATTAATCTACCAAATGCATAAAACTTATAGACTTTTCCTAGTATTGCTCATCAATTAGCCTTTGAAGGTAAAATCCATACGGTATGCTGCCCGCAAATTGATCCTAACAATTTGCTAGTGAGATTATCGTCATCCATGCGACACAAAACATTCAAAAAAGCTTGTTGTTTGCTTTGCTTTCTGAGTTTCAATTCAATGGGGGCTAACGCGTATGAATTCGCCACTTAAAGGGGCTGGTGTGGCGTGTGAGGTCTCCGATTTGTAAAATTTCATAGTTCTTTGGGTGTTAGCGCAACTTTATTTACATCTTTTTTATTGTTGTGAATATTTTCCAAAAATGGCAGATAAAGATACGCACGGGGTTTCACTTTTATACAGTTTTAAGTTTTGGAAAATGTTATTCTCCTTTTTATCGAAAAAAATGGGGCAGCGCAAAACCTTTTTTTTATATTATTCGCACTTCTACGGCATTATAAATGATCGTAATTCAAACTTTGTTCCCGTGCGCGTTATAACAACGTTTAACAATTGTATGTATGGACCTTAGTCAACGTTCCAAGTTTGAAATGACGTAAATTAGTTCATCTTCATTAAGATCCATTTATAGGAAAATTAAATGAAAAATATATTAATCTAAACTAATGTTACAAAGAGGTGAAATTGATTTTTAGGGTTCCGTCCCCGAAGGGTCTAAACGAAGTCTTATTGCTGTCAATCAAGTGTCCGTCTGTCCGTCGTCTATCACACTGGTTTTACAGCCAAACAGTTGGAGCTACAGTCTTCAAATTTATCCCTTATGTGGGGTAATTTGGTCGATAAAATTAAGTGTATTTTACGGCGTAAAGGTCTGGCCACATTGAAAATAATTTGTACACCTTACAAACATAAAAATAAGAAGTTCTTCTTTAATCTTTTTCACACATAACTTACGAATAAAATACCAATATTTTTTGCTTATTCCTCCCAACATCGTGGCCAATGTATTGTAACATTACCATTATATCCTCAAGGCATTGTCAGAGCTAAACAAATGTACATCTATGTATACACGGCTATGTATAGGTGCCTATTGATCCTGCCACGCCATGGGTGTAAGGGTGGCTCCGTTCTAAATTTGTGTAAATCAATGAATTGGTACCCGTGTGCCGCAGAGACGGATTTTGATACTTGGAAGTTTGTGATAAAGGGGTTTGATACTTTGTTTTGGAGAAACATTGTTCTGTGTTGGTTTTCAATGTAACTCCGCTTTTCTTGAGTTTGTCTTTGTGGGTGTGTTTGTTAAGAGATGATCACGTGTTTAATTATGGGGTACACGTAATTATATGTACTTAATATCTTCTTAATACAGCCAATACTACACTACTATGCACTATATAACACTCTGAACTAGGCTATCTCTGCCCTTCAGGAATATTGGCGTGATGTTATTTTAAGTATCTCACTGCTACAGCTAGCTGGATTCATCTGGATTCATCGTTGAACATTCGTAAGTGCTTGTAAATGGTTTTATTAAATGCTTTGGGTTTAAAAAGTATCCGCTCATCAAGTACTAAAACAAGATCAAGGCTTTGTAGTGCCTCGTTTCTGTCACTTTATGCCAAGCAAACATTGTAATTTTCTTTCAATACTTGACAAAACTTTACCCATATAATTGTACAACTATAAATCTCATCTATTACTGCATCAGTTTAAAAAATCACAAAATCATCACTCCGAGTCCAATAGGTAAAAACACGTTAGGCTTAAGACACGCCTGACCGACATTCTTAATCATTCCGTCAAGTGCACCTTGGGCCTTATTCTGTCCCCTTCTCACCGTGACAGGGACCCTCGGGGCATATCGCAAGATATCTGCTATACATATCTCGAGATGTATCAGATGACAAACATTTACCTCTGTAGCCAGTTGAGTGAGCGATTTTGTTTTGTTTTACTGTTTTAGTTGCCAATTTTGATAAAGTTATGTTATGAATTAGGATTGGTTTGGAAGTTGTTTCTTTTGGTACAAAAGGAGAGTGTTATTATAGAACGAGCTCGTGGTTAACTAAAGTAACAGCTGCACGGGTCGATCTTCGAGGTTAAGCAATGGTTCAGGTCGTAAATTACATAAAAACCTGTAATAAACAAATTGGCATTCCATTCCCTCTCACGGAGTGGAGGCCTGTGTCCCTGCAGTGGCAACATTAAAAGACTGATGTTGATGATGGGACAAATTGTCAATATATCAAAAGGCCACTTATATTAATTCCCGCACGCCGTCCCTGACAACAGTGATGAGCTCGACAGGCGGGCACGTGTATCGATCACAGGATTGCATTACATTCTGACGGCCAACCTCCGTTCAAACTATTTACGCCACCATTTATAATATTACCTATTGTTTTTGTATCTTTTGACTAGTTATCACGGATTCAAACTAGTGCAGTAATGCTATTCTGTGTTAATCTCACCGTGATAACTTAGGTAAAGTGAACATGATTTAAACGTGGAATAACAGTTCTCCATAAGCTCGCTGCATCTTTTGTTTTCACGGTGAGATGTTAAGGCCCTTACTATGCTTTAGGGCCGTAAACGGTTAGTTTCTTGAGGGCCTACATCCGCTTTAGTGCCGTTAAACGGTAACTTTCTAAATCATACTCCTTATTAACGGCTTGGTTAAAAGGTTTGAAAAAAAAATATATTTATAATTGTTTCATGTACATTATATTTTTAAACATGATTTTTTCGTATAACAAATAGTTTTGCTTTAAAAAAATAATTAGCAACACGATATTTTGTGCAACTTTTGGATACTCCTCCAAAACGAATTGGATGTTTAAAAATATTTTTACACAGAAAAATTGATGGCTGGAATTTCTTCATAACTGAAATAGCATTTGTAAATCAAATAATATTTTGCAATTAAAATTG
Organism: Orthosia gracilis; assembly: GCA_947562075.1. Classification (NCBI taxonomy): domain Eukaryota; kingdom Metazoa; phylum Arthropoda; class Insecta; order Lepidoptera; family Noctuidae; genus Orthosia; species Orthosia gracilis. The sequence continues at coordinate 32,853,097 of OX387264.1, forward strand.
TACAAAAGGAGGTTCAATATTGATATTTTGGCTCCAAGCGGCGCACGGTCAGTATTTTATACTAGCACTTCGCCCGCGACTTCGTTCGCGTGATCCGTGTTTTAACCTATATTTGACTTTTTAGTTTCACCCCCTTAAAGGTTTAATTTCCAAAAATCCCTTCTTAGTGCTCCCCTACATTATAAAATATGCCCTGTGCAGTAAAATTCATCAAAAATCCTTAACAGGGGGTGCTAAAAATTTAATAATATCGTCTTTTAGGAGTAGTTTTGAAAAACTAATAATGAAAACCTTTATTATTTACGTATGTTAGTATTTATGCCAAGTATCAAATATATAAGCGCAATAAATTTTCACCTCTTTATTGGTAGAATTGCCAAAAACCAATAAATACATGAATTATTTTTATCAACCAAAAGCGTAATTCTTTAATTTCACGTATCACACTTTAAAGCGTAGAAGTTTCACACAAACTTTCAACCGACTTTTTACTCCCTTAGGGGTAGAAGATCCGAAAAAAATAAAAAGGTCATTGTTGTTTTATTAACCAAGAGCGTCCGTACGCAAAATACGCGCTTGGTCGTGGAGTTGCGGAAACCAGCCCGTTTTAACCTAACCTAACCAAGAGCGTAGAACAACAATTTCAGCTGTTTTACATTCCAAACCGAAGAAATTTTGCATAAAGTTTCAACCCCTATTTTATCCCCTTAGGGGTAGAATATCACAAATCCAATAAATACATGAATTCTTTTTATCAACCGAAAGCGTAAATCAAAAATTTCATTTGTCCTATTTACAAACTATAAAAATTTATTACAAACTTTGAACTCTTTTTATACCCCTTTAGAGGTAGAATTTCCAAAAACCAATAAATGCATAAATTATAAAGGTATTGAAGCAGTCTTGAACATGAAGTAATTTATTTTGATAAGGATTAATACCAAGATACAAATAAAGAGCCTTTTGTAGCGACGACATTTCAATTAAAATTTTAAAATATAAGAACACTTATTGTGGCATAACTATAATAGTTAGACATATGCTGTCCCGACACTTTTTGTAAATAATGATGTGTTCTGCAAAGTCATATTACATTATTTTATTCTATCATCAATAATTTTCGTAGCGCACACGATTTTAAGAATATTTTAGGTATTTTTTTTACACCTTGGGTTACATTATTGGAGTTTTAGTAAGGATCCCTAATTATTTTGAAAATATAATATAGCCTATGTCATCCGGAGATAGTGTAGCTTCCCAACAGTGAAAGAATTTTTCAAATCGGTTCAGTAGTTTCGGAGCCTATTCAATGCAAACAAACAAACAACCAAACAATGAAATCTTTCCTCTTTATAATATTAGTATAGAGTATATATATACATTACATAGAGGAGCTCGTGGCTAAATAATAACAGCCGCACGGATCGATCTTCAAGGTTAAGCAACGCTTGACGAGGTCGGTCTGTAGATGGGTGACCATTTTCAACATACCGAGTTTCCTCCGTGCCTCGGAAAGCACGTTAAGCCGTTTGGCCGTCCCGGCTGTCATTTGAAGATCTTTGATAGTCGTTACGGGTAGTCAGAAGCTTGAGATCTGACACCAGTCTTGCCAAAAAAGGGTACCGTGTTACCCAGTTACTGGGTTCTGGAGGTCAGATCCGAAAAATACTTAGTGGTCAGCTGAATCCGGTAAGACTGGAAGCCGACCCCAATATAGTTGGGAAAAGGCTAGGCAAGAGAGAGAGAGAGTATAGATATACATTGGGGCGTATATAACGCCTTAAGCGTAGGGACTCCTTAGTAACGGCTAGGTAAAAGGATTGAAAGAAACATATAAAAGATTCATGTACATTATTTGTGAAACATGTTTTTTTCGTATGACTAATACCTACTTTTGCTTTAACCAAATAATTAACAATTAGATACTTTTTCGCTTCTTTTGCATACTCCTCTAAAACGACTTGGATGTTAAAAAATATTTTTACAGTGAAAATTTACTTCTTAATCTACATAGGATATTTAAATCAGGAATATTTTTCAAACAAAACTATCCAACCGGAGGTCCAATATTGAAATTGTGGCTCCGAGCGGGCGGACGGCCAGTACTGCGTTAACATTGGATAATATATATGCCTTAACAGAATAAACCAACTGATAGCTCAACTGGTAAACTATAAGACCCGCTATGTAGTCGTCATGAGTAGTAGTAATTAAATTCAAATCTATCCATTTTCTTAGCCTATACCTAAATACTCAGCCTTGGTATTCAGCTGATTCCAGTTAGTCTGGAAGCTGGCCCCAAAATAGTAAGAAAAACTCTCAGAAGATTGGTTTATAATCAAAAGAAAAAAAAACTTAAAATTTATCTGTTACTTTGAATACCACCGCACTATTCCCAAACCACTGCAACTCCTGATAGCCAGAATAGATAGTGGCGACCACCAGAAAAGCGCCGGGCAATGAAGCTCTACGAAGTCCCGGAGAATTAATTCAACTGTCTTGGATCCCGCAACGAATTTAACCAGAAAAGGATAACGGAGGAGTAGGAAAAATACAAATTTTCGCATCCCTTTATATCAAGTTATCAATGTTAAGTTTTATTGTGCACTTGAGTATGCTGTCCTCATTTAATAAAAAATCTCTATGACACTGAAGTTTGCTGTAAGAAAACCCAATTATGGATTTAGCTCGCCTTTGTACATAAGCTGTCCTACTGTATTTGAAAATTTTTGTTTTGTGTACAATAAAGAATAATAAATAAATAATAAGCAGGAGACAGAACAAACAAGGCCAATAGGCACAAAGGGTCATTTACAAATAGGATAACCCAAGTTGCCTAGCACCACCGTTAAAAATTAAAATTATTAAAATTATTTAATTTAAATGCCTAAGACATTAAGTCCGCCTCTGTACGTTTATGTGCTTAAAGAATTAAATAAATAAAAATTATCATTAATATTAATGGACATTGTGAGCTGTTATATTTGACTCCAATAATAGGTATGGCAAAAACGCTTGAACGCACGGAAATTTGTTCTAGTTTCTACAAGGTCCGTATAGTAAACAACTCTAGATGCAGCCTGTACATTATCCAACATAATATTGCGTTCATTCCACCAAAGAATAACTCCCAGATATGATGTGCAGATTGTACATATTCGCAGTCAGCTTGCATAAAGGCGATTGACCTTGAAGGTGAATAATTTAGTTTAAATAAACGCTGTCTTTGAAGTTATTTACGTCGTACTGCCCCTATGGTAGCTCTATCAGCCCAAACAGGTTCTCCGTAGCATACACAACCCATGTAAGATAACATTCTTTAAGGTTAAAAAAGACAGACCCTACGTATATTTAGGTATTCTCATTAAGGCATAGACGTTCTTTTTTGCTTTTTCACCGACTATTTTAATTTGATCTATAACTGCAAAATTTCTCTCTCACACCAGACCGAGATAGCACACAGACTGCTTCCTTTTTATGGGTACGTTATGAAATTTTATAGTAGGACAAGATTTAAAATTACCTTTCAGAATGCGTTAAAAAGTTTTGTGCGGAGCAAAGATCAGACGGTTTTGATCCCCCCACTCAGATATTAATCGTAGGCAAGTGTCAGCCAAATTCTCGAGTACCGCTCAAGTACTTGATTGAATGAGCGGAAGACCGTCGTCCGCGTGACCGGTTAATGAACAGCCGCTTGGAAATGGAATTGCGAGGTAATCATTATAGCCTAAATTCAATAAATGCGGACCATAAACCGAACCCTGATGACATCCCATGGTTAGAGACTTCGACATGGAATGATGGTCGCGTTTGAGTTTTGCGGAACCATTTAAAAAGTAAGAGTAAACCAGATTATATATCGATGCCTTACGGCCAAAAGGAGATAACCGCCACTTTACAAACTTTACAGGAGAGTAGTTAAAAGTTCAAAATAAGTGAAAAAAAAACATATAAATTATACAGTAGGTTCCAAAAGTTTCATTATTTACCCGTGTAGCTTTTAAACATGTCTCTACGAAATGGCATTGTTTATTAATTATAAATCATCCTGCTAACACCATTTACTGTCACTTATCCTCAAAAGGTCCTGATTTTTCTGACAGGAAAGAACGTCGTAAATGAAAACAAGTCACTGATTCACTTCCAACCTAAATGATGTAACTGCAGCATTCGTTTTATTTTAATAAAATAAAAATAACATACCTGTGAGTTTTGCCAGCTATTGGTTAATGCCAGACGAACAAGAAAATTGTAATTAGTTAATTATCTATTAAATATATAATCAGCTCTTGTAAACAAGGAGAAAGCACTATGTGATTAATAATTCTTATAAACTTATACATACCTTTTACCAGATACATTGATTTTTGTTTGATCAGTTTTTATTTTTCAAAATTACACAAAACAACAGTTAGAAATTGTAAGTGAGTTTTGCACTATACATCATGATTGTGCAGTCATTCATATTGCGCTTTCACTGGGAGATAGTGCAGTTATATGGGACTTCAACCCACTAAAACGCCACGGTGCCCTCCTGTGCCGCATATGGCGGAAACATGGGCATGGTAAGCACTCATCCGCGAATCTGCCGCGGCTGTCTGTCACCGGACCCTCTTCTGGGGCGTGCCCCCCATTACCGGCGCACAAGAACACATTGCACGCCGGGACCACCACAGGGACCAAACCAGCACATGGGCGCCAGTCTTCCCCCTGAAGACTATTTATGGTAATAGCACAGCGAACGTCAATCTGGATTCGGTTGGAAAAACATTCAGAATTACAAAAGGGGTAAAACAGGCTGATTCACTCTCTCCTAAACTATTTACTAGCTCTCCCGAAGAGGATCTATTCAAAACACTTGCAGTCGCTTGGGCAGCGCACGGCACATCAGTTACAACAAATGGTTCAAGATCTGAGCACGTCGATCCTTGAAATTGGACTGACGATGAACCACTTAATAAAGGGTCGAGGTGGGCGATGGGCAGGAAATACACTATGTCGACGTATATATATACCTAGGCCGGTTAAATTCCTTTCATAACAGAAAGGACAAAGAGATCGACCGTCCCGAGTCGTGTCGAAAACGCCTGGAGAACCATGAAGGCGCTGATGACTTTCCTATCTTGCTTAAACGTAAGCTCGTCGACATGTGTATCCAGCCTATCCTAACCTATAGTACTCAGATCTGGTCTTTGACCGAGGCTCAGAAGTTCAAACTCAAGACTGGCCAAAGAGCGATGGAGCGTAGTATATTAAAAATTAAGCTTCCCGATCGAATACGCAACTCTATAACACGCTCCAAGACAGGCATCGCCGAAGTTGGCGATAACTCTGCGACGCTAAAGTGGGTTTGGGCGGGTCACAATTGTAGGATGTATCAGGACCGATGGGCCAGGATTGTCACATAGTGGGTGCCTGAGGACGGGTGTCGTAACCGAGGCTGGTATAAGAAACGCTGGCGTGACGATTTGGACTCGTTTTTGACGGATTGGCCTTATATGGCAAAATTCAAAGAACGTTGGAAGGCTGTGGCAGAGGCCCCCAGACCCCAGCAGTGGGACAATATAATAAAATAAAAAAAGAAATTCATTTATTTACAAATACACTATAAGTCCAGGTTTCCTTACGATGATTTCCTTTACCGTTGTCAGCGATGTCCAAGATAAACTTTCATATGACTTGAAAAAGGCACAAAAAAAAGTTGTCAACGTCAACCGATGTTTGTGAATGTTGTAGTCAAAATATAACCTCATGTCATTGCCTATTTATTTGTGGTTATTAAGGGGTCAAAAGGAATCCGAGCGAGTTTCAACCCGGGCGAGCATCTATAGGATTGCATTCCTGCCTTTCGATATTAATCTGCCATAATAATTGTAACTGAGTTAATTAATTAGTTTGATAGGATTTAGATTGTGTGATAGGTATTTTAATGATTGTCTTGGCTTTATGTAGTGCCAGCGGCTGCCCGTGGCTTCACCCGCGTGTCATTAGTACTTCCTCATTATCTTCATAAATCATAGCCATTGTGTTATTCTGATCAGAGCTGTCCGTGTAGCTATGCTAGTACATACTGGTCGGCAGAAATCTGAATAGTTGAGACTATAATTTGAGTTAATAGTCACCAAAGAAGTAAAAGAAATTATAATACTGATAGGATTCATATAAAACGTTCAGAGACAGCATTATGCATCCTCACAAACTTTCATATTTTTAATAACCAAAATTAATGACAATAAATGAATAAAACTGAACTGTATGCTATCCTTAATATCAAGTTCACTGGCTTATTCTTCGTGGTCTCAAAAGGATTCCACCTATTTCAACCCAGCTTGTTATGTCAGGATCCATCTATAGCCCCGGGCGAGCTCGTATCTATAGGATTGCATTCCTGCCCTTTGATATTAATCTGCCATGTCAATGTAATTCTGACAATTTCGCCTGTAACGTGTTGTGGGGAACTCAATTAATTAATTAGTTTGATTGGATTTGGAGTCGATTGTGTGGTAGGTATTTTAATTATTGCATAAATGTGTGTTGATTTAGTAAGCTCAATTTCTCATCTATGAACACAAGTATCCAACTCGTTTATCTAAGAACTTATTTTTTGTGGCATCATTATTTTAACCTTAGATATCCAAATTACATTTTGGATTTACGTAGTAACTAAACATTCGCCGAGTCTACGACGTCTATCAAAATACCATAATTATTAAAATTTGTAATTAGCTACAGTTCACACAAAGTCATTATGTTGAGAGTAATGGAACAATTGCTAAAATATTTTATCTACACTCACAACGTAATGTCCCAAATATAAATTAAAAAATATTGTATAAACACGTATTGTATATTCGTGGATAGGTAAAATAAAAAAAAAACCACTACAGTGCAACATTTTCCTTCGATTTTCAAACAACTGCATCATAAAAAAAACTTTTTAATTTTTATAGCACACTTTTACTTTTTAATTTATTGGCGGTTATGGGCTCATGGCGACTTAATGTAGAAAAGTAGTGTATACCCGCCATACCACATATTTTTTCCGTTTTCACTTTTGTTTTATTTCAACTGTATGAGTGAAGATAAAATAGTGTATGCAACGGCATATAATTAGGTATTTAAAAACTCGTGTGTTATTATTATAATATATACACTAATATTATAAAGGCTAAAGTTTAAGGTAAAAAACTGGTACTCAGCTGAATCCGGTAAGACTGGAAGCCGACCCCAACAATAATTGGGAAAAAGTCTAAGCAGATGATGATGATTATAAAGGCTAAAGTTTGTGAGTGTGTTTATAGATTTGTTACTTCTTCAAGCTCAAACGGCTGGACGGATGTGGATGAGATTTGGCACAAAGAAAAAGAGAAAGAGAGTATACTTTGTGTTATTTCATATTATGAAATAGCACAATGGATACTTTTTACGAGTATCCTGGGAATATGTTCTTGGGATAATTTTAGACTAACACGCGGGTGAAACCGCTGTAAGAAGCTAGTTATATATAACCGCCTCGTTGGTCAAGTGGTCATAAATTCTACCGCTGAGGATGACGTCCTGGGTTCGATACCCGGGTCGCGCAGTGTTATTGGGTTTTTCAACTGAAATTTCTCAGAAGCTGCCCGGATTTTGGATTCGACAGTTTGGATTCGTGCTCGGGTAATGACAATAGGCTCGCCGTTTATAACATGAGTCTGGCGAATTGTGGGTGGACTATAGGGGCATCTCTGCCCAACCCTTTGGGGAGTACAGTCGTGATGTAATGTGATTGTCTCTTTTGCGCGAAAATTGAAATACGAACTTTTGTGTAATACTTTTGTACTCTAAAACAATATTTATTCATCACTAGCTATGCCCGCGGCTTCGCTGCCGTCAACTGCCTATCCTACTCTACTTACTTATCTTCCTACCCTACTTATTATCTTTCTGCCTACCCCACCTATCTATAAATTTTTGTTCTATGGTCATTCTTTCGCTGAGAATCTTAACACCGCCATTCAGAAAATGACGTCAAATGCACAAAGCCATCTATCGAATATGGAGTTCAACTGTCCGAGTAAGTATCTGAATTGCGTGTGTTATGATAATTTACTTCTTAAACATATTATATTCGTCTAACTTTTGATGGAATGCGATGAAACAAGAACTAAGTAATACTTCACGTTACGAACAATTTGTATATTTAAAACTTAGCATTGGTTTCTTACATTTTATGTGATGCGTGCACAATTAAACAGACAAAAAATCCAAAAATGCTGGAAATGGGTTCTGTTGGTCCTCCTTAAACACTGGCTATTTTTTTGGAAATGTTTTCGATGTACAAAAACGACTTTTCTACAGATTTATTATATGTATTGATAATTGATATTCGCTTAGGTACTCATTACACTGGCAAAGTCGAGGGCAAACGGCCTAGGGCCAGAATTCCTATAAGTTGTTCAGACCAAATCCAAACCTCGTTCAACTCAAAGCTTCAGAAGCCGTGTTGTTGCCGAAAATAGGAGCAAGTAGTGAAACATCATCAAATATAAAGTTTTGAAACCATGATGTAGTCACTACCGCCAGCATTGAGGAATCGACGCGAAGAGGAGGACTCATTACACCTAACAATAGGGACATTGTTACTAAAATTATAAAGTCTATTGAATAAACTAAGCAGATAACAATAAACCGGATTACATAACTTTATGTATACTGCGTATTTAACAATATGGCCGCCATATCTGATTGAGCTAAACAATAGTGATACCGTACGAAATTAAATTAATATGACATAGAAAACCAGCACTCATTGGGTTTGTGATTATAATTTTGTTTGGAATTGATAAACTGGTATCTGGTAAGTAACTTAATTTTACTATTTTACTTTTCTTTTTCTCTATTATCTACATGTTATTTACATAAATAAAAACCGGAAAACTATAATTGTTAATTAGGCCAACTGCCATCCCTACTGTCACTTATATAATTCTATTTTAAGTGACAGAGTATTGTTGTTGTATTCTTGTTACTTTTTGAACCAATACACGCATTTGTATTGTATTGTATTTGAAACTTACACTTTTTAACTATCAAAAATGTGCTTCATTGCGTTTGAACGTTACACACTAATATTGCAGCATTTTTATGCCCTATATCCAACCACAATTAGACCGCTAAAGTATTCGTAGATACTTTTTTTTTAACAAAATTATCGCAATAATTACTTTGGTATAGGTAAAAATAGGGAAATAATCTTTAAAGCACAGAAAAAGTGCATCAGGACAATGTTTGAGTTACAGATCATAGATCAGGTACATAAAACCATTATTTATTAAATTTAAAATATTAACTCTTCCATTCTTATATGTTTTTGAAGTTGCTGTATTTGTTAAGACCAATATTAAGATGTTTTAAAAAAATCGCTCATTAATAACCGAACTCGAAGGGATAACAGTAGTTTATGCGTAAGAAGGTCCCACACTGCATTAATGTATAAAAGTGTTTTTTGCATGGAGCCAGTCATATTTAACCACTTACCTCGGTTAATCAAAGAATTTATCGTCGTCGACGATTCACAAACCTAGTGTACACGATGTTCTAAATTTAATTTACTTTATCCTCTAGCGGATAAAAACGGCTTTTGCACTCAGATATCGAAGAGTAAAAATACATTTTCCGAGATGGGGGGATGAAAAATAATTTTATTACAATAAAACTTATGATAATAATTAAGTCTAAATTCGGCCGATACCAGTACCGAAGTGTGACGCAAGGTTTCAAAAAGAGGCTCCGTCGATACACGTGCCGTGGACTCAGCAGCTATTCTGTGGTTGCCCTCGATTTCCATTGCTACATTTCATTTACTTGTTTGTTCAAAATTATGCTGATTCTTCGGTTATGCGACGCATGTAAAGAAATAAATACGAAAACACATTTCCGTATTTATTTCGTTCTGTAGTGCAAACAAAATCAGAGTCCCTCAGAATTAAAATGTAACAAAAAACAAACACATAATCATACAAATCAAATATGAAGAAATCTGCCCAAAAATAACGCATCATTGACAGATGTTTTCCCGCTAAAACCGACGCAACGTTCCTAATACAATGCGCATGTATTTTTTATTCAGCTGCCTGGCAAAGGAACCGTTCGATTCAGCCGGGTTTTCTAAATTATTCAGGAGTTCAACCTCGCTGAATCAATCTATGCCACAAAGGTCCCAGATTACGCGACCGCTATATATTCTTTAATTGAGCCACTCTGACAGATTTCCTGATGCATTGAAGTTTAAATCAATCTGTTTTCCTTAGAATTTGCTTCGAAATATTTTTGCCCCACTTTATTTTTTGCCATGGTTTTAGACCAAAAGTGGGCCATTCATACGGGTGGTGATAAATCGTGTGAATAGGTAAGTTTCAGATTGAGGTGCGAAGCATAGAATTTATTTCAGAATGTGGAATTAGCCGGAGAATAGCATTTTTATCTAGGTTTCAAGACCCCAGGAATCCCGTGATGCCACTCCCGCACAATGGCTCAGAACCTTGCTTTATGGAAGGGCCCTTGAACTCATTCGAAATTGAAATATATTTGCAAAATACATGTACTTAAGTTTAATACTCGTTACTTTCCTGCGATTCGCAACAATTTAGCAACAAAACAAAAAGTAAACAGAGATCGCTATTGAACATCATTCTTTTGTCTATATTCTGAAAACATGAGCCAAGACATTAGCAGGAAAATATGTGAAAATATTGCCTGAGAGCGAATGAAAAGAACTGTTAATTAGGGAAAGAAAGTCGATTGTATTTCTTTTACAAAGTTTTCAGCTGCGGAACAGCTAATTTAGATTTCTTCGGGATGTAATACTGGGGACGTTTTTCAAGATTTTTATGGGTGCTTTTGTGAAGATTTTGAGTGTGATAATATTTGATGAATGACTTTAATTAGGCTGGGAATAGAGCCTTTTACACCAAGATTATGGAAATAAGGAATATAATTCAAAGTATGAGTACTAGCGTTCTTTTGTACGCTGGTACAAAAAGTGATGCAACATTTTTGGCATACATCCGTCTACATATTAATCGAATGATTTATCAATAGGCGGACGAAATTTGTACCTAATAATCTTTGACAATGCTTTTCTTAGGTTTTTCAAAACCTGGTGTAATAATATAGTTAGATGTTTTCGTGAAGGATACTGTCCAATTATTTGGAAAACTGCGCACATTGTGCCCATTCATAAAAAAAGCTGCTGAAACGCCATAGAAAATTATCATCCAATATCAATTCTGAATACTATGGGGAAAGTAATGGAGAAAGTAGTACACAACTTTATCTATCCTACCATATCGAAATTAATTCCGCAACAACAGCATGGATTTATTAAGGGACGGTCTACTAATACCAATTTAGCAGTATTTCTCGAGAGTGTGGTTCGTGATATGGATGGTGGTGGGCAGGTTGACGTGATCTACACGGATTTCGAAAAAGCCTTCGACCGCGTGGATCACGACATCCTTCTGCGTAAGTTGCAAGAGCTTGGAATTCGCGGTAACCTGCTCCGATGGCTCGAGTCATACCTTAGGAATCGGTCTCAAATTGTTACATTGGGCGGCGTAAGGTCTAACTGCGTAACCCTACCATCTGGTGTGCCACAGGGCTCAATTTTGGCACCGCTTTTATACTCTGCCTACCTTTACGATATAGGAGCACATGTTCTTGACGCAAGGTTCCTGATGTACGCCGACGACACGAAGATTTTTATGACTATAAGAAATAAGTATGACTGTGAGAAGCTACAAAACGACTAAAATAGATTATCTAATTACTATATTACTAATAGAATCAATGTGAACGTAAGCAAATGTCAGACTATAACCTTTACTAGGAAGAGAAATTTTATTAACTACAGCTACAATCTTAGTGGTGGCAATGTTGTGCGTTGCAATGTCATTGGGGATCTTGGTGTCGTCCTAGACTCGAAGCTTCTGTGTTCGGAGCATGTGTCCTGAATAGTCGGCAAGGCATACAAAATGCTGGGATTTATTATGCGTACATGTAAATTATTTACTGATATAAATTGCATTAAGGTACTTTATTTTGCGTACATACGCAGTATTTTAGAATACTGCAGTAATATCTGGAATCCGCACTACTTGGTTTATATACAGCAGATAGAATCAATACAATCTAAATTTGTCAAATACATTAACTATCGCAGTGGTTTCAGATCTACAGATTATCTGCTATCATGTAAACATCATAATATGCTGCCACTCGAGAACAGACGTATGGTTCTGGACATGCTATTTCTTTATAATATCTGTAGTGGGAATATTGACAGTACTGTTTTAAATAATTTAGTTACAAGATTAAGTGCTCCGTCTCGACGGACCAGGCACACGCAGTTATTCGAAGTACCACACAGTAGTACAAACTACGCTCAAAACTCAGTCATTGGTCGGACGCTAAGTAATTATAACAAAAGATTCTCACATCTTGACATATTTAATACTAAGAAAGGTATATTCAGGAAACAATTAATAACGTCAGTTTGTGACGAACTGACAAATACATCTAAACGAAATAAATAAATACACAATCACAGACAATCACCACACACCACTATAACATACTCACACAGCACACACCCACTTTCAACTCTTCAGGCACACTCCCATACACTCACCCACGCTGTATTTTTAAGCTATGTATAGATGTTAAATTGTAAATCCTTAATTGGCTGTAGGATAAGTTAAAATAGTTTAGGTTAAAATTGTAAAGAGCTGTGGATTTTGTGATAAAATAAATAAATAAATAAATATTTTATTAAATATTTTTTTATAACGACGCGTCACAAATCAAACTCAAGTCAAGTCAACCAACCAATCACAGCAATATAATTTGTCACATAATTTTTTCGATAATTTTTGTCCCAGAAACTCGGCCTGGCCTATATTCAAAGCGTTATAACTGCCGTAATAATAATTTTATATTAACATGTCTGCGCAGCAAAGATGTTTAGATACTTGCGCTCATAATTCTTATATTTCAATATTTTCCTGATCTCTAGAAAATATAAAAGTTAGCGATAAAATGTAAACATATTTTTGTCCTCATTATGAAGTGCCGTATTGCCCGACGTGCCGTTCATGCAAACGGGAAAAGTTTTCCCATTAAAAATCATCTGAGAAGCTACTTTGTGCAAGATTAAACTTAATGAATATAAGCTCTGGATAGACGATAATTGCAGGTAATGAATATTTATTAAGTGATCATTGGAATGGAATTATTTGTGGTGTATTATAATATTTAATTTTATATAATAATTATAGCCGCACGGGTTGGTATATCTTCAAGGTTTAGCAACGTTTGCCGATGTCGATCCGAGGATGAGGCTTCATCTTAACATACCAAGACACTCCGTCACGTTAAGCCGTATCTTATAGGCATATATTCTTTGGCAGAATGAACGCAATATTATGTTGGATAATGTAAAGGCTGCATCCGGAGTTATTTACTATACGGACTTTGTGGAAACTAGAACAAATTTCCGTGCGTTCAAGCGTTTTTGACATATCTTTTATTGGAATCAAATATAAAAGCTCACAATGTTTGAACCCATTATTATTAATTTTTATCCGTGGTGCTAGGCAACAGGGCTTGTCCCAGTTTTAAACGACCCTTTGTGCCTATTGGCCTTGTTTGTTCTGTCTCCTGCTTGATATGGAGGGAAGTGGAAATTATGTTTTTGTTTTCCTACTACTCCTTAGTTATTTTCTGATTAATTTAGTTGCGGGATTCAAGACAGATACATTTATTCTGCAGGACTTCGTCGAGCTTCATTGCCTCGGCGCTTTTTCTGGTGGTCGCCGATTCTGGCTTTCATGAGTGCAGTGGTTTGTCAAAGCCGTTGTTACCAGCTGTCATATTAAGATTCTTTGAAAGTCGTTATGGTAGTCAGAAGCCATAAAATCAGACATCAGTCTTGCCAAAGGGTATCTTGTTACTCAGTTGCTTGTAGAGGTCAGAAAGGCAGTCAATCCATGTATAATACTGGTGCTTAGCTGATAATCCAGTTAGACTGAAAACTGACCACATGTGCAGTTTGGAAAAGGCGTGGCAGATTGATTTTTTTCAAGATATTATTTAACTTGAAATTTATGTATGTATGTAAGCGTGTTGGGGTCAAATCTTACAACTAAATTTTAAAGCAGTTATCCTCCACCTATTAAGATGAAATTTTGCATATACGTTTAGTTTTGATGACAATGCATTGTTAGCTATAACGTCATTTTAAATCCAATGTGGCCCAAGAAGATAAGCTCGTTATTTTTTGTGCACTGCTATGTTAAGGGTTTGCTGAGAAGAATACGAAAAAAGTTTGTTTAAAAAAAAAAAATATGATTAAGTTTTTTATTCAATAATAATGAACTAATTAACCTCAAACTTAAACAAGTTTAAAATTGGAACGTTGACTTAGGTCAGCTGACAACGTTTTATACGTAACTACCTACAACGGGCGTGAAAAACAAGGTTTACATTTAAATCATATTTAATTCCATAAAGGACTGACATTCATTGACCCGTAACTCATATTTGCCATAACCAATCTGAGGTATAGCGAAATATTCACAACAATAATATAATCAGTAAAAAACCCGGCCAATCACAACACAGTGGAGTTTGAAATACCGGAGACCTTACGCTAAACCAGCGCCTCTAGCGGCGAATTCATACGCGGTAGCCCTCATTGAAACGGATTATTGGCTGGGGCCGTTTCATCATCGTCAGATAAATGTGGTTGTCTGACAGATTTCATATAAGGAAACTGTCAAACCACTACAATAAAATTATTTTCGTTAGATTGGTATGATCGATGCGGGCTTAAGTAAAAATTTGTATGTTTTGTCAAGTCACAATAGCAATGGTATTGGAAATAGGATCCGAAACGCCGTAATTTTATTTTTCACTGGCTTCTGACAGTGACTTGGCCTTCATTAAAGTCTGTGGTTATCCAAAGAGAACTCATGGGATAAAAATCTTATTCTCCTTTTCTCTAAGGTCGGATTTATCACTATACTTATTAAAATTTATCAAAATAGGTACAGGGACTTAAGCGTGATAAGCTAACAAACATACAGACGCTCAGATATGTTTTCGCATTCACAACATTAATTTGTAGTAAGTATGGATAGAATATGCTCTGGATGCGAGATGCACGGGATCGGTCAATGTATCGCCACATTGACCGATGCTTGGGGGAGGTTTATGTCCAGCAGTGGACGTCTTTCGGCTGAAATGATGATGATGATGATGATGGATCGAAAATAAAATCATGGATAATTGGATAATTGAAAATAACTTTACCCCATGATTTCTAACATGAATAAAATAACGATGTGAATTGTTTAAAATTCTACGCAATAGTTCGCTCTTTGTATGTCTATAATATCGAACGCTAACGTGAGTAGCTTGCTCAATAAGTTTAAGACTTCCTGGTTCTGACAGACTTCGTCAAGCGTAAATCTACTAACTACGAACTATTACAAGATTTTGTTTCAAACTTACTACATTCTGAATGGAATTGTAGTGGGAAAATCTACAGACAGATCTTTACAGATAATCTTACTAATATTATAAAAGTGAAAATTTGGATGGATGGATGTGTGTGGATGTATGTTTGTTACTCACACCAGAACTGCTGAACGGATTCGGATGAAATTTGGCACAGAGATAGATTAGGAATAGCACATAGAAAGAAAGAATAAATGTTTATTTGTGACCCGCACAGGAGACACGAGGTAAGAAAAAAAAAACACCATGCGAAACCAAAAAGGCTTCTATCACAGCATGAACAGCGATATTTAAAAGAAGATAACGCTGCGCTGGTATTCTGATAAGGCCAACTGTTGATGCCACGTCCATATTCACGGAAACGGACATTTTTTTTTAAAATAAAACAGGAATAAATAAATAATATCAAAATAGTATAAAACTAGGATACTTTTATCCTGGGAATATGTTCCCACGTGATAATTTTCGACTTTCACGCGGGCGAAGCCGCTGGCAAAAGCTAGTATTACCTAAAGTCAAAATCAAATTGTCTAGCCTTATGCCAACTAGGTTAGGGGCAGCTTCCAGTCTTGCCAGATGCAGCTATTTACCAGTATTCTGCAATAATTGACTACCTATCTGACCTCGACAACACAGTAACTGGGTAACAAGATAGCCCTTGGCAAGATTGATAATCAGACTTTCGAGCTACCGACTACCTACAATCACTGTCAAAAATTTGCAATTGGCTGGCGGGACCAATTCCAAGACAGTTAAATTAATTCGCCGGGACTTCGTCGAGCTTCATTGCCTCGGCGCTTTTATGATAGGCGCCACTGTTGATTCTGGATTTCAGGAGTTGCAGTGGTTTGGGAATAGTGCGGTGGAATTGTGGCGGGACCAATGGCTTAACGTTTTTTGCAAGGAACAGAGGAATGCTATCTAGGTAGGGAGCATAAACTTTTTAACATTTTATTTAATTTTTTAAAATGTATTTCTATAGATGAATCAGCATATCTATAGTCTATGTGACTTTACCGTAATCAGGTAGAAAAAATTGTTCCCTTTTTCAACCCTTACAAGCTCTATAAATTGAACAATCAAAATCTTAACCCAGTAACAATGCTATTCAATAACAAGAAAAACACTCCTTTTGTCCAGTTCGCTCCACGTTTTATAGTTGGGACAAAATGGTCAAACCCCATCGCAGTCACGTTGCCTCAATGAAGCAGAACGCTTGGGACGGACGGACTTAGTAGAGAGAAGATAAGTACAGAAGGCCAGCTCTATACATCATCATCGGTTACATGCAGCTGAATACTATGTAGTATTTCACATGATGTGCCCGGCCAACACGTGAATCATCATCATCATCATCTTCCTGCCCTTATCCCATGTTACATGGGGTCAGCGCAAAACCTTTTCTTCCCATACCGTCCCCCTGTCACCCTGTCACTGACTCCCTTTTCTTTCATCATCATCATCATCATCATCAGCCTATTAATATGTTCCCACTGCTGGGACACAGGCCTCCTCTCTGTGAGAGGGAATGGGCCGTAATCCACCACGCGGGCCCAGTGCGGGTTGGTGGATGTCACATGTGTTCGAATTTTTGGTTCTAGGACATGCCGGTTTCCTCACGATGTTTTCCTTCACCGTTTTGAGAGCAGTGGTGATGAAATAATTTACACAAAGTAAAGCGCCTGCCTGGGTTCGAACCCACGACCTACAACTTGTAAGTCGCGGCCGATACCACTGGCTACAACTTGTAAGCCGCGGCCGATACCACTGGACTTTTCTTTCATATCACTCCTCAAATAGTCCATATATCTTTTCGCCAGCCGCCCTCTCCCTCTCCATCCATCCACATTTATATTCATAACTT
This sequence comes from Orthosia gracilis, assembly GCA_947562075.1. Taxonomy (NCBI): domain Eukaryota; kingdom Metazoa; phylum Arthropoda; class Insecta; order Lepidoptera; family Noctuidae; genus Orthosia; species Orthosia gracilis. Next base: position 32,870,519 of record OX387264.1, read on the forward strand.
TTATAGAACAGGAGCGGAACAGGGTTTAAAGTCCCACAAACCTCCATAGAAAAGGGAGGATCCTCTGACCAGACGGGTGCTGTGTCAGGTCCGGGCAATTTCCCAACGGTTATTGTCGGACTGTTGTATGTGTTCAAATCGCGCCGAAAACTTTGCTTGCGCGATGTAGGATTTGAGTGAGGTCATGTCATTAGTTTGTATGTGGCGGCGTTGGTGCCGCTAAATGTGTTTCATACCTTTTCATCACATGACCATACCAGGACAAACCGTTTCCTTATAATTTTTCTGTCACTGGCGCCACTTTCAATCTGCCTCTAATATACCCATTTCTCACTTTATCTATTCTCGTCACGCCGCAAATCCATTTCAACATTCTCATTTCTGCTACAATTAAAACGAGTGAAAATTGGCACTAGCGCATAGATATGCTTGCTCACGGAGATTTCAGATTGTGCATTATCATCATTCACTGATGGACATAGACATCCCCAAAGTTCATCGTAACGACCGGTTCTGTGCTTCACGCAGCCAGCGGATTCTTACGACCTTCACGAGATCATCGGTCATCCTTAAAAGGAATACCCACTGTGTATTCCAGTACGCAAGATCACAATCTATAGGCCCTATCAGCCGTCCGTTTTGCGAGCAACGGGCCGTACCCACTTCCAATAGAGTATGATAATTCCTTATATTAAGTATGTCATTTAGATTGTTGTTCTCATTGTTCTCAAACTGCGAGTTCGAGTTCTGCAATGCGTTTGCACTCTCTGTACGTAACGCGTCTATGTGTGCGTGTTTCTCTTGTTAAGGAGTCAACCTTCTGTACCTTCCATTATGTGTCGGTACCTAAATAATTGGGGATAGCTACATTTGATAACACACGTAACATCTGTTGAGTCGGGTTTGAAAAGGTTACCTTTACGCTAACCCTTACGTTTTAGGTTGCGTTTGTGAAGAACGGCGTTAAGGTTCATACGCTTGGCTGAAGTCTAAAGCATAGGATTTGAGAAAGAGTTGGGATTTTTAAAGGACGTGTAATTTAGTGGGATCTCTAACACTGTCTAAACCAGTAGCCTTATCGCGTAACTTACGCAGCTTTTATTTCGACAATCCTACAACTTTCATTGCGTTATTAACGCAGTCGAGCAGTCGAATTCTTGTTACATATTATTCTTGTCGAATTCTTACATAGCTTAAAAAACTCGAAAAAAAATCCTTTGGATTGTAATAATTTCAGCTGAAAGACGTCCACTGCTGGACATAGGCTTCCCCCAAGCGTCACCACACTGATCGGTCCTGTGCGTTTCGCATCCGCTGGACGCCTGCAGTCTTGACCAGGTCATCGCTCCACCAAGAGGGAGGCCTTCCAACGCTGCGTCTTCCGGTACGCGGTCGCCACTCCAGAACTTTTCGGCCCAGCGGCCATCCGTTCTGCAAGCAATGTGCCCTGCCCAATGCCACTTAAGTTTGGCAATTCTTCGGGCTATGTCGGTAACCCTGGTTCTCTTGCGGATGTCTTCATTTCTGATTCGATCACGAAAGGAAACTCCGAGCATTGGGTGACTTAAAGCCTTCTCATGATGCTCATTGTGAGCGACCACGTCTCTGTCCCGTAAGTAATCACTGGTAACACACACGGGTCATAAACTTTCGTCTTGAGACACTGTGGTAAGTTGGATGAGAAGATACCACGCAACTTCCCGAACGCCGCCCAGCCGAGTCGGATTCGACGGTTGACCTCTTTCTCGAAGTTGTACCTACCTAACTGAACCGTTTGTCCCAGGTAGACATATTCGTTCACAACTTCGAGTGTAGAGTCTCCGACTTTGATAGAAGTGGGTGCAACATGAGCATTCAACATCACCTTGGTTTTGTCCATGTTCATTTTTAGACCCACTCTTTCGTAACCTCCACTGAGGTAGTCGAGCATTGTACTGATGTCCTCCATGGTATCAGCCATGACCACTATATCGTCGTCAAACTGAAGGTGAATGATGTACTCGCCATCGACTTTAATGCCCAGCCCTCTCCAGTCCAGAACCTTGAAGACATCCTCCAGTGCAGCAGAGAACAGTTTCGGGGATATGACGTCTCCCTGTCTCACACTTCGCTGCAGAAGGATAGGTTCCGAAGTCTGATTCTGAAGTTGGACTGACATGGTGGCGTTTTCGATGTACCGGTAGTCGATTTGGCACCATTGGAGAGACTGCAGTACAGCCCAAGTCGCTCGTGATTGAATCGATGGCTTTCTCGTAGTCCACAAACGCTTAGCAAAGAGGCAGGTAATACTATTCGGTCTTCTGTATAACCTGCCGTATCGTATGTATGTGGTCTATGGTGCTAAAGCCTTTTCGGAAACTCGCTTGTTCGGGAGGCTGGGAATCGTCAAACCTGCGCGTGAGACGATTCGTGATGACTCTTAAAAACAACTTGTAGACATGGCTAAGAAGTGGGATGAAGGAGGAGTTCATCATATAGAGGCTCTCCTTATCCATAAAACTGGCCAGAAGGTTACCCCGGTGGCTCCGTCGTCCAAATCCAAATTGCCCCAATCGCACTTCATTATCGTCTCGTTTACCCAGTTTCGCGTTGAAGTCCCCCATGACCACGGTGAAGTTTTATGACCATGCATGGCTCTGGAAATGTCCTCATACATGGTCTCTACCTCCTCGTCGGGGTGTGCCGAGGTCGGGGCGTTGAACTGTATGACCTTCAGCGTATACCTTGAGGATACTCTGAGTATACGGTACGCCATCCTGGTTGACACACTCTCGATACTCACTACGTTGGTCACAAGGGACCTGTGGATGAAAACCCGACATCACCCTGGGACTGCCGGTCACCCTGTCGGAAGTTGAGCAGGATTTAAGGATTATCGAGTCTTCCCCCTCTCTTCGGACTTCAGATAACCCTGCAATACTCAATAGTAACCCGCTCAATTCTTCCTCGAGTTCGATAATCTTCTCGTCTGGAGTGTACGCGTGTTGCTAGGGCCAGTCGTCGGTTTGTATTCTAGTAGCCAGTTCCAGTCCGGGGATTCTTCGCACCCCCACGCCGTAACCTCGACCGCTGCCGTAATCAAGGGTTGAATTTTTTGGTTGCGCTGTTCATCGGTTTGGGGGGGATTGCCGTAATCGCAACGCTTGGCAGGCGGTTGGCGATCGCAGTTTGTTATGAAGCGCACAGAGAACGCTGCTGCCCATTCTCTGGTTTTTCCCTTAGTCGCCTCTTACGATACCCACAGGCAGATATGAGGTGGTGAAATTCTTAACGTCCGGCACTATACGGAACTGGATGATGGATTGTAATAGAAAGTGTGATATAGAATTGTAGACTGTGTTTTATTTGATTACACCATTTGTTGAATGTGATTACACCATTTGTTGAATGTGATTACACCATTTGTTGTCAATAAAGTTTCACAATAAACATAATCTTGAAGACAGTCCCTTATTAAACACAGTCAGATTAACGCTAAGCAGTAAGCATGTTGTTATTGATTCACAAATAGACACCATTACCTATTCATGGCAAGTAATGGCTACCCATGCCATTCCCGAAATCTATTAATCGGTTTATGACACCCACGGGGAGTATCGCGGAGCGGTTGGTTAGCTAAGTAGTCTCAAGTGTTTCTGGGGACTGTTTGGTTGTACATAAATGATTGTCACTCGATGTAGACTTTTTGTAGTCCACTATCAATAGAATTAGTCGAAAAAGTGAGTTACTATTGTTATTTATTTATTCGTTAGATTACAGGGATTCATTGGGATCTATCAGCATCGTTATCATTTCAGGCGCAAGACGTCCACTGTTGTACATAGGCCTCTCCCAAGCCACCACACTAATCGGTCTTGTGCGTTTCGCATCTACCGGACTGCCGCTGCTTTGACCAAGTCGTCGGTCCACTTACAAGGAGGCCTTCCAACGCTGCGTCGCCCAATACGCGGTCGTCTTATCAGAATTTATCGCCTCCAACGGCCATCCGTTCTGCGAGCAATGTGCCCTGCCCACTGCCACTTAAGTTTGGCAATTCTTCGGGCTATGTCGGTAACCTTGGTTCTCTTGCCTTGGATGTCTTCATTGCCGCAATCTATGTTAGAACTTAATTACTAACAGTAATCTTGTACAGTGCAGTACAGTTGATACTCGTATTTCAATTGCAGTAGTTATTATAGTTTATCGCCACGTAAATTCCTCCTAACGTTGTTAATATAAATGTTATTCAGCTGCTTCTGTTAGATTGGAAGCCGATCCCTGTATGGTTTAGAAAGGTCGAGCCATAGACATTTTACGATAAAAACTGACAGCTGGTTTCCTCTCCCCGTGATCCATAAGCTCTACTGGTTCTTTGGCTCGCTGTAAACTCAACCTAAAGGCATTTAAATTATTTCAATTAAAATATTTACATTTTGGCCCAATGGCTAAGACCTCGCCTCTCGTGTTTCAGATCTTGGGTACTAATTCGGGCAAGTACCAATGTGACTTTATCAAATTCATATTATGTACTTTATAAGTTGTTGATGTTGGACATCGTTGACAACGGTGAAGGAAATCATCGTGAGGAAACCTGGACTTATAGTTTATATAATTCTAAAATCGCTAACCCGCATTGAGCACGCGTGGTGATCAATGTTCATCCCTTCTCTGTATGAGAAGAGGCCTTGGCCCTGCAGTGGGACAGTTACAGGCTCGTTTTATTACATTTCATTAACAAGGAGTCAATCTGTCAGAAAGATAAACTTTATTCTCAATAGAGAAGTATGAATTTGAAAGTGCAATACACTTTCCTTCAGCTTGCTATGGTGTCGAATCAAGTTAACTTTAACTTTCTAAGAGTCACCGACCTGTAGTCCAAGATTGGCAACCAACATCACAATATTCAGCCTCACAAACACACAATCACTTCCAGCATCCAACAGGTGACAGCTAACGCCTATAAGCTTTAATATCTAATGTAACCGAGCTTCGTGTATTTATGTCCGGCGTTATTTACATTATTTTTTTTCCTCCTGTGGCAACACTACAGCTAACAGCTGATTTGAATTTATCCTCATAAATTTAATTGGACCGATTTAAGCAAAAATGATTCAGTCCACACTAACCTCATTTCGAGATAATAGAGTTTAAAGTTTATTTCGGTATTTCTCTGGCTTTGTAGTTCTAAATGTTATGTTTTTAATTTTATGTTATTCTAAGTGTTCTAAACTAATTTACATGCATGTATTTAGTAAATAAATTTTAATAGTTTCGTAGATATTCAAGAAAACTTGCGCGTGGATCATTATTACATAATACATTTTGTATGGAATTAGCTGTGTAGGCTGCGGAAAGAAAAATGCAAAAATGTTCCAAACTATGACAAAAATAAAAGCTTAAAAATGTTTATTATTTTTATTTTATTTAAAAAAACACAAAATGTTACCCTACTCCTCATCCAAATCAAAGTCGGGTTCATCACAATAACCATCTATATCGTCTATTATTGCATCGTCTCCCTTCAGTTTTTTATAATAACCAATGCAATCATTTGGTATGAGATGGAATAACGATTTCAAATCGTTTAACTTCTTTTTGTTAATCAGTTTTCCTGAAGGCCATAATTCTTGCAAATCTTCTTCTATGACACCCAAATCAACACCTTTTAATTTCTTTTTAATATTCAGTTCTTTGTAGTCCTCATTAAAGGAAGTTCTCATGAACAAAGAATGTTGAGTCTTTTTTGTGATTAAAATTTCTTTTGTTTTGAGCCAGTTTACTTTGCTCTTATCATTAAATATTTTTCTATTAACTATTTTCTTTTCTAGAATTTGAGATCCAACAAAATCACAACTTTCCATTTTATGTACCTGTAAAGGATTTTTGTTTTTGCATTGTTTCATAATGGCAATATAATCATCCACGGAGTATATCCTTTCATATTGCTTGAGTCGAGTCTCAATTTTAGCGAAGTCGTTGTCATTTGGTAGGAAAGTGTGTCCTGATTCTAGGTAACGGAAGCTGATTGTCTCGAGAGTGGGGTGTCTATTTAATAAAGCCTTTAAAATCAAAACGATTTTGATATTCCTGTTTTGCCCTCCGCAACAGTCACTCCACAAAATCAATTTTTTTACTGTAGGAGGTAGCACGCACTTAATATATTTCCTCAAACATGAACCCACTTCTTGGGCCCCTCTGCCTGCCTCGCCTTCAGCCCAAACAAAACAATTCCCAACACCGTTGGAAGCCGAGTGTATACCGCAGTTGTATACCCATAACTGCCTTTTGTAGAAAACTATATTGGTCGGTATTCTAGGTAAAGGCAAGGTTTTCTCCAAATCGTAAGTCAGACATTCAGTTTCTTCACAAGTTTTAGCCTGTTCAAAATCTTCCTTCAGCTTCTTCCTTAAATCTTCGGCAATTTTTTGGTGTTCTTCTTTTTCTCTTTGGGCATTTGCTCTTTCAGCTGAGGTAGTAGAATTTTTCAATGTCATTTCATAAAGATCACATTTGTTACACGTGTCTTTCTTAAGGCTCTTGCACCTCAAATTGAATTTTTGTACAAAAATATGTCTAACAACATTGAAGGATGGACATTTTTCATCTTTTCCAAATTCTTTTTCGAATTCTATTTTGAACAATTCGTAGATTTTTGGTACCGTCATTCCTGGCTGCAGATATAAAGCATCGCTGTTCTTTTCTCTACGATAATGTGACTCGTATTTTGGCAACTGAACTGAAATTATTTCATGCAAAACATACAATTTTATTGCAGGTACAAAAAAATGCAATAAAAGATAGAAGGTTTAAATAGTTATATACGTATTTCATTAAAGTTTTCGGTATAAAAATAATATTTTGTTTACTTTTTAGCCGAGATATTAATGATAATTTTATATTTAACCGTGAATCGTTTTTTAAGAATTGAATTTTTCGTTTTTCTTTAATTAAATAGAATAGTCATGTGGTCTGAATCAGTATACTTCTGTAGTCGAATGTTATTTGGAATTGAGTTAAAATGATTCAAGGTTATTGGAACATTTAAGCAGAATGATTTTTATAATATTTTCCATATTGTATAAAAAGCATTATTGTTCCAAGTAGTTTGAATCATTATAGCAAAAAACAAAAAACCTATATCAGGGCAACCAAGAAAATGCAAAAATGATTCTAATAGCTTGAAACATTTATGCATTATGAAAAAATGATGTTCGCTATGACAGTTGTGGTTTGGACCATACGGATTTTCGTCAATTATTAACATAGAGTTCCGAGTCTTTGATATGTTAAAATATACCTTATTTAGAGTACATAAGTCACAAAAACTCGAAATTGTCGAGATTGTGGGTTGGATCATTTTTGCATAAATCGGTCCAATTGTAAATATTAGATTTCTTTTATAATAAGGCCTATTTCCAACTTAATAACTAGTTCAAAGTATATTTAGTGTTTTGGGTTAAATTTATTAGGCACTAAGTGCAAAATAAGTGAAAAAATTTAATTGTTTCGTTGACAGTTACCGGCTCAAGCGATTGTTCTTTTTCGTCTCGGTATCAGGTACTATATTATATATTTTACTTGAAATTGGATTGCTTGCGTTGTATTTTTTTTTGCCTACAACTCATTGGATCATTATTATTACGGTTACAAGTTGATGCCGGTGACCTATAAAACGTAAACATAACCTTAATTAGCTTGGTGACAGAACTTCTTTCTTTATGATCTAAATTTCATTTTCCGTTCAACTAATCAACTGTTATTCAATCCTATACTCTATTCCAACCTCCTCTCTCATCTCTTTAATCATGATTATGACTCGTTCCGCGCGGGCTCGCCTAGAAGAGACCAAACTCAGTCAGGCTTTGAGCGAATTAAAGGCGTCTCAAGAGCTCTGTGACCAACTGATTAGGGAAAAAGATGAAAATGAAATAGAGTTCCTTAGTGTCCTTGACAGGAATAGCAAATTAAAAACAGAAATGGCTCAGTTATATATTCAACACACTGATGCTATAGCAGCCCGGGACAGGCTCCAAGTTATTGTGGATGGGTTCAGCCAGTGTAGCAGTGAGTATGAACAAGCTCTTAGTCACAAATACTTGTTACAAAATCAGCTACATGAGGCTCAAAGTCATATTGAACAACTTGAAACTGCAAATCTTAACATCACTGCCTCGTTGAACCAAAGTCTATTCAGTGAATTGGTGCCTGTTGCCCCATCAATGGTTACAGCAATAAATCCCTCTTACACAATAGATTTAACAGGTCATGATGATTCAAAATCAATTAAATCATTGAGGGTTGTTACTAGTAAAAATAAAATAAAAAAATACATAAAAATTAACAAATACATAGTTAAAACAAAGAAAATGGTCAAGAAACAAAGGTTCTTCATCAAAAATGTTAAACTCAATAGAGAAAGGTTGCATTTACTTAAACAATTAGATATGTATTCATTTAACTTAGAAAAAAGTACTAGGAAATACCAAACTGACACAGAAGACTTGCAGTATGAACTTGACCAACTACAGGAGAAACTAACTTCTATGACTATCAAATATACAGCCTCTGAAAACCAAATGAGGGAATATGTATTGGCAATGAATGAACTGGTAAGCTCACAAACTAACAAATGTGCTCATTGTCAACCACCATCTGTTGTACCCACACCGGACCATTCATTGACAATATGTGATGTCACCATACCGCAGTCTAGTGCCAGTTTGCCATTAGAAATTACTAACTGTTTGCCTAAAAAGAGTGTAAATACAGAAATAGTATTATTTTGTGATGAAATTGGAAAGGATCTAGGCCACTTGTTAACAAATAATTATCCAGGACACTCAATAATGAACTATTGTATGCCAGGTTGTTCTTTATTTGACATAATGAAAAAAGTTATAAAATGCAATTTTAACCAGGAAACTACATTGTTAATGTTTATTGGTAATAGGGGATTTGTAGATTTTTCATTGATAGGTACTTTCTTTCAAAGTATTGTAAACGACAGATAGCTGTGTCACTATCATATTATTTTTCTATTACAGCCAAGAATTTGGCTAAACAACTTGCTTCTATTGAGCAATGCCAAGACATGTTATTTAATTCAGCCAATAATTTGGTATCAGAAATTGACATTGATAATAATTTAAATTAGAAATTAAGACAATAGAGACAACCTCTTGCAAAAGTTTACAGAATAAAAATTGCAAAATAAAATCACATAAAGGTTTAAAATCAGTAAATAGTATTAACCTGGTGCATCAAAATATTCAAGGATTTATGAACAAAGATTTAGAAGTAGAATTATTTATGAACTTTAACAGTATTGATATTCTTTGTATAACAGAAAATTGGCTTAAAAGCCACCAGTTATTGTTCAATTTTAATAACCACCAGGTTGGTAGTTCATTCAGCAGAGTTAATGCTATACATGGTGGCTCATTGATTTTAGTAAGTAACCAGCTTAAATTTAAAGACCGTAAGGATATTGTGAGCCTATCTGTTGAGCGGACAGTCGAAATAGCTTGTATAGAATTGGAGCAGTTTATTGTATTAAGTGTATACAGACCCCCTTCAGGATTGTATGACTGCTTTGAAAAGGTAATGGATGAAGTGTTACACAAGATTTGTAACTCAAATAAATCCATTATCACTTGTGGTGATTTTAATGTCAATTTATTAGAGGACTCAGGTTCTTGTAGTAAAATAATAAGTCTGTTTCAGTCCTACAATCTTGTAAACCTATTTTTGGAGCCCACAAGAATAACCCCTACTAGTGCCACATGTTTAGATAATATTTATACTAATGTTATACCAGTCCACAAAGAAATTATAAATTTACTAGATTCTGATCACTGCGGGCAGAGGATTACTATACCTAACCAAAACAACAAAGTGGCCAAAAAGGATATCACTGTTAACCCCAAAACTGCAAGTCGCTTGGCAGCGTTTAAAGTTAAACTCATTAAAAAATTACCAATTTTGTCAACTCATGCCGATCCAAATCATCTATATGATGATTTTTTTAATATGTTTTGTAAACAATTTAATTCTACCTTTATTCCCAAGACTATCTCGGTTAAAGATAATGCATCATTCAGTGATTGGGCCACCATTGGTATTCATAAAAGTAGGAAACGGCTTTATGAGTTGTACAATGAAAGGACTTATGTCAACACTGCTGAATTTAATTTATATGTTAGAAATTATTCAAAATTATTTAAAAAAGTTTGTTGTTTGGCCAAGTCGCGTTATTTGAGTTCAAAGATTAAAAACAGTAGTAACGTTATAAAAACGACTTGGAATATTATTAATAGTGAAACGGGAAGATCTGGTAATCGAAATATTGACTACAGCCTGTCAATTAATGACAAAATCATAAAATCAGACTCACAAGTTGCAGTGGCCTTTGAAAATTTCTTTTCGGATATTCCCATTTCAACTACTAAATCCCTAAACTCATCACCTTCTGTTGCTGAGTCTTTGCTAAAAGAAAATGTTAATGTTTGCGATTCGGAATTTCTTTTTGAACATATTACTTGTAGAGACATAATTAAAACCTTTCACACTTTAAATTTTAAAAAGACTGCAGATCTGTGGGGTCATTCTGTAGAAGTTGCTAAATCTATTATTGATATTGTCGCACCTAGTTTAGCTATTATCTTTAATAATTGTATCGACTGTGGGGAGTTTCCTGACCTTATGAAAAATAGTAAAATAATACCATTGTTTAAATCAGGTAGTACATCAGACCCTACAAATTATAGACCTATTTCAGTACTACCTACGTTTAGTAAAATATTTGAGAAATTAATTTTAGAGCAATTGCAAAGATTTTTTAATAAACATAAATTATTACATAGCAAACAGTTCGGTTTTACAAGGGGTCGTTCAACTACTGATGCCGGTGTTGAGCTTTTAGGACATATTTATAATGCATGGGAAGATAAGTGCGATGCCTTGGGAATCTTTTGTGATTTGTCCAAGGCATTTGATTGTGTTATTCATGAAACGCTAATCAGGAAACTCCGCCACTACGGAATCCGGAACAGCGCTCTGGATCTTCTTACTTCATACTTAAGTAATAGGATTCAGAGCGTTGACGTTAATGGAAAAAGATCTCCTGGATCTATAGTAACGATGGGCGTCCCGCAGGGCTCGATTCTTGGTCCTTTCTTGTTTCTTATTTATATTAATGACTTGCCATACCTCATAAAGGATAACCATGATATAGTATTGTTTGCGGATGATACTTCACTTTTGTTTAAACTTAAACGTCAGCAGCTGGTTACTGACGATGTAAATAGCGCGATCTCAAAAGTAGTTCACTGGTTCAATGTTAATAATTTACTACTTAATGGAAAAAAAACCAAATGCATTAAGTTTACCCTACCTCACGTTAGGCAGGTGAAAACTGATGTGTTGGTAAAAGGCGAAGAATTGAATCCTGAAAATAGCACAGTATTCTTAGGCTTAACTTTGGATGCTAAGCTTCAGTGGGGCCCACATATAGATAAATTGTCAAAAAAGCTAAGCTCAGCAGCATATGCTGTTAGGAAAATTCGTAATTTAACTGACATAGAGACAGCCCGTTTAGTATATTTTAGCTATTTTCATAGTGTAATGTCGTACGGTATTCTGTTGTGGGGAAATGCCGCCGACATCCAGACTATCTTTGTTTTGCAGAAAAGAGCTGTCCGATCAATTTATAAATTAAGCCCGAGACACTCTCTCAGAGAGAAATTTAAGGAGATTAATGTAATGACTGTGCCTTCTCAGTATATTTATGAAAATCTTTTATATGCCCATAAAAATATAAAATTGTTTAAAAAATACAGTGATATCCATAACATAAACACTAGGAACAAACACAAATTTGTAGTACCTGCAACAAGGCTCACGAAAATAGGTGGCTCGTTTAGATGTCAATGTGTACGCTTTTATAATAAGCTTCCAAGCCACGTACAAGATCTAAGTCTTAATAAATTCAAAACATTCATTAAACGTAAGTTGTGCCAGAAAGCGTTTTATACAATTAAAGATTACGTTGAGGACAAACAGGCTTGGGATTGAGCTGCTCCAGTAAATTTGTTTTTTTTTTTATATATTTTTTACCGTGAATTTTGTTTTTTTTTGTTTTCTTGCAATGACAAGAATATTTACTTTTTAAAGTATTATATTATTTTATTTTAATTTCTTTTCTAATTGTTGTGAATGTGAAGACTATGTGGATCATACTTTTTGTTTGTTTTTAATTTTTATCTAAGTTAGTTTTAATCATGGTCTGGCAGTTTGAGTAGTTTGTGCGGCCTACCAGAATGTCCTTTCTTTAGTATTGTTCGTCGAATCGTTGAGCTCCTTAATTTCTGAGTTGAGCTGCACGGTTATTGACAAATGCGTGCACTGACTGGACAGGTCCACTCAATCTGGCTGGTTCTTTCCTCAAAAGACCATTTCAGACTTCAGTCTACATGGTCTTCACATGATCTAACCAAGATTTTGTCTGGACTTTAAAAGAGACTGTGACCTCTGAGTTTGTTTCGGCCTTTCTTCTCAGAGTAGTCAGATAGGAAACGCCGACTTCATCTAGTTTTAAAAAATATGATCGACATGTAAAAGTGTTTGTACAAACCTACTTACAGAAATAAAATCATTTATCATTTATCATTTAGCTAATGTGGTAACACTGTTCTAGTGGTTGTTTTGATTAGTAAGTGGTGGATATGAATGTAAATAGTTATAATTAACATTATTGTACTAAGTTGGTGATTATTTGCTCTTCAATTATAGTTTTGGAATATTACAATACGTTATGTATCAGTTATTCTACCAGATATTGTTTAAATTACAGGCATTATTTATGTTTTTACCCGACTGCCGAAGGAGGGTAATGTGTTTATCAGTCTATTTATTTATTTATTTATTTAAACTTCATGTACAATGGTGATACATAGGCGGACTTAATGCAGCAAGGCATTCTCTACCAGTCAACCTTTGGGTTAAAAAGGACACAACAGTGGTAGGAGTACAAAATAAAAAAATGAAAAAGAACAATTATTAAAATCTGATATTAATAAACTATCTAACTAATAAAATACATAAATATTTTCTAAAACAATAGACTAATAAATATTATAATAAATACCATATAATTATTTTAAATGAAACAGAAATTTAAATATAATAACTATGACGAAGACCGAGCTACGTAAGAGAGGACAAGTAATAGTTCCGGATTCTACGCTTAAATGAAAATTTATTCTCAGCTTTTTTGATGTCAAGGGGAAGCACGTTCCAGAGTTTTAAAGTAGAGACAGTGTAAGAATTAGATAGAAACCCAGTGCGGTGAGAAGGAATATGGAGAAGTAAGTTTTTGGAAGCTCGAAGGTTAAGATCGTGAGAACTGCCCAACACTTTAAAATATTGTTTTAAATAATCAGGAGTACAAGGATCGTTCATGATGTTGAAGAGCATGCAGAGGGATCTGAGGGATCTCCTCTGTCTATGTATGTATTTATGTATGTATGTATGTTTGTTCCTATGTGGCGTTCTAGAGACCAAACGCGTTGGCCAATTTCGACGATTCTTTCGTCAATCGATTTGTCTTAATCTTGCAAGTGTCACGACAATGGCTACATTAAAAATGGAAAAACGAAAAATGGGGGCTTTGGAGCGCCACATTGTGTTTGGGTTTCTTTCAATTCTATCGTGTGGGGTATCAAAATAAAGGATTTTAAAAGATGGTTTCAAAAATGTGTAACACTTATGTGTTTAAGTGTACCTAACATAAACAACAATAACAAAAACATATGTTAACTAAAAAGTTATAAATAAAAAATGTTAATTCAAAAAATCAAATACCCGACTGCTTAAGAAGCGAATTAAAAAGACTTTACCAAGAAAAAAATCATGCTATGCTGTCGGAGGATAAATATTTGCGAGCTGGCTGACCAAAACAGATGTATCCTCCGACTACACAGCCTGATTTTCTTCTTGTTTACGTCTATCAAGTTCGTTTCATAAGTAGTCGGGTTTTTTGTATTTTTTGTTTATTTTATATTTTTATAATTGATATGGTCGCGCTTGACAACTATTTTATATCCTTTACTATTTTTTTGTTGACTTAGTTTTGTCTAATTGCTGGAGGAACAGGCTGGACAGCGTTTGAAAAGCCGCGCGGTATCTTCTCGTCTCCCCCTTATTAATAAAGAAAAAAATCTTCTCGTCTCACATACCGCAGTGTCTCAAGAGGAAATCCGTGATGACAGTTATGACTATGGAACTGAAAAGTAGTCGCTCACAATTGGCCTCATCATAAGATTAAAATCGCTCAAGCGATATATGCTCGGCGTTTCTTTGCGAGATCGATTCAGAAATGTAGATATCCGAAGGAAACAAGGTTACCAACATAGCCCAAAGAATTGACAAGCAAAAGTGGCAGTTGGGAGTGCACAGCAGCAGAACGGATATTAGTAATTGACAAACACCAAAAAGGTTGATAAGTAGATAGCCGAGTTTTAAGCCTTAAAGACAAACCAAGTGTTCTCGGAGTTCTTAAACACAGGTGTAGTTCTTACAATTTTGACAGACAATTCTTTGTATACTTAGTCAAAACAAACATCAATTTGAATTTAAAATGGCTGCAAATCATAACTCACTAGTCCTCTAAACATCCTCCCATTAGTAAATTTGTCATACTACCACACTAAAGAGTAAATCGCCACTTGACCGCAACCTATTTAGCGAACAGCCTGTTACACATTTAATAGGGATGTTTTTTGGGTAGAAAAATGATAATTCTATTTAATCCGTCAGTGAGATTATCAAATAATATTGGACCCGTATTTTTTTTGCTTTATCAAATACAATGAAAATTACAAAGTTAACGAGTGAATGCTTGTGAAGTCACTTTGACAAAATAAAGTGTAAAATAAAAATAAATAAAAATAATATTTATTCATCAAGAATGGGTACAATTTATCTATCCTAATCAAAAACACTGCAATACTAAAGGTTTTTTGTTTTTAGTGATAAAGTGAGCGACGATGTCTGTACTAGTATAAACTGTGTTACAGACACCGGGAAGCGTAGCACAACGTGACGTTACACAATTTTTTAACGCACTGTATCGTCGTAAATTTATGTTTATGTGGCAAAGAAAAAATACGTGTCAAATATTTTAGGTTTTCTAACTGACGGACTAAATAGATATTTTTTTGTCAACATCCCTATTGTGTCAACACACTCAGCTTGCGATTAGTCGCAGCAGCGTAGCTGTAAGTACTGGCGATGATGCTGACCACCTGCGTACCCACTTAAACTGGATACCTATTGAGTTGGTAATTCACATATAATGGTAAAAAAGGACCACTTAGTTTTGGTAAAATTTAAGATGTTAGGGTCAAAACATAAAGTTCTAGGCAGTTCCAGTGAAACGTCCCTAAGATTTACACGCAAATGTATCTTGTAACTTTTCTCTAAGCCTCATCAACAAATCTTAATAGACTATCCTGACAACTTATCGTGATATAACCTGGGAATACCAGTGCTTCCATATTAATTAAAAAGAAAAAATTTAAATAACAAAAAACCCGACTGCTTAACAAGCGAACTAAAAAGACGTAAACAAGAAGAAAATCATGCTGTGCTGTCGGAGGATACATATGCGCGAGCTGGCTGACCAAAACCACATGTATCCTACGACTGCACAGCATGATTTTCTTCTTGTTTACGTCTTTTTAGTTCGCTTTTTAAGCAGTCGGGTTTTTTGATATTAAAAAAAATATATATAACTTTTTAGTTAACATTTTTTTTGAATTAGGTACATTTAGACATATAAGTATTGTATATTTTTGTAATCACCTCTTAAAACCCTTTATTTTGATACCTCACACGATGGGTTTGGAAAATATAAAAATTTTGGGACCCCACAATATGACGCCCAAAAGACGCCATTTTTCTATTTTCCAATTTTAATGTAGCCATTAACACTCCCAGGATTAAAACGAATCGATTGAAGTAAGAATTATCAAAATCGGTCAACGCGTTTGGTCTCTAGATCGCCACATAGGAGCAAACATACATACATAGACTGATAAACACATTATCCTCCTTCGGCAGTCGGGTAATAAAGAACTTTCGTAATAGGTACAAAGCTAGTTGAAATAGGCTGCAAATCATTACTCACACTAGTTCTCAAATCAACACTACATTAATTTTCACACTACAACACTAAAGAGTACTTCGCCACTTCACCGCAACACATTTAGCGAACACCCTGTACATTTAATTGTGTCGACACACACAGCTTGCGATTAGTCGCAGCAGCTTAGCTGTAAGCACTCTCGTAAGTGGCGGGAATTGAGCTGTCTCAGTCGGTTTTATAAATGAATTGGTGGTCGTTGTGAAGTGTGGTGTTTTGAGGTATATTATGATGAAGATAATGAAGTGAGGTAATTTTGTTTGGTTTGGTTTTTCAAAAAGTGTTTTACCCGCAGCTTTATGACACTGCGGTTATTAGTGTTTGACTGAAAATAAAACAGTTCCGGGGCCCACAGTCTTATGCATGTATTTTAAACGCACAAGACAATAGGACTGGCAGTAGGAGCAATGGTGGGCCAGTGGTAACGGTCGCGACTTACAAGTTGTAGGTCGTGGGTTCGAATCCAGGCAGGCGCATTACTTTGTGTAAATTATTTCATCACCACTGCTCTCAAAACGGTGAAGGGAAACATCGTGTGGAAACCGGCATGTCCTTGAACCAAAAATCGAAGACATATGACAGCTCGTGTTTAAATAATAAGAGCCGCACAGCTCCATCTTCAAGATTAAGCAATGCTTGCCGAGATCGGTTCGTGGATGAGCTTGGAAATCACGCTAAGCCGTTGGTCCCGGCTGTCATTTGAAGATTTCTGACATTCCTTACGGTAAGTCAGAAACCTGAGATCTGACACTAGTCTAGTCAAGAGGTATCGTGTTATCCAGTTACTGGGTTGTGGAGATCAGATAGGCAGTCGCTCCATGTAAAACACTGATACTCAGCTAAATCCGGTTAGATTGGAAGCGGCAACCCAACATAATTGGGAAAAGGCAGATGATGAAGACAGTAGGCCTGAATCGCTGGTGTTAGCCACTGACGTGGTATGGCCACCCTTTGAGTTCCTCTGCCCTTTTTAATACCCGTTCAAATGGAATGTCTATGCAACTCCTGACTAAAGCTTACCTTATCAACCATGTTCATCAACATCTTTAAACAAAACTTAAACACTAAGTTAGTTCAACGCCAATATAAACCCTAATGCATACAGAACACACGTCACTAAACAGCGTCAGAGCTCACAACTCCAGCACAGCTTCCTTTGATTAGGGGTGCTTTTCCATCAGAGATGTGCTATGCTACATTGCTATGGATGTGTTTGATATCCACCAATCATATTCATTGGTCTACAAAGCATAGCACTGGTGGAAATGGTTTCAATTAAGCTATGTTTTTTGTATGGAGAGATGCGTGCTTTGGGTGCATGCTATGGATGCGCGAGGGACATCCCTCGCGCAATAATAGTTCAGTTCCACGGCTATAGACGGTGTTTGCAGCGTATTGCAAGTAAAAGGGTTTACTCGGTTCCTAAATATTTTTTTCTTTAAATACTGTGACGATTTGTTGTATAGTATTGTTTGCACGTTTTTACAGTTTCAGTGTATCAAAACTTGTTAAAATACAAATTAAAAAATCGAGTGGCGTTTCTCAGAAATTTAAAACCACGCCATCTATTGGAATCAATTTTAAATGATCCGTTCGAATAATCTTTGGTATGTGAATTAAGAGCCCAATATTCCATAATTTTGTGCTTAGGAGAGTTATTAAAAAAGAGCATAATTTTATTATGATCAATTCCAGAATTTTATCTAATTTTACACACTTTTCAATAACAAATTGACGCATATCACGCCATCTAGTAACATTTATTTGAACCATATTTTCTTTGTTCGTGCTGGGACCCCGTGCAATTGTCAATGCATCGCATAGCTCGAGCTGAGCATCTCCCTAGCACTGCTACTTCGCGGCGCCGCATCTTCAGAGCACATCTTACTCGCTCCGCTACACAGCATATCATTACTGGCAACAACGAAAATGTTAACGAGTGTCGTGCCAGAATCACCATAAAGAAGAAGTGGAAACGGTCAATAGTTTCGTAGCTTAGGTTTAATATCCTCACAGCATAGCTGTATAGCAGATCTCTGGTGGAAAGGCAACCTTAAAGCCACCCAACTTAAGCCGGGCCATAAAGAAAAACTTGCCAAATACAATCGGTTCAAACAATGCACAGTTTGGTAATAAACTTGTGAAATTAAGGCGGCATTACCGAAACTAGGTGTGTGACTGTTTTAATTAACAAGGCACGAAACAAAACAATCTAATAAGCAAAGTTGAGTGCAAAGTCGTACGCTTGACACATACTGCGTCTGTACTGCATAGTGTGGAAGTTAAGCGGTAGCGTTTCGATCTAGAGAGAAAAAAAGTCCATTTGTATGAGACACGATCATTGTTTTAAGACTAAGCAGAATATGGCAGATCACCCAAATGCGGGGATGAACCCACTAATAGTATAAATGAAAATTTGTATGTTTGTGTTTCAATCACGCAAAAATGGCTAAAGGGATTTCAATTAAATTTTGCACTCAGATAGTTGGATTAACACATAGGACAGTTTTCATCCCAGGATTTTTGGCTTTGCTTTTCACAGCTCCTCGCGGGCGTCCCCACTTATTACTCCTTATAGACTAACAAAAGTTTCTTTTTTCCTAATTTATCCAAGATTTTGTGATTTTACCAAATGGTTCCGTAAGTATAAGAAACTATTAAAGTAAGGAGATGTCTTCAGCCGAAAGACATCCACTGCTGAACATAGACTCCAAGCCCCCAAGTGTTGCCAAATCGACCGGCCCTTACTAATATCTTCAGGTAAAGTAATATACAGGTACTTCTACCCGCTCTCTCTCACACTTTAGCCCCCACGCATCCAGTAAACCGATTTCACTTGCTCCGGGACCGTAGTACAAACTTAGTTAGCGCATGTTAGATGCTGGCTGTGAGCAGGGAACAGTCACTATGTGCTGGGTATGATCACTACGCTCATAACACCTGGGATTTAAGAACTTCACAATTTGCTGTAGTTGAACTAGGTGGTCTAAACCATTTTAAATTTTATATCTTGTGAGACATCTGGGATGTAAGAAATCCAGTAGATTAAAAAAAATGAATTAGATGATTGTGTGTTCGAAGACACAATCGAATATTATGAATGTAAAAGGCTGGCCATTTGTTAATAAATCACGACTCTACAGCTAAACTAATTTGGATGAAACATGGTAAATCGGTACACAATTTCCTAACTCAAGGAATGGTTTGTATCGCTTGGAATAATTACCGAATTTCACGCAGTTGAAGCCGTTGGAACTACCTAGTAATCATTAATCAATTAGTCTCCAGTTCTTCACGCATCCAGTAAACCGTTTTCAGTTGCTCCGGACCGTAGTACAAACTTAGTTAGAGCATGTTAGATGCTGGATGTGAGCAGGAAACAATCACTATATGTTGAGTATTATCACCACGCTTGTAGTAGCTGGGATTTCAAAACTTCATAATGCGTAGCGGTTGGTTGTTTCAGCTGTGGTTGAGATACGAGGTCTAGAAAATTTCCAAATATTATTTGTTATGAAAAATCTTTGTATAAATATATAATTTAATAGAATTAGAAATGAAATCTGTCTATGCACCACTCTGTACATCAAGTTTCCTACTTTATTTTTTATTTTATTTTTATTTGTAGGCACGCGCTTGACCACTATCTCACCGTCTGGTCGACGGTGGAGCACGCTTGCCTAGAAGTAGCCTATTCACTCTTGACCTAAAGACCCTAGATTGTAGCTATCGGGAAACACAGACTCCGGCAGGGAAATCCACTCCTTAGCTGTACGCATAATAAAAGTATACTCAAAACGTTTAGTGCGTATGGGTGGGATTAGTTATTTATTTATACCTGTATACATAGAAAATGTATAGAAAACAAGGAACTTTGTTTAGAGTAATCATCGCATAATAATCGAACTAGCTAAAACAAGTCGCGAGCTGACCCAACGTCGTGTCTTGACATGCTGGGCTCTGTTTAGACCCTGTTAATAAGGGCCATATTTATTTTATGACCAGAATTTTACTTTTAATAAGGTGCAAAGTAATTCCATATAAAAATATTGGGAGCAGGAATTCAATAGCACCGGTAGGCTGGAGAAACATATTAACTCTCATCATTATCATTTCAGCTGAAAGACGTCCACTGCTGGATAAAGGCCTCCCCAAGTGTCGCGCGTCGCCACACTGATCGGTTCTGTGCGTTTCGCATCCACCGCACTCCCGCAGCCTCAAAAGTCTACTTTCTCAATATATACCAATTATCTAATATCACGCATTAGATATTTGGTAAAGAACTATGTTGAGGTACAAAAAAATATGTATCCTTATGTAATGAAGTGCTTAAGGTAGCTTTAGAAAGAAGTTTTGAAAATTTACTAAAGGGTCTAAAAGTTAAAGACTATTTCTACGGATGTTCGACATTTTTGTCGATGGGAAATCTCTTAGCGCGCAAGACTTTTCTATAATCATCACCTGCCCTTGTTCCATGTTACTTGGGGTCGGCGCAATAGGTTTTCACATGACTTTTAGAAAATACACAGTAAATATTTTCCATTCTTTACAGCCCCACGCGAGATCACCGACAGGAGCGACAGAAAGCAAAGTCAAGTAATAAATAAAAAAGCCGCGGAAAGTTGAAAAAAGCGGAATGTTTTCATATGTACGGGTGTTCGGGTAAGCCCCTTCGTAATGGGCATGTCTTCGCCATAAATTTGGGGCTGTATTCATCAGAGAGTCAAAGTTCGGATCGACGGTCGCCCGCTCGTAAATTCGTATGCCATCTACGTGCGTCTATCGTTAACGGCTCAATCTTTTGTCGTATACTACTTTTTAACAGTATGGGAGGCTCGGAGTTTTAAGTAAGGGGTAAAGGAACATGAGTAAAGTAAATAATAACGGAAAGGAATTAAAATGAGTTCTCAGAGAATCCAGTTTTCTATAAATTAATTATTGGTTTGTTGCAGATAATGTTTAAAGGTCATAGCCGACTTACATCGCTCCGCCCCGGCAAAATAATGTTCGTTGAAATGTGAGCTTCAGGGCGTCCTCTAAAGACACCTTAAATTGACAACACAAATTAGCAGACAGCTCGCTGTAAGCAAGCTTACCGCCATCGTACCACTCCATAGTAGACGTACTCGTACGCAGACTGCTCTCTTGAAGCACGTTGGTAGCTCGTTGAAAAAGGAAAGCGCAAGCGGTCGGCGCGTGGACAGACAGTTGACTGGTAGCTGTAAGCGCGTGGACACCTGCTTGATTGTTAGCTGTCGGCGCGTGGACAGCGAGCAGTCATCTCCTTTTGAGGCGGCGTTGTGCGGGAGCGGTGTTGGAGCGGGGTGAGCTACGTCCTTGAACGTACACACGTTTAGAAAATTATTAACTCACTAACAAAAGCTTTGCTATCATTAAGTGACAGAAATATCTTTTTTATTCCACAAATAACCGCAGTTCTTGTAGGATAGGACCTGAGAGCAAAGTCTGAGAGATTTAGGGTTGATGGGGCCGAAAAGTTCTGGAGTGGTGACCGTGTATCAAAAGATGCTGCGATGACCTAGTTAAGTTTGTTGAATCCGCTGGATGCGCAAAAGTCCGGTCGATGTGGCGACACTTCTTAGGGGAGGCATATATCCAGCAGTTGACGTCTTTCGGCTGAAATGATGATGATGGATACATTCGCGGTGTTAAATTTTTCTGACACTTGCCACCACAGAGTAACGCCCATAACGGGGCAAATCAGTAAGAAATAAACTCCTTATCCAAACTAATTCCTAAAACTTCAGAAAAAAAGACTCAGCGTTTTTCATAATTATCATTCCAGCTACTAAAATTTCATTTACATTGCTCCGGCATTAGGCTCGACTGTCCGATCTTAAGCCGAACAAACCCGCGACACATGTTTACGGCCGATAAAGGGACCCTTTTACTTTTTACTGCACTTTGCCACGCGTGATTACGTTGTCGCTACTTTTGTCACGATTTTTATCGCTACAAACTTCTGTCGTTTAAGTTTGGCTTTTTGGAGACATGGTCTTGAAGGGAAAGCTAGATTGTTGATGTGAAAAAAAAAATAAAAACCAGCGGACCATAAAGCAAAAAATATAAAAATATTTTTGTCTAATCATTTTGCGTTGCCATATTTTTTTTTTGTTAAAAAGGTTTTGTTTCGTTTTTTACCCAACTGCCGAAGGAGGGTAATGTGTTTATCAGTATATTCCTATGTGGCGTTCTAGAGACAAAAGGCGTTTGGCAATTTTGATGATTCTTATGTCAATCGATTCGGCTTAACGTTGCGAGTGTCACTAGCTACATTAAAATTGGAAAATAGAAAATGAAGGCTATTATAATAAGGCTAGCGCCATATTGTAGAGGTGCCCAATGTGTTTTTTCTTCCAAACCCATCGTGTGGGGTATCAAAATTAAAGGGATTTAAGAGGTTTTTTAAGAAGTATATAACACTTACATGTTTAAATGTAATTTGAAAAGAAAATGTTAACTAAGAAGTTACAAATAAAAAAAGTTGGTTAAAAAAAATCAAAAATTTGTGAGCTGGCTTACCAAAACCAGATGTATAAACTAAATTTTATAGGTAGGTTTAAGAAATAGCAGTTAGAAGTTTTGACATCGTATCAAAGTAGACATAATATACTATAGGTACTAAAAGTTAACAAAAGGTATATTTCAATACAATATCCCTTCTGTAAACTTTTGGTCTCAATGAATGGGGAAGGATTTCTGCAGGTACCTCTTAGCGTGTATCCCTAATTAGTTGATATCAAGATCCTGTGAAGGGTCTTCCTCTTTCAAAACTTACAATGGTCCGCCGAGATCTGTACAGGCATGAAAAGGTTCACACGGTGACGGTTGGGTTTGAAGATTCGTACAGACAGGTGTTATGTAAATGAGCATTTTAGTATACATTTGAAGTTTATGCAGGTTTATTTGGTGGATTTAAGACACGTGCCTATAAATCTAGGTTTTAAATTTGTAATTATATAAATATAAAAATGTACCGTCTACAAAAGTAAAAACTAAAGACTGACATATGAAAAGTTTAAGCTGCTCGCCACTGATGGCGCAATGGGTGGCCACCTATTGGGCCCAAAATTTATAAAGAGCTTCCCATCGAATCGAAGAGAAGAATAAGAAGCTGCTGGTCAAACTGCTGACTAATGTTTGTTCCGTACCTAAAGGAATTTGTACAATGACCAGGCGGGCAAGCACGGCCTTCTGTGACAGGCTTGTGTCACACATTATTATCACAGTTTGGGAGCAAAAATTGTGATAAAATGCGTAAGTCAAGCCTATCACAGAGGCCGTGCTCGTCCGTCTGCACGTCCGTCTGCACTCTGCAGCATATAGAAACCAATCACTTAGCTTACCAAATACTTACACGCAATGAAGTATTTTTTGAATCAATAGGTTGACAACTTTCACCTCTTTATACCTACTAAACCACACGTCCTTGATACAGGGACTAGTCCTAACAAAAAGCTTAGATTAATTATCTAAATCTACAATTACCAATATATACTTAAACTTAACACCGCAATTTATAATTTTATAACAAAACCTCCACTGGCCCTGCAAACCCAGGTGTCACGCTCTTACTACAGTCCTACTATTCAATTCGTGCGCTTGTCACGACCTCCCAGTGGCCTCGCACTTGGTACGGGAGTCACGTCTCGTCACGACGGCGGCACATGTTGCCGTCCTGTAGCTAGAGTGTCGATACACGACATTTGGCCGATTTTCAGTTTTTAATACCTCCATAATCTGCAAAAAATTCTCTATCGATTTGTCTAAGCAGTATTTTTCTATTATTAATAGATTCCGGATAAAAAAACCCTCAAATTGCTAAGTTTAAAAACCTATTTTGATAAGATTAAGTGATTGATTTAAACTAACAATGTGCCTATTCGAGATCTATTTTTTGGAACCGGCAATTCTCGCATATGATTAGTAGTTGATGAAGAGCATCAATTTTATTATTTCGCGGTTTTTGTTTTTGTCCGTGACGCAAAATATGATTTTGTCAGATAGTGACACTAGCTACACGATGGCTGTATGAACCTACCGTCTATTTGACAGGTGAAATTATTTGTTGTGTTTCCATCTGTGACTTGGTGGTTGAATTTGAATTTGTAATGCTAGAGAGGAAAAATTATCGGGGTTTTCTTATCTTTAGCAGCGTTGAGGAAAAGTTGTTTCTGGGATTAAATGAATAAACGTGGTAATTTAGAGCTTAGTTTAAATGTTTCAGCGTGGTACGCAAATAAATACACGATTTTCGCATTCATATTCTTAGAAGACTAATGGAAAAGACTGCTACAGATTTAACTAAGCAGCTGGCTCTCGTATTCGATAGGTAATAATACCTCAATCCTAAAGATACTAAGCATCCTCAGAACATCGTATTTTTATTGGCCTAACTCTGTTTTGTTTTCTGCTTGATAGGAAGGGAGTGGGCATTTTGTCTTTTCTTACTCCGTTGTTCTTTTCTGAATTAGTTTCGTTGTGATTCACGACTGTTGTTTAGTTTCTACGGTACTCTTAAAGCTTCATTAACTCGGCGCTTTTCTGTTAGCCACCACTATTGATTTTGGCTTACAGGAATAGTGTGGCAGGTTAGGATACCCCACAAGTGACGTTCTATCATCGAAGGCGTGGCGATAACGACTGCCAAAAAGGAAAAAATTGTATGGGATTGACAAGCGATGTCGAAAGATCACGTGATCCATCCCTTACATTTTGTCATTTTGATTATCGCCTTCGCTGACATCGAATGCCACTTGTCTAGAGCCTCAAGCGGAAAACTAGCAAATTGAATTCCACGTAAAAGCACCTGTATCAATACGGGTCCAAAACCCTTTGTCCCAAAATCTTAAATTTTCAATACAATACGGTATCCTGATCAAGATAAAGATGCGTCCACGTACACAATCACGCGGAATTAGACTACATTGTGTGCGCACAATAACGTGACGTCATCGTCATTCTGTTTGATGTAGTACGAGTTGAGACCCTTTGGCTGGCTTGTGTTGAAGGCAATGTACGTTTTACATATTGTTGCTAGCTTTTATTATTAAAACAGAGCTTCTGATGTAAGTTTAAACCACCGCATAAAACACAAGTTTTATTGAAAAGAAGGAAAGACCTTTAAAGTTCTAATGTGTCTGTAACTCATACCTATCAAATAAGAACACATCATTGCCTGTGATGGGAAACATCTGGAAGAAGGTCCCAAAAACCGGGCAGTCTGGTAGAAAAGAATGTAAGGTTATCCCCGCCGAAAAATCTGCAACATTTTAAAGACTTGTACTAATATAAGTGAAATAATTTTAGTAGATGTATTTTCGCGAATAATCATTGCGGTATGTTTTTTTTTAAGTATCTAATAATAAGAAGTGGGCTGAGTAGGCGGAGTGGGGGCTGAGTCACCCTCGTCCGTAGGAGAGCACCCCATGCGATTCTCTACACGTCCCCCGGGTGGTGCAAATCAAGTGATATTAACTGGTGGTAGGTTGCGGCCGAAGGCTTACGATCACCCACCGGGCAAAGACGTACCGCCAAGCGGCTTAGCCGTATTCCGGTACAATGCTCGGTATAGCCAATTAGAGGAGTTGGGTCGATATAGCTGTTCCACTGCAGGCGGACCAGCCTGACGCGCGCTGTTGTGGGCGTATCGGGAAACTGGTCGCGAAGGGTAGCGGGATCCGAGGCACGGTGTGCCGCAGGAAGTTGCCGGCCCAAGTAGTGTGCCAGCCACACACGAAAAGCGGCCCCGCCAACTGTCGAAAAGTCTCAGAATGCACCATCGGGCTGGGTGACTGATGACAGGGCCCGATCGACATTCCCAGGGGGATCGGGCGTCCCCGCAGTCTCCAGACCAGTCCCCCATTGATGGCGTCTTGTCAGTGCGTGTCTGTGGGTTGCCAGCGTGGAACCTTATCTCACTGCCTTCTCTTCCCTTTTTCACTCAAAACAATGCTAAGGAAAGATAAGAAGAGCTGTACAGCGGCAGCACTCCCTGTCACTCAAAGCGCACCTCAGCAACATAAGAGGGCTGCACCCCTTATCTCAAAGCAGTCTGTAACCACCTGGAGACTGATACACCAGCTCTTCTATTCCTTTCGGATGCGGTGCGGGTGCTCAACAGCAAGTTCCTGGCATACCTAGAAGCTAACGACATCCTCAGTGACCGCCAATATGGCTTCCGCCGATGTAGCGACCGACCGTTCTAGCGTATGCCATTCACATCTGGAGTGAGGCCATCGAGAACCACGGGATACGGTTGCCGTCTCCATCGAAATCTTTCTTCCTCGAAGGATATGGTCTGGCACGAGAGCCTTATTGGTAAGCTTCATTCATTTGGTCTGCTCAGTGGTCTGTGCGATTGGATAGCAGATTTCCTGAGGGACCGGTCTATACGAGTGGTTATTGATGACCGCTCGTCTGACCAACTAGATATCAACGCCGTGGTACATCAGGGGTCGGTACTCTCAGGAACATTGTTCTTGTTGCACATAAATAATTTGCTTAAACCCGACCTTTGGGTATGCAGTCGACAGCACTGTTGCAGAGAGATACGTATCCGAAGCGCGCGCTACTGGGCCTCAGACCCGGTCTCTCCAGGAGGCCATGGTTGGACGCTTGAATCTGTCCTTGTATGCAGTCTCCGAGTGGGGCGATGCCAATATAGTCAGGTTCGATGCTGACTTAGCAGCATTGAACCTGACTATCACACCACGGGTCTTAACCCAGGCATGTCTTTTTCCCGCTCAAAGGAGCCAATTCCATCTGGCTCTTTCTTGCCGTGGTGTGACCGTGCCGATAACGGACTATCTTGAGCTTCTTGGCGTTACGTTGACATCGATCCTCAATTTTGGTCCATTCATTGAGGCAAAAGCTCAAACGGCTGCCAAAAAGTTGGGGATCCTTGCAAAGGTGAGACGGTAATTCACGCCAGAACAGTTGCTCAACTAGTACCAAACGCAAATTCGGTCATGCATGGAGTACTGCTCTCATCTCTGGGACGGATCACCTAGTACCAGCTGGATGCACTTGAGTCGATCGAAAAACGGGTCAAGAGGCTCTTCGTCAATGAGATACTGGTCGAATCTAGGCTCCAGAGCCTTGAACACCGGCGCCAAGTTGCCAGTCTGTCGGTTTTTTATCGGTTAAATTTCGGGGAGTGTGCGATGGAATTGTATGAACTATTCCTCCTAGCCCGTTCCACCATCGGACTACAGACGTACGGCGATGCGTCATCGGAACATGGTGGACATCCCGCCCATACGCACCAAACGGTTTGGAAATACTATTATTATGCGTACAGCTAAGGAGTGGAATTCCCTGCCAGGTTCTGTATATCCTGATAGCTAACCTGGGAGTCTTTAATTCAAGAGTGTATAGGTTTCTTCTCGGTAAGCGTCGACTACACCATCGCTTACCTTCAGGTGAGATAGTGGTCAAGCGCGAGCCTAACAACAATAAAAAAAAAGAAGAAAGTAAAGATAATATCGACGAAACTATGACCATCAAAGTTTTAGATAAGCAAAAGCTAGCATGAGTTACCCTTCATCACCCACTAAGGTAGCACGCACTTCGATCGTTCTCTACGCTTGTTTACGCACTTCGGATAAACGGTTTTATGATCAATGGTTCTAAACATAAACATTTTAGTCAACGTCTGACTAATATCGCCCGGACTCTTAAGGTCACAGCTCACTATAGCCACCAGGGACCCACTTGCCTCCGCCTCGTCGCGTGGCGTCCAAACGTTGACGACGTGGCGTCATCGACAACGACAATGATTGGATGCCGCACGGCGAGGCGGAGGCGAGTGAGTCCCGGGTGGCTATAGTGAGCTGTGACCTTAAGCCAAGTATGATGAAGTGTGCCAGCTGCAATATTAACTGCAATGACGGCGTTCAATGTGCCTCATGTTTACTGAGCAGCATCACTGAGGCTTGATGGAGGAAGTTAGGCAATGACAGATGAGCTGTATGGAGATGGCCTAAGTGCCGGATTTCTTCACCGACACCGCCAGTCTCCAGTTCCAACACCTGAACCTGCATCTCTAGAAACTATCCTTCTATAGATTCTAAAGCTGCCCATTATCTTCCCGTAATTAAACGCAGCAAGGTTATTAAAATACATCGCATGAATGCACTAGTACACCTATGTGCTAATTGGGTGCCTCTCTCACTAACCGTCTTGCTTGTACATGTGTAAATTCAATTAATTGGCTGTCAAAGGTTGCCACCGATGACCGTGAAGGATTGGATCGGGTATTATGTATGTCTGTTTGATTGAGCATTTATGTGTGTGTTTGTAAATACCACAAAAAACCAAACTGATTATCCAACAATAAAGATAAGAATGACTACTTACCATGAAATCCTACTACTTACAA
Source organism: Orthosia gracilis (assembly GCA_947562075.1). Taxonomy (NCBI): domain Eukaryota; kingdom Metazoa; phylum Arthropoda; class Insecta; order Lepidoptera; family Noctuidae; genus Orthosia; species Orthosia gracilis. Next base: position 32,899,102 of record OX387264.1, read on the forward strand.
CGTGAAAGTTATGAATGTGAAATTTTGTGAGGATGGATGGAGGGATGTTTGTTACTCCTTACGCTAAAACTACTAAACGGATTTTGATGAAACTGTACAGAAATATAGCTTATATATTAGAATAACATAAAGACTATAATTTATAAAGATATTGGGTGAAATAATACCACGTGGGTGGAGTTGCCGGCGTCTGGAATAACACATATTGAGCCACTTTTCGCCCCGGTGTGATGTTCCCTTGGGATAAGAAAACTCTTTTCACGCGCGCGAAGCCCCGAAAGTATATAAGAATAATAAAGTCCCGAAGTTAAGTGTGTAAATACTTATATTTGCGTAATCACGCAAATATAAGTATTTGAAAAATAAAGCGTTATGTGCTTGAATCCTTTCTATGTCTGTCCTGTTTGGTGCAGCGTAACTACCAAAATGAATCTGTCACTGCTTTGAGCTTAAAATATACCATTATACTGTGATACAGTCATCATCATCATCATTTCAGCCGAAAGATCCGTCCACAGCTGGACATAGGCCTCCCCCACATTGACCGATCCCGTGCGTCTCGCATCCAGCGCCTTTCCGCAACCTTAACCAAGTCATCGGTCCACCTAGTGGGAGGCCTTCCAACATATCGTCTTCCGGTTCGCGGTCGCCATTCCAGAACTTTTCGGCCCCATCGGCTATCCGTTTTGCGAGCAATGTGCCCCGCCCACTGCCACTTAAGTTTGGCAATTCTCCGGGCTATGTCGGTAACTTTAATTTACTTTTTAGTGTATTATTATATTATTCTACAACGTATTCAGTTCAAGCAAACACCTCTAACTATGGCCCCTGATGCCTCCACCCAGCAAAACAAAATCCCACCATGAAACAATGTAAAACAAAAAACATCGTTTTTCATCACTCACTACCCTTTCAAAACGCAATCTCTGATATAATCCTCACAGATATCCTGTAACCCAAATGTTAAATTAACCGAGGCATCGACCATTTTTCACCCAATAACCATTCCACTGGCTTTATAAGCAATTGAGGAGCGTCCCTATCAATGGGTGCCACGGATTTATGGTGTTTTAAAAGGGATTTTATTCTATTAGGCTTAGATTTTGGGAGGCGAGTGTCCGGCCTTTGTGGTAAATTTTGTTTAAAGTTTGGTGAAATGAATTGGGTAAAGGCCTTGTAAGGAAATTATTTCCAGATTCAAAATGTGTTTTGTCAAAAATTTAGACTGGATGCACGGTTCCAATTGGTTGTTTCTTCGGGAGAAAGAAAGAAGAACTATTTTAATTGAATTTTAATTATTTAATTTAAAGTTTCATCTTTACAAATTTTTATGTATGCTAAAGGAACAAATCTTAAGCCTTTTGTAACACTTTTTATATTGTGGAACGCAAATAAACAAATATGAACTGGCTATAATAAGTATAGATATGAGAGAACAAAGACTTTGTTTTGACCGTCGAGGTCAAAGCCAAAATTGATTCTAGGTAATTTGCAACTTAATACATTTCTTCCTGTATCGCGGGTGCGTTTACAAACATATAAACTCACATACACAACACCCAGAGCCGGAACAACTATCTGTAGGTCATACAAATATTTGTTCCGTGCGGGAATCGAACCAGCGACACGCAGTGTAGCAGTCAATCGCTCAACCACTGCGCCAACCGTGCGCCCAACAATTCGTAGTTTGTCAAATGTTGAGATCGCATCCTCTAATAAAACTTCAAACCGTTGGACTAACTGACTGAGCTTCACACATAATCTTGATTTACAGAAGTTGCTGTGCTTAGTAAAAGTGCAAGTAGCTTGTTAAATAAAAAGCTACTAGAAACGGTAAATAAAAAATACTTGCTATTGAACATGAGTTCGATACAAAATGAAAATTCGAGTTACAAAATGAATGATCATTTTATCAATTCAACAGTTTTCATTGCGTGTTTTTCATTGTCGACTAGACGGATTTAATAAGATATGAAGCAATGGATTAAGAATCCTTTCGGTTAGGATAGAAACTGTGATTTTATACGCAATTACGTTGCTGTAGTTTCTATAGCTTGGCAAGGTCAAACTATACATATATTCCAATGTACAATACCTTTACAAAACTTCATCAACTGGTCTGTAATCCAAATATCTCGTCCGTCAAAGAAAAAACAAAGTGTGACGAGATTGGAGCTCACGCTGACGTCACAGCGGCACGCGACGTGTGCTGTCGCAACTCAATTAACAATCCTTCCGCGTTATGTAATTGAAGTCTACATGAAGGCAGGGCTGGCGAATAGGGGTTTTTTATCATGGGAATTGAGGAAAACTTGGTACATACTGAATGATAATGTGAAGTCACTTTGGAGAAGTCGCTCAATGAGAAGATGTGTGAAGTCGCTTTGGAGGCTTGTATTGAAAAGTACTAGTTCGAAGAACTAATTAGAAGATTTTTTACTGTCCGACTTTGTACACTGATTTTTACTTTTTATAGGGTCTTATTAAGACGACGACAGTCGCCAAAGGCCTTGAGGAAATCAACCACGCACACTCGTTTTACACCCGCGAGACACAAAATTCAGTTGTTTTTTTTTAACTTTCCTTAAATTATTGTTTGACTAACTTTAAAAAAGAAACCTGTTATCAAAATGTAGATAATTCAATTGCCTTGGAGATGGTGAAATTTTCATTGAAATACGCCCAGCGGTTTTGGTGCGAACCAAAACCGCTGGGCGTATTTTAAAACGTACTTAAAATGTTCATAGATCAAATCATTAAAAAAATGGTCTCATGTAACATAATTTTTTCCAAAAACCTACGACTAGCCCTTAAGACGTGATTATCAGTTTTAAAATCAGCTCCTGAGGGGTATCCGCGCCTTTAAAAAATGCATTCCATGTGGTTACATATGGACGTTAGAGAGTCTAAGGCATTACCTCCTTATAAGAACTAACACATACCTACATTATATCCATAAACTCTATTTTTTTTGGGGTAGGCAGAAAATACAGAACGCCACCTGCAATGATCCTTACATTTATCCTTTTGCTTCATTTAAGTTCATACATCTAGTCATACAGTCACGCCAGTTATGAGTAATGAGCACTTGACCTTTTAAAAAATACCATGCATTTTTACGAAGTATGGTAAGTAACTACTATAGCGAACACAGTAGCTAAACAAGCGTTTTGTTGTGATATGGGCTATTAGCAAAACAATACATTTAAACAAAGTGAAATCAATATTCATGTACAAAGGCAAGCTTATCTCCAACATGGAGTTTTCTTTCAGTAAACCTTAGAGTGCTAGAGATCATAATAATTGAGGACAGTAAACCAGTGTACAATTTTACAGTAAGATACTAATTAAATATCTGATTTCGCCTTTTCTTATTTCGCCTGCCATGAATATCACAGCTGCCGGAATATCCGGAAATCGAGTATCCTTTGTATGACAACCCTATATTTTATTCTGTGCACAGCGTGCACACGGGTATCTTGAATTCTAGATGAAATTTAAATTTCTCATTCATAAAAGTGACACCCCGGGATTCGAGTCCCGCGTGTATAATGCTTCCGAAGCCAATTTTGTAAGCTATGCTGTTTGAAGGCGTCGTATTATTTGGAAGCCGTTTTTGTGTGAACCCAGGCATACCCGAATTAAAGTATGTCCGTATTAAAATAACTGTGAGCACTGTTTTTCCCATTGTGTGGAAGCAGCGTATCTGTAATAATAGGTATCTCCTCTCGTTTCACTTTAATGCACCTAAAATCAACTGTAGCGGCAGTTACGGGCTGTTAAAGTTATCTGATTCAAGGCCGTAGTGTCGTTCCCTTGCTCTTATAAATACTCGTATCTCTTCGCAGAAAATCGAATATTATTATACTATGTACAATTTTTTATCAGTAAAATATTGAGGATCAGGCTTTATCTCTTTAATAGGGTAGTTGACACAAAATATCTATTTATACTTCATAAAAGATAGCTTGATCTCTACGACATAAAACTGACGTATACGTTATTGTTAGCCTGTCAAGCGCTATTGTTACTGTATTGATACTGACAGCTGTCTTAGAGATCAAGCTATATTTTATGAAGTATAGTTGGTCAAATAGATAACCTAAAAATATTTGGCAAGTTTGTTTTCTTTTGCCACGTAAACAAAAAAATACGACGATACAGTGCGTTGAAATATCTTATGACGGCACGGTGTGCTACACTTCATACCGACAAAGTGACGTCAGAAGCCGCCACTCCTGAACTTTGATGCGATTTATCTTTGTCAATTTTTATTTACTTGATAAAGGGTCCAATATTATTTGATAATCTCAATGAAGGACTAAATATAATTATCATTTTTAGGGTTCCGTACCCCAAGGGTAAAAAGGGACCATATTACTAAGACTCCGCGGTCCGTCTGCCTGTCTGTCTTTCTGTCTGTCTGTCACCAGGCTGTATTTCATGAACCGTGATAGCTAAACAGCTGAAATTTTCACAGATGATGTATTTCTGTTGCCGCTATAATACAAATACTAAAAACAGAATAAAATAAATATTTTAGTAGGGTTCCCATACAACAAACGTTTTTTTTGCCGTTGTTTGCGATAATGGTATCTAACACTTCGTGCGCGAGTCCGACTCGCACTTGTCCTGTTTTTAGTTTTTTACCCAGGAAACATCCCTATTCAGTTGTGAAATAAAATTTAAAATGTCATACCGCTATTGCCATGATTAAAGCAACATCTAAAGCGTTAGCAGCATAGCGTTACAGCATTAAAATAGTTACCTGATCAAATCTCTCTTTTGGTATAAATTATAGGTTTTTGGGCATAAGGCATCAAATTATTTACTTTATTTTTATTTTTAGTAGGCTCGCCTTTGACCACTATCCCGCCTATGTGTTTCAAAAACATAAACTAAATACTCACACTTCTCAACTTTATCCCTGTATTTATGTACACTCTACTTCAAATTGTAGTCGAAAAGTTGTGGACAGTTTATGAAATTTGATCATGTTTCGTGCTAGATTCTGATGTAAATTTACTTTCGGTAAACTAGTTAGTAAATAAACCGTTATTCGAGTTTTTAGTACAGTAACTCGTTATAAACTGACTGGGGAGCTGAGATCTTTTGTGTGTTAGTTCGAGCTAGATACGGTTGAATGGAAACTCTGGTTCTAGGGTAGGTGTTTTTTATGGCACCTTTATTTTTAGTTCTGAATTTTTAGACTGCGGTGAAGCGCAAAGGAGGGTCATGTTTATGCAAATGTCATTAAAAATAGTCAAACAACAAACTTTCAATTTTGCTTCTCTACTTTAAAAAGGTACGTTTTTTAGAGTAGAGAAGCAAAATTTATTATAGTAGAGATAGGATATAGGATTTATTATAGTAGAGAAGCAAATATATTTATTTTTTAGTATGTTTGTTAAGCGATTACGCCGGCAATTATGGACCGATTATGAAACTAACTTTTTCGTTTGTATTTATTCTACTGTGAAGGTCATCCCATTGTCACCCAGTCAGGATCTGATGAGGGGATTGCATGGAAATTGAGGAAACTCCTCAAATTTTATATGCACACATATAGTGATTTTGGTATTTTCTTCAACATGACAATTATTTGCATTCAGAAAGTAACATTTGGGCAGTAGAACTGATAAAGAAGACCACTTATGGCTACTGAAATTACTGAAACTTCTCAATGATAAGTTTTTTTGGGAATAAGATATCTCGAATAGTTAAATGACTGTGGTAAAGCAAATTTATATAAATGGTTCTAAAGAAAATGGTACCATCGAACTAATCTGGTGATGAAATTGGAAGGTAGGCACTGGAACTCCGTAATAAAACAATGGGTCTAAAAGGTATAAATGATTTTCATGGTAATATAAGGTACCAAAACAAAAAAGAAAATCTTAAAAAAAAAACTGACTTCCAAAACAAAACACTGCAAAGTGAAAAATATCTTTCTTTTCGGCAGTCTGTGTCAATAACGAAAATAAAATAGGTACCAAAGGCTTCGACGTCTGAAAAGAAAGTTATTTTTACTTTGTAGTGGTTTGTTTTGGATGTTGTTTTTGTTTGGAAAGTTTTCTATTAAAACTGTCAATCAATTGTGAATGTAGTTGGTTTATATAAAACACAAAACGTAAATTTCCTACAGAATTGAGTTTACATTTTAGTACGTAATAATGCACATTCATTCCCAAGTACACTCGCGCACAGAATTCTCCTTAATTCACTAAACTTACAGCAAGTTTGAATCAAAGCGAAGTCACTCACAAACCTTACAATCGTACGAGGCGGAGTGCACCTCGTGAAAAGTAAGTAAGTAAAAATATGCTCCTTATAAAGTTTTGAATAATTTTCTAGACAGGTTACCTTGAATGTGTTTTCAGTCGGAAGAAAATTTTCTTCTTCAACTTAGCTTTTATATACGATACCTAATTAGGTGGCAAAGGACCGGCTTTTTTTACATCTTTATACTTACTGGATTTACTCTTGTAACAACGATGTGATCTTACTATTTCATTAGTCACACTAATATTATAATGGCGAATGTTTGTGAGTGTGTGTGTGTTTGTATGTTTGTATCTTCTTCATGCTCAAACGGCTGGACGGATCTGGATGAAATTTGGCATAAAGATAGATTATAGTCGGACATAGCACGGATAATCATTTTTATCCCGGAATATGTTCCCTCAGGATAGTTTTCGACTTTCACTCGGACAAAGCCGCTGGCAGAAGCTAGTATTATAAATGTGAAAGTTTGGTTGTATGTGTGGATGTATGTTTGTTACTCAATCACGCTAGAACGGCTGAACGGATCTGGATGAAATTTGGCACAGACATAGATTATAGTCTGGAATAGCACATAGGTTATATGTTTTTTTCAGTACTGGTGGTATTTGTAGTCTAGTTATTCATCTCATAGAGTATACCATCACTAAGACACGAGCAATTTGCGTAGCTTTAAAATCCGTATTTCAGTCTCAGTTGTTCCAAATATACGACTTGAATTTTAACTTTATTGAAATAAAATACCAGAACCTATGAAAGGACAGTATCTGTTCTGTCTATATTCAAATTTTTAAACATGAGAGCAAAAAAAGAAAAATAACCGTGTAGAAAAATAAAAATTTGGAAGCCGTTAGTATTTTTTTTCTAAAAACTTTTTATTTTTCACTTTTTAGTTGAACCTAACTAATAGGCTAGTTGTTTAGTAAGTTACCCTAATGCCAGAATAGATAACACGAATATCATGAAACATGAAAATTACCAGTGAAATGAGAGATCTGCGTACCCCTTAAGAGCGTACTGGCGTGCTGTTATGTTATGAAATGGTATAATCAATAAACAGACATGCGATTGCAGCAAACCCGAGAGATTTGCCGTTACTTATTGAAGAGTTCTTTCGTGTATCTTCGAAGTTCTTCATCAAATCTTCACCAAATCAAAATGGGACCAATTTCGAAAGATACTTTTTCAAATAAAAAAAGAATTTTCAAAATTGGTCCACAATTGACGGAGATATTGGTGCAAATAAACAAAAAAAAAAACACTCACGAAGTCGAAAATAGAACCTCCTCCTTTTTGGTAAGTCGGTTAAAAAGGCACCAAAATGGTGAACAAAAATTTTAACGCAACATTTTGAAGCAAAACACGCAAACAAAATCCTAAAATGTTTCAAAACCGATTTCAAATGACAAAGTGAGACAAACTGTAGGTTACATACTCGTCTGTTGAAGCTTACACTTCTACACTATAAGTACAAACGCTTTACCCAAGTCAGAGTTCACAAGTTTCAAGCACTGAGGTGTGGAGTTTCGTTAACTTACGGTTAAGTTTGAAAGGTTAACAGTAAAATTAGTAATATGCCTTAAACAGTTCCAAGCCTTGTAGAGAGATAAAAGTTTTGCAAAATAGTCTCGGAATTACATGTCTTAAAGGTAGTTTCATTTGAGAAAACGAGTGTCCAAGGTAGCCAGTTTAAAAGAAAGTTACCTTTAAGTTTCTACCACTACAGGCTGTAAGCTGAAATTGTAGGAAAGTTTACCTTAAACCGGCTAATAGGTGTATACAAGAGAACTTAAGGAGCTCTTTAGCGACAAAAAGGCGTGAATATTAAAAACTTTTTACTTGTACAGTTTATATGGCAACCAGCTGTCCTCCGAGGCTTCGCTCCCGTCAACTGGATACCTACCCTATCCCACCTACCCTACATGAATGTTGCGTAACTTTAACCGCTTACGCAGCGCACGCAACGGAAGATCTATAATTTTTGCCCGTTTTTGCAACATTTTCCATTTATGCTCCGCTCCTATTGGTGGTAGCTTGACGTTATATATCCTATAACCTTTCTCGATAAATGGACTACCCAACACAAAACGAATTTTTCAATTCCAACCAGTAGTTCCTCAGATTACCGCGTTAAAACAAACAAACTCTTCAGCTTTATTATATTATATAATAAGTATAGATTTGAGGAAATAATCTTTTTTTAAGAGCTAGGCTATCTAACAGGCACCAAAAGATCTGTTGAAGTAATGTACAGTCAGGGCGTTTACCCACTACATCAGAACTCTATCCGTCATAATCTGTCATAGTTCAGAACATTTTGAACTTGGAACTCGAATCACGGACAAGGAACACGGACACGGACGTGTTGTGCGTAACCGTTCTTAACGACCTGCGTTTTCTAGTGTAAACTGACGTTGACTTTTGTAAGGGTAATCCTTAAAAAAGTTTTAGAAAAAAAGAACCATCATTAGGTATCAAGATTGCTAATAAACTTTAAAAGTCAGAATTGATAAATTGATCGAAGTCATTTGTGTCAATAAAGGAAGATCTGACAAGTTCCAAATTTGAAAACCAACATCGTCGGGATTATTCGATAACAATCGTCAACAATCGGCTTTTGTACGGATGATTCGGCGAATCCCGACTTCAGGAGTGGCCATCCACCTTTCACCTTTGATGTGAAGAGTCCTCTACAAACTCTTTTATTTACCACATCGATTTGTCTGAGAAGCTTTTCAAAGGCGTTGAGACGAATTCCCGTGGTGGTGTACTATTTTTCAGGAAGCTTTTGATCCGTTTTTGGATTTTTGCCGTTTGATCCCTATGGGCCATGGGAGATCAAACTATTTGAAGACAAACCAATATTATGCTCTACCTTTAAGATTACTTGAACAGACAAGTAGGTACTTAGCTGTCAATCAATTTTGGGGTACAATTTCAGTTTCACCGAAACGTTTTACCGACGCGGCAATACAAACACAAGCTGATCAGCTTGAGTGAACTCAGCCCGTCCTGCGTCTGGCCGCGACACGAACGCACGTTTGAACAGTATGTTTATCTCTCTCAGCACCATAAATAAAGTGATCAAACATTATAAGTTTTTAAACTGTCATGGTTACTAACATTAACAATATAAGCGGGATATTTACCATGTTTACTGTTTGTTGTGAGTTGCCGATATTTCGGTGCTGTTGCTTTAACGGATTTTGATAAAACTTGGCACACCGAAATACTTTGACCTTGATTAGGAGAAAGGATACACCATGATCACGGATAAACTGAAGTTATTGCGGGTGGGTGTTTATGAGGCGACAAATCGGTTAACAGTAAACATGGTAAATAGCCTGCTTATATTGTTAATGATAAAGCATTGTTAAAGATACAAATTAATAGCTAATATCCTGGTATTCATTACCCAAGTAGATTTCTTTGCAAGACGGATAGATTGTAAAGCATTTTACTTTGCATTTTGATGCGTTTTTATGTAAAATAGCATTTTCTGTAAACTAGCATTTTCTGGCGGCTTCGCTCCCGTAGCCATCCATATCACGGGACTGGGAAAATCTTTCTAGCAGTAAAAGGGGTCATGTAATCGGTTCTGTACTTCAGAAACTTTTTACAAACTACACTAAAAAAATTACCTCTTTCTAGGATATGGGGATAGGATAGGGAACCTCTTTCCGTATTTAGATTCCCCTTCGGTTCATTGTGCGAGCAGGCCTCCTCCCTGCGAGAGGGAATGTTCCGTAATCCACCACGCGGACCCAGTGCGGTTTGGGGGATGTCACATGTCTTCGAATTTTTGTTCTACGACATGCCGGTTTCCATGATGTTTTGTTTCACAGTTTTGAAAGCAGTTTTGATGAAATAATTTACACAAATTAAACCACCTGCTTGGGTTCGATTCGACGACCTACAACTTGTAAGTCGCGGCTGTTACCACTACTGCTCTTACCTCTTTCTATTATTAGTTTTAATGAAATTTCCATTTCCAATATAATCATTCCGCGATGGGTTGCACAAGTACACCTAGTACACCGACATTTCGCCATTTATTTTTAGTGCTTTGTAAAAGAAGATGAGCCTATTGTAATGAACCAAGGACAAAAATTTAGACTCTACTGATACTGAAAAATATCAGATGGAAAAACCCAATAACACTTCGGACCTCATGCATGGCACTACCGCTATAAGCCACTAGATCAACGAGGCAGTTTACAAAAACTTTGCAATTGCAACAATTCGGTGATATGCAATGATGTTATACTTATACTGAGGTAGAGACGTTTTACCGACGTCTACGCGGCAATACAAACACAAGCTGATCAGCTTGAGTGAACTCAGCCCGTCCTGCGTCTGGCCGCGACACGTTTGAACAGTATGTTTATCTCTTTCTGACAACGGGGTCCTATTTATATCTATGTGATCTTTTAACCTACTCAGTGATAGAAATAAAGATCCAAGTGCTATAGGTCCTATTTACGTAGCTAAAGTAAGATATCGCCATGTTTTTATTTCTTTATAATAATGAGTATGACGTCTCTGTGACATGTACATTGTTTAGAAAAGAACCGTGACCTAACGGATATAGCAATGAACACCTCTTCACCCACATTATTCATCCCCAAACCAAACTACACGTCTCAACAAGGATTCCGGAAACTAGACAGCATATTTACTTTGTAGGGAAACAGTGTGAGTTTCGGCACGCATTAGCATTTCACGCGGGTTCATTTGGTTCTCTAATTGTGTAAAATTTTGTTTGTTCCTCATTTATATGCGTTGCGTACTCCCATGCTGGTTTAGTTTTTAATTAAAGTGGGTACTTTATGTCGTTACAATGTTTTTGGAGGAAGTTGTTAAGTATTCATGAAGGATCTTACATAAACTAACACTATGTCACCGATTATTACATGGGACTTAAACATAAGCGAAGACATGTGGGGACACCCATTATTACCTAACCCATTGGGGAATCCGGACATCATGTTAATGTCAATGAAATTCGATCGTAACCTGCAACTTTAGTCTCCTAGACTTCAAAATTTAGCACATCTTGTAGCCAAGCCTTCATAAACAGCAGTTACATTTTGTTTTAATTGTCTAGAGGCTCACGTTTGACCACGATCTCACCTGATGATAAGCGATGATGCGGTCGACGGTGAAGCAAGCTTGACTTGAAGAAACCTATTCTCTCTTGACTTAAAGACCGTACATTTTAAAGCAAGTCCTAATGAAGACAAACAAAATTTATAGAATAAGCTGGACGTCTAATCCTTGACTTTTTATTTCATAAACTAAATTATGATATTTTTTTTTATTTGGAACAACAAACAATTAAATAATAAAGCATAAAGACATAAAACTTAAAATTAACAATTATATAATCAACAGCGTTATTATTATTTATTACAATAAACTTTTATGTACTATGTGTATTAATACTGTTATATTTAAATATATTACGTTTATATTCCTAAAACTTTCATTTACTCCAATTAGTAATATTTCATTGAGGAGTCATTTTACATCGATTTATGATTGAGCCTTACCTATAACACTATGCCATATGCAAGATTAAAAAAAATAAGGTCATTGGCTTCTGTCAGTTTATTCTAAGAAATAAAAAAATCACAATATAGCTAGAAGATCAACATCATCATCATTATCAGCCTTTTTTTGTTCCCACTGCTGGGACACAGGTCTTCTCTCTGTGAGAGAGGGAATGGACACGGAAATCCATCACGCGGGCCCAGTGAGGATTGGTGGATGTCATATGTCTTCGAATTTTTGGTTCTAGGACATGCCGGGTTCACCGTTTTTAGAGCAGTGGTGATGTAATAATTAGACAAACTAAAACGCCTGCCTGGGTTCAAACCCACGACCTACGACACGTAAGTCGGGGCCGGTATCACTGGGCCACCACTGCTCATTAAAGAAAGCTAGAAGAATATGTTAGAAGATTATGTACCAATAGATCAAAAACAAAACTAAGGCTAAAAAGCCTTAATCTAGATAATTATGTAACTAAAGAAGGATATTGATCTTCTGCCACACCTACATTTTCAAAACCATACAAAATCGCAGAGGTTCGAGATGCCTCGGCGGCCACTGCTAGAAAAGGTGTTGTCCATACTTCCTATACTGACCAAATGTGCCAAGAAGCGTCACAGATTTCTCATAAAAAAAGGGCCCATTACAATTACAATGATTACAACTATGACAGCCAATGCTCTTCACAAATGTGATATGATGATGACGTGTTTGTGTGTGTATGAATGTGATGTGATGTAAGAAAGAAAATAAGAAGGAAATAAAGAAAGAAAGAAGGAAATCTAGTTTATTTGGCTCACAAACATACGATGTGGTGTGTGTGTGACGTGTGTGTGGTGTGATGTATGTGTTTGTGATGTGTGTGTTTTCACTATTGTGTAGGCCGAATAATATATGTAATGGAATTTCTATTCGCTGCGGCAGGATTCTGTACTGTACGATAAAAATTTATGCATTAATGCAACTTAAACCTTCCATATTTAACCCACCCGATGTTGAAAACATTTGCATATTCTTTCAAAAACTTGGCAGACAAAGTTGTGGCTTGATAGAAAACTGAAAATCCAACGATTCATCTTAATGGATTCTCCTATAACCGATTGAAAACTTTGCCGCTTTGCTGGAACATAAGTTGCCTCTTTCCGAAGTTTTTTCGCATCACACTTACGAAGATTAATTCGCTTGGCCAAGTGTTTTACTGGAAGATTCTTTTCGAAAGTAATGAGGCTAATTTTGATAGTCCATTTTCTACAATATATATAATGATACGATTTTGCCATCTATGTACATACACAACAAAAACCATAAATAATTACAAGAACGCACAACCGAAACCGGTGAGTACGAAAAATATAAAAGAGGCTAGAACTCACTTACTATTTAAAGCATTATTAAAGAAACACATCTCCGAAAGCTCCAATAAATAAATAAAATACTAAATAAATAAATAAAACAGCAAAAATACTGTACATGTATTAAAACACCTAGTTTTGTATAGTGTGTATGGTGCTTAACAACGGAGCGCTCGACGTTGCAACGACAGTGTATTGGAATAATTTTTGCAGTGTACTCATCATAATTTGTTTTTGTTAAAATATATGTTTACGTAAATTTTAAACAAAATCGAATGTGCGTCGTGCGCCCTGGAGTTTCTTATAATTACAATTGTTATTAAACCCAAACTTTGTTTCTCGTCAAGCGATTATATTTTAATCTTTTGAGAAATAATAGTATATTATGCAACTAGTCAATAAAGGACGGATTAAAAGCGAAGGCCACAGATGAATCAAGAGCAAGTGAAGGATTCTAACAACTGAATCACGACCGTAGGAAGTGATTCATGATGATCAAATCACGAGCATAGCGACTGATACAAGTGTTATAATCCAGAGCGACGCGATATAAATCAGTTTTACTCAAGAGTTGCATACTATACTTTATACCATGACTACTAGAAAAAGGAAGATTTAAGCGAGAAGTTCAAGGAATAATTATACATACATTATTTATAAGCTTCAAAATTTACAAAAATGTGAAACCCTGACCCCTGAGCTAGGTACTACCAAATAGCACCTGTGTTTCAGAAGCCAGTGCTGACAACCTCTGTTACGTTACATAATTATAATTAATTAAACACCAATGCAATTAATATTACAATTCAAATAATTATTCATTAAATATCCTAGACTAAAATCAAAATTATTAGTGAAAACCTAAATATAAACAAACTCAAAATTAAAATCGTAGAAGCGTTGGTATGTCGAGTATTCTTTGCAACAGGAGTTTGTATCGAGTATTTTTTGCGCAAGTCGAATATATTGGTGTGTTATAAATTTAAACACCGAAATAGGGGAATGATATAAATGATATTTAAACCGGAATAGGCACCAAGCATGTATTTTGCACTATGAAGGTTTTTTTTTTAATTCAAAAAAAGTTTTAGAATAGTATGTTAGAAAGTTGGCACTTAGACTCGAGTTTAATGATTGTAAACGTTAGTTGTATCTTCGTTTCTTCCGAGATGCCAATGTGAAATGCCACAAGGCATACGCGATTTCTTCAATAGAAAAAAACTCTTCTTAACATTAATCTAAAATATAAATAAGCTAAGATAAATTGATTAAGAACTTAAGATCGAGAGCTTTGTATAATATTCTTTACAATAAAAAACTTTATAAGAATGTTCCATGGAGAGAAACGCAGAGGAAGCAAGGGATCGGATACTTTCCAAAGACAATTGTATGGGATTTACCTGGATTACGCAACATTCAAGTTTCTTTTAGAACTCTAGAGTTCTTTATGTGGAAAAGGGGTAATTTTAATGATTATGGTAAGTTTTCTTGGTGTTATATATATTTTATTATTTACTTTATTTATTAATTTTCGGGTAACTTACCTACGGATAATACATTTCGATATGCAGTAACCTTTATGTAATAGATATAATAAACATCTTCAAAATATATGGATTCTCCCCTAAGGTAGTGCTAACCTAGATATTTTAATTGAATGGTGATACTTCCAAACAAAAACACTACAAAGTGAAAAATAACTTCAATTTCGGAAGTCAGTGTCAAAAAACGAAGAAACGAAAACAGGAACACCGACTTCGGAAATTGAAGTTATTTTTCACTTTGTAGTGTTTTTGTTTGGAAGTCGGTTGTATTTTTTGTAAAAAAGTTTTTAATCTGTCCAGTTGTAGAACCTTCACTCCTTGATTTCCGGCTATAAAAATGACGCGATTCTTGGTAGCAAAAAGGCACAATCGAAGACTTTTTACAAACGTACTTGCAAAGAAGATAAAAAGAAACAACCTACACTATTCCAGTTTCCCAACAAAACCGAACAGACCCACAACTGATATAATAACCAAATAACAATTTCCATCCACAAACAGGAAAGCATTTGGTAAAGAAAATTGCCAAGAATGAGATCAAAATATTCGTCAACAAGGTCCCTCAAATGACGTCACATGATGCCCGGAAATTGAAAATGTGCCTACATGGGCTACATGTCTGTCGTTTGCTCAAAGTGAGAGATTTTTCCCTAAAATCCGTGCTGCCGTCCTATTGCTAGAATGCCGTTATCTGACAAAATCATGTTTTGAGTTATAGATAAAAATCTAAAAACCGCGAAATAATAAAAAAATATGAAACACGTATAATAATATGTCATAAGCGCGAGTTTGCGGTGTCATAAAATATATCTAATTACGTACTTTTGAAAAGGGTGATTGTTCGTTAAATTAAATTAATTAATTTTTAACCTATTTTTGATAAAATTTATTAAATGAATTTATAGCATTATTTTTATTTATTTGGTTTTTATTTTTAATCGGGAATCTATTGATAATAGAAAACTATCGCTTAGAGAGATCGATACAGAGTTTTTTTCTGATTACGGAGGTATTATAGAGTGCTTCTTCTTTTCTTGTGAGTATGTGGCCATCGCTGGTGTCAGAGTTAACTAAGCCATAGGCCTCAGGCTTGGTTATTTCAAACTTATATTAACTATATAAGTCGAGGTTTCTTCACAATGTTTTCCTTCACCAGTGCCTTTGATGTCCAAGATAAACTTGTAAAGTACGTATAGACACGGGGTCTCATTGTTAAGAAAGAACATTTGGTTCAAATTAATCTCACTAAATGGCGCGATATGCACCTATCTGTTATTGAATGTGTGTAAAATTAAAATTTTCTGGAATTGAACATAAAAATTGTATGATCTTGTTTAATCAACTCTCCTAAGTACAAAATTATGGAATATTAGGCTATTCACATTTCAAAGATTACTTGAACGGATCATTTAAAAATTGATGCCAATAGATGGCGCATTTTTAAATTTCTGAGGCATTCCACTCGATTGTTAAAATTTGCATTGTAACACATGTTGGTGCAAAAAAACTGTAAAAACGTGCACAAAAATACTATAAAACGAACCTTCACTGTATTTAAAGAAAAAATATTCACGAACCGAGTAAACCTTTTTACTTGCAAGTCGCTGCTAACACCATCTATCTATCACCGTGAAACAGAACCGAACGCTTTCGATGTACAAAAAAATATCAGATTAATCAGACGAAAAACGCTAGTTACGTTGACATGGTTTCTTTGTATGGGATGAGACATCTGTATGCTAGCATTATATTATCTGTGGTATAGAAATAAAAACGGCTAAATATCAGATAGTGACACTCTAGTTATAGGACGACAGCGGGGATCGCATGACATTTGTTACGCGTTCCGGATTAAGGATCGATCAATTTGTAACTTTAGATCTATGTGTGTAGGGTGTAAAATGGGATATTGATGGATACGAATTTGAGTTTTTCAAGGAATTGTTTTCGGTCATCATTCGAATTGGTTGTGTGAATTGGGTTTTTATTGAATTTTGGAACGTTATAGTCAATGGAAGACTTGGCTACCATAATAATGTGTGTTAATAATGCGTAAATTAGCTTTATCCCACAACAATCACGCGAGAAGTATTTGAAACAGTACGATATGTTTAACACGTGGCGACTAGCTAAATGAGCCAAAACTTTCTCAGAAAACATTTTGCTGACATATTTTATTGAATTATCCGAGACAAAGAAATCAAGCACTCTATGGAGTACGTATTCAATTTTAAAAGCAACAACAAAGATGAAAAAAGACATACACATCGACACCTATCCTAAATTAGTGGCATTTTTAAAAAGAGCCTCATCTGGTCATCAACCAAAAAAAAATCGAAAGAATTTTCACAGCATCTGAAATTGAAAAGTTTCTTAACAAAGCAGCTGATTCCGTGTATTTGGCGGCAAAAACAAGCCAGCTGCACATTCAGTATCTCTTAAGTATATTAATCAACTACTTAACATAATCTAATACGTACTTAGTAGACGTTGATAGGCATAACTATGCATGCATATCAATTTGATTAATTTCTACTACAATACTCTTTACGTTACAGGTTGTTCTTATTATTGGTATAAACGGAGCATGTCGAACTAATGAACTAACACAACTTAATGTCAAAAACATTGAGAAATATTCAGATGACTTACTATTTATTAATTTTCCTAATACAAAGGCAAAAAGAGACCGCAACTTCGTCATTCGCAAGGAATACGTAACAATTTAAATTGTTATAATTTAAAGATTATTCTGTAATACTTATCATAATGTTGTAATTAATACCTAAACTGAAATAAAAGTATCTTGTAATATTGTAAATGTTTTGTTTTTGCATTTAGTCATTTCCTCGCTGAGGTGGGATGAAAAGTTACGTGTTGCAATCGAGTGCAAAGATTTTTCACCTTGTGCTCTTTTGATTCCCTCGCTAACGCTCAGGATTCTTATTATAGAATCCTTCGCTTGCTCGGTCCTCAAAATTGACTTAAAAAAAGCAACTTTGCACTCTTGTATAACAAATAACTATTGATTTATTTTCTCTTTTTCAAGAAAAGCGAGTGATAATCTTACAGATTTCTTGCTCCGCCAGTTTCTGTTTCTGCCATTTTCTGGGTGAATAAACACTTTTCATTAACTTCGATATAGAGGAGAAAAACACAATTAAAGTACCAGCAATATTCTTATTACTTCATAGTATAATGAGTAAGGGCAGTGAACAGTGGTTTTTGAAAGTTTGCCTACTCTGGTTTTCACCCGGTGGTTTTTAAATTAAGAAAAGGAGTTGCGGATCCTCTGCTAAGTAGTGACAAATAATATTACTATGCATCCCAGTCTATACAACTTAATTGAATACACTATGTTATACGAATAAAACACAATATATTCATAAATCAACTAATTTAAAAAAAAAATGTCTAATTTAACAAATATTTTTACAAAAAAATACGACTAGCCGTTTAGACGTAATTCTCATTTTTAAAGCAGCTACTGAGGGGTATCTGTGCAATATCGTATCTGTATCTCTATTTTACTCAGATACTCCATATCGTGTCATGGAGTATCTGTGTAAAATGTATATTAATAAAGAATATTATTTGCAGACTGATATTACAATTATCTCATTTCCTTAACAGGTTAAAGCTTTCACGCACCCTGAATCAGAAAGTTCAAAAGTACGAACAAATTAACTACGCTGACATTTTTATTACGCGCCATGTTCAGGCTGCGAACCTAAAGTCATTTGCACGGTTCCCCTCCTGAAACTTTGCGATCAGGTCTTAACAAGTGGAATTCACGACCTTCAGTACTTAGGTAGTACTTCCATGTTAAATTTATGTGACGTAGAATACATAACTACTTTTGAAAGTATGGAAATTTAGTACTTAAGAGAGGTTAGGAACTTAAGTTTTTGTTTCATTGCAATCGGTTCACTCT
The DNA here is from genome assembly GCA_947562075.1 of Orthosia gracilis. Taxonomy (NCBI): domain Eukaryota; kingdom Metazoa; phylum Arthropoda; class Insecta; order Lepidoptera; family Noctuidae; genus Orthosia; species Orthosia gracilis. Next base: position 32,917,767 of record OX387264.1, read on the forward strand.
AAAAAAAGTTAGATGAATTTAAAGTGTTCAAGAAGTAAAATATCACAACATACGCACGGACAGTTGAACTCCATATTCGATAGATGGCTTTGTGCATTTGACGTCATTTTCTGAATGGCGGTGTTAAGATTCTCTGCAGAAGAATGACACGAGAAAAACATTGGTAGGTAGGGTAGGAAGATGCAATGGAGAATAACGAAAATTTTAATAATAGTAAATCTTTTTCTCTGAACAAGACTATCGTGTTATCCTAGCGGGGGTACCACGGGTCAAAAAATTTGCCCATGGTACCACTTTGTCCCCCTTGGGGGTTTCACGGGCAAAAATATTTCGTGGTACCCCAAGGGGGTTTAGACTGAGGGACCACGGGCAAGTACCGCAGGGTAAAAGAGGTAAGTAGGTACAATGTTGACGGGAGTGATGCCGTGGGCACAGCTAATATTATTTATGACTCCTTTTTTTCCGCGGTTTTGCTCCGGTACTCTATCCCACATCAAGAATGGGACTTATGGTACTCAAATCAAACAAACTATTTGATTTATCTATTTCATATCTTAGTTTCGATTGAAACACACCGCTCTATAAATTTTACTGTTCCTTAAAATAAAAAATAAAATCAATTCAAGCCCGAAATAAAACTTTTCAGCAGAATGTCAAAGTTTACTCTGGCGAGGATTTAATCAAACCATTGATACACAACAGTGTAGCAGCTACAACAATAACAATATTATATGTTAACAGAATAATACGTTTAGACATTAAAATAATAGTAAATTAATTAACTATTTGAATCCACGTTAGTTCAAACGCTAGTTAACCGTAAAATGTAAATTATTTTATTGTGAATAACATTAAACGATATGGAATTCAAATAATTATACTATTTGTTCAATGAGGTGTAATAATCATAACCACATATATCAAATATAATGCTAAATTTATGTATTCTGTTTATGTAAATCTATATATATAAAAGAAGAAACTGACTGATAGACTGATCGACCAACGCACAGCCAAAACCGCTAGGCCCAGACGCATGAAATTTGGCAGAAAGGTTCCCCAAAAGACGTAAATGAGCACTAAGAAAGTAGTTTTGGAAATGCCATCCCAAAAGGTGTATAAAGGGGGTTGAAAGTTTATATGTAATTTCTACAGAGTTTAAGTTGGACACATGAAATTTTAGATTTACTCTTGGTTGATAAAAAGAATAAATGTATTTATTGGTTCTTGGTAATTCTATCCCTAAGCGGATAAAATAGGGGTTGTAACTTTATGTAAAATTTATTCGGTTTGGAAGGAAAATATCTGCTGTAGGTTTACGCTCTTGATTAATAAAAAAACAATGAGTTATTTGATTTCTAGAAATTCTACCCCTAAGGGGGTTAAAGGTGGCAATTATATATATTAATTATTTATTATATTATATATTTGAAAGTTGGCATAAATACTAACCTAAGAAAATATTAAAGGATATCATTATTAGTTTTTCGATTCTACCCCTAAAAAAATGATTTGGGGACTGTTGAAGATCTTGAGTTAATAAACTTGAAATATGGCACAAATACTAACCTTAATAAATAATGTAGGTTGTTATTAGTTATTACTTTTTCGGAACTATCCCCAAAATACTATTTAGGGGGTGATAAAGATTTTTGAAGTATTTTACTGCACATAGCTTATTTTTATGTTGTCCCTTACATCAAGGTCAGTCACACTAAGGAGGAATTTATTGGGGAGAAGGGAGACATTTATTCGTATGAAAAATCTTATTCCTTTGGCAAATAATAAATTGTCATCATTATTTTTGCAGAATTAGGCGCAGAAGATGATTTAGGGGTATCAACGCGTTTTTGAAGAATCTTACGCCACTAAGACGACTCCTACCTCGATTTAGTACTACCGAACTAGACCGTTTGTCTCGCGCAAAACAAAACACAACAAAAAGTTAACAAAAAGTGTAAGGCCAAACAACCGTAGCTAATTTTATGAGGTGTAAGTGATGTATTAGTGTCGCGTAATTTAAGCAGCATCCGTTTTCATACTTAGGTAATTTTTGCTTCACCCGAAATTATGCGACTCAAAAATGCGACCAGTCTTCTGCTCTTTGGATTCAGCAGACTTGCCAGCAGGCTTGCCCTCGCCAGCACATCAGTCCAACTTGTGCGAGGCCTTGCAATGTTGCATCTCCCAGTAACAAACTCGCCACGCCAGAACCTTTCAGTCCCATAGGCCATCTGCTCAGCGAACAATCTGGTCTGCTTAATGCATCCAAAGTTTGGTCATTCTTGGGGCTATGTCTATTACCTCAGTTTTCCTGTCCGTATTTTCGAGTCGGATTCGGTGAATACATTCTGTAAAGTTACCGATTTTCATGAGAATGGGTATTTAAAATGACCTTAGTTTTATCCATATTTATCGTAAGACTCGTGCGGAAGCTCCACTGCACTGTCTTGAGTTTGTGCTCTATTGGTGTAATTGCTGTAAGGCGTTCCAGTGCGAGGGTAAACAAATAAATATTTAAACGCAGTAGTTTTTTTCAAAATAAACTCAATAGTTTTGATCGAATGACCGGTGTGACTGTTATTTACCCACGAGCCTTATTTAGCTAAAACATATCGGACACGTCATTAAAGTTTCGTAAATCCTAACTTAAACCGTATATACGAGTATCTACGATACCCTATTTATTATTGATTTCACAATAGCTTATTTTTGGTCGCTTTCACTAACTACTCATAATAAAGTCATCTGTACTTAGTTGAATAAAATACGAAAACATGCGAACGAAGTCGCGGGCGGAGTGCTAGTGATTTGATAAAAGTGGAAAATACTAAGAAGAACGAAATGCAAGGCATAAAATTTATCTTTTGCCCGCGGCTTCACCCTCGTGATCTGTCCCACAGGAACCATAAAATTTTTCGGGATGAGAAAAATGCTTAGCGGGCTTTGCGATCGTTTCGCATTTAACCAATAGAAAGAATTTTCGCAAGCACACTTATCAACTCGGAAAGGAATCGTCACCGTATCAACTCGAGCCGTGTGCTGTGTATTCTTTATGAAACTCCCTACTGCAGCACACACTAATCTGAATCGTAACATAATCGCCTCGATTCGGGAGCCTCGCAAACCTCGGTGCGATGCGTGGTCACCTTGCAGTTCCCACGCGTCAGTATTGGAGGCAGAGGCTGAAGTAATATGTGTTAAGAATAATACATGCATTGTTTATCAACCTTTTTAATTTCAGATCAAACACAATACACCTAACTAGGCCTTAAAAAAACAAACAAGTTTTCTATTATAACATTCAGTGTGATATAAACAAAAAGACGCATTATCTGCGCCCACGTGCCGTTCCCGCCGCCGCGCAACCTCCGATAACCCCAAATTTAAACGTTTTGGAACCGAATTCGAAATCGGTTTTTGATTTTAATTTTGTATCGGAATTTCCAACTTTTTGGGGTCGGTATTGAACCTCCCTAACATCCCTACTCACAACCGACGTAGATGTTGAATGTTAACGAAGCAAAATGAGTGTGTAAGAATCATAGCAGATAGCCTCCTATGGGCTCTGCCTACCCCATATGAAAAGGCGTGACTTTACCTATGAATTATTTTTATTTAGAATATAACTTATTTTTCTTATATGCTTTTATGCTTTTTCAATTGCAAAAGCATAAAAGACATTATATGACCCACAAATTCGCTTTCACGCATCAAAAACGCGCATGCATAACAAAATATGATAATAACTTCGAGTAAGTAAATGAAGTCACTACCAACAAGCGGCGTAGTCACGTAAAATATTACTCTGCCCATCCCCTAGAGACACAACCTTTATAGTCGAGTCCAGTGCACCTGCGAATGAGTTATGCGCAGAGATTTATTATCAGAGATAAGGTTTTGTATCTGGTGGGTGTAACGCGAATGTTAGCAATATATCTGGGGTTTTTCTTTGGTGTTCGTTGAGAGTTCGCTGGTCTTTTTGTAAGGGAAGTTGAAGGAAGTACCCGCAAAAAATTAAGGGCTATTTTCATGATAGGTTTATTTTAACATTTTTGAGGTGGTGCAGGTAATTTAGTATTTTCACAACACTTCGTAAAAGTTTTTTAGGTATATAAGTCGAACTGTTTATCGAGTACAATAATTCCAACCTAGACTTTGCTGGAATTTTCAAACAGAAAAAGCCGATAATACCAATGTTTGAAATAAGAAGTCTATAGGTTACAAACTATTGCAACATACTGAAAATAATAGCCTTCAGCCACCGTCCTGGCAATATAACATAAAATGCATAAGAAAAGATAAAAAAAACTTTAAGAAGGTAGATAAATTTCTCTTCTATAATCTAAATTCATATTAGAAAGAGCCAAATTTGTTAGTAAATATGATTATGTATGGTAATCTCTGAAAATGCTAAATCAAATTAGATTTTTTTTACTGACTGATAGTTACCTTGTCGTTGACCTCATCCCGGAAAAATGCACGAATTCTGGGGATATGCCACGGGAACGAAGCCCGCTACTAATATCTAGTAGACCAATAAAGCAGCTATAAAAACGTTTACTACACATACCAGCTAGAGTTCCAAGATTAGTTGATTCAACCCCGAAGTAACGGCTTAACTTTAGATCCAATCAAGATTTGGGTCATAGCTACGTGCTCTACAGAAGTGGGCTTAATGGATGAGCCTTCATGACTCAGCACATTCTAGCTGCATTACTAAACGACTTCGTGGATGACTCAGTCTTTACTTAATTACCAGAGTTGTAACAAAAAAATAAAAATTCTTCTGGCAGAAAAGATTCTGTGTGATTTTTATAAAAACCTATTCTTGCTTTTAGATAATCAGCCTAGCACTTATTAATTAATGGACAATCATTTATAAAAACAAGTGTACAATAGGTAGGCTAATCACAAAGGGCAATCTCTTACAGACAACCTTTGGATGGACTGAAACGAGAGGAGATGGACAAAGGACAATGTACAAAAACACCATAAATTATATTACACAACACACAAAACACACACACACACACACATCACACACACAACACACACAAACACATAAAACAAAAATACATACATTCAGTGCGCAATAATATCACCATATCAGCCGAAAGACGTCCACTGCTGGATATAGGCCAACCCTAGGCGTCGCCACATTGATTGGTCCCGTGCGTCTCGCATCCAGCGAATCCCCGCTACCTTCACCAGGTCATCGATCCACCTGATGGGAGGCCTTCCAACACAACATCTTCCGGTTCGCGTTCGCCACTCCAGAACTTTCTGCCCCATCGGCTAATAACACCGGCGAAATAATATACTTACTAATAAAAATAAATAACAGAGAAAGGAGAAGAAAAAATATATTATAATATATTATTTCATCATGTTTTCACCATTGGGATACAGGCCTCATTTCGATGAGCGGGCGTGGGCCGTAATCAACAATGCGTGAACAGTGCGGTCTATATGTCTTCAAATTTGTGCTACTGGGTTATACCGGTTTCCTTTACCGTTTTGCAATGGTGTTGACATTATTTAAGTGCTTTCCTGGTTTTGAAGCCACGATTTGCAACTCTTAAGTGGGACCATTGGCCATTCACAACTGCTCTATCTTTAATAAAATAGGAGTATTAAAAATAGTATAATTGAAAAACTGTACTGATAACATAATTAATTTTCAAATGAAAATACCTTTTCCCGTTCAAAAGAAATGTTGTAACTCTCACTCTTTTTCGAATCAAGACTGAACCAAACCAATCCATCATATCTGAGGAACGCGTAAATGACATATTATCATCAAGCTAAAATAAAAATCAAGTAAAGTGGAGTCAAATTCCCAAATTAGGTAGTATAATGTCGCTATTTCCCTCGGCGTTGCTCGTTAGCATCGTTTTCCACAATTTTGTTTGTATCTCACACGTTGAAAGGTTTTTTGTCGGCAAATTAGGTTGAAGTAAAATATTTTGGTCTTTAACGATTTCCCTTAATGGAATAAGTTTACTTCGGGGGTCCTAGGAGACGGATATGGGCTCTGAATTTTCATTGATTCAAAACAAAATTTTGTTTTTTTTTGTTATTATTTATAGGCTTGTTCTTGGCACTATCTCACCTGATGGCTCTTTATTCTAAGGCATTGATGTAGTTGAATTAATATTATTAATAGCTTCACCTGCCTGAAAAGTGTTTTCTTATCCCAACGGAACACTATACCGGCAGGCAAGGAAACCTATGAGCTATTCCAGACTATAATCTATCTCTGTGCCAAATTTCATGCAGATCCGTTTAGCCGTTCTGGCGTGATTGAGTAACAAACAGACGTCCACATTACCACGCACACATCCATCCAAATATTCATATTTATAATATTAGTATGATTGGCGATCGACTACAAGATGTGCTTTTCAAACCTTACTAGAATGCAAACTTGCCTAATAAGCATGGTAAATGGAAGGTCTGGTTATTTTCTTACTGTAGACAGTTCGCTTTAAATTCAGATTTCCTCGCATTATTGGTCTTCACCGTGCTCCGTTAGCAGGTAAGTCATCTGGTAAACCAATTGAAGATGGAAATAGTCGAGTTAATTCAAATGCCAGGCTTAAACTCCCAAGCTGGAGCTGATGAACTGGGTCCGTTAATCTCCAGGCTTTCACGTTTCTAACTTATTAAATTCGATGTTAGGACTTACGCACCTAGGCGGCGTTTTAATCCGCGTGTGTAACAAGAGTCATACGTGCACAGACGACGCAGCTCATTGCCTTGAGAAAGCAGTGCGTTTAAGTGCGTAGTATTATAGGCCCTAAATTACTATTTAAATGCTCCAAACCTATGCTCTTTAGTTAAAATATCTGTATAAGTGAGCTACAAGATATCACTTAAACCAAATTGTCAATCATTAGAGTTCCAGCCAGAAATTCGAGCCGTCGGTTGCGTGTTTGCGGCTTTACCCGACGCCTCTGTCTAATTGTGTTACCGTGTGCATCTTCTATGCATATAGCATTACCTTCTGTCACAGAGCATCACGACGCCTCGGTGGGCACTGCTATATACGCCTTTGTCATAACTTATCATATAAAGCAAACGTGTCACTCAGTGTTAGCGTTTACGCATAGAAATTGGCGGCTCGTGACAATTTTGACTGCGGCTATGACTGGGAAGAAATAAAATTATTAAAAAGCACAAATAGCATATTCAAAGCCGGTAATTATCCCACGGGAAATTATCCCGATAATTTAATCAGCGATGGTACCGATGGTATGGTATATTGTACGTAAATGTGTATGCCAAAAAAAAAATGTTTTCTTTCTTTCTTTCCTTAAAGACATAACAAACAGACAGAATTATTTTCTCATTTCAAGCTTTAATTTGCTTGCTTTGGTATGTTTGTCCGGCAACAAGCCTTGAATTCTTGAATTGCTTGATTTTTCAAGCACTTTCTGGCATCTGATATTTGGCGTACTTTGGAAACATTGAAATAGTATGGTACTATAGAGCTGATTTCATGATGGAGCCAGCAGGTGGCCGTAGCAATGCCTCAACCAGACGTGATAAAGCCATCGTGTTTGGGCTCATAGGATATGCAATAACAAGCGGTACTACATTGCGTACTTTTAAATGCATTAAAAGCTTGTTTTAAAAATATTTTAGTTTTAATTGTTTTATTTATAACCTCTATTCATTAAATTACTTATTTACTATATTTTTATAAAACACATAAAAAACGTTTTAAAATATAAAAAAATAGAGACCCACCGGTATCGTGAACAGGGTTCAAGCTACCGGCGGTCAGGGCTAGAGAGAGAGGAACCTCCTAACAATACGAGCCGTGTGCAGCAGTACTGCTTTCTGGATCAGGCTCTTGACCCAGCCGCCTAACGAGAGCCTCCTGAGGTGTTTGTCGAGGCTCGCGGCTATTAAGCTATTGGCTGACACAACAGTACGACGACGTACAGAGATCGCTGTGTTCACATCCCACATGTCGACAACCTCGCGAGCCATTTAATGTACGGGTCGTAAGTCCGTACACCAATTCGCCGTTAGTTGGTTGGAGAGAAACACGTCACAGTTAGATCCACTAGTTAAATATATTTGAGTTAAGTAAACTACAGTATAACTTAGATGGAAGGCGACTATTTCTCTCTCTTGGTTTGGATAGCAACACAGCTTTTCAGCTTCGCCTCTCAACCTTGTTTTTAGATGCTGCATCTTTTGCGCTTTGTTAATCATAGGTTTGTTGTGTATGGTTTCCGTAAAGAGATCCTAGAAGGAAATCCATTGGGTGTAGTTACCCGAGAATTCGGGCTGATTTGCTTATATTTCTCGGCTTTATCTATATACCAATATTATTAAGAGGAAAGATTTTTTTGTTTTTTTTTGTACCGAATAGGCTCCGAAACTACTGTACCGATTTTAAAAATTCTTTCACTTCTGGAAAGCTTCATTATTCCCGAGTAACATAAGCTATAATTTATTTTCAAAAAAAAAATAGATATCCTTATGAAAATTGTAGGAATATTTTGCTTATAAAATTCATTATTTGGCGTGTGCTGAGAAATCTATTGATGATACATAAAAATTATGTACTACATGATTAAAGTACTCATTATTAACTACAAAAAAGGCTACGAGAGAATATATCTCACTATCATAGTAAATCACAATAGCAGCTTTTTGTTCTAAAATTTAATTAGATTGCCAGTAGAAACAAAAGTTGGTTACATTCGTATTGTAGTATTAATACTTAATCAAATAAATGGTTTAACAAATTGGTAGGTAGGTAGGTAGGGTAAGGTAGGGTAGATGGGTAGGCAGGTAGGGTAGGTGTGCACGTAGGTAGGGTAAGGTAAATAGGGTAGGGTAAATAGGTCAGGGTAAATAGGGTAGGGTAAATAGGGTAGGGTAAATAGGGTAGGGTAGGGTAGGAAGGTATGTAGGATAGGGTAGGAGAGGAAGGTTAGGGCAGGTGGGTAGGTAGGTAGGTAGAGTAGTTAGGGTATGAAATTTGGCAAAAATGTTCCTCAAGGTGACGTGAGTGAGCACTAAGAAAGGATTTTTTGTAAATTTTACCCCTAAGGGTGTAAAATGGGGTTTGAAAGTTTGTATGAAAAATCTAATTCCGGTGGCCAAAATTCTTGTAACTAGGCACGATAATATATATAAGTAAATGATATAGGATGACATTATAAGTTTTTTGAAACTACCCCTAAATGATGATTTAGGGTGTAAGTTTGTTTCGAAAAATCTGATTTTTTGGGTCAATAAACTTGAAACTTGGCATAAATACTAACCTTAAATGAATACTGAAGGTTATTGTAATTATTTTTTGAAATTCACCCCAAAAGGTGATTTAGGCGATGTAAAAGTGTTTTTGAAGAATCTTATTTCTTGGGTTAAAACATTTGAAAGTTGAAATAAATACCAACAAAGGTAATCAATAAAGGTTGTCATTGTTAGATTTTCTAATCTACCCCAAAAAGACGATTTAGGGGGTGCTAAAAATTGTTTGAAAAATCTTATTCTTAGGTTAATAAACTTGAAACTTGGTACAAATACTAACCTAAATGAATAATAAAGATTGTTGTTATTATTTTTTAAAATCACTCCCAGAACACGATTTGCGGTTAAAGTTTTTTAGAATCTTATATCTTGGGTTAGTAAACATGAAACTTGACATGAATACCAACTTCAATAAACAATAAATGTTATCATTATTAGTCTTTTCAGAAAACTCCCAAAATACGATTAGTGTTAGTGTTTTTGAAGAATCTTATTTCAAGGGTTAATAAACTTGAAACTTGAATTGAATACCAACCTAAATAAACAATAAAGGTTATCATTAATTGTTTTTTGTAACTACCCCCAAAAAACGATTTAGTATGTGTTAAAGTGTTTTTGAAATAACTTATTTCTTGGGTAAATAAACTTGAAAGTTGAAATAAACATCAACCTAAATAAACATAAAGGTTGTCATTATTAGCTTTTAGAAACTACTCCCAAAAAACGATTTAGAGGGCTTTGAAGTTTGTATGGAAGTATTTGATTTATTGGGTCAATAAATTTGAAACTTGCCACACATACTAACGAAAAAACTACTAAATGAATAATAAAGATTGTTATTATTATTTTTGAAACTACTCCCAAAAGACGATTAAGGGGTATTAAAGTTTTTTTAGAAGAATCTTATTTCTTCAGTAAACAAACTTGAAGGTTGACACAAATACCAACCTAAATGAACAATGAAGTTTTTCATTATTAGTATCGAAACTATCCCCATAGGATGATTTAGTGGATACTAACATTAACATTATAAGTGGGATATATATTTTTTTTTTTATCCCGTTTTTGATATTAATGTTAGTGTTAGTGGCCATGACAGTTTAAAAACTTAGATTTAGTGCATGTTATTTTCTTTTGAAGATTTTATATCTTGGGTCAATAAATATGAAACTTGACATAAATACCATCCTCGATAAACAATAATGGTTATCATTATTACTTTTTTTAAACTACCCCCAACAAACTATTTAGGGCGTATTCAAATGTTTTTGAAGAATCTTATTTCTTGGGTTAATAAATTTGAAAGTTGACATAAATACCATCCTAAGTAAACAATAAAGGTTGCCATGATTAGTTTATCGAATCATCCCCCAAAAGACGACTAAGCGAGTGTTAAATTGTTTTTGAAGAATCTTATTTCGGGCGTTAATAAATTTGAAAGTTAACATAAATACCATCCTTAGTAAACAATAAAGGTTACCATTATTAGTTTATCGAATCTTCCCCCAAAAGACGGTTTAGGGGGTGTTAAAGTTTTTTGAAGAATCATATTTCTTCGGTAAATATACTTGAAACTTGGCACAAAAACCAACCTGAGTAAACAATAAAGGTTGTCATTATAAGTTTTTCGAAACTAACCTCAAACTAAGAATCTTATTGGCCCGGGATTTTTTTTTTGACGTAGGGCAAAAATGGGTTATTAAGGTTTAGGGGGGGGGGGGGATTTTACTTTGTGTCTGTAACCTGAAATTTATTATTCTTTAAGTCAAATATAGAATCGTCGCAATCCAAAAAACCCTGTATATCTGATTTAATATTAATTTTTGGTCGCTATCACTAACTGCACATAATAGGATAAACGAAATCACGCGGACAAAGTCGCGGGCAGAGTAGCTTCTGCTAGCGATTCACACCTCCCTGAAATTCGGCAATTATTCTAAGAGAACGTATCTCGATATAAAAAGTATCCTAGGCTTTTATCCAAGGTCCAATGTATGTATATTTATAGCATAATTAATTACAATTAGTTTAGTAGGGCCCGTAGCCAACCTCAACCATTGGTTTTATAAAGTAACCAATGGTTTAAAATTTCTGTAAACTAGGGTTTTTCTTCAATTACTAGTCGCACAAATTGTCAAATAAGTTGGATAGTTAATTATTTTAGCATTTTTTACAGTAACAATGGATAAATTAACGCGTTTTATCGAAAATTCAAACCATTGTGTAGCATATTTAACCATTGGTTTTGTTAACTACGGACCAAAAAACTGGTCCTTAAACGCGTGAAAACGTAACATAGATAAAAGACAAATAGAGTTATTCTTCCATTTATACAAGTAAAATTAAAAAAAAAGATAAAAACCCCCGACACATTTTTAACTGACTTCCCAAAAAGGAGGAGGATCTCAATTCGGATGACTAAAGTTTTTTTTTATTTATATATGTTCGGGCATAACTCGATCATATGTAGACGGATTTGCAAAATTCTTTTTTTGTTTGGAATGGTATACTCTCGAAATGGTTTCATTATCACCAAATCAGAATCTGATAATGAGATCCTATGAAAATCGAGAGAACTCTTCAAATATTATAGGCAGACATGTAGCGATTTTGGTATTTTTAATATCATTGTAAGCATTTGCACTCAGAAAGTATAATTTGGTTAAGTGGAACTGGTGAAAAAAAATGGCCACTGGAACTCCTTAATAAGTGTTGTTTGGATATAAGACATCTCGAATAGTTAAGCGACTATGATGCAGCAAATACATATAAATAAATGGTACTGATGAAAATGGTATCATGGAACTGATCTGATGATGAAACCATTGAATGAAGGCATTGGAACGCCGTAATAAAACTATGTATCCTAGTCGTGTTTGGGCTTATTGTAATTGAAACGAGATGTACTCTGGCTATAAATGATTTTCATGGTAATATGAAGTACCAACACTAACAAGAGTAAAATAAAACTTTTTAACAAAAAAAATAAACCTACTTCTGGAGCAAAATACTGCAATGCGAAAAATAACTGAAGTTTCCCGAAGTTAGTGTCGAAAAACGAGAAACAATAGGTATCAAAGACACCGAGTCACGCTACATAATTAATCTAGTAGAAGATACGCTTCGATCTACAATTGATTGAATACGTTATTATGACACGATATCTTGCGGAAGAAACCTGATACAAAAAGTAAAACGGGTATAAATTTTCAACGGCTTAACCGATTTTCATCAAACATAGCTAAGAACAGTCTCGGTAAAGTCACCAAACAAACAAAAAAATACTAAATCAAAATCGGTTCACCCGTTTAGAAGCTATGATACCACAGACAGATACACAAACACACAGGTACACACATCAAACTTACAACACCCCTCTTTTTTCGTCGGGGTTTTAAAAATTGTATGGATGGTGGCTCTGGTCGAAGCTGCCAAAGCCACGTGGAAATTCCGTGATCTGTGCCTTCTGTGAAGATTGGTTGGTCTGTCAGGTAGTGTGTCTATCTAGGCAGGTATCAAGTTAGTCACACGTCTCGGACATAAGCGGTATATGTAAATACAACAGTGTTTCTACTTCTGCCTAGTTTTGCTACGGATTATCTTGATGACGAAGATTTTAGTCGTGTTACTTACCTGCGTCGCTCTTTTTTTACCCGACCGCCGATATCAGTCTATGTATGTATGTTTGTTTCTATGTGGCGTTCTAGGGACAAAACGCGTGGGCTGATTTTCATGATTCTTACGTCAATCGATTCGTCTTAATCTTTCGAGTGTCACTCAAATTGAAACTCATTAAAATTGGGCAACAGAAAAATTACGGATTTTCGGCGCAATATTTTAGGCCCAATTTTTATTTTTCTTCCAAACCCATCGTGTGGGATAGTCAAATAAAGGGTTTTAAGAGATGATTTCATAAATATATATCACTTACATGTTTAAATGTACCTAATTCAAAAAGCAGTCGGGCTTTCGATTTTTTGAATTAACTTTTTTTATTAATTACTTGTTGTATTTTTGAGTAGTTTTTTTACTCTAGAAAGCATTGCATTGTTTATGTAGCTGACCACTATCTCACCTGATAATCCAATGTTTTTATTCGGTCAAGTTCTTTTTTTTACCGACTTCGCAACAGAAGGAGGTTTTCAATTCGACTGTTTTTTTTTTTTATGTTTGTTACCTCAGAACTTTTTATTGGGCGAACCGATTTTGATGATTCTTTTTTAATTTGAAAGCGGGTGCTTGTCATGTGGTCCCATTTAATTTTTATCAAGATCTGATGAAGAACTTCGGAGAAATACATCAGAACTCTTCAATAAATGACGGCAAATCACTCTGGATAGATCCAATCGCATGTCTGTTTATTGTTTACACCATTTCATAACATAACATCACACTGGTACGTTCTAAAGGGGTACGCAGGTGTGAACAGTTCACCCTGGTATACTCTCATTGCACTGGTTTCGTTTAAGTTTCATGTTATTGGGTTAATCTATTCTAGCTTCACTTTGGGCACTATACGCGAAAAATTACAACCGGCTTCCAAATAAAAACACTACAAAGTGAAAAATAACTTCAATTTCGGAAGTCGGTGTCAAAAAATGAAGAAACGTAAACAGGAACACCGACTTCCGAAATTGAAGTTATTTTTCACTTTGTAGTGTTTTTGTTTGGAAGTCGGTTGTAATTTTTGTAAAAAGTTTTTATTTTATTTATAAGTTATACTCGTATACAAAAGCCTTTCTCGTTTATTGCTCTTTCTATAAGTGAAAAGCATTATCCTTCTTCAGCAGTTGGGTAAAAACCATATCAAAATCTGTTGAGTGCTTTGAAAGAAGTTAGCGGAGAAACACAAATGACGTCACAGACGCAGACAGTGACTTTGTTTTATGCTATTTAGAGATAGTAGGTTGTAGATACTAATTAGTCGAATATAAATACTGCTACCAGCTAATACCAAACTAGGTCAATACTCAAATGTAATCAAGCATCCAAGTTTATGTCCCCTTCTATTCCAAGAAAGCATTTCTTTATAAAATAAGTCCATATCTTCTGCTCCGACGATCCTGTACAACAAATTATTTATACTCCGCTTCTCCTGTATAATAGCCATTACCCATCAGATGGAATGTGATCGTAAGGAAAAATGTATGCTCCAATGAATAAGTTTTCCGATTTAATACAAGACAACAATTGGTTTATCTTTGAGACGGTTAACTAATATTTTGCAATATTTAGTGTAACTAACTTAAAGTAAAGAAACTGACAACGGTAAGAGGGCCAAGTCAAATTCATATTATATCAGAGAGTACGGTTGTCGAAAAGTCAAAAATGTTAATTGTGAAGGATGCTCATGCGCTATATGTTACGTGGTTAATGCTCCAATGAATAAGTTGCCGATTTAATACCATACAGCAATTGGTTTATCTTTGAGATGGTTAACTAATATTTAACAATATTTAGTGTAACTAACTAAACTAGTAAAGAAACTGACAACGGTAAGAGGGCCAAGACAAAATCACATTGTATCAGAGAGTACGGTTGTCGAAAAGTCAAAAATGTTAATTGTAAAGGATGGACATGCGCTATATGTTTCGTGGTCAGTCCCCAAAATATTTATGAAAAACGTTATCGCTCATATATTGTCACGTTTCTTGTTCTGTATTACAGCACCCTAATTGTATAAGTTCAAAGAATATGGCACAGTATGTTTTCCCTGCATTTATCTTACTAATATTATAAAATTAAGGTTTGGATGGATAGATGTGTGTGTGGATGTATGTTTGTTAGTCAATCACGCCAGAACGGCTGAACGGATCTGGATGAAATTTGGCATAGAGATAGATTATAGTTAGATTGGAATGTTCCCTTGGGATGATAAAACACTTTATGCTCGCAGAAGCTAGTTGCTTCATATGTTCAAAAAGCCTTCAACTCGACAGCGTATCCTTACTAATATTATAAATGTGAATGTAAGTTTGTTTGTTACGCTTTCACGCAAAAACTACTGAACCGATCATCATGAAACTTTGTACATATATTCTTGGAGATATTAGAAGTAACATAGGACACATTTAAAAAAAGAAAATAAAAAAGGGCTTCACTGCGAGCGAGCCGCGGGTAAAAGCTAGTAAAAAATAATTTCAATAACTAAGAGCCGTCTACTGAAAAATCACGCTCTAAAAAGTACGAAACAAGAAAATATTCTCATGTGAAATTGTTATGTACAGTCAAGGGTCAAAAGTGCATCTTACTCTCCCAAAATTTAAATGACTAGTTTTTGTAGAAGAAGTTAAATTTTCCACAACTGGTTTAATATGTTGTATAGAAAGTAAAGAAAGGATTAAAACTACTAACCGTATAAATTTTTAAACCTTAAGCTTATAAAAAAAAATGCCGCTGCTGTTTTAACTGTACACACTATTCGATATGTATCGGATACTAAACAAACAACTAACATGTAATAAATAATTTATTGAAATCATATATTATTATTATTCATAGTGGTGTTCAGAGGATAATCGTGGTCGTATGCAACCTAAAATACATTGTGTAAAGTAGCATACGACTACGGTTATCCTCTGAACACCGCTATGAATATGTATGAAATACAATACATTATTTATTATAATTATGTAAGTTTTTTATTTAATACCCGATACATATCAAATATTTTCATGTTTAACACTCTTTAGAGCTTGATTTTTCAATAGTCAGGTTTTAGTTATTAAACTTATTTTTTATTTAAACTATTTTAGGGATTTTGCACACCCACATCAGATATTTTTTCTGTTTAGGGTTTGTTGTTTTACATGTATCTAGATAATGCATAAGTTACAAGAGTGGACTCTAGATAACGTAGTTAATTTAACACCTTTTTTTTATGCTCATGCCTACTGCACTACCACGGGAAGATAGTGCAGTTAAGTGGGACTCTAACCCACTAAAACTCCACGGTGTCCTCCTTTGCCGCTTATGGTGGGAACACGGGCATGCGTTAGCACTCACCGCGGACCCACCGCGGCTGTCCGTCACTGGACCCTCCTCAGGGGAGTAGCCCCCATCAGCGGCGCGTCTGAACACACTGTACGCCGTGACCACCCCAGGGACCAAACCAGCACATGGGCGCCAGACGACCCCGTGTATGGCACCTTTGCTCCCCCTGTGACGGGTCAAGGTCAATGGCCCCGCCACCTACCATTTTTTCATTACAGCCATCGCTGCCCGCCTCAGTTGCGATGTCGGCTAACGTTAACGGCCAACTAGTAGGTTACGGTGTGCTGGTTACATGTGCTGGTTTGGTCCCCGGGGTGGTCACGGCGTACAGTGTGTTCAGACGCGCCGCTGATGGGACAAACAAACTTACATTCACATTTATAATATTAGTATGATAGAAAGACCAAACATAGATGCTGCAAGTGTAAAAAGTTTCTTTTTGTATGAGGAACATGCAGAGAAAATTTGCAAAAAATTTTTCGTAACTTCAGAGGGCTCAAATTCTTAAGTTACACTTATTTTTTGTTACTTTTTTACAAATATTTAAAGTGTGTTCATAAATAAATGCTTTATAAAATATGAGTAATGTTTTTAATATTATTTATAAGATTAAAATTTCCTATTAGGCGCTGCATCCATACTTAAAAAACAACCCTTTTTTATAACGAAACATATAGAAATAAATAACAGGGTAAAATCGATGGACCCTTGATCATTGATGAAATGATTAAAAAGTGGCCAAATAAGCAAGTTTGGATAACAAACGGTTAAGTTATCGCCATTAGGTGCACTGGGAGGGTTAAAAAACTGTCATTAAGATTCCGATAGCTGCGATTGGCGTTCATGGTAATTTTTAGAAGTATGCTATACGAATTGAATTGTATTAGTCGCGATCATCATCATCATTTCAGCCAAAAGACGTACGCTGCTGGGCATAAGAGATCAATGAACAACTAATTTAGATTGGTACAGATATAAGTCTAAGTTGGATAACTAAGAACGTGCACTTCTAATGAAGAGCAATTTTGGCTGCACTGTTTCCAACGTCCATACCATGTTGAAAACACCGGTTCTCTTGTGGCCAATCCGTCAAACACGAATCAAAAAAGTTACGCCAGCGTTTCTTAGGCCTGCTTCAGTTACGATGTCCGTCCTCAGGTACCCAATGTTGTTCCCAATGTAGAGTTCCTTATATGTGATTAGGTTGCTGATTGGAATCAGACGAGCTTTTATCAACACTTACACAATTAAATTACGGATATCTGTCCTAGATGGCGTAATGTGTACAAATAGGTGTGATGTGTATATCTATTGACAGTAAAAGACAGTTCAATGGATCTAATTACAGAAATAAGTAGTCACTGGGAAGCTGGCAGCTTGCATTGATTGTAAAGAGTAATTTCAGGTGCAACCTCAAGTCGGCGATGTGCGCCGCCAAGGACTCGGCGAGGGCCAAGATGCTGGAGGGCCTCGATAGGGATCCGTTTGGGAGGCCATATAAGGCGGCGCGTAACCAACTGCGCCTCTTTGGCCCCCCACTAACCGAGACCCTGGAGCCGGCGTTGCTGGATGGGGTGGTCCGGTCCCTGTTTCCGCGCAGGGCCGACTTCACCCCACCAACGATGAACCCCCCACGGGAGGTGGTAGCTTCGCCGGAGGAGGAGGTACCTCCAGTATCGACGGAGGAACATCGCGCGGGGGTTCTGTCCCTCCGCGCGAAGAAGACGGCCCCTGGGCCAGATGGCGTCCCCGCACGGGTGGTGGCCATCGCGGCATCCCTCATGGAGGATAGGTTTCGGGACCTCTTCAGCGCGTGCCTTACGGCTGGGAGGTTCCCGAAACAGTACCGACCCATCGTTTTGCTCGATGAGGTCGGTAAATTGTTTGAGGGGATCATCGCCACCCGGCTAAACAGCCTGTTGCGGGAGGTAGGGCCGGACCTGTCGGACGCCCAGTTTGGATTTCGGCGGGGGCGTTCGACGGTCGACGCGTTGGCCCTACTCAGGGGCCAGGTGCAGGAGGCGTTCGAGGCGGGGGACGGAGTGTTGGCGGTGTCGTTTGACATCGCCAACGCCTTCAACTCCGTGCCTCACTCGACCATATTGGAGGCACTCCGGTACCACGGAGTGCCCCAATATCTGCGGGCGATCCTGGCCAGCTACCTGGAGGACCGAGAGGTCCTCCTCGTGGACAAGACGGCCAGGATCAGGCGCAACGGCGCGGAGTCCGGTGTTCCGCAGGGGTCGGTTCTAGGCCCTCCCCTGTGGAACATCGGTTTTGACTGGCTCCTGCGAGGAGCCCTCCTCCAGGGCACGAGTGTCATCTGTTACGTAGATGACACTCTCCTCACTGCCCGGGGGAGGAGCTTTGGGGAGGCGGCCTGTTTGGCCTCGGCGGGCGGATCCTTGGTTGCAGAGAGGATCCGCCGCCTGGGATTGAGGGTGGCTCTGAACAAGACCGAGGCCGTGTTCTTCCACGGGCCTCGGCAGCGCTGCCCTCCAGATGCCCACATCGTCGTGGAGGGCGTCCGAATAGCGGTGAAGGCCCAGATGAAATATCTGGGCCTAGTGCTGGACAGCAGGTGGCGCTTCGGCCCGCACTTTAGCGGGCTGTCGACGCGCCTGCTGAAAGCCGCGGACGCCCTCTCATGGCTCCTCCCCAACCTCGGGGGGCCGAGTGCACGGTGCCGGCGCCTTTATGCCGGCATCCTTAGGAGCATGGCCCTGTACGGGGCACCCATCTGGGCGGATGCAACCGCCATCCGCAGGCCACAAAGGGCCATTGCACAGCGGGTGGCGAGGGCCTACCGCTCGGTGGGTTTCTCGGCGGCGTGCGCTCTGGCCGGCACTCCTCCCTGGGAGTTGGAGGCATGGGTGCTCGCCAGAGTGACGAGTGGAAGGTGCGGCGTATGGCGCTGGGCGAGCGCCCCGCTATGGAAGAGCGGGAGGCCATGCGGCGGTAGGCGAGGGACGCCATCGTCCTCCATTGGGCGGAGGACCTCGCCACCGCCGCCTTTGGACGCCGGACGCTGGACGCGCTCGGGCCAGTCTTGCAGGGCTGGCTCGAGCGGCCCCATGGTTTCCTCTCGTTCTGTTTGGTGCAGGTGTTGTCCGGACATGGTTGTTTCGGAACGCACCTGCACCGGATCCGGAGGGAGCAAAACCCCGGCGTGCCACCACTGCGGCGCGGCAGAGGACACGGCGCAGCACACCCTCGAGGTGTGCCCAGCTTGAGCTGAGCTGCGCCGTGCCCTGATCGATGTGATCTGACAGGACCTCTCACTTCCCGGCGTGGTCTACTCCATGCTGGGGAGTGAGGAGGCCTGGGCGGCGGTTGCCTCCTTTTGCGAGGTCGTGATGTGGCAAAAGGAGGCAGCGGAGCGGGCGCGGGAGGACGAGCCTTTCGCGCCACCGCACCGCAGGCGAAGAAAGGGTGGGAGGAGGCGGTTGTTTAATCGTCTGCTCCCACCTCCTGGTGGTGACTAGCGGGCGACAGGCGCGGGGGCGCCTTCGCTCGCATTGCACAAGTCACCACCCTGGTCGGGCGGGAACGGCCGAGCACTCGCGGTCGTTCCCGGGCCCCTCCACTGAGGGAGGGGCGTGAAGGCCCCGCTGTAAAGGCGGGCGGTCGTCGGCAGGGGACTGGACGTAAAGGCTCTGCCAGTTTCCCAGTCCTCCTCCACTTCAAGACGATGCGGGAGTGCCGCTGGGTTATTTTAGTGGGTATACCGGACTTACTCCGGGAAGTCCTACATAGCCCCCCATTCCCCCAATGGGTGGGTATGCGTAATGCATTTTTTCCCAGCGAGATCAAAAAAAAAAAAAGGTGCAACCAACGTCCGTTCTTTTGAATGATCGCCACTTTCAAAGTTTTCGGGATACGTTTTGCTGATACCGAAAATGTTGTGACTATTGACCACATAGAAAAATGCAAACCGGCAGCACCTAAACCTTTTTTTTATGCTCATGCATACTGCAATACCACGGGAAGATAGTGCAGTTAAGTGGGACTCTAACCCACTAAAACTCCACGGTGTCCTCCTTTGCCGCTTATGGTGGGAACACATGTAACCAGCACACGGTGCCGCTTGGTTATTACCAAGCGGCACCGTAACCTACTAGTTGGCCGTTACCGTTAGCCGACATCGCAACTGAGGCGGGCAGCGATGGCTGTAATGAAAAAATGGTAGGTGGCGGGGCCATTGACCTTGACCCGTCACAGGGGGAGCAAAGGTTCCATACACGGGGTCGTCTGGCGCCCATGTGCTGGTTTGGTCCCTGGGGTGGTCACGGCGTACAGTGTGTTCAGACGCGCCGCTGATGGGGGCTACTCCCCCGAGGAGGGTCCAGTGACGGACAGCCGCGGTGGGTCCGCGGTGAGTGCTAACGCATGCCCGTGTTCCCACCCTAAGCGGCAAAGGAGGACACCGTGGAGTTTTAGTGGGTTAGATTCCCACTTAACTGCACTATCTTCCCGTGGTAGTGCAGTATGCATGAGCATAAAAAAAAAGGTTTAGGTGCTGCCGGTTTGCATTTTTCTATGTGGTCAATAGTCACAACATTTTCGGTATCAGAAAAACGTATCCCGAATACTTTGAAAGTGGCGATCATTCAAAAGAACGGACGTTGCCAAGGTTGCACCTGAAATTACTCTTTACAGTCAATGCAAGCTGCCAGCTTCCCAGTGACTACTTATTTCTGTAATTAGATCCATTGAACTGTCTTTTACTGTCAATAGATATACACATCACACCTATTTGTACACATTACGCCATCTAGGACAGATATCCGTAATTTAATTATGTAAGTGTTGATAAAAGCTAGTCTGATTCCAATCAGCAAACTTATCACATATAAGGAACTCTACATTGGGAACAACATTGGGTACCTGAGGACGGACATCGTAACTGAAGCAGGCCTAAGAAACGCTGGCGTAACTTTTTTGATTCGTGTTTGACGGATTGGCCACAAGAGAACCGGTGTTTTCAACATGGTATGGACGTTGGAAACAGTGCAGCCAAAATTGCTCTTCATTAGAAGTGCACGTTCTTAGTTATCCAACTAAGACTTATATCTGTACCAATCTAAATTAGTTGTTCATTGATCTCTTATGCCCAGCAGCGTACGTCTTTTGGCTGAAATGATGATGATGATCGCGACTAATACAATTCAATTCGTATAGCATACTTCTAAAAATTACCATGAACGCCAATCGCAGCTATCGGAATCTTAATGACAGTTTTTTAACCCTCCCAGTGCACCTAATGGCGATAACTTAACCGTATGTTATCCAAACTTGCTTATTTGGCCACTTTTTAATCATCTCATCAATGATCCAGGGTCCATCGATTTAACCCTGTTATTTATTTCTATATGTTTCGTTATAAAAAAAGGTTGTTTTTTAAGTATGGATGCAGCGCCTAATGGATATTTTTATCTTATAAACAATATTAAAAACATTACTCATATTTTATAAAGCATTTATTTATGAACACACTTTAAATATTTGACAAAAAGTAACAAAAAATAAGTGTAACTTAAGAATTTGAGCCCTCTGAAGTTACGAAAACTTTTTTGCAAATTTTCTCTGCATGTTCCTCATACAAAATGAACTTTTTACACTTGCAGCATCTATGTTTGGTCTTTCTATCATACTAATATTATAAATGTGAATGTAAGTTTGTTTGTTACGCTTAACCGCAAAAACTACTGAACCGATCATCATGAAACTTTGTACATATATTCTTGGAGGTACTAGAAGTAACATAGGATAATTGTTATAAAAAAAAAACAAAATTACTAAAGATAAAAAAATCGCGGGTGAAACCGCGAGGCGCCAGCTAGTTTTTATAAAGGTATAACATTGGTGTCTTTCACAGAATCTGGTTCATTTCCTCATCTATATCGATGTCATAGCTGCGCTGATTAATGCACTCCTGTTCATCATCATCCGACCCAATGGACAGCTTCCGTCCGAAGAATATTCGTCCAACAGGCGTTTTGTCCATTCGTTATCCATCATGAAACAAATTTAATTTCATTTTATTTAGGACTTCATGCCTGAGTTATTTTCTACCAGTCGACCGCTGTACGCTGTCAAAAAAATTAACATGGAAATTATAAATCTGGGTAAAATACTTCCGAGCGCATTATCAACTCATCTATCACCAGTTACATCAAGTTTTAGTAATTCGAATTAAGCAATCGGTGCATTACTTTGTCGATGTCAGCTACTGAGGCGGAGGGGTTAAGAACCCGTCAATTGCAAATGAGAGTTTAAATTTTTGTAAATGCACCCACGTTACAGGAAGAAATTCCTAGTGTGGGCAATGATAAAAAAAATAACAATTGTGTGCATTTTTACACTGTGGTGGGTGTTTATTCACACCGAGTTAATAGCAGAGATATTTACTGGTAATTAGGCATCTCTCTACGGTTTGATTCACTCTTTTGATTTATCCTACTCATCTTTGTATTCCATAAAAACAATTTCTACAAGTGGATTTTAAAACCCGCTACATCTGCATGACTGGCTAATATTTTAATCATGATATCTATCAACTTAGTAGGTAAGATCTGCACACGCAGTCCGTTAGTGAAAAGTAAATTTCCTAAATTAACTACGTTATCTAGAGTCCACTCTTGTAACTTATGCATTATCTAGATACATGTAAAACAACAAACCCTAAACAGAAAAAATATCTGATGTGGGTGTGCAAAATCCCTAAAATAGTTTAAATAAAAAATAAGTTTAATAACTAAAACCTGACTATTGTAAAATCAAGTTCTAAAGAGTGTGAAACATGAAAATATTTGATATGTATCGGGTATTAAATAAAAAACTTACATAATTATAATAAATAATGTATTGTATTTCATACATATTCATAGCGGTGTTCAGAGGATAACCGTAGTCGTATGCTACTTTACACAATGTATTTTAGGTTGCATACGACCACGATTATCCTCTGAACACCACTATGAATAATAATAATATATGATTTCAATAAATTATTTATTACATGTAAGTTGTTTGTTTAGTATCCGATACATATCGAATAGTGTGTACAGTTAAAACAGCAGCGGCATTTTTTTTTATAAGCTTAAGGTTTTAAAATTTATACGGTTAGTAGTTTTAATCCTTTCTTTACTTTCTATACAACATATTAAACCAGTTGTGGAAAATTTAACTTCTTCTACAAAAACTAGTCATTTAAATTTTGGGAGAGTAAGATGCACTTTTGACCCTTGACTGTACATAACAATTTCACATGAGAATATTTTCTTGTTTCGTACTTTTTAGAGCGTGATTTTTCAGTAGACGGCTCTTAGTTATTGAAATTATTTTTTACTAGCTTTTACCCGCGGCTCGCTCGCAGTGAAGCCCTTTTTTATTTTCTTTTTTTAAATGTATCCTATGTTACTTCTAATATCTCCAAGAATATATGTACAAAGTTTCATGATGATCGGTTCAGTAGTTTTTGCGTGAAAGCGTAACAAACAAACTTACATTCACATTTATAATATTAGTAAGGATACGCTGTCGAGTTGAAGGCTTTTTGAACATATGAAGCAACTAGCTTCTGCGAGCATAAAGTGTTTTATCATCCCAAGGGAACATTCCAATCTAACTATAATCTATCTCTATGCCAAATTTCATCCAGATCCGTTCAGCCGTTCTGGCGTGATTGAGTAACAAACATACATCCACACACACATCTATCCATCCAAACCTTAATTTTATAATATTAGTAAGATAAATGCAGGGAAAACATACTGTGCCATATTCTTTGAACTTATACAATTAGGGTGCTGTAATACAGAACAAGAAAAGTGACAATATATGAGCGATAACGTTTTTCATAAATATTTTGGGGACTGACCACGAAACATATAGCGCATGTCCATCCTTTACAATTAACATTTTTGACTTTTCGACAACCGTACTCTCTGATACAATGTGATTTTGTCTTGGCCCTCTTACCGTTGTCAGTTTCTTTACTAGTTTAGTTAGTTACACTAAATATTGTTAAATATTAGTTAACCATCTCAAAGATAAACCAATTGCTGTATGGTATTAAATCGGCAACTTATTCATTGGAGCATTAACCACGTAACATATAGCGCATGTGCATCCTTCACAATTAACATTTTTGACTTTTCGACAACCGTAATCTCTGATATAATATGATTTTGACTTGGCCCTCTTACCGTTGTCAGTTTCTTTACTTTTAGTTAGACCCCGTGTATGGCACCCTTGGTCCCCCTGTGACGGGTCAAGGTCAATGGCCCCGCCACCTACCATTTTTTCATTACAGCCATCGCTGCCCGCCTCAGTTGCGATGTCGGCTAACGGTAACGGCCAACTAGTAGGTTACGGTGCCGCTTGGTAATAACCAAGCGGCACCGTAACCTACTAGTTGGCCGTTACGTCGTCGGTTTAGTCGGCAAAAGACCTGACGAGCTCCTCGGTTTCCTCTTCGCTTCACCGTGGGTGACCAAGCCACGGCTATTGAGCCTCCCCGCTTTGACAATGCGAGAACCCACCGGGGGGGGCAACACCTCAAACGAGCCTAACTTACTTGAGATATTTTTTTAGGAAATAGAATCTTGATATTAAAAACAAACAAACTATGACTGGCTTTTCTTGAAAGGTGCATTGGACAGAATTTAATGAGCATTCATCTTTATTCCAATAGCGTCGTATTAAAATAATCCTCTAGATGAAAACACAACGTATAAACCTATAGTTACATTGATAGTTACAGTAAATGAATCTAATTACAGAATTAAAATCTGGAAACCTGCCAACATGCACTGATAGTGGAGAGTAATTTCAGCTGCACTGTCGCCAACGTCCATACTATGTTGAGTACACCGGTTCTCGTTCCGATCACCGAAGTTAAGCAACATCGGGCGTGGTTAGTACTTGGATGGGTGACCGCCTGGGAATACCGCGTGATGTTGGCTTTTTGTATTTTTGTGTTTAATGCCACTAAATACGGCATGAAAGTTCTCTCTATCTATTTCTTCTTTTTATTTTTTGTTTAAATGACACGTTGTCTTAATGCTAAAATTAACAGTTTTATTGTCGCAAAATTGAATGAAAATCCTTAGCTAGCTGGTAGCCTCACTTCAAATTAAGTCATCCACCCATTGGATGAATGACTTAAAAAAGCTTCAAGAACAGGCTGGATGCGAAAGGCAGAAGACAAGGTATTGTGGCCAAACTTGAAACCTTTATTCTGCAAAGTACTTCTGAATTGATCGCCTGTGTTGTTCAATCGGATATCCGTGGAGTACTCACTTCGAGAGCCTTATGACGAATGACGTTCCTAGATGGAAACATATGAACACTGGAAATACAACATAGTGGACAGTTGCAAAAACAACTTTTATTAACAGCGAAAGTTCAATGAATAGTGAATCTAGTTATAGAAATAAAACGTGTGATTGGAAAACTGCCAAATGCACTGATAGTGGAGAGTAATTTCAGCTGCACTGTCGCCAACGTCCATACTATGTTGAGTACACCGGTTCTCGTTCCGATCACCGAAGTTAAGCAACATCGGGCGTGGTTAGTACTTGGATGGGTGACCGCCTGGGAATACCGCGTGACGTTGGCTTTTTGACGAAATATCTTTTGTTTTATTTGTAAAGATTTTTTTTTGAGCTATTGTCATTTTCAAGCTTAAAATGGTGTATAACTATCTCCAGACTGCGCCTGCCGATGCGAAGTACTATTAATAGTAGTAGCTTTACACAAATGTTCTCTTTTCTTTGATTATCTTTTCTTCAAGTAATGTTTCACCCTTCCAGATGCACGTTACAGTAAATATAATGTTGGTATTTTTCTAATCTGACCACATAAGGAGAGAGCTGCCCCTGAACCATGACGTGCCAAAACTATCATCAAACGACTGTAAAAAAGGGATAGGTGTTTACAAGTCATATACATCTGTCCCTTACGCACACTCAAGATAACCATGCTCTAAGAGCTTATGGTCACCCCCCTGGATTAACTTCTCAATTCCGACCGATACACCGGATAGAATTAAGAAAGAATTGCCATTGCGACAGCATCAATGATAGATGATTCTCTAAGTAGAATAGTAAACACAATGAATAGCAAATATATTTGTACTGATATCAACAGTTCAATGGATCTAATTGCAGAAATAAACAGGTTTTGGAAATCTGCCAGCATGCATTTATAGTACAGAGTGTTTTCGATTGTACTGTCGCCAACGTCCATACTATGTTGAGTACACCGGTTCTCGTTCCGATCACCGAAGTTAAGCAACATCGGGCGTGGTTAGTACTTGGATGGGTGACCGCCTGGGAATACCGCGTGACGTTGGCTTTTTGATATCGGTATATTTTGTTTTGTTTTGCCTAGTATCTTTCATGTTTCCTTGCAACTTTTATGATAATATTTTCTCTTTTAAAGTGCGTGTATGACTAGATGTATGAACGTGAGTGAAGCAAAAGAAGTATGGAAGGATCGTAGCAAGTGGCGTTCTGTAGTTTCTGCCCACCCTCATGGAAAAAAGGCGTGAGTTTACAAGGGCATTTTCAGTAGTAATAAAGTTGCATTAGTCCATCTTCGTTTTGGGCATGTTGCGATATCTGCATGGACCCAAATTGTGGTTGTTCATGCCCAACTATGAGACATTATTTATTCATTATGTAGGTGCCTAATGTTGCGCAACCTCGTCTGGCCGACCATGCGTATGCGTCCAGGACAGTGCTTGGTATTTTAATATTTTCGAACATAAGCACTCTTTGCATGATCTAAGAACTTTATGTATATTAACGCGCAAGCCCGTATATAGGATTCGCTCGTCACTTTATACTTTTTAACCGACTTACTAAAAGGAGGAGGTTCTATGTTCGACTTCTCGTTTATTTTTTTTGTATGTTCACCGATATCTCCGTCAATTGTGGACCGATTTTGAGAAGGAATATCTTTCGAAATTGGTTCCATTTTAATTTGGTGAAGATCTGATGAAGAACTTCGAAGATATACGACAGAACTCTTCAATAAATAACGGCAAATCTTTCGGGATTGCTGCAATCGCATGTCTGTTTATTGATTATACCATTGCATAACATAACATCACGCCAATACGCTCTTAAGGCTTACACAGATCTCTCATTTTACCGGTGATGTTCAGGTTTCATGATATTCGGGTTATCTATTCTGGCGTTAGGGTAACTTACTAAACAACTTGCCTATTAGGTATTTACAACAAAAAGTGAAAAATAAAAATCTTTTTACAAAAAAGACTTCCAAAAAAGAAAACTACAAAGTAAAAAATTACTTTATTTTCGGCAGTCGGTGTCCATAAGCTGTCGGTAAACATGTCGGTAGTTTTTTTTTTGAAAAAAGTTTTTTAATATAATTGCCCAATCAAAATCATTACAAGCAGCAAACGAATTATTGGAAAAACAAAACACGAAGGTAAAATTGAAAAGCTCACAGCTGACGTTGCCAATCATGACGCGACGAGACGACACGGCTGTCGCGCCAGCAACAAGTTGACTTGACGTCAACGGGTTTATTTTTTCTTTTTTACGACGTTCCTTTTAGTGACGTGACAATTTTATGTGTGGCCAGCTGAATATGAAGTGACCGTGTGAAGGGGTCACGTGTTTAGGGACATTTGTGTTTAGTGTTATTTTTGTGCCAAGACTCTGTAAGATGTTCTGTGTGTTAAATAGATTATTTAAGCTGAAATGTTTATTTTTGGCGATCTTTTATTCTCGGCAGATGGACATTTTCATTTATAAAGTATAAGTCTTACCAAGGGTGATCGTGTTAACATGTAGTTTGTAGTTGTGTAGCAGTTTTGTTTTGGAGGTCAGATCGCCAGTCGCTCCAAGAGAAATCTACTGCTGCATCCGTAACTGTAAGCCGATCATAAAAATACTAGGCAGATGGTGATAAGTCCTGCAATGAATAAGCGATGCCGATTAATGGTTGAAAGATAAAAAAGAAAAAAAATACAACCATAAAACTCGACTCCTGAAGCGAACTAAAATTATGTAAACAAGAAGAAAATCATACTGTGCAGTCAGAGGATACATATGCGTGAGCTGGCTGACCAAAACTATATCTGCCGAATACACAGCATGGTTTTCTTCTTGTTTACATCTTTTTAGTTCGCTTAAGCAGTCGGGTTTTTTTGATTTTATAAACTTTTTTTTATTTACAACAATTTTTTATGTATTTTTTTTAAATGACTTTTAAACATATAAATGGTATGTATTTTTGTTATCACTTCTAAAAATCTTTTATTTTGATACCCCACTTGATAGGTTTGGAAGAAAAAAATTGGAACTCCACAATATGGCGCCTATGTATTTTTGTTTGAACTTTACTTATCTAATATCACTTGGGGGTCAAGAACTATCCAACGATGTCTTAAATATAAAAATATGTCTAGTGGTTTGAAAGTTATGAGGTAATAAAGAAATTTACAAACAAATATACATACATACAAGATACGCGCGAAAAACATAACCCTTCCTTGGCAGTCGGATAAAAATGATAATAAAATCATTTTCTTTCATGCTTTTTTATCTTAAAAGTCTATTATGCCGATTTCACTTTTCAACATAAATATTCTTGTAACAACCACCTGCTAAAAATGGCCCTTGGAATCCTTTTCTATAAAATTGTCACCAGTTAATCTTTGGTCAATAATTATTTTCTAAAATCACTAAAACCAATAGAATCCAATTTATAGTCACGATTTCCAATGGGACATCGTGATTATAGATTGAACTGGATTGCAAGCAAAGCAAACACCGTTTCGCAGCAAAAGAGTGTAAAGTTTAAGTAAGTAACTTGGATCTTTCCCGAGAGCCTGGAGGATGTAATAAAACTTTTAAAACAAACTACTCACGCCTCTACTGCTATTGATTGGAAGTGTTTCCTTAAGTACACTGAGTTGTACATGCACTTGAGACAAGATATTTGGATCTTTTGATAAGATATTGTGATATTCTTAATTAAACCTTGTCGCACAGCCACTTCGCTTCTTCTTCGAACTCCGCGTCACACTTCCAGCCGCTGTGATGGCTCCTTTTCTGTTACTACAGTGCATCTCTGGAACTCTCTCCCACACTCCCTACGCGATAGCCCTTCTATCGATGTCTTCAAGAAGAAAATTAAGGAGCATTTTCTTTCAACGCAATAAATAATATTAGTAGAAATATATATATATATGTTACGGCTAATACCCGAA
The DNA here is from genome assembly GCA_947562075.1 of Orthosia gracilis. NCBI lineage: Eukaryota > Metazoa > Arthropoda > Insecta > Lepidoptera > Noctuidae > Orthosia > Orthosia gracilis. The sequence goes on from OX387264.1 coordinate 32,947,291, forward strand.
GTGCGGCTACACCTAGTATTAGCCGGAGCTTGGGGCACCCCGACACGGACAGGTTAGGTTCGAACGAGATGACGGGAGCTGAAGTGAGCGAGCAAAGCGAGCGAACTCAGCTCCCGTCATCTCGTTCGTGTTAGGTTACTTTAGACCCTGCGGACGGAAATAGGAGCCCCGCAGCGGGGCTCAGTCGACTATGTTGCGTGGCTACACCTAGTTCTAACCGGCTAAAACTAGGTGTAGCCGCACTAATACTAGGTGTAGCCGTACTTCGGGTATTAGCCGTAACATATACGTGGGACACTCAGAAAGTTTTGCGAAACTAAAAAAAATTGTTCTATACGTACATATATTTTTATTAAATCTTTTCAAAGTACTTTCCACCAGCCTCTATACAAAGATTCATGCGCCTAAACCAGTTTTCAAAACACTTTTTCCAGTCCGCCGCAGACACCTCGTTTACAGCCTGCTCGAACGCAGCCAGCGCATCTTCCGGCGACGAAAATTGTATCCCTTTGAGCTGATTTTTTATTTTTGGGAATAAAAAGAAGTCACACGGTGCTAGATCAGGGCTGTAAGGAGGGTGACCCAGGAGTTTGACTGGCGTGCTGTCCAGGAAGTCCCTCGTTTTGAGTGCGGTGTGCGCAGGTGCATTGTCGTGGTGGAGCAGTAGCCCGCGGAGCCCTGTGTTTGGTCGCTTGTTGCTTATAACAGAGAAAACTTCTGGCAAACATTTGGTAGTATACCATTCGGCATTAATGCTTCTTTGATCCCGTAAGGGAATTGATACCAAGTGGCCAGTCAAATTAAAAAAGCTAGCGATCAAAATCTTACCCCCGCTTCTAGATCGCTTCACTTTGGTAGGCGTTGGCTCATTTTGAAACACCCAAACAGTCGACTGGCGCTTGGTTTCTGGGTCGTATTGATAAATCCAGGACTCATCACCTGTAACGATGTCGTAAACACGCCGAGACGAGCCTGCTTCAAATTTGTTAAGCATATCACGGCACCATTCCACCCGGGCCTGCTTCTGAGCATCGGTGAGGTTGTGCGGCACCCAGCGTGATACTATCCTCCTCACGCGAAGATGGCTGTGTAGAATCTCGTGAACGCTTCCCGATCCAATCTTCAATATGTGTTGAATCTCCTGATATGTAATTCGCCTATTGTCTTGGATTAAATTTTTCACTGCTAGCACGTTTTCTTCGGTAACAGCCGTCAAAGGGCGACCGCTTCTTTCGTCATCCCCCAAAGTTGGTCGACCGCGCTTGAATTCGTTATACCAACGATACACGGTTGCCTTGGAAGGGCCTTCATCCATGAATGCCATTTGAAGTCTATCGTACGATTCATCCGGTTTCAGGCGACACTTGAAATCGTATAAAATCATAGCTCTAAAATGTTCCCGGCGCAGATCCATATTTCAGTGAGACACAATACTTTGAATTAACTCGCAAAAAATGTGGAGGGAAATTTTGAAATTGGAACTTACTTATTTTTACTTATAAATAATCATATTTTCGAAAAACATTATAACTGGCCAGTCTCCCATATATAAAAACTTTTTTTCGCAATACTTTCTGAGGGGCCTGGTATATAAAACCTGATGATGATGACTATATATATATTTATTGAGGGAGGTCTAAGTCCAGCAGTGGACGTCTTTCAGTATATTGTATATTTCATTAGTATCTTACTGTTAAATTGTACACTGGATTACTGCCCTCAATTATTATGATCTCTATCACTCAAAGGTTTGCTAGAAGAATACACAGAATACACTTTGTACAAGAATATTAATTTCACTTTGTGTAAATGTGTTGTTTTGGTGTACAGTAAGGAATTAAGAATTAAGACAAATATAATAAAAATAATTGTTGGTCAAGTGGTTGGAAGCGCTACTGCTGAGTATGAGATCCTGGGTTCGATACTCGGGTCGGACAAAGTTTTATTGTGTTTTTCCATCTGAAAGAAGACTTGTCACGGCCCAAACAGAATTTAACTAGTCCCGGCGCAAAAGACAGTATTTTAAAAAATTTGTGTATAGTAAGAAAATAAATTGCTGATATTCGACATTCCCAAAAATAACGGCTTACATATTAAAATTACCTTCTACAGATAAACGCGACTAAACAGACAAATGCGTTTCGGCGATTTTTGTTGGCGATTTTTCGCATGTTATTTGTTACATTTTGATAGAATTAATTAAAAAGAAATACTACATACAGTGCAGTGCTGTGGTGGCCTAGTGAAATCGGCCGTGACTTATAAGTTATAGGTCGTAAGTTCAAACCCAGGCAGGTGGGCTCTACGATAGACACTCACTGCTCTCAAAACGGTGAAGGAAAACATCGTGAGGAAACCGGCATGTCCTAGAACCAAAAATTCGAAGACATGTGTCATTACCAACACGCGCTGGGCCCGCGTAGTGGATTAAAGCCCATTACCTCTCTCACAGAGAGGATGCCTGTGTGCCAACAGTAGGAACATTATAAGGCTGCTGATGATATTTTTCTACAATCTTATAAGCCATCACACAATCCAAAGAATTTCAGCCAAAAATTGGCTTCCTTTTATCCCCACTTACATAAATCTTCATAACGACTTCACAACTTCAAATCTCGCGTATTAAATTTAAACCTTCCAAGAAAGGGCTTCAGAAGTCCGGACATAATCAGTAATGAGGAAATCCGGACAAGAAATGGCAGTAAGTGTCCGGACTGGAGTTAGGATTGTCACGTCATACTGTCCGGAGCTATCTGGAGATGACAAGCCCTTGAAAAGCGGGCGTCCGTCCGGCATAACTTGAATTAATTTGAACACCTACCCTGCTTGAAGCGGCACTATTGCTGACGTTAATAGGTGACGGTAATAATTTTCTCTTAGTGTTGTCAAATTATCCTTGAGATAGATAATTTGGTGGAGAATCTAAACAAATTGAACTATTTTTGTTGGGTCAGCTTTAGTGTTATTGCACTTTAAGTTTATTCGGCTCTCGTTCGATAGATTTGCAAACACATGTCTTGTATACCTTCTGTGTGACAAACTAAAGTTATCCTAAAACACTTTCACTCTTATTAAGGTATTCTTAGTTGAAATTTTCCTTAGAGAAACGACAAATGATATTATTGTCATCGTGTTTAGAATTTGGATAAAGTTGACACGGGGCATAGAGATTGGAACAAGAAAAGATCTGCATATCTGTGGGCAAAGGCAGGTTGTGGATGATGTTCAGTTACGTATTTTATCTATGATTACAATATTTGTAAGTATGTGAGAACCATGTTCCTATTTATCAAATTAAATAATATGAGATTAATGCTTTTTATACTTTATACCTATTCGTATTATAGTATATAGTGCTATTTTCGGTGCATCGTCCTCACGTATATGACTTAATGTATGTATGTAAATATTGTAAAACACTGAGTCATGTCCGTTCTTCTCCATAATAAGCTACTTTTCCGAATGAATGGTAGAATCAATTATTATTACTTTTAAATTTTATGTTTTGACTTTTAAAAGTGCCGTGTAATAGTCTAATTGAAATAAATAATTTTGACTTTGATGATGACGAATCAATTGCTAAACAGCACAGAGATTTTTATAAATAAAGCCTTTTTTGGGCATTTTTATCAATGTCGTCTACCAGATTCGATCGAATCTCCATTTTATTCACTGCAAAAATTCACTGCTGGTGACACAATCCGAATGAGGTTCAAAACTGGCAATAAAAGTTTTATATTTAATTTCGATTCATTGAGCTGACAACGAGACCATATTAATGGCCCGACCACAAATAATATACCCGCGAATATCCAGTGGGGCCACGATTCCAGCATTTTGCTGGACTGCTATGAAAATGTCCAGCGAAATATCGAAATTCTGAAATTTCTAGAATTCCCATTGTCATCAAGTCTAAACTAAAGTATTCTGAACACTGAACTTTTAGTGAATGTTTTTGTAATAAAAATGGAAAAATGTTTTTTTTTTATTTAGTTTTCGGAGGGTATGCTAGTGAATAAGTCATGTAACGTTTTGGGAATACTTTAATTTTGCGCACTTTGCCTGATATAATTTACAACCTAGTGGTCAAGAGTGTATATCTAGAGTGTATGTCTATCAAGTAACATATTGGTCAAATTCGAGTCAAACAACAATAAAAAATATGTAATTTTAGGTTATTGGAATAGAAACCAGGTATTTGATGTAGACAAAAAAGACTCCGGTTGAATTTTGCATTTATTGTTGTTGGAATCATTTTGTCGGCATTTCGTGGGTTGACATATCCATAATGTACAAGTGTAGTTTTTCTATCGTGGATATGTAGCGCCTTAAGTAAATGTTTTTATTGTTTGTTAGTTATGTTTGATAGTTCAACTAGTTACCATTTTTGGATTTTAATTACTTTTGTAGACAATTTGCTATATTGTAAAATGTTCACATTTCAGTCAGGTACGTTCATTAAAGCTAAAAACAATACAACTCCGGGTAAAACCTGTGATTATAACTCATTGCAAAATGTTTTCATTAATATTTATCAGTAAGACTATTTTTCTACCACCAGTTTGCCGCCAAATTCATTGAAGAGTCAGTTTGAGGTTGCTATTTAGGTGCAATTTTAAACTACCCCTTCAATGCATTTTTCACACACTCACCAAACAACCATGATTTGCAACATCACGTCAGAGCAATAAAAAAATACAATTCACAAAACCATTATTAAACGGGAGTTTCCCGGGTACGTATTTTCTCCTGGTTCCCCTAAACTTGGTGAAATACCGAAGACGTGGTGCGGAATATTAATGTTTCATCGCTCACTGGACTTGCTTTTATTTACTTTTACTGTTCGTATCTGCAGAAAATATCCTTGTGTATTGTAAATTGTAAAGCTGGATATTGACTGGTACGCATGGTGGTGAGATGAAAAGAAAAAAAAAATGGAAATTAGCCTCACAAAAAAGAAATGATTTGAAAAAAATTGTTTGTATAATAATATGGATTTAGAATTATTTAACAATTCACCTTTCGACTTTGGTGGAAACAAAATTTCGAAGTAATTTTTTGACATAGCCACACTGGGCTCGTGTTGTGGATTTCGGCCATTTTCCTTCATAGAAGAGAACTATCTTTCAGAAGTGTCATTAAGGCTAATTAAGCTACATTATTACCTTCTTTATTTTAGCCGAAACGTCCACTGATAAACATAGGTCGCTCCCAAATGTCACTATATTGTTCGGTACTGAGCATCTCGCAACCAGCAGCCTTCACCAGGTCATCGGCCCACCTTGTGGGACTCGAAGATTAAGCTTAGGTTTTCGTATTATTCCACCTTGCTATTTGTTGCTACTCGCTGGTCAGCTTTCCCAGTCCTGACGCGCCACTTATTAAACTTAGTTATGCTTATTAAATTTGTCGTCCAAAAATTTTCAGCTTACTTTTTGTTTTTCCACGACACCAATAAAAGTTTTAAAACAAAGGCACTTTGTAGATGGAGCAACTTTAGTTGAGGCAACTATCAACTGTTTAAAAGCTGCAAGTTGCTACAACCAAATAGTGCTGTATACGCTGGCCGCAATTTTATGGCAATCTATGAGCAACTTTCATAGCTGAGTTGCTCAATTTACGCTACGTACAGTGTGATGATGAATGTCAAAGAGCGCACTTGTTCTCATTTTATTTTATTTTTATAATTCTCAATTAACTTTACAACCGATACAAATTCGACAGTTGCTAGTTGCGGCAATTAGAAACTAACTTAGTCATCTATTGCAAAACTGAAACCTGTTGTCGACCACCGGAACTAGCAACTCGAGTTGCTACGTGTGCGCAATTCCTTTGAGAAATAATTATATATATATAAACGGCTGGTTGCCAGTTGCTGCAATAGTTGCTCCATCTGCAAAGCGCCTAAACAATATTAAAGTTAGAAACCTTTAGATGCTGTATACACAGAAAATAATAATCGTTTCTTATTTGCAACCCATATCTATACATCCCTACTACGTGTGAGAATGTGATATGCCTTTTACTACCTACATCTACCTGAGAGTATATGATAGTACGGTGTTATGCTATTAGGCGAGGTGCTAACAGCCTGTCACTACTTATTACGCGTAATTGTGAAATATGCATCTAGAGAGTTACTAGGCATTAAACTTCGAACAGCTAGTGCTAGCTCGGGCAATATGCTTCACCTTTTTTTATCAAAGCGAATGTGAGATCAAAAACTACTTTCCTTCTACAAATTTTCTGAAAAAAAATACCGTTAGAATTATTGTTCATAAACATTGAAAACCGTGTCACACATCACATCATCATTACTTTAGCTGAAGGAACTGTCCACTGCTGGACATAGGCCTCCCCCAAGCGTGGCCACACTGATGGATGCGAGACGCACAGGACTGGCGTCTCGCATCCATCGGATTCTCGCAGCCTTGACCAGATCGTCGCTTCACCTAGAAGGAGCCTTCCAAAGCTGTGTTTTCCGGTACGCGGTCGCCACTCCAAAATACCGTGTAGTACTTAACTTACTAAAAATATTCCCGTGATTAGAAGCATCTAAGAAAATGAGGCACATTTTCAGATTTTTGAAAAAGCTACGGGATAGAGACGTTATTTTTACAAGCTTTAGTAATGTTTTAAACCAACCGTTCAATTTGTATGTTGTTATGTCAGCTGAAATATCTTGATTTTTCTACCAAAGTATATAAAAACCAATATTGAACCTACTGAAAGTCCAAAAAATCCAGTAAAACACCAAGAATAAAACTACAACCTACAACCGAATTCTATACGTCCCAAACGAAATAGAGCTGTGTAGTAGTGAATAAAAGATTTCAGCGTACTTGTTGATAACACGGGAATAGGTACCTACTAGCCTTAATAGTATGAGATCCCACTGTAAATGTGTAGATTAATTTTTAGACATAATTTGATTTTTATAAAGCATTCTTGCTAGTAGAATAGATTATTGCAGAGTTGCCTGGGCGCATCCAGCCCCAATAAGTTTTTTTTCTAACTTTGCACTACGCATTTCTCCTGTAGCTGCAACATCATCTAGCTCTCAGTTGGCAGATGAACTGGCATACCACAGTTTGCAGCTAACTGAGAGCTGGCAACCTTATTTTTTCCAATTTTCCATACAATTTGCTTTCAAATGAAGTTTGACTCACTTGAAAAACTTATACATTTTTCTGGGTTAACTGTCAAACATATTTTTCAATTTATTTAATTAAGGTACTTGCAGTTAGATATTTACAGGCAACCCTGCAGTTATCTATTCTACTATTTAAGTTTAATCAAAAACATAAACTGCAGAATTTTGCAGCGGGATCTTAGGCTATAAGAAAAGAACCCTGGTCGAACCTTTTGTAGTGTGTAATCAGATTGAAATTTTGCTTATCTGTTTCAAATACCGGAGAGAATTATTTCAACGGACGGATTTTTTTCCTTTGTATGTGTGGGTTTGGGGATATATATATGTAGGTGGGGCCAGTATTACTAATTCGTCTGTTTTTTGTGAGCGTTTATTTTGATATTATTTCCTACTCGATTCCGCCCGCGGCTCCACCCGCGTGTTATTAATACTTTTCCCAATATCTTTATAGATACTTACTAGATACTAGATCTTGTCTTACCGTCTCAGGGTCCTCATAATTCTCTTAAATATACTAAATAGGTACTGCATAATCCATACAAAGAAGAACTCATAAATACTGTATTCAATGACATATAAGCTTAATACATAACAAAGAATATTTTAGTAAGTATCCTTGTCGCACAAAACTTTTCTCTGGGTCCTTTCCTCCAAATTTACCCCCGAAAAATGTGGCCCTCAAAAACCCAAACACCCTTACGTAATCTTTTTTTAACCCATACTTTGTTTACCGGCTAAAAAATCTCTTAGAAAACTTCGCTTTAAGAACATCAATTTGCCACTTTTTAGCGACTTGGGTACCCTTAACACGCTCAATGTCGCTGAAATTTTTGTTCAAGCTTTAGGGCTTAAAAAACAGGGACTCAGCTTACGAAATATTGGTCCAATTTGCATACGGACTATAGCTGATTGATGATTTATAGTCCTAAAATAATGTGTGAAACATTTGTTGACAACTTGCGGGTAGTATTCGCTTAGTCGTAAAGTTTTAATTAAATTACTTATTAGGATAAATACATGGCTATATTGCAATAAGATTAGGATCCATCCTTTTGATAAACTCTAGAAAGGTAATAGTAGTTTATGCAATGGGGGTTATTAAATCACGAGGGTGGGTTTATCACATGAGGCGAAACCGAATGTGATAATAATAACACGCGAGTGTTTTAATATCTCATTATATGCCGTTGCATACACTATTGTATCTTCACTCATACAGTTGAAATAAAACAAATGTGAAAACGGAAAAATATGTGGTATGGCGGGCAATTTAGATTCTCATTTCTCATGACTGCGGAGCGCGCGCCTCCATAGAAAATGACACTACTTTTCTACATTAAGTCAATGTAGAAAAAAATATAAAAAGGAAAAATATAAAAAATATACAATCATAAAAAGTTATTTTATGATGCAGTTGTTTGAAAATCGAAGGCAAATGTTGCACTATAATGGTTTTTTTTTTACATATCCGCGAATATAAAGTACGGGTTTATACAATATTTTTAACCAACTTAGCAAATAGGAGGAGGTTATATGTTCGACTTCATGTTTGTTTTTTTTTTCTGTGTATATTCACCGATATCTCCGTCAATTGTGGACTGATTTTGAAATCCTTTTTTGTTTGAAAGAGTGTTTCGAAATTGGTCCCATTTTAATTTGGTGAAGATCTGATGAAGGGCTTGAAGATATAGATAGAACTCTTCAATAAATAACGGCAAATCCCTCGGGATTGCTGCAATCGCATGTCTGTTTATTATTTATACTATTTCATAACATAACATCACGCCAGTATGCTCTTAAGGGGTACGCAGATCTCTCATTTCACCGGTTATGTTCAAGTTTCATGATATTTGGGTTATCTATTCTGGCGTTAAGGTAACTTACTAAACAACTGGCCTATTACGTAGGTACAACTAAAAAGAGAAAAATAAAAACTTTTTTTTACAAAAAAATACTACCGACTTCCAAATAAGAAAACTACAAAGTGAAAAATAACTTTATTTATGGAATTCGGTGTTCATAACGAAATAGGAAATGGTACCTACGAAAGACACCGACTTCCATAAATAAAGTTATTTTTCACTTTATAGTTTTCTTATTTGGAATTCGGTAGTATTATTTTGTAAAAAAAGTTTTTATTTGAATTCGTATTTGGCACATTACGTTGTGTGTGTGTTGTATAAATTTAGGGGTGTGTAGCTTCTTGTACCCTGCGTTTCTAATGGAAGTATTCACAACTTAAAGCCCTTCTAAAAAACTATATTTCATAGGATGAATTTCAATTTCTTGCTACTGAGAAATTCATGATAGTGAAGCGCATTAAAACTTCTCGACGACTGATCCAGAACTTTATAGTCTATCGCAAAATATTGAAGACATTAAAATCTACATAAAAAGGCCAAATATTTATTTAATTTGCAAATCAAACAACTTAAAACAATATTGGACTGGACTGGCTTTTTTTTATATTTTTTTTCTTTTAAGTTAATTAAAAGAAAAAAAATATAAAAAAAGCCGACACATTTTTTTTTCATGCTACATAAGTTTTCTAGTAGTAGACGCCCTTCGATTGACAATCTATTGAACACTTAATTGTGACGCGATATCTTGCGAAAACACACCGATTCAAACAGTAAAACGCCCATAACTTTAGAAGGGCTGAACCTTTCCTGAAATTTTCATCAAACATAGCTAAAAAAACTCACGATAAAGTCACCTTTCAAACAAAAACTAAATAGGTTAATTCGTTTAGGAGCAATGATGCTACAGACAGATACACAAACACACAGGTACACACGACCAACTTATTACACCCAGGATTTGATATCTATCAGTTGTGCATTACACTGGTCTTTTAACCTCTATAAAGCTTTATTATTTCAGGTCGGTGTCACATATTTTCTTCTTCCCTTTTTTCTTCATTATTTATCTTCTCTTCTGCTTTTTTAACCTCCGACGGAAAAAGAGGGGTGTTATAAATTTGACGTGCGTGCCTGTATATCTGTGTATCCTGTATCATCATAGCTCCTAAACGGATGCACCGATTTAACTTTTTTTTTGTTTGCAATGTGACTTTTTCGAGAATGATTTTACGTGTATTTTACTTATTGAAAGTGATCAGTTCTAGTCTAGGTTATGTTGATTAAAGCCCGTGTGTACTAAATATTAGAATTCATGAAAATTTTGTACGACAGACGAGTGTAAGACCTAATGTTTCTTGGAGAAATTTTATCTTTAACATTGACTGTATCGACTAGTGAAACAAAATACCGAGAGATTATTTTCTGAATTTTTAGCTGATTCGATTCCCGGTTTAGGTAAGCTTGTCGAGAAATCTGTGAATGCAGTTTTGTTTTGAAAAAATAAAGAAATGTTTCCTTTAAGTAAAATAATCTTACTTAAGGATTTAAAGTAATTTCCCTTCAGGGCCCATTTATTTTTGCCACACTGTATAAAAAAAACATGCTATCTCTCCACCGCCCTTGGTTGACTGTCAGAGAATGCCCCAGGCATCAAGTCCGCCCATGTACTTTTATGTTGCATGAAGTTTTAATAAATAAATAATGTTTCAAAAAGTACATCCATAATTTATTTGATCTTACCGAACACTTTCAAGCTTATATTATTTTCCAAGAACAGCATTTTAGATCGATGGAAGATTCCTACTAATAATAGACTGTTTATCTTTTGCGAAATTACTATTTTAGTTCTTTGGGTGCAATGACGATCTCATCACGACAGTGATATCTGCTCAATAACCTTTAGATGGACTGAACGAACTTAAAATAAGAAGTAATTTAGTCAGTGGCAATATGGATGTACTAAATAAAATACTACTAACTTCTGCCAGCGGCTTTGCCCGCATAAAAAGCGTTTTCTTATCCCAAGGGAACATTACATCGGGATGAAAAGCATCCTATGTTTTATTCCAGACTATAAACTACGTCTTTGCCAAATTTCATCTAGATCCGTTTAGCCATTGTGGCGTGATTGAGTAACAAACAAACATCCATCAATAAATCCAAACTTTCGCATTTATAATATTAGTAAGATTTACAAACAACCAATGTGTGTATTTTCTATACGTCTATTTTTTTGCTAGCCCTGTAACCCTGTAAAGCTTATTAAAAATTGCATTTCATGTCTTTCCGGCCTTGTGCCGCATTACCCCCGTTAATATATTCACGTGACATTGGACCTTCGCCGAGGTACCAACATAACTAATTCAGGTTGACTTGATGAACCGTGGTCTCGTTTGGAGCATTTATGAATTATGTCGTCAGCTTTCACGGACAATTTCTGTAGCTTGAGCTGAAAACGTGCATACAATTTAAACACGGGTTGAGTTTGATAAATCTTGAGCGCTTTATTCAGCGTTGATTAGTGTTTAAAGCGCTTTTGTCGCTGGAGGTGTTGTTTTTGCAGCTTGAAGGAAATAGGCTGCAACGTTTTCAAGTACGAAAACTTAAAATGGAAATGACTTAATACAGGGTCAGTTTAAATTTGTTAGCAATTTTAAGGGTATGAAGGTACTTATGAATTGGACCAATTTTTACTTTACATCAACTTGAAAAATTAAACCATAAATAAGCTGTTCAGTACGTTCGACAAAATATCGGCAACAGCTGATTTTTAGAGTTCCGTACCCAAAGAAAAAAAAACGGGACCCTATTACTAAGAGGCCACTTTCTGTCTGTCTGTTACGAGGCTGTATCTCATGAACCGTGATAACTAGACAGTTGAAATTTTCACAGATGATGTATTTCTGTTGCCGCTATAACAACAAATACTAAAAACAGTATAAAATAAATATTTTAGTAGCTCAGTAGGAATAAAAAATACTTTACATAAATCTATGCCCACTCTGGATATCGATACAGACAGCCCCTTTTAATTTTGATTTACACTGGAGTTAAGTAGAAAAAACTATGTGCAATATTTTCTTTTTTGATAGATTTTTGAATTTATCTTGTGCAGGGTGTTGGGAATCCATTCTACCGCCTACCGTTAGATTTATAGGGTGTACCGAGATTATCCTTATTGTTACGTGTTATCAGTAGAGCTGCATTGCTGTTTGGCTACATGTTACTTTATTTTTCTCATTTTCAACCGTTATGAATTTTATTGAAAGACTGGTCATGATCAGACCTTTGTTAGGAGTCACAAAGAACGTAACAGTCTATGGCTGGTTATAGAACTAGAGGTAAGCTAAATTTTGCTTAGTGGAATGGTTGAGGTAATTTATCAACCTTTTTTACATAGTTTGCAGACTGCAAACAAGTGTAATAAACTAGCTATGCGGGTTAAGTTAAACTAATTTAGCTTTAGATCTTTTTCTACAACTGGGATTCCACTTAAATATTAAAATAAGTCAGTTACAGAAACATGAATAGAAAGAAAACATTGACACAACACAAAGTAAAAGAGAAGAATTGATAGAAAATAATACAGACGCTGAGTGTTGTGTATATGTATATGTGGGCACTTGTGTGTTTGGATTTCGTATGACTATCGTTCATAATAAATAATCAGTCTCGAATCGTTAATGTTTATATTGCCGCTACTCTGTATCCCAAATCCAGTATACACCATGTGTGACCATACTAAAAGGCCGAGAAAAGAAGACCCAAGGATGAGAAGACTGTTTCTTCCTTAAGATTTGATTTTTGAATTGTTTTCCTTGGAGACTAATTTAGACATTAGGACCAAAATAATTTTATCGAAATATCAAACTTTTTATATTTAGTTACAGCCTCCGTAAGTCCATGCATCATAAATAGCTTTTCTATTGTAAATGTCAATATCTTCGCAACCAGTGCGAGGTTGCGAATCTAAATAACTTATATCTGTAGCGTTCATTCTCGACACGTACTTATTGCGAGCGTGGCGAGTGGTGACAAGAAGACTACCGCTGTATCACGTGCTGCATGGACGATGTGGAGTTGTTAATGATTTATGAATTTGTAGTGATAGATGGCTACAGGAACGGTAATAATTTATTATTCGAAAAAGTCAATATAAATCCTGCCTGATACCAGTAGCTTCGCCTACGTGTAAGGTCCATTCCTGATGGTGCGATGCAATTTAAATTGCGTCGTTAGGCGATATCGTGCACGTATTTTCCGTGAAAATTTCAAGCGCAAATCGGTCGATTGCATCGCCTTGCGTACATGTGAACTTAGTTAAAATTGCTTATCGGTGTGATATAAATCGAAATGTGTCGTGCCATCAGAAAAGGGACTACGTCGAAATGATCCTACTTGAAAGTATCCTAAGAAATAGGATACTTCTGGTTACACAGGAATCAAACACATGAATATTAAAATCCAGGCCATGGTCTGTTCGTATTCTTAATTTTAGCCTTAAGGTTCTCCTAGTCGAAGGCACGAACTATTTTGTACGCGAGGTTAAAATGCATGCGACATAAATATCTCATCCGACAACACGTGCAAAAGAGATAGATGCTGTGATGAGCAGTAAGCTAGTTCGCGTACGAATTAGCGCTTTTGCAAACATGTATCGAAATGGCTGATGATTTAGGACGAAAACGAGCGCGTGAAATTTTATAAACAGACCTTTGGGAGTCTAGATATCATGAAAAAACTACTAAATGTATGTTTCCAAAATAAAATTATTTGTTTTATTGAATTACTAATATTTCCCTGTATGGAGGCTGTTTCGCAATTTACCATCTTCTTACAATATTATCTCCGCCCAAAGAGGCGTTAAAATTAGTGTTGAAATAAGGAACTTTACTTTCATATACCTTTTTTTTTACTTTTTTGTTTCCATACAGGGCTAGATAATGATGAGATAAATTGATATCATTTTTCGTTTTCAACGTACATCGTCAAACAGTGGAGTAATCGCCAGACTAAGTTTGTATGGAAGAATGATCGACTAGTGTATCCTTAAGAGACTAAGATATTTTAGGATTCACTCTATAAATCGTACACTTTAGAAACACGATTATTTGTAGTTTTCTTGATTGAAAAGAAAATCCAAATTAATCTCTAATAAAGAAAATAAATCCTTGGTACGGGTATAAACTTCACGGAAGGTTATCAGCTTTTAAATTAATAACAAAACTACATCATTATTTTCTATATCATATACGTTTTAGATTTTCAAAATTTGTATTGGTTTTAATTATATGAAGGAAATACCAAAGTTGGCACGCGTTCTGCCCATTCTAGTTAGAGCCGCCCCATATCCGCTTTGGGGTGCCTTTCCACCAGAAGTATATGCTTAGTTGCTATGGATGCGTATGATATCCACCAATCATATTCATTGGTTCATATAGCATAGCATTGGTGGAAACGGGTTCTGCTAAGCTATGTTTTTCATATTGATGGATGCATGCTCTGGATGCGTTCTATGGATGGCTTCTCTCTCCTCAGCGCGCCGCTCCCCGTGCCTTCCCTGCATAGCATAGCTCGAGCTTTGCATCTTCCTCGCACAGCTACCTCGCGGCGGCGCATCTTCATAGCGCGTCTTACTAGCCCGCTACATAGCTTAGAATCAGTGGAAACTGTCATATAGTTTCGTAGCTTAGCTTTCACATCCTCGCAACATAGCTGCATAGCACATCTCTGGTGGAAAGACACATTTAGTCTTGCTACGGCCGTTGGACGGGGAGCCTGTGTCGCTTGCGCAAACGAAAGGTTTTAAAAACGTAACAGAGAATTTTATGTTATTTCACTTTATTTTAAATGGGGAATAAAGTAAACAAAACAAAGAATAGAAGGGGTTGGAGAAAAAACAAAGCTAAACGCTTCCATAATGAAATAAAGTAAGTGAAACTCGTATCCTATCTATTGACGACACGGTTGGCGTAGTGGTTGAGCGGCTGCTGCGCTGCGTGTCGCGGGTTCGATTCCCACACGAAACAGATATTTTTATGGCCTACAGATAGTTTTTCCGGATCTAGGTATATATGAGCTATAAATATAATCGTAATGAGATGATGTTCTTTGGCTATATATGATTTTTATGTAAAACTTTATAACAAATATACAAACCGACTTCCAAAAAAAAACACTGCAAACTGAAAAATAACTTTCTTTTCCGAAGTCGGTGGCGAAACACGTAAAACAATAGGTACCAAAAACAGTGTTTTTTTTGAAAGTCGGTTTGTTTTTTGTTAAAAAGAACTTTTTATTTATCTCTTTAGTTTTGATAGGTACCTCCAATTGACATAAAAATCATATATAGCCAAAGAACATCTAATTACGATTCCAATAAGCCCAAACACGACTAGGATACCTTGTATTATTTCGGAGTTCCAGTGCCTGCCTTCCGGCTTCATGATCAGATCAGTTTGATGGTACCATTTTCATCAGTATTATTAATTTATAAGTATTTGCTTCATCATAGTCGTTTAAATATTCGAGATGTCTAATACCCGTGGCATACTTAGCATTAAGATGTTCCATTGGCCATCTGTGGTCTTCTTCACCAGTTTCACTTCACCAAATGATACTTTCTGAGTGCAAATGATTGCATTGTAGATAAAAATATGAAAATCGCTGCATGTATACCTATAATATTTGAGGAGTTCCCTCGATTTCTACAAGATTCCATCATTCGATCCTGATCTGATGACTATGGGACCAACTAGAAAATATACCCTTTCAAACAAAAGAAGAATTTTCCAAATCGGTCCAGGCATTGAGTAATCGGGGAACAAACATAAAAAAAAAAGATTCCGACGAATTGAGAACCTCCTCCTTTTTTTGAAATCGGTTAATAAAAGGTCGATTACTAGGATGTTTATTTACCCTATTTAGCCGTTTTGTCATTTTACATTACTGCGTTTATACATATTGTGCTTAGAATATTATCATAAAAGGTAATTAGGTGTTATTCGATTAATATATACCAAATTCATATTTCAGTGATCATGAATAGGTGTGTAAAATCTGGCAAAATGTTTCTAACTGTGAATATTATTAATAAAAGTAGGTAATTTAAATAGTTTTAGTTGTTTTATTTTGTAAGTATTGTACCTGGTAGCACTTCACTAGTCGATCGGCGCGCGGAGCGTCGCGCGCGGATGAGCCTTAAGCACACACACATGGAGCGCATAGAATACCTAAAATCGATTACCGCCAAAAAAGCTCGATGTGCTCTTAATAATCCAATATTAACATAGAAAAAAAAAAATTTTTCATAGTGTCTTTCTTTCTATCCAAAGATACTAAAAATTAAAAAAAATACAAAATTTTCTAATTATGGTATCGCAATACATGTACTCTCTTAGACAAGTGTCTGTTGCCAGTGATGACCTCTGGCTCTGAGACGTAGTCGCTCACAACGGGCATTACCAGAAAGCTTACAGTCACCCAAAGGGCAATGGGGTGTCGGACTATCATTGCGTGATTGAATCAGAAATGTAGATATCCATAAGAGTACCAGAGTTACCGACATTGCCCGGGGAATTGCCAAACTTAAGTGGCAGTGGGCAGGGCACATTGCTTGCAGAACGGATGACCGATGGGGCAGAAATGTTCTGGAGTGGTGACCACGAACCGGAAGACGTTGCGTTGGAAGGCCTACCACCGGGTGGACCGATGACCTAGTGAAAGTTGCGGGGATCCGCTGGATGCGAGACGCAAGGGATCGGTCAATGTGGCGACGCATGGGGAGGCCTATGTCCAGCAGTGGACGACTTTCGGCTGATGATGATGACTAATACTCTCTTGATATAGGGGAAGTAGAAGGGAAGGTCTTGCAGACTGTTGGCAGAGGCAGAGGTACATGGAAGGAGTTGGAGTTTTATTACTCTCTTAATGAGGTTTTACTCGCCAAGATAACGGCCCTTGCGGCAGTGTTAAAATAGCCGATACTTATTTGACCAGGAAGTCCCAGAACATTGACAATTTTAGTGTCTGGTAACCACGAAAGTCACTTACAATATTTAGGTGACAGCCAATTTATCCTGGGGATTGATGATACTTTACCTGTCCGAAGAAACAAGGTTTCTTGAAAACTCTACCGTGGTCTAGATGTTATTTAACTGGAACCCATTTTTTAGGGTTCCTTACCTGGAGGGTCAAAACAAAGCGCGGAGCCCTATTGCTGTCACTCACGTGTCTGTCTGTCTGTCCATCGGCGTCGTCCGTCATCAAATTTTGTGCCGAATTTTTATTCAATTTTCCGTTGACCTATGAACTTGAAATTTGGTGATAATGTTTATTATTACGCATATTTTACTAACAAATACCAATATATTCTACATTTAGTAAGGAACCCTAAATAAGCGATATCAAACACGCCCTTGGCCGTAACAAAAACTGTGAGGAATACAAAAGAGATGTTATATTTTTATGGAAGCGTAAAGAAAATAATATTACCGTTACTATACTATTATAGTTAATTGTAGTCAATTTCAAAGTTCATATTAATAACGTAAATACAGTTAACAGCATAGTGCACGATTAAGGAACATCTGACCCCCGGGACCGATCGAAGTCAATAGACAATGTAATTACATGTCATCACTGCCTGATCCCGGATCCCAGACCAGTCGTTTATTAAAACCTGTTTCAAAATGCTCTATCGATGAGAAGTTTTAGTATCTAGAGGACTTATTGGATCAAATTGGAAATGCCTAAGATTTGGAACAAAGGACTGACTCCAAGAATGTTGAAGTCTAGTGGAGCAAATTAGATTTCGCTTATTAAAATCATTTACAAAGAAACTGCCACAAATATTTGGAAGGCTATATCTTCTACTTAAAAAACGTTCACATCATTCAATCATCGAACTTATCATTCAAGCAGGAAAATCATCTCGGCGATGATCGATGTCAAATACAAAATGAAGGGAAATTTGATGTATTTTTGAAAATTTGCAACTGAGTTACTAATGTGAAGTATTTTAGGAATACGGCAATTGCAACTATTTTGGGTCATTGACGGAGCTCGTGCTAAATAATAACAGCCGCACTGGTCGATCATCAAGGTTAAGCAACGCTTGACGAGGTCGGTCCGTGGATTGGTGACTGTGAATTTCAACATACCGAGTTTCCTCCGTGCCTCGGAAAGCACGTTTAGCCGTTGGTCCCGGCTGTCATTTGAAGATCTTTGACAGTCGTTACGGGTAGTCAGAAGCCTTAGATCTGGCACCAGTCTAGCCAAGAGGTATCGTGTTACCCAGTTACTGGGTTATGGCGGTCAGATAGGCAGTCGCTCCATGTAAATAACTAGTGCTTAGCTGAATCCGGTAAGACTGGAAGCCGACCCCAATGAAGTTGGGAAAAGGCTAGGCAGATTGATTTTGGGTCATTGGCTACGCATTTGCTACGTCGTAGCGTATATCTGCTACGCCGTAGTAAACAATCATATTTTCCTAAGACGATCCTTTTTAGAATGTTGCGGGTAAGAATGGAATAGATCAAGATTCAATGAGGTCCTCATTTAATATCACTTGCAGGGCGGCTGAGTACGGCAGCTTATGCTGTTAGAAAAATACGTCAATTAACTGATGTAGTTACCGCGAGGCTAGTCTATTTTTGTTACTTACATAGTATAATGTCTTATGATATCTTACTATGGGGAAGGGCTGCAGTCATTGAGTCAATTTTTATTCTACAAAAACGAGCCATCAGAGCGATATACAATTTTCGGCAGCGCCATTTTCTAAGGGAACTGTTTAAGGATATTAAACATCAAGACGGTTCCTTTTCAACATATTTATGAAAACATCATGTACGTGAGAAAGAAATTACATCTTTTTAGTAAAAAACAAATTATTTTTTTGAATTTATTTTATTTTTATCCTATCCTACCCTACCTACCCTACCCTACCCACCCTACCCTACCTACCCTACCCTACCTACCCTACCTACCCTACCCTACCAACCCTAGCCTACCTACCCACCCTACCCTACCTACCCTACCCATACCTACCCTACCCTACCTACCCTACCCTACCTACCTTACCCTACCTACCCTACCTTAAATAAAACCTTAAATAAAAAATAAAATAGTTTACGACCCATTCTCAGACCTACCAAATATGCACAAAATTTTTCATGAGGATCGGTCAAGCCGTTTCGGAGGAGTTAGCAGACAAATACTGTGACAAGAGAATTTTATATATAAGATATACTTATGTAAATATTGTAAAAGACTTTTTTTTTTTAAAGAGTAAGCTTGGAGTTTCTTGTCCGTTCTTCTCCATAATAAGCAATTTTTTCGAATAGACGGTAGAATCAATTGTTATTATCTACTAGTAAATTTTAATTGTTGACAATCAAAAGTGCCGCTTAATGACCTTGTTGAAATAAATATATTTGACTTTGACTTTGATTTTCATCAATACATATAATAAATCTGTAGAAAAGTCGGTTTTGTACATCGAAAATATTTCCAAAAAAATATAGCTAGGGTGTTAAAGGAGAACCAACAGAACCCATTTCTAGCATTTTTGGAATTTTTGTCTGTTTTTCTGTTTATTTGTGCACGCATTACGTAAAATGTACGAATTCAGATATGTAAATAATGTAGATAACTTTCATACATACAAATTTTACGTAAATTGAAATTTTACTTAGGTTTTGTTTCATCGCAATCGGTTCACACTATCAAAAGTTAGGAGAATTTAAAGTGTTCAAGAAGTAAAATATCGCAACATGCGCAATTCAGATACTCGGACTGTTGAACTCCATATTCGATAGATAGTGTTGTGCATTTCGCGTAATTTTCTGAATGGCGGCGATAAAATTCTCTGTGGAAGAATGACCATAGAAAAAAAGTGGTAGGTAGTTAGGGTCCCTAGGTGGCGGGGCCATTGACATTGACCCGTCACTTGGGGACGTGCGCTATCTACCCGTGGTAGCGTAGTATGCATGAGCATTCAACACAACAAAAAAAAAAAAATAGACCCTAAAACCCGCCCGCCAGCGAACCAACTATCTATGTCGAAGCAACGATATACCTTCAAGTGTGGCTTGAGTATAAATAATAATTCTAGACAAAAAAATACGTTTAATGAGATTTTAGGTCTCTAATCATACTACTAATGTCAATAATGACGTTGACGTGCGTGCAATGTGTTTCTTAATTTCGCTGCTGCTATTGCCTGTCTATTTAATAGCCCAATGATAAACGTGGGGGCCTACTTCACTTAAGGTTGCAAGTTTATTTAACCGAGTTTCCAAAAAAGGAGGAGGTTCTTTGTTGACTTTTTTTGTGTTTTCACCGATATCTCCATCAATTGTGGACCGATTTTGTTTTTTTTTGTTTTTTTAAATTTTATTACATAATATCACGCCAGTACGCTCTAAAGGGGTACGCAGATGTGTATAGTTCACCTTGGAACACCCGCATTTCACATGTTATGTTCAAGTTTCATGATATTGGGGTAATCTATTCTGGCAAATAAGGTAACTTACTAAAGAACTTACCTATTAGGTATAACTAAAAAATGAAAAATCTTTTTTAACACCGTTGCTCGTAAAGCTGATGTAATTCCACCGGTTTTAAATATGTTAAGCGGGTCATAAAAAACGCGTGTGTTACCAAAGCAAATAGTTAAGTTATAGTCCATACAAATTCCATAACAGTATTATTTGCCATTTCGCGCGCTGTTGCTATTCAAATTTCGAACTAATCGCCGCGCGGCGCCAGTCAGTAGGCAGCGCTAGCGCGCTGTTAAAATGGCGGGAAAGCAACAGTGTGCATTCACAGATTCAGTTTATTTAAAATAAAAAAAAATCAGTTTATTCGGTAATTTAAAAACTTGGCTGCATGCTCTAACGTCTTTGCCAACATTTTCACGCAGCTACGGCAGAAAATAATCCTCGCGCCATTTTTCTCAAATTTTCTTTTCTTTGTACTTGTATTGTGAAAATTTAAATATGACAACTTTCAATAATGAAGAAGAGCCATATATTACTTCAACTCCACCGGATATACTAACAGAAGCGCGAACCGCATGCGACAGCTTGCTGCCGTCAATATCCAAAGACAGATACATAACCACGTATGAAAATTTTTTGAAGTGGAAAAACATGAAAAATGCCAAGTTATTTTCCGAAAATGTAGTTTTGGCGTATTTTAATGAACTAGCTAGTAAATATATAAGCCTAGCTCGTTGTGGACAACATATTCGATGCTGAAAGGTACCCTCAAGATGAAAAATGGTGTCGATATTAATTTATATTCAAATCTCATTGCATTTTTAAAGAGACGCTCTGATGGTTTTATAAAGAAAAAATCTAAGGTACTGTCATCAAATGACGTCGAAAAGTTTCTAAGAGATGCTCCAGATAGCCAGCACCTGGCAACTAAGGTCAGTTTGCCTCCTTATTTTGTGTATTTTATGTGTATCTACCAACTGTACATACTCTTTTACATATTTTTTAACGACCGTCTGTTAGCTACACATTTTTATTTCTTTTCAGGTTGCGTTAATATTTGGTATTAATGGTGCATGTAGACGGCAAGAGCTTCACAATATTACCACAAATGACATTGAAACTCAAGGCAAAATGCTTTTAATTAAAATCCCATACACTAAATACAAAATACCGCGATCTTTTATTATCAACGGCCCATTTTATGACGTGGTCAAAAAATATGAAGCTCTGCGTACGACTAAGGCAAAAAATAATCATTTCTTTCAGAATTACCAAAAAGGTGAATGTACTGCGCAACCTATTGGCATAAATAAATTCGGTGCCATGCCAAAGGAAGTCGCCAAGTTTTTAGGATTGCCGGACGCTGATTGTTATACAGGGCACAGTTTCAGTAGAACGTCAGCTACATTACTTGCTGATTCGAGAGCTGATATATTGACTTTAAAGCGGCATGGCGGGTGGCGTTCTAACGCAGTAGCAGAATCTTATGTAGAAGATTCCATCCAAAACAAAGCAAATATAAGTGCCAAAATAACTCAGGCAATAAATTTGGAGCCACAAACGAAGAAGTTTTGCCCAGAGCCGCGCCCCTCTACTTCTACTGAGGATATTTTTTTATTTACAACTAATGACGAATTACAATGCTCTTCTGCCGCCTTTCAAGAAGTTTCGTCGTCTCCAACATTTACCCTAACACGAAACAATGACATTATGAATAGTAATAATAATAATAAAAACATAATTAAAAAACCAACTACAACTACGTATCATTTTAACAATTGTAATTTCACTAACTGTTTCAATAATTAGAAATGAACAAAATATAAAATGTTTTTTTTTTCTGTTTCCTCGCAAATGTGTTACAAAACGTCGTACGATATACGTGCGTATTGGTTATAACATGCTCGGCTCAATTACGCCCTCGCCTTCGGCTCGGGCTGAAATTCCGCCTCGCATGTTATAATCATCATAACGCACTAATATCGTAATGTACTATTAAAAAAAGAAACTTCTGACCTCCAAATCAAAACACTACAAAGTGAAAAATAACTTTCTTTTTGGACGTCGTTGTCCATACGAAAAATATTGGCACTTACCAAAGATACCGACTTAAAAAAAAGGTATATTTCACTTTGTATCTTTTTTATTTGGAAGTCAGTAGAATATTTTTCTTCTTTTTTTTTTGTTTTCGTTTCAGTGTGTTGTTATAGAGTGCTACTAGATGGCGCGCAGCAAATCTGTCTTAACTTTTTTTTGTATGAAATCGACATTCTTCTCCCTAGAGTAAATATTATTCTGTACAGTGAACGCTCGATCTAGGTAGGTAGAAAGGAAAGTAAGGTAGGTAGGTCAGTAGAGTAGGATAAGCAGTTAACGGGAGCGAAGCCGCGGGCACAACTAGTATTATAATATAATAGTTCCGGAGTGTATTCCGAAATACGCAGTGTAGGAAGGCTTCCCACCTCCGGTCTTAGACCGCTGGATGAGAGACGCATGGGACCGCATTATTTTGCGACAGTATAGCATTGAGATGGAGGTCGAATATATTGGTGAGTCCTAAATTCAACCACCAAAATAGTGACTACAAATGCTTTTATTCACTGTTTTCAGTGAATAAAATAAGGTGTTTAAGGTGGGGAATGGTATAATAATAGTTTATGCAATGATCATATAATACGGGTTAATAAAACACGAGCGTGGGTTTATCACATGAGGCGAAGCCGAATGTGATAATGACATCACGCAAATGTTTTAATACCTAATTATATGCCGTTGCATACACTACTTTATCTTCACTCATACAGTTGAAATAAAACAAAAGTGGAAACGGAAAAAATATGTGCTATAGCAGCGATTTAGATTCTCATTGATTATGACAGCGCAGCGTGCGCATCCATAGACACTACTACATGACACTACTTTTCTACATTAAGTCAATGAGCCCATACGCGCCAGTATATTAAAAAGTAAAAGTGTGCTATAGAATTAAAAAGTTATTTTATGATGCAGTTGTTTGAAAATAGAAGGAAAATGTTGCACTATAATGGTTTTTTTTTAATTTGTCCTGTCTACGAATATAAAGTACGTATACATGATTTTTTGAATTCATATTTGGAACATTACGTTGTGAGTGTAGATAAAGAATATTATATATCTTTTAATAACCACATTTGTAGCTACATTATACGCTTTTCTTTTCTCATCTCCTCTTTTACGACTGTACGTATCCTTCCGAAACATAATCGTATTTGCACATTCCCATCCCCGGGATAGCCGTTTGTTATAAACGCACCTCTAAACGCGAATAAAACAATAATTCTACTTCATACCAAGTCCAATTTTCCGCGGTTTTGTCATTGCAATATCTATTCATGAGTTTTCGTGTCATGTATGGGTCATATATACGGCCAACTTATTAATGCATCTAACGTAAACCTTATTCCAAATGCAGAAGACACATTTTGGAAAAAAATGGGTTGATTTTAAGTGGTGCGGGTTTCTATGTGAGTAGGGTTACCACACCGAATTATAAGTTTAAATTGTTTTGATTTTGGAGGACCCGGATAGTGTTCCTGTGTATTACAGGTAGACAGGTAAAGGTAGAACACACAATTTATTGTCATGATTCAGGTTAGCAATTTAAACTTTAGGCAATCAAGTAGGCGGAAGCTTAGTTTAGGGTTTAACTTTTGTGGACATTGTGGACTTTGCAAAATATTATCACTGCTAAAAAGAATAGTTTATTTGATAACCATATTTTGTACAACTAATTTGAGATTGAAGCCGCCTTTTAAGCAATAGATGCCTGTATTAGGAGACTCCGCTCTTTCATAAACAAAATGTTTCTATTATACTATACTAATACGAGTACATAATCAAAAATAAGATGATTTGAGTGAAAGTGTGAGTGTGAGGGTGTATGTGTGTGAGTGTGTGATTCAGTCTCGCTGTAGGTACCTAAGCTTTTTTATCCATTCCGTAAGTATTTTTTGCATTCATAACTATTCTTAGGGTAGACGTAAATATGTTTATTAAAAGCGTTATAAAGCTGAACAGAACGTTTCCAAAGTTGAATATTGGCAAATTGTGTTCTTGTTTGTGGTGCTTTTAATGTAATGTCTTTTCTTCTTCTTGCCAATATCTATTAATTTATTCTTCATCTAGACGAGTTCGCCACCGTCTGATGGCGGACGCAGTGGGGCCGCAGTGGAGGAGGAGTGTCGGTATAGCGTTGGCCGCTCTCCCTATCCCCTGCGGCCGAAAAATGGTAGGTGGTGGCGCCATTGACCTTGACCCGTCACAAAGGCACCAAGGGTGCCATACACGGGGTCGTCTGGCACCCATGTGCTGGTTTGGACCTTGGGGTGGTCACAGAGCACAGAGTGTTCTGGTGCGCTGGTGATGGGGGGTACTCCCCAGAGGAGGGTCCGGTGACGGACAGCCGCGGCGGGACCACGGTGAGTGCTAACGCGTACCCGTGTTCCCGCCATAAGCAACACAGTGGGGCCGCAGGGGAGGAGGAGTGACGGTATAGCGTTGGTCGCTCTCCCTATACCCTGCGGTCGAAAAATGGTAGGTGGCGGGTCCATTGACCTTGACCCGTCACAAGGGGACCAAGGGTCCTATACATAGGGTCGTCTGGCACTTATGTGCTGGTTTGGTCTTTGGGGTGGTCACGGAGCACAGTGTGTTCTGGTGCGCCGGTGATGGGAGTACTCCCCAGAGGAGGGTCCGGTGACGGACAGCCGCGACAGGCCCGCGGTGAGTGCTAACGCGTGCCCGTGTTTCCTCCATAAGCGGCACAGGAAGACACCGTGGAGTCTTAGTGTGTTAGAGCCCCACATAACTGCGCTATCTCCCCGTGGTAGTGCAATATGCATGAGCATTTCTACAAGCGAGAAAAAAAAAGTTTAGTGATATATGTTTTGTGAGAACAACTTGAGTAATGTAAAGTTTCCGGACCGTTAGAAGATTACTGATATGATATAGTTTATCAGTACAAAATCTCCGTTTTTTTTAATACATGCTCTTGATAAGAGCCCGTTGTACTCGCTCTAATACTAAACACTTTGTTTTAGAAGCTCCTTCCCAATAGGGATGCAGTATAACAATACTGCTAATCATAGTTAGATAGGCTATGGAAACCCTACCTAAGTAAGATAATCAAATTACATTTAAAAAGGTATCGAGAAAACACTGCCGAAGTATTTTTATATGGGATTGTTGGAACTCTAAAAATATGAGCTTATCCGATGACTTTACTCGAAAATGTGACTTAACTTAAATTCAGCAATTAGCTATCATCGGCTGTCAACGTTTTTTTACTGTTTTAATCATGTTATGTTCCAAAATAAAATAATAAACCTTTTTTCGCTTCTAAGTCATATTATAGCTAAATCATTTTCATATTTCACACTTACAAAAATATCCAAACATTTGCATTAATTAATCTATTTGTTTATTGCCCGACAAGACTAATATTTTCAACATTTCGCATGATATCGAGGCTCAGATGTTCCAGCCAGCAGCTGTGCCGTTAATAATACTCGTCAGAAAAATAAAACGGTCATATTTTAGCATTCTTATTGAATATTTTCAAATTGGTTTAGAAGTAGGTGTCTAGTAATTCAAATTAAAAATGGCAGCTGGATATTTTACAAGCTTTTATTTAACTTGCAATGTATGTATTTATGTAAGTGTGTTTGGGTCAAATCCTGCAACTGAATTTTAAAGCAGTTATCCTCCACCGATTAAAATGAAATTTTGCATACACGTTTAGTTTGGATGACAATGCATGGTGAGATAAGTGACTATATATTTTTTTTGTTTTTTTGCTTTGCTCCATACTAGGAATTTTTTCCTGTCTCGTGGGTGCGTTAACAAACTTATAAACTCACGTACACAAACACCCAGAGCCGGAACAACTATCTGTAGGTCATACAAATATTTGTTCCGTGCGGGAATCGAACCCGCGACTCGCAGCGCAGCAGTCAATCGCTCAACCACTGCGCCAACTAGTTTTTCTATTGAAACCAACTTGATTTTGGGATTTCGTACGGAACCCTAAATGTACGAAGTTCGACATGCACTTGGCCGGTTTTTTTAAGTTATTGAAAAATCGGTCCTTAATTTAATAGGAATTAGGCTCTTTAGCGCATATACAGGATAATAATATATGCTCAAATAGGTCTATTATTTACACGGATCCCTGTACATTATCTTAGAACAGACCAATTTATCAATTCATAATCTTAAGTGTGCATGTAAACCATTGTCTTCAACCCCCTTCTATGCATACTACACACATACATTTATCGCACGTCAGCTTATACAGCATTAAACCACAGAGTACTCGGCGGCTTCTGCTAGAGACGGCATTGTCAAACTTTATATACAAAACTAGCTTGATTGTGACTAAGTATCACCGTTTACTCATAAAAATTGACAGCCCGTGATCGTCAAGATTATGGCTAAGTAAGATATCCAGAATTTCTGCTCATGCACATTGTCCAGTTCCAAGTACATGATGGACATCCCACCCATACGCACTAAACGTTTTGGGAATACTGCTATTATGCGTACAGCTAAGGAGTGGCATTCCCTGCCGGAGTTTGTGTTTCCCTATAGCTACAATCTATGGGTAATTTAGTGAAGAGTTAATAGGTTTCTTCTAGGCAAGCGTTTTTCACCGTCGACCACATCATTGCTTACCATCAGATGAGATAGTGGTCAAACGCTAGCGTATAGTCACTAAAAAAGTATTTAAAAATATTCGCCGACGTAAAAGTTGGAATTCTTCCCAAACATACACCTGGGATGTGTGTGATATTCTTTGTCCATTTAGGATATTGTCCAACTGTGTCTCGATTAAATCATTTCAGCCTTAAAGGGGTGAAAAGAAAACAAACAGAGTTACTTTACCATTTATAATATTAAAGTATGGCGTCTCTTGTTGCTGTCATCCACAATCTGTACTGTCAACGGTTCTCATTGTAGATTAGTTGACAACGCTTAACCTGTGCGCATAAATTAATCAATCTTGAAGGTGAGCGATGTATGTTAGTGAAACAAACACTAGATGTAGCCGCGTCTTCTCATATATGAGAAGTCATGCTGTTCAAAGTAATGTAGCAAACATTGCATGTTACATCCAAACAAAGAACATACATAATTATTTTCGCCAATGAAAGCAACGATAGTCTGTGAGAACGAGGACCAGTGAATTTATAAGTAATTCGTTTATTTATTTTATTTCCAGAATATGCACTTAACTATTTATGCATAACGTTAGTAGCAAAGAACGAATGTTAGTCACATTGCAATATTTACGCAAATTAAAAGGTATTCAAAAATATTTAAATAACGTAATTTTCAAATAACCAGTAAAGCTTTTTAACCCCTTCTATAGTCTCTCCTTTTCTCTCTTTTATTAATAAATCTTCTTCGGAATCTGATAAAAATGTTTGTGTATCGTTTATATCTATTGGTAAATGTTGACAATTACGAAAAATAACGTTTAAAAAAAACGGGAACTATTTAAGTTTACCAGTATCCCAAAAATTTTCTCGACCTTTATACCAGCCCTACTTCAAGCACTTCTTGTTTTGGCAAATCCTGTCAGACAGTGTTATAACTCACTACAGTCACGGACTTACACATTCGGTCTCCATGACTATGAAATAGTTTTATATCAACACTGACAGGCTGACAGGTCATCGGCCGTTTATTTTGTGGGCGACGGCGCGACGGGGGAATTAAGGTTGCGATGCAATCATACGAAAACGTACATACACAGGTGTCTATGTACATCACGTGTGTGTGGTACTTAGATTCGAGTGTAGAATGAACGCGTGAATGTGAATGATGCAAGGAAGCAGAAGAATGAAAGTAAACGAGCGAATAAAAAAAAACAGGTGTGTGAGTGAAATAACAAAGCCATTTATGGTAATCATATCCAGCACCGGCCCTAGCTCTTGATCTGGATATAGCGAGATTGTCTTTCAGCGCCCTTGGTCGACGCTATATGTGTACAATTTACGCACTTTGCGTAAATTCTACATCGGTTTCATGTCAACTAAATAATAAATTACTCCTATTTTTTCATAAATTTATTTATTTATTTATTTATTTAAACTTCATGTACAATAGTGGTACATAGGCGGACTTAATGCCACAAGGCATTCTCTACCAGTCAACCATTGGGTTAAATCAACTTGTATTGCAAGTATCAACCCTTGACTAAATCAGATCTGGCAGCACTTCTGCCACGCCTCTCAATAGCGCCTTCAAATGTCTGATAGGCCTCCCCAATGTGTCGCCACATCGATCAGTCCTGTGCGTCTTGCATCCCACAGACTGAGGCAGGTCATCGATCCATCTTGTTGAAGGCCTTCCAACCACTTACTTGAAGACGTAACCTTCAGGTAAGCGGTCGCCACTTTAGAACTATTCAGCCCCGTCGGCCATCCGTGTTCACAATGTGATCTGCCTACTGTCATTTAAATTTGGCATTTTTTCGGGGTACTACTTTGTCAAGAAAGTACCGGGAAATTATCAATAATACACAAAATGTTAGTTATTCATCCAAATCACCTTAAATGTATGCTCCATCAGAAACGATACACTTACGCCGATTAAACCATCATTCAAACATTTTTTAAACACTTTTTTCGGAATTGAGTTCAGTTTTCGCCGCGAATTCTCCTTTATTTATTTATTTATTTATTTAAACTTCATGTACAATGGTGATACATAGGCGGACTTAATGCAGCAAGGCATTCTCTACCAGTCAACCTTTGGGTTAAAAAGGACACAACAGTGGTAGGAGTACAAAATAAAAAAATAAAAAAGAACAATAATTAAAATCTGATATTAATAAACTATCTAACTAATAAAATACATAAATATTTTCTAAAACAATAGACTAATAAATATTATAATAAATACCATATAATTATTTTAAATGAAACAGAAATTTAAATATAATAACTATGACGAAGACCGAGCTACGTAAGAGAGGACAAGTAATAGTTCCGGATTCTACGCTTAAATGAAAATTTATTCTCAGCTTTTTTGATGTCAAGGGGAAGCACGTTCCAGAGTTTTATAGTAGAGACAGTGTAAGAATTAGATAGAAACCCAGCGCGGTGAGAAGGTCCTTTATGTCTTCTACCGAATGAAAACGGGTGCACGAAGTGGTAATTTGAGTTTAGGACACATAGAAAGTTTGGCGGCTATCTCTCTCAAACATAAATGAGGATTTTCAGGCACTATATTCTTTACCTTTGTGAAGTTAACTTCAGTTGCAGACATTGATGGCCTATTAGAGCGAGGCAAATCTTCCATCAAATCTCGACCGCTTTTGAACGCTTTGTACCACTCATAAGCACGTGTTTTGATAAAGTTGATTCACTGTAAGCCTTCTGTATCATTTTCAGTGACTCTGAACATGAAATTCCATTGGCGATGCAAAATTTAAGACAAACTCTTTGTTCGATATTTTTGTCCATTATTCGCAATACGCACTTGATATGATATAACTAATAAAAACAGCACTGTATGTAATATAAATAACAGATGCAACTCAAACTCCGCGCCAAAATGGAAAACATTTGTGCTAATCTAACAACAACAACAAAAAAAAAACAAAAAAAATGGTTTGGAACCATAAACAAATCATCTATGCTCGAAATATTTTTGACTGAATGTATATCAGTAACCTTGGTTCGACTGAATTGGTAACATAATATTATACAGGTGAAAAAAGATTATATGATGCCGAGTATACTAGTGATTCGTTTATTAATTTACTTTAATTACTACTTTAAAATTCCCCAAAATAAAGCATGTCTGTTCGCTGTTGACTGATTGTAACCACTTCTGGCAGGCAGTCAAAGTTAATTAAACTACACAATGTTATGGTTTGTTGCCCCACAAATGCTACTTTATAAGCGACGAAAACCCCTTTTATGACGTTTTTTATGACTTAATTAATTCTACGGGTAATTACCTAAGAAAATTTACCTACAGTAATTCAACTAAGTAGTCAAATAACGAATGAGGTTCAGGAAAAACAAATGAGGTTCTTCATAACCTCAATATGTTCCGGGTTTGTGCGTTTGTGCATTTGGGAGATTATAATTGATAAAGAACTATGCAAATGAAATCTTGAAAATCAAAATATAAAGGTCAGTCACTGGGGATGAGTAGCAGCGACAGGTGACAGTGACAGTATCTTCAAACAAATTCAAATTGAAAAGTGCCGCGACTCACCTTAGGCGCGGTGATAATATCTATACAGTATTGGGACTCGGCCCTGTCCTTGAAATAATTACTTACAGTCGGGTAAGTAAACACGCGATAGGGCTGCCGCCTACAATATTTTAATTTCATCTACATAATTGAGCTTCTTTCTAGTTTTAATACCTACCTATTAAAAAATAAACAAATTACGTAATAGTAGGTACTGTGAGGGCGTAGCTCAGGGAGCTCAAATAATAAGCAGAAATTACTTTTAACTTGTATTGAATCAACAACGTGCCTGCCCTCAGGCGGCTTTTACAGAAGTCCCAGCTAAACAAAAAACTACACGCGTTCGATATATTTCAAATATTCTGTATTCGATTTCCTTCCAAACTTATAAGTCGCCAGCTTTAGGTGTCAGCGGCCGAACAGGTTGCTTGTCCTATGTGGAAAGCCTCTACATGAGCTACGCCCCTACGAATAGATGCGCAGAATCATGTGAAGCGCAGCTATTCTCAACTTTGGAAGGAAAATCACTCTTACCTAACACCTTTACCTAACGGAGAAATTAATCTGAGGTCCTTCCCTTACAAGGGGAAAGCTCAAGTCATGGCAAACGAATTACCGGATTCTCCGATATTTACTCTAACTTCAGCTAACAAGTGCACATGCATTAACAAGTCAACGCTGTCATGCTTGAACCTCCTTGCACAAAACCTCCGAAAAAGTAACAAGGCAGCCTCTTATTCCTAACAGAAATGATGTGAAAACTCACATCCACTCGGATGGGGTTTAATATGTGAAATTCAAACGTGATACAATATTTCACCCTCAAGCATTTATCAGGCCAGAGAAGGAAAGGCTGGATCGCATCGAATCTTCTAAACCTATCATTGAACTTTATCCAGAGATTATCACACTTAACGTATTTAATATTATCAATAAGTTATTAACTGGACCAATGCCATAAACAGTCATCAACTGGACCAATGATGCCAAATCAACATCCTTTGCGAAGGCTATGCCCCGTATGCAAAGTCGGTTTCAGTTATGACCAATACCTCTCCCACTCTTGAAATGCTTATATCATCAATGCACTGGATTAAGCTCAGCCTAGCTGAATTAAAAAAAACAAATATTGCTTCGATTGCCAGCCTTTTCTTCCCCCGGCAGCTTACATCAGCTCATGGAATTGGAAAATAATTTATTTTAATCACATCGATACTAATTGCAGCAAAAATCATCGATAAATTTATTTTCTGCTTGCCCATCCCTACTAACTATGACATGTCAAATCTGAAAACTGTCTATCATATATATATATTTTTTTTAACGTACTTAGACATTGACGTTACATAACCTTGCCTACCAGTATCTACATTACCTTTAACTAGCCTACTCTAACATTAAACGGTTTTAGCCTATTTATATGTACAATATCCCTAAATCTCCTATTATTTAACTTTCTAATTACATAATTAACATCAGATAATCGCCTAACTATTTGGTAGGGGCCTTTATATAACCTACATAATTTCAAACTCCTATTTATGGTCCGTCTGGGCGTGTAGAGCATCACCAACTGATTCGGCGTAAACCTTCTGAACTTAGCTTTTCTATCATATCGCATTTTCTGTCTAACCTGTGCCTTTTTTATATTGGCTATGGCACATCGTGTCAGATTATGCGTCATACGATCGGTTACCTATACTAATTTTAATAAATGGAGTTTGATCACCGTGTTTATTGTTTTCAATCGGGAATTGCTCTTTCATGGACACATCCCGCAACTCCTCATCCATCTCTTTTGACTGTGTCCTGGTTCGTTTGGGTGATCGGTTGGTAGTGGGCTTCTATATCTATGGGCAATACGAGAGCGGTTAGTTCTGTTCTCGAAGCGCTGCCTTGGGCGAAAATCGTACCTCGGCGTGTGAAAGGATTCGCCATCGCCTCCATTTGTAGATGAATTTAAAATAAGCGAGTGCCGGGCCGTCCAGGTACACTCCCAAAATGAGCCCTAAGTCCTGTTCTTGCCATTTATTTATAGCGGCGACAACCTTGAACTGCAAGATGAAAGCCTCGAAACTGGACTTTGTTCCGGTCCCCGTAAAAACTGGCTGTGCCATTTTTAATTAAAATAGACCACTTATCTTTATTTTCTCTGCGTTTGCTCGTCGGCTGGGGTTCTTGCCGACAGGACTTTCGTTCCTCGTAACGACGCGACGTACACTCGTTGATAGGGCTTCGCGCACTGTTCTCGCCGTGCACACGCGAAAATATGTTTTTTCGTATTTTTTCTTAGACTTTTACTTATTTACCCGGATTTTCATTACGCGGCGCCTCCACCAATATGTGAGGGTGTAGCTCAGAGAGCTCAAATAATAAGCAGAAATTACTTTTAACTTGTATTGAATCAACAACGTGCCTGCCCTCAGGCGGCTTTTACAGAAGTCCCAGCTAAACAAAAAACTGCACGCGTTCGATATATTTCAAATATTCTGTATTCAATTTCCTTCCAAACTTATAAGTCGCCAGCTTTAGGTGTCAGCGGCCGAACAGGTTGCTTGTCCTATGTGGAAAGCCTCTATAAAATTATTTTCTTACAACTACGTAGTAATGGTATCATTATATAATCACTACTACAAAGGACGTATTTTTTCCTGAGAACCAAAAAAGTGCAGAAATGTGATATGAAATCTCATTGTTGCACAGTTTTTCATTAATGCACCGTTTTTTATTGTTTTTATTTTGATATAAATTTACCACATTAGTTCAAAAAAATACTGGCTGAAAATTAAAATCGGCTGAATAAAATCGATTTGATGAAAAAAATAAAACAAATGGCGCGCATTTTGTACCATTGTAGAATTTTGATACTTCATATTTAGAAACAAAAGTAAAAAAATTGAAATAGACAGCGATAGCGATATGAATTCAAATCCAGAAAGTATAAATATAGCTGCAAATAAAATTGTTAATAACCTTTTGCCGCAAAAGTCGCGGGATAAATATTTTTCATAAACTTGAGTTTTTATTTTGAGTAGATATCACGGGAGGTAGATTGGTAGTTGAAAGAAAAGTAGATTACACACCTCTCTGAAGTGAGTTATTAATGCACTCGTGTTAATTTACTGCCCTCGCATGCGCTCGGGCACCAACATAACACTCATTCGTTAATACCTCACTCTGCGCTCGATTCAACAATCTACTATTTCACACCACCTGCTCGACAAAGTCAAATTTTATGTCTTGCAAACCTAACCTGAAGTGAGTCATTTAAGACCTAAGGTCTAGCAGGGCATTAATATTGTACTGAATTTCATTATGACCCGCTGGTCATTAATGTGATTTGAATTTGGAACATAAAGTAGAAATCGCATACGAACGTTTACGATAAGTAGTAGGTGCATACTAATGCCATGCATTCACCATTAAGACCTGCACTTAAAAATTTATTGTTTTAAAATCAAATTGGCCACCACGAGTAGAACATAAATAAAATTTGATTAACAAGAAATTACTTAACTACATACAAATTCTCACAAAATGTCGAGTGACGATAGTGATTTGATTCCGGAGTACATTAAATCCGGAGAAGCCATTGGCATTGCCAACAATCCACTCCCAGAAAAGTCCAAGGAATCGTACATGAAAGACTACTACGATTTTTACAAATGAAAAACTACAAAGTGCGTCAAGTCTGTATCTGAATCAGTGCTTTTTGTCTACTTTCAGCATTTATAATGTGTAAAGAAGCCAAGTAGCCTGTGGTGCATCTATTCAAAAATGTGTGGTCAATCATAATCATCAAAAATAATATACAAATTAATATATTCACCAAATTACTGGCTTTCTTTAGTGGAAATCAGAAGGACGTTTTCACACAAACTTTTTTACAGCTCAAAATGTGGAAACGTTTCTAAATGAAGCCACAGAATGACCACAGCTTTCGTGCCACAAAAGTAAGTACCTACCTGTTCAATTAATTTTTAGTAACTAAAATAGCTACATACTTACTATAGGATAACTATAGTAAGTATGTAGCTATTATTATTGTATACTAATAAGATAATAGATACTAGCTACCCGCTCATGAATCGATCGCTTGTGTGCGATCTACTGATATCTAAGTATGAATTATTATTTTAAATCTTTAAGGTATTGTTATTAAAAATAATAAACTTTGTAGGATTTGACTGACACACACATGAGTGTGTCGAAAGTTTATAACATGTAATACATAACAATTAATATATAAAGTAAGTTACATTCCTACTTAAATACTAACCTATCTACCTATTTTTGTTGCAGGTGGAAATGGAGTGAATGGCGCTTGTCATGGAAATGAACTCATAAACATCGAATATATCGAAAAACATTCAGATTTGTTGCTGGTAAATTTGCCAGATACAAAATCAAAGAAAGAATGTTCATTCCTAGTCCGTGGTGAATACGTAAGTATAATCGAAAAGAACCAAGCTCTTCGCCCCTCTAATATAAACACTAACATCAATATAACAACATTTTTCGTAGCTTATAATAATGGCAAGTGCACCAGGCAAGTCATTGGAAAAATAAGATCAGCAGCAAGCCGAAAGAAATTGCGAAATACCTGAAATTAACAAATGCCCAGCTCTACACGGGCCACTTTTTCAGGAGAACATCGGCTATACTATTGGCGGATTCAGGAACAGACATGACCCAGATTAAAAGACACGGTGGCTGGAAATCTGATGTAGTAGCGGAGGACTACATTGAAAACTCTATACAAAATAAAGATGAAATAAGCTGCCGCATTGGTGCCAACATCAAACTAAAAACACCGTTGATAACTGATCCTTGGACACTTTTGTCATCACAACCTTCCACATTAAAACACTATTCATCTAGCCCGCTGCCTCAAGCATCACCTTCTCCAACTTTCACGATCCAAAATGGTCCTCAACAGACCCAAGTTACTGAAACTTTACTTAACAGTAATACTCAAATAAACTCTACATCAACTTCAATAAATGTACCGAAAAAAAACATAACTTTGTCTTTCCACAACTGGCCTAATGTATCAAACATCACCTTTAATATTAATTTAATTGTTTTAATAGGTCTACTATCTGTAATTGTAATTTTAATAAATACTTTGATTCTAGTACTATTACTTTTTACTGTTTTGTAGATGGTGTGAAAAGTATTCTCCTCGGGGATAAAGGTGCCTTCGTCTTGGGTGACCTTGAATTGAGCAGAGGCAGACCACCCAAGCTTGAGTTCATTTTGACCGGCTTGAGGAGCCCTATGGTCAAAATGAACCCACGCTTGGGTGGACTGCCTCTATTCTGGGCCAAGATATTTGAAGGGGGCTTTTCGACACAAATCCAATGTCGGGTGACGTCAGGCCAGAGGTTGAGGAGTTCCCCCAAAGTTTCCTGTTGAGGATTTGTGGAGCTGTTCTATAGTCAGCTCGGCGCAAACAAGTACGTGGATAAATATCCTCAAAAATTTTTACAATCACAATTTTGTCGACCACGTTTTTACTTTGAGGTTAAGTATGAAAAACGTCGTCTAACTAAAATATTTTTATCCACGCGAGTTGGTGCCTTAAAACTCTGAAAGTCAGAATGGAGCAGAGGGCCACAGAGGGGGTCAATACCCCGTTATAAAAACACTATGACGTCACTGTCAATTTTGTGCAGTTCGCGATCGAAAAAACACTTTAGTTAGGTTAAGTGACCGGAACTGCACTGTAGAAAATATTCACCACACAATTTAAATGTTTTAACGTCGGAAACTTCACGACATGTCGATCGCCCACAGGTTGGCTAGACCAGATCTGGTCTCTCGTCCCCAGGCGAAGTCTTGGAAGAAGGATGGTTTTTCTTCTTTCACCTGAAGGTCTCCGGTGTTGCACCGGAAAAATCTAGAAGACACCTCAAAATGTGCGGGCAGCGAGGGCGCGCCCCAGCACTCCAAAAAATTAGAGGGTGACCACTCAGAATTTGACAGCGTTTAAGGGTTTATGAAAAATACTTTCTGAATTTTCTTCTTTTACCCGGGAAAAATTCCAAAAGTGGAATCCGGTGACTTCTTTTTGTGCGCGTACAAAGCACCCACTAGCCCGAACACTTTAAGCTATCACTCACTGAAAATTACAATACTTTCCGATTTTCCCGATTTTTTAAACGCGGAGTTACTTTAAACTGAACTAGCGAGGGAGTGGGATCGCGAGAGACCTCCACTTATGCAGTTAGACTGCTGTTCTTAGATAGAATTCACGAACTTTACCTCTACTGCAGCATTTCCCATCACAGAAACACTTATGTCGAGAGGGCGAAATATCGTGTTAAATGTCGAAATGATTCATGATACTGACATTCAGATTATAAAGAATTACACTTAAATTTTACGGAACTGAACGATTGTGTGAACAAATTTCCATTCGTTCTCGTTCAATTTTCACGAGGAGTTTATTGTCTGCGGTGAATGATGGCCCGATAAATTGGATACTCCTCATATTATTTAAATACGTGTTTTCAGATGAGTTACTGATTTAATTTTTGTATAATGTTATGCAACCTTAATTATTAAAAAAACTTTTATTAATCTTCAGAATCGTCATCATCGTCAAATATACTACGAGTATTTATTTGTTTTAAATATATTTACATGACTCTGCGAAGTCCTTCCGTACAAAAAAGAATGTTAGATGTCAATTTATGAAATTGATAAAGTTAGTTTGTTTACCGTACTTTACCTGGTTTGTAACTTGTAACCCGGTGTATAAGTAGCCAGAAAACCTGTGGACTACCAAAACTAATAAGTCAAAATGTTAGCCTATTAATTTCTAAGCTGCATTACAATACCTGCAAGCTTATTACGTATCTTGCAAGAGCAAAATGAAAGCGATTTTTGCGCAATAATTGCTCTTCAATACAGAAGTTATTTTAAAAAATAAGTCTATTTGACAAACAGCGAGCGATTAGCAAACGATTGTATAGGATCTACGACTTTAATGACACAAAGCGTTTAATCGCGCGAAGTTCGCTGATTGCCGGTCCTTGACTTGCGCATTCGTCTGTACCAGTAAATTTTTAAGGTCATCAGTCTATCTATCTTGAGGGCGTTCACCGTTAAGGTTGCCGATACCCAATCTCAACTCTACAACTCGATTGCTCCATCGGCTATCGATCCTTTGATACACGTGCCCGGCTATCTACCACTTCAGTTTGCTAACCCTGCAAGCTATGTCGGTGAACCTGGCTCGATTGCTCCATCGTCTATCGGTCTTTTAATACACATACCCGACTGTCTACCACTTCAGTTTGCTAACCCTACAAGCTATGTCGGTGAACCTGGCTCGATTGTTCCATCGTCTATCGGTCTTTTGATACACATGCCCGACTGTCTACCACTTCAGTTTGCTAACCCTGCAAGCTGTGTCGGTGAACCCGGTTCTTTTTCGGATAGTCTCATTTCAGATCGTATTCATAGTCCTGTGATTCTAGACAAGTGTCATACTATTAAAGGAAGTGTCACGGTACCGATTGAAAAATTTAAAGAATCCCTTAACTAATCGACTTCCCAAAAGGAGGAGGTTTTATTTTCGACCGTATGTATATTTTTAATGTATATTCACCGATTTCTTCGTCAATTGTAGACTGATTTTTGCAAATTATTTTTGTTTTTGAAAAGATATATTTCCGAGATGGTCCCATTGTCTTCCTATAGAAATTGAGGAAATTCCTCAAATATTATAGGCATACATATAGCGATTTTGGTATTTTCATCACCAATGCAATCATTTGCACTCAGAATATATCATTTGGTAAGGTGGAACTGATGGAGAAGACCACAGCTACTGGAACTCCTTAATGATAAGTAAAGTCACGGTATAAGATATTTCGAATAGTTAACCTACTATAATGTAGCAAATACTTACTTATAAACAAATGGTACTGATGAAAATGGTACCATCGATCTGGTTTGATGTTGAAGCTGGAAGGCACTAGAACCCCGTATTAAAACATTGTATCCTAGTCGTGTTTGGGCTTATTAGAATCATCATGAGATATACTTTGACTATCAATAATTGTCATGAAAATTTGAGGTACAAAAACTACGAAAAATTAATTAAAAATATCAAAAAAATTAAACCACTTTCCAAAAAAAAAACGCGAGGAAGCGAAAATAAAAATTATTTTCCGAAGTCGGTGTCAAAACACGAAAAACAATAGGAACCAAAGACACTTTGGAAAAGAAAGTTATTTTTGCTCTTAGTAGTATTTTCTTTTGAAAGTCGGTAGTTTTTTTTAACCGACTTTCCAAGATGAAGGAGGTTTTATGTTCAACTTTATGTATTATTTTTTTTCGTAGTCACTCCTAGGCTGATGTGCGAGCACACGTGTCACTTTGCGTCCTGTCGAGCGCCTTAGCAGAATCGAGAGTTATTAATATATTTTATTTCTCGAATATACAATACAACGAGTTAATTAGTGCCGATAAAAGTTGTTCGTGTTAGTCCCGATTTAGGGATCTACGGCATCGTTTTCCCCGGCTCAATATTTACGGCAGGTTACCATACCGTGGACCGATCACCTTTGCGTGCCTTGTGCCAGAGACCAACTTGTCGCTTCGCCACTGGTGTGCTGAGCGAGTCGGCCAGCCATGCCGTGTAAGCTGCCAGAGACATCACGGTACAGCACATCTTGGATCATTGGCCATCATCCATCTCCTGCAACTACAGGAAGTGACAAGAGACGTCCGTAAACCACGACTTACAAATATTTGTGTGCCTCCGGCTATACTAGTTTGTTTTTTTTTCAAATTAAAGTTGTTTTAAAAATACACGCCCGTGTTTTTATTGAGTTGCATTTGTAAGGTGAGAATAGAACGGGTGGAGGCCACACTGACTTATGAAAAGAAATTTATTTTTCCTTCGTAGTGATTTTTTTTTTTGAAGTCGGTTTAATTTTTAAGTTATTTTTTTTTTTATAAATTTTTCGCCTTCGCCATCGAATGTGGAATCACTCATTGTCCAGAATCTAGACAAACTGTCCTCTAGACTCTAAAACTGATTTCTTCTTTATCAAGTCAATGGTTAATTCATCATCATCATCATCATCATCATTTCAGCCGAAAGACGTCCACTGCTGGACATAGGCCTCCCCCAGGCGTCGCCACATTGACCGATCCCGTGCGTCTCGCATCCAGCGCCTTCCCGCAACCTTAACCAGGTCATCGGTCCACCTAGTGGGAGGCCTTCCAACGTATCGTCTTCCGGTTCGCGGTCGCCATTCCAGAACTTTTCGGCCCCATCGGCCATCCGTTCTGCGAGCAATGTGCCCTGCCCACTGCCACTTAAGTTTAGCAATTCTCCGGGCTATGTCGGTAACTTTAGTTCGCCTGCGGATATCAGCATTTCTGACGTGATCACGCAAGGAAATGCCGAGCATAGCCCTCTCCATTGCCCTTTGGGTGACTTTAAGCTTTCTGATAAGGCCCATTGTGAGCGACCATGTCTCGGTCCCATAGGTGATCACTGGCAACACACACTGGTCAAAGACTTTTGTCTTGAGACACTGCGGTAAATTGGACGAGAAGATACCACGCAACTTCCCGAACGCCGCCCAGCCGAGTCGGATTCGACGGTTGACCTCTTTCTCGAAGTTGGACCTACCCAACTGGATCGTTTGTCCCAGGTAGACATAATCGTCTACAACTTCGAGTGTAGAGTCTCCGATCTTGATAGGAGTGGGTGCTACATGGGCGTTCACCATGATCTTGGTTTTGTCCATGTTCATTTTAAGACCCACTCTTTCGGAAGCTTTACTGAGGTCATCCAGCATTTTACTGAGGCTTTCCATGGTCTCAGCCATGACCACTATGTCGTCGGCAAACCGAAGGTGAGTGATGTACTCGCCATTAACGTTGATGCCTAGGCCCCTCCAGTCCAGAACCTTGAATACATCCTCCAGCGCAGCAGTGAACAGTTTCGGAGAAATGACGTCTCCCTGTCTCACGCCACGCTGGAGAAGGATTGGTTTCGAGGTCTGATCCTGAAGACGGACTGACATGGTGGCGTTTTTGTACAAACACTTCAACACCTCAATGTACCGGTAGTCGATCTGGCACCGTTGGAGAGACTGCAGTACAGCCCAAGTCTCGATCGAATCGAAGGCTTTCTCGTAGTCCACAAACGCTAAACAGAGAGGCAGGTTATACTCTTCGGTCTTCTGTATAACCTGCCGCAGCGTATGTATGTGGTCTACGGTGCTAAAGCCTTTTCGGAATCCGGCTTGTTCGGGAGGCTGGAAATCATCAAACCTGCGCGCGAGACGATTCGTGATGACTCTTGAAAACAACTTGTAGACATGGCTAAGAAGTGAGATGGGCCTATAGTTCTTCAGCCGGGCATTGTCGCCCTTCTTGAAGAAAAGTACCACCACACCCCTGCACCATGCCTGTGGCGTTTTGCCCTCGAGTATGACGGAATCAAACAGCTTCTGAAGGGCCTTAAGGACCGGTTTTCCACCCGCCTTCAGGAGTTCAGCCGTGATTCCGTCATCACCCGGCGCCTTGTTGTTTTTAAGCTGTTTCAGAGCCATCCTAATCTCGTACAGGCTGACATCCGGGATATCTTCGGTATAGTGACGGGTCAATCTAGCTCTTGGGTCGTTTGCTAGACTCGCAACGGGCTTGCTGACTGATGTGTATAACTGCCCATAGAATATCTCGATCTCCCTCAGAAGCTCCGGTTTGGCGGATACGGTCCTGCCATCGTCGGTCTTCAGTTTCGTTAGCTGGCTCTGCCCAATAGCCAGATCCCTTGAAAAAACCTTGGAGCCTTTATTTCGCTCAATCGCGTCTTTAATACGCTCGGTATTAAAGCGGCGGAGGTCTCTTTTCAAGGATTTAGAGATCTGTCTATTGAGCTGCCGGTATTTGCACGCCTCATCTGAAGACTGCAGGATCATCTCACGCCTCTCCTTCATAAGCTTGAGGGTAGGATCAGAGATCTTTTTGTTTCTATCTGTACGACGGGTCTTGAAAAACTTAGACCCGACCGTATGGACAGCTTCCACGAACCCGTCGCTATATTCGTCCACTGAGCTACCTAGGCACTCGAAACGATTCTGGAGTTCGAGCTGAAAGTTCTCGGGGTTTTGGACCTGGATCTGTGCTGGACGGAGCGTGGACTTCATCAGTCGAGACCTTTCAAGCTTAATATTAATGTTCAATGTGCCTCTTACCATGCGGTGATCGCTCCCGGTTTTTACCGAATTGATCACAGAGACATCATTGAACATTTGCTTCCTGGTTGACATGATGAAGTCAATCTCATTTTTTGTTGCACCATCGGGGCTCTGCCAGGTCCACTTCCTGTGTTCACGCTTTTTGAAGAAGGAGTTCATCATATAGAGGCCCTCCTTCTCCATAAAACTGGCCAGTAGGTGACCCCGGTGGTTCCGACGTCCAACTCCAAATTGCCCCACTTGCAGCTCATCCTCGTCTCGTTTGCCCAGTTTCGCGTTGAAGTCCCCCATGACAACGGTGAAGTGAGTTTTGAAACCATGCATGGCTCTGGAGATATCCTCATACATGGTCTCTACCTCGTCGTCGGGGTGTGCCGAGGTTGGAGCGTAGACCTGTATGACCTTCAGCGAATATCTTGAAGATATTCTGAGTATAAGGTACGCCACCCTGGTCGACACACTCTCGATCTTCACCACGTTGTTCACAAGGGACTTGTGGACGATAAACCCGACACCACCCTGGGACTGCCGGTCACCCTCTCGGAAATAGTGCAGGTTACCGGATTTGAGGATTATCGAGTCCTCCCCCTCTCTTCGGACTTCAGATAACCCTATAATACTCCATCGCAACCTGTTCAATTCCTCTTCGAGTTCGGTGATCTTCTCGTCGGTCCGAAGTGTGCGCGTGTTGTACGTTGCCAGGTCCAGTCGTCGGTGATTGTTGGGGTAGCCGGATCTCGTCCGGAGATTCTTTGCACCCCTTGCCATGCCGTAACCTCGACCGCTACCGTAGTCGAGGGTAGGCAGGCTGCCGGGTACTAGGGGCCATTTTTTATTTGTGCTTTTCATTGGGGGGGTTTTGCCATAATCGCCACGCTTGGCAGGCGGGTTGGCGATCGCAGTATGGTTGTTACAGAAGCACAGAGAACGCTGCTGCCCATTCTCTGGTTTGTCCCTTAGTCGCCTCTTACGACACCCACGGGAAGACATGGGATGGTGAAATTCTTAACGTCCGGCACCATACGGAACATTAATGGTTAATTAGCTATTCAAAATGTACTATGCAGTAAATAAAGTAAGTACCTAATACTTACAATATTTATTTATTATACAGGTTCGTGAGATTTATTTAGCGTTATCGCTGTTTCAAACAGCCGTTATGTTTATCTTTCTCAAAAGTTTCAGAAAAAAATATCAAGTTGGGAGATTTTCTTTTGTTGAGATACTAAGCGCCGACCCATGCATAGTTAAACGAGGGCAAGTGAATAACTTATGCGGTCAAACTTACTAATTTATTTTTAACCCCAGAAGAAAAACGGTGTTATAAGTTTGACCTGTTTTTCTGTATATATTTGTGTATCCTTCTGTGGCATCATTACTCCATAACGGAGGAACTGATTTTGACTTTTGTTTGAAAGGTGAATTTATCAAGAGTGGTCTTAGGTTTTTTGGAAATCGGTTCAGCCGTTCAAAAG
This sequence comes from Orthosia gracilis, assembly GCA_947562075.1. Taxonomy (NCBI): domain Eukaryota; kingdom Metazoa; phylum Arthropoda; class Insecta; order Lepidoptera; family Noctuidae; genus Orthosia; species Orthosia gracilis. The sequence continues at coordinate 32,990,770 of OX387264.1, forward strand.
TTATGAGCATTTTACTCTTTGAATCGGGGTATTTTCGCAAGATATCGTGTTATAATTATGTGTTTCGATGGATTGTCGATCGAAGCGTGTTTTCTAATAGATAAATTATATAGTTTAAAGAGGTGTATGTGTCGGGGGATTTTTTAATTTTCCTTGTTTTATGGAGTTTTCGGCCTCTTCATAAAAAGAAAAAGTACAATAACTTTCATGAGAGCCACACAAAGTCCTGTGTTACTGTGTATTTGTGAGTATATTTTAAGTCAAGTTTAATATAAAATAACATCACGCCTAAATTCCCCGAAGGTCTATATAGACAGAGGTGTACCTAGTGATGCTGCAATTCCCTAGTTTTCTCTAGCGGTTAACCTTTGGTTTTTTAAATCTATACTTCTATACTATAATATAATAAAGAGGAAAGATTTGTGTTTTTGTATGTAACGAATAAACCTAAAAACTACGGGACCGATTTCAAAAAATACTTTTTATCCCTGTATTCCCACGGGAACGGGAACTACGCAGGTGAAACTGCGAGGCGTCCGCTAGTATGCAATAAAAGCATTGTGTCTACAGAACCTGCTTCTTTAGACACAATTTTTTTTTAACTTTTATTTGTCAAAGTCCCTAGACATAAAAATCTACCTTAAACTGCATTATTTTCGCTCAAAACTCCAGTATTTTCAAGTACATCTCTGCAATTTCAGACATATAAACAATTGAAAAACATTTCAATTAGATTAGCCAACCTTGGTTAAGGCCCAAGGTCACGCGTGGGCTGTCGACCGGGCACGAGCCCCGCCGGTTGCCATGGTAACGCCGGGGAGAGCGTGTCACCCTCTCATGTCTACAACCTTCGAAAATATTCGCTTAAATGATAAGATTTGATTTTTTTAGGGCATAAATGCTTTATATGTTGTTTGAATGGGGTTTGACGGTTGTAATTAAAATATTGAGCGATGGTTTTAAACATTAAGTATTGTTTTTGGTGTGCTGGACGTTTCTTAAGTTACTTTAACTAATGTACTGCATCATAATAATAGTTCTTAGCTGCGCGATATCTGTATTCATCGACCTATTTGAAGCTGACTATTTTATTTTCGACTACAGACTGGTTATTTTATAGATATTAGTAAAATAGAATAGTCTGTCCTTTAAATAGTGCTATGTTTGGTTGCAAGTCACCTTCTAAAGCATACTTACAAAAGTCGATCCGGGTAATCTTAAATCAAACTTATGAAAATTGGTAACGTTTTTGCTGCAGTTTAGAAGCTAGAAATTTTGTAAATTCGGAAAAAAATCTCAGTTGTTTTATTAGAAGTGTATTCTAATGATTCTGTGTCGCTAAAATACTAAGCTACAATCCCTCCGAACTTGTTTCCAATCTGGCTTCACAACTGAAACCTTAACGTGCTATTTCCAAAGATGGGTCTACCCACTCGCATCCCGGACACAACATGATGTTTACCCATAACACAGTATCTACCAAGAAGGGGAGCAGAATATCTCCAAGTTCGTTAATGTTACATTACATAATTAATAGAACTTTGCCTGCTGGCAATATTAGCTTAATTTTCTCCCCAATTTACATTTTATTTACTTTACATTCAAGGTAGTGTGTTAAGTTGTTCTTGGAATTAATGAACTGATTAATTATGTATGGTAATAGGAGTAGGTATGTAAACATCTTGAATAGTTTTCTAATTTCTGCCTATAATATCAGTCTGTAACTGTCGACTGGTGGGCAAAGGGCTCTTCTCATACAGAAAACACGATACGAGCATTGATCACCACACTTGCTCAAGTTGGGTTGGCGATTTCAGACTTATATTGACTGTAAGTCCAGGTTTCTGCACAATGTTTGCCTTCGCCATGTACAATATAAAGTTAGAGAGTACCTTGTCCTTGCTCGCCTTTGAACCCGACCTCAAGCACGAGGGGCGAGGTCTTAAAAAATCAGGGTTCTTTCAAACCTCAGCATTTGCGGAACTTCAACATCATTTCAATCATTATTTAAATCAGCAATTATAGATGCTGAGGTTCGGATCGTGACATCATTGAAGAGGTAGCGGGGGCGCGTGTTCTTTTCGGTTGCGAGTTTTGACCAAACGTGAAGTCAACCGCACAGATTGCGATTGAAGACAACACAAACTTGATTCTTCATTACTATTAAATATATTATAATACGGCATTGCGGATAAAATTCTGGTTAGACCTTTTTTCGTAAACTGTTGTGAAAGGACATGGCTAAAAATTGTATGAGCTGGTACTCCAGTTTGTACAGATATAAAATCTATGTTATTTAATAGTACAGATCTTCTATAAATAGTAAAATAATTCCATCCGTAATTGCACTAATATCTATAATTTCAATCATAGATGGTTCGATTTATAGAAAAGAAAACATACAACTTAATTGGATTTGAATAATTTACGAGTATATTTTAGGCCGCTTGTAAAAAACAGAACTCTTAACGGCGTTTTGTTTTTTTTATGCATTTTGCTATCTTTGTAAATATTATAAGGCCACATTAAAAGGTATTTAAGAGCAAAATCAAACAGAACAACTTATAATTAAGATTATTTCTCTACTGCTGTATAGGCCATAAAAAGTTATTCTAAATTCTTTATTTATTTTAATTCAAATGAACTGCAATAAAAGTATGTTTGTACTCCGTCGGGCAAATTTGGTCCATCTCCTTTCATAAATAATAGAGCTCTCGTTGAAAAATGAAATACGTACATATTTTTAAATTAATGAATCAAGAAATCGTAAACTTTAACTATTATAATGATTATTGACGCAAAGGGCATGCCCACCAATTTATAGTTCACTTAAAAATCACTTGAAGAGCAAACATAATAATGAGTTTGAAGTTTGAAATGTTTTTAATCCGTGAAAACAAATTGATTTATTTTAAAGAAATTTACTTGAAATTTATTTTCTGCCTAAAATAATTAAAATCAGCATCAGCATCAGTATCCGCTGAAGTCAATTACAAAATATCAGCACCAACGTATGTGAAAAAAATGTGCATCAGCAACAACCCTGGTCTTAACCACCACGACATTTTTTCAAATTCTGCCTAAATGCAACTTCTCAATTCTTTGCAAAGTAACTAAAGTCACTAGATCATCATCATCTTTTCACCCGAAGACGTCCATTCTGGATATAGACCTCCCCCAAGCATAGCCACTTCAAACATCGACAGTCCATGCATCCAGCGGACTGCTGTAGCCTTCAGCAAGTCAGCGGTCTACCTTGTGGGTGGCCTTCCAACGCTGCGTCTTCTGGTATGTAGTTGGTATTTTAAAGTCCCCTGAAGAGCTCTAGCTTTTCTGGTGACTCTTCCGGTGAATCTTCTTGAAGATTTTAGTCACGTTATAAAACATATCATTTGAAGCTTCATGATGCCATCTTGACGTAATCCTTGAAAAATATTGATGTGAAATTTCTCAAAGCCAACAAAAGCATACATATTCGGTTGTTAGATGTTATGTGTGAACGTAGAAAGGCAGCTGTCTTGCCCATCTCAAGATCACTGCGGCTGATAACGTGAGACATGTGTACAAACAGACAGTACCTACCAAGCTACAGTTTATGATTATGTATCTATGTACTTGGATATAGGTCGCAGTTGCCCGAAGGTTTGCGGAGTTTCATGGCCATCAATTCTTAAATCAATCATTTGGGTTAATTTTACTTGAAATTGCGTTCTAAATTAATGAATATTTAGAGTTTATCTGACGTGTGTATATCTAACACATGCACGATTCCTGAGGTCAAACAAAAAATCACAAAGTACTTTCTCATTTTTCAGGCCTAGCTGCCTAGCTGCTATGGCTACATGCACTTGTTAAAATCATGAATGGAACTCTTTGTAAAAGTATTTATATCTACCAAGATAGCAATCTTTGAATTTCAAGATACTGTGTATCAGAGTTACAATGTATGTGGTGTCTAAGGGAAGGGTTTTATAAATAAAAGCACAGAAAGACAAGACTAGGTATTTATTTAAATAAGGCTTGTCAATTAATTTATATTGAGAAGGCTCAGTGAGCTTACCACCCGTTAGACTAGTTCTCGTGGGGAAGAAGGGCAATAAACCCCACGGAAGCTCTTTCATAGTATTTATCGATACCTTTTACAACCACATAAAGTTTTTACAATCTTATAGAATCAAAATAACAAGGATAAGGCAAAAAATATAGACTAACACTTAAATCAGTTTGACATATTAGATCTATGATATAGATACAGTTTCAACAAAACCACAAGCAATAATAAAGTTTTAATATCAAATAACTTACGTTAGTCTTTTGTAGTCGATCTAACACCAAGTATTAAGACTTCTAAATAAAAATATCTGGCCTGTTCTGGCATGTAGATCACAAAAAGTAAGTCAGCTTATAAAATACACAATGTTTTATAATAACGGGTCTATATATGTCTCAATTCGTCCAATATGAGAAAATGGGCCGGCATCCCGCCATTTTCTATATCGCTTTAAATAATCTCACAATTAGGTGAACAATAATGAATTATCATGTAATGAAACAGTATTAAAACGTTACAAGACAATTAAGGATTTTAATATCATCTCTTTAGTCATTCTTAATCATTATTCGAAAGAATATTGATACTAATAGACAGTATTTTACTAATTGTTTCAAACGACTTATAATACTAATATAGCAATCAAAAATCCAGGATTCATCACAATGATCACTACAAATTACGCAATAATTTATAGGAATATCATCAATATGGCTTAAATATAAGTTTAGAGTTATTTCCTGTACACACGACAATATTTACTTATTTTAAGGTAGGTACTATTTTACATTTGTAGGTAGTTGACAACACAATAATAATTTAGGTAGGTACTTGAACATTTTTCGGTAGGTGCTCAATAAATATGACAGGTATTATGTAGCGAACCATTGACTTGTAAAATGAAAACTCATAATTTAATGACGTCACACATACTTCAAATTCTAACACACTCGAAACTCTTTATAAGACAAAAGTTTTAAAACCTTTATTTAAAAGGCTTGTGGTGCCGTGGTGGTCCAGAGTCTGTGAGTGGTCAGTGAGATGACTGCTGTAGCCACTGGGATGGTTACGAGACCTGGTCACTGGGTTGACTATGGTTGTGTGCGTGGTCAGTGAGATGACTGCTGTAGCCAATGGAACGGTTACGAGACCTGGTCGCTGGGTTGACTATGGTTGTGTGAGTGGTCAGTGAGATGACTGCTGTAACCACTGGGATGGTTACGAGACCTGATCACTGGGTTGAATATGGTTGTGTGAGCGGTCAGTGAGATGACTGCTGTAGCCAAAGGGATGGTTACGATACCTGATCACTGGGTTGACTATGGTTGTGTAAGCGGTCAGTGAGATGACTGCTGTAGCCACAGGGATGGTTACGAGACCTGGTCAGGATGACTATGGTTGTGTGAGAAGTCAGTGAGATGATTGCTGTAGACACTGGGATGGTTACGCGACCTGATCACTGGGTTGACTATGGTTGTGTGAGCGGTCAGTGAGATGACTGCTGTAGCCACTGGGATGGTTACGAGACTTGGTCACTGGGTTGACTATGGATGTGAGAAGATCACAAGGATGACAGTCGTGATGGTCACAGAGATAGCTATCCGAAGCCACAGGGCTGGCTGCGAGACTTAAGGATCTCTCTTAGTTTTGATTGAAGTCAGAATGACCGAACGGTATTATTCTATGTTGGAAATATCTGGTATAGCAGATTTACACATATCGGCCACTTAAAATGGGACACAAGTACCTTTGTTTGGTATTGCGCAGAGTCTAGTTTCAGGTATGGTGTCGATATGGTTCATGGACAGTGACAGTGATCGTTCGGACATGGCCGTGGAATGACTTATACTGGCCTAGGAACTGCTCAGTGTTTCCTTTTTTAGTCCAGAGTAGTATTAGTTCCATAGTGATAGTAATTGACTCAACGAATTAAAACTATGTAGAAGTTACAGGAGATATTCTCTAGTTTAACCAAATAATGCGCCCACGACTATATTCTAAAACCGGTATGTACTTAACTAAGTAGGTCAAATCATGATCCTATGTACCTGGATCTGACATATATTTGCTCCGCTCATTTTGCTGGTGTGTGTAATTCGTCTAATGGCCTAATCATGGCCTTATAGCATGTTCAAACAATTTTGTGTCTATCTCCTCACTTCTTTTTCTTTGTTGTCTTCATTGCTGAAGGTCTTACCCGTCCTTGGAAAGCTTTGACGGATTCACTGATGAGTTCCGTGAGTCCTGTTATCGTCCTCATCTGATCTGATCAGCAAGTAGGTTAACGACTCTCCATTCAAATCAAATGCTAGCTAGCCTACAGCCCAGTAAGTTAGTAAATTAGCTGTGACCCCTACATAACCAGGATCGTGTAACATTATAACTTGTTGGACCTCGGCGAGTTTGCCAAGTTTTGCCAACTGAGGTCGGGGTTTAGACCCCGGACGGTGAAATATTTTATGAGATGTGCTCGCTATGCTCTTGATTTTAACCTTCTGTTTTTTGTGAGCAGTGGAGTGTTGGTTGATCTACCTAAGATATAAAACTGGTCGAACGTAAAGGTTTGAACTACGCTAGCAAAAGCAACTGATAATTTATAGCTCTCTTGAGATGCACGGAATAGCTAGTGTAACACCTCAAACACGAGCCTGTCGTTAATGAAAACAATAAAAAAACCTATGCTATGACAAAGATCGATCGAACGAGAGGTAAATACAATAATTATTGTAATAAATAAACCAGAAGATAGCGATAATAAGAATACTATGTTCTTCTTCTTCGTCGTATCGATGATTCCAAAATTAAATATATGACGTCACAAGCGCTTGACGTTGCCAACATTCAAACTCAAATATAAATATTTACAACCGATTAATTCTATAAAAATGTTGTCAACCTGTACTGACATCCTGATTGGTTGATTAATTGGTTATTTCAGTGATCGGCCGTCAGGTGGCACTTCAAATTTACCCGCCAAAATAAGGCGCGAATAGATTCGATTCGAGCGGAAAAGCTAGAGTGCTGTGAAGATAGCTGACGCTTTATTTTGTTGAGCTACGATCGAAACTACCGAAATTCACTCTGCTAGTCTTGGGGACAAAGACTCTAAACATTGTAAATTACCGAATTAAATGTATGGTTTGTGGTTAAACTTACGTTTCACTGATTTACCCGAGTTTACACATGGAATCTGTACCAAATAACAAAAAGATGATTATATCGCTACGCCTACGCTACGCATATATTTGGACCAGAATTACCCAAAAACTTACGTAAGTTCTCTCACAGAACCATTTAACAAAAAATAAAAACAGACGATCAAAGATAATTCCTTAGGCATCCCTTTTCAGAAGTTCGTTAAAAGACGGTCAAACTGACAGATGCAAATGAGAAAAGCTATTTAAATTAAAAAAAAGTAAGGGGGAAACAGAAAGTAATATCTCTCGCGACTCCTTACAGATTTTCCTTAGAGGTCTTGATGTTAGATTATAAAGCCAGAAGGTCTACTGTGAACAAACAGATATTCTTGTAATGGAAAATAGTGAAACTAGTATACGCAGGAGGACCTAGGTTACCCACATAGTCTGAAGAATTATCAACCACGTTTTAGAGTGGCGACCACGTACTGGAAGTCGCAGCGTTGGAAGGCCTCCCTCAAGGTGGAACGATAACCTGGTAGAGGCTGAGGGAATCCATTGGAAACGAGACGCACAGGACTGATCAATGTGGACTTGGACGTGCACTTGGAGTACGGATAATTTAGGTCAGATCCTTTCGACTGAAATAAAACCAATATCCAATGTCAAAAATACGTGAGCAAAGACGACCAATTAACAAGATGACTTTTAATTTATCGGCTTTATTTCGCTCGCGGCTGTTATTTCAACATCTATGACAGTCGTTAAGTGTAGTCAGAAGACGGAAATTTTACACCGGTCTTGCCAAGGAGTGTTACCCAGTTACTGAGTTTTAGATCTCAGATAGGCAGTCGTTTCATGTAAAATACTTGTTATCAGTTGATTCCGGTGAGATTGAAAGCCGACCCCAGCATAGATGGAGTCAGGGCAGGCAGATTAATCGATTTCAAGCGGCAAAAAAGTCCTGTATATTAACAATGATTGATGATTTCCAGATCCACTCACAGTAGAACACAGAAATAATTATGCCATTTTTATACAAAGATTTATTAAAACACAGTTTTCTTCATATGTTCAAAATATTTTTAAATTCAGAGAAACTCAAAATGAGGCTTTTGAGATGGATTTTCGGAAACTACCATTTTTGGTGGTTATTTCTTTGCTATCTCAAGAGTGAACGCTCTAAACGAGTTAATGTTATTTCCTTGATCATAGAAAAGAAAAAGTTTCTGTAGAGAAACATTTTGTCATCCTCCCAAGCATTATCCCTTATTTATTTGGGATTGGCGCAGCATGTTTTTTTATTCCGTTCATCTCTACTTATCGTCATATCTACAGCTATCTTATTTTCAGGCATATCGTCTTTCAGTCAGTCAATTGATCGTTTTTTACACAACTGCGCAATAAAGCAGTGCTATGTTTCCAGGGTTCATATGCTTGTGAGTTTCTTTATTCCACCATAACTTCTAAACAGCTTAACCTATATCAGTGTATGTGGTATTTTTAGAAGCGTTGCGTTATCCCGGGTGACATAGGCTGAAAAATTCAAAAATATAATTGGGGAGCCATGGTTCATGAATAAAAAAAGGGATTTAGGCACAATGGTGGTTTAATTGCAAAGTAAATATTATAATCTATTTAGTTATTGCTTTGTGCCTAACCAACACTGAAATCATTTAGCCTAACAAGGCAGGCGGATTTTTATTTTTATTTTTTACTAGCCGTCCAACGTCGCTTAGCTCCCGTCAACTGGCTACCTACCCTACCCTACATACATGAATGTTGCGAAACTTTAAACACTATGCAGCGCACGCAATTGAAACTCTCAAAAACGATTTTTTTTTCGTTTTTGCAACATTTTTCAATAATGCTCCGCTCCTATTGGTTATAGCGTGATTTTATATAACCTATAACCTTCCTCGATAAATGGACTATCCAAAACAAAAAGATTTTTTCAATTCCAACCAGTAGTTCCTGAGATTAGCGCGTTCAAACAAACAAACTCTTCAGCTTTATAATATTAATAGTATAGATAATACCTTGCTTTCGTATGTGTGTCTTCTGTCACTTCCTGGCATCCGATTCAACTGAAACTAAAACCTATAACTCTGGAAACGATATGGTATTATGAAGCTGGTCTCATGATAGAGCCGGAAGGTGGCCATAGCAACTCCCCAACCAGACAAGATAGCACGATCGTGTTTTTGCTCATTCTATATGTATTGTCAAGCAATACTACGTTTCCTACTTTTTAGTTAAGTAAAAGATGTTTAATTATTAACAAAGCATCAGTCTTCTTTTAGTATGTACCTTGCTATTTCTCAATCTTCCGAAATAAAGATAAATGATGTTGCCGCAGCTGAATAATTATACAGTGCTGAACATACAATTTTGTAAAACTATTTTTCTATCAACACGCTAAGAACACGAACAACATTTTGTATAAGCTTAAATATATTAAAATTGATTTATGAAGTTTAAAAGTTGAGTAACTCTAAGTTATATAAGTAAGATAAGTGATTTCTGGAGTTATAAAACAATCTTAGTTCTGAGTAAAAAGTTTGACACTCACTTGTACGTAATTATAACACAAGATTGATGAGTACTGTTTTGAGTATTAATTGCGATTTTTCTTTTCGGGAATACCGAAAATTATTTAGGTTAATGATTTAGGATTAATTAAAAAAATAAAAAAAAAATCTTTATACCATTCCCCCTCTAAAAAGCTTATTTTATTCACTGAAAACAGTGAATAAAAAGGACTTTTAATCACTGTTTTGAATTTAGAACACACCAATATATATTTGACCTCCATCTCAATGCTATACAAACTACTTGCGCATGAAATACTTGATACAAACTTCTTGTGCAAAGAATATTCGACTTTCAAACTCCTTCGTCGATTTAATGTTGAATTTGTTTATATTTAGGATTTTAATAATGATTTTGATTTTGGTCTAGGATGTTTAGTGAATACTTATTTGGATTGTAATTCTTATAGTGATTGCATTGGTGTTTAATTAATTTTAATTATGTAACGTAACGGAGGTCGTCACTGGCCCCTGAAACACAGGTGCTGTTACCTAGCTCATCTTCAATTTACAAACAATGTGAAACCCTGAGATTTCTCATTTTTTGTAAATTTTGAAGGTAATAAACCATTCATTTATTTATCATTATTCCTTGTTCTTTTGGCTTAGATCTTTCTTTTTCTCTTAATCTAATATAATAAAATATAGATTGCAACTCTTGAATAAAACGGATTTATATCGAGGGCCATGAATCACTCGCGTCGCTCAGGATTCTAATACTTGAATCCCTGGCTATGCTCGTGATTTAATCATCATGAATCACTCCCCAGGGTCGTAATTCAGTTGTTAAAATCCATCACTTGTTCGTGATTCATCTATGGCCCTTGCATTAAAACCGTCCTTTATTCACTAGTTGCATAATATACTATTTTTTTATCTTTAATAATGATAAATAAAGTACCATAAACATTTCCCTGATAGAAAGCTACAGTATTAAATCTTACTAATATTTTAAATGCTAAAATTTGGATGGATGGATGGATGTATGTTTGTTACACAATCACACCAAAACGGTTGAACGGATCTGTATGAAATTTGGTAAAGAAATAGATTATAGTCTGAAAAAACACATAGAATACTTTTTATTTATAATGTTCCCTTGGGATAAGGAAACACTTTTCACGCGGGTGACACTGCTGGCAGAAGCTAGTAGGATAATATTATTCTTCCTCTAGGCAGGCGAAGTCACGGCAAGAAGCTGATTACTTATCGATTAAGAAGCCATTTAATCGCTAATCGATATGTAAACATCGTTATAGTCTATTACAATATAATGTCCTTTCCATAGTAAACATTGGTGCAGTTTAAAGGAACGATCAAACTATCTGACGTTATTCATAATGGTATTGCATTTTACTATCGCTATTCTTACCTAACTACGTTATCATAACAGTTACGTGGTCTCAGCGCTTGGAAAGAAAATTTGGTTCAAATAAATCTCACTAGATAGCGCGATATGCACCAATCTGATTGAATGTTTGTAAAATTGACATTTTCTGAAATTAAACATAAAAATTGTATGTTCTTGTTTAACCAACTCTCCTGAGCACACAATTGTGGATATTGGGCTCTTAACCCACATTTCAAAGATTATTTGAACGGATCATTTAAAATTGATGCCAATAGATGGCGCGATTTTGTATTTCTGAGGCATTCCACTCGATTGTTTAAATTTGCATTGTAACACATTTTGGTGCAATGAAAATGTAAAAACGTGCAAAAAAATACTATAAAACAAACTTTCACTGTATTTAAAGAAAAAAATATTCACGAACCGAGTAAACCCTTCTTTTCCCTTTCTACTTGGGAACCGATCACTTTTCCGATTTTTTTCGTTCGAATTTCATTTTAACGAAAACCAATGACCGACGTCTTTTTTGACATATTTTCAGATCATCGAGTGTGCCATATGCATTATTTTACCGAACTACGTTTCGCCAATTTACCTAATAAGTCAATATTTTGTGCTAAAAAATTTAGTGACAGAAACGAATCGCTACAGAACCGACTTCACGCAGTCTTGTCTGTGTTTACGAATTTATTTTAAATTTTAATGCAAATGATGTATTAATAGCTGTCATATATTAGACATTTTTATTAATTAATTATTTCAAAGAATTAGTCTAAGAGTGAGCGAAGCGAACTCGGCAATTTAGGGCACCCCATCAGGGATAGGTTAGGTTCAAAGGGCATGACGGGAGCTGAAGTGAGCGAACTCAGCTTTCGTAATCTCCTTCATGTTAGATTACTTTATTTAGTCCCTGCAGATAGAAATAGGAGCCCGGAGAAAATTTTTCGTTTTGCCAATTTTGTGTTTCAAGTGGCTGTTTTAAACAATTTCAACAAATCATTTTAAAAACAATTTGTAATCGCCCACTGTTTCTCTTTTACTTAGTATTTTGATACGCGTATAAAAATAAATACTTCGAACAAATGTTATTTAGGCTAAGTGTAACTTCGGTATTTTCGACCAAATGAAACGTCGGAGTAAAAAAAAATCGAATTGATAGTAAGTTAACTGAGGCAGTGGCAGACGTGACTTATATATTATAAAAAAAAAAACGAAACGATAATAGTTGAAAAGTTTTAGGTGAAATGAAATTCGGTCAAATATTTTTCGAACTTATGATAGGTAACCCTTTTATTTGCAAGTTGCTGCTATCACCATCTATCTATCGCCGTGGATCGGAACCGAACGCGATTGATGGACAAAAATAATCGTTTTGATCAGACGAAAAACGCTAATCAAGTCGGCACGGTTTCTTTGTATTGGATGAGGCATCTGTATGCTAGTATTATATTAACTGGTAACAGACCAAAAATATACGATAAATGCCCTCACCTACTTGGTGATCAGATCAGCCGGTCTCTCTTATAAAAATCTCACCATGAAAACTTAGATGAAGTAAGTTATAGTGTTCTATCATCCCATCTAATGCTAGGGACAGCACACTTCAAATTCACTACACATAATTATGTTTTCACGGTGATATTTATGCAGATAAGCCCTGCTGATCAAGACGATAGCGAGACTCATTGTAACCACAACCTTGAGATGAGCTGCAAAAAGAGTGGCCTGAAAATAGCCCTGGCAGGTAATAGGGACATGAGTCTTGACAATGAAGAAAACAACGCCAAATAAAGACTAAAGCATCAAACCAATTCTAAAAGTCAGATTGCTATTCGTTATTTACATTGTTACTACTAAACAGGAAGATTCTCTGCTGTAACTACATCTTTTCCCTTTTACCGACTTATAAAAGGGTGTTCCACTTTTGCGAAAACAACAGAATATAAAAGCACGCACTTTATTATTTGAAACCATTCGGGACAACAAGCGAAGTAGGCACAAAAAATTCTTTATCTAACAGAACCATTTATTTGGCATTGTCCTTACATTCTAAGAAAGAAAATCTTTTCATTAGATATAATACCTACCTAATCTTATAGACATGTACAAGCGAGAACCATAAAATTACAGCGAAATTTTGCAATTTTTTTCTTGCTTTGTGCATAAAGTTTCTTTCGAAAAATACCGCCGAAATTTATTGAATCGAATCAAATCTAATCGAATGATCTTTCAGAGACATGTAAGTACAGTCGAGAGACTAAAAAGTTTAGCAACGTTATGTGAACATTAACTTACTCTGTGCCCGTTATTTTCTTTGTACTCAATACTGTCAACATTTTGAATGTTATTTCGAAAAGCCTGTGTCTAAAACAGACTGGCGAGCACGGCCTACTGTGATAGGCTTGGGTCACACATTTTTATCACAGTTTGGGTGCAAAAACTGTTATAAAATGCGTGACACAAAGACAGAAAACATCTACAGGGCGAGCACCGCCTCTGTGATCACAGAGGCGGTGCTCGCCCTGCAGATGTTTTCTGTCTATGACCCATAACCTTTTTTCCTCGAGTGTACACACAAAAAGCTTGGAGATGTCATGAATCGATTGGCAGACGTTTTAGATTAATTAGAATGTTTTCCTCGAACATCCAAGAAGCATCGTTAGTTAATTGGTTTTCTTTTATGGGGAATTAATGGGTAAGAAAATCCCGGCAGCGAATTCGAGAGCGAGATTAGGGACAAAACGTTTCTTGTGTTATATGAGGATTGAAATTCTGTGGTGAAAATATTAGAATGTCAGCTGTGTTTGGTAGGATCATCGGGAAGTTTCCAGAATATAATAAATACCATCCTGTTACTATACTACCGCAGGGCAACGTCCTCTTTTAATAGATAAGAATAGAATACACGCACTTGGCCGGATTTTTGTTAAGTTTTAAAATATTGATCTGTCAAATGTGCGGCGTTTCACCATCTAATTAAATTTGACCTCGTATATTTCACTAAGCATAATGCTTGCATTGAGGTATTAATGTACTATGAATGCTTGAGGCGCTTGAGCTAAGAAACTTTGCTTTCATAAAAGCGTTAAAAAACAATAATTTATCTAACACTGCACTAGAACTTCACACACTTGGTAGATAATGCCTAAGGCATTAAGTCCGCCTTTGTACTTATGCATAAAGTTTTAATAAATAAATAAATAAATAAACTTCATGACTAAAAGAAAAACCACGACAACGACACTTCGCACTTATCAAGATAAAAATGTAGATAGATTTTCCTAACTTGTATTTCACAGCATCCGCAGCGCTGCAAAGAGCTTTAGGCATCGTTTTCACGCGTCAAGGACTCTACAGTAACAGTCGGGAGGCAAGGCGATGCGCTTGCCTGCAGCAAACTACATTCACTATTTGAGCAATGGCAGTGAAAAAAATACTTTTTATTTTCGTTTGGTGGCAACGGAATTTACTGTAGAGCTTAGCCGTTTTTGTATGGGTTACAGTTTGATTTAGGTATCGGAAGAATAAAGGAACTGTGAACTGGAGCGATAAAGTTGGTTTGTAAAATGCACTATATCTACACTTATAATAAGAGATAAATTTGTCTGTAAAAGGTAATCTCTGGTAGTATTGAAAAGATTAAGAAAACAGCAAACTTATCTATCACTGATCGTAAAAAAACTACTGGGTCTCGGAAAACGTACGGTCTTCTCCTCTTCGGCGAGATGCCCTAAATAAAAAGAATCATCAGTAAAAAGTTCTGAGGTAACGCACATAAAAAGGTAAATAAGTACTACTCGACACCCCCTTAGTACATGCAAAGCTATGCAGTTGTAAAGTAAACTACCAGTCGACATAACATAAGTAGTAGTTTTCTTGCTTCAGGCAATAGATATGGTCATAAAGACACCCATACAATGCACGCAGTTTGTAAAGGGTAAATTGTCACCAGCATTTTCTCCAGGAACCTCATAGCTCAAGCGTACCTTAAAGATGTTATTAAAAATAAAAGATTCTTTGCTCTCATCTTGGACGGCTTTAGTATTAACTTAATTCGATAGTAGTCATGACAGTCATCAAATTTACCATACCGACAACCAGACGCCATATTGTGAAAAAAAAAGTTTACTTTACTTTACTTTGATTGGCAGTTAATTTCTTTGGTCGATATTACTCTTTAGATTTAGTGTAGGTACGTGACGTGGTTTAGAAGCTTTTGACGATCGTAACAAACAAAGGTTTGCGATAAGACGGGTAAGAGAGTGTGGGCCAAAAGGGTACCTAATAAAGACTTTTAAATGAAAAAGCATAATAGTAGATTATCCATCAAGGGGGTTAAACTGTGTCTTACGTTCGCTCGGGGAGTTATGTAGTATGTTATGGGCAACTTGAACCCCCGCTTCACCCAGGACGGTGAAGCGGGGGTTCAAGCTGCCCAAGATTGAGACAGGGTTTATCCCAGAGGAGCATACTCTACTTTTGACACCTTCTGCGATACAATAAAAAGCCGGGGCTCTACATTAAGAATCTATTTTATAATTAATATAAATCAAAAGTTAATATTGATGTTAGACACATGCAGTGATAGGAATAGGTAGTGCCTATTAGCCTAAACTTCGAAGAACAGAGACAAGAAACGGAGACTTCCTTAGGACTATTTTTTTTCCGATACATCTGTCCCGGAATTTCGATACAAAGCTTAAATACATTTTCGTGTTATTTGGAATAAGTAATGGAATAAGGAATAAGTAAAAATGTGTTATTTGG
Organism: Orthosia gracilis; assembly: GCA_947562075.1. Taxonomy (NCBI): domain Eukaryota; kingdom Metazoa; phylum Arthropoda; class Insecta; order Lepidoptera; family Noctuidae; genus Orthosia; species Orthosia gracilis. Next base: position 33,006,667 of record OX387264.1, read on the forward strand.
AATAAGTAATTCGTATATATTTACCTAAAGTTTGCGACTAGATATATCATAATAAATAACATACACAGTCGTTACAACCATAAAACTTTCTGAATTTTTTTGTTGGAGAACTTTTTGTAAATGACTTGTTGATACACAATGAATCACAATATTTGTATAAGAAGCCGTACACGTTTCGAAGTAAATATCTTCTTTCTAGCTCACTCTAGGCGTCGCTACGTTTAATGAGATTTGTAAAGTTCAAGTATAATAAAAGGCATTTTGTCTTTAAAATAATAAAACGGTATTTTTTTATCATTTTAGCATTCTCTATACCTAGTAGAAAGAATTTATCATTTAAATAAAAGTATTTAAAATAAATAAATAATTCATTTATTTGCCAGAATGTATGTATACAAAGTGTCTTAATATCAAAAATCTTAATATTAATGAGGTCCCTTTACATTCTACCATTATGCATGATGTACAAATATTTGGTCACAAATGAAAATACAAATACCTTTTTTTCTCTCATCTTAATGAAATATATTTCTAAAGTAAGTATATTTAAAATTGTGCATGATATTAAAATAATTGTTCCAAATAACACATTTTTTTAAATGTATTTAAGTGTTGTCTCGAAATTTTGAGACTGATGTCCCGGAAATAATTTAGTCCTAAGGAAGTCTCCGCTTCTTGTCTCTGTTTTTCGAAGTTTAGGCTAATAGGCACTACCTATTCCTATCACTGCACATTAGTCCAGTTATGGAAGGATAGAGTAACATTTTTGTTCGGTCATCTATGTTTAAGAGAACTTCACATTCAGAGACAGACAAATATCAGCCGAATCCCTAAATATACAGCACCCTTTCCTAAAAAATTTACTCCTAGTAATTGTAAATGTGTTAACAGCCTAACCTGGAACAACAAGTTTTGGAAAAAATTGGTTAATTACTCGTACAATTAAAAGTTTCGAATATTTTCCGCCAGGAGAGTATAAAAATTCCAGCCCGAGAGTTTTGGTATTGATTAGCGAACGGTATTTAAAGTTCGGTGTTAAACTTGAAATGTTTTACGCGATTTTTAGAAGGCATTATTTATTTAGGTTCGAGACGTCCTAACGTAGATTTAAACCGAGGATTGGATTAAAAGGCTCTTTGTAAAAGCCACGTTTTTTTTTCTTGACGTATCTATGTCATTTATTAAGAATTGACTAATCGATTAAAATGTTTACTTCATTACATAAACCTAGTAATGTGTTTCCTCGAAGGTATAGGCAGTCTCTCTTCTCTTCTCTCTCTTTTTTTTTTTTTTTTTTTTTTTTTTTTTACTTTTGATGGGTTTGCTCTTGACTCTAGTCTAAGTCAATGACAGAGACAGAGTCGACGATGGAGCGAGCTTACCCAGAAGAAGCCTGTTCACTCTAACTTTGAAGAGATTCGGGTTAAATGCGTTCGGAAACACAGACGCAGGTAGTGAGTTCCATTCCTTCGCTGTGCGCATTATAAAGGATGTTTGGAAGCGCTTGGTGCGAATTGGTGGAATGGCAACAAGGTAAGGATGGTAACTTGCAGTGCGTCTAGATGTCCGATGGTAGAAGGGGGCTGCTGGGATAAGATCGTGGAGTTCTTGAGCACACTCACCGAAGTACAGTCTGTAGAAGACCGACAAGCAGGCAACCTTGCGGCGATGAGCCAAGCTGTGAAGCTTGGCATTTACCAGTTTAACGTCGCCGATGAGCCTCTTGGCTCTGCGTTCCACCGAGTCAAGCGCGGCAAGCTGATACTTAGCTGAGCCATCCCAAAGGTGGCTGCAATACTCCATGCAGGATCGGACTTGCGCTTTGTATAAGGTAAAAAGCTGTCCAGGCGTAAAGTATCGCTTCACTCTATTAAGGATGCCCAGTTTTTTGGCCGCAATTTGGGCTTTGTACTCAATGGAGGTGCCGAAGTTGAGACTGGATGTCAACTCCATGCCTAGGAGCTCGAGCCGATCAGTCACAGGAACAGACGCACCCCGAAAAGTAGGCGATTGTTCGAAAATACTCCTTTTAGCGGTAAAAAGACACGCTTGTGTTTTGGTGGCGTTAAAGGAGACCAGATTGTCATCTCCCCACTGGGAGACAAGTCTTAAGGTCAAATCTGTCCGCTCCACCATAGCCTCTCTCAAGGAACGAACTTCTTCCACGCTGGTTTTTGCGCTGGACAAGTATCTCTCTGACACAGTACTGTCATCTGCGTACCCAACAATACCGGGCTGAAGTAGGTCATTGATGTGCAGCAGGAAAAGAGTTGCAGAGAGAACAGACCCCTGAGGAACTCCGGCATCAATAGCCATAAGGTCAGAGGAGCAGCCATCAATGACTACTCGGATCGACCGCTCGCTAAGGAAGTCCGATATCCAGCTACAAAAACCGGCGGGGATGCCATAAGCAGGAAGCTTACTGAGTAGACTTGCGTGCCAGACCCTGTCAAAAGCCTTCGAGATATCAAGAGATACAGCAAGTGCTTCGCCGTGTCTCTCGACGGCCTCGCCCCAGCAGTGCGTGACATACACAAGAAGATCGCCATCTCTTGTTATTCGTTGACTTCATTTCTGAAGGTCGTGCCGTCTTGAAAAAATTTGACGGAGTCAACGACTAGCTGTTAAGGCAACCTGTCTTAGGCTTATTTAGGCAGTAGTGAACCTATATTGCACTCAAATTTTATCAGTTATTTTTAAGTTTCATGCAGTAAGGGTGGCCTATTACCATCTATCATCCAGATAAATCCACTAACACTTTGCTCGACCTAGAAATTGAACCAAGAGCCACATGATCCATTAACTATTTATTAAGTAAAGGAATTTGCCTGTTAGTGCTTGTAATACTTTATACCTATATGTAGTATAGTTAAGTAGTGCTGGGTGCATCGTCCTCACGTATATGAATTTATTAATGTATGTATTTATGTTAATATTGTAAAAAACTTTTAATAGAGTAAGTATGGAGTTTCTTGCGCGTTCTTCTCCGTAGCTACTTTGCTGAATGTACGGTAGAATTGATTTTTAATTACTTCTAAGTTTTAATTGTTGACGTTCAAAAGTGCCGCTTAATGGCCTAGTTAAAATCAATATATTTGACTTTGACTTAGATCAGCTGTAGAGCTTACTACCACGAGATCAGCCCACACTACTAGCCAGATCTACCAAAAATCTTACTTATTCACTTAATAAATATCATCGAAATCAAATCCAGCAATCCCATCCCAAATCATTAAAAGGTACCCTACTAAAGCCAGCAATGTCCTATCTTGACCTACACATAATCTAAGTCACAAGGTAACACATTTTATCGTCAAACACCACAGAAGAAACAGGTACAGCAGGTCGACTGCATACAACGAGCAAAAACGCACGCACACATAGTCACGTGTCACATACAGCGAGTGCAAGCGCACTAACGACTGGAATTTGTTTGAGATCGCCGTAGGTACGCGTCTATGAGTGCATGCGTCTGTTTTCGCTTGATGTTTGAAGCCAGCCTTCTGTTCCTATCTCTTTAGCTGTTACACCCTCGACCTGATTTACCCCTGGCTTACCACAGCGTGCAAGTGATGGGGATTAGGGAGTATTATGACTTGCGAACGCCTCTTGTCGTATATAAAACGTCATAATATGGCAAAATATTGCGCCTTTTTTGCTTGAGAGGGTCGTGAAATTCGGCGAGAATGGTGTTGCTTAGGATGTTTTGCAATTCGTCAGCTAAATTGGTTGGTACAACATCTTTGTATTTGGAATTAATTTTTAAGTCGTTCCTTTTTTGATTTGTCGGTGAGACAAATAATAACTGATTGATTTTTTATTTCGTCTAGACAGGGGAGTGCCGTACACAAGAGTGTTGATATTTTACGACTACTATAAACAATTATTAACTTAATAACGCATCTTTGACAGGTTAATAATCGAACTGAATCATCATCATCGTTTCAGCCGAAAGACGACCACAAATGGCATAGACTTCCGTCTTGAGACACTGTGGTATGTTCGACGAGAAGATACCGCGCAACTACCGGAACGCTTCCCAGCTGAGCCGAATTTACCCGGTAAGTCATATGTAAATTCAAATATTCATTTGTTGAATTACTTGAAAACCCAATCGGCTATATATAACCACACAATTCACTTACAGCACTCCCAGAAATTCACCTCAAAGACATTTTCAACACAATCACGGTCCTTATTTCGCCGTGAGAGCCACATTAGGGCATCATGACACATTGGAGCAATACGACACATTAGGGCAACGCTAACGTCGCTCGAGATCATTAGCAGTTCGGGCGATTTGCTGATTTGCACGCTGTTTAGGAGAAACGGATTTGTAAGTGAGTCAGAATTGATAACTGAATGGATACTGTGTAGGTTCGAAATTGATTGTTGTGGAGCATCACTAGGGTTAGTTATACACCAGACATTTTGAAGACCCAATGTTTACTTACAATGAAAAACAGCATATTTTTCACACATCTGCTGACAGCAGATGTGTGCTGATTGAGCTTTAAATTTTGATAGTAAACATTTTAACTTCATCTTGGCCAGAGTATAGTTAACAAGAACTAAAGCCTATACCTTTATAATTTTTAATTGTAATTTGTTATGGAGAACATGACCCCTACATTTCCACTTATGTATAATTGCAATGTAATAATAGGCGAGCCTATTGCCATCAACCGCGCACAAAGCCTAACTCCGGGCTTTTATTGGGAAATTCCAGATGAAAAAGCGTAACAACATTTTGCACGACCCAGAAATCGAAGCCAGGACCTCATGCTCAGCAGTAGCTCTTGCGACCACTTGATCAACAAGATTTAGTCAATAGTACGGATGTCAAAACAAATCACAAGCACGCCCCTGGCGGCAAATCAAGAACAACTACGATTTGCCGCGCTTTTCGTAACCGTTTGCGAGGTGGGGACAGCAGAATATGGCAGTACGGTACTGACCGCCGCCAAGCTAAGACGTTGTAGAATCGCTGTCAATCCGTAATATTTAGTAAGCAAGATAGTAACTGTGAGACTATTTGAATAAACCCAGTGTATCGAATTATTTATGTGATTTCATTTTCACGATTATACCCACCGACCTGTGCACACACGACGTCTTAACCTCAGGGAATATACATGTGGGAAAATACATCCTGACTTCCCGATGGTTTGCATCGCCAGATCTTAGAATTCATCACTTCATGATGTGGCCAACCATTACATGAAATGGTTGTATTTCATGATATGGCCAGCTAAAACTGACCATACCGTCATGTCGTGTCAAGTCCACGTGTGGCCATATAATTAATGTACCGCACTGAAAGGATTTTTTACACTCTCCTCATTTTTTTTTGCAAATACTTTTGAGTCGTAACGACATTTCACTTCTCTTTTATCTTCAATTGGTTTATTAGTTTTTTATTTACAGAATAATTATCCGCCACAATTTTGAATGACAAAAACAAAATGATATAATTTAACTATTTTACGACATGATTACTAATGTTTGGCTATATCATGAAGTAGCCGTGCGTTTAGCGGTTCATATCGTCAAACGCAGAAAATTCATTGATCTGGCCACGACATAACTATACTTGAATGAGTACAGATGAGCCAGTTTTTTGTTATGCTGTAGCTTTAAAACTGACTAGCGGTTTGACTGAACGTTTGGATAGTCTAGCAGAAACTCCTTTCCTTTTATTGCTAGAACTGGGGTGCAACGAAAGAGTAAAAAGTATATCCTGCCGTGGGCCGTCACGCCGGCCTCGACAGGCTAATCTAGTCTTGGCATGAGTTATGTTCCTATAGATTAAATGAATACGAGCAACATAAGTGGGATGGCCCTCAGACTAAGTGGAAGAATAATCATTACAGGGGCTGGATGAGAGCTGCCGAGAATCGAGAAAAAGTTGTTTTTTCCTGGTGCCGTATTATGGCCTCTTATATCTATCATGATACCAGCATTAAAGATAGACGGAGCTGCTCAGGACGTAAGGCACCATCCCTTTTTTCACTACGAAAAATCAAGATAGCATTGTCACGTCAAAGTAGATACGGCCTTATCTCTTTACTACTCTTGGTTGACTGGTAGAAAATACCCTAGGTATTAAGGCCATCTACGAACCAATAATTGTGCATGGAGTTTTTCTAAATAAATAAGAATAGCATGTGATTGGTGAGGCCTATATGCAGCAGTGCCTGATGTTGACGATGAAATCAAAGCTCCTTTAAAAAGAGATCACTTGGAAAATTGATACCTCCACGCTTTTTATATGTCGCCACGCATTTGCTATTTTCCGGTTTGAAGGCTACGTGTGCCGGTGAAATTGCACGCACGTTTTTCAATTTTGTTTCCAGGGTTGAGTGCAGTGCAATAACGCGCAGAGCACGTTCAAAATGGGTGTGACGTAAGCAATAAAATTCAAGATAAAAATAAAATGGGTGTTTTTAAAATCTTGGTAGTTTTTGACCTGTTTTGTTTAGGTAAAAGTATTACAGTTACGAATGGAAGTTCTACCATCAACTGTTTTCCTAAAATTACTTATTCAGGATAATTTGTACAATACTAACAACTTAAAAAAGCCGGCAAGTGCGAGTCGGACTTTGCACATTTAGGGTTCCGTACCAAACCGCAAAAAAAAGTTGGTTGTATTAGGAAAAATGTGTTCATGAATTAACGGGAAGTTAAAAAAAAACCTTCGAAACAAAAAAAAAAAAACAAATAGCTGGCTTTGGTGATTTTTCATTTCTTTGTTTTCCATGTTTTGCACATGTAGATTTAGAAACAAAAAATACAGGATTTATCTACTCATCAAGCTCTAAACAACGATATCCTACTCGATGGGGCAAGTCGATCTTTTTTTCGTGCTTCCCTTTATCCGAACGGGAGTTCCCTTAAAAACCTTTTATAGCTATTAATGCAACTGTTACGTTATGGACGGTTTTTCAATACGAGTGCCATTTTTCAGTACAAGCGTAGCGCGTACCGAAATAGGTGGGCACGAGTTATTAAAAGACCAATAACGTACAGTTGCATACAAGATTTTATCCACGAAGGAAGGAATAAAACACAGATATAGACAAATAAGTATTTTTAATTGAAACTTAACTACACATTGACTATTGTTTATTTATATGTAGATTTTGTATTGCACAATCATTAAAATAAACAGGAATTGCAGAATTACAGGCTAAACTTGTAGATGGGCCTGGAGACATGCATTGCGGTACATTAATGTTAACTTCGTTTAATGTATTTTCTATAGAATTAAATATTGTATTTGACAATGTTGTATTTCACTTTACTTTGGATAGATTAATTAATACATCCCTCAGCTACAGCCGTGGATTTGCACCCTCCATGGCGTTTCAAACTGGTAATATCACCTCCAGCATCTACTAAGATAGTGGCAGAGCTTCGGCGGAAACAATGGCCCGTGTATAAATGGGGATTGGGAAGTTCTAAATACATTGCAATTTCTTTACCCAAATGACCAAATTTATTAATGCCAACCCGTTGTCGTGTGCATTTTTCACTCACATAGATCAAAAAAAAAATAGCGACTTTTGCAATATTTAGGCCGAAGTTTCATATATTCCATACAAATTTCTGCATGTTGATGTTATAGTAAAAGTTCGCGTTGTTTTTGTTTTCGTATTAGGAATAGTAACGACAAGAGTTGATTCCAACTGTTTCACATTTTGAAATCACAATCAATCAATTTTGTCATTCGAATATAACGAAACGTTTTTTGACAATTTGTATGATTTTGTAAAAATTTGAAGACTGTAGCTGCAACCGTTTGGCTATAAAACCAGTGTGACACACGATGGAAAGACAGAAGGACAGAAAGACGGGCAGACAGACGGACAGAGAGACACGTGAGTGACAACAATACGCTCCGTTTGGACCCTTCGGGTACGAAACGCTAAAAAATAGCTGTTGCATACAAAATGTTATATTTGCTCGCTTAAAATGTATGAAACAGCAAATACTTTTTTCTATTCATCAAAGTTGCTCTCATAGTAAAAGTTATTTATAATCATGAGTACTGACACCCTCTGTAAAGTTATTAGTGTTTTACAAATAATCTTGTATATGCGTAAAACATCGAGTGATGACACCATAATTGTTACGTCTTTAGTTATAAATCTTATGCTAAAAGAAAGTCAGAAAGAAAGAAAAAGTATTTAATTGCCACAAAACTACCTACAAACATTAGCAGATTACATTAACAAAAACAGTAGTAATATATTTTGCTTAAAATAAACCCTTAACGATAGTGTTAGTAATTCTTAAATTATGTTAGTAAAGACATCTGCTAAAGAAGGTTCACCTGATATCTTTAGGGGTTCACTTCAACATTTCCATCAAATAAAACAAGCAAGCGCAAATCTTGTTTTCATTAAAAATTCAATCTAGATTCTTGTTCATTTCTCAAGGGACAGGTAATCTCGAAATCTAGACAAAGTTTCATCAAACGTCAGGTGGATGGACATTTTCTCATTCCATCATTTTCGCTTATTTAAGCTTGAAGTTTTTTTACTCTGAAACGAGCGAAATCAGCGTGAAACTGATTTAAGCGTAACGACTGTGCGCTCAAGTATTCAGTCAATTTCACAAATCGGACCCACCCTAATTGGAGTGAGGTCATAGTGAGAACCGTTTTAGGCCACAAGAAGAGCGAGAAAACGTAAAAAAATGCAAATAAAAAACTTTCAATAGGCAAGTTCACCTATAATGCCAGAATAGATTAACCGAATATCTTGAAACTTGAACATAACCGTTGAAATGAGAGTGTACCAAGGTGAACTGTATATATCAGCGTACCCCTTTAGAGCGTACTGGTGTGATGTTATGTTGTGAAATGGTATAAATTATAAAAAAACATGCTATTGCAGTAATCCCGAGAGATTGTCTGTCATTTATTGAAGAGTTCTGTTGTATGCCTCCGAATTTATTCATCAGAATTTCACCAAATTTAAATGAAACCAATTTGGAAACAAACTCTTTCAATCAAAAAAATCAAAATCAGTCCACAAAATCGGTGAACACACAAAACAACATAAAGTTGAACATAGAACCTCATTCTTTTTGGAAAGTCGGTTAAAAAGCACGTAATTTGTTCCTTATCTCGAGGCTCTAGACAAACTGTCTATGGTTAAATGTAAGGGATTGATCACGTGACACTTCGATAGCTGTACTGCACCTAGAGGCTATGGTTAGGGATACAGGATGTAGGATGCATAAAACCGGTTTATGTGTGACGTTTGGGGCAGCCTATGTCAGGCAGTGGACGTCTTCCGGATGGACGGTGGTGATGATAACGCAAATTCTTTAAGGGTTCTATTACATACTCTAATTCTAACATCATGTTGCTTTAATTATTCCATTTTATAAAACGTTATGCCTCTCTGTTTATTTATTTATTTATATAATACTTTAAACACACAAATGTACAGAGGCGGACTTAATGCCTTAGGCAATTTCTACCAGTCAATCTTTGGGTGATGCAGAGATAAATAGTGGTAGGTGCAATAACGATAGTGAATGGATTTAAATATATATACAACACATAAATATAAGCTAGAAATAATAAATAAATACAATATAATTATACAATAAATAATAAACGAAATATAGGAATATACAACAACAACACGTTAATATATTCAAGATCATTTCAAATGCCGTGTCTCTTTTCATGAGCTAATTTATTATACTATTGTTTTGTCACGTTAGATTGAATGCAGTGACTTCATGAAATACTAACCCACTCGGCTATAAATGCACAACAAATAGCATAAATAATCCACCTACTATAAAATGTTGTCTCAATTTGGCTCACAAACTGGGTTTCACTTACGTCTTTGGTTACAAGCTTTGGTGACAAAGATATTCTGGCTGGCTGCCAACTCTTGATATATATCGCGCAGTCTTTTGAATAAAGTCTGCTATTGCAGTTGTCATAGGCACTGAGGTGGCAACTTGTAACTTTTGGCGCCATGTGATTCAATATTATCGAATAGGAAGCGATTGCATAAAGGCGAGGTTGTAGATTGTGAAGTTCAGTCAGAAAATGGCTCTGGATAAACGTTGATTTTACTCAAAAGGAAGTTGAGAACGGGAGCCCTAGCTTTAGCTATCAACTACCTTCATCTTTTGCTTGACAATTTAAAAGTATCTTTAAATGGTTTAATTGAAGTTGAAAATATTGTCAGAGGGGAGAAGCTTGGTATAGTTGGGTTAGTAGTAATATGCCCCTGCATTTAAATTAATTGAAAAGGTAAAGCCATCCATAGTAGTGAATAGAAAGCAATCTTAACAGTTGAGTAAGTTGTGATTTGGACAATATTATGTTTGTAAAATTTCATAAGAGTTAGGGTAACATGTTTTTTTTTATAACAAACACGTTATATAATAGCAGATAAAGTAATAGCAGATTGAGGCAGATAAAAAAAAAATCATAGAAAAGTTTGTCAATATAAAAAGCAATTTCAAAAAAATCTCGTGATTTTTCTCATAAATTTGGCAACGAAATTATAAGGAGGCATATTGTAAAAGCATTTTCCATTTACTTCAGATGAGAAAAAATACTACCTTATAGATGCTGTCCGCAGATTTAGTGGCCTAAAATAAAATTCAGGAAAGTTCCGGACAATCCAATTGACGGCGCAGGGAAAAATAAAGAGGGCCAAGGTCCAGGCTTCAATCAATTAGGAAATAAATAATTATTGAAGCTAATGCAAAGAAGTTTGGCTTTTACCTTGTATTGATACAAGTGTTTTGTCAGTTTTATGTAGACTACCCGTGCCAAGAAGTGTGGCAGTATTTTTTTGGGGTACAATTTAAAATTAGGGCTAGTTTTAACATTAACTAATGGTTTTATACGATACTGTGATTGTTTTTATATTCTTAATTAGTTTGAAAGTCTTTAAAATAGAAGTTAAATTAAATATTTTCAAAACCCACGACAATTTTTATTATTTTTATTTATTTAATAGTAGACACGCTTCGATGAAAAATCTATCGAACACATGACACGATATCTTGCAAAAATAACCCGAACTGATTTTCATCAAAGCTAAGAACACACCGAAGAACACTCCCAATAATGTAACCTTTCAAACAAAAAACTATATTAAAATCGGTTCAACCGTTTAGGAGCTTTGATGCCACAGCTAGACACACAAATACACAAATATACACACGAAACTAACACACGTCAAACTTATAACACACCACTTTTTCTAATTAATAATTTTGCTTATCTCTCCATCACCAAAAGATCGACTATTTGAAAATGCCTAAGACATTAAGACCGCCTCTGTACTTTTGTGTCCATGAATTATTAAATAAATAAATACACTTGACCAATTAAATAATAACTAAGCCCCACCACAGGGCAAGCATCTACCAGTCACTTAAACTGAAGGAATCTTAAAATTGGCACATAACAGCCGGTTTAGTCTACCCCTTCGCTATCGAGCCGTAATGGACCCAGCAAATTAAATTCCGCAGCAGGATTATGTTGAGATATATGTTTTTAGGGACATCTATTTTAGATGTCTGCTTTGTTAAGGAATGGCTCACACTTGGGATTGTTTATGGTTTTTAATAACACAGCCGTTATAAATACGCGTAGTTCGAGACAAGTGTGAAAAACTTAAATCGCTGATTTTAAGTATACCTTTACGTATTGTCCCTGTGGCCATAATACACAAGTAAAATTAAGCAAAGTTAAACAGCTACCTAAATGTTAAACTGTGTTTTATCCATCATTTGTGTTCCATGGGACCTTAGGGTCCCGGTGTTTTGAAAGGCGTGCGAGGAGCCGAAGCCAACTCGTAGAGGCCCCGTTAGGAAATGTGACACCAACCGAAGATTATCCCTGTATGCACTACGCAAATGCACCCAAGGACAATCCCCGGTTGGTGCAGGACTATTGCAAATTATAGAGAAAATGTATTGGGCTAAGGATTTTGAAGGTTTAGTGGATCGATTGCCCAAAACTAGAGGAGGACTACCGGCCCCTGCCAGACCACTGTTGAACTAAACGGCTATAAAATGGCAGAGGGTGACTTGCACACTCAATTAATGGGGCCCCCATAAAGGGTCGCTAGCACTTTAGTGACCTAGCGCCAAGAAGGCAACATATACGGAGGTGCTTGAGGAGTGGAGAGGTATACCACGGCTATCAGGAAAATCCAAGCAGAACGGTCAAAATCCCTACCAGCACCTTACTGGGTTAACTTCCTACCTTCGAGCACGTTTGCTCTTGCAAATCTCCACTCAAACCAACCAATTAAGGCAAGAGAGAGGTGAGAGCTCTGGTCCCCGTCAAATTGCGTTATTATTACAATAAAAACACATTTAAAGTAGTCAAATACGGTGTTGTTTTCGATTAAATGTTTTGAAAAGGATTAAATGTATGGAATGTGAGATTTATTTTTGTCTGAGGCTCGCGTTTGACCACTATATCACCTGATGGTAAGCGATGATGTGATTGACGGTGAAGCACGCTTGCCTAGAAGAAACGAAACCTATTCAATATTGACTTAAGTCTTCTAGGTTGTAGTTATCGCAATCAGGGTAACACAGACTTCGGCAGGGAATGCCACTCCTTAGCTGTTGTACGCATAATGACAGTATTGCCAAAACATTTAGTGCGTTTGCGCATCGCCGTACGTCTTGTTGTCCGATGATGGAACGGGCTAGGCGGAATTAGATCATGCGATTCCATCGCATTCTGCCAGAAATGCAATACATAAAAAAGAAAAGCTGCCAATTCGGCGACGATGTTTCAAGGCTCTGGAGCTTTGGCTCGACCAAAGCCTCATTGCCGATGGAGTTTGCGTTGCAATGCACACTTGAGTTCCGTTAGTTGTTACTGAATGACTTGGCGGCAAATGCTACTTTACAATTCGGTTAGACACTTCTGGAAAACGGTTATCAAAAGTCGAAATACGCCGATAGCGCATGACAATCCCATACATTACAGCCTAATCGATAATCTCTTTTAAATGACACTTTGGTCAAGGTCGTAGCCCCTTCAACGTAGTATCTCTAAGTACCCTTCAGGTTTTATCATCTTTCTATTTGGAATCATGAATAAAATCAGTTCAAAACTTAATTTTAGGCCTTGGTTTTTTGTTTGTTAGATTTAAAAAGTCATTATTTATTTATTAAAACTTAATGGTTTTTACTAGGACAAAAGTGGTCTTACTAAAAATTTAAGATTATGTTATACCTTAGCTTCCCATAAAAGAGGAAATCAGAATAAAAGCTACAATAACAATAAAACGAACACGACACGAGTAAGACATCCCATTCACACACCACACACACTTCCCATGCTATAAACAGTAAGTACTTATCTAAATCACAGCACAACGACACCATAACGACATGACAGCGACAAGAGAGCGACATTGCGTCTATACACATGAAATATTCACCCAAAAGCATTCAGGCTTCGAGCCCAAATCGGCACATTTATGGCCAAAGAGTGAAGAAATGAGAATTTAAGTGTCAAATAAATATGGACTGTTTGCTCCTTCATTCCTTCAACATCTGAATATTGAAGAGGACTTTTTGTTTGGCGTGATTTATGAAGTAAAATCTAATTTATGATAGGTTTTTAGGGTCAGGCTATATTGAGTCATAAATGGCATAAGTCAGTTTACATAATTTTGTATTGGTCATCCATTTTGAATAAACGTTGAAGATACAATGTATACAGGCCGGAGTCTAAAGCTGGGGAGTGACCATAAGGTCTTAGAGTAAGGTTACTTTGAGTGTGTGTAAGAGACAGATGTATAGGACTTGAATACATCTGTCCCTTACGCATACTCGAAATAACCTTACTCTAAGAGCTTACGGTCATCCCTCTGTTCCCGGTAGATGGCAATACGATCGCTCCTATTTAATGAGTCTTAATGTTGTGATAATCTAAGAAGTCAGATTTTACAGCTATAAAAATACATCGTATAAGTTAAACTTGATGCTTACGAGTGATAATCGTTGTTATAGTGTATGGGGAACATTTTGGTGTTATATTGTATAAAAATAAAATAAAGTTTATTGTTTTAATAAAAGAGTGTTACAGTATTAACATTTAACACTGGATCCTGCACTAGGATACCCTGCACTGGATTCTGATCCAGTCTCTCTCGACAAATAATATGATTGTTTTATTAGACATATCAAATGCAACGGTTAAACTGAAAGGTAACTAAATGTGTAAGCGTAATTGTGCTGGTATGTAAATGATAAAGTGTATGCGATGATGTGTATATGGTGGTGTGTATGCAATGTATATTAACTAACGAAAAGCTATTGATAATATGCATATACAGAACACCCCAGTCCGACCCCAACCTATTTTAAAAAAATCTAGATAGACTCTTACATGATATTCTCAAAAAAAATTGGTTGTTTGTAAAGTAGGTTTACGATCGAGATGTTTACGTGATAACGTCTTACCTACATATAAACCTATGTTATGATAAACACATTTTGTTTCACTGTTAAACATTCAACGAAAACTTAACCGCACGAGAAAATCTCCATTCGTTTGTATGCCGCTAGAGTGAGAGAGACGGAAGATCGGTCCACTCACTCGAACGCTATGCCAGCCTCCGCTCGTGAGGATTCCGCGTGACAAGTTTCACGGAATGACTGGCAGCGCTCGAGATGAGACGGGAGATCGGTCCGTCTCTCTCTCGTTATACCTGCGATCAGTGTTGCCACCTTGGTGATTTTGTCACTAGATCTGGCGATTTTTCAGAGCTCTCAGCGATATTTTTTCATCGTTTAGCGACTAATAAATTTTTAGCGATTTCTGGCGATTTTTCAAAATGGAATTTGGCAACACTTATTTGAGACGGCAATTTTAAAAATACCTCATTCTTATGCTGAAATTGAAAGAATTTTCAGTGTTATGAGCATCGTTAAAAGTAAATTACGAATCAAAATGGCCAGTCCACTACTTAACGCCATAATTTTTATTACAAACAGACTGAAAGTTTTGAAAATTAAATGCTTCAATTACGAATTGCCTAGCGATGTCATTGTGGTTATCGGCAAAAACGCAAAGTACTCATTTAAAGATCTATCATAACCAAAAACATCTTCAGCGCCAACGTCGGCGGCGTTTATGGATGATGAAGATATAATGGAAGATAACTATCATATTTCAAAATCACGAATTTTAACCAAGTCTGTTTTTCCCTTTTGACTGTTACAAAATTACTTTTTTTTAATATCAGACATTTAAAGTACTTAATTTTAATAAAAACATTTTAGCGAGAACTGGTGGTTTTTTTTCAAGCCAAATTGTCAAAATATGGCGACATTTTACACTGCATCTAGTGACAAAATAATTTTTGAGGTGGCAACACTGCCTGCGATCGCGCTCGTGAGGTTTTGGTGTGACACAAGTTTCTGAACATGTCACCCGACTAAAACGATTTTAAAGTCGTTATCACGTCAAAACTACAAACCTTCAACACGCATAGTTCTAGCAGGAGCTCTTTAACATAAACACACTTAAAAAAGGTAAAATCAGTAATGAATTCCAAGATCTAGCTAACAATTATAATTTAAAAATTCATTTTAATGAAGCTACTCGCAAATCCACTTGTATTGACCATATATTGAGTAATATCCCAGATGCAACTACAACAGTATTATCACTCTATCTCTCGGACCACGAAACGGCTCAAATGATAGACTTCCCCTTAAAACTTCAATCGATAAAAGATGCAATTTATTACGTTTACAAAAGAGATTACAATGTCCATAATGTACACAAGTTCAGAAAATGTCTACAAAGTTTGACTTGGTCAGAAGCATATTTAGAAAAAGATGCAAATATAGCATTTAATCATTTTTACGAATTAATATGCCTTTTTTATTATCTGTGTTTTCCTAAAGTAAAGATAAAGATAAATCTAAACAAAACAGTAAAACAAACTTGGATAAGTAAAGGTCTTAAGCAGAGTTGTAAAACTAAGAGATTTTTGCGTTATCAATATTATAAGAAGAAAAATGAACCCAACAAAACCAGATACATTTAATACTCAAACTTGTTACAAAAATGTATCTATAACTCTAAAAGAAATGCTAATATAAAATTTATGCATACACATCAGAACACATGTAAGACTACATGGACCGTAATAAAAATTAAATACATAATCCTAGTCCTAAAAATAACATAGAATCCAATAAAATTAATAATACCATAGTTACGGAACCAACAGAAATAGCCTCCACCTTCAATGATTTCTATTTAAATCATAACCCCACACAGCAAGGTACAAATACAAATAGTCAGTGTTATGAAAGCCTAATTCAATGTTCCTTGTTCCAATGTCAGAAAGCGAAGTAGAACAACAAATTATGTTATTAAATAATACTACCTCCGAAGGCTACGACGAACTTAGCACTAGAATTATTAAGAAATGTGCTAAGGAAATACGCAAGGTTCTAACGCATCTTATAAACTTGTCTTTTATTCAAGGAGTGTTTCCAGATAAATTAAAAAGGTCAATTGTAAAACCACTATTTAAAAAAGCTGAAAAATATGATGTTAACAACTACCGCCCAATAACAATTAATACCAATTTTGTCAAAAATCTACGAAAAATGCATGTATAAAAAGCTTATTAACTACTGCGAGAAATTTCATATTATAAGGAAAGAGCAATTTGGTTTTCAGAAAGGTAAACTCAACAACTTTAGCTATCTTTTCACTCTTGAAAGCAGTACTGACTAAAATTAATAATAATCAACTAACGACGGGCTTATTTCTCGATCTATCTAAGGCGTTCGACTTGGTCTCGCACAACATGCTTTTTCAGAAGTTAGAGTCTATTGGAATTAGAGGACCGCCACTACATTGGTTAATGTCATACATATCCGGCAGACAGCAGTGTGTTACAATCACTAATATGAATAAGATAAGATAAGATAAGATAAGATTTATTTATTTCTGAGTATATGGTACATACAAGATCTTAATATTAAACAGTTTCACATACACTACCGTTGCCGGTGTAGAAATATTAAAATTAACCTACAAAATCAAACTGTCCAAGTTCTAGGCCGCAACACTAAAATTGTATTAAACAGTTTGTCATCGAAACGCTAAGTACAAGATAATAGATGTATATAAGCAGACACAATAGACACAGCAATAGCCTACGCATACATGGTGTGCGCGCGACGCTTGAGACGTACAATATTATAAATCAGTTTTAAATATGAAAATAAAATGTCAAAATTTACTAATTACATAATGTCAAAACCTACTTATTATAAAATGTCAAATGCTTCAAAATAAAATAAAAATAGAAAAAAATAGAAAAAAAACATTACAAGTAAAGAAGTGTAAATAGGTAATAATAGTGTAAATAATAAAAATAAAATGTCAAAATTTACTAATTACATAATGTCAAAATCTACTTATTATATAATGTCAAATGCTTCAAAATAAAATAAAAATATAAAAAAAACATTACAAGTAAACAAGTGTAAATAGGCAATAATAGTGTAAATAATAAAAATATAATGTCAAAATTTATAATTTAAAAATTCATTTACTGAGTAGAAGCAAATAAAGATGAATGCCAATAAAGATGAATGCCAATAAAGATATGGTTTCATACCACTCCGCATTTAAAACCACCAAACGAGGCGTTCCCCAGGGCAGTATATTGGGCCCGATTTTGTTTCTCCTTTATGTGAATGATATTGTTGACATAACTAATCGTAAATGCTTTCTGTTCGCTGATGATATTTCGATAATAGTTTCCACCGATAAAAAAAGTAAATCAATAACTGATCATGAAACAGATATTAATAATACAATAGAAAATCTTATAAATTGGCTTAATAATAATAATTTATGTATTAACCTTAATAAATCAGTATATGTACAATTTAATAAATCTTATAATAACAAATTTAATTTTACATTGAATATATTAAAACTTCAAAAAGCAGCACAAACTAAGTTTTTGGGAACGATTATAGACAATGGTGATCATGGAAAGCTCATATCGATAGCATATGTAACAAAATCAATAAATTCTTATACGCTCTTAGAAGGATTAAATATGTTACAAATATTAGAACAGCTTTAATGTCCTATCGTGCATATGTGGAGTCCTCGCTGCAATATGGACTAATTGCATGGGGAAATAGTACCGACCATAATAGAGCATTTATCGCTCAAAAGAAATGTGTTCGAGTCATTCAGGGCATTCCACCGGACGTATCTTGTCGACCATTATTTAAAAAACTCGGTCTGCTACCACTACCCTCACTATATGTTTATGAAACATGTATGTTTGTACGAAACACAAATACCTATTCAGAACAGCAGCAGATGTATGTTCTAGGAATCGACGTGACAAATTTAGACTTGTTTTAGATGATTCCCCT
Organism: Orthosia gracilis; assembly: GCA_947562075.1. Lineage (NCBI taxonomy): Eukaryota > Metazoa > Arthropoda > Insecta > Lepidoptera > Noctuidae > Orthosia > Orthosia gracilis. The sequence goes on from OX387264.1 coordinate 33,025,117, forward strand.
CGATCAACAAAATATAGTAAAAACAGTTTAGCCATGGCTGTACGTATATATAACAAATTACCATGTAAACTTAAATTATTAAATGGCAGACTGTTTAAAATTCACTTGTTTAAATGGCTAAACGATAATAATTTTTATAGCATTAAGGAATACCTTGAACATAAGTTGTGTTAACCAATTTGCATACTTTAGTCTTAAGCAAAACATGTACGAACTTATCCTTAACTCATGTAACACCTCTGTATACCATGTTTTACGCAAATAAATAAATATGAATATGAATGGTGTGTATGATCATATGGTGTGTTAACACTAAATTTCTAGTATTTTTTCTGTTTCGTTATAGGTAAGTCCTAGTAGCCAATCCCGAACTTGTTTTTGCACCCAAACTTGGTCATGGGGAGGATTTTTAACTTGTCATTGACTTTCTCAAACAGATGTGTGAGAATCCTTTGTTGACAAATTTAAGCTTGCTGGAGACTATGTTCCACTAAGGCTTTCCACGCGAACGCTGATCCGTAACAACTGTGACAGCTGCAGTTTTGTGGAACTTTAGTATCACTGACATAATGAACAGTTGGCGCACCGTAACATAGTTATTAATTATGATTATGTATTAGATTTTTCGTAGACGTTCATACAAAGTTATCGCGGCATGTAAAATGAGAAACATCATCGGACTTAGATTGTCATGACTATAAACATGTTGGTGTATTATAAGTGTACCCTCTACTCTCGAAGGGTTAGGCCCTTCGGCGAAATAGGCGTGATGTTACGTCATATTATGTATGTGTATAATATCTTTTGTCAGCGGTTTTCGCGCGTTTGAATCGGAAATTGTCCCATGGGAACGTTTCAAACGTAGTCCCGGGATAAAAAAAATATTCTGTCCGTCTCCAAGGTACTTTATACCAAAAGTCTTCAAAATTTATTTACATTAGAGTTATTATCGCATTTATAATATTCAGTGTGGATTAGCACGCGTTCAAAGAAAATAAATTATGTGTACCTACATCTTAAACAATAATTAAAGAAGAATCTTCATCTCTTTCTCTAACTTAACAAGGCAAGTACACAACAAAATTAAACAATTATTTACCGCGTTCTAACTGAGATATATGAGCAAGTTTTCAAGAAATTAACAAGAACTCGTCGTAGCATCTCAAACGGCGTTAATTCAGAAACTGACGGACCACTTAAATTAAGCTTTTTAATTCACAAAATGTCTGGGGAAATTTATGTACAGAGTAAAGTCAAATAAAGTCACAGGAGTTCGGGTGGCCTAAGATGACGCTTTGTGACGAATTATGTTTTACAAATGCTTGTTTTTGTGCTGGTTTTTAGGGTTCCGTACCCGAAGGGTCGAAACGGAGCCCTATTGTTGTCACCTGTCTGTCTGTTTGACGGTCGTCTGTCACACAGGTTTTACAACCAAACGGTTGGAGCCAGTCTTCAATTTTTTACAGTATAAGCATCTTATTGACCTAAAGCCACACAAATTGTCATTTTTTTAATTATATTCAAGGGGGGCTCCCATGGAGCTAAAGGGGGGAGGGAAAAAAATACCTACTCCATCGAATGGGCTATCGTTATTTAGAACTCGTTAAGTAGATACATACATTTTTTTTTAAATATTAGAAATCAAAGGAATGTGAAGCCACCAAAGTCATATTTTTTGCAAAATTTTGTGCCGAAGTATTCTTTGAAATTCCTTATTTTTTCCTATTACAACGAACTTGAAATTGCGGTTTGGTACGGAATTAATGTGCAAAGTCCGATACGCACTTTGCCGGTTTTTATGCTACACTGCCTCGTTGGTCTAGTGGTTGCAAGCGCTACTGCTGAGCACGAGGACTCGAGTTCAAGTCCCAAGTCACAATAATTGTTATTGGGTTTTTCCATCTGGAATTTCTCAGTAGCAGCCCGGAGTCTGAACTTCTGTCCGGTTGATGGCAAAAGGCTCGCTAAACACAAGGGACGTACTATCTATAACGAAGGTCTGGTAAAATATAGGTGTGGTTGTGGGTGTGACGCTATGAAAGCAAAGATTTTATTATTTATAAATGTTTTACCTAATTTATTAACCGATACTGCAATATCATTGGTAGACAAAAATTAATAAAAAAAAAAAAAACTGCTTCTCATAGATCTCCAACTCCTACAATTCCGCCCCTAAGAGGACCCATTGACCCATGGCCTAGATTAGAATATAAGATACTTTTTGGTCTGGAAATAGGTATGTATATATATGGTGGTATCGACTTTCAGGCGGGCCAAGCCACAGGTAAAACATAATACACTATACGAGTAATTATTTAACTTTATTCAAGTGTAAGTCCTACCATAGATTAGTTATCTTAGATTAGTTCAGCTATCACGAGAGTGGTTAAGCTCAGCTTAATTTATTTATTTAGACTTCATGCACAAAGGTACAAAGACGGACTTAATGCAACATTACTTTTGTTCGTAATATCCACTGGTTAATTTATAGAGATCTACGATTGTGAAAGTAGTTACCTATAAATGTTAATTATTCCTGAGGAATTTGCAAGAAGGAATTTTTAAGACGCAAAATAAGTAACAATTTTGAATGCTTAGTGAGAAGAAAGACTTTATATTTTTGGTAGGCTCTTGCTTGACCACTATCGTAGTCGACGGTGTAGCTTGCTTAAAAGTAATAAATTCATTCTTGACTTAAAGACCCCGAGGTTGTAGCTAGCGGGCAACACATACTCCGGCAGGGAATTCCACGCCTTAGCTGTACGCATATTGAAAGTATTTCCTAAATGTTTAGTGCGTATGGGTGGGATGTCCACCATGTATCGATGGCACATTGCCGTACGTCTTGTAGTCCGATGATGAAACGGACTAGGCGGGATTGGATTATGCAATTCACTCGAAATGCAACCGATAAAAATCGACAAGCTGGCAACTCGGCGGCGATGTTCTGGAGCTTTGGATCGACCAGTTACTCATTGCCGATAAGCTTCTTGGCCTATTTTTCAATCGAATCTATACTCATTTATTGCAGTTTCACACTCTAAAATGAAATAATGAAAGGATAGGTTAAAATAATTGCACTACTAGGATCACCACAAATTGTCATGTTCAAGGCTTCTATAGACAGATGTGACGTAACAATACGTCACAAGCGATGCCACGAAGCGTTCTCATACAAGTTATTCTAATTTCAAACATCGTCGCATTGTTGTCACATTGTCGCGTTGCACCAGTCTGTGGCTGCCTAAAATATGATAAAAGTGATTCTCCTGTTAAGATTAGGCTACCGATTCAAATTACATGCTAGGCTTTTTTAACTGCTATTGTTACTTTAAGATCAAAAGTAGCTAATCATCTGCAACTGTCCATCGTAACATTACATACATCATAAAAGTTGATCATAGTTTTGAGCATGTGAGTGTGACAAATTCTTTTCTATCGATAACTGTCCTTTGAAACGCTCGAGACAGCATAAACTTAGAAACGTTGACTAGATTTTGATGATCCAAGTCAGATAACAAAGAAATCCATACTTTAATAGCAAAAGGAGCTGATCATCAAAATATCACACAAACATTTTAGCCGCCCCAACTCGCAGAGTCGTTATGTAGGATGGCCCCATGATTTATGAGAAACGGGACACATCTCAGTGTTTCGCTACACGATGCGAATGTAGGGTGCCAATGCGTGCGGAAAATTTTCACCAGCGTCCCGCTTACAGGTACCTGTATGACAGAGTGGCGTTAATCGCGGGTGGTTTGTCGTTGTAGTTAGTGGGAACATTGTATTTTTAGTGTATTCGTGGGATATTTTTATTTCACTTTTTATGTGGTGTTTTTAGAAGTGTCGTTTGTAAGGGTCATACTTGTAGAGGATGATGAACGTGTGCGTTAATGGTATGAGGAAGGCAATTTTAGAGGTACTTGAATAACCTTTTATTATTCAAGTACCTCTACCTCTCTTTTTTTTTTAAATAAATAACAATATTTGAAAATTAATCAGTCATATTTGTATTATATATTACCTTTTATAATATATAATACTAATATGACTGATTAATTTTCAAATATTGTTATTTATTTAAAAAAAAAAACTAACCTGCGTAAACTGTCATATATCATCTGCCACAAAATACAGTAGGTACCCGATATTCCATACGAATCTAAATAAATAAAAAGGAAAGTCCTGACTGACTGACTGACTCATCTACGCCCAGCCCAAATCCTTGGACCTAAAAATCTGAAATTTTGAATTTCAGATTTTTTAGAATAAATTATTTAGAATAAGGAAGTATTTTTCGAAATTCAACCCCTAAGGGAGTTAAATAAGGGATGAAAGTTTGTATGAAACTCTGTCATTTTTAATTTAAAATGAATGAAATATGGTATTTAGCCCCAAAATATAAATAAAATAATAAATCTTTAAGGACTTTTTAATTTTATCCCTTATAGGGGAAAAATAAATTGTTTATCATCGAAATTACTTGAAACTTATTATTTTTGCTCTTCAAAACAATTAAAGTGTTTAAGGATTTTTTGAATTTCGACCTTTAAAGGTTTAAAAAGGGTTGTTAAAGTTTGTAAGAAAAATAAATTGTTTAATATCAAAACTAATTGCAACTTAGTATTTCTGCTCTTCAATACAATTAAAGAAAAACGTACTTAAGCATTTTACGGGTAAAAGGCGAAAAACGAAACAGTCAAAATCGTGTAGTACACGTAGGCGAAGCTGCGGGCGGAAAGCTTGTGTATAATAAAGAAATAAAATCACGCCTGAAGCTAGCATTATGCAATCATAAAATAAGATAATTTAGCTAGCTTCTCTTCATGAGACTTGAAAATTACAAAATTAAGATGTTGTTCAAAATATCTGAAGTCAACACTGTAGCCTATTCACCCTACACGTACTCTTCCGTTCCGTAGATCGAATCTTTAGATATTTAGTTACGTTTACGTCGAAAACATTACACGACCACGTCCCACTATTTTATATTGCAAATGGGACTCTGCATATAAACTAAATAGTCGTTCTCTTATGTTGCAAACTAGCTTTTTAGGGTTCCGTACCCAAAGGGTAAAAACGGGACCCTATTACTAAGACTCCACTGTCCGACTGACTGTCTGTCTATCTGTCTGTCACCAGGCTGTATCTCATGAACCGTGACAGCTAATACTAATAAAAACAGAATAAAATAAATATTTAAGTGGGACTCTCATACAACAAACGTGTTTTTTTGCCATTTTTAGCGATAATGGTACGGAACCTTTCGTGCGTGAGTCTGACTCGCACTTGGCCGGTATTTCCTATTGCTTCATCCCCGTAGTCTCTAGAAACCATTCCATTTTTCGGGATGCAACTCAGCGATTGTGTTTTTTCCTATCAGTGAATGTAATTTTCGTAATCAAATCAGCACTTTTAGCGACTTTTTATGAACATGTAAACAAACCAACCATTTCAGCTCTTTATCTTAAGTACTATCTAAACTAAAAATATTGTAAACCGTAAAATTGTCTACTTACATATTTGTATGCAAAAGACAGGCGCAAATTAGTGAAAGAAAAGTTGTTTCAACGATGACAAGGGAATCACGACCCTCAGTAATGAGGAACTCGACGCGAGTAGGGACATATTTGTAAAAGCAAATAATGTAATCTCTAAAAGTAATGATAATTACGAAAATTTTCACACTGATTGAAACCTAATCTCTAAGTGTGTGACTTTTTGATGAAAAATAAGTTGAAAATAAGTTGACGCTTGACCACTATCTCACCTGATGGTAAGCGATGATTTGGTCGACGATGTAGCACGCTCACCTAAAAGAAACCTATTCACTCTAGACTTAAAGATTCCCGGGTTGTAGCACCGGGTTGTGAGTGAGTGGCTCTCATAACTTCTAAATTATTTATCATAGTTTGGAAAGGAGGGTTATGTTGTTGACCGGTCAAAAACATAACCCTCCTTCTTGCTTCGCCGTAGTCGGGTAAAAATACACGGTTACAATGTAATAGGAAAAATGAGCAAGCAAAGCCGCTAAACAAGCCAGTTTATAGTATAAGTTTATATGGAAATCTGCATGTAAACCAAGTATTTCAGACAATCTCCTTGCATCATGCATGTCTGCATTTGATTTAGCGAACAGCGTGCGCTGCACGAATTGCTTGTCAGTTCTCCAGAATGTGATTGGCTCGGGCAAAGTTGTGTGATTGCCATTGCCAGTCAATAGTTTTGAAGGAGGTAAATTAATTTGTTGTGTTGTTTTGTGCATGTAGGTGTCCCGTTTATTTTTCAAGACATAATGTGTGTAATACTATCTTCGGTTGATTATTATTATTATTTATTTTATTATTAAAATACAGAGTAGACATACAAGCTACACACACTCCCGCAAAACTGCTCATACTGTTTGATGAACTAATACCTACGTAGGCACCTTTTAAACAAGCTATTTAATAATATGCAATGAACTAGATATGTGAGTAAGTAAAAGGGTTTTTAAAATTCCATTTCTATCCGTAAAATTTTCTTATGCTATGACTGCCCCTAAAAATTGTTCCTGTTTTCTGTTGAGAAAGGTACGCGTAATATCACAAGCAGATACATGAGAGTTTTCATGATATCGTTGATTGCCTTGCTGCAATTTTGTAGGAGGCTACCCTAATTACAAAAAAATCATGTATAAAATTCATTCTTCTTTTGGACCTCCTGGCCATCAATACGTTATCAATTCACAAGTACCCCTTTTTTCACCTGAAACATATTGAAAGCACAATTTCAATTCCGCAAGCTTGCAAGCCTGCATATTGTTTACAAAGCCGCCCCCGATGCAATTCTGTGAAGTATCAGTATCGGTACCCAAGATTTATTTTGAAGGAAACACAGTCACAACATTTGGCTGGTTTTGAAATATTTATTTTATGTGTGGAGAAAATATTGTCTAGATAAGTAGATTTTTTTTAATAAGTTAAAGAAAAAAAACATTACCAAGTTTATCCGCAGTCAGGTATAAAAAGTTATCATGTGTTCTTAGATTTTACGCCGTTTGGATATAAGTTTGCAGGCATGGGTCATAGTCAAGCAAGAACTATACTAGCGATAATTACCTTAATTATGAATCATCATCAGCCTTTTTATGCCTCAGTGCTGGGACACAGGCCTCCTTTCTGTAAGAGGGAATGGACCACCCAATACGTCTTCGAATTTATGGTTCATCTTGATCCTGATTATTGATATCCTCGTTTCATTATTGCTAATTTGGTGTATTTTTTGACCTATTTTACTTTGTATTGTGATCCGCAATATTTTTCTATAAAATAAACTAATAGCACGGGGTCCCAGCGCTAAGAAAGAAAATTGTTTCAAATTAATCTCACTAGATGGCGTGATATGCACCAATTTGTTATTGATTTGAGTGTAAAATAAACATTTTCTTGAATTGAACATAAAAATAATCAAATCTCATAAGCACTAAATCATGGTATATTTCTGAATAATTCACAATTCAAAGATTATTTGAACGAAGCATTTAAAATTGGTGCCAATAGATAGAGCGGTTTTAAATTTCTGAGGTATTCCACTAGATTGTATAAATTTTTCTTGTAACACATTTTAGTGCAATAAACCTGTAAAAAACATGCGAAAAATACTATAAAACAAATCGTCACTGTATTTAAAGAAAAAAATATTCATGAACCGAGTAAACCCTTTTACTTGCCAGACGCTGCTAACACCATCTATCTATCGCTGTGGAACCCGACGCGATCGATGTACAAAAAATAATCAGATAATCAGACGAAAAACGCTAGTTACGTCGACACGGTTTCTTTGTATGAGATGAGGTATCTGTACGCTAGTATTATATTATCTATGCCTTAACATAGTTACTTAGCCAAATTAAGCGATCAAATAAAAATATTATTCGAATTAGATGGCTATGTTGTATGAATCCAGTAAAACCTATCAAGATAACTCGGCCATACGAGTATTATCAAAGTCCTAGATAAAAATACAATAAAGGCAAATAGTATGTCTGGCAGGTAAACAATATCATAATAATTAACTAGTCTGCCTACCTTACGAACAAACAATGTGATTAAGGGGAAATAAGTTTCTGAATGACTGTCTAAAGAGTCTACTGCCACAGAGTAATGAGTAAATGGAGTAATTCATCACTATTGAGTATGACATACTCGGATCATATTGTTGAGGTTATCTCCAGCAATAAAAAAACAGATGCTTAAGCGAGACGAGGCAAAGCATTAGCAGTACAGGAAGCAGCCGACTGAGGAAAACTGAGGCTTTTATTAAGGGATGCGAAATCTCTGCAGACGTTTGTGTAGGAATGCGAAAAGGCGCCACATTTACAGCTCAATTGACAACTTCAACCCAACACAAGTATGGCAGTTTTTAAAGACTCACGGTATTGGCAAAGCCTCTAGCAAGTAGAGCATGCAGAACCGCATCCGGTACTAGAGTTTTGACAACCGGGTCTGGTAAGCAGTTAGAACCGGGCGAAACCTTTCCCCCGGTTCCGGCTGATAAAATTTTATGTTTTTTTTTAGATTTGAAATGAATCATACAGAATTTGACAGGATAAGCAATTATCACTAGGAATCTAAAATCAAATAGTTAAAATTTGTCTAATCAACATATATTTGCAGGTTTTGTATCAAATCAGTCTTTAGTAACAATACTAGGTATTTTTCTTTATAATTTTCTTATATTACTAGTATGTATATGATGATTGTTTTCTTATATTATTAGTATGTATATGATGATTGTTTTTGGTGCACAACAAAGAATTAAGAACCAACTGATTACTAAAGCTGCCATTTGTCAAAAATGGTTAAAAGGGCTGTAAAAGGGGATTATTCAAATTTGTAATGTAATTTCAAATGTTATAGATACAATATTTTGCGATGAACAACATTCTTTGTTTTAATCTGTGACACACTTAAACACTCCATTTTACTCACTACTCCGTGTCTACAAGTAAATCGGAATCGATTACGTCTGACACATGAGATGGGTCACGTGAAATCGATTTGAACTATGAAGTTTAATGTTCTAGATTGATGCGATCTTTCTCCAAAGTTCAGCTTTGGGCCACTGTGACTTTTTATTTACCAACTTTTTTGTGTAGTAGAAAAGTGTTGTCCAAGAACTATTAATAGAGCAGTAAATTTTTTTTTTGCCAAAATATTGTGTTTGAAGAGATATTTTATTAGACGACCTTTTGATTTCTTATTAGATTTTGTTTTTTTACGTGACTACGACGAAGCAAAAGGGTTGGTTATGTTTCATCCGGTATGTGTGTATGTATTTATATTAATAATATGTTTGTATGTTCATCTGTACCCTCATTACTTCTAAACTACTTATCATAATTTGAAAAATGGGGTGTCGTTGGATGCGTCTTGTTTATCCGCTGGCTATGTGGCGTCACATTAAAATGAATATGGGCCCGAAGTAAAGGACAAAAAGGTCAATACGTACACTGTAGGTTATTCCTACTTGTATGACACAAAGCGTTTGGTCGCGAGATGATTGCTGATTGCTGTTTCTTACGTAATAAGCCTGCCGATGCAAGCAAGTACCAGTATTTTATAAGGGTCTGCCTATCTTACCTCTGCAACCCAGTAACTGGGTATTACGTTACCCTTCGGCAAGACGTATCAGAATTTCTTGCTTTAGAGTACCGTGACGACAATCATAAATCTACGGATTACAGTTGGGACCAACGGCTGGGCAACGTGCTTTTCGAGGTTCGTAAGAGTCTCGATATTCACCCAACCACGGACCGAACTCGACAAGCGTTCGTAAGTTTAAAGATTACCTAGCGCAGCTGTTATTATTTAGCCTCGAGCTGACACAATTCATCATCATCTTTTTGGCCTTGTCACTTGGGGTCGGTGCAACATGTTTTCTTTCGTCAATTGTCTCGCCATCACTTTTCGCCCTTTGTTACCCCCGATGGAAAAAGAGTGGTGTTATAAGTTTGACGTGTGTGCCTGTGTATTTGTGTACCTGTCTGTGGCATCATAGCTCCTAAACGAATGAACCGATTTTGATTTCATTTTTTTTTGTTTGAATAACTGGTTTTTTTGTTTGGTAACTTTATCGAGAGTGTTCTCAGTTAAGTTTGATGAAAATCGGTTCAGCTGCTTTAAAGTTATGGGCGTTTTACTGTATGAATCGAGCAGTTTTCGCAAGATAGTTGTTATAGTTAATTGTTCAATAGATTGTCGATCGAAGATACAACATACACAGCAAAAGGCACAAAAAAAAAAGATGTTAGTAAAAATGTGTCGGGGGTTTTTAAAAATTTACTTGTCTTTCAAGTCACTCCTCACAGAGTCCATCCATCGTTTCTTTGACCTTCCTCGCCCTCTCCATCCATCCACTTTAATAATCACAATTCAACTGACACAATTACACATAAAAAAAAACCGGCCACGTGCGTGTCGGGACACGCGTAGTAATAGGTTTCCGTAGTTGCACAATAATGCGGACTAATAAAAGGGCTTTTTGTTGTTACGTGAACATTGAAACGGTTTCAGCAGCTCACGTGTTGAAACGGGCCCACATAAGACGATAGTAACTGAAGAAAGAGTTATAAAATCCAAATTCACAAGTGAAGTTAGAAAAAATATTATCTAGTTTGTCTTTAGATTACAAAACATCGAAAATATTATACCAATACTTACTGCACTGACACAACAAAATAGACTCCCCCGCGCGCATGCCCCCGTACGGACCGGTACTACCAACGACTCCGCCCACTCCAATGCGTTATTCGAGCGTAAACATTATTAATTTAGAAATCATTATTGTAAAGGATATTATGATTTTACTATTTTATATTTTAATATAATACATAAACTTATATTTACTATCTGTTTCACACAGCTAAAATGTTATATAAGTAATATTTCAATGACATTTTACAAAACTGTTACTTTTCCAAGATCACTTTAAAAGTTGGTCGACTATTATTCGTAAAGTTGTAAAACCTACTTAGCTATGATAGCTTTCCTTTTAATTTCGATATATATATGTTACTTCCATTAATTTAGCTGGCAGGGGGAGGGCCTTCCAGCTAAATGGTTGCTTTTGGATTTGTGAAAACTTCATGGCAGTAATATATATAACGAAATTAAAAGGACACTTGACTCTAACAAAAATTTGCAATTTGAAGCTTAATTTTACGCAAACAGATCCCTGAATCATAAATGGTTCATTCCCACTTTACGCCTGCAGAAGGTAATATTTTTTTAATTATTTTATTTTACCACTTTGTCGACGTGATTAATAAGTACATCCATGCCAAATTATAACTTTCTAGTACTAAGAGTCTCTGAGCTAAGATGCGGCTACGGAATTGAATAATACGGATTGACTACGGAACCCAAAAACATCGACTATTAGAAAAAAACTGCAACACCATAAACAATACAAAATCGGTACAGCCTTAAAAAAAGTTAGCATTTTATTGATACGTCCCTACTGGGACAGGATCCGGCCTTTTATCCGTTTACATGGACCCTTCAGAAACTCGTGTATTAACCGACTTTGTTGCGAACGGTACAAGTGGATCCGCTTCATATTGAAAGGATAAGATAAAACGCTGTAAAAAGATTTTCTACACAGTTTTTTCGAAGCTCCGTTGTTTTTCGGTATTTCTGGTCTGGATTATAGGATCGCTTACGCGTGTTTGGTATTTAAGGATGGAATTCGTTTATTAATATTTGAGACAGATACTTTAGAAAAGGAAGAGAAAATATTATAAGAAATAATAAACATACTGATATTTTCCACCGGCTGAGACGGTTCCGTGCGTTGAGGGGTATGGTGAGGTGTCAGTCACTCGCCCGCTGATGGGTGTCAAATTCTCAAAATCCCTACCGTACCGCACAGCTACCTCAGGAATGATTTCAGTTAAGTGATTGGTCTATAACAAATAGGTGCAAGATGTAGTATTAGGCGGCGGCGATTCGATAAATTGAACGAGAATTAAATATATAAAAATGAATTCAGAGTGAAATTTCAAGAACTCGTCACGTTAAGAAATATTTCGTTACCTACATGAGAGAGAAGAAAGATAGAACTATTCCTGCGTTCACATTATATCTCTCTTGTAATTTATTTTATTTTTATGAAGTTTCACTTCTATCACGTGTACGATGCTGCAGATGCAATTTTTTTATCCGTAAAACACATATGAAGTTCAATGAACCGTAGGATAATTTTATTTATTTATTTAATTATGGCACTTCAACGAGTTATTCACTAAAACATAATTTGGGGTACTGTAACAAATTAAACTTTAATCTAGAGTGAACATGGCACTTAGAGGTGTGCAGCACTTACATATTTCAAGATTTATAATATTACATAGAGTAAGTACTTTTTAAGTCGTTCAATTGCAGAACATACTTCTACTTAGAGTAGTTTTGCACTTCACCAAAGAAAAATGACCTTGTGGGTGAACTCTTTTTCAAATGTTGTTTTTTTTAAAAAAAACGTTGCCCCACACTAGGAATTTCTTCCTGTATCGTGGGTGCTTTTACAAACATATAAACTCACATACACAACACCCAGAGCCGGAACAACTATCTGTAGGTCATACAAATATTTGTTCCGTGCGGGAATCGAACCCGCGACACGCAGCGCAGCAGCCAATCGCTCAACCACTACGCCAACCGTGCGCCCAAACTCAATATTATGACAACTCAATATTCTTTTTTCCAACTTCCTACTTACTAAACGCAACAAATTCCCAGCGCTAACCCCATCTGAGCTACGTGTTCAATGCCGATCTGTTTATTGAAAGCAAATAACGAAACGTCAGATGCATTCGAAGTTTAAAGTTGGCTATTCTAGTCACGTCTTGTGGCTGTATTCTGAGCGAGTTATTTAGCTAACTTCACGTTGTTGCGCTTTTAGTGTAAGTGGAAAATGCAACTGCAGGTAGAAAAGAAGGAGGTACCTTTGATGATGAATATCGGAGAAACGGCGTGGCGAGTTTTTCTACCCCAGAGAATAAAAGGTGAATTGCCTCTTGTGCCTCCCGCACCCACTGGCCACTGGTACACCATTGAAATCAGAATTCTACAATGCAGATTGGCAGTAAAACGCTTCCACTGTCAAGCAATTTTTAGTTATTTTTTTCATTAAGTAGGTACATAACTCTGGTTCCCACCAGTTTAATGGCTTTATACAAAAAAAATTAAAGGATCTGTATATTATTAAAAACTCAATTACTTTTACCACCATCTACCCTCCTTTTCAATCCTATGGTAAAGGCAGGAACAGGAAGTAAAATTTATTAGATTTTTTTATTGGAATACGGCTATGCAATAGAGTAATACCAGCTTGTGGTATGCGACGGCGGCGATGTGATCCGGTATCATACATGTACGTGATTCTTGCTATCGTCAGTTGTGAGGGTAGGACATTATGCTGCTGGATTTTCTTTTATAGAAAGTTGTGGTGTTAAATAGAGATTAGGAATCTAGGGAACTTGATTGGAAAAAAAAGGAAGTAATTATTGTTTCGTGTAAGTTCCTAAATTCATTTAATAACTTTGTAAGGGTGTAAATAGATAGCACATTTTGTATTAGATAAACTGAGAAGAAGCATGCGCGTATGAACTCTTATATGCTTACTTTAATCCGACGGCGCTAGGCCAGGCAACTACGAAAAAAATAGAGTGGGCAGGACTTTTCAAACTTAGAATTCTTATCCCCAAATTTAAATTTTAGTGTTTGTCCAACTATATTTTATCTTGATAAACTTTGCCATTAAAGTTAGGTTAGTCACGACCTTAACATCAAATACTCCTTTCAGACACTGTCTCTTACACTGTCAAATGTAAGGTAGATCCTAAGACTCGTATTCCAGATGCTCATACTCGACTCAAACTTAAAACTGGCCACACCTGCCAATCAACTGCCAACCAATCACAACTTTCGAGTTTGGCATGTTTCTTCAGCTTAACATATGTGTACTCAATAGAGCATGAGCCCAGATGCCCTAGACGTTACTGAATTCTTTGTACACAAAATGTGTGGTAGGTATTGAATGAACATTAATGTCCAAGTTAGCAAGTACGAGTACGTTCCAAGTACATGCTTACACTAATCAATTCCACTGATTTTGTGTTAAAAGAGTTCGGTAACGTTGGGGCGGCTAGGATCTTGGACTTGAACACGTTAATGTCAAAAAAGCAAGCCAACCAATCACAACTGTCCATTCTGAGTTGAGCATAGTTCAATGCTGCTGGAATACCGGCCTTGGTGTTTTTGGGTGAATTTCTGTAAATATTAAAACGGCAAATAACATGAAGAAAAATTACCCAAAACACTAGTTTCAAAGCCATTATCATAAAACCATTCTGATTCCAACCAGCATTCAAATCAACCCATAAACCTGATTCGCCGACCATTACACGTAGTACCCCGCCATGAAACTAGCCATTATTTTTATTTTGAGCCATAAAAACGGAACGATTTTCGATACCATCTGAAGTATGAAAATTTTCAGCGCAAGGAAATTAAATTTCAATGAAATTTCACTGAAATTAAGCCCTTCATGAACGTTTTCGCGTTTCACTCGGTACACGGATATTGCGTCTGCGATAAGTTTTTTGTTTATTTTATAGTTTTTTTTATGAAAGCTGAACCTGAGCTAAGCTGAGCTGTAATGGAATTGCCTGAGGCCTATTTAAAACAGATGAAAAGTGTCAATATTGAAATTTTCTCTCATACACTTTCTGCTTTATTTAACAGCACTTGTCGCGAATAAGTGACAATGAGGGCTACTGCGTTTGCATTTTCCGCTAGGGGTGTAGAGTGAGGTCTTCAAAATGTCAAATTTCATAGCGTTTTGGCTATGGTTTATTTGCTACTTTTTAATTTTTGAAAATATTTACCAATTATTAAGATAGGTACGGCTTTTAACTACTGCTTTAATAGAGTTTTATGTTTTGGAACATTAATCTCCTTTTTTTTCAAAACAAGGCTGCGCGAAACTGCAGCACACTTGATTTTATATTTGATCGCATTTCTACGGCATTAGAAATAATTTTAATTCAAACTTTGCTTCCGTTTTGCGACCTTACTCGCCAGTGGCGCCAACTAGTGTGCACAAAAACGAAACCCCTTTGTTTCAGATAAAAACACTGAAATTGTCTTAGAAATCTTTTGTATTCAATTTTCTTTTCTTACATGTCAGTATATGAAGTGACATCGACTATAACAAAATCAATTTTCAAAAATTATCAATGTCTCATAAAAAACTGCCAGCAACATACTCCTCCTCGCTCGACCCTGACCGTCGAGCTCACACGGTGGCAGCTGGCCCCACTGCTTTCATTAACACCACCAACTTATTGACCGGGCGCCGTAGCACAGCACCGCCGCGGGTAGCCACATCCACCATGCGGACACGGCTGTCCCGGCCTGGCAGCGTGGCGACAACTCGACCTCTAGGCCACACATTTCGAGGAGATGAAGAATCTGCAATTAAGACTAAGTCATTAAGCCCTACCCCACACCCATCATCGTGCGTCCATCTCGTGCGTGTCTGTAGGCTGGGCAAATATTCGCGCATCCATCGAGACCAGAAATGGTCCGCCAGTCTTTGGCTTATCCTCCATTGCCTTCTTAGGTTTAAGTCTGCATCTGTGAAGCTTCCTGGTCTACCCAGCCCGTTTGATGATCCAAGCAGAAAATGGTTGGGTGTCAGTGCCTCCTCCTCGTCTGGGTCGAGAGACACGTCTGTAAGAGGCCGGCTATTCACGACGTTTTCAGCTTCAGCCATGAGAGTGATAAGGACCTCCTCCTTGGGCGCTCTTGAGTGAAGGATCGCTGAGAGGGCCGTCTTTACTGATCGAATGAGCCTCTCCCATACACCTCCCATGTGTGGTGCATCTGGGGGGTTAAAGGTCCACTCAATGCCCAAGTCCGCAGTCCTGTTAATCACTTCTTCATCAATCTTCAGTAGCTCCTTGTTTGCAGATCGAAAATTAGTGCCATTATCTGAGTGGAGTCGTTTGGGGTATCCACGTCGCGCTGCCATCCTTCTAATCGCCATAAGAGTCGAATCAGTATTTAATGACGATGCTATTTCAATGTGCACGGCTCTGGTATTCATGCAAGTGAAGATAACTCCCCATCGTTTTTCTTGTCGTCGCCCGATGGTCACTGTCATTGGACCGAACATGTCGACACCGCAGTACGTGAATGGTCTGCAGTGGTGTTCGAGGCGCATAGTCGGTAATCCTGCCATCATTGGTTGCTCGCAACGCGCACGCCGCGCTTTACAGATAACACAGTTAGCAATTAATGATCGCACTGCCGCCCGTAAACGGAATATGTAGTAATCTTGTCGAAGCTCATTTACCAGGGTCGCTGTACCGAAATGTCCTAATAGTCGGTGCTTGTATTCGATAATAAGCTTAGTCACATTGTGTCTTGCGTCGAGTATAATCGGCTTTTTTAACTCAAGCGACAACTCTCTGCCAGCTATCAAGCGACTCTGAACTCGCAGCACACCGTCGTCGTCCAGTCTCGGATTAAGTTTTCTTAACTTACTTTGCGGTTTTATCGTATTGCCATTCTTAATAGCAGCGATTTCAACATAAAATAACTCACATTGTGTTTGTCGGATAATATGAGTTTGAGAACGACGTTCATACACCGGTGACATTCTAGTGTCAAGTCTTTGACATCTATCTATAAAAAGCAAAACGTATGCAAAACTTCTTGTTAATCGGCGCCAATTCGAAAAACGAGTATGGTCAATAAGCACTATAGCTTCCGAGACGGTCAAAATAGTTGTAGGTGGCTCTATCTCCTCCTCGTTTTCGGCCGGCTTGAACTTAGGCCATGCATCTTCTGAGAGGTGAAGAAAGTCAGGTCCCGACACCCATCTTGACTTGTCCATGTCGAGGACTACATTAGCTCTAGTGGCTTCATCGGCGACATTCATGTTTCCAGGCAGCCATCTCCACTCTTCAGGTTTTGTGAGTTCGTCTATTTCGGATAATCTGTTAGAAACGAAAACGTTAATCTTTCGTGGATTGTTCCGTATCCATCGCCACACAGTCAAAGAATCAGTCCAATAGATGCATTGAGAGATTGTCACGCTTTGTTCTTGCTTGATTGTCTCTCCCAAGCGTGCTCCAAGCAACGCAGCTTGTAGTTCCAGGCGTGGTATCGTCGTGCCTGCTTTTAATGGGGCCACGCGGCTTTTTCCAGCGACAAAGGCAATTTGTGTATCACGGCGCAGGTAGGCTACCGCTGCATAAGCCTGCTCAGATGCGTCAACAAAGATTATTAATTGAAACTTGTCCATTGCAGAGAACCCGTAGTGTCGTGGCATTGAAAATAACCGACATTTCTTCATGTCTTGAAGCCATTTGATCCATACTTGAGCGAGATCGTCATTTATCTGTTCGTCCCACTTTGTCTTGGTCCGCCACAACTCCTGCAGCATTATTCTCCCTCTAATCAGGAAGGGACTCAATATTCCAAGCGGATCGAAGACTGACATCACCACTTGCAGCATCTGACGCTTAGTAGGGATTCTAACACCATTGGCAATGTCCTTGTCAATCTTCTTCATGCTGAGATCAAAACCCAAGGTGTCTAAAGATGGTCTCCAGTTCAAGCCCAAGGTTCTTTGGACTTCATCGTCTCGTCCGAGTAACATGACAGGTTCTGTTTTTGCTTCTTTGGGTAGAACATTTGGCCGGTTTGATGCCCATCCTCGAATGTCAAAACCGCCCGTCTTGTGTATCATCACTATATCTTCCACAAGTCGCTTCATCTCCTCCTCATCATCAAGGCTGTCAAGATAATCATCTACATAATGTCGTTTCTTGATGGCTTCGACGGCTCTTGGGTGAGAAGAAGCGTATTCATCAGCATTGCGGCGAATGATGTACGTTGCGGTACAGGGCGATGACGTGGCTCCGAAAGTCATCGAAGTCATCTTGTAAATGCGCGGTGGTTGCTTTCGCTCCATTCCTCGCCATAGGAAGCACTGGGCGTTCTGATCGTCTGCGTTTATCTTCACCTGGAGGAACATCTCTCTTATATCCGCTGTTACAGCGACAGCTCGTTCTCGGAATCTCAGCAATACTCCTAGCAGGTTGTTCAACAAGTCAGGTCCAGTAAGTAGCTCTGTATTCAAAGAAATACCGTTAGTTGTAGCTTTGGCGTCAAATACAAGTCGTAGCTTGCCAGGTTTGTTTGGATTGCGGACACCAAAATGCGGCAAATACCACACACGACCAGTAGGTTTTTCTTGAGCTTCTTTTGCATAACCTTTCTCAATGAAGTTGACCACTTGCTTTTCGTAATCAGCGGCGGCTATAGGATCAGCGTCCATCATTCTCTCCGTGCTTCGTAGTCGATGTTCAGCATTTCGGCGGTTATCAGGCAGCTGTACGTCGTCGCTCCGCCATAACAAACCGGTTTCCCATCTCTTCCCTATCTTTCGGGACTTCGTGTCTAGGATGTGAATGGCTCTCTTCTCATCTGGGGATAATCTGGGCCTGTCAAGGCACTTGACACCAAGGCTGTCCAAGTGAAAGTAGTTTCTCACTAGTTCGTCCAACCGATCGTCTTCGTCTAGGCGTCCATGTAGCGCAAACTCAGGCATAATATTGGATGCTATGGAAGAACAAACACCATGGAGCACCCATCCAAGTTTTGTCAACGACGCGACAGGTTCACCTTTACCGCCTTCCCTTAGTTCTCTGCTCACGATTAGGGGCCATTGGTCCTGGCCGATCAGCATAGCTGGTTGACCTTCAAATGCATAGAGGGGAAGGTCTTTCAGGTGGTCCAAGCTCTCGATCTGTTCTTTAGGGATTGTATGGTAGGGCAGATTTAGCGCTTTAACCGTTCGTACTCGATCTAGCTGGTGAAGACCCCAGGGAGTTCGTATCGTCAACGTTACCATCTGACTTGATGCGCTGCTTGTTAGGCCTACTACACCATGAATCTTCAATTCTTTTTCAGGACCAGAAGCTCCGATCTTTTCGGCGATATCGCTTTCGATCAGACTTACTGTCGATCCTTCGTCAAGTAGTGCATAGGTCGTAACACTTCCTGATGGACCTTCAATCTCAACCGGCAGCACCTTCAGAAAGACCTTATTTTTTACAGACCATGTATTTGCTGTAGTCTCGGGCTTGTCCCAGTCAAGTCTGTGTAGAAGCGAGTGGTGACCTTTGTTGCACGTTTTACATCTGACCTTGGATTTGCATCGTTCGCGGCGGTGAGTGGACTTGAGACATCTAAAGCATAATCGGCGCTTACATGTCCAATCCCATCGTTGATTGATATCTTCATCTGCGAACTTGGGGCAAATTGTAATCCCATGGCCCTTATCTGAGCAAAACGCGCATTCCTTCTCTGTGGGTGTTTTGCATGTTGTCTTAGGCACCACAACGTTTGTTGATTCCTTGTCAGGTTCGGGGTGGCTTTCTTCCTCCCCCACATTTGTCAATAATATTGAACGCTTGGTGCCGGTGGTCTTAGTCTGTGCTGACTCCAAGGCTCCTCTTAAGCAGATTTCATGAGCTTCTTCCATCAGGTACTTGGCCAATGCTGGCAGCTGTGGTTCACGAGTGGTGAGACCCTTGCTGTAATCTAACCAGCGGAAGAATATTGGCTCCGTCAATTTGTCGATAATCATTGTCATCAGGTCTGGACTGTATAGGTATCCGATATGATCCATGGATTCTATAGCCGCGACGCAATTGTCCACTTTCGTTGCTAGTGATACTAGGTCCGTGCGTACCCCGGTCAGCTTGGGTATCTTCCTGACCTCGCTTATAAGTCGGTGTAGCACGAGGTCAGGTCTACCAAATCGCATTTCCAAGGTCTTGATAATCTCGTCGGCAGAGGTGACGGTGATGAGTCTGGCGGCTACCGCTTCCCAGGCTGGACCATGGAGACAACGTTGTAATCGTGCTACGTTTTCCTCATCTGAATATTGGCCGATTCTAGTCGTAGATTGGTATATATTCTTGAACCTCAGCCATTCAATCGGGTCGCCCGTGAAGGTTGGTAGATCCTTTGCCGACATACGGCCTAGTAATTTATCGGTGGTGGGAGTGTAATTAGTAGTCGTCGTCTTATTTACCGCTTCTGTGATAGCACGCGTAAGGTTTGCGATGTCGTTGTCGTGACCGCTGCGGTAGTCGTTAACAGCGGTGCGGTAGTCTTGGTGACCTCGCTCCTGTTTATTATCTGCCTTTACCTCACATTCAGCGTTGCAATTCTCATCCACCCACTTCTGAACCTGAACCGATTTCACAGCCTCTGATACAGCGGAGACGCGGCTCGCCGCATCCTCTTCCAACAGGGCCGTCTCCTCGGCGAGTCTGGCCTCGACGAGGGTTCGCTCTACCTCTAGCTTCCGCAGATCAATTTCCGCTAATTCTTTTGCGGCGCGAGCTTCAAGAATGCGCCGCTGTGATGCACTAGAATTATTCGATCGTGCGGACTTTAGCGATGACGGGGTCATGGTAGGATTTGGGCTTACTTGTTTAAGTTCGGGAACAGGTTTATTTTTCTTTATTAATCTTTCACTTCTTCGCGGTAGATCCATTTAGTCGTGCACTGTTTTTGATCCGGCTCAAGGGACCAGTTGTTTCAGATAAAAACACTGAAATTGTCTTAGAAATCTTTTGTATTCAATTTTCTTTTCTTACATGTCAGTATATGAAGTGACATCGACTATAACAAAATCAATTTTCAAAAATTATCAATGTCTCATAAAAAACTGCCAGCAACACCCTTATTATGTCATATTTGACAAATAGGTACGTTGAATTGTCTGTTATTTTAAATAGAGCCTATGGTCTCTGCCAAATAACAAAAAAAAGTCATTATTGCGACTTGTACCTTACGTAACTTGAAAACATGATTTTTTGTTTATTAAGAAATTTTGATAATTATGATCTCTAATGAAAGGTATACATATATATATATATTAACTCATTACTGAATGTCAAGTGAAAGGGTCACATTAAAACCTTACAACAATACGTTTGTTTTGATCGTGTTAGCGACACTGCACTAACTTTATTTTCGTTTCGTTTTGTAGTATTGGAATACATTGGTAGACTGGTGTTAACGATTTTTTTTTATCTAGCAGTGACTTTAGGATGCCTTGGGGTCTTGTCAAAAGTCCTAAACACAAAGGATTGATTCATCATTAATTTTTAATCGACTTCGCAAAAAGGAGGAGGTTATCAATCCGACTGTATTTTTTTTTTATGTGTGTTACCTCAGAACTTTTTATTGGGTGAACCAATTTTGACGATTCTTTTTTTATTTGAAAACTGGTGCTTGTCATATTATCCCATTTAAATTTCATCAAGATCTGATGAAGAACTTCGGATAAATACATCAGAACTCTTCAATAAATTACGGCAAATCGGTCAAGATCGATGCAATCGCATGTCTGTTTATTGTTTACACCACTTCATAACATAACATCACACTGGTACGCTCTAAAGGGGTACACAGGTGTGAACAGTTCACCCTGGTATACTCTCATTGCACTGGTTTTGTGCAAGTTTCATGTTATTGGGTTAATCTATTCTGGCTTCACTTTGAGCACTATACGTGTAGGCACCTAGCCTATAGAACTGGTCCATTATGTACCACAACTAAAAAGTGAAAAATTAAATACTTTTTTACAAAAATGACAACCGACTTCACTACAAAGTGAAAAATAACTTCAATTTCGGAAGTCGGTTTTAAAAAACGTGGAACACCGACTGCCGAAATTTCAGTTATTTTTCACTTTCATCCAAACTTTCACATTACTACATAGTAAAAAACAAAGTCGCTTTACGCCGTCTGTCTGTCCCTATGTATGCTTAGATCTTTAAAACTACGCAAAGGATTTTGATGCGGTTTTTTTTTATTAGATAGATAGATTCAAGAGGAAGGTTTATATGTATAATACACGCGGGCGAAGCCGCTGGCAGAAGCTAGCTAGTAATATTAGTAAGATGAAACAGCAATCAGCAATAATTGGGCAGTCACTCCGCGATTGCGATCTGCGACTGCGATTAATCGCTTTATGTCATAAAAATCGGTATTACCAAAACAATCGTTTGCTAATCGTTTGTTGTTTGAGAAATGCACATATTATTTAAAAGATAAACCGCCAATGACTCTAAAACTTCTTTACTTAGCAATTTGGGAGCGGTGATCAATCGATTAAGAATAAGAGAAAAAGTAATCACAACTTGACTGCTTGCTATAATTGCGATCATCCTTTTTTTTGTTTGGCGTGGAGAAATGCTCATACTATAATGCGTACTGCGCTACCACGGGGAGACAGCGCAGTTATGTGGGACACCAACCCACTAAAATTCCAAGGTGTCCTACTGTGCCGCTTATGGCGGGAACACGGGAACGCGTTAGCACTCACCGCGAACCCGCCGCGGCTGTCCGTCACCGGACCCTCCTCTGGGGAGTACCCCCATCACCGACAAAGACCAAGATATTAACCCTTACAAGTCTGTATATCTTTGAATGCGCTAAATTTGTTAAAATTCACCCGGATTTATTTAAAAATAGCTCATAAATAAATATCCAAAAAGTAATAGGCACAAGAATAGAATAGTTTTGCCAATAATCCCTCGGTTAGCACTATATACTAAAAATAGCTGCGCAATGTGTGGTCGCATATTCAATGTTATACCTGACACTATCAAAATCTTACCAGTTAATAAATTTTCAAGGTATCTCAAATTATAGCTATTGGATAAGAATTTCTACTCTGTAAGCGACATATTTAATAGGGGGTTGAAAAATTAATAACAACCAGAATTGCTCTCGGACATCAATATATATATATTTTTTAGTTTATTTGATAATATATATTCAATTTCTCAATTGTTATTTACTAATTATAACTATAATACTATTGTGTAACAATAAATTTATATTAACTCAAATATTTGCATGTCACATTATTATGACTAAGTGTTATTGTTAGCGCCACGACCCCTTTGGGTGGTTCTTTAAACGCTAACATGAGGGGGTGCGGGCAATTTACCATGAAATGGATAGAACTGTCTAAACAGCTCATTCCAGGCTTCTAAAAGACTGGAGCGGTGATTCAAAGCCTTGCTATGAGAATCGGCGGGTTCGTGGACTGTAATAAACTTTACGTGCCAGCATACATTGATTGGAATGGTATGGGGAAACAAGAATAAGAGGACACAGGATGCAGCGCCTTACCTTTGTAGAGGTCCGGAGTCGCCTTCCTGCTGCCAGGACCTTGTATTCCTCGATTTGTAGGTTAACCACGCGGCAAGCCAGCGTGGTTTCACTGATGATTCCTATTTCTTACACTAGCACTTCAAATCAATGTAACTTGATAAGTAGGTAGGTCTAGTTTCAGACATAGACCCGAAAACCTGGATTTATCTCGAAATCCAGATATATTAGCGGTAAAAGCTCTAGAGAGATGCTTTCGCGGCAGCGGGTTAGAACGAACTTGCACTCCGTTTCAATATGGCGTCCGTTGCGGTCAATCTTCTTCAAGCCTTATATGGCTGTCTCGCTCTGACCTATGGTAGACGCTGCAGAAATGAATAGGAAGGAAGGTCACTGATGGGAAATGTAATGCTGATGCTACTACCGCCACATTCAGGTACTCGTATAACTAAATGTTGAAAATACTTGAAGTAGGTAGATTTTAATATCAGCTAAGCATACGGCGGTAATAGTTATGGATCTGTATTATTTATTTATTTATTTATTTATTTATATATACTTTATTGTACACCAAGATAATAAAAACAATACATACAGAAACCTTAAAATAGACACAAACATACAACAGGCGGCCTTATCGCGTTCTGCGATCTCTTCCAGGCAACCCAGAATGGAAATAGATAGCCTGGACATGATATGGGGTTGCACTTGGTGCAATTTTAAAATTAAATAATAATTTAAAAACAATGAGCACAAAATATAAAATACTAAAATATATATAAATACATACATACATATAAATATACAGGCAAGAAAACAATACAGCTCCAACAAGAATAAGATCACAGTGACAGGTAGTGTTCCTTTACTAGTGTTTTAAAGGTCGGTAGTGATTGCGCGCGTTTAATTGTCACAGGCAATGCATTCCATAGACGAGCGGCCAGGACAGAGAAAGATTTGTCTAGGAAGATAGAGGAATGCATTGGCATCTTAAGTTTCATGTTATCCGATGACCTAAGAACTTTCGTGTGGGAGTCACATAAGAACTGAAATCGGCTTTTGAGGTAAAGAGGCGTAGACGGGAAAAATAGTATGTTATACAGGACGGAAAGAATATGAGCATTCCGGCGAAGGCGAATTGGCAACCACTTGAGTTTCTTGCGGAATTCAGAAACATGGTCATATTTGCGCAAACCGAATATGAACCTTATACAAAAATTTTGAAGTCGCTCAAGTTTATTAAAATTAATGTTAAGACCAAAGTTGTACCAACACTTAATACGAATAAACTGATTTGATTTGATTTGATAAAGTCAATCTTCGACCCGACTACATCATTTATTGAGTAGCAAAGAACTTACGAAATAGTGACACATTAAAAAAAATTCAAATTCCGAAAAAGAAAGAAACAAGGTGCGTTCACGCGAGAATCCAGGAACGAACCAAACCATTCCCCGTGGCTCTAACGCGCGCACGTATCGTCTCCTTTCGCAATTGACGTCATTCATATAGATTATTTATTGCAGCTAATTTACGATATTTTATTTGGTCCCCAAATGCCCTAAACCGAGAGTATTGGAAAGAAAATAAATAAATAAATAATACATAAATAATAAACAAGTAAATAATAAATAAAAATAAGTATTAAATAAATAATAAACAAATAATAAATAAATAATAAATAAATAAATAATAAATAAATAAATAATAAATAAATAAATAATAAATAATAAATAATAAATAATAAATAAATAATAAATAATAAATAAATAAATAATAAATAAATAATAAATAAATAATAAATAAATAATAAATAAATAATAAATAAATAATAAATAAATAATAAATAAATAAATAATAAATAAGTAATAAATAAATAAATAATAAATAAATAATAAATAAATAATAAATAAATAATAAATAAATAATAAATAAATAATAAATAAATAATAAATAAATAATAAATAAATAATAAATTAATAAATAATAAATAAATAATAAATAAATAATAAATAAATAATAAATAAATAATAAATAAATAATAAATAAATAATAAATAAATAATAAATAAATAAGAAATAAATAAGAAATAAATAATAAATAAATAATAAATAAATAAATAATAAATAGAATTTACGTTGGTTGTTTGTTCCTATCATTGAATAATTTGATTAAAATTTTTGGTACTTGAGTAGGTTGTTTGAAAATACTCATACTAAAATATTTATCGAACTAAAATATTTAACTCATTCCATTACATTAACTCATACTAAAATATTTAACGAAGACTATCTCCTGTAACGTTACGTTTAGCTCAGATGAGCTAAGCGTAAGTCACGTTATTAAAATAAAATAAAAAAAAGTAAGAAAAGGTAAAATAAGGCCGGCTTCATACGACGCAGATGATGGTCGTCAGCCAGGCAGGCAGCAGGTAGGAAAAGGGGCCGGCCTCGCACCTCGCAGATGGTGGTCGTCAGACAGGCAGACAGCAGGTCGAACAGGAACTATGAGCAGGTAAAAGATTTCTGCGCGTGCTGCTGGCAGGCACGCGGTTGCCTCGCGCTACTCCGAAGGCTTAACTGACGCAGCTCTTGTACCCTTTACCGGACTGGCACATCAATTTAATTATAAGTCAAAGTATGTCCAGGCTATCAATTTATTATATATAGAGATTGTTTTACACAGCTGAATATATTACAGTTTAAGAGTTAAAGTATACTTGGTTATCTCAAGTAGTCAACCGACTTTCGGCGTTCTCTCCCCAAATCTCTTAAAAAAAGCTGACGCCCGTTTTTTTACTCGTTCTGTCATTTCTTCTAAATTTTGAATTCAAAATATCAAATATATGACCAGAACGAATAAAAACGGTTTACAGAGGGGGCAGTCTACGCTGCCCTTATTATAATGTACAACTAGCTTAAGGAAGGTCTAGTCCATGGTATATTATGTCTATGGCTTAAGAAAAATAAATTGGAGAGACAGATGTCAATTCAGATAAACATGTCAGAGTATAAAAAATTACAAGATTTTACAATTTAGCGATATAAATAAGTTATGGAATATTAAAACAATCAGAGATAACTAAAAGTATGCTTTTCAGGTGTTTTAACAGTAACAACGAATACATAAAAATGAGACATGAGTTGATACAAAATCAAAAGATATAAAGGTATGTTTTGTAAAGTATTTATTAAAATGTAAATAGACTTAAAAACGTGTAGGTCTGCACAGCAGAACACCACACTCCGTAACGGCAATACTGCAGTATTGAAACTAGCTGGTTATAAATCTTTATTACAAACGCTTGCCTCTACCCGCGGTGGTACTCAAATAGATAATATTTTTGTAACTTCACTTGTGCAGTTGGATTTTATAACTCCTTCTTCAGTTACCATCGTCCTATGTGGGCCCGTTTTTAGACGTTGTGAACTTGTGAGCCGCTGAAACCGTTTAAATGTTCATGTAACAACAAAAAACTCTCTTCTTAGTCCGCATTATTATGCAACTACGGAACCCTATTACTGCTTGTGGCCCGACACGCACTTGGCTGGTTTTTTTTAATGTTTATATAGCTGGGACACAGTTCTCTTCTAGACTGTAAGAGGGGAATGGGCCGTAATCCACCACTCGGGCCCAGTGTGGGTTTGTGGATGACACATGTCTTGGATTTTTTGTGTCTAGGACATGCTAGTGTCCTAACGATGTTTTCCTTCACCGTTTTGAGACGTTGTGATGAAATGATAGAGTTAAATTTTACTGTCCCAATACTTTGCTTCTTCCAGGGGATCGTCAGTCGTATCTCACTCAAATTATGAAGTTTGTGAGTGCGTATGTTTGTTACTTCTTCACGCTCAAACGGATGGACGGATCTGGATGAAATTTGGGATAGATAGATTATAGTCAGAAATAGCTCATTAGATTCATCCTGGGCTTATGTTCCTTTGGGATAATAATTTATTTATTTAAATCTTTACGCACAAAGGTAAAATGGCGGACTTAATGCATTAGGCATTTTCTACCATTCAACCAAGGGTGATGAAGAGACAACATGGCAGGTGCATAATTTAAATCGTGACAAGCAAAAAACTAATTATCGATTTTCACAATATAAATACAAGGAGTTGGGAGTCTTCAAGTCAAGAGTGAATAAGTTTCTTCTAGGCAAGCGTGCTTCATCGTCGACCACATAATCGCTTACCATCAGGTGAGATAGTGGTCAAGCGCAAACCTAACAACAATAAATATATATATATAAATCCGTATACCGTTATTACGGATATATTGTCTGCGGTATTCTTTATTTATATGAAGACGACAAAGAATAAATCAACTTAAAACATCTCGGATAAACAGTAATATAATCCAATAACAGCCCACAGGACATAGTTACACCCTGATAAATGGCCCCGAGATTCATTTGAATAGTTTCCTTAGTACTAACAAATTATTTGCTACTCCACAATGCAGAACCGGAATTCATTGAGAGTTATTATGCCATAAATATTCTATGTTTTGTAATTTTGTAGTCGGCAATTATGAAAGGATCTTTGTATTGGCTATAAACTATGGAAATAGCTTGTTTTTATGTAAAGAATGGAATATTAAGTTAATTTAATGTAGTAAGTTTTTAGTTAATGTTGGAAGTTCTTTGTGGTTTTGCTTAGTAATACTAGCTTTTGAAAAAAGTACTGGTGATTCAAGTACGAAAAATGTATTTGCTTATTTAATATATAATTGTACTACAATATAAACACGTAAAAATGTATATTTTTTTTCGTTGAGACATCCACGGGTCTTATTTACGGCAATATAGATCGTTTTTTTTTTATTAAACACTTACTAATCAAATTTTATGCACTGAGTCGAGACATGTTCAATAAACCAGGCATAATAAGAATTTAAATTTTAACCCCTCAATTGTACCCACCATCTTACCCATAACAAGACGCCTACAACCATTTAACCAGTACAAAATGTAAGCACATTTAATACTGTTTTAAACAAGGACCTTTGTTAATTAATTTCTTTATTAAATTAGAATTGGTCTGAGAAGACTGTATCTCCAAAAGAAATTCAGAAGGTCGGTTCCATACAAAGGATGAAAATGTACGCACACATAGACACGCTTCACGTACAGCGAGTGCAAGCGCACTCACGACCTGTATTTGTTTGAGATCGCCGAACGTAAATTCATTTTTCAAGTTTTTGTTCTAATTGATGATGCTGAAAAATTGATAGCTGAGTAGGTGTTATGCTGAGAAACTTTCAGATAGGTTACCTTTGGTCAGGGGTCCATTTTCAGATTCTTGTTCAAATTTCCAAAATGAACACTTCATTTTCATTTGATCGGGTTCAGCTTGACGCAATATGATATAAATAGGTAAATCTGTCGAAAAAAAAAATGGTGGGCTTTTCCTAAATCTCACATGACTTTTAAAAATTGTCCAGATCGAAGTTTATGTCGTTAGATTAAAGCGATATATACGCCTCAATGTTAACGCAGTACTGGCCGTGCGCCCGCTTGGAGCCAAAATATCAATATTGAACCTCCTTTTGAACAGTTTTGTTTGCAAAATATTATTTGATTTACATATGCTATTTCAGTTATGATGAAATTCCAGACATCAATTTTTCCTGTGTAAAAATATTTTTAAACATCCAAGTCGTTTTGGAGGAGTATCTAAAAGCTGCGAAAAATATCCTATGCTAATTATTTTTTTAAAGCATAACTATTTGTTCTACGAAAAAACCATGTTTAAAAAATAATGTACATGAAACAATAATAAATAAACCTTTTTTTTCAAACCTTTTAACTTAGCCGTTACTAAGGAGTATACTTTAGAAAGTTACCGTTTTACGGCACTAAAGCGGATGTAGGCCCCTTATGAGTGCGCTTACACTTGCTGTACGTAAGCCTCGTCTATGTGTGCGTGCACCTGTTTTCGCTCATTGCATAGAGATAGCCTTCTGTATCTATCTATTCTGTGTCAGTATTATTACCTGAGACATTGTTATTTTGAGATGGAACTGGATTTTCAAGCTGATTTCATTGTGGGAGGAAATTGTGGCTCCGTACCGTGAAGTAAAGGATTTTACGAAATACAAGAGGGCAAATTCCTGCTACTAGAAAGCTACTAAGTGGCTTGAGTATATGCAGGTAAGTAAAGTATGTTTTGTGATTTGAATTCTTGACTTAAGTCTTGGAATTGAATCAGTAGAAATATCTTAGGATATTGTTATCTTGATATTTATAAATCCATCTTGATATCCTGTCTACCATTGTTACATATTTGATAGTTATTACAGTTCAACGGTTATCGAGTTATCCAGTTACTGGGTTCTGGAGGTCAGATAGGCAGGCGCTATGCTGATACTCAACTGCAACCGGTTCCACTGAAATCGAACCCAATATAGTAGTTGGGAAAAGGCTTGACAGATTGATATTGCCATATTACAGGCTTTTATTTAACTTGTAATGTATGTATGTAACTGTGTTCGGGGCAAATCTTGCAACTGAATTTGAAAGCAGTTATCCTCCTCCGATTAAGATGATTTTGTGCATACAAATTTAGTTTGGATGACAATGCATGGTTAGCTAACTGAAGTCATTCTAAATCTAATATGGCGGACTGCCCAAGATGGCGGATTAGTTATTTTTGTGCACTGTCATGATATGGGTTTCAAATGAAAGGGTTTTCTTAGTAGAATACGGAACAGGCTTGTTTTAAAAGATTTTTTAATGATTTTTTTTTTCTTTTCACATGTCTCCAATGTTTACTTGCAGTGTTTGTGTCTGTATTTAAAAGTTTAATCATAATTTTTAAGAAGGAACCTGGCACAAAAAGTATTTTTTGGTCCAGATATTTGACGAGCATCTACAGTTCCACACCTACACTAAAAGTTAGTGGTCCAAAAGTCGTTTCCATTTCAATTGCAACTTCAACATGATCCACAACTTCTTCCATTCACATAGGACATTGTTAACAATAAGAATTTTAACGCACAAAATTTTGACAGCATAAGTAGCAGACTTCGAAGTCGTTTGCGAACGGCTTTAAAGTCTTATTGGTACGTTATATAAGTAGGAACAAGTAAGGTAAAATCAGCGAGCCACAGGTGTTCCAATGACTGGTAGCCATAACTTCAGACTTCGTTTAAAATACTTGTTTTATAGCTTCAAAGTTCTGATTAAGTTTGCGAAGAAAATTTTTAAATTGTTAAGACTGCAAGTTGTTTTGGTCGTTAATACAAGTTTTTAGTGTGATTAATAGTTTAAAGTATTCTGTTTTGAATAAAGAATTACAGACGGAACCTTTTCATTTTATATTATACTAACTGTCCCACGCGGCTTCGCTCCCGTCAACTGTCTACATTTTTTTTTTTTTTTTTTGGGTGGGAAATCATCCAATGACTTCTTCCGCTCTGGGTGGAGCAGAAGGGCGTGTCAGACTTTTACTGACTAAAACCCACCCGTGTTCCTTCAGTTGCTTGTGCCAGGGCCGCGGTAACTCTTTTTCAAATTTATCCGCGACCCGGGACAGACAGGCATCGGCCCTAGCGGACCCCGTCAGTTGTGCTGACATCACTTTGAGGCGCGCGTGGAACACTACGCGCCGTCGACTCGGGCCTGGTCCTTATCAGACGGCGAGCTACCCATTACTCGCCGTCCGCAAGCCCGCGCCTAC
Source organism: Orthosia gracilis (assembly GCA_947562075.1). Classification (NCBI taxonomy): domain Eukaryota; kingdom Metazoa; phylum Arthropoda; class Insecta; order Lepidoptera; family Noctuidae; genus Orthosia; species Orthosia gracilis. Next base: position 33,056,060 of record OX387264.1, read on the forward strand.
GGTGGCCGGGAATCGGCTTGCGATTCCCGACGCCCAGGGCGTCTCCGTTGCGTCTCCCTCACGCGTTCTGCCTCCTCCTTTGCGAGCATTACTGCTTCGCAGAAGGAGGTGACAGCTTCCCATGCCCTCTCGCTCCGTACCATAGCCTGAACCAGGGCCGGACGCGAGAGGTCGCCACCGCTGATCGCCTCCATGAGGACACGGCGGTGCTCCGCCCAAGCGGGGCAGACCTCCACCGTATGCTCCACCGTGTCCTCCGGGCGATCCACACAATGGTGACACCCGGGCGTTTCCTCCCGCCTTATCCTGAACAGGAACCGCCCGAAACAACCGTGTCCGCTGAGGACCTGCGTCAGGCGGAAGGTGAGAACGCCGTGGCGCCTCTCAAGCCACTCCTCAAAGAGGGGCATTATCGCCGCAATTGTGGCGTGCCCAGCACTGGGTTGCGACAGTCGCTCTCTCCATGTCGCCATGAGATCCTGCCAAAGCTCTATCCGCCGAGCCGCGATTTCTCGTGGCAGCGAAGTTATGCCCCGGCGTTTCGCCTCCTCGCGCCACTCCCAGATGTGCGCGAGGACTTTTGCCTCCAGATCCCATGGCGGGTCAACTGTCTACCTACCTACCCATTTACTCTACCTCCCTTACCTAGTGTAGGTACCTACACTACATACATGATTATTGCGTAACTTTAACCGCTTAGACAGCGCACGCAACAGAAGCAATAATTTTGCCCGTTTTTGCAACATTTTTCATTTATGCTCCGCTCCTATTGGTCGTAGCGTGATTTTATATAGCCTATAACCTTCCTCGATAAATGGATTATCCAACAAAAAAGAATTTCTCAATTCCAACTAGTAGTTCCTGAGATTAGCGCGTTCAAACAAACAAACAAACTCTTCAGCTTTACAATATTATTAGTATAGATTTTGATCGCGTGTGTAGGTGCTTTAAGATCTTAGTGAAAGCCATTTATTCACAAGCCCATAACGCTCAATTCCAGGGTAAAGACCTCTAGTTGTCCTTGTGTTCCAGTTCTCTGTCTTATCCTCAGAAAGAGGAGTCAAAAATCAACACCCAATACTGTTCAATCCTTTTAAAACGCTCTCAATATGAATTAATAATGGAGCAAAACAATATTTAAATACTTGAAAAATTTCATAATTTTTTGTAACTCTAAAGTGTTTTTTTTACACAGCTTTGCTCACAGGAACTGAGCATTGTTTCGTGATTACATCAATACTTATATAACCTCCTTAAATTGTACCTACCCCTTTGCATTTCAGTGAAAACTTAACTTAGAGTTTATTGCTAACACGAAGTAAATTTAAAATATGTCATACATAAATGTCATAAATAATACGGGATTAGGTACTAACTCGGAGTTAGTAAGATAACCCAGGATGGTGCAAGCGGGCCTTCATCATCATCAACATCATCATAAGTCTTTTTAGGGTTTCGTACCTCGAAAGGAAAAAACGGAACGGATCACTTTTTTGTCCGTTCGTCCGTCTGTCTGTCGAGACACTTTTTCTCATGAACTCGTCGATGTATCAAGCTGACATTTATATCAAATACTCACGTCTACTGTCCCTTAAAGCTGTGAAAAAATCAAACTTCTAAGCCATCGCAATCAAATGATACAGCCGTTTATGCCGCAAATTGCCGCAAATTTTGGACACTCGCAAGCGAGTCAAAACCTACAGGGTACTTCCCGTAAATTCAGAATTTTGAAATTTGGTACGAAGCAACATCTTATAGCACAGATAAAGGAATTATCGCGAAAACCGTAAATTTTTAGTTACATCATATAATAAAAATATTTTTAATAATTTTAAACTTACTACACTTTCCTCATGAACGCGTAGAGGTATTAAATTGAAATTCATATCAAATACTCAGGTTTATAATACCTCGGTGCGCGAGTCCGAATGGCACTTGGCCGGTTTTTTTTAATGTTCCCACTGCTGGGTCACAGGCCTTCTCTCTGTGAGAGGGAATGGGCCATAATCCACCACACGTGGTGGAAGCGGGCCTTACTACGAGTGTATTAACTTAAATACCAATATACCTAACAAACTTCACCTGTACCAGGAGCTCATGTAAATGAGGAGAACACACAACCGATAAGAAATCCCAGTTCAATACTAATCGCAAACCGATAGTAATGCTATCGAAGCCGGCTCTCAGCCGCTTGAACTTAATACTTAGGAAGGATTAAATTAACTTTAGCTGAGAGTGTAGCTTAATTAGTGAGAAGATATTTACAAAAAAAAATTGTGCTGGTTTTCTTTAGGAATTGTGGAAAATTGTTGGCGTTTTAGTGTAAAAGAGTTTTGTTAAATGTAGTGGAGGCTTAAACTTAGTTGAGCATAAAGAGGAAATGTTTCAAACGAGGCTATGTTTTCAAGCTTGGTGGGGTTTGTTTAAATCTTGCTAAGGACATGTGACTTTTTCAAAGTAGGAAGGTTAATAAACCTATTAATAATATCAAAAATAATTAATTAAAAAAAGACTATTGACTTCCAAATAAAAATACTACGAAGTGAAAAATAACTTTTTTTCCGACAGTCGGTGTTTCTGTTTTCTTTTCTTCGTTTTTTGACACCGAGTGCCGAAAAAAAATTTTTTTTCACTTTGTAGGGTTCTTTTTGGAAGTCGGTTGAATGTTTTTGTAAAACAGTATTTTATTTTTACTTTTTAGTTGTGGTACCTAATAGGCAAGTTGCATAGTAAGGTACCGATAATGCCAAAATAGATTAGCCGTATCATGAAACTTGAACATAACCGGTTTGATGAGAGCCACGATGAACTTTACACATCTGTGTACCCATTTAAAGCGTACTGGCATGATCTTTTTTATAAAATTGTATAACCAATAAACAGACCCGCAAACCCCAGGGATTTGCTGTCATTTATTGAAGAATTCTGTTGTATATCGCCGAAGTACTTCACCAAATTTAAATCCACATTTGACGGAGAAATCAGTGAAAATACACAAAAAAAAAAACATAAAGACGAACATAGAACCTCCTCCTTTTGGGAAAGTTGGTTAAAAATGAGTCGATGATGACGCCTGTATTATGCAATTAGAACAATGAGCTTTTAACGTGTTTATCGAGGCTGGGTTAGAATCGAACACCCGCACCCAGTGCGGGTGGTGTACGGTGTAGGCATTTATTGTAAAGTATCCCACTTTGCAATAAACGCATAAAAAATCAACCCAGTACCTTATCTATTTGAATAATTAAAATATACTGGGCCCAGTATATTATCTATTGAGATGGGTTAGACCGTCAACGTCTTCGAATAAGGCTATTTTTAACCGACTTTCCAAAATGGAGGAGGTTCTCAATTCGGGTTTTTTCTTCCTCAGAAAATTGTCGGCTTTGGAAGCAGTATCGTTAGCCAAAATAATTCCTGCAAGGGGCAAAGACCCTTAGATTTACTTCACCAGACACCTTAAAAGCCAATTAACAACAAACAAACAGAAATCCTCACTCTTATCATTCTCCAGCACCACAACCCAGTAACACCTCGATTTGCATACATCGCATGCCTGACTCCGATACGCGGGCGAAACAGTTAAATTTTACGAATCTCGTTATGGCTATCAAATAAAAATTGAATTTTTACTATTCGACATATCTGTGATGCTGATGTTTTTGATGTTGCATTCTGTGACTGTGAGACGTGGTATTTTTACATTTTTTTGTTGCCGCTAAAACAACAAATACTAAAAATAGAGTCAAATAAATATTTAAGAGGCCTATTTGCTGTTTTTTTGCGATAATGGTACGGAACCCTTCGTGCGCGAGTCCGACTCGCACTTGGCTGGTTTTTTTTTATACGAATTCCTACACTAGGATTTTTTCCTGTATCGTGGGTGCGTTTAAAAACATTCAAACTCACATACACAAAACACTGTGGCCATAAAAATATTCATTCCGAGCAAGAATCGAACCTGCGACACGCAGTGCAGCGATCGATCGCTGAACCAATTTGTCAAGTTATTTGAGGAATGGTGGTAATGGTGGTGATCAGAAAGGTATTGCTGCACGAGGGGCAAGCTTTGGTCTCTAGATCGGAACGCATAATGCGGCGATGTGCGGTATGCGGTGCCGGACACGTCTTCCTCATTGCTGATGCATTTTATGTCAGAACTAAATAAAGATCATTCTAGAGGTTTTTCATACTTTTGTATCTGGCACTGCATAATAAAATCCACAATAGTTATCGCCGATAGAAAAACACCCCTTCTAATTTTTAACCGATGTGCCAAAAAAGAGGAGGTTTTATGATCGGTTGTATATTTGTTTCTTTTTTGTGTATATTCACCGTTTTCTCCGTCAATTGTGGACCGATTTTGAAAATTATAATTTTGTACAACACCATTGTAGCATCGCCAGCGAGACACAAAATGCGCAAAGCTCCCCATGTTCTAAGTCAGTTTGGGCCTTCCACTCGACTCGGACGGCAATATAACGGGAAAACCTGCGGTTAATGTAAAAAATAACAAGCTATGACGGTCAGTTTGATGATTCGAGGAGGAGTGGACATGACTTGTAATAAATGGACCTAAACACCCTCCCTAGCCTCCCTCCACTAGCTTGCATGCCTGGCTGAAGGCTCTATTTTAGTCTCCACAGGATAGCCCGGTTAAGTTGTAGGTAAATCTTTTGATTTAAATGTGAAACGCCACTAATAAAAAAATAACCACTAGTCAGCATTTTTGTTTCATTAACTGGTTTACCCATTGAATTTTAGAATCTAATTTAAATAAGACCTGAAAATGTACCAAACATTTAAAACCCCTCTCAAAAAGTTTTAAACTTATTTTAAAAGCGAAGTGTACTTAGCAACAACAAAAAAGCATAAAATAAAATAGCAAGCGTGATCAACTTAAGCTTTTTATAACCCTTTTTATACCAAAATCCGCATAAAATATAAATTCTGAAATCCAGAAGAATTTAGAAGGGAGAAAGACGAGTTCGTGAGAAAAAGCACCATCCTATAACTAAGTCGCAATTTTCACATTACTTAGCGTTTTATATTGATCGAATCTTACTTTTCGGGATTTTCAAGCCTTTTGTGAAAATGCTTGGAGTGTAGAATTAAAGATTTATGGAGTAATCTTATTAAGCTGTCGTTTCGGGCGGATTGAGTCATATTTGATGTAAGTTATTCGAGGTCTAAATGAGGCTGAATTTTCTACGTGCCTGATTTTTTTCTTGTCAGCAAGACATTTTTAATTCATTGCAACAATAAAGGTTTGTAGGAGAATCTTGTATTTAAGTCATTAATATCATTGTAGTGTATAATATAATAAAGGCGCCCACCAATTTATTTCCTTTTTGTTTGTGGCCAGCTCTGGTGTCAGAATTAATTAAGCCGCCTTTGGGAACCCCAAAGGCCTCTGACTTGTCTATTTCAGACTTATATTAACTATGATAAGTCCAGGTTTCCTCACGTTTTTATCCTTCACCGTTGCCTGTGGTGTCCAAGATAAGCTAACTTAGAAAGTACACATGAACTTGAAAAAGTCACATTGGTACTTGCCCAGATTTGAACCCACGACCTCAAGCATGAGAGGCGAAGTCTTACACACTGGACCACCACGCTTAACTCAAGGTCAGGTAAGTTACCAAACTTTTGAGTGTGTGTATCTTATAAGTCTACTCTGTATTTTAGTAATAAAATAAATAATAATAATTTTATTTTGTCTTAGTCCTTTAGCTATGTACATTTAGCTTATCCTGCTACAAAAAATCTTCCTCCACTCCACTCGACACAGAAGCGTTGCAAAAAAAACTCAAGTAGAGGACGTTTATGTTATTCAATAACAAGCTGTAGCTATCAATTTGATTGAGCGAGGCTGAGTCGAATGGAGAATAGCTTTATTACAAAAAAAAAAAACCGACTTCCAAAATAACTTAAATTTTGGAAGTCGGTGTCAAAAAACGAAAAAACTAAAACAAGAACACCGTCTTTTTTATTATATTTTTCATTTTGTACTGTTTTTAATTGGAAGTCCATTGTTTTTTTTTTTGTAAATGAGTTTTTATTTATCACTTTTTAGTGGTACTTAGTGGACAAGTTCAATAGTTAGGTACCTATAAAGCCCACAGCGATGCCAGAATAGATTACCGGATAACATGTAATTTGAACATAACCGGTGGAATGAGAGTGTACCAGGGTGAACTGTTCACATCTGCGTCCCCTTTTAGAGCGTACTGGCGTAATGGTATGTTATGAAATGGTGTAAAAAATAAACAGACATGTGATTGCAGCAATCCCGGGCAATTTGCCATAACATATTGAAGAGTTTTCTTGTATATCTCCGAAGTTATTCATCCGATCCTTACCAAATTTAAATGGGACCATTTCGGCATAAACTTATTTCAAACAAAAAAAAAATTGCAATTTCGTTTATATATGACGGAGTTATGCCCGAACATACTAAAATCAAAAATATGTATACATCCGAATTGAGAACCTCCTTCTTTTTGGGAAGTCGGTTAAAAATGACTAAATAAAATTTGCATGTTCATTTTGACAGCCACGTTTTTAAAACACAAAATTACCTCCTTTTAAAAACCCCTACCCCTACTTTTAGGAATGACCTTTAAATATAGGTCTGACCATCAAAACGGTCGAATATAATCCAACCTGCTGTTACCATTTCTTAATTACCTCTTGAAACTCTATAGGGAAGTAATGACGTCTGTTCCGAACCGCAAGGATATCTATAGTCACCACAAATAGCCAATAGTTTCCGACGATCCGTCATCATAGGACGCATGAACCACAAACAAATAGTGGCAGAAGGTTTACATAACTATACTCAAAAAACGATTAATTTAGTGTAAATTGTGTTTATGGTTCTTCAGGCTATGCCAATGTAAACTAAGAATTATTCACATTCTATTTTCGTTAGAAAATTTTATTCATTAGTGTATGCTAGAAAGCGTTTAAGCATAAATGTGCGATTCCATAGCCGAACTGCAGGCGATGAAATATCTTCCATATAGCTAGCAACATGTCGCCTATCTAGAGACCAGCAGTGTCGCGGCGACACGTCATCGTCGCCTACTGCTACCGTCTGCAGTCGGCAACGGAATCACACATTAAAGGTGTAAATAACTACCGAACTTAAACATTCATTAAGTTACAGACTTGTGTTGTCAATAAGTAATAAAAGCCCCTGTTTTCTGAATCGACTGAAAGAAAATCATCAGTCTTCGACTCATTCTTTTCTCGTTTCGTCCTGACAACGGTCTCAATAACATCCTTCGAATTGATTATTAAGTACACCAAGTATTGTGGCAGAAAGACACACAATGAGTTAACCTTTTGATATTAATTTTTTACAAAGTAAAACCCCGCCAATAAATCTGGTCGGAACAAACAAAGTTTTGGATGTCGCCCAAGATGGCGAATCGCTTTCGTTCAAAATAATTCGATGATAAATTGTCCAGCATTGTTCAAGTACCGTTCTGTTATTTATTTCAATATCAAAAGGTACCTATTGTGTTTGTTTGAGACAGAAAATAATAGTCACAATAGCTTTGATTTTTATCCTGCCTCTGAAGATTTATTGTTTTTGTAAAGAGACAAACTAAATTGTGAATCGTGAGGGAGAAATAAGTAATCGTCTTATTGGCTGAGAAGATAAGTGATCTTTGTGATTTCGATTGAAACGAAAAAACTTTTCAACAAAAAATCAAACCGACTTCAAAAACAAAACACTACGAAGTGAAAAATAACATTCTTTTCCGAAGTCGTCTTTTGTACCAATTGTTAACACTACAAAGCGTAAAATAACTTTCTTTGCCGAAATCTGCGTCTTTTTTACCCATTGTTTTCCGTTATTCGATACCGACTTCGGAAAAGAAAGTTAATTTTCGCTTTTTAATGTTTTGTTTTTGAAGACGGTTTGATGTTTTGTTAAAAAGTTTTTTATTTTCCTCATTTTAGTTTTGTTAGGTACCCCCAATTAAGATTTATAGCCAACTAGCTTTTAGCCGCGGCTTTGCTCGCAGTGAAGCCATATATTATTTTTTTTTAATAAAAGGTATCCTATGTTACTTCTAATACCTACAAGAATATATGTACAAAGTTTCATGATGATCGGTTCAGTAGTTTTAGCGTGAAAGCGTAACAAACAAATTTACTTTCACATTTATAATACTAGTATAGAAGTACATCTCATGACGATTCCAATAAGCCCAAAGCCGACTAGGATCATCATCATTTCAGCCGAAAGACGTCCACTGCTGGACATAGGCCTCCCCCAGGCATCGCCACATTGACCGGTCCCGTGCGTCTCGCATCGAGCGGATCCCCGCAACCTTCACCAGGTCATCGGTCCACCTGGTGGGAGGCCTTCCAACGAAACTTCTTCCGGTTCGCGGTCGCCACTCCAGAACCTTTTTGCCCCATCGGCCATCCGTTCTGCGAGCAATGTGCCCTGCCCACTGCCACTTTAGTTTGGCAATTCTTTGGGCTATGTCGGTAACTTTAATTCTCCTGCAGATATCCTCATTTCTGACGTGATCACGCAAGGAAACTCCAAGCACAGCCCTTTCCTTTGCCCTTTGGGTGACTTAGCTTTCTGATAAGGCCCATTGAGAGAGGACACGTCTGGGTCCCATAGGTGATCACTGGCAACACACACCATGCGGTGATCGCAACTGGTTTTCACCGAATTAATCGCAGAGACATCATTGAACATTTGCTTCTTGGTTGACATGATGAAGTCGATCTCATTTTTTGTTGCACAATCGGGGCCCTGCCAGGTCCACTTTCTGTGTTCACGCTTTCTGAAGAAGGAGTTCATCATATAGAGGCCCTCCTTCTCCCTAAAAATGGCCAGTAGGTGACCCCGGTGGTTCCGTCGTCCAACTCCAAATTGCCCCACTTGCAGCTCATCCTTGTCTCGTTTGCCCAGTTTCGCGTTGAAGTCCCCCATGACAACGGTGAAGTGAGTTTTGAAACCATGCATGGCTCTAGAAATATCCTCATACATGGTCTCCACCTCGTCGTCGGGATGTGCCGAGTTCGGGGCGTAGACCTGTACGACCTTCAGTGAATATCTCGAGGATATTCTGAGTATATGGTACGCCACCCTGATCGACAAACTTTCGATCTTCACCACGTTATTCACAAGGGACTTGGGGACGATAAACCCGACACCATCCTGGGCAGCCGGTCACCCTCTCGGAAATAGAGCAAGTTACCGGATTCGAGGATTATCTAGTCCTCCCCCTCTCTTCGGACTTCAGATAACCCTACAATACTGCATCGTAAATCTAGCTCAATTCCTCTTCGAGTCCGGTGATTTTCTCGTCGGTCCGAAGTGTGCGCGTGTTGTACGTTGCCAGGTCCAGTCGTCGGTGTTTGTGGGGGTCCGGATCGGAGTCTGGCAATTCTTAGCACACATTGCCATGCAGTAACCTAGACCGCTACCGTAGTCGAGGGTAGGCAGGCTGCCGAGCTCTAGGGGCCATTTTTTATTTGTGCTATTCATGGGCACCCCCCGTTTTGCTATAAACCCTTAGTCGCCTCTTACAACACCCACGGGAAGACATGGGACGGTGAAATTCTTTACGTCCGGCACTATACGGAAACACAGCTAGGATACATTGTTTTATTTTGCAGTTCATCCTTTTTTTTGTCTAACAAATGGTCATATTATTTACTCTTCAACTTATTTGACCATTTGTGATGCCAAGAATTTATGAATAAACGCGTTTGACCAAAATTTTAAACCATTGGTTAGCATATTTACCCGACTACGGCGAAGCAAAACGCAGGGTTATGTTTTTGAAAGGTATGTTTGTATGTTTGATAATGATAAATGATTTGATAAATGATAAATTTATTTTTATGAATGTATGTATGTTCTTCTGTTCCCTCATAGCTTTTAAACTACTTATCATAATTTTACAAATGAGAGTCGTGGTCGTATGCTACTTTGCAGAATGTAATGCTTTGTTACGGTAGATCACATACGACCGCGGTAAATTTACGGGAATATTTTCTTGTTTCATACTTTTTAGAGCGTGATTTTTCAGTACCTAGTCGGGTTTTAGTTTTTGAACTTATTTTTATTAACCATTGGTTGTGTTATCTATGGCTTAAAAACTGGGCCTTAGTAGCACATGCAAACGTACCTATAAACACAATTATTCACCCAACCGGACCATAAACTCGCCAAACGCAGCTATAACGCCTACTACCCACAACATGGTACTTACCTGAGAGATGACAAATGACAACTCACTCGTAAAATGTAGGACTAATTTGTAGCCCACTCCGCTGTTCACAAGGGAACTAGGTGCTTGATGTTTTAATATACGGAGGAAACAAGTTCCAACCTGACAAAAAGAATGCAAAGGTGTTTTTAAACTGAAATGACTATCTATCTAATAAATAGTTATCATCATCATCATCATCAGCCTATAGCAGTCCACTGCTGGACATAGGCCTCTCCATTTTCACGTCATTTGGTTCGATTTTCGCAACTGTCATCCATCTGCTACCAGCCACCCTGCGAAGGTCGTTGCTCCACCTAGCCTGTGGGCGTCCTACCTTACGTTTACCAGTTTCCAGTCTCCACTCAAGAAAACGTTTACCCCAACAGTCATCGGTTCTACGACTTATATGGCCGGCCCATTGCCACTTCAGCTTACTTATTCTGTGAGCTATGTCGACAACTTTGATTCTCTGCCGGATCACCTCTTTTCGAATTCGATAGTTTAGAGAGACTCCGAGCATAGCCCTTTCCATAGCTCGCTGAGCAACTTTGAACTACGTTATAGTTTCAGATATTTGAAAGACTAGGCTGATTATACACTACAAAATAAGAATCCCGGTCAAATTTCTCTAATAACTTAGCGTCGACTTTGTACCACTTACAAAACTTTTCATAAAGAAACCTAACTGGACCTCAAACTCGGCAGACGAAGCTATATCACCTGCGACACACAACATGAAAGTTACCTGGGCGAAAGTGACATATGATGACTCACTCGTAAACTGCGAGACTAATGTGTGGCCCACTGTGCTGTCCGCAAGGGCATTAGCTGCTTGATCTTTTGTTGTGTTTGACAACTTAACCTACGAAGCAAATGTGAGAAGAAAATGAAAACTGGTACTTATCAAAACACCATAGATAAATTAAATTTTACTGAAATAAAAAATGTGAGGAGATTTTTAGTATCATTTTAAAGTTACCTCAAATGACAAATATGTATATACTGCGCGTGCAACACCGTACATGAAAAACCTATTTGGTGTGAGAGCAAGAACGAGTTAAATCTTCCTCATATAAGACACGAGTTTTTGCCCGCGATTTCGTCTGCGTAGCTTTACAGACAGACAGAGTTACTTTCGCGCCCAAAATCTATGTTATACTAATATTATATTAGTATTATAAGGATTTTGGCCTGAATTTCGCCTCCTTGAAATTTCACTCTTAATTCTCATCAAATTATCGAATCGCCTCCTAAGAAATGTCACTAACTAAAAGCAGTAAATTTTGCTATATTGATAACATAATACATACTGTAGCGTTATAAAATGAAAATAAAACTTTTAACGCAACGATAACGTATAATTTTGTATTAAAAAGCAATACACCGAAAATATAAAAATATAGGCAAAACTATAACACATTATTTAAAAAAAGAAAGACGCAATAGTGTCAATATCGTGCTTGTAATTTTAAATATTTAGTAAAATAAACATGTGAGTGAAATTTTAGCAAGGCCTAAAGACACGTTCTTATCGTTCAACGCAGCTGCAACCGCTTAAGCATACATATAATTAAAGTACGATACCATAACGTGATTTATGTAAGGTAAATAAAGTTTTTAACTACGGAAACTTTAAATGTAAGCTACATTAAAATAGTATATTATGCAACTAGTGAATAAAGGACGGATTTAAAGCGAGGGCCATAGATGACTCACGAACAAGTGAAGGATTCTAACAATTGAATCACGACCGTAGGGAGTTATTCATGATGATTGAATCACGAGCATAGCGAGTGATTTAAGTGTTAGAATCCTGAGCGACGCGAGTGATTCATGGCCCTCGATATAAATCCGTTTTATTCAAGAGTTGCATACTATATTTTATACCATGACTTCGAGAAAATGAAAGATTCATGCAAAAAGCACACGGAATAATAATAAATAAATAAATGGTTGAAAAATGAGAAACCTCAGGGTTTCACATTTTTTGTAAATTTAAGCTGAGGTAGGTGTGTTTCAGACGCCAGTGGTCACCACCGGTTACGTTACATAATTATAATTAATTAAGCACCAATGCAATTAATATTATAATTACAATCCAAATAAGTATTCACTAAACAGCCTAGACCAAAATCAAAATCATTATTAAAATCCTAAATATAAACAAACTCAAAATTTAATCGACGAAGGATTTTGAAAGCCGAATGATCTTTGCACAAGAAGTGTATCGAGTATTTTATGCGCAAGGAGGTTGTATAGCAATGAGATGGAGGTAGAATATGTATTGGTGTGTTCTAAATTCAAACACAAAAACATTGATTAAAAGAGCTTTTTATTCACTGTTTTCAGTGAATAAAATAAGCTTTTTAGAGGGGGAATGGTATAAAAACAATTTAATTAAATATACGATAACAGCCATTCGTCGGGAATCTATGCTGGATGAACAAAACCGCCTTCAGTAGTTCCTTTCCAAAAATTCATGCCGTTTTTAAAAAATATGTACGGATCCTGATGAAAGATGTACGGAATCCCGAAGACTGCAGGTACTCCAGGTCATCGTTCTGTCCCGGGGGTAAAAAGCCGAAGTCGGCTCAACTGATATCTACAGACAAGGAAACGGACCACCAAAATTGTAGAACGAAAAGGGTCTGAAATCCAAAAAGAAAATGACATTCTTAAAAACAATTAGGCAGAATAATCATTACGTACCAGTTTGGATTCATGACACATAAACTCTTTTCAGCGACAAGGTTTTTTTATGATTAGCTTGTCACCAGTCTTTTCAGGACCGCCCAGTCCTCTAGTCTGTCGCACGGCAACTGTGGCATGCCATGGTAGTGAAACGTGTCTCTGACAAAGCTCAGACGCAGACACCATGCGGTCCGCGAGCTCCAGTGCGCTCGTGGACCCGTAAATCACGTACCCTTGGCCTAACGACAAGGAATGAGTTCCTGCCATTTTCGCACAAGAATTGACATAGCCATGGTCATATTGTTGCTGGCCATTTTAAAACATTTACTATAAAAATACCAATAACTAATTTAGTAGATGATTTCAGAACCAAACATATTTTTATAAACCCTTTCTGTCAATCCTAGAAAAATTGCCTTGCTGTTTTCTTGACAAACGAAATATGAAAATTTGAATAATTGTAACTGGCCTGCTTTGACAAATTAAAAAGATGCTAAAGCAAAGCGTCTGGTAGCGATCACGCTACAATACCTGAAGAGGAAACAAATGACGGTTCACTTGTAAACTGTGAGTCTAGAACTAATGCGAGGGACTCTGAAATGTCCGCAAGGGAACTCGCTCGGTGACAAAACATGACAGTTTAGCCTGTTTTACTGAATTAAATTACATGTAAACTATTCTTATCCACTACACTACAAATCTAGCTTTGATGTTGACTGTATTAGCACTACAATAATTAGTAATTAATTTAACTGTTTTTAACTAAACAATTCCTGCAGAAATGTATCGAATAAGTTGCAAAAAGTTTTGCTCTCGGAAAAAAAATACAAAAGAAATTTCTTGTAGTGATAATGAGCGGTGCGCACTTACAACTTATCTTATAACTTATCTGATTACAACTTATCTTAAAACTTTTAAATGTCAAATGAAATCTTTAGGAGAAATTTTCTAGTCATTCATATTAAGACCTCAACATCAAAAATGCTTGCAACTAGCGTGAACATCCCAATTTCCGGACTGACATTGACACTAAACCGAACTATCACGTGCCTTCATACAGAACACTTCGAGGTTTTAAGCGAATTTCAGGAAGTGCATTGTGCTATAAAATTATCTTCGCCAGGGTACACCGGGTACCGAGGTGCATAGCTCGGGCGATTTTTGTGCAAAACGGACTCGAGTGTCGAGACTCGACCGAAGTCGAGTGTAGAATAAAGTATAGGAATGTGGCCTTTGTCGAAACTTAGTCTCAGATATTTGACGAGTGAATTTTTGATAATTTTCGGAAACAATTTTTGGTGTCGGTTTTTATGGAGTTATGGAATGTAATTTATAGTTTAATTCTGACACTTCTCGTTTTCACTCGCTTTGAGTATATCTCTTATGTCAAATTGTGCCCTGAGAATTAAAAGTCGGTGCTATTGATAGTTTCAGATGAATATTTAATCAATCTTCATTTAAGTACTCAAAACAGCCATTTTCTAGTTTTGGTTTCATCTGACTAATATTATAAATGCAAAGTTTGGATAGTTTGAGTGGAGTGCGTGTAGTATGAGTGTATGTTTTGTTACTCAATCACGCTAAAACGTCTAAGCGGATCTGGAAGAAATTTGGTACAGAGATAGATTATAGTCTGGAATAGCACATAGGCTGCCAGCAAAAGAGGCCTTGATTAACGAATGCGTAAATGTGGGCCGAGGCAAAGCCGAGGCACACATACGTAAGTCCACCAATGCCTTGTTGTGGCCAAGGCTTATAAAGTACTTTTCTCAAATATCATCAGCATTATAATGTTCCCACGGCTGGAATACAAGCATCCCCTCTATGAAAGAAGTAATAGGCCTTAATCCACCACGCGGGCCCAGTGCAGGTTGGTGAATGTCACACATCTTCAAATTTTTTGGTTCTAGGACATGCCGGTTTCCTCACAATGTTTTCCTTCACCTTTTTAAGAGCAGTGGTGATGAAATAATTTACACATAGTAAAGCGCCTGCCTGGGTTTAAACTCACGATCTACGATACGAAAGTCGGGGCCGTTACCACTGGGCCACTACAGCTCTCAATTAAAACTAAGTAGTACCTATAACTCATTTTGTCAAATACAGTTACTAATCAAAATCAATGACGAACAACGAACAATAATAGTATTTTCCACGTTAAAGTGTTCATTTGTTTATTTTTTCAATATACAGCTTTCTATTTGCAAGCCAGTTCGAAATTCAAATGAAACCTTTGATAGGTTACCTCCTTGGTTGCTACGTTTCGGAGAAAAAGATGGTTCTATTTTTAAATTATACGACAAATATGAGTTTACTATGTAATTTATTTGGCCGCTAAACACGACAGATATGACTTTCATTCAACTTTTGCCGGCTGCTGCTCGCAAGTATTTGGCAAGTACAGCAATTTCGATTTATCTCGAAGAATTTTGTCAAAATATTGCTCAAATTAGCAAGCATTTTTGAGAAAACACTTTTCACGCGAGCGAAGCCGCTGGCAGAAGCTATAAGTAAGGTATTAGTTTTCTTTTTCATATTTTTTTATTGTTATAGATAGCCTCGCGTTTGGTCACTTTATATCTAATCTTATGGTAAGCGATGATGTAGTCAACGATGCAGTAAGGTTGCCTAGAAGTACCTCAAGTTAAGTTTTATACGTCAAACAATATGTATAACAAGAAACCAATAATAAACAACATTTTACGCAACAAAAACTTATCAAAGCTACTACCAAACAAAACCCACTTCATTAGTTACTAAACATTTTAATATGAAGCAATTTAACCTCACATGTTAATTTCAAGCACTATTTATGTTTGCTCATTCTCAGGGTACGGTATTTGAAGCCGAGATTAAGTGGAGACAGACCTTGACAAATCCTTGTTACACACGACGGAAAACTTGAGTCATTAGTCTTTGTACGAAAAAGATGGGCGCAGAAGGCCGACTTCATACTACAGAGCGAAATCAGGTAAATTTACTTATTCCATTTTCAAATTGGAGTGTTAATGAATATTATTTATACTTAAACTAAAATCAACTTTATGACATTATAAATTAAGTTAATTTCAGAGTGACTAACAGCCCCCGCACCACAAATTGCCAAAAAAGTTTAGCACTAAACGAAATTAAAACTTCATTAAAAAACTGACACTCGTTTAAAGATTGTCATCTTTAAACGAGTGTCAGTTTTTGACAAAAAATAATGATTTAAATATGAATATTTTTGTAGTTTATTTCCAGTTATTATTTGTTGTCGTTTATTTAGAAGGTAAATAACGCAGGATATAGGAGACGGCGACCTCAAACAAATGCCAGTCGTGAGAACGCTTGCACTCGCTGTACGTAAAACGTATCTATGTATGCGTATGTTGTATGGAGCCGACATTGCAGAAGAAGAAGAACTTTTAGAAGTACGATCTAACTATTGAAGATGTTTAGTAGCAGAACATGTGGCGCCCTATGACTGGGAAAGCTGACCCCGAGAGGATGAATTATGCTAGACCGTAGAGGGCGCGAGCCCAGCCCCGTGCGAGGCACGGACGTGGCACGAATTCAAAACTTCCCGAACATCTTATATGACGCGGTCCTATGCTACACCATGCGGCATCCGCGCGGAGGCTCGGACTTGCCCCGACGACGCACGGTTCCATCCCGCAGCCTTCTCCACTTGTCGTATAAAAAAAAAAAAAAAAAAACTAGTTGAACGTACGGGGCTCAGACGACTCGGACACGGCTCGCGCCCGCCCCGGTCTAGCATAATTCATTCTTAACGGCAAGTGGTGAGGCGGAAGAAGACGACGAAGTATAGAGCCGACCTTCTGTTGCTATATATTTTGTGTCTTTATTCTCGCTGATGTGCGTTGTCTTAATGGAGGAGGCTTGTTTGGCAGTTTTCGTGTTATCCAAGAGTTACTAGAGGTTCTGAGATTCTGACATTGTTATGGGTTTGACGTTATTGATATGTTACTTGTCATGGCCTTTGTTAGTTGGTGGTGTTAGGCTAAGTAGCCTTAGGTCGATGACGGTAATGTTAGGTTGAAAAGGAATAAGTGACTAGCTTGGTAATAGGGATGTTTCCTGGGTAGATAAAAGATAATTCAATTTAGTCCGTTAGTGAGATTATCAAATAATATTGAACACGTATTTTTTGCACTATAAAATAAAAAATAAAATAAAAATTACAAAAAACTACTACCGACTTCCAAGTAAGAAAACTACAAAGTGAAAAATAACTTTATATTTGGAAGTCGGTGTCTTCGGAAGGTTCCATTTTTTGCATTATATATACACCTACTTCCAAAAATAAAGTTATTTTTCAGTTTGTAGTTTTCTTAATAAAAAGTCCGTAGTATTTTTTTTCGGTTGGCTGTCAGTGCTTTGCAGGTAAGTTTGCTATTTGTGTTGTTTTTTCATTATTTTTTTTATTAGAAGAATCGATTAGATTTCAACTAGAACGAGTATTATTGATAAAATAAAAACTTGATTCTTATCCAAGTGGCCAATAAGCGTTGAGCTTCTCTTTGCAAGACAAAACATAAAATCAAGTCTGCATTTCCCAAAGAAAAGACAAGAAAGAACACAATGGCCCGGTATTCTAGATGCTCATACTCGATTCAAACTCAAAATTGGCCACACCTACCAATCAACTGCCAACCAATCTCAACTCTCGAGTTCGGCATAACTAAAACAAAGGCAACCAATCACAACTGTTCATTGCCAGTTTGAGTTGAGCATGAGCATGATCTTCTAGAATAAAAATCGCAACCAAAACTAACACCCAAACGTCCCGGCCTACATCCCAATTTGGAAACACTTTGGGAGCTTCGCTGAAGGTTTGTTTTTACTCATCAATTTCACTACAGTCTAAGCCTCACATTAAATATATTCATCGAAATCCACAAAAAAGACCAACAGGCCAGATTATCGAAGATTTATAAACCAAACACGTTTGCCAGTGATTTGAAGGTGGTTCATTACGCTTTCTGGTCAAACAATACGCAGGGGACTGTAATGAGGGAACAGAGTAGGCGAGAGTCGTACGTGTTGCTAGATGGGACCGTCTTGACGTCACTGGGCTTTGGTGGTTGGCTATTTAGGGAAATGTTTCCTTTAGTTGGAAAAATTATTAAGGACCATACTAGGTGACAGATATGGCCTGTAATTTCTGCCTGTCCCATGGGAAAAAGGCTTGATTGCAAAAATGTGAAAAGGTTGATCTACTACATAACCGAAAATCTCCGTTTATGTGTGTTAAAGCAAAATACTCCGCTAAGCTTGACTAAAATGTCTTAATAGTATTCTACTTTCTATTCCCACTGTGTGGTCCGATAATAATGCTATATAGATAAAATCTTCTCGGACAATCTTTACTCCAACCGTAGTAGGGTCTACGGCGTAGCACCGATCTGCTACGCAGTAAGGGGGCTTACGGTTATAAGTATGCTACGGCGTAAGTCATAGTTAAAAGAAGCCCCACAATGTCTGGCATACTTAATACAAGTTTTTTTTAATTGTTTTGTATCTTCTCGGAAAGTTATATCCAGCAAAGTGTCTTAACAAAATGCTGCCTTTATTTCAAGCATTTTAATACAAAATATTGATTGCCAAGACACATCCATCATTCAACAGTTGACGCACACAACCGACACATTTGAGAAACAATATCAATACATAAAAACACCGAATTTATTCATAAACAGATAGACGGAAATATTTTTTGCGTCGAGACCCGATTCTTAGCTCAGTCACGGATCCGGATATCGAGATACAGATGGTCGTCGAAGGAAATAGTCGGTCAACCAACCGACAAGTAAAAATGGTTATTGTAATGATGGCAATTACTTTTCCTCAGAAAAAAATTCAAGCATTGACTTTTTTGCGGACTACCCTCAGATTCGGTAGAGATTGATGAGTTTACTGTATTGGTTTTGGGTAAAAAAAGCCTTTTATGCAGATTCGGAATGAATGAAATAAATCGTTGGACTATTCCTGCTGGGATAATCAATCTTACGTGTGAAAAAATTCTACTGAATTCTACTGGCGATAAGTCTTTGACGTTTAAATAAATCATTAGAATGTACGTTTTACGCTTGTATTTTTGTATGGCTTTCAATAATTAATCTATTTTACAACAATTTATAAGAAGTGGCACTCTTTTCAAATAAATAATCTACGGATTTAGGTTCTTCTTCTTCAGTTCAAATACTCTTACTTTCATACAATGCATTTCCATCCAAGGTTGAAAATTACAATGGTAAGAACCTACTTGGCATGGTACTTACCACTGCAATAGTGTCCAAAAGTATAGATATGCATGACGCTTTTCATAATTGTAAAACAGATCGGCAACGTATTGACAATCCGTAAGAGCTGGCAATAATGTCTATTATTTTTGGGAAGCTAAGCTGGTGGCCATCTTTTAGCCCCGTTACGAAAAATAAATCTCAAATTTTATTACCATATCCAAACTTTCAGATACATCCAAACCCAGCTTCATTTGAGGTGCTTTGAGCTGCACCTGTTACCGCCGACAGCACACACTTCCTCACTATAATGCTCTACAATATATTCGGTAAGATATATCTTCACTATAATAGATCTCCATCTCTTCACAGCTCAACAATGCTAGTAATATTAAATGTGGAAGTTTGTATGTTTGTGAATTTGAACGTGAATTTTGCAATTAACAGACAACAACAACCACTATTTGTATCAGGGGTCTACTCCCTAATCACGAACTGCGTAGTTTCGGCTTTTGTTACGGGCGTTTCCTACTCCGTATCACCTATGGACTGATGATTCGTTCGGGGTCCGAATAAAAAAAAATTATGGTTACACAATTTGACAATTGTACTTACTTCCGATGCGTGTTTAGCCTTCCGAAAAATTTTACTTATTACTTGTTTTTTTCACTCCAAACTTCCGGAATACTTTCGGACGGGGTCCGTGACTTCGTTGAAGGAGATGGGGAGTAGACCCCCTGATACAAATAGTGGTTGTTGTTGTCTGTTAATTGGAAAATTCACTTTCAAATTCACAAACATAGAAACTTCCACATTTAATCAGTTATCACCCAATGGTTGACTGGTAGAAAATGCCTAATGCCTCTGTACGTTTGTGTGCATGAAGTATTAAACAAATAAATAATCAAGTAATAACATATTATTATCAGATGTGGAAGACATTTTGATCACGTGGTAGACCTTGGCCTGGATTAGGTCATAGGATACTTGTCTGGCAGTATGTTCCGTGGAATATGACTGTCACACGAGCAAAGCCGCTGGTAGAAGCTAATATTTTAAATGTGAAAGTTGAATTTGAATAAGGATATTTTGTTGGTTAATAAGAATCAATGGCTGAACAGATTTGAAAGTAATTTGGAACACAGATAGACCTAAGCCTAAGGATAAGTATCTCCTTTTTGTCCTGGTGGTATGTTCCCAAGGGATAATTTTAGACTTTCACGCGACCAAAGCCACTGGCTAAAGCTAGTATATTATTCAAGTAAGGTACTTCTTCACAATAATGTGTATCTTCGTTAGGCATGTTCGTTTCTCAGGCGTTCTGTTTGTTATTTATTTAGTACTTTACCAGTAAGTACTTAAGTGTTTGAAACTTGGCAGTGTTTAGTTTGAATCTCCAGTTTTAGCTAAAAATATAGAACCTGGTATTTGTATTTGTCAGTTGCTGTGTGAGAACAGGCTTAAAGGTTCAGGTAATGATTTATCGCTGTTGTTAACTGTCTTCTGACTTAAACATGAAGGCATTTTACTTATTTGTTCTTATGGTTCGTTTAGACTCAGCAGACGAATTAAATGTGCCTTCTGCATTTCTTAAACAGAGGCTTTGTAAAGATTGTTGAATTGGCAGAATGTAACGCATTGATAACGTGACATTTCGATAGATTAAAACAATCCCATACATTAATTCTGATCTTTTTGACAGTATCGTAATCGGTGATAGAATCTCACTTGTCTAGAACGTGTCAGAGGTGACTATCGCCTTCGGCTTGTAAACGTCTGTGTCCCCAAATTCTGAATTCGGTCAACTTCGACTGAAGTCACTAGGCGTTTTCACTATGTCGTTGGGCTTCGGCGTTATTTCCATTCTCTTTTAGCTGCAGTGTTCTCAGTGACGTGAAACATTGGACTGATGCTCAATTTTCATAAACGCCCACTTTTTATAGGGTTTCAGGACAACAAACAATATTGTCTTTCATTTAAAAAATTGATGGCTTTTGTTTTTACGCTCCATGACGTAAGGTGAATAATATTTAGTTATAATATTGAAAGAATTTAAAAGCTAACAAAATTACCTTTCAAATGATATACCAGAATTCATAGTTCCTTACATAGAAATTGTAAAATTTGTTTTGAGCTGTGGAAGTGATACCAGTTTATTGAAGATGACATAATTATCGCAATAGATTATTTGCTCACATTGTATCGGCTAGCAGTAAATACATATATCTGCATTTAAAGCGTCCTTTGAATTTGAATTTTAAAATAGAATTTTAAAATATAGACAGAATAGAAAAATTGTCAGTCGGGTGGCAGCTGAAAGGCGCGTTTTGAGAAATATGATTTAATTATATAGGGATAAATTCCTATCAATTGGCGAATAAATCTTTTATTTATGTACACGGAGTAGGTATTTTCTTGAAAGGTAGAAAGAAATATCGTGAGGTAACCGGCATCTCATAGAGTCAAAAAATCGAAGACATGTGACGTCCACGAACTGGGCCCGCGTGGTGAATTGCATACAACCCACTCATTATCACAGATAGGAGATCAGAGTTCCAGTTGTGGGAACATTAAAGGCTGATAATGAGTTGGTATGTTATATTTCAATCCTCTAAGTATTAAAAGATCAATGAAAAAGTCTATAAAGAAAACAAAATACATTGCTTTTCAATAAAAGAATAATAAATTGCGTACAGAGACGAAAAGGCTGATTCTAAGTAAGTTTATTTTATTTCAGTCCTTCAAATACCTATGAAAAGCAAATTTAAAAGTCTAAAAATAAAACAAAATTGATTATTTTTCATTCAATTTTAAATAAAATGGGGATAGAGCCGAAAATACCCTACAATTAATTTGGTCCTTTTAAAAATATGATTGATGATTGAAAGTATTAAATCTTAAAGCTCTTTGAGTGGCAAATTAAATGTATTTGTCAACGTCGCGACGAAAATAAACGTGAGCGAACAACAGCTGGGCTTGCTTGTTTATTTACTGTTTTATTTCGATTGGCAATTTTGTGAAATGTTGGAGGATAAGCAGAGTTAAGTAAGGTACGGTGGAGCATACGGTGGAGGTCTGCCCTGCTTGGGCAGAGCACCACTGTGTCTTCGTGGAGGCGATCGGCGGTGACAACCTCTCGCGTCCAGCTCTGGTTCAGGCCATGGTACGGAGCGAGAGGGCATGGGAAGTTGTCTCTTCCTTCTGCGAAGCAGTAATGCTCGCAAAGGAGACGCGCTCACGCCCCTAGCCACCGCAGGAGATGACCCGGGCGTCGGGAGTCGCAAGCCGATTCCCGGCCACCGTAGGCGCGGGCTTGCGGACGGCGAGTAATGGGTAGCTCGCCGTCCGATAAGGACCAGGCCCGAGTCAACGGCGCATATTGTTCCACGCGCGCCTCAAAGAGATGTCAGCAAAAGTGACGGGGCCCGCTAGGGCCGATGCCTGTCTGGGTCGCGGATAAATTTGAAAGAGAGTTACCGCGGCTCTGGCACAAGCAACTGAAGGAACACGGGTGGGTTTTAGTCAGTAAAAGTCTGACACGCCCTCCCGCTTCACCCAGAGCGGGAGAAGTCATTGGATGATATCCAAACCAAAAAAAAAACAAAAAGAGGTGGGCGAGGTAGTACTGTTTGAGAAGATATTATACATGGTTGTAGGTTACTAAGCCGGCATTCTAGTTGTGGGTTTAGGGTGTTCTAAGACGGGATTGATTTACATATCCAGGACTTACGACTGAGATTAAATTCCACCTTATAATTTGCAAGTTCATACAGTTTTTAGTTGTTAGAAGTTTTTAAATGTTTCCTAATTAATCACGCCTCAACGGCTTTAAGGATCAACTGAAAATCAAAACAAGTAGAACGTGACCAATCATCATCATCATCATATCGGCCGAAAAACGTCCACTGCTGGACATAGGCCTCCCTCGAGCGTCGCCACATTGACCAGTCCTGTGCATTTCGCATCCACCGGACGCCCACAGCCTTGACCAGGTCGTCGCTCCACCTAGAGGGAAGCCTTCCACCGATGCGTCTTCCGGTACGCGGGCGCCACTCTAGAACTTTTCAGCCCCAACGGTCACCCGTTCTGCGAGCAATGTGCCCGCCCACTGCCACTTAAGTTTAGCAATTCTTCGGGCTATGTCGGTAACCTTGGATCTCTTTCGGCTTTCTTCATTTCTGATTCGATCACGCAAGGAAACGCTGAGCATAGCCCTCTCTATTGCACTTTGGGTGACTTTAAGCCGTCTGATGAGGCCCATTGTGAGCGACCACATCTCTGTCCCGTAAGTAATCACTGGCTACACACACTGGTCATAGAATTTCGTCTCGAGACACTGTGGCAAATTGGACGAGAAGATACCGCGCAACTGCCCGAATGCTGCCCAGCCGAGTCGGATTCGACGATTGACTTCTTTCTCGAAGTTCGACCTACCTAACTGGACAATTTGTCGCAGGTAGACATAATCGTCCACAACTTCGAGTGTAGAGTCTCCGACTTTGATAGTAGTGGGTGCAGCATGGGCATTCAACATCACCTTGGTTTTTCCATGTTAATTTTTAGACCAAATCTTTCAGCAGCTCTACTGAGGTCATCGAAGATTGTACTGAGGTTCTCCATGGTCTCAGCTATGACCTCTATAACGTGACCAATATTGGGACATAATATACTTTCATTCCGACAAATAGTTTCTTTTGGTAAATACATTTATGCGAGCGAATTCTTTGAGGAAAGCTAATAGGTTAGTTGACAAAAAATATATATTTAGTCCGTCAGTTAGTTAACATAGAACATATTGGACACGTATTTTTTCTTTTGCTACGTAAACAAAAAAATATGACGATACAGTGTGCAGTGCGTTGAAATATCGTGTGACGTCACGGTGTGCTACATTTTATACTGTCAAAGTGACGTAACAAGCCCCCACTCCTGAACTTTGATGCGCTTTATCTTTGTCAATTTTTATTTATTTGATAAAGCAAAAAATACGTTTACAATATTATTTCATAATCTGACAGACGGACTTAATCGAATTATAATTACTACCCAGGAAACATCTCTATTATTTATTTATAACAGACCAGTCCATAATTGTATTGTTCGTAAACACAAAAATAGTTTACAAACTATGTTTTTGAGATAAGTAAACTTAAGACAAAATGTGACAACAACCAGCACAATAACATTATTTGCCATAGATCTGATACAACCATCACAAGTAACCGTTTACGAGCCAAACTCATTAACAACATCTTCACAAATCTTATCTGGCCATTTATCTAAGCATAATCGCGCGGATAGTCGCGCAACCCATCCAATTACTAACCTACATAAATACCGCTTACCCTATCGCACTATTCATAAACAAAGCGACCCTCGCATCATAATATAAATAACACTAATCCCAAAGGAAGACACTTTCACAATGAACCTTTGTAATCCAGGAATCGACGATTAAAAATAATTATTATATTCGCCTAAGTTGTGATTCGGGGGCTTGTAATCTTGCTATATATCTTTATAGAATGGATGACTGGGACATATTGCGTTTTCCATGGGAGCCTTAGTGAATAAGTTAAACCGTTCGTCCTAACTGTCAAATGAAGGAAAACCAATGGTTATTTTGGGCAGGCCCCGGAAAGATTTGACAAAACTAAGTGACCATCCTGCTGGTTCGACGCGGTTTAATGATAAATGATTTGATTTCTATAAGTTGGTTTGTACATACACTTTATATGTCGTTGATTTATATCACACTGATAAACGAATTTTATTAAGCGAAATTGCAAGCACCTTCACATGGACACAATGTGATACAATACGAACGATTTTTCGCTTGATTCTTTTGTATATAATATGTGCCCAATATAGCCTTTGTGTTTCACCATCAGAAAGGTTCTTTAGAATATCGATACCTAGGTTAAAAGGTTAAACCGGGCTGGTATCCGCAACTCGACGACCAAGCGCGAATTTTGGGTATTTATCGATGTCTCACATCATCAGCGTATTAATGTTCCCACTGCTGGGAAACAGCCCTCCTCTCTGTGAGAGGGAATGGGCCATAACCCACCACGCGGGCCCAGTCAATCATTGTTGCTACTCTCTCTTATCTCAACCATGTTATAGATTTTACGAGGGCCGCCAACTTGTCCTCTCTGATTCCTTGGCCTTCCAAAACCTCTTTTAAAAATAATGTTTCTATGACTAATTTCAGTAGATTCTGTATTTTCTTCGTACTTTATCGATACCTAATGATATTGAATCGACAAACGACGTATGAAATGTCTATTACAGAAATATATTTTTCGGTGTATGAAATTCCATTTTAGAGTTTTTGAACTGCTAATTCATGTTTGCATGTGTAAAATAAAAATTCACCACGTAGGTACCAACCTACCTACCTATAAAAAAAGCAGTAGGCATAATTTGATATATCAACTGAGCAAATCAGAAGAAGACTGCCTAAAAAAGCTTACTACTTTCATATCTTTCTGATTAAAAACAGCTTCCAAGGTATCATCAAAACATAATTTTTCAGCCTCTCATACGTTTTAAAAATGTACAAAACAATATGATGACATGGTGAGCGAAGAATGAGTGGTCTACTGAATTCTGTTGCATCCATCATGTAATGCCGTAAATGACATCAATTTTTATTTAACGTGTAATCAGATTCGCTAGAATACTTTAGGTCGAAACTGTGTGGAATGGGTGAAATAGTGAGTAGTGAGTGTTTCTATTGACGTTGTTTTAACTTCACCACATCGTCCAGTCATTATTTTTCTGGCTTCCAGCAGGTTCCAGCAAATTATACCAGGACATTGGTAAATTTTGTAGTAAAATTCGATGTCTTACAAATAACAGTAATCCCAACCCAAACTGTATCGAGTATGATGTTGTAGAGGACGTATACCACTTGTTGGTGGCATATGTCAGAACCAGAGCAGGGAGAGAAGCTCTGATGAATAGAATAAATATAAAATAAATTGATTAAGCATTTTCTAAAGTATCCTGTCAGCGCCTCTGTCGGAAGCAGCCATATTAGTTTATGAACTAACTAGCTTCTGCCCGCGGCTTCGCTCGCCATCCTAAGGGAATACATATCCTTCCCAGGATCTCAAACTATCTCGATGCCAAATTTCATCTAAATCGGTACAGCAGGTCCAGAGATTATCCCTACTATCTCAAAAATTCACCAACTTCACCACTTCATAGTATTAGTATAGATAACAGTATATACAGGGTGTCCCAGAAATCGACGTCAAGCCGTAAATGGGTGATAGACCAAGTTATAACAGTTCTCAGAAAAATACGAAAAAAAATCTATCACATGTTTTTAAAAAATTATGTTCACTTTAAAAAATTACAAAAAAAATCAATCCCTGTAATGGTTCTTTAACTCCAATTGCTACAAATCCCATAATTTATCTAATTTTTTTATTATTATGTAATCTTGAATAATGCTTGTGTAGATTTTTGCCTAAAATTCAAAGCCAACTCCTCCTACTTGGAAGAAAATTAAACTTTTTCAAAACCAAATTATTCAAATTTACTATTTCGCCCAACTTTAACTGACTGTACTGAAAAAAAAATGTACTACGCTAGTTTGGCAAGTAACATGAAAAATTGGCGCATTTAATAAGGATTCAAAAATGGTGTAACACTTGCTAGATTACGTTTTCAATAATTGGTCAAATTTTTTTTTGTAAATAGCCTCGGTTTTTAGCCAAAATGTCCATACTTCCTTAAAATGACTTTAGCTTACCTAAAGCTTTGCTAAACTCCGTTTCTAGTTCGATAGAGACGTTACGTAATTTAAGAGCAAAGTTATGATAGTGACTCAACCTTTTTACTTTAAGTCAGGACCAGTTTTCTCATCTTAGAAAAAAAAACAAATTATCAGATTTAATTTTTTTTTATTACAATAAATGTTCAAACTGCCTTCCTTCGACGGCAATGCAAGCACGACATCTTCTTAAAAAAGATCTGAAAAAAAATTAAATCTGATAATTTGTTTTTTTTTTCTAAGATGAGAAAACTGGTCCTGACTTAAAGTAAAAAGGTTGAGTCACTATCATAACTTTGCTCTTAAATTACGTAACGTCTCTATCGAACTAGAAACGGAGTTTAGCAAAGCTTTAGGTAAGCTAAAGTCATTTTAAGGAAGTATGGACATTTTGTGTAAAAACCGAGGCTATTTACAAAAAAAAATTTGACCAATTATTGAAAACGTAATCTAGCAAGTGTTACACCATTTTTGAATCCTTATTAAATGCGCCAATTTTTCATGTTACTTGCCAAACTAGCGTAGTACATTTTTTTTTCAGTACAGTCAGTTAAAGTTGGGCGAAATAGTAAATTTGAATAATTTGGTTTTGAAAAAGTTTAATTTTCTTCCAAGTAGGAGGAGTTGGCTTTGAATTTTAGGCAAAAATCTACACAAGCATTATTCAAGATTACATAATAATAAAAAAATTAGATAAATTATGGGATTTGTAGCAATTGGAGTTAAAGAACCATTACAGGGATTGATTTTTTTAGTAAATTTTAAAGTGAACATAATTTTTTAAAAACATGAGATAGATTTTTTTTCGTATTTTTCTGAGAACTGTTATAACTTGGTCTATCACCCATTTACGGCTTGACGTCGATTTCTGGGACACCCTGTATAGTAGATAGATTAGACTAAGTATATGTAT
This sequence comes from Orthosia gracilis, assembly GCA_947562075.1. Lineage (NCBI taxonomy): Eukaryota > Metazoa > Arthropoda > Insecta > Lepidoptera > Noctuidae > Orthosia > Orthosia gracilis. The sequence continues at coordinate 33,083,951 of OX387264.1, forward strand.
ATGTTTAGGTTATGATGGGTCTGGCATGGTCTTAATTGTGACTAAAAGCCCATAGATAAAAGAAAAACCAGGCATAGCATTTTTAAATGATAGAGTCTGTTTGTCATCGACACGCTTAGAAGAATTCTAGATCAGACAAATGATAGTACTTAAGGTTATACTAGTCGATCATTCTTCCATACAAACGTAGTCTAGCGTTTGCTCCACTGTTTGACGATGTACGTTCAAATTAAAAATGATATCAATTTATCTCATCATTATCTAGCCCTGTATGGAAACAGTAAGTAAAGTATTTGAAAGTTATGAGCGTCGAAAGTTCCATATTTCATCACTAATTTTAATGCATCTTTGGGCGGGAATAAATACCATAAGAAGAAGGAAAATTGCAAAACGGCCTCCATACAGGGATAGATTATTAATTCAACAATGCAAATAATGTTATTTAAAATATACATTTAGTCGTTTTTTCATGATATCTAGACTCCCAAAGGTCTGTTTATAAAATTTCGCGCGCTCGTTTTCGTCCTAAATCATCATCCATTTCGATACAAATTTGCAAAATTGCTAATTCGTACGCGAACTAGCTTCTTACTGCTCATCACAACTACTATCTCTGTCGCACGTGTTGTCGGATGAGATAGAATGCATTTTAACCTCGTGCACAAAATAGTTCGTGCCGTCGATTAGAGGAACCTTAAAAGGGCTAATGACTCAGATGTTGTCCGAAGGCTTATCTTGTCCCTCTTTTGAAGTTGAACATCCTTTTTAGTAACCAATCATCATCATCTTCACTCACTCAGTTTAACTTCGAAGTGCAGTTGTGAACCTATCCTTGCTTGCACCAATACCGAAGCTCCTGAGTCAGCTCCTGAAGTCTGAAGAAAAATCACTGATCCGTCTTGTACCAGAAAGTATTTAATATGTAACTTGGAACCATGATTTTTTGTTTTGATAATTTTTGTCTCAAATGAAAGGTATCACGTATTAGCGTAAAACCAATATATCCGTTTAAATCATGTACATTTGACCACGCGTTTAGGAAACATTAACTCATTACGGAAAATAATTTCATGAAAGCGTCAAGGACGCCCCTTACCGCGATACGTTTGTTTTGATCGTGTTAGCGACATTTACTTTACATTTTTTTCGCATCAATTTGAAATATTGGAATATATTGGTAGGTAGGTGTTAACTACTTTCAGTTTTTTGTTTTCTAACGGAGACTTTAGAGCCTAAATAATTAATAAGCAATATCAGGCGAAGAATATATTAGTATCAGGGATGTCTATCCAGTTTAACATTTTCTTTTTAATTTGCACACATTTTCCGCGACCGCTTCCTACCCTGACTGGCACAAAAGACAAAATGTTCTCTCATGACCAGTACATTAATCGTGGTTTAAAAATCTGACCGATCCATCAGACGGGACGGTTCCGCACCGGACGGAGACATTAGGTAGAACATTAGCTTTCAATATCAGTGTCCTTTGCAAAGGGACCGACGAGAATTATCACGTTTTCTCACGGTACGGTACTGTTTATTTATATGTGTAAAAGCGACCGTACATTTTATGGCCAATTTTATGGGAGGGTTTCACTCAAACTGTGAGAATTTATTTATGGTGTATTTCTTTACCCGAGTGGCACTAACGAAACTGTTGACACGCTGGGATTGTATGAAAAGTATCCGCAACACCGTCTCTAGCAGTGGCTGCCGATACTACGGCATCCAAAATAAAATAAACAGAATTAAAGAAAATATTTTATTTGTGACTCGTACAGGAGAAAAATGTAACAAACATTTTTAAAAGAACCCGTAAGAAGCCAAAAATGCTCCTATCTAAGCATATACAGCGATATTATAAATAACGTCATGCTGGTTTTCTAACGAGGCCCGCTGTTAATGCGACGGACACACTCATGGAATAGAATATATATATGTATATATACCTATATACTTACTATAGATACCTCTATACTTTTTATTTACTTAACGCCAAATACCAGAATCATACTAATACCTATCTGTGAAGACTGTAATTCAAAATTCATGCAACAAACATTACCGGCAAATCTCAATACATTGCTCTACAGCCTCGCTCTAGCTACCCCGCCATATGAAATATGCATATGCACATGATATGCAGGTGTGAATGTTGCGTCACGCTAGTGCTTCCGATTTGACCGACAATTATCACCGCGACAGCCATCTAACATTCATGCATTCAAAACTGAAACGCGAGCGATAGACATTTTAATTGATGTGGAGTAGGGTTGGTGGTCATAAAAAAATCGTTTAACATTTTCTCTTGTATCATCAGGATGCACAAAGTGACCTAGTGAAGTCTGCAGGAATACGCTGGATGCGAGATGCACAGGACCAGTCGATGTATATTAGTTTTGTCCACCTGCTAGTGGACGTATATCGACTTACAAAGAAAGGCTCATTCTCAAGTTGTGGTCAAAATTAGGCAACAGACAAGGTTAGGTTATATTTTTTAATCTTTAGATAACTTTTAATGGGGGATAAAAAAAAAACAGATTCAACTTATCTTACTATTAAAAAAATAGTCCAAATTGTATGTCTATCCAAACTGCTTCGAATAGAGGTCAATCATCATCATCTATCTAGCTTTTTGTCAACTATTTGGGTCCAGCTTACAGTATAGGCCCATGCTTCTAATTCATTTCGATTTAAGAAATCTTTTTATGTGACCCAACTGGCCCAAATGTTAATCTATATATATCTCGCATCATGGCTGGCCGATAGATGCACACCATTGGGCAGTCAGGATGTATTCCCTTAGGTTAAGACATCGTGTATGGGCAGGTCGGTGGGTACAGTCGTGCAAATGAAATAACATAAATTATTCGATACACTGGGTTTATTTAAATAGTTCACAGTTACAATCTTGCTCACTAATATTACTGATCGATACCGATTCTACAACGTCTTAGCTCTAGGGCGGTCAGTACTCAACTCTTATATTCTGTATCCCCACCACACAGGTCGTTAGAGGAAGCGCGCCACAGCGTAGTTGTTCTTGATTTGCCGACAGGTGGCGTGCTCGTGATTTGTTTTGACGTCCGTACTATTGACTAAAACCCGACATATATAAATATATATATATAGGTTACAATTAATATTAAAGAAAACTTAAAAAAATAGTTCTAGAATAATATAATTAACTTTAATTTCCAAATAAAAAGATTTCCTGTCGAAGTAATTAATTTAATTTCGTAAATAAAACGTCAAAGTTAGAATTCGTGCCAACCCTAACTACACATATGACGGCAGCATTCAACTGTTTGATTTCGATACAGATAATGTCAGGAATAACTCAACCAGTATTCAGCAACGCGATCCTTGGAAATTTGGCGCGAAATGCTTACAAACTGATGACGCACTTATAAACCTAGACAAGGTACGTATTAAAATATTCATAGCGTGTAAAACAGAAACATAGGTGTATGAAAATGACAGAGATAAACCACGAGTGGATTTAGATTGTTGCAAAATATTCATTTGTCCCGATTAAAATTATCATATTAGTGAATATTTTCATTTTTACCCTACTGCCGAACGAGGGTAATGTGTTTATCAGTCTTTGTATGTATGTATGTATGTTTGTTCCTATGTGGCGTTCTAGAGGCCAAACGTGTTGGCTCATTTTGATGATTCTTACGTCAATCGATTCGTCTTAACCCTGCGAGTGTCCCAGCTACATTAAAAATTGGAAAATAAAATAATGGCGCATTTTGGGCACCCTATTGTGGGGGTCCAATTTTTTTTTTCCAATCCCATCGTGTGGGGTATAAAAGTAAAGAGTTTAAAGAGGATATTATAAAAATATATAACACTTATTTATAAAAAAATTATCATTTATCATTTATCAGAAGAAAATCATGCTGTGCATTCGGAGGATACATCTGGTTTTGGTCAGCCAGCTCGCGCATATGAATACTCCGACTGCACAGCATTCTTGTTTACGTCTTTTTAGTACGCTTTGTAAGCAGACGGGTTTTTTTTATTTTTTTTTGTCATGTATAGCTGGGGCCGAAAAGGTCAGGAGTGGCGGGTGTGTACCGGCAGACGCTGCGTTGGAAGGCCTCCCATAAGTGGACCGATGACCTAGTTGCCGTTGCGGGAATCCACAGGATGCAAAAGGCAGGCGGGACCGGTCAATGTTTATTTCGGCTGAAATGATACTGGTGAAGATGTATGGTTTTTTTTGTTTTTTTTTAAATGTCTATAGGCTCGCGCTTGACCACTATTTCACCTGATGATAAGCGATGATGTGGTCGACGATGAAGCACGTTTGCCTAGTAGAAGAAGTAGTTTACTTAATGCCATTAAGAGATTCTGTCATAAACACAGTATATATATAATATATATACTATATAATACTTACTATATACTAACTATATAAAATAATTAACTGTAATTGTTTTTCTCTTTTCAGGTAATTATTATTTAGCAGTCAGGTATGTTTTTATTTTTATAATACTTTTTTTAATATTACCTCTTTTTACCCCCCGACGGAAAAAAGGGGTGCTATAAGTTTGACGTGTGTTGCTGTATATCTGTGTATCTGTGTGTCTGTGGCATCATAGCTCCTAAACGGATGCACCAATTTTGATTTAGTTTTCGTTGTTTGAAAGGTGACCTTGTTAGTAAAGGTGAGTTCTTAGCTGTCTGAATAAAATCGGTTCAGCCGTTCAAAAGTTATCCGTTACTCTTGGAATCTGGTTTTTTTCGCAATATATGATGTCATACCAAATCCTCTAAAAAGTAATAAATAAACCTGGTACTCTCATCGGGGAACCGCTAATTAAATTAAAAAAAACTGCTTTAAACGTTGGAATTTCCTCGACGCGAGTACGAAGTTTATTTTTTACTTTTTGGAGGTATTTTTATCAGTTTTTTTTTTTAATTTTAATTTATTTTTTCTACAAATTATTTCAAATAATCAAATGACGCATTCCGTATCCGAACCGTCCGTTATTAGATGAAAAGTAATAAATCGAAATTTAAAATTACGTTTAAAAATCCAAAAGCCACAATCCATATCCCATACAGTTTTCTCCATAAACACAGTTGTATTGCTCTACCTAGCCAATAGCTACAACTACTTAACAGCCCCACTTCAAATTCAATGAACCGGCCAAGTGCGAGTCGGACTCGCCCACGAAGGGTTCCGTACCATTATTGCAAAAAACGGCAAAAAAACACATTTGTTGTATGGGGGAGCCCCACTTAAATATTTATTTTATTCTGTTTTTAGTATTTGTTGTTATAGCGGCAACAGAAATACATCATATGTGAAAATTTCAACTGTTTAGTTATCACGGTTCTTGAGATACAGCCAGGTGACAGACGGACAGAAAGACAGACGGACAGACGGACCGCGGCGTCTTAGTAATAGGGTCCCGTTTTTACCTTTAGGTACGGAACCCTAAAAAACCAAAAGGAATGCATGAATTCTGACCGTTCATGTTTGAAGAAAAATCAGGTGAAGAAATTTGGCAGGTTAAAGTTACCTATTTTAAATCAAAACTAATAACTAAAAGAAAGAAAGATACTATGTTTAATTAGCACATACCATAGGCACACAATTTAAAAGAATGCTGTTGGGATTTATACAAAAACTGTTTAAGGATTTATTTAAGCTATTATTCCATATAATATTCTCTATACGTACCTACAGTATATTTATTATTTTGTAGTTGTTAGTATTTCTCTACCAAGCAAATAGCTACGACTCACATACAAACTCAACGATTCAACTCAATAAAAACCAAGTGGAATACAAGAAATGTGCTGAACGTTCATGATTGCAGAACACAACACAACAGGTGAAAGTGATACATGGGATCTCACAAAAGCAGCATCTTGCAATACGAATAAACAGGATGAATTTTTCAAGACCGTGCGAGGTGACAAATAATTACAAAAAGAAAATATTATAATGATTACTCGTTACTGATTTTGAAATAAATTAAAACCACATTGTTATTTTTTACAGTTTTAACTTAAGCTGCCTAAATAATGCTCATCAAAAACCGTTCAATAAACCAAACTATACGTGCCTACCACAGATATGAATCTAACTAGATGACGCGATTGTATGTACTTCGCGTGCCAAAAACGGAGTAAAGTTACGATCAATGATCGCAATCTGAGCTTTTCATTTAGCATTATCGGCACCGGAAATCCACCGAAATCTAGAAAAATGCTTCCGTTTTATGCGATATTGAGCTGTAAAGAATGTATAGAAAAAGTTGGCCGAGACATTGGGAATGTTTTCTTTCATTGGTAAGTAAATTTTAAATTGTGTGTGAAAAAGTGGCACGCTTGGTTTTCATACAGATGGAGTGACTTGCGTTATCTAGTTATATTCATGTCTGGGGTGCCTACCTTTGTCCAGCAGTGGACGTTTTTTGTAAAGATGATGATGATGATACGTACCTTAGTATAATAACAAAATTTCAAAAAACTTATCTACTTAATCCTCATTAAAATAACCATTTACGTTAAAAAAGAAAATAGGAGTCAAAGAGCTTTTTGCTAATAAACAGTTCCTACGATTAAGAAAAAATAAAAACCCATTTTTTTTGCAAATTATGGTTTCAAATAAATAAATACGAAGAACTATAAAAATAATACTTCTATTTCTTTATTGAATTTAAATAAAAACCAGCTTTTTTTTCAGTCGCATGAAAAGGCTTTAACCCGACAAAATGACGGAGTATGTCATCCCGCTCGCTCCCAGTTGCTCGCTAGCCGCTGTGGGGGCACGTCGCGGCGCGCGTTTTCTGCAACCGATCGATATCACAATGGACCTAAATGCGTTCGACGTACTGCCGAGCGGCAACTTATTCAGCGATTTGGTGGATTTTAACGGGACGGAATACTACGATGATATGTCTGTGGATGGAGAGACTTGTCAAGAAATGACGAGATATCTTCGGGAGCCGGATACCGATTCTCCCGAAGATGTGCCACCCGAGTGTCATGAGCCTCCCGAAGCGGAGGCGTGGGTGCGACCTCTGACACCACAGACCTTGCAATCATCAAGGAAACCCACCGTCCTCCTTACTGTGACGTGCGAGCCTCTGAACAATTCAAATGGACCCACTAGTATGTCACTGAAAATGTCTGATATGAATCAACAATTTGCTGAATTTGCTCCGCAAATGGCTAAGCAATTTACTGAAGTTTCACCGCAAATGGCTCTAGAATTTACTGAAGTTTCCCCTCAAATGGTTCAGGAATATACTGAAGTTTCACCGCAAATGGCTCCGGAATTTACTGAAATTTCACCGGAAATGGCTCAGGAATATACTGAAGTTTCACCGCATATGACTCAGGAATATATTGAAATTTCACCGCAAACGACTGACATATCACAGCAAATGATAAGTTTGACTGAAATGACTCATGCTTTTACTGAAATTTCACCGCAAATGACTCAGCAATTTACTGAAATTCCCCCGCAAATGACTGACGTGACACTTAAGTTTACTGAAACTTCCCGTCAAATGTCTGATAGATCACCCCAAGTGATAAATTCGCGACCACAACTTACTGAGAAGACACCGCAATTTACTGATATGTCACCGCAAGTAACTGGTTTGTCACCGCTAATGAGTGATATGTCACTGCAAATGACGCCCGGATTGCCTGATTTGGCCCTACAAATGGATGACATGCCACCGAAAACGCCGAAAATGACTGAAATGACGGAAATGACTGATATACCTGATATACCGTCGGTATTGCCAGAAGAAATACCTGACATACCATCGGTATTGCCTGATTTGTCACTACAAATGCCCGATTTGTCCCAACAAATGGGTGATATGCCACCGGAAACACCGAAAATGTCTGAAATGTCACCGGAAATGACTCAGACAGAACCGGAACAAACTGATATCTCAATGGAAATACCTGACATACCATCGGTATTGCCAGATGAAATACCTGATATACCGTCTGTTTTGCCTGATTTGTTACTACAAATACCCGATTTGTCCCAACAAATGGGTGATATACCTCCGGAAACACCGAAAATGTTTGAAATGCCACCGGAAATGACTGAAATGGAACCGAAACTAACTGATATTTCAATGGAAATACCTGATATACCATCGGTATTGCCAGATGAAATACCTGATATACCATCGGTATTGCCAGACGAAATACCTGATATACCATCTGTTTTGCCTGATTTGTCAGTACAAATGCCCGATTTGTCTCAGCAAATAGGTGATATGCCACCGGAAACACCGAAAGTGATTGACATATCACCGAAAATTACTGAAACGGAAATGAAACTAACTGATTTATCTATGCAAAGACCTAATGTATCAACGAAATTACCTGATTTGTCGCTACAAATGCCTGATTTGTCAATACAAATGCCTGATTTGTCCCTGCAGATGGGTGATATGCCACCGGAAAACACTAGTATCGCACCACAAATGACTGAAATGCCACCAGAAATAACTGATACGGAATCGGCACTAATTGATATCTCAATGCAAATGCCTGTTATGTCATTGCATATGACTGATCTTGAACCGCAACTCACTGATATCTCAATGGAAATGCCTGATTTGGCAGTCCAAATTCCTGATTTGTCACGACAACTAGGTGCACCGCCAACGCCTGGTATGCCACCACCGAAGAAGATTACGAGGAAGGTGCCAGTACCGTCAATGAAGACGCTCAAATTAAAGGGAATTACACTTAACGATGCAAAGGTCATAAGTGAAGCGATCACCGCCGAGGCCCCTGGGCGGAAGAAAGAGCTGCGATTCCAATGCGATTTCCCGGGTTGTCAAAAGGCCTTCGCAAAGACTAGTCACCTTTGGGTTCATAAGACCATGCACAGTGGCGAAAGGCCGTATTTGTGCTGGATGGAAGGCTGCGACTGGCGTTTTGCGCGTGCAGACGAATTAACCCGCCACGTCCGATGCAAGCACTCTGTCGACAAACGATTCAAGTGTAGCCGCTGCGATGCATCCTTCTCGCGCTCAGACCACCTCGCTAAACATTCTAAGAAACATGATAAAGGGTGGGGCGGACCAATAAAACTAGCCGTACGTAAGTACAAACTAAAATAAAACTAGCTTCATTTATTTCGAACGTGATTTTTACGACTTTTGTACGTGATTTTTTTAAAGTCGTGAGTTCGATTCAAACATGGAATTGACTGTGATGAGAGCGCTTTTGTATACAGCGTCAAGATAAAGAATGATTTCCATCGTAGTGGAGACAACATTGCACCAAATAGTTAAAAGTATAAATATATTTTTTTTTTTATTCGGGAAAAGTATCACGACGTGTTTGTCGTCGTAGCTTTGTGAAGTTTGTGCCAACGCCGCCGCGGTGCGATGGCACTGGGGTGCCGAGAGGAGAGGGACGGACCTTCCTCATGCATTTCAATGGCGGCTGTACTTTGCGCGGGAAGGTCGGTGAACACGACGTTTATATTATTATCAGAGCTTTTTGCGATGCATTACCTGATGTGTTCTCAATGTGTAAACGTAGGAAGTGCTTTATGATAAAATAATTACTACTTTGTATCAATGAAACCTTTGCCCGTTTGTATTAACACTAGGAAACACTTAGTAAATAGCCAAATATTTTGTTAAGATCAACTCTTGGGCTATCTACATTAGGTGTTGCCTAGTTTTTGCGGGTATTTTTAAATGTACAATAATATTTCTTCTAATTCGGTGCAGATTTGTGTTAATTATTTATATGAGTTCATAATTTTGAGCTTCCACTTTATCATTCCGATATTTTACGGTTAACTGAGCTTTATTGCGTTAGTAATTAGGATTACTTTCGTATAAACTATGTATTTAATTGAGAGATTGAGATTGCGAGAAATCGATTTTGAGCCTACAGGGAGGGTACTATAATATTTTTTTGTATATTTGTAATGTAAGAATTTATGAAGCGGTAAGAAAGTGTGAAGAGGCCTTATGTTGGTTTTGTCTTAATTTAAGTAATATACAAGATCAGATTAAAGCAGTGAAACTCCGCAGACGTCTGTCAACTTAAAATAAAGTGATAAGAATGCACTATGCCTTTTTGTTTTGGTCTCGCTCAATTTTTAAAAAAAAATCTTGTAATACCTAATATTTTTTCTTAATATAACTGTGCATTGATAGGTTTTTTTCATCTTTCTTTTATTTTTATTAAATTTATTTATTTATTATGTGCAAGCCTATTACAAATATAAAAAATACACCAACATTTAATATCGCTATCCACCCCAACTTCATAGTTTACCTACTTGGGTGGTGATCATAAGCTCTTGGAATAAGGTTATTTTGAGTGTGCGTGTGAGACAGATGTACCTATACAAGTCATTTACATCTTCGTCCCTTTTACACACTCAAAATAACCTTAATCTAACATCTTACGGTCACGCCCCTTTTTAATTTGACGTCGTTGAAAATTAAAACTGTTTCTCTTGCTATGTCTTACGTCAATCCCTTGAACAGACAGACAGAAAAAAACTAGTTTTTGTTAAACTCATTAGTTAGGTATAATTATTGCATAATTTTGACTGACTTTAACTTTTTGACTGCATCAATCTTTTCGTTTTGGAATCTTATTAAGTTTGACAACAATGGCCGAATGTTTAATAAAACTTATGAACTAGTATAATTTAAATTAGGTATGGAGATATTCTGTAAAGACTGGTCTGGAGAGTTTGAAATGTTTTAGGTATACTATTTTATTGATTGTTAAGAATTATACAGCAAATGCTTTCATACATATACAACGTGTAATTAAAAAGAATGGGAAATTGCGAAAAAACCTGACCCTGACCTGCAGCCTATGTGCACAAGTGAATTCGGCCAGGCACAGGGTTTGACTGCCATCAATCGACCAATGCGAGATGAAAGACGCAATGGATTTCCATCTATGTGATTGGTCGATTGATGGCAGTCAAACCCTGTGCCTTGCCTAATTCACTTGACATAGTTGAATAAAAATGAGATCATCAAAATTAAAGTTGTTGATAATGATGATCCCTTTCGAGATTTTCCGTTTCGTCTGATACACAGTGTTTTGTTAATATATACATTATTAAGTTGATGGTAAATTAAACGGCACGGGCTTTTAAGAATAGTGTCGGGCATAAATACCATGGACATATACAAAATTTAGAACTGATTTTCTATTTCAAATATATATATTTCTAATTCTAAAAAGATTTAACCGCGAAAATGATCATAAGTTTGCTGATTATATTTGATAAGTGATATAAATAAACTAATTACCTAAATATGGTATTTCGTATTTTCTTTAAATCTATTATTCGGCTGGAGAGGCGCTTAGTCAACCCGGATAGGACGGATACCGGATAGTTACTGGATATCCGTTTCATCTCTAATATTTAAGATCGTGATTGTACCTTTAAGGAAGGTATTTTAAATGAATGTAAAGCTCAAGCTTATTTTCAATGATCTGAATACTATGTTTATTATACTCTCAGTACTAGACACCCACTATCTATTTTTGTTATACAGTCTGTAGCAGAAAAAGTAGCTTTCAAGCACCGTCGTATAAATACGTGAATGAGTTTAGGAGCCTGTGTTTTTAATACGATAATATATGTTAAATGGCTGACTAAGTGACATTCTTTCTTTGGTAGTTACGACTTTTCGACAGTGATAACCACCGATCTAATGTCGCTTTATCTAACTGGAGCCCTTAGGCTTTGGTAAGGCTATTTTATTTATACAACTACCGTCATAACCAAATATTAGCTGTACTTACGAATTTATCATTTAAAATCATACATGTCAGAACTAATCTATATAGTTAGGTACTATTTGAAGAACTCTGCATTTTCTAAATCAATGTCTATAATATAAACCGTGAAATCATGGAAGAAGTAGACGATTGCAGAATTGAAATGCAATTTGTTGAAACTTAAGTAACATTCACAATAAGTAATTATACCTTAGGAATAAATGAATAAATAAGTAAATATTATTAAATATACCTTTGTATTTTAACTTGATGGCTGTCTATTCTTGTATTTAAATAATAAAAAAATAATAAGTTATTTAAAGGCTGTACTTAATTAGAAGTTAAATTCAACAATTACTGTACTACTATTACAATTAAACTAAAAACTTATTAAACAACGATCAAGTATTTTTTTCGAAAACTCTTGTTTTCTTGTAATATCTCTATTGATTTTTTTGTTGCTACCAAGATGGTTTTCCAAAAAAATATTTTGTTTATAATTATTAGGAACCAAATAAATGATTGCAGTAGGCTTTTGTTTTAGACACTAGTGGAAAGCTTTTCAAAGCACTTTATTAGATTGTTTTTACTTAGATACCTAACTCGCATGTGTTCCCTTAAATAATGATTGATATTGAAGTATCTAAAATTAGTTTTAAGTATTTTTATAAAACCTTCATCGTACAACATGCTAATATTAAAATTTGTAAGTCTGTATGTTTGGAAAACCAAGACCGGAATGGATTTAAATGTTATTTAGAATACTAGTAAGCCATGGCAAACATTATATAGGATTGTTATCAATCCAGTCAGATGTGCCAGTGGGATATTATTTTCTGATTTTCTCTAGGCCGAATACACTGTCAAAAGTCAGTAGTTTCCGACCGAGCACGAAATTCCGCAACAGTCTCAGTTTTGGCCGTAACCGAAACCGAAACTTCCTTACAAGGATTATGTTATGAGGGAATAATAAAGAAAACGTTATTTTATTCAGTCAGTCTTAAAACTAAATAATGAAATTTACCGAATTCAAAATAAATCACACAAAAACCCACAATAAACAAAACGAACTGCAAACACAAGCCAGTCACGACATGATTAGGCAGGTGTACGCGGCAAAATGTCTTCGTCGCTTACTAGCTTGGATGGAATTTAACGCGCCGAACATGACCGATCACAGCGAGAGAACTCCCGAATGCAGTTTAGGTTTCGGTCGTAGGTTTGCCGCCGAAACCCAAACTCGTTTTTTTTCGAAACTCGACCGAAACCGAAACCGAACTTTTGGTCGGACACTAAAAGTCAGTATAATTATCATACATATTATTATAAAACAGTTAATTCTATTCGACAAAATTACGTCTAAAAAGCTGTTTTTTTGTATCACTGACTTCCTAAATTCAAAAACTATATAAAGTTATGTTTTAGAATTATTAATATATTATTTGTGATATTGGGATATTCCCAGCCAAAAACTGTCTTCTTGGGCTCAAACTAGTCCATTAGTTTAACTAATTTTGATATATAACTTATTAGAATGTAAGTAGGCACATAGGTACGTTTTGGAACCTATTTTTTATTTCTGTAATAAATAATTATATAATGTAATTTAATTATATTTACTGAATTTACCATTTAATAATAATAATTATTATTAGTATTCTTTATTATTTTACCTATGTATTAACAAAATGTAAATATCAATGTGAATTTATACTTATGCCACTTTGAGTGGCAGATGTGTCTAAATTATCTATACGTATCTAATAGCACTGAATCAAAACCTATTTAGGAGCTTTTTATGTACCCTAAACGAATAAATGTCTTCTTTACTTTACACGTGTTTTATGTAAATACCTTTGGAGCCTTTTTATCTGTGGAGGGTATTGCATAAAATAAAAATTCCATGCATCCGAATTTTGAGCATTTCGTGAAAAAACAGTTATAAGAATACCAACATCACCGCTACCACCGTTATCGTTATCATCGCTTACCAACAGGTGAGATGGTGGTCAAGCGCGAGCCGATAATAAAAATAAAATTGAAAAAAAAACTTATTCTCGCACAGAAAATCATTAGTGAATATTGGTGTGGCAGATATTCGCCCCCTAATAGCTTATAGCATAATATTTAATAGTAATAGCCTATGTGATGGCTTGGGAGACATTTGACATCTGCCTTGCGAGATTTTGCTATCGTAAACCGATAACTCCCCGAGGGCGCCACACTAGCAGAATCGTATATGTGTATTTGTGACGCCCTCTTAACTCGCCTGTCTAAAATATACACCCGCGTCGCGCGTACGCTATTTTGACCGTCGAATTTGGTTTTCTTACTACTTTGAAAATCATCTCCATTTTTGGAGCTCGTTATAACCCGCAACAACCTAGATATCAATAGTATATGTTTGACTAGATATTTGGAACACTGGTGGCCAACAGGAAGACAAGAACAACGGGAATCTTCAACCATCTGTTGTGACTGACCCTGAAGCACCCTCGGTAAGCGATTTGTAAATGGTCGAACGGTCCCCCATGTCTTCCCCATAGGCTACATATAGACGAAATTGGACTTCCACGCATCCATGTGTCAAAAGTTCTCACGTAATAAGTTCTCATCCCGCCCCTAGAAGCACGGCTATTTACACGCCTGCCCCTACAATGCATAGATGCATAATAATAACATAAAATAATGCAGCTACGAAAAGCCAAAAATGTCCCCTTCTCGGTACCTACTTTAAGGCAATATATACGCCACAATGTTAACACAATAATGGACGTGCGCCCGCTCCGCGCCAAAATATCAATAAAGATTTCTTTGCAAAATATTATTTGATTTACATATGCTATTTCAGTTATGAAGAAATTCCAGCCAACAATTTTCCTGTGTTAAAATATTCTTAAACATCCAAGTCGTTTTGGAGGAATATCCAAAAGTTGAAAAAAATATCGTGTTGCTAATTATTTTTTAAATCAAAATTATTTGTTATACGAAAAAACCACGTTTAAAAAATAATGTACATGAAACAATAATAAATATATGTACACCGGGATGATATTGAGAAATTCCTAATGAAATATCCCACTTTTCCCGACATGGAAATCGAACCTGCCCACGCTACTAATAATCTATGCACAAACATACATATTTAATACAGCAATCATTGCCAGCTATAAAAAGCTGTTTAAAAATGTAACATTTAAAAGTGAATGTAAAGAGAGATCCTGTACCAGTTTGTTGAATTCTAAACGAGATAAAAACGTTGCCCGTCAGTCTCAGTAAGGGAATGATTGATTGGATTGCCAGCTATTAAAGGTTTCAACAAAAAGGGCGCCATGTTGGAAATTTTACGGTTTTTTGCAAAGAACCGTGTTCAGTGTTCGCGTGTTGACGGTTTTGTGTTTTGCAGAATCATTAATGGTTGTTCTTATTGTGTGGGCATGATATATTTTATATTTATACTTGACAATTTTTGAATTTTTATTTGTATTATATTTATCTACATAAATAATTATGGTACAATTATAAACGCAAAAGTTTATGCGGATAGATAGATGTTTGTTTTTCTCTCACGCAACACTACGGAACGGATTTTGTTGAAACTGTACAGTAATATTGCTTAGCTATAGCTTATAAAGGTAGCAGTTGGTTACCTTTTTTTTAGCTTGGATAAATGCTCATGCGTACTGCGCCACCACGGGGAGATAGCGCAGTTATGTCGGACTCCAACCCACTAAACGGTGTCCTCCTTTGCCGCTTATGCCAGGAACACGGACACGCGTTAGCGCTCACCGCGAACCCGCCGCGGCTGTCCGTTACCGGTCTCATCTGGGGGGTACCGCCCATCACCAACGCACCAGAACACATTGCACGCCGTGACCACCAATAAATATATTAGTTATACAGCGAGTTATACAGTTATGCTGTAACAGTGTAACTGGCTTGTGGAGGACATGCAGCCAATTCCTGTAAAATACCTTATGGTATTCAGCTGCATAGCGATTTTTGCGCAATAACTGCTCTTCTACAGAAGCTTTAGAGAATTTGGCGTTTAAATAAGTGCATTTGACAAACAGTCGGTGTATCGGTGTATCGGTCTAGTGGTATCGGTCGCGGCCTATAAACTCGGTTCAAACCCAGGCAGGCGCTTTACTTTGTGTAAATTATTTCACCACCACCGCTCTCAAAACGTTGAAAGGAAACATCGTGAGGAAACCGGCATGTCCTATAAACAAAAAATCGAACACGTGTGACATCCGCCAATACGCATTGGGCCCGCGTGGTAGATTACGGGCCATTGTGTGAGGGTCACAGAGAGCCTGTGTCCCAGCAGCGGGAACATTAAAAAAGCTGATGTTTGGTGATTGCTGTCTCTTAAGTAAATAAGCCGGCCGGTTAGACTGCAACCGGTTCAAGAGTTGAAAAATTACTATGCAGGCGATGATGTAACGCAAATGATCACTTTAGCTGCGGTTCTGATGACTAAAACAATATGCGCCTTGCATAATTTGGGCTTAGAAGAAGACGTTTACTGGGTTATCCAGGTCATAGCATATTTTCCGAAACCCTTATAATAGATGTTCTTATGGAACTAACCATCTATAGTTGGTAGTAAAAGTTGTCTACACAATTTCATTTCTACACAGCATTTGTACCAAATTCTCAGAAATTGCCATTTTCTTGCACATAGTTACAGCAATAACAAAGAACGGAATGAAAAATCCTTGCATATCTTTATACCCAATATCCTTTGCTTTATAGATATTGGCAGTCCAGTTATTCTGCGATGCTCGGGGCAAGTGTCCGATATATGGATATTGAAAATACTAGTGCACTCGTGGGTAAAAGTGGAGCTATTTGTAAAGGAACTCGTCCGGGAAAATAAGGTCACCATCCTATCCTTATAGTAGGGAGTACTATTGTATCATACCTTCTTCATCTTCCTGACCTTATCCCATGTTACTTGGGGACAGCGCAACACGTTTTCTTCTTCCATACCGTCCTGTCTCCTGTCACGCTATCACTGACTACCTTTTATTTCATGTCACTCCTCACACAGTTCATCCATCTTTTCTTTGGAATTGTATCATTCCTATCCTTCCTAATTATATAATAAGCATATGAAATTCTGATGTTCTGAAGATCTTTTCTTACTAAAAAAATCGTTCGTATTTAATTTGCAATATCATCTCGGCGATAATTATCTAAAAGCGTAACTATTTAGAGGGTTTTTGACAGTTTCCGAATGAAAACAATTCCTTAGAACATGGAAATTGCCACTTTAGTAATCACGTGTAAATAGTTGGATAGATTGAGATGTTTTGAATACGAGTATACTATGGCCTGAATATGATGGTGGATATTTTTTAATACGTATAGTAGGTACGTTTGAATTTCACGCAGTTGAAGCCGCTGGCAGCTGGTACGCACTAGTTCTACCTCGAAGCTGCGGAACTTTGGCTTAAAGGGTTCAATTTTATTTGTATTTATTTCTTCCAAACAATTCTTTCCTTGGATCGAAAATCCTATTTGCGAACAAGCACCACTACACCTTTATACAAACTAACTCCGAAAAAATTACAAGACGATACGAAAAAAATACATTAAACAATCTTACACTTCTATTGCAACCTTCAAATAGTCTGATAAGTATCCGTTGATGTCAAATAGATATTCATATAATAAACAGATATGTGAAATAAAAATGTCATGTAAAAAAACAAATCAGATTCCATTACAAAAGTTAATCGTAAAAATATAATATCGCTTTACGGACTGAAAAACAAATGTAAGCCTTGTAGAAAATCAGCAATAATTATCAATATAATTCTCCCTTTTCACTATTCAACAATGTCAAAAAAGTATATAAATATGTCATATCAATTTTAATTCCAATGATTTACATTGGAATTAAAATTGATTTGACAGTAAAAATATAAAGTAAACAATATAGAGTTGGTAAAAGTCTAATTGTAAATAAACCTTCATAAACCCCAAATCTAGTGAAGCGCAGTGGTGGCCCAGTGGTAACGGCCCCGACTTACGTGTCGTGGTCGTGAGTCCGAACCCAGGCAGGCGCTTTACTTTCTGTAAATTATTTCATCACCACTGCTCTTAAAATGGGGAAGGAAAACATCATGAGCAAACTTGCAAGTCCTAGAACCAAAAATTCAGAGACATGAAGACATGTGTCATCCAGCCACCGCACTGGTCCCGCGTGGTGGTTTGAGGACCTTTTTAACAGAGAGGATGCCTGTGTCCCAGCAGTGGGAACATTATAAGGCTGATGAGGACACCCCAACTCCGAAAGCATTACAGACAATCAGTATCTTATCTAGTCAATCTGTAACTACAGATCAAAAATCTATCTATCCAATTAAGGCGCAGATTTTTATAAAAAATCTAGGCCTTAGTTGGCTCAAACTTGTTAAAAGCAGTCTGTAGAAAAGTATTTTTAGCAAAAATAGTCAGGTATATTCAAATACTTAATTCTAACTGAACATAAAATTAAAACCCGTTTTAAATGATTTAATCCCTTGTAAATCCTACTATTTCCTAACGGATATAATACTTCAACATACAACCCGACATCATCCCAACGATTGCTCAGTAGCCACACAACCGATAGTTCCCCATAATTTACATCATGTTATAGCTCCACTTACCGTCATGTAGGGCAATGACCATAGGCACGCTTAGACGCCATCTTCATAAGGAGGATGGATTTTAAGGCGACATTGAGACTTATTTATGGTGTTTTCCTTATGGTGAGTATATAGTTGGTGGGTGGAATAGATATATATATAATAGCCGCGGATTCGATTCCGTGGCCTAACCAACCGGAACTGGGTATATTTTCGCGATAAAAGTAGTATATGGAAAGAGTCGACTTAATAGTGCCGTTTTATCAGTGAATTTATGTAACCGGATCAGTACCTTTAAAGATTACCTTTTACAAACATAATATACAAACAAACGATTTAGCCTGTTTATAACATTAGTTAAAATAGGGACAGCATTTTCTTTATAAAAACCCTCATCACTCTACCACACACAGGATGATCTAAATAACCAGAAGAAGTTATTTTTGCTATATTGATATAATTATTTTATAGCGTTCCAATAGCAGGATAAATAAAGAGAAGTAAATATCGCGAAGAAACCCATACTCAAAGGAAATAATTTGCACACAAAGAACAATAATAAACCAAGAAGCGTAATACTCGTACATGAGAAGAAAACTTTACCTGCTTTTACTTACATTATTCAATCCTGCTAATACAAAGAGATTAATACTTATAATCCTCCCGTCACTCCTAAAAATAGGCCAGTATAACCACTGAAACGGAGGAAAATACTAGCCAAGCAGGATCATTAATAATTCCAACAGAAATACACGTAGCGAACGGGAGTAAATGCGGAAATTGTGTACCTACGTACAATTTCATGTATACGCTATACATATAACTTTGTTGTACAATATATACTGGGAATATTAAGCTAACGATTCGTGGCTGGTTATGTGGACTTGCAATTAGTTGTGAAAATCAGCTTGACATTAATTTGGAGGTATTTATGATTGATATTGCGAGCTGTTTCTGCCGCGTTAGTTCCGCGTCGGAACTCGTATTCAAAAATCACTCGAACAACTGAAAGTCGATAATCGATTGTTGCACATTTTTTAAAAGAAGAACTTCATAGTTACCATGTGAAAAAAGTTTCACTCATAATCTCAAGCCATGAAGGTTCTATGACAGTTCGAAGTACCTATTACAATAAAACGGCAACCTTATATTACAATAAAAATAAGACCTCTATTATTTGGATGTTATATTGATGATTGGAAATAAATGATTTTATTATTATTATCAGGATTGCTACACATCTTGCTAACAAGATAACTATTATTGAGAGAATATACATTCCGTTTTGTGTTCTTAATAGTTGACAACGATGAAGGAAAACATCGTGAGGAATCTTAAAACTTTTTGAAATCGCCAACTCGCATTGAGCAAGCATGGTGATTAAGAGGAAATTCGGTCGCAGACATCTGACTGAATATCCTAACTGAAAAAGAAAGATATTTACTGTGTATTTATGTTTTTCTTTTATAATATTTTATAGTTGTCAAATTTGAACAGAGGCCCAGTGCCTCTGTTGACAGCGCAATTTTGAGTATCTTTTGAGAGTTCAAATGCTTCTAAAGATAATGTATCATCAAAAAGGAAAACAGAGTCACTGAATATATATTTTTTTTTCAGTTTATGGAATATCTTTCAAATTGTTCCAATATTGGAGTAGGAAATAGGCGAGAGCCAAACCTCGAATTATGACTTTTTACTAATGAAATTCGGAGCTGTCTGCCCACATTTGCTCGTCCCCCGTCTTTGTATGAGAAGAGGTCTTTGCCTTGCAGTGGGACCATCTGTAACAGGCTGGTATTTATTGACTAAGTACAGTCTCATGATAACACCCGTATATCATAGTATTTCTTAGCTTAAACATAGTTTTATAAATCAATGGTGTTGGAGCATTGTATGTCGTGGTGGCCCAGTGAATAAGACTTCGCCTCTCTTACTTGAGATTGTGTGTTCAAATCCGGGCAAGTACCAATGTGACTTTTTCAAATTCATATGTATCTTGGATATAACAGGCAACGGTGATTGAAAACATCGTGAGGAAACATGGACTTATATAGTTAATGTAAGTCTGAAATAGCCAAGTCGGAGGACTGTGGGGTTCCCAGAAGTGGCTTAATTAACTCTGACACCAGTGGTGGCCACATCCTCACACGAAAAGAAAGTGCGTTCTCTAAAAGTAATTGCATGTAATAATTAATAATTAATCAATAATAATTGTAAGTGCATTTTCAAGCCCATAATATCAAAATTCATATGTATTTATAACTCTGCTGTCCCACTGTTGGCCAATGCCCTCTCCCAAGTTCTTCCAGAAAATCATTATTCAAATAAATTATATTTTTTCCCGACGAATTACGACTATATTGATATATTAAATTATTTTTCCCTATACTCTCAATAGCCAAAGTTTTCTCAATAAGTGGAAACAAATACCCCACTAAAACACACTCCTTGTTTCTCCGCAAAGGTTTGTTTGTGCGCTGATTCCCAAATTAGTTTGTCCTAGTTATCGGGTAAGAGTTGAGGAAATACTGCACTTTGTCATTGTACGGTGACAGATAAAAGTAGGTTGCTAAAGGTACATTTGTTATTCTGAAGGAATTGTAAATTTTTTTTGGGAAAGGTTGTTCTGGAAGAAAGTGGTGTGCTTTTTTGTGAAGCAATGAGTGACATTAAATCAAAGGGCTTATGTTACATAGAAGATATGGCGCTCCCAAACTGCTGTTAAAAATGTTTACATACATTTTATAACACTAATACATTTACTAACAAATGTAAGGATTTGTTACATTCTGTTAGGAATTGTTAGATGTTTTGAGTGCTCCTGCATTGATGGAAAATGTTAACAAAAGATAAAACGCTCTAACTGGATGCAAGCACTTGTTACAATTTGTAAACTAACAAGTTTTTCTTTAATAACATGCAAACATTTTCTGAACATTGTGATCAAATGTTTGTTAGGAAAATGTTTGTAAACATTTTTAAAAGTTATGTGGTATTGAATGTATATGGTGCTCACCATGTACATAAAATAAGGTGCGTTTAAGGTAAAGTCACTGCATAATTCTCTTCTATCAAAATAGCAAGTTACCTAATAAAAGAAGACTGATGCTCTTATAAATAATTAAAAGACAAAATATTTTTAAATCAAGCTTTTAATGGACTAAAAAGTACGAAAGGTAATACAACTCATATCCATCCATCCCTTACACACTCAAAATAACCTTACCTTATTTTGTGGAGGGGCCGACAAATAACTTGGACACTTCGACCAATTGGGATCTATTGTGGTCCCCTAGATAACTTACTCCTCCCCAATCTCGTTGAAATCTCTTTTCATGAGTTTTACAACGAGACTAGGAGATATGAGCCTATAGTCTTCTGGTTTTGGATATCCAATACCTAGGAGACTCATTCTCTAACCAGCCAGTGCATCGCATGTGCACAGAAGGTGCTCCATGCGTTCCGTATGTTCCCCACACAACCTGCACTTGGGTGTCGCGGTTAGACACATCTTCATGAGCATGTCATTGATTCCTAAGTGCCCAGTAAAGGCCCCTAGCGGATTTGCTCCCTGCTCATATTCCAATTGCATTCCAGTGCTTTGAACGTAGAGCCTAGGAATTTAATGGAGTGTTTTATACACCCAGTATTAGACACCCAACGTGTTCGTTGTCTGTGATCTGCAAACTCCCTAAATGTGGCTTTGACGAGACACGTCGAAATGCCTACACATGGTCCTGGACCCACAAAATCATTTGCTGAAACCTCTCAAATAACCTTACTCTAAGAGCTTATGGTTACCCCCCTGAAATAGAAAGATATATACTGTGCCCCTATGTTTTCCTTTTTAACCGACTTTCTTTTTCGTCTTTAGTACCCATTTTTTTTTGCCGTTATTCGACACTGACTTCGGAAAAGAAAGTAATTTTTCGCTTAGTAGCGTTTTGTTTTGGAAGTTGGTTTTATTTTTTTGTTCTAAGGTTTTTTTATTTAGTTATCCTTTTTTAGTTTTGGTAGGTACCTCCAATTACCATGACAATCATTTACAGCCAAAGTACATCTCATGACGATTCCAATAAGCCCAAACACGACTAGGTTCCATTGTTTTTTTTCGGAGTTCCAGTTGCCATTGTGGTCTTCTTTATCAATTCCACTTCACTAAATGATAATTTATGAGTGCAAATAATTGCATTATTGATGAAAATACCAAATTTGCTTTATATAATATGCCTATAATGTTTGAGGAGTTCTCTCGATTTCTCTAGGATCCCATCATCAGATCCTGTCATGTCCTGTTTCCTTATCATGGTAACACTCTTGAGATATCTCATCTTCAACAAAAAATAATCATCAAGGGAACTCCTCAAAAGGCAAGGCATACATATAGCGATTTTGGTATTTTCATTAACAATGCAATCATTTGCACTCGGAAAGTATCATTTGGTGAAGTGGAACTGATGAAGAAGAACACAGATGGCCATTGGAACACCTTATTGCTAAGTATATCACGGGTATAAGATATATCGAATAGTTAACCGGACATTTACTGGACTCATGCGGTATACACCTGTAATTAATAAATACCCACCATAGCTACCAGCTGTGTAAACCTACTCACTACAAAATAAATTATGGCCAAAACCTAATAACAACAAAATGTAATTACCATAAAATAATTTATACTTTGTCCATAACAAAATTACAACGGATCCCTCAGGGATAGGGCAGAAAATGAAAATTTTCAGATAAATCGACGCCATATTTGCTAAATGACAGTTCGTGATAACGTTCCGTTAATGCTGTATCCGTGTTTCCGTAATGAAGTTATTTCATTTCGCATGATTTATAGTGCAGTTTGAAATGCATGAAATGTAGGTGATGGCCGCGGATTTAATGTGATTATGTTTGAATTGGAATAATTTGTTACTTACCGTTTGATTTATAAACAGTGCTTCCAATAATTTTACTAACCTTACTATTATTATAAACGCGAAAGTTTGTGAGGATGGATGGGTGGATGTTTGTTACTCTTTCACGCAAAAACTACTGAACGGATTTTGATGGAATTTTACAAAAATATTGCTTATACATCAGAATAACACACAGGCTATAATTTATAAATATATTGAGCAAAAGTGCTAATACCACGCGGGGGGACCGCGGGCGGCAGCTAGAATTATAAATCGTGGAACGTTTAAACCTGCCCTTGCAGGCAGTCTCCGAATGGGGCGATACCAATCTGGTCAGCTTTAATGCTGCTAAAACCCAGGCGTGTCTTTATCCACAAAAAAGATCCAATTTCACCCGGATCCAACTTTCCAAAATGTGACCGTGCCTATAACGGACCATCTTGAGCTTCTTGGCGTTACGTTGACATCGACTCTCAATTTTGGCCCATACATTAAGGCAAAGGCTCACCTGGCAGCCAAAAAGTTGGGGATCCTTGCAAAGTGAGATGGTACTTTACGCCGGAAAAGCTCCTCAATTTTTATCAAGTGCAAGTTCGATCATGCATGGAGTGCTGTTCTCATCTCTGGGACGGATCTGCCAAATACCAGTTTGATGCACTAGAGTCGATTTAAAAGCGGGCCAAGTGGCTCATCGGCAATGAGGCGCTGGTCAAGTCAATGCTCCAGATTCTTGAACATCATCGCCGAGTTGCCAGCTTGCCGGATTTTTTAAATTCCCGAAACTCACTCCCGACTTCCCAAAAAGGAGGAGGTTATCAATTCGATTGGTATTTTGTTTTTTTTTTATGTATACCGATTACTCAAAGACGCCTGGACCGATTTGAAAAATTCTTTTTTTGTTTGAAAGGGTATACTTTTCATTTAGTCCCATAGCTAATTTGGTCTATTTTGTTTTGGTTTGTATATTTGGTCAGGATCTGATGATGGGATCTTGAAATCGAGGGAACTACTCAAATATTATAGGCGATTTTAGCATTTTCATCAACAACGCAAACATTTGCACCCAGAAAATATTTTTTGGTGAAGTGGAACTGGTGAAGTGGAACTGGTGAAGATGGCCAATGGAACTTCTTAATGCCACGGGTAACATGTCACGAGTCTACGATATCTCGAATAGTTAAACGATTATGAAGAAGCAAATACTTATAAATAAATAATACTGATGAAAATAGTACCATCGAACTGATCTGACGATGAAGCCGGCAGGTAGACACTGGAACTCCGAAATAAAACAATGTACCCTAGTCGTGTTTGGGCTTATTGGAATCGTCATGAGATGTACTTTGGCTATATATGATTTTTATGGCAATTGAAGGTACCTGTCTAAACTAAAAAGAGTTAAATAACAAAAAGAACAAACCGACTTTCATTAAAGAAAAATCAAAGAAAGTTATTTTCGTGAAAAATAACTTTTTTTTACGAAGTTAGTGTCGAAACACGGAAAACAATAGGTACTGTAAAAGGGGGACGCGGCCAGAGGCTGAAAAAATACTATTCGACTTCTGCGACGTATATTTATTCGAACGTGCCGCCCGTAGGTCGGCTCTCACAGAAGTGTCGGCTAAACAAAAAACTACACGCGTTCGATTTATTTCTAAATATTCTGTATTCGATTTCCTTCCAAACTTAAAATAAATATAAGTTGCCAGCTTTAGGTGTCAGCGGCCGAACAGGTTGCTCGTCCTATGTGGAAAACCTCTACAGTACCAAAGACACCGACTTCGCAAAAGAAACTTTTTTTCACTTTGTAGTGTGTTTTTTTGGAAGTCAGTTTGTTTTTATCGGTAACATTTCGGAGAGTGTGCGATGGAATTGCAGGATCCAATTCCACCTTATCGGTTTCATCATCAGACTACCAGACATATGGCAATGCGCCATCGATACATGGTGGACAAACGCACCAACCCATACGCACACGGGTCTTTAAGAGAAGAGTGAAAAGAATATTTCTAGGCAAGCGTGTTTCATCGTTAACCACATCATCGCTTACCATCATGTGAGATAGTGATCATGCGCGAGCCTATAGAATACAAAAAAAAAAAACGAAAGTGAAGTTGGATTTGTGGAAGTATATTTGTAACTCAATCACGCTGAAACGGCAGAACGGATCTGGATTAAATTTGGCTCAGAGATAGATTATAGTCTGGAACAGGCAATAGGTTACTTTTCATTCCCGAAATATTTACGGTTCCCGTAGGACAACGTTTGACTTTTACGCGGGCGAAGACGCTGGCAGACGATATCAGCACCTAGACCTACAGTACTAGTTTGCTTACTCTGACTGACTGCTGACATCAAAATGTTGGTGGAGAATTGACAATTGTCAAAAGTCCAAAATGTTAAAGATTGACGTCGTGATATTTCAGTAGCGCATGTTAATCTATCTATCTATATATATAAAAGGCAATTTCCTTACTGACATAAACGCCCAGCCTAAAACACTAATGATTGAAATTTGAAATAATGAAAGGATATTGATTTTATACTGTGGGTTTAGGTAAGGGTTTTTTGAAATCCGTCCCCTAAAGCAGTGGTGGGCAAACTTTCTTAATGGGGGACCAGAAAGTTTAAGAAATTTTAGAGAAGTACCAGAATTATAGGAAAAATTAAATCTCGAGAGAGATTAATAACATAACAGCATTACACACTTGCACAAAAAATATGCTAAAAATTACTATTTAACTTTTATTCGAAGGTCCTACCATGGTAGGTGAGTGAGAGACATACATTGCTTTTGTTTTGCCATAATATTTTCGAATGCAGGTTCGAGCTATGACGAAGTAACTTTCAGCAGTGCGAAAAGGTATTCATCAGTAAGGCGGTTTCTGATTGAGTTTTTCCGCAATTTCATGGTCGAAAAAGTCTGTTCGCACCCATACCACGACGCAAACATTGCCATACTTTTCTGGGCGTGAGCAATCATCTTTGGGAATTCAGCTTTTGGCAGTGTTCTATAAAAATCTAGTTTTGTGGAATTTAAGAACAGTTTTTTTTTATTAGGCGCTGCCCTGCATTTCAATGCAATTCTGCAGAGACATTTTCCGGATCTTTATTAAACGGCATCGAAAAAACATCTAACGATGACTGAATGTTCTTTAAATCTTGAAACCTATTGCACTGGTGCCATGGATTTTAAACGCGGAAAGTGAGTTAAATCGTTCTTAGCCATGCAATTGTAAAACAGGAAAAGCTGAGTTTTAAATGATTTTAGACAACTCCAAGTCTCATCTATAAATTAGTTCTGTACTTGCAATTTTTTACTTGATTTGTTGTAGTGTTCTAGCAAATAAAAGGTGTCGAAGGACAGTTGACGGACCGAATTAAATGATTTCGCGGGCCGGAGCTGGCGCGAAGGCCGCACTTTGCCCACCACTGCAATAAAGGGATGAAATAGGGAATAAAAATTTGTATGTTCATTGTTTTCAATTAGATTTTCTCCACTGACCAGGAGACCAGAATCATTTAGTAAAAAAAACTCGGGGCTGGCATCATGTATAGTGTAACACTTAAACTACTAAGGGAACAGAAACATAAAGAAAAGAAATGTATCCAAGGATGGAAGCATGTGTGGTAAAGACTCTCGAAAATCACAAAATCTTTTGTTCTCAAGGATCGACTGGACGACTCTTCCCCAAGTTTCTTTTGACAACTTTGTTTTATCCTTTAGCGAAAATGTTAAGAACTTGGGGATATTTATAGACAAGAACTTCTCTTGGACTGCCCAGCTACAGGAAGTTAGACGCAAGCTATTCGCATCTACTGGATCTCTGAGGAGACTGCGTAATTTTCTGCCGACTGCCACCAAGATTGCGCTTGCGCAATCTCTTCTTCTACCCATCCTTGATTATGCTGATGCCAGTTTTCTTGATCTTACTGCAGTACAATTTGATAAACTTGAGCGTCTTAAAATTTTTTGTATAAGGTTCATATTTGGCTTGCGCAAATATGACCATGTTTCAAAATTCCGCGAGAAACTCAAGTGGTTGCCAATTCGCCTTCGCCGGAATGCTCATATTCTTTCCCTCCTGTATAATATAATATTTTGCCCGTCTCTTTACCTCAAAAATTTATTTCAGTTTTTATGTGTCTCGCACACGAAAGTTCTTAGGTCATCGGATAACATGAAACATAAAATGCCTATGCATTCCACTATCTTCCTGGACAAATCTTTTATTGTCCAGGCCGCTCGTCTATGGAATGCATTGCCTGTAACAATAAAACGCGCGCAATCGTTACCGATCTTTAAAAGACTGGTAAAGGAGCACTACCTGTCACTGTGATCTTGTTCTTGCTGGAGCTGTATTGTTTTCTTGCCTGTATATTTATATGTATGTATTTTGTATCTATTTTAGTATTTTATATTTGGTGCGTACTATTTTTGTATCTTGTTATTTTATTTAAGTTTGCCCCAAGAGCAACCCCATGTCGTGTCCAGGTTATCTCTCTCCATTATGAGTTGCCTGGAAGAGATCGCAGAACACGATAAGGCGACCTGTTGTATGTTTGTTTTATTTTAAGGTTTCCGTATGTATTATTGTTTTTATCTTGGAGTACAATAAATTATATATAAATAAATAAAAACTATAATTACCCGATGTGGCCGAGACGAAGATCCCATATATTATGAATGTTTTCAGGAATGGTTCATCTCTTCGTAAATACTTAGAAAATCTTAAAAGCAAGAGAAAGAAATGGCACTGCAGAAGATAAAACCATGAGGAGTCGAGCTCTGCACCATAGTTCTTACCTCTGCTATGATGGCCTTCATTACATCCATAATTTTAATTACCATGGTCCTCCTTCGAAATTCACTATTCGTACTTTTTCGTACCACTTTTTTAATGTGAGCTATTATTGAAACAATATGAAAGATTTCCATTGGTAGTTCACTTGCATATCACGTAGCAATGTGACATCGATTGCAATAAATTTGTACTGTGAAGGTTTGAACTCTCATATCAGGTCATGCGGTTTTTACATGATATTTTTACACGAAACCTGCCTTGTATACGTAATGAATATGACGATGTAAAACTTATGGGAAAAACAATTTTTCAGTGAAAATATATATATAATTATGCAGTTGCAATTTGAAGCATAATAATAAGACATTACAGTACTGATATTACGGAATTAATGATCGTATCTATTTAAGTAAAATACCCAGCTCGCAAACAACTGCAAGAAATGAAGGCGGCATGATTCCCGGTTCGGTATCTTGATCGGAACGCACACTGCTGCGATATGCGGTGCCGAATACATACTTGTACCTGTAAATAATCCTCCTCACCGCTGGCGCATACTACGACGGAACAAAAGACCAACGTTAGACGTTTTTCATACAATTATGTGTCCAGGCACCGCATACCGCAACGTTGTGCGTTGTGCGATCAAGAGAGCAAATTTTTAAGAAACCTTAAATTAAAAGAATTTTACAATCAATTAACGTACCTATAGGTTTGTTTTGTTGACACAAACATAGATCAGTAACTAACTGCAAACCAGAAGGATTTTCAATTCATCTTCGTTTAAAAATAACTAAAACATCTATTTAATTACTTTGTAGATACGTAGTCCTACTAGAGGAACTACCTGCCGGAGTATGTGTTTCCTGAAACTCACATAATTTGAAAGTCTTTTAGACAAGAGTAATTAGGTTACTTCTTGGCAAGCACTTTCACATCATCGCTTACCATCAGGTGAGAAACTGCTCAAAAGTGAGCCTATCAATAATGACAAAATTTCCTTCCGACTGGTAATCATGAAAAGATAAATCATCATCATCATATCAGCCGAAAGACGTCCACTACTGGACATAGGCCTCACTTCCCCCAAGCGTTGCCACATTGACCGGTCCCGTGCGTACAGCGTATTCCCGCAACCTTCACCGGGTCATCGGTCCATCTAGTGGAAGGCCTTCCAAAGCAACGTCTTCCGGTTCGCGGTCGCCACTCCAGAACTTTTCTGCCCCATCGTCCGACCTTTCTGCGAGCAATGCGCTTTGCCCACTGCCACTTATGTTTGGCAATTCTACGGCCTATTCACGTCCAACTTACCTCACTGTCTCAAGACGAAGTCTATGACCAGCGTTTGTTGCCAGTGATGACCTATAACTCTGAGACGCTCTGAGACAAAGGGCCTCATCAGAAAGCTTACAATCACTCAAAGAGCAATGTCGGTTTAGGTGCTTACATTTCTGATTCGATTCGAAACTTCGAAGTTTCCTTGCGTGATCGAATCAGAAATAGAAAACAAAAAATATGGAAAAAAATAAATGGAATAGCAGGAATAGACAAGATAAATGTCATACAATAAACCAGGAAACCTTTCTACCTAAAACCCGATAAAAGGGAGAAGCTAGTTCATGTTCAAGGTTAGAAACTGATTTACGGGCTTGTTTAGGCCAAACGCTGAAAAAAGTATAGAAAGGTGCCAGATGTCGCTAGTTTAAAAGATTTATTACTCAATTTGTGAAAAGTACTAATGGAATTTAAATAAATGGTTGTAAAGCAAATGGGTGGATTTTGAATTAAACATTTTGCATACAAACTTGGATTTTGCTAACTAACGCAAGTAAATTGTAGGTGGTTTTGCAGTTTCCTAACCCTCTGGGAAAAGCTGTGAGTTTTTACTCGACTACGGCGAAGCCAAAGGCAAGGGTTTTGAATTTTAGCAGTCTATGTATGTATTTACGTATATTCCTCCGTATCACCTAAACTATTCATCCGATGTTGATGAATAAAATGTCAATCGGTTCGTTATTATGGTCCAGGTAACATAGGCTAAAAAAACCGTAGCCGGGTTAAAACCGTAGCCGGTTTTTAATTAAAATGTTTGCTTATTGTATGTATGTATGTAAATTGTAAGTAAATGTATTTATTCATAGGTGCTCATTATAATGGTAGTTAGTTCTACCTCTCTACTTTAAAAGAATCCTTAATTCACTGATTTGATTTGATTTGACTGTAAGTCAACGCAAAAGCACCACCTACGGCTCTTGAGGTATGAAATTGTGTTTACATTATACAAAAAATATTGTTAAATATGTAACGAAAGTGGAGCATTAACGAAAGATTGTTTTTATTGGTCCCCTGGCAGGGTTCAGAAGGATATCAGTATGAAGCACCATCGAGGACACGGCTCATATTATAATCTATATATAGTAGGGTATGTAGGGTAGGTAGGGTAGGTAGGGTAGGTAGGGTAGGTAGGGTAGGTAGGGTAGGTAGGGTAGGTAGGGTAGGTAGGGTAGGTAGGGTAGGTAGGGTAGGTAGGGTAGGTAGGGTAGGTAGGGTAGGTAGGGTAGGTAGGGTAGGTAGGGTAGGTAGGGTAGGTAGGGTAGGTAGGGTAGGTAGGGTAGGTAGGGTAGGTAGGGTAGGTAGGGTAGGTAGGGTAGGTAGGGTAGGTAGGGTAGGTAGGGTAGGTAGGGTAGGTAGGGTAGGTAGGGTAGGTAGGGTAGGTAGGGTAGGTAGGGTAGGTAGGGTAGGTAGGGTAGGCAGGGTAGGTAGGGTAGGTAGGGTAGGTAGGGTAGGTAGGGTAGGTAGGGTAGGTAAGGTAGGTAGGGTAGGTAGGGTAGGTAGGGTAGGTAGGGTAGGTAGGGTAGGTAGGGTAGGTAGGGTAGGTAGGGTAGGTAGGGTAGGTAGGGTAGGTAGGGTAGGTAGGGTAGGTAGGGTAGGTAGGGTAGGTAGGGTAGGTAGGGTAGGTAGGGTAGGTAGGGTAGGTAGGGTAGGTAGGGTAGGTAGGGTAGGTAGGGTAGGTAGGGTAGGTAGGGTAGGTAGGGTAGGTAGGGTAGGTAGGGTAGGTAGGGTAGGTAGGGTAGGTAGGGTAGGTAGGGTTGGTAGGGTAGGTAGGGTAGGTAGGGTAGGTAGGGTAGGTAGGGTAGGTAGGGTAGGTAGGGTAGGTAGGGTAGGTAGGGTAGGTAGGGTAGGTATGTAGGTAGGTAGGGTAGGTAAGGTAGGGTAGAGTAAGCAGTTGACGGGAGCGAAGCCGCGGGCACAGCTAGTTATGAATAATAACAGACACTCTAAAACATCGACCGTTCACCAATTTGTTCGCCAATTTTTCCGCTAATGAAAAAAAAGGTTCATAGTAACGTCACTGCTTAACCAACAAGGATAACATTCGTAACGGTTATTAGACAAGAAAGTTAATTATATTTTTACAACAAAAGAGCACAATTTTCCTGAATGTTGTTCGTTACATTTTCCTTTCGGTTTTAAAGGCTCAGGTTTAATGATCTACATTACGCTTTAGTACAGTTGTGAGATCAAGTCTGATGCTGGGAATTAATTTATCTTTATCTGCAGTTGATTATGTAGATACGGAAAGCAAAAGAATTAGATCCTAAAAAACTATTGCGTCTCCTGTTGAAATAAAAAAAAAGCTATAATTATTATGTTTTGGTTAAGAATTGGTGCATAATCAAGGTAAAACCTTAATAAATACTTAGACTAATTACTGAAGGTTAAGGATTACATAGTGAGGAAACCGGCATGTCCTAGAACTAAAAATTCCAAGACTTGTGACATCCATCAACCCGCATTGGGCCCACGTGGTGAATTAAGGCCCATTCCCTCTCTTAAAGAGAGGAGTCCTAAGTCCCAACAGTGGGCACATTAAAAGGCTGACGATGATGATGACTTACAAAAGGCAAACAGATTTTAAACTAGCTTCTGCCCGCGGTCCTGCACGCTTAATAAGTGTTTTATCATCCCAAGGGAAAAAAACTACCGAAATGATATCCTATGTCCTGCCCAGTGTCTCAAACTATCTCCATACCAAATTTCATCTGAAACGTTTTTTTTTCTTTTTTTTATCATTGATAGGCTCACACTTGACCACCATCTCACCTGATGGTAAGCGATGATGTGGTCGAGATTGAAGCACGCCTGCCTAGAAGAAACCTATTCATTCAAGACTTAATGATGCCCGGGTTGTAGCTGTCTGGAAATGTAGACTCCGACAGGGAATGCCACTTCTTTGCAAAAAAATGTAACAATGAAATGTACAAACAAACAAGCAATCAGAGTTACTTTCGCATTTATAATATTCATAGGGATACCATTTCTCTTTTTGCTATTCGCTTCAAAGCAAAAAAGGGTGTGATGTATGCTTTCATGGAATGTAAGTTTGTATATTACACGAAATTTGTTGTTGTCCTTCATTTTATTCAGCAGAAATGGAATGACCAGTTTTATAAAATATCTTGATTTTTACGGTGATTTCGAAACCCTCGTGATTCCGATACTCATGTTTTACCAAAAGGTTTTGTTGTTACAAAGTGCGAAAAAAGTACACACAAAAGAGCGCATAAATCAGGACACTAAATAAAGACACAATAGAATGTTATTAATCACTGTTTCCTCGAACGAAAATATTCATTGAAATTGTGTAAATAAAAATAAATAAAGTTGAAAGACAAAATGGATCATTTGTAGAAGAGTACTATATCTTTTTTTTACCAAAATGAAGAAAAGGGTAGCGCCATTATTACTTTACATCAAAAGTGGTTTATTTATTAGGTCACAAAATTAGGAAAACATTGCGAGGAAACCGGTATAGTCCAAAACCAAAAATCCGGCCAACTGCGTGTCGGACTTCGCACATTAAGGGTTCCGTACCAAACCGCAAAATCAAATTGGTTGTAATTTAGGAAATTTCAAAGACAAAATCAGATTTATCAATATTTGGGTATTTTTTGTAAAACATACGTACATTATCACCAAATTCGAAGTTCAAGACAATTGGAAGTACAGAGAAATAAATCTTTGGAAAAAAAAATTAAAAAAAAAACAGATTTTGGTGGTTTTGACTTTAGAACGGCTGAACCGATTGTCATCATAGCTAAGAACACTCTCGATAAAGTCAACATTAAAAAAAAAACGAAATCAAAATCCGTTAATGCATTTAGGAGCTATGATGATACGAGTATATAGACAGATACACAAATACACAAACACATAGGTACACAAATCAAATTTATAACACCATTCTTTTTCCAGGACCTTTTTTTGTGCCAGGTGAAAGCCCTGTCGACATTGTCCTGTTTTTAATTTGAAATGTGAAAAATTGAGCGAAAATGTAGTAACAGGAAAATCCGATAAAATTAGCCCGCAATCACGTACGACGAAAACGTATGCCTCAAAATTGGCTAAAAGTTCACGTACTCGTTCCACCAGTATTAAAACTCTTGCCTGTAAAACTTTGTACCTCCATTATCTAAAAACTTATTTTTCACACGGTGAAGGGTGCTATTAAAAAGCTGGAAGGAGGGTTCATTAGTGACGTCATGGCCACGTGACAGGAATATCTGCGAGGGTTATTGGACCGAGAGGGTTGGGCCGATATAGCGCCGTGGTCGTTGGTCAGAATTGATATGCGCTGCTAAATTGTTGAGGAATTTATAGAATTTGGTTAGCCGCAAAATGCAAGGAGATAGCAATGAGAGGTGATGGGAATTTTGGGAGATGCTCTTTTTTCTCAGCTCAGAATGCCTGGAGCTGAAGAGAAGTTGATGAGATGACTTAATTATAACAAAAAATGGTTCACCCTTTAAAAATATTTTTGAAGAGATATTAAAAATCCTCGGCTATATTACAGCTGCCATGAATTCCGATACGTTACAGATAATGTGGGCTGTTCATGTACTTAATTGAAATGATAAATTTTTGCTCAGTTATCGCACGTTCATCTGCGTTATGTAAAACGTACTCTATTTATGCTTGGGAGGAACTTTTAATCATTTATGTAAGTGGGTATGTTTAATGGTTTTTAACCCTTGATGGTAAAAGACGGCTATTATAAGTTTGGCGTGTGTATCTGTGTGTTTGTATATTTGTGTTTCTGTCTATGGCTTCATAGCACCTAAACAAATAAGCCGATTTTGATTTAGTTTTTTTTTTGTTTGGACGGTGACTTTATCGAAAGTGATCTAAGCTACGTTTGATGAAAATCTGTTAAGCCGTTCAAAATTTATGCTCATTTCAATCGTTGAATCGGGTATTTGCGCAAAATTGTGACTCTGTCATTTAATTAGAGAATATCTATTTCTGAAACAGTGCATGGCCCGCCACATGTGCAAAACACATTGAGACACGGACACACGGGTTGGAGTTAAGGTCTGACAGCCACCCTAATATTCTATGAGACACTCTATACATATTAAAAGGATAAAACAATATCGAACCTTTTAAAGACTCCTAAATTGCCTTTTAATGTAAAAGCTGTCAAGACAAAAGTAATATTCCAACGAAATTCTAAAGAGACTTCATCCGTTCTGCGAGCAATGTGCCCTGCCCACTGCCACTTAAGTTTGGCAAATCTTCGGGCTATGTCGGTAACCCTGGTTCTCTTACGGATCTCTACATTTCTGATTCGATCACGCAAGGAAACTCGGAGCATAGTCCTCTCCCTTTGAGTGACTGTAAGCTTTATGATAAGGCCCATTGTAAGCGACCACGTCTCAGAGCCATATGTCATCACTGGCAACACACACTGGTCATAGACTTTCGTATTGAGACACTTTGGAAAGCTGGACGAGAAGATACCGCGCAACTGCCCAAAAGCTGCCCAGCCGAGTCGGATTCGACGGTTGACCTCTTTCTCGAAGTTTGCCCTACCCAACTTGATCGTTTGTCCCAGTAGACATAGTCGCCCACAACTTCGAGTGTAGAGTTTCCGATCTTGATAGGAGCGGGTGTAACATAGGCATTAAACATTACCTTGGTTTTGTCCATGTTCATCCTAAGACCCACTCTTTCGGAAGCTCTACTGAGGTCATCGAGCATTGTACTGAGGTCCTCCATGGTCTCAGCAGTAACCACGACCAACAACCAAATGGTTGTTGACAAAAACTGTTCCCTATTGAAGGTGTAGCTAAGAACACTTTGCTTAGTACTTGCTGTCGCACAGATCCAGGGAGTAGCGGTAGGCTTCCAACGGTAGGCATCACAAAGAACCCCAAACTACATCGTCTATGGGCGCTTAGGGAACGTGTCTCGTTAAAACCACACCTAGCCAATTATAGGCAATACTGAATCGTCACTATTTAGCGAGACACGATATTGGATGGCTGCCGCTTCTAGCGGCCCCGTATATCCACGAAATAGGCAGATTAAGGACATGAGGAGCGACAGCTAAATCCACACTGACGTACAGAAAATTCCTATCGCAATGAGTTGTGCTACAGACTGAGTCTACGGTACGATTGCATTATTTATGTATTGTCTTTGTAAATGTTGAATAGGTCAAGGGCGAGCTATTTATTATAGCCCGCTTCCAGTGCATCTGAAAGCATGTCTCGCTCAATGGCAGAAGCAATTAGGCACAAAACTGTCCGCTGCCTATTATTGTGTAATACATGCAGGAACCTGTACTGTTGGAACCGCAGCGGGTTCTCTCTAGAACTTGCGTTCTAGGCCCAGTTGTACTCGCACAATGTGCCTGCTGTTGTAAAGCGGTCTCACATCACTAGGGTAGGAATCTAGACTATTGTCAAGGAACTCATTAACGTAATTCAAGTAAACGTAATTATCAATGCAAGCGTAGCGCACCTACCGACTGCCTTTCGTTAGATAAATAATGCACTTTGCAACCCTTTTGTCTAATTAACTTTATACTCATTATCACTATTGTTTTACTTATATAGTCCTTATGGCGAACACACAGAAATCTGTGCTGGATGTTTGTTTCATCATTTCTTCTTACCAGCTAATACAATAGGAAATGATGAAGGACCGGGCGTTTTTGGGACTTTAGGTTACAAAAGAGTTGATATAATCAACTCCAGTTACTTCTTGAGTTAAAACTCTCTGCCAAATTAGTTACTTGTATTTGTATTAATTCTTGAACGCATTCGGCGACCACTATTCGGTCTTTGATTTAAATACTCCATACATTAGTGTGAAGGGTTTCTCACACAAGCTTTAGTTATTTGTAACAATTTAGTGTATATCTCTTTAGTTATATTTTATCCTTCTAAACCACTTTCAAGTTATAATCTTACAATTGTGAATTCCAAACAAAACAAAACCATAATTTGTAATTCACTATAGTCGGAAGATAATTATCCAAGAGTGAGATTCATTGGGCAGCGCAGATGGCGGGGCGCTGAACCTCCTCAAAACAAGAGGAGCCGATTTTAACACTTAATCTAGGGCGTTTTAGGTAAAACGAATTTTTTATCAGCCTAGGGTCATATATGAACAGTCATAATATCGTGTTATAATTACGTGTTTCAATGTATTGACCATCGAAACAGTGTTTACTACTAGATAAATTACGTAGTTTAAAGATGTATTTGTGTCGGGGGTTTTATAAATTTATAAATTTTATCTGTTTATAATTTTGCTATAAGAAATCGCTGTGCATAATATACTAAACTCGGAGCGAATTTGTATCTTTTATTTATGTCAGTCTAACGCTTCACCTTGGCTTCGATTCCGTGATTATTCTACAGGAACCGTATACTTTTTCTTTAAGAGAAGCTTTCTATCAGTAAAATAATTTTCGTAATCGGAATAGCAGTTCCAGATATAACCTCATACAAACAAACAATTGAAGGTACCTCTTTATTATAAATTAACAAATAAAGACTTTTTGCAGTAAGCGTTAGCAAAATTTAAAAAAGGAACCTGTTTTTTTGTGTCCACCGAACAGCTTAAATTACATAACTCTATATCGCACTTAAAAATGAAAGCCTTTCAAAGTAGTTAAATTTTCCTGTCGTAAAGGTGACCGTTGCAATTTTAATCTGGTTTGTGCTGAAATTTGCCTGAAAGAATGGCATGCGCCAGTAACATCGGCTGAGTGATTTAAAACATAGATGTGGGGCAGGGTATCAAGTCATGCGTGTGTAGGGTTTTTCTCTAAAATGTCATACTTAACCATTTATAGAAAATTTATTTTTTCACACATAACTTTGATGTAAATAGATTATTCTTACGAGGTTTAATAAAAATTATGATGCAGGTTAAAAAAGTAAGCAGCGACATAATATCAGCCTTTTTACAAGGTTTTATTTAACTTGAAATGTATGTAGTATGTAAGTGTGTTCGGGAACTGAATTTTAACTCAGTTATGCTCTACCGATTAAGACGTAATTTTGCATATATGTTTAGTTTGGATGACAATGCATGGTTATCTAAGTGACGTCATTCTAAATCCAATATGGCGGACGGCCTTAGATGGCGGGCTAGTTATTTTTTGTGCACTGTCATGATATGGGTATCAAACGAAAGGGTTTGCTGAAAAGAATACCAAAAAGCTTGTCTTAAGGCGATGTATACGCCCCAATTTTAACGCAGTACTAGCTGTGCGCCCGCTCGGAGCCGAAATATCAATATTGAACCTCCTTTTGAACACTTTTGCTTGCAAAATATTATTTGATTTACATATGCTATTTCAGTTATGAAGAAATTCCAGCCATCAATTCTTTTGTGTAAAAATATTTTTAAACATCCAAGTCGTTTTAAAGGAGTATCCAAAAGTTGCGAAAAATATCGTGTTTTTTAAATCAAAACTATTTGTTATACGAATAAACCATGTTTAAAAAATAATGTACAAAAAACAATAATAAATATATAATATACATCTTTTTTCAAACCTTTTAAACTTTCCGTACGAAGGAGTATGCTTTAGAAAGTTGCCGTTTTACGGCACTAAAGCGGATGTAGGCCCTTAAATAATATTTTCAAATTAATATTTTTTTCAGTCTACTGTTGGTCACATTCCTCCCCTAAAGCGTATAAAGCTACTAATTAAGCTACCAATCTTCTTCTAAATAAACCAGAGGAACTCGCCTGCACAGGAAAAAGGCGTGAGTATGTAACAAACCAAATTGTTATAATTGTCAAAATCATACTAATATCTTACTAACATTACAAATGCAAAAGTTTGGATGCATGGATGCAATCACGCAAGAACGGCTGAACGGATCTGGATGAAGAAACATAGAGCTAATAATATAAATATACGTGCTAGAATAGCACATAGGATACTTTTATCCCAGGAATATGTTCCCTTCGGATAATTTTCAACTTTCAAACGGGCGAAGCCGCTGACAGAAGCTAGTTTGATCATAAGCAAAAAAGAACCACATCATTCACGGGAAACCATTTTTCACACCAAAACATAAACCAAAGCTTTTGTCTTTATTGAAATAAAAAAATATCGCTCAAGCTCAAAATTCTTTCAGAGTGATGTCTTCAACTGACTACGGATATTAAAGATACCTTTAGAGCACAATATTGCTTCTCTGGCGCTTTTAATAATACTCAGGTCACTATAAAAAACGGTACAGAAGGTTAACTCCGTACAACGAGCGAAAACAGGCGAACACACATAGACGCGTATGTACGGCGATCTCAAACAAATTCCGATCGTGAGTGCGCTTGCATACATGAAGTGTGTCTATGTGTGTATGCGTTTTCACCAATTGCATGTAGTCGACCTTCTGTTTCTATCTCTTCTGTACTCAGGTGCACCTGTTCGGATATTAAAACCTTTCTGTATTTTATCATACTTCATTTAAATATTGAATGAGGTAGGATTATGTTTGTAATGTCTTCGGAACGATCGTGGAAGAAAGAGATGGAAGTATTATTTGTTAGGTGTGAGGTAGATAGGGAATGGAAATTGTAGACTGTAGTGTGGAACAGAATAATTGTATTATTGGTTTCTTGGTAAAAATGTGTCTAATGGCCTGTTTATCTGTTTAAAGTCACATTTAAGTTTGTCTATATAATTATATTAATAACGTGGATTTTGGTAACGATCTTTCTTTTAAATTGGCTCAGATGATAATTAACTAAGTACATTACACACTAATAACGGTGCGGTAGGACTTAGGCCGATTATTCACGACGTGAAAAAAAACACAACAAAATGTGTTCTTGATTCAGAGCTCCATATAATCGTAAGGGCCGTTTGTTCATTGTACGACACCGCACCACACGCGACACGATTTACAAAAGGTTTATCGGCTATGTCGTCGATGCCACTATGACATCGCGACTTTTTTGCGGTGACGATTTAACGGCTCTACAAAACAAGTATGAGCTTGTTGACGACACACCGCACTGCACGGGTCACGCGTGGTTCGTCGCTCACGTGGTTGTAGAACAATACAAGTGCACTGCAGTGTTTTTGCAGAATTGTGTCTACTGAAACAAAAACGGACGACAGACCGTCTGCAGTGTGTCGTGTGTTAAAAATCGGGACCGCAAATCGTGTCGTGCGCTGCCTCGTGAACAAACAACCTTAAGAATCATAGCGAAGGGTTCGATCTGACGACGCTTCCAAAGTTGATCCATTGACGGTAGACCCCCCGTGCATTGAAGCACGCAATTTAAAGCAGTTGGTCTCGCCTAGTTTTCATTCGCAGATCTTTGATTGTCTTTACAGGTAGTTAGAAGCCTGAAAGTCTGTTTACCAGCCTCAGAGACGGTCCACACGGCGCGTTGCGTTGCGTTGCTTCGACTTAATACAAATATTTTGACGCATTGCCGGACACACGCTGCGGCGCTGCGTCGTCGCAGCGTTGCTACGACGCAGTCAGCGACGCACAGTTGCGGCCAGTGTTATTGATAAGTTTACTCTAGTTTTTAATTATTGTATTCGTATAAGTGAAATGTAAATTTCTTTATGAAAATTAAACATCTGTTAGCAGTATACAATAATACGTAAAAAATCGAAATGAGTTTGCTTTTATCTCCTCCCTATCAACGCACAAACATCTGTGCGCTGCCGCTCCGGCGTCCGTTGCCGCGTCCCAATGAGTAGGAACACCCCTCCCGCATCGGCTCGGGGGAAGTAGTCAGTCGTATGTGCGTTGCGTCAACGCAGCGCACCGTGTGTACACTATGGTTATTAGTATGTAAAACGAGCGACGCAGCGACAGCGTTACGTTCGACGCAACACGCCGCGTGGACCGGCTCTTATAGTTCTCGCCAAACTTCTTGGCCGCCCTGAAGTTGGCTTTCCGATGCAAGATTTTCCGATCAAGGTACGGATCGGTGATATTTAACTGGATCCGGTTAGACGCGTTAGGAAGCCAACGACGAAAAAACTGTATCGCTATCTGCTGCCATTAGGACCCAGGGCCCTAACAGAAACAAATAATGCCCAATAACATAGACTAACATTAATTCTTCTCACCAAAACCTCCCATACCCATTTAACAGCCGATCCCAATTTAAGTATTAGGCGCACATAACGAGCGTGTAACGTAATTGTGGCAGTGTTTAAGAGCCATTTAGCGTTTATCTACGCATTAAAATACACTAAATTGTTGCTATGACTGGACCTATGATCGCCAAGCGTCTTTCTAGAAGACTGGTATCTACTGATTTTAGTACCCAGGACTTAGTAGAAAAGAATAATGCCGCAAAACAGACCCACTCATTTGTCAAAAACCTCCCAATTAATGCCCATTTAACAGCCGATCACAATTTAAGTACTAGGCGAACATAACGAGCGTGTATTGTAATTGTGGTAGTATATAAGAGCCATTTAGCGTATATCTAGGCTGGTAGCGCCATCTCTTGTAAATGTCATAAATCAATGACCGAATACATAGACAAACGCATTTGAGATGCGGGCGATCAATATCCTAATTATCTCGTTCCTTCCTCATTCTTTTTCCCTTCATGTACGCCTTGATGACGGGTCACCAGAACGAACCGAAACTTCAACGTGAACGGGCTTCGTGTCTCAACCGCCAGCTCTCCAAGCCACAAGGCTGGAGACTGATGCATCTAATTAGTTAGATTGCAGAGAACCTTGTGAACCGTGTCTATTAACCCACTTCGCAGATATAAAAACTATTGTGTGAAGTGTGTGGATCCTGAATGATCAGAAAGTCGTCGTCGCCATTTTGGAGTTGAGCAACACCAGCTCGCCGGCACACGTGGGGTAGCATCGATCACCAAAGGTAAGGCGTACTACTTCCTTCATTCCCTAAGATCGCTCGAATTGATCCGTGAATATTTTACCGCTTATTTTCAACGCACTATTACCAGAACCCTTCAAATACAGTCCACTTTTTATAATAGACACAAGGATGATGAGGTTTCTCAAACCGCTATAACATCAAAATACACTAAATTGTAGCTATGACTGGACCTATGATCGCCAAGCGTCTGTCCAGAAGACTGGTACCTACTGATTTTAGTACCCAGGACTTGGTAGAAAAGAATAATGCCACAAACCAGAACCACTCATTTGTCAAAAACCGCCCAATTAATGCCCATTTAACAGCCGATCACAATTTGAGTACTAAGCGCACATAACGAGCGTGTAAAGTAATTGTAGCAGTGTTTAAGAGCCGTTTAGCGTTCATGTAGGCATTAAAATACACTAACTTGTTGCTGTGGCTGGACCGATGCCAGCCAGAAATAT
Source organism: Orthosia gracilis (assembly GCA_947562075.1). Taxonomy (NCBI): domain Eukaryota; kingdom Metazoa; phylum Arthropoda; class Insecta; order Lepidoptera; family Noctuidae; genus Orthosia; species Orthosia gracilis. The sequence goes on from OX387264.1 coordinate 33,125,739, forward strand.
AAATCTGTTGTCGGATCTCCGCTTGCCTAGTTTGGACGTAGTGGAAGCGACGCGATAAGATTTTTGCTGATCATAAATTGATTGGTTATAGATTTTACTTTGGTTATTAAGTTTTAAATTATTTGAGGTGCCATTTTTGGCAATATATGATTAATAAATCAATAATCAATCATTAAAATCAATAGTTTACAAAAATGTATGCCTCGTTGTGTGTCATTTCAATCACTCTGATGCAAAATTGCTGGTTTGTAACATTCTATTCACTCGAGCTTTTCTCTCATTACCTAATGCAGGGTGAAAGCCTCTTTTTATACAAAGAAGAAACACGCTAGGATAAGCAATCAATGCCACGTATATTGCTTACGATGCTGACGATTTCAATCATTTTCACTTAAGTAAAAATTTAGTTTACAGGAAACATAAGTGGACTTAATGCTGCAAGGTTTCTCTATCACCACAACCAAATTTTCTGTCACCATTTGTGCTGACTTTATTAGGTACCTACTTTCGCTCAAGAAATTCAACATTTAAAAAAATCCTTATCGAAAGCCACTCCCAAAGCAAATCACACTCAATTCAATAGAAATTCTAAAGTTCACAAGCGAACATTCCTTTTTGTTCAACAAGATTCAGAAGTAACAACTAGTAGGAGGTAGTGTACTAGGAGCACAGGTGCACTTGGAGCAGTTTTAGATTGTAGTTTCAAACTAGCAAGTTTGAGTTAAGAGTATTGAGTGAGGAGTGACGTGGTTGTAAGGGTAAGGATGTGTTTTATGGAGTGAGGGAAGAAATTTGACTCTTTATTATGGTACACGAATAACATTGAAGTAAAGATAATGCAGTTAAATTGTACTTAATGGCAGAATTTGAATAATCTTGGTCCGAAAAAGAATTATGTAAATTAACAACCTAAAAGCAAAGGCAACATAAATATCATGCAAAATTAGCATACAAATATATAAGTCACGTCTTTTTCCCACGTGGCCATAGAACAAAAACTGCAAAATTAGTAGTGCTGTTGGTTCTGTTTTCAGTTAAAACAAGGGCTACAAACGAATTAGATCCTTATAAAGTGATAATATTAAAACCCAAATATAATACACAAAACAAGACCTTAAAACATTCACACAAACTCGTTAAATTATGGTAATTCATTTGTTTACAGTCAATACTGGGATTAAACAAAAAATAAAGGCGTAAAAGCAGAATTAGCATCAACAAAATCTTAGAAAATACGACAAGGGAATAATCTACGTCCCGCTTGGGTCCAAAACAAAAATGAGCGGAGCGGAAAGGCAAATGAGAATCGATCAGCATCCTGTGAACCACAGTTCACAGCACAGTTGTGGCGAGGTGCGAACATTATGCGATCCTGGGGCTATTTTTATACTATTTTTAACGGGATTGTTTAGGTTTTACGTAAACAAGGTAGGCAGAAATTTAATTACATACTTAAGTTGGTTATTTTAAAATATTGTATTCTATTTATAATTCATTAAAAACTAAATCTAAATTAGATTTAGACTATGGTGACCGCGAACTGGAAGACGCTGCGTTGGAAGACCTCCCACTAGGTGGACAGATGACAGATGAGGGTGCGGGTGTCCGCCGGATGCGAGACCCACGGGACCGGTCAATGTGACGACGCTCGGGGGAGGCCTATGTCCAGCAGTGGACGTCTTTCGGCTGATGTGATGATGATGATAATGAAAGACTGTCAAGTTGTCACTATCTGTCAATCGGGAATAAGTAAGTTTTCCCACCGCACTATTCCAAACCACTGCAACTCCTGAAAGCCAGAATCAACAGTGGCGACCACCAGAAAAGCGCCGAGGCAGTGAAGCTCGACGAAGTCCCGGAGAATGAATTTAACTGTCTTGGATCCCGCAACGAAATTAATCAGAAAAGAATAACGGGAGATTATGAAAAAAATAAAATTTTGTTAGTAAGTTTTATTGCATTTTGAAAAGCTCTACCCAAACATCAAAAAAGCCTTGTATCTGGCAGAAATATGTGTCTGTAAGTGACGGATGTCTACCCATCCATCTAGTTGCAGGATTGATTGATGGACGTTTCGAGTTATTGCAACGGACATGCAACGCTTCCATGAAAGGGAAGCCGTGGATAATAGCTACATATGTATCAAATACATCACGCTTGTAAGCCTCGAAGGGGTTTGCAGAAATCATTTTAAATGTTCCAATTAAAAGAGTTTGAGTTTATTAATTGCCATTAATAGGGAACAAAAAAAGACTCAGGTCTTGTACTGAAAGTGCCCTTGTGAAACGTCCAGTGATACTGCCCAATCCGGGCATTTTACCAAAGAACTTGAGGGTTCGGACCCTAAACCTAAGGCCAATGCAGCTCTCTTACAGTGCTTACCAAAACCAATCAGAATGAATTATACTGAAAATAACAAGTAAAGTCCAAATTAAATCAAATTCTTAATAGGTATTAAACAGGATAGACATTTTCACGAATACGACTGTAAGCTCCTCTTATCTTCTTAAGGGATTTATTTGCCGCACTTAGTCCGAACTGAGGACCATTCTCTATGGCCATTACTCATAAGTCATTTATTCATAAACAATAAAGAACATGTCTAAACAACTGCCCTTCGCTTGTACAGAAATTTCTCACTAGCTCGTAACATTCAAACATTAATTAATGAAATATTACAGTTTTATTATTTTTATAGAACTTTCGTGAAATTATTTAATAATTAAAAGATTTCTTCATGTTTTTATTTGACAAGAAGAACATAAGATTCCGCTCTACGAAAAATTGTGGTCATTAAACCTTCTTTTAAAGACATTTCCATAAGTCGAAACGAACAGTATTAATTATTATTTCTTTTTTTACCTATCGCAATACATCTCAAGACTTGATTTCTTTAATTGCATTTATCTGATTTCTAGAAATTATTGGCTAAATCTGGAAAGAAACGGCACTTAAATAGTGCTGACACTAAAAAATTACAACTCGTTACGATTCTTCTATATTACACTTGATTCGATTAGAACCAAATTATAAAAAAGCATGTTGGTGATGTCGTGGGAACTCGCTTTGAACAAAATCCCTTTTGCCGGGTATTATGTCTTAATACAATTCCAACTAGTATGGTCTTAAGTTTTAATTGCGTGTGTATAGATTTATCATGAAAAGCATAAACTGTGATGTAGCCACAAATGACAGATCTTCAAATGACAGCCACGACCAAGGGCTTAACTAGCTTTCCAAGGCATGAAGGAAACTCGCTATGTAAAGTTCATTCCGTGGATCCATCGTGTAGCATACGATGGATCCACGGAATGATCTGCAGATTGACCTGTGCGGCTGTTATTATTTAGCCACGAGCTCCTCTAAACGCCTTACTAAAGTATCATAGCAAAATCTTATTCTTTTACAAGTTTTTATACCTATTAATGTAGGAGTTTCTACGATTTTATTTTCAGGATTGTGACGATATAAAAAGTTTCTGTAACCTTTTTTCTTACGAAATACTAATATTCAGCTATTCAGCATTACATATTACTAGTTAAAATGTTTATACATTGCTAGGGCACTCGTCCATACTTAATTTAGCCATGTCCTTTGTATCTGAACATTTACACAAAATAAATAAAAACAAATTAGTCACAAAAACAAAAACCATTAGTTTTACATTTCAATTCAATTAGATACATTCCATATATTATATCATAATCACAAAAAAAAAACAATTATGGCAACTGTAACTCCAGCCAAACTGCTTCCCTCCAGAAGCCGATTGGGCCTCTCGGTTTTTTCAGTAATTCGATGTTCCTAAGGTCTCTGTTCTATATCTACGACAGTTAAAAATAGTACTCGTACAATAAAGTATCGCATCAAATCGCTCATCACAGCCTAGTATGACAGAGCCTTTACCTCGATTGGCTCGAGATCGTCCTCTTGAATTTTAACGACGATGTGCAGATATTGTGTATTCTCCTCAAGATGTCTACTTCAATAACACTCGGCTTATTTGTCCTGGCTACTTGATGCTTTTGATGTACTTGAGTGAAGGACCCATAATCTTGCTGTAGAAGAATGATTTTGTGTTAAGTAGCTTGGAAGTATTTTGCTCGAAGATCAGTCCTTTTTATGTAAGTGGTATCGATAAAAGACACCGACTTCCAAAAAGAAAGTTATTTTTCACTTTGTAGTTTTTATTTGGAAGTCGGTAGTATATTTTTGTAAAAAGTTTATTTATTTGTCACTTTTTAGTTGTACCTGCGTAATGCAAGTTGTTTAGTTTAGTACCTATAACGCCAGAATAGATTACTCGAATATCATGAAACATGAACATAACCGGTAAAATGAGAGATCAACGTACCCCTTAAGAGCGTACTGGCGTGATATTATATTATGAAATGGTATAAACAATAAACACACAAGCTATTACAGCAATCCCGAGAGATTTACCTTTATTTATTGAAGAGTTCTGTTGTATATCTTCGAAGTTCTTCATCAAATCTTCACCAAATTAAAATGGGACCAATTTCAGAATATATTCTTTCAAACAAAAAAATAATTTTCAAAATCGCTCTACAATTGACGGAGATATCGGTGAACATACATAAAAAAAACATACATAATGTCGAACATAGAACCTCCTCCTTTTTGGGAAGTCGGTTAATAAAAAGAAAACTAGACATTACAATCGACATTGCATAAGACACCGTTCTATCCGAACACCTTTTACACCTTCTTCTTAAACTTTTCCTTTTTCAAAGTCTTTCCCAATGGCAGTTCTCGACAAAAGCTACTAATTAATATTTGGACGACGCTCCCCTTATTAGCAGGGCTCATTATCGGGAACTGTGCCTGTAATGACGACCTAACTTTGTGGGCTTAGGACTTAAGTCTTGTAAATATCTTTGCACTTTTATGTAGGGAATTTTCGTATAGACTTTGGTAATGTGAAAATTGGTACGGCTTATGAAGATGGTGCTCGCGTGGGATTTTAATTTGAGTAAAATCTACAGCACCCAAAACTTTTGGCAATTCCAGCGATATCAAAATCTGTGATGCTTCTGATGGATGCTTTTGAGCAGTAAGCATATTAACATACTCCCTTCTTAACAATGCTATTGCACCAGGTACTTTATCTACCACTAGACGTCATGTCGCCTTGCCATCTCCTTAAAAGGCATTTAAAGAACCTTCTAGTAAGTAAATCATATTATAATGTTTTTGAGTTTCTGAATGAAAAATATTTTATTATTTTTGTTTTAATTATTTTAATTACTAATTGACATTTCTCGCAATATTTGTTTTTTTTTTTTATAATTTTATTTTACATCTTATTTTACGATAAAGTATGACTACATTTTCTTTTTTATTAATATTGAATACTCTGTATTATTGTTTTAACTCTCTTGTTTATTATTTTAAATTACAAAGCCAAATGCTGAATGATTTTGACATTTAACATTTATAAACTTACTTAACTCATTGACATTACACTATTAATTTAATTGTTGACATTATGGAAATTTTTAAATGATTTTTAGTGATATTATAGTCGGGATTGTTTAACTATACGTTTTTAATCATTTATTATAACAGTATTTAATTATATTTCAAATTGCAAAGTATACAAATAATATTTGTGTGCCTCATGGCAAAAAATAATAAATGGTGTCCTTAATTTTTGAAAAATCTCACACACTGTGTAACCTCTGTTACAGATAATATAATACTACATAGTATACAGATGGCTCATCCCATACAAAGAAACCATGCCGAAGTATTTTAGCGTTTTTCGTCCTTAAACCGATTATTTTTTGTCCATCAATCGCGTTCGGTTCCATTCCACGGCTATAGATAGATGGTGTTAGCAGAAATTTGGAAATAAAAGGCTTTACTCGGTTCGTGAATATTTTTTTCTTTAAATACAGTGAAGGTTTGTTTTATAGTATTTTTGCACGTTTTTTTAGTTTCTTTAAACAATGGAGTGGAATGCCTCAGAAATTTAAAACTCCGCCATCTATTGGCATCAATATTAAATGATCCGTTCAAATAATCTTTGAAATGTGAATTAGACCTTAATATTCCATAATTTTGTACTTAGAAGAGTGGATTAAACAAGAACTTACAATTTTCATGTTCAATTCCAGAAAATGTTAATTTTACACACATTTATTAACAGATAGCCATCTAGTGAGATTTATTTGAACTAAATTTTCTTTCTTAGCGCTGTGACCCCGTGTCTATGTGTACAAGTAAAGTTATGATTCTGATTCTTGGTCACATGCACGGTGTCCCCCTCAAAAATTTGAGAGTTTCCAGAGGTCGCAAGCAAATTACATTCTATCAATGAAAGAGTGGCGATAACGAATGAAAAACGCCAAAAATGTATGGGAATGTCAAACGCTATCGAAATGTCACATGATTAATCCCTTATATTTGGCATTTCAATGATATCCATCGCTGACATCAAATGACACTTGTCTGGAGCCCCATTTGCATAATACCCAAGGGCTATCAATAACAATTGCGACATAGGAGAAAACCAGACCCGTCGCTGTATGCTGGACTGTAATTTGGATGTAATTATGTTAAATATTAACTGGACTGAATATTTTTTGAGGCAGAAGCGGAGACGGTGCCCGCATGGGATACTATGTTGAAACAATCTTTTGTTTATCCAAGAGATGGTATGATATCAGCATAATAGTCAGCAACGGTTAATTTAGACAGAGGCACCTTCTATGTGGCTCTCCAATTAAATCTCAAGAGTTTGGTAGACAGGTTTCCTTATCTAACAAGATACTTAAAAACCCCATAAAAAAACAGCTATGGGAAAAGAATTGGGTTGCCGTATTTTTTGTCGATACGAGTATCTGAGCAATAGATAATCCTTCCTCTACCATTTTCAGCAAATACAGCAATATAATCCACACAACATAGAAAAATTAACCCTTCACGTGAAACTCTCAAGCAGACAAGCAAAACAAGCGCTGTAATATAAAACTCAACGCCAGGACGTTTGAACGTCAGCTTGCGAAAACTCTCCGTTAACTTCAGCGCGGCAGCGGCTGAATTGCGCTTTCTATTTCAGAACTTAAGTAAAAGCATGGAACTCTTCGCGGTTTCTGTTCCCCTGGTAGTTGCGCTGGAATTTCATCGTGTGTAAGCTGTAACAAATGTAATACAAGGGATATAGATAATGTGAATATGTTATAAACTGTGTAGGAAAACTGAAGAAACATGGCTTTATTGAGTAGTATTGTAGATTTGGATTAAACTTCGATGGTATTTAGGTAGCAGGTACCTGTCACTAACTGATAGCGCTATAGATTAATTCTAGCAAGTGAATTAATGACTACGGAAAACATGTTTTTCTTTTCGAAGAAAAACCAAGTACCAGGTAACTTAGGTATTAATTTTTTAAGTTTGTTCCTAGCCGTAACATCATGACGGTACCTTGTCAATATATTTATGAAAACATCATGTACGTTAGAAAAAATTTACATCTTTTCAGTAAAAACGGCGACAGACATAATTATGTTACTAGAAAAAGGGACCAATTAATCCAACCAGGTTTCAGGCTGGCTAAAGTAGCATCATCTTTTATGGGGTACTGTATAAAATGTTACAATAAAATACCGCCCCACATTCTAGAACTGAATGAGACGAAATTTAAAACTTGTATAAAACGCACACTATGCAGGCAAGCATATTATAAGTTGGGGGATTACATTGCTGATAAAAATGCTTGGCTAAATGCTTGTCCCGCTCCGCAGCCATTAGGGCGCAAGAACAATTAGTGATGGGCAGAAAAGTTTTGAAGTATTGTTGGAGCTGCTGAAGACTGTATGAATATATTTGTATTTTATAAACTCAATTTCTTTTAGTATTATATAACTGCACAGCACATGTGTGAGTACTATGTTCCGACTGTAAATCTACCTATGTGTCGTTGGTTGACTTCTGTGTGCCCTGGCATTTGAGTGTGTCATGCTCTCTCTAATTTCTCTCTGATGGTGGCACATGTGTTGGATCATTCGGTTCCCTCCATAATGGTTGAGCTGAGTGGTGCCGATCCATGCGTCATGTTCGTGATCGGGCGCCATCAGTTGGGATTGGTCATAACTTAGCTGCCTCGGCCTGTCATTGCATTTTTATGTTGAAATTGTTTGTTACTCTAGACGCTTTTACGTGCACGTCTTTTTGCATCGTTCTCACATATATGTATTTATTTTTTAACAAGAATGATGTAACCAAAAACTTGTATTTGAAACTGATGGAAAAGAGTGTCCGTGGAGTTTCTTGCAAATTCTTCTCCATTGAGATCTACTGACGTTTGCGAATTTGCAACTAGAGTCATATTTTTTTGTTGTTTGACAATTCAAAAGTACCTTTAAGGTTTATTTGAAATAAACTATTTTGATTTTGATTTTTTGATTTTGTAGCAAAAAAAACTAAATCTATGATCCTAGCAGCTGTTACTGGAACTACAAAGAGCGATCCAAATTTCTGAATGATATTAACAAATAATGAAAGCTTTCCAAATACCAGGACTTCAGGCGACAACGAGGTGAAGCTTTAATGTATTATTAAGCTTTAAACACACATCCATCTGTCGAGAATTAATTACGTAAAATAATAATAATTAATGAAGTAGTTCGCCAGGTTGTCGGCGACTCGGCGAGTGTCATTAGTTGCTGATATAAAGTTCATTAAAGGCTGCCTGATAAAGTATGTCATGTAATATGAACGTGTAATTTATTATTTATCCTTACTAATATTATAAATGTGAATGCAAGTTTGTTTGTTACGCTTTCACGCAAAAACTATTGAACCGATCATCATGAAACTTTTTACATATATTCTTGGAGGTATTAGAAGTGACATAAGAAAAATTGAAAAAATGGCTTCACTGCAAGCGAAGCCGCGGGTAAAAGCTAGTACTATATACAAGTTTTTCAAAAAACACAGAAAGCAATGGGGAGTGCTTTGTCCAGCAGTGGAACAGTACAGGGTAGCTATAATAATAATAATATATACTTACTATAGCGACATGAGAAAAAGGGTGGAAAGTTCTGCATCCTCCACAAAAAAATTAAGATGAGCAGGATCCTCCGACCAGACAGGTGTTGTGTCTGGAAGGCAACTTGCTCAATACTTGTAACTATTAGCGGGCTTGCGCGATACAGGCTTTCTGGGACATTGGGTCTGATTTGTTATTCGTATTTAGCGGTATGGTTTCCACACTAAAGAGAAATTAAGGGGACCGAGGAGCAAGAATGTTTTCCTTTATTTACGACTGATTATACCCTTGATAATACAGTGTTCACAGATACGGCTTCATCATATTTTTATTTATTTTTAATAGGCTCGCGCTTGACCACTATCACCTGTGATGGTAAGCGATGATGTGATATATGATAGCTCACCCTACTCAATGAAGTTGCAATCTTTTTCAAGACTTCATCTAACATTAACTAACCCATCTACCAATTTAACTATAAGCAAGCTTGTAAATTTTAACTGACTTCACCATATTACATTCAAAATTTTATATATCTGAACTTGGAACATTAAAAAGAGCCGTAAAATTTAACTAGGGTACGCCAGACGCAAGTTTTTACGATGTCAATGCTATTGACCTTTGAATGGTGGACACAAAAGGTTAGCTTGTTCATTGACTGGTCCTTGTTACTGAAGTTTTAGTTTAAAGAATATGTTCTATTTAATAAGACTTAAATATTTGTGACTTTCAAACACAGACAGCCTAAAATTCTCTACCTATTTAAATGAAAAAAAGAAAGAAAAGATATTTATTTGTGATCCGCACAGGAGACACGAGATAAGAAAAATACAAAAAAGCCCGCGTTATGGTCATAATAATCCTACGAGAACATACTACCGGTATAAAATTGCCCTTTGTTACTCCTGAGTAGATAGGTCGATAGGTCCTAATGAGTTCAGCAGTTGAAGAGAAAAGAATTAACAGACAATCAAAATCAAAACATTCTGACTTACAAGAAAAATTTCAAAATTTTAAAAACCCCCGACACTTTTATTTCATGCTACATAAAGTATCTAGAACAAAGTAGATACGCTTCGATCGGAAATCTATTGAATACGTTATTATGACACGATATCTTGCGAAAACACCCCGATTCAAACAGTAAAACGCCCATAACTTTTAAACGGCTTAACCAATTTTATTCACACACAGCTAAAAACCTTTCGAACAACGAAAACTAAATCACAATCGGTTCATCCGTTTAGGAGCTATGATGCCACAGACAGACATACAGATACATAGCAACACACGTCATACGTTATTTCAACAAGCAGGTTTTTGTACTAAGCATCTCAGTTTTTTTTTTGGCAGACATAGACATTAACCCTATGAAGCCCAAGGTTTAACCCTTCTTTGTTACGATTAAGCAATATTTATACCCTATTTCGATTTGTATTTGCCTTTCCACATTCTTCATGCCCATTTATATTGTCCCGTTAAAAAATAATGACAAAGAAACAGGCAATAACGTCATAACAAAACGAGAAGCATAAAATGAAAATTATAATTTACTATAAAATAAAATCCTTAAGAAGCACTAGCCTATAATATGATGGGGAAGGAAAAATGGTTTCTTATTTTAACCGCTGCTTCCTAGAAGGAAAACTCGATTATGTCAGAAAAATGGAATTACCCTTTATGAAAAGGAAAATATAGCAGTACACGGGTACAGTCAATGTTATTAAATTTTATGAGCTGCGCACTCCACTAGCTATTAAAGGTTTAGTCAACGCTTTGGTGTTTTGAACATGGAACATTCCTGGAACTCGTTTGAAAAATTGGATTCGTATTTGGAATATATGAGTTTTTTATTCCATAAAGGGAACTTTTGTCTGTGAAAGAAACGAGGCTTTTTACTATTTATGTTTTTTTTATTATTTTATAGGCAGAACATATTTTTTGTAAGAGCCAATTATATTATTTTTAATATTTTGCAGATATTTTACTAAAGAACGAAATAAAGCATTAATTCTGTTTGTTTAATTAAATTATCAGCATTCAGTTTTTTTTTGTAATCATAGTCAATGTTTGTAATTACGACTTCACGTTCGCTATTACACCGCTTACCCTTTTTTATGCGTGGGGAAATGCTCGTGCATACTGCGCTACTAGGGGGAGATAGGAACTAAAACTGCACGGTGTCTTCCTGTGCCGCTATGGATATACACGGGCACGTGTTTTATTGCACGCTGTGACCACCACAAAGACAGACATTATTTATTATTATGTCGTTTATTCATTATTTTTCTTAATATCTACAATTTTAAATATTTTCATATATTTATTTTTTAATGTAAAAAAATTGAGGCCCACCCGTATCGGGAACAGGGTCCAAGCTACCGACGGTCAGGCCTCCAGAGATAAGAACCTCCTAACAATACGAGCCGTGTCCAGCAGTACTGCTTTCTGGATCAGGCCCTTGACCCAGCCGCCTAAAGAGAGCCTCCTAAGGTATAGGTCCAGGCTCGTGGCTATTAAGCCATTGGCTGACACGGCTATCGGTGTATTTCAGAGCAAGTTGCTGATGGATAATTCTGGCTACAAGGTTGTGCCTATGCAAGTACTCTTCGTTAGCTAGACGAGAACAATCAGAGATAATGTGGCGGATCAATTCACACGAGCGGTGGCATGACTCACAGATGTCAATCGCGCAATCCTTTATAATAAATCTCCGGTAGTTATTCGTCATGATAACTTCGTCCATAATTGCATATACAAAACCTTCGGTTTCCCCAAAGAGGTCACCGAAACGCAGCCAGGCTACGAACGCTTCTTGATCATATTTGCCACTAGCTTTTGCTAGCGGCTTCGACCGGTGAAAAGTGTTTTATTATCCCAAGGAAACTTTATACCGGGATGAAAAGTATCCTTTGTGTTAATTACAGGTTACGAACTATCTGAGTGCAAAATGTATCCAAACTTTCATGTTTATAATATTAGTATGATTCTAGCATTGTACTAATAAACAGTAATGATGCAATTTATAACGTTTTTAGGATTCCATTCCTCAAAAGGAAGAACAGGAACCCCTATAGGATCACTTGGTTGACTGTCTGTCTGCCTGTCTGTCCGTGTTTCCAAACCTTTTCTCTGGAACGCCTGGAGGTGTCAAGAAGAAAGCCGAAATTAATATCTTATACTCTGATCTGCAATCCCTTGCAACTTTAAAAAAATCAAACTTCTAGTACAAAGCAATCAAAAGATATCGGCGATTAAGTCGAAAATTTGACGAATCGCAAGGGAATCAAAACCAAAAGAGTACTTTTCGTTGACCTATAATAATGAAATTTGGCAAGAAAAATGTCTATAACACAACGAAAACTGTAAATTTGTACTTACATAAAAAAACAATATTATGTCTGTCAAGACCTTTTTCTCAGGAATGCGTGAATGCATCAAGTTAAAATTAATAAAGATATTAATTTATACTAAGATCCGCAATCACTTGGAGCTGTGAAAAATCAAACTTCTAGATCAACGGAATCAAAAGATATCGCCGTTTATGTCGCAAATTTGACGAATCGCAACTCGCAAGGGAACCAACCCCTATAGAGTACTTCCCGTTCACACAGAAAACATGAAATTTGGCAAGAATCAATGTTTTATAGCACAAGTAAAGGAAATAAGCCGAAAATTGCGTACAAAAAAAAAGGTTTATTAGTAACTTATTTACAGTTGGTAAACTGACCGGGACTATGTCGATATATGGGGACAATAGTTTTGTAACGGCAAAGTAAATTTTGTCCCTCAATCCACTTCATATTTTCATTAGAACAATATTCGGAGCTTTCATTGTTTATGAACTTCAGAAATGTTTCCTAAGTATTTTGGTGAATGTAACTATTTGTACGGAACCCTCGGTGCGCGTGTCCGACTCGCACTTGGCCGTTTTTTTTTATTAAAACCATACCGTAGAGACCACTTACTATCTTAATTCTACCCACAATGAGCGCGAATTTAAAATGGTCTTTAAATTGTTGGATTTCAATTTGTTATTCACGCTTCGAACGGTGAATTAAAATCTAGTTTAAAAGAATAAAAATCAACCGTAATTCGACTGGCGTTCGGAATTATTCGAAAAAAAGAGTATTCCCGAAGGACGGAAACCGAATTATAAAGCACGGAGTCAAAGATAAAAGACTTTTTGGCTTTTCAGTGGAAGCAAGAATTTTGATGGCAACCGGTCCCATAGCGGTTATTCTTGACTGTCATTCTGTGGATCTTCGACAATCGTTACAAGAAGTCAGCACCAGAAAGTCTGACAAATATTTTTTTATTTTTATGGCACAGATAGAGAGGTCTCCAATGTCCATGTAAAAATGTACTGGTTTTGAGCTGTATCAGGTTAACTGGCATTCATCTCCGGAATTGCAAAAATGCTAAGAGAGAGACGGACCAGTGTTGTTCTATGTACCTAGGTGATTATAAGTACGTACATCTTTACGCTAGGCTTTAAGTAACCGCACCTCCTCTAGATATTCAAAAAATAAATCATATATCACATATCATATATTTACAAAAGACGAGACCATATATAAGAAAGAAAATATTTTATGAAACCCAAAAGTTGTCGTTCCCACACAGAGTCGTCTCCGTACTTACAAACTCCCCCGCTTCAAAGTTCCCAAAGCGCATTAAAAACCTTTGACATGACTTAATTGTGGGCGCCATCTTGTGACGTCACGAGATTGACGGCTTATAATTTATTCGGGCCCTTCAAATATGCCTTTTAATCACAAAGCTGAAATTAAGATGATGAGATTATCTTTATTAAGAAAAGTTTTTTGTCTTATCTTTTTAAGGTTTTTTTTTGTCATTATTGATGATTTTTCGTTGTTGTAGTTTGATTGGTGTTTTTCAACTAGTCGGCAATCTAGAAGAGTTTAATTTAGTAAATATTTTTTATTCTGTTGCTTTTCAAGCTACTTCGCTGCATTTTTATTAAGAAATCAAAATTATGCGCGTGTGGTCATATTATTTTTTACAAAATTAGTGAAAAAAATGGCTAGTTAAGTAATATAGAAATATGACTTAACTAGCCATTTTTTTTAAAGAATATATCCTTTTTTTTAACCGACTTTCCAAAAGGAGGACATTTTTTAATATGTGTTCGCGGATAATTTCGTCGTTTATGAACAGATTTTGATGATTATTTTTTTGTTGGAGACGAGAAATCCCAAGGGTGCTACTATGATAAGGAAACCAGGATCTGATGATGGCATCCCAGAGAAATCGAGGGAACTCCTCAAATATTATAGGCATATAGTGATTTTGGTATTTTTATCAACAATGCAATCATTTACACTCAGAAAGTGTCATTTGGTGAAATGGAACTGATGAAGAAGACCACAGATGGCCACTGGAACTCCTGAATGCTAAGTATGTCACAGGTATTAGATATATATTATACCTTTATCTATCGTAGTCCAGGAAAATAACTGCAATTAGACGCCAATCTGCGGCAAAATCCTTGTTAAGTACTTTCACCGAAATTATGTTCATTATGGTAGCTAGGTAACGTTACCTGAAAAGTCCATAAAAATCGCCAAAGGAACAAAAAAATAAACGTACGTAATAATACCAAAACTTTATGAGAATTAAGCAAAAACATATTTTTAAGACCTTTGACAGTCAATATTTTTTGAGTTTTCAGCCAACATTACTACTAGCACAATAAACGAAATTCCGGTGAAAATACTTGAATTAAGTTTCGCAGATTAATTTCCAGTTACAAATATTTTCCTATTACAGTTTCTCACATTTCATTATGTTCGAAACTGTTTCATTCATTTAGTACTGTGGATGAAAAACACTGCAATGAGGTATATTTCAGTACTGTTAACTATCTCTAATTCCGAATTTTAATTACCCTAAATAGAAAATATTGCTGTCTAGACATGGAAACATACCAGAAAACGTTATTTTGAATGTTAAACGGCTCTCTTGAGTATAAAAATATAATTTTAATAGCCTTAATTACCATACGCACAGATTTAGTACAAAACAAATTGCTCATAACTCGAAAACTAATGAAAATGAGTGAATCTCATGTAGTACAAATTGCAGTCAAATCAAATCTTTACGAGAATTAAGCAAAAAATAGATTTTTGGGCCCTCTGAGACTCATTATTTTTATTCGGGACGCACGGGAACGGTCAACTTGGCGACGCTTGGGGGAGGCAAATGTCCAGCTGTGGACGTTAGCAGATATGATGATGATGATTTGTTTTGCTCCTTTGGCGATTTTATGAACTTTTCAGACAAGTTACTGCTACCTTAATGTTACATACATTATGCCGATGAAAGTACTTAACTAGAATTTTATCCGCAGCTTTATTTTTCAAAACATAAAAGGCCCGTTTTGACATTTGAGAAAGACCCAAGAATGTAACTTGGAACGAAACTGAAAGAAACGAAATAATATAAATAATAAAAATTACTGTTTTAAAATTAATATATATTTTATTGGTGCGTTAAATAATAATTATGATGAATTATATTGCGAGTATTCTTTTTGCACTTACTTTATAGTAGTAGCATGCAATTTCTAAATATTACGAAACGTCTCAAAAAAAGTTACTTTCTCAGTTTTATTTTTCAATATTAGTGTTGTAACCAATTAATTACTGAATTTCACCAGTTTCATTAGATTTTAATAGTAATTGAATAATAGTGTAGTGATCAATACTGAAAAGAATGAGCTTAAAGCCGTAAATAAAATTTTGAATTGGCGACACTGGTTTCTATAGAATGGCTTGTCTCTAACCAAGCGGCACGTGACGCGCACTGCACAGTCTTTCGTTCGCCATCTTGTGAAGTTGACTGTGCGTACGTTTATGTTTGATATTTTTTTCTCGGCTTTGCTTTTGGACTATTTCTGTTTACTATCGCGTTGAACTTGGCTCTTCTATTTTGAACATTGATTTATATATGTGATTTGGACTCGATTTTGGTTTTTGTTCTACAATATTAAAGTTTAAGTTAAATTTTCTAATCAGAACTTAAATCCAATGCACTTTACAATACATAATCAAATCGATCAAATACTTATACAAACTTGAATCGGTTTCTTGTGAGTATCGAGTACCGAGTCGTATGGTTACTTCACTAGTAGATGACAAATGTCAAAACGGGCCTTTTATTTTTTGACAATTTTAATGTCTTTATTTCCCGGAATAATCGTACCTCGGGTCCAATGTGACATTAGATACTACAGCATGTCAATTTCTTATTCAACACTTCGAAGCAGCATTCCTTCTCTCAAACATTTTTCTTCAACACCTCTACTTTAAAAAAACTACCGTCAGCAAAAAAAGTTAATTATTTGTTCAAGCTCATACTGGAACAGTGGCCGCAGAATTTCATTTAAACACGAGTGCGAAGAGTTTTTCCCTGACATTTTTAAATCGCTAGTTCTGTTTACACGGCGCTGTTTAGTCTGATATGTGTTGAAGATTTTTAACTAGATTGTGTTTACTTGTACGCTGGGAAATGTAAATGTAATTATCTTGTAAGTAGAGCTGCAGTTTTGTCTTTTTCTTTGAAACAATTAACAAAATAATGAAAATTAAAAGTCATAGTTTTGTTTTATTTCTTATGGGAAAAGCAATACATAGTTATGTTTCAGACAAGATTAGTTACTTTTTTGCTGTTCTTTGTGCCTTCCACCCGCTTCGTGTCGTTTTATTCATTCCTGAAGGTCGTGATTCCCCGTCATCGTTGAAGCAATTTACCTTCACCAGTTTACACTATATGTGTCTGTCTTTTGCATCGTAGACAGCATCGTGCAGTTTCGTATTCAACTATGTGCGGACTTTGTCTGACCATCTGATTGGACTGCGACCTCTAGGACTTTTCTCTTCGATCTTGACAGTTACCATCAGCTATTAGAAGTTGTGTTCATCGTTTCTTGCAAAACTCCAGAAATTCACGAAGGCAGATCGTTTTTATTTATTTATTTATTATATGCTTTATTGTACACCATAAAATACATTAATAAAAAGAAACTTAAGTCTAATACACATACAATGGGCGGCCTTATCGCATACCGCGATCTCTTCCAGGCAACCTGGTATGGACAGTAATTGCTTGGACATGAAATGGGGCGGTCATTGGTGTAACAATAACAGTGCTAAAATGATATACTACAATAGTTACACAGATAAATACATAAGCTATGTAATAGATACATAAATACATACATACCCACATATAAAGGCAAATAAAAAGAAATACAAAAAATGACGGCAATCTGTTGATAATCACAGTTCTGTTTTATGTACCTTAATCTGGGTGAAACATTTTTCATTACGTGTAAGTCTTAAAATTCCTAAAAATCACTTTAAAATTACATTGTCTCATCATAAAATTGTATACTACCGCAGCATACGACCGCATAGTGCACGTATGAAGCCGTAAATGCACGAAAATTACATTGAACCACGTAATCCAGTGATAAATTAGAGAAACTCGTGCTGCAGGCGCCAATGCGATTGTACCGACTTAGCACTGAGCACAACTGTACCATTGTGCTGATTGTACTGTCGATGAAAGAGATAGGTGGGCTGACAGCTTAATACATTTTGCTATTGCAGAAAAGCTAAGTGAGATTAGAAAGAAAATGTTTATGAATGCCATTTTTAGATTCATCTACCTGGATTTATTTGCTTATTGAAAATTTCGTAAAACCCAACTTATATAGGTGATTATATCTGTACGTGTGACTTTCGGTAGTATCAAGAAATTGCGTATCTTTAATCAAGAGCCGAACCCATTAAAAAGGCCCAGGATAGTCGCTGCAGAGACAATCTGGTAAAATGGAGTATCCTTGACCCATCCGGAACACGGTGCCAGTGTAGAGGACATTCACAGGATACACCAACTCCTTTCCTCACAATCGTAGCGTAACGGCATGCAGAACCACCTGCATCTTTAACGACTTCAATGAGGTCAATGACAGTGCTGTTCGGGTGGCCATATTCTGGTCGAACAAAATTTGAGTCGAATCGAGACGTAAATAAAGACCCTTTCTTCTTTATTTGTCATCATAGTGTATGACTCATTCATTTTTCTTGGGATTCTAGACAAACTCAGAAGAAATATTAATTGATCGTCAACATCAACACTTCAGCCAAAAGACGTCCACTGATGGCTAGACAAAGAAAAACTTTTTTCTGATTACCATTTTAAGTTCAATTTGCCTGCAAAATCTGCCTACAGGTACTAACTGTTTTATAATTTTAAAAAAACAACCTTACTAAGTTGTTGGAACATTTTGGCGTGCGGAAACAGGCACCCGGCGATGCTCGTGACTGTAAGGTCGTTTATTCACGAGGCACCGCACGACACGATTTGCGGTCACGATTTTTAACACACGACACTTTGCATACGGTCTGTCGTGCACTTGTATTGTTTTATAAGCGCGTGAGTGACGAAACACGCGTGAGCCGTGCAGTGCGGGTGTCGTGTCGTCAACAAGCGCATACCGGTTTTGTTCAGCCGCTAAATCGTCACCGCAAAAAAACCGAACCGACATAGCGGCATCGACGACATAGCCGAAAAACCGTATGAAAATCGTGCCGCATGTGGTGCGGTGTCGTGCAATGAGGTATGAATCTTAACCACATTTTGCGGTGTCGTGTGTCGCGTCGTGAACAAACGACCGAACGGCTTACTTACATGGATGGCACTGGTGCGCACCAGTGTTCGTTCTAAATTCAATCGCGTTCGATATTTTGAATGTAAGAATTTTGAAAATGGAATGTTTTTATTTTTCTTAATTTAGGCTTGATGACTTTAGACTTGGGTAAATTAAAGGAAAAAAAAACATTTTCAATAATTGTCATCCTAATTGGTTCGTCTTTTAAGTCCAATAAGCAGGTTAACACTCACTACTCACTACTGTCTTGGTGACTCCATCAACAATAAATACATTTCTCTATGTGGATAACAAACCTTATATCAACAAAATTCAAGTGCTTCGAATAATAAAGCTTGAACTTTGAAATGTACTCAATTTCGAAGTATGTAGGTATTTTTAAACCATCATAACTTTTGCATTGCCAGGATCGGTCAGTCAAAAAGATGAAGCGTGTATCAAAAAGTAAAGCTCTTATTTTAATAACCAAAAACCCACATGGCACACATGTTCCAAAAAGTAAATAATAAAAATATTCTCAGTAATTCTAAGTAATTTTCCATAGAAAGCGCTCTAAAGTTGCCGACGATAGTGATTGATTGCCTCTGTAATGCAGAATATGTAGAGCTGCCTTCTCACGGCGCGTGATATGCCGACTCGCGCCACGCCCGCGCACGCTTCTTCGCGCCGCTTGAAGGAATTGGCTCGACTCGACTCGGGCTAGTACTTTATGGCGCGTCCGATCTGCTAAATGTCGGTAACTTCAAGGCGCGACGCGAGCGCACTCGAGGCGGCGAGAACGCGCGCGTGCGTACGTTAATTGATTGCCTAGCAGCTTAATATGATAATGATAATGCTTACAATGCGAGATGAAAGACGCGATGTGGATTTTCGTCTATATGATTGGGCGATTGTTCATACACTTTGCCCTTTGCCTCGCCGAATTCATTTACGCAATAAGGCTGTTGGTCTATCTAGTATATGCGGCGCAGAACCATCAACGCGTGCCGCGCCGCGTACGTGAGTACGGGTGACGCGGGTTTGCCCGCGGCTCGCACTTGCACGTACAAATCGACACGGCGGCGGCGCGGTGCGACTCGTGATATCACGCGCCCGCCGTGAGAAGGCAGCTTTACACGTACAATATTTGAAGAATGGATGTGCTGCTCTGTTCAACACATAAATATTTCACAAGCTTTAATTTTAAAATTTTGAGGTAAGATTAAATAAAAAGTTACTAGTTAATTTAATTAAGAACCTCCGCAGATGTGATGAGTAGGCATTGATTTGAAACTAATATAACAGTCAAACTAAACCCGAAGTAATTAATTATTTCAAGTAATTTTTCAATCTACAATACCGCGGCTATTGTCCCGGTCGCGTCCCACCTGCAGTTACTTGAAATTCATAATTTAGTTTTTTTGTTGTTTTATATTAATTAAATATCATCTAAGCGAATATTTCTGAAAATCTTTATTTACTACAAGTAATACTCAACAAAATTGACATAAAGGAATTTCCGTTCTGATTTATCTCACCATGTTCATGAAAGCAATACCCCTCCCAAAAGCTGTTTGAAAACCTCCCAAAAATTATAACTGCATGAACTAGTTACCGACTAACTTAGGAGAGCGTCACAAAAAATCCTTTAATATTTCAGACGGCACTGAATTTATATCAGCGAGACGAACCATTTTGTTCTAGACCACAGAGCACGGAAGACCAAGCTGGAAGAGACCAACTGTTTTCACACCCGTGCCGTTCAAAATCAAAAGTCGTGCTAAGTTGAATTCAGTCAAATCAAAGGTCAAATTCGTATTAGTTTGAGAGCCAGGACTTCTAAACATCAACGTATTTACTACACAAAGTCCCTCAAAACGCCTGCCAATCACCACGTCTTCATCATCATCATTTCAGCTGAAAGACGTCCACTGCTGGACATACGCCTCCCCCAGGCGCCGCCACATTGACCGATCTCGTGCGTCTCATATACAGCGCATTCCCGCAACTAAAAGTGGGCGTCGAGGCAACTCTATGCTCTGTGGTATGAATGAGTAACAAAAACTGCGCCAAATTGTGAAGCTAACAAGGAAAACTGACCCGCTACCCAATTCACATATTTCCGGGCATTTCTGCCATGTTCCGTGTGATATCTTCTAATGATATTTCTGGTGCTTAGTAATTTAACGTGTGATAATATCACTGTGTGTGTGTGCTTGTTTGTTTGTTACTTCTTCACGCTCAAACGGTTGGACGGATCTGTATGAAATTTGGCACAGAGTTAGATTATAGTCTGGAGTAGCACATAGGATACATTTTATCCGGGGAATATGTTCCCTTGAGATAATTTCCAACATTCAAGGTGAAGCCGCTGGCAGAAGTTAGTTGCTAAATAAATTTATTTAATCGTGGTTCAGGTAGGTCTCGATGTCGTAATCATATTTATCGTATCATATTTATTTTAGTATTTTTTTAGGATTCCGTACCCAATAGGTAAAAATGGGACCCTATTACTAAGACTCCACTGTCCGTCTGTCTTTTTTTTTTCTTTTTTTTTTTTAAAAACGTTGCCCCCCACACTAGGAATTTCTTCCTGTATCGTGGGTGCGTTTACAAACATATAAACTCACATACACAACACCCAGAGCCGGAACAACTATCTGTAGGTCATACTAATATTTGTTCCGTGCGGGAATCGAACCCGCGACACGCAGCGCAGCAGTCAATCGCTCAACCACTGCGCCAACCGTGCGCCCAAACCGCGTCTGTCTGTCATTAGTCTGTATCTCATGAACCGTGATAGCTAGACAATTGAAATTTTCACAGATGATGTATTTGTATCGCCGCTATAACAACAAATACAAAGAATAGAATAAAATAAATATTTAAGTGGGGCTCCCATACAACAAACGTGATTTTTTTGCCATTTTTTGCGATAATGGTACGGAACCCTTCGTGCGCGAGTCTGACTCGCACTTGGCTGGTTTTTTAACTGTATAAGGCACCCATAAATAATGGTGTGCTAAACAAATAACACGTTAACAGAGTAAGCTTATGGTTTTGCTATAAGACTGTGTGTGGATTTAGTTTATATGATGTTATCAACATAAGAAGCTATATGCAGAAGAGAACTCACTGCAATGGCCTAATGCTTAAAGTAACATTAGAAGAAACCAAAACGATATATGAATATACCTTACTTCCATGTTCTATTGTGAAAAGAAATTAAATTATTCTAAACTGGCTTTAGTAGTGAACTCTGGTAGATATTGGTTTACTCAGATGAAATAATTTAAATTGTAATCTGATTAAACTTATCGGTATTTTAAAAGTTAAACGATATACTGACTATATTAAGCGCCATACCCTTATTTTCCATAACCAAATCAAGTCATTTGACTACCTACTAAACAGGCTGACAGCCTAGTACCAACTACATGACCCAATTTTTTCCACATACATCTTAACCCCCACAGCAGACGTCCCATAACACTGATACAATATTCCTATTATAAAAGACGTTCCTCAAACATAAAAGTACCGTCGACGGGATCTTTTGTCTCACCATGCGACGTTAACGAGCTGATTTGCATGTTAATGGTGTACATCTACTGAATAATAAGCGAGAAATGTGCGGGGTAGAGAGAACCTCTTTTTGGCCATGTTGCCCTGGTACTTGCAGTTTGATTTCAGTGTTTAAAACTAGTTTGTCTTGTTTCTACGGAGCTTTTGTATTTGCTGATGTGATTTTAATTATACGGGCGACTACCAAAACAAAATACTACAAAGCGAAAAATAACTTTTCGGCAGTCGGTGTATGGCATCTATTTTTTTAGTTTTTGACAGCGACTTCCGAAAAGAAAGTATTTTTTCGCTTTGTAGTGTTTTGTTTTGGAAGACGGTTTGATTTTTTTTCACTTTTTATTTTTGTTGGGTACCTCAAATTACCATAAAAATCGCCATGAGATTCTCATGACGATTCCAATAAGCCCAAATACGACTAGAGAACATTGTTTTATTTCGGAGTTCCAGCGCCTGCCTTCCGGCTTCATCATCAGATCACTTTGATTGTTAGATCATTTTCATCAGTACCATTTATTTATAAGTATTTGCTTCATCATAGTCGGTTAATTATTCGAGATATTATCCTATACCCGTGACATTTTTAACATTAAGGAGTTCCAGTCATCTGTGGTCTTCTTCATCAGTTCCACTTCACCAAATGATATTTTCTGAGTGCAAATGATTGCATCGTTGATGAAAATACCAAAATCACTATATATATGCCTATAATATTTGAGGAGATCCCTCGATTTCTTTGGGATCCCATGATTAGATCCTGACCTGATGACCATGTGACAACCTGGAAAGTATACCCTTTCAAAAAAAAGAAGAATTTCCCAAATCAATGCAGGCATCTTTAAATAATCGGGTAACATACATTAAAAATAAATCAGGCGAATTGAGAACCTCCTCCTTTTTTTGAAATCGATTAAAAATAGTCATAAATGAAAGTGATATTAAATGCTTTATTCTGACTTCGTTCTCTGAAGGTTCAGGCATAGAAACATAGCTACTAGTGCGCCCAGAATTTGCCAGATATTTCAAATATCAGTAATACTTGCTTCCACGCCAACTAAAGCCATTACTTTAAATCTAACTTGAAGCTAAGCGAGAGATGTACCTTAACCAGCATAATTTAGCAGCCGACACGGCTTCTACGGAAACATTTATCTACATAGATTTGAATAGTAATATATTCTAGAACTACCGTTTATCTATTATAATTTGCTATGATAATAATAATAATTTTGACACTCAAACCCTTTGTACAGACAGCTTTGTACATTTTAATAAGGGCTAACCATCGAAATACATATTACCAACATCTTGTTTTACCCCCGACGGAAAAAGAAAGGTGTTATAAGTTTGACGTGTATACCTGTGTATTTGAGTGTCTGTCTGTGGCATCGTAGCTCCTAAACGGATGAAGCGATTTTGTTTGTTTGATATGTTAATTCAAAAATGTTTTTAGGTATGTTTGATGAAAATCTGTTCAACCAGTCAAAAGTTGTGCGCTAAAATGCGCACAACTTTTGACTGGTTGAACTTTGAAGCGGAGTATTTTCGGAAGATTATTATCGTATTATAATAACGTGTTTCGATAGATTGTCGATCGAAGCGTGTCTACTATCTACTAGATAATTTATCTAGTTACAAAAGCAAGAGTAAACAAGCCAACGGTGTTTTTAATCTTTTAATTTATACTATATTTCATCATCATCATCATTTCAGCCGAAAGACGTCCACTGCTGGACATAGGTCTCCCCAGGCTTCGCCACATTGACCGATCCCGTGCGTCTCGCATCCAACGCCTTCCCGCAACCTTAACTAGGTCATCGGCCCACCTAGTGGCAGGCCTTCCAACGTATCGTCTCCCGGTTCGCGGTCGCCATTCCAGAACTTATCGTCCCCATCGGCCATCCGTTCTGCGAGCAATGTGCCCTGCCTACTGATACTTAAGTTTGGCAATACTTCGGGCTATGTCGGTAACTTTGGTTCTCCTGCGGATATCCTCATTTCTGACGTGATCATGCAAGGAAAATCCGAGAATAGCCCTCTCCATTGCCCTTTGGGTGGCTTTAAGCTCTCTGAAAAGGCCCATTGTGAGCGAACACGTCTCGGCCCCATAGGTGATCACTGGCGTGTTGCCAGTGATCACCTATCGGGCCGAGACGTGGACACTGGTCATAGACTTTTGTTTGTCTTGAGACACTGCGGTAAATTGGACGAGAAGATACCACGCAACTTCCCAAACGCCGCTCAGCCGAGTCGGATTCGACGGTTGACCTCTTTCTCGAAGTTAGAGCTACCCAACTGGACCGTTTGTCTCAGGTAGACATATTGGTCTACAACTTCGAGTATATGATCTCCGACCTTGATAGGAGTGGGTGTTACATGGACATTCACTATGACCTTGTTTTGTCCATTTTCATTTTAAGACCCACTCTATTTACCGCTCGACCTACTCTTTTTAACTGTTTTCGTCCACGGAGCTCCCTAGGCACTCGAAACGATTCTGGAGTTCGAGCTGAAAGCTCTCGGGGTTTAGGAATTGGATATGGGCTGGATGGAGTGTGGAATTCATCAGTCGAGACCTTTCTAGCTTAAGATTAATGTTCAATGTGCCTCTTACCATGAGGTGATCGCTCCAGGTTTTCACCGATTTGATCACAGAGACATCATTGAACATTTGCTTCTTGGTTGACATGATGAAGTCGATCTCATTTTTTGTTGCATCATCGGGGCTCTGCCAGGTCCACTTCCCGTGTTAACGCTTTCTGAAGAACGAGTTTCTTTCTCCATAAAACTGGCCAGTAGGTGACCCCGGTGGTTCCGTCGTCCAACTCCAAATTGCCTCACTTGCAACTCATCATCGTCTCGTTTGCCCAGTTTCGCATTGAAGTACCCCATGACAACGGTTAAGTGAGTTTTGAAACCATGCATGGCTCTAGAAATATCCTCATACATGGTCTCCACCTCGTCGTCAGGGTGTGCCGAGGCCAGGGCGTAGCCGTAGACCTGTACGATCTTCAGTGAATATCTTGAGGATATTCTGAGTATAAGGTACGCCACCCTGGTCGACACACTCTCGACCTTCACCACGTTATTCACAAGGGACTTGTGGACGATAAACCCGACACCACCCTGGGACTGCCGGTCACCCTCTCGGCAATAGAGCAAGTTACCGGATTTGAGGATTATCGAGACCTCCCCCTCTCTTCGGTCTTCAGATAACCCTATACTACTCCATCGTAATTTGCTCAATTTCTCTTCGACTTCGGTGATCTTCTCGTCGGTCCGAAGTGTGCCCATGTTGTTCGTTGCCAGGTCCAGTCGTCGGTGTTTGTTGGGGTAGTCGAAACTCTTTCGGAGATTCTTAGCACCCCTTGCCATGCCGTAACCTCGACCGCTACCATAGTCGAGGGTAGGCAGGCTGCCGGGCAGTAGGGGCTATTTTTATTTGTGCTATTCATGGGAGGGGTTTTTCCATAATCGCCACGCTTGGCAGGCGGGTTGGCGATCGCAATATGGTTGTTACAGATGCACAGAAAACACTGCTGCCCATTCTCTGGTTTGTCCCTTAGTCGCCTGTTACGATACCCACGGGAAGACATGGGATGGTGAAATCTTTACATCCGGCACCATACGGAACCCATACTATATTTGTTATGCACATATTAGTTATTTAAATAGAGCTTATCAATGATAATGTAACCCTATAAACGTAAAGTCTGGTATCTACAATAACATATCATCACGCATGAAATACCCGAATGGTTAGGCAGAGATGCACTTACAATTATAGGAAACCAATAATAGATGGGTCCATTTTGAGTTAATCAACAAACTACGAGTACATTCTATTTACCTAACTGAAGTTGTCACAAATACGATGGCTACCAGATATAATTTGAATTTACGGACAATTTAAGTAAATAGCGCTTATCAATAAAATTCTCTGATTATATGAAATAGTTTTGTACATAAGTAACAATACCAGCTTGATGCACTAGAGTCGTTCGAAGAGCGAGCCAAGACGCTCATAGGCAATGAGGCACTGGTTAATTCAAAGCTCTAAGCTCTCTAAGCACTATACGTTTAAGGAACACTTTTATTATGCGTACAGCTAAGGAGTGGCATTCCCTGCCGGAGTCTATTTCCCGATAGCTAAAATCTAGGGTCTTTAAGTCAAGAATGAATAGGTTTCTTCGAGGAAAGCGTGTTCATCGTCAACCTCATCAACGCTTACCATCAGGTGAGATAGTGGTCAAGCTCGAGCCAGTAAACAATAAAATTATATAAAAAGTCGTCCTGGCCGATTTTCAGCCACGGTGGTCAATCTCAGTTTTCACTGGCCATTAGTGCGGGCGATATTATAGTTCACAAAGGCGTGCGGCAAACATAACTCCACTCTGATCCCTCACTATCATAGTAAAATGAGACGGCAATTCAAAACGACCAGAAAGAGAATGGGTGTAAGATCAATGGCTAACCGTGCTATCCAAGGTACTTATACAGAAATAATGAACACAATATATATATATAATGATCATCATCAAAGAACGTTCTAGCCAAATCTGTAACGATAAGAAAATAATACCACATCACTGCTAAACAAAAACCAATAATTCTCAATACTTAATGAACTTCCAAGAGCTCATAATCGAACATAACGTTAATAGTAAATTAATAACATTACGAAGCCTAACGATACATTTCTTATAAGTAACACGAAACAAAAGATATAAGACTTGCTGTACAATAAATCTATATAATACTCAATATTTGGGGCTTAAGGAGGCATTTTCCTTGTAAGCGACCCACGAAACAAGGGCGGTACAACTTCTGGTGGAATATACGGGTGGATGAAATGTGCGGGCACGGGTCTCATTTTTGACTGACAAACAAAAATATGTTGCAGATATAAAAATATATATAGGCATGATGTTAAGTTCTGCAAAAAAATAAAAAAAATCGTCAGTTCAACGCGTTTTTTTTTAACTACTTAATTAGATATGACCACAGACTTCTGTTGTGACGCGACGAGTGGATTAAAATAACGTACAAGTTGCCGATAAGGTACGATGCTTGCAAATTACATTCAATCAAAACATTTACAAATAGTATATAGTCGGAATATTGGTTGCAAATCCGTGATCCTTAGTATGTGACTTTTATTGTAGGTTAATCACTGCAAATGGGCGGCACTGATACTAATTCGAATGTCATATTATTTATGACAGTTACATAAAGAGTTCAGATAAAAATCAAATGTAATGGTACTGTTCTAATATGCATTTAGTATACGATATCAACCCAAACGAAAATAGTATCTTTATTTGTTAACACGTTGGCGGGCAGTAACGACCACAGGCGTCTCGGTAGCTAAAAGTGATGCGACAGTAAGCCTATCGTCGTCTGAGTTTTTACTTGTATAAAATCAGTACGCCACACGACGAACGATTTTTCATACTATCTTATAGCTGTTGTACTGTAGGTACTGTCATCGCAGGTATGATTATGACTTTCGTACAGTCACGACACAATTTTCAAAAAATCGTCAAAGAAAGCACCACCTCCACGCACACATTCACGTTTTTATAGTCCTCTCCCTACGCACACTACGCTCGTGGGCGTCGTAATTACATATGATCAGTCGAGTCTGAGTCGAATAGTGCGCCGCTGCGGTGTTCATGCGTGTAGCTACATGTTTTCGCGCGCAATTGTTATTTAGATAATGAGTACTGTTTATTTTCAAAGTAATTTTATTGTTTTATGCATACAAATACTAATTTAGGTCTAGTTGCATATCTAAACAATGTATTTACGTTCCTAATGTTTGTTGTGAACATGATTTTGTTGTACTAAAGTTGAAACTAATATTTCTGCAGATATCGTCTCGAGACTCGTACGAGTATGAAAAAGAACAAAAACGACTTCAAGACCTATTTGATCCCCTGACTCGAGTCAAAAGCCATTTGCTGATGATGGAGAGTACGGATCTGACGATGCGTATCAACCATCCCGTGACGAATACTCTAGTTCAGAGGACAATCGTTTACGCCTAGATCCGTTCTGTCATATCATATATTATTTTAACCTTGCGTTGTGACACTACGCCCGTGGGCAATGTATGAAAATAAGTAGTGTCTAAGTAGCCTCAACCAGTGGCGGCCACTTAACACGTTGGCTGACAGTACCTTCTATCTCACTAGCCAAAGAAAAAAAAAAGATGATAATGTAATCTTTCAATACACAAAAACTATTTAGTTATTTTTGTTTGTTTGTTTGGTTCAAACAAACATACGAGTAACATGACGAACGCCTCCTAAAATTAATTAATTGTTTTTGAAGTTAACACCTTTTTATCAAATAATAAGACTCGTGTCTACGTTCCGGTCAAACAGCCCGTATATTTTCAACCAGCAACTTGTACAATTATGTAGTGATCCCTCGCCAAAGTCCGCGCTGACTTGCTTTTGATATTAAATGTGAAAAAGTTACATGTTCCGACTTGGAAGTGCGCGAATAAAATGCAATATTGAGTTTGTTTTAGAGGCCTTTCAGTTCAGTACTTATAACTTTGATATTTGTGGCTGCAATATAACGATAGAAAATTTTGATGAGTGTGAAAGACGTTTCACATTACTTTAACCAAGAACCCGACGAATTCAATTACGATAAGTACGATGGAAGCCAAAATTGTCTTAATGATTTCCTTAACTGTATTAAGATCTAATTGGACTAAGATTTCTAGGAAAAAGATCTGAATAGATCTAAACATCTGTATTTCTACAACAGCAAATTACGACTCAAAGGTTTACAGAACCAGGGTTCAGTATATGGCAACTGGCACTAGTTGCCAGGCGGTGGGTGAAATAGAGCCTATTTTTACATTCAAGCATACGAGTGGAACGATACTTTTGCATTTAGAAGTTATAAAAATGTATATTTCTAAACCAATGAGTTGGACACATAACCCTAAAAAAAACTTTTTTACAAAAAAATACTACCGACTTCCAATTAAGAAAACTACAAAATGAAAAATAACTGTATTTTTGGAAGTCGGTGTCCATTACGCAAAAAAATGGTATCTACGAAAGACAACGACTTTCAAAAATACAGTTATTTTTCACTTTGTAGTTTTCTTATTTGGAAGTCGGTAGTATTTTTTTGTAAAAATGTTTCTTATTTTTCTTTTTACTTTTACATATCTAATAGGCAAGTTGTTTAGTAAGTTACCTTAACGCCAAAATAGGTAACTCGAATATCATGAAACTTGAACATAACCGGTGAAATGAGAGATCTGCGTACCAATTAAAAACGTACCTACTGGCGTGATGTTATGTTATGAAAACGTATAAGCAATAATATGCAAAATACATGCGATTGCAGCAATCCCGAGAGATTTTCCGTTACTTATTGAAGAGTTCTGTCATACATCTTCAAAATTCTTCACCAAATCTTCACCGAATTAAAATGGAACCAATTTGGTAACATATTCTGTCAAACAAAAAAAGAATTTTCGAAATCGGTCCACAATTGACGGAGATATCGGTGAACATACAAAAAAAAACATGAAATCGAACATAGAAACTCCTCCTTTTTGGGAAGTCAGTTGGGAAAAGTTTCCAAGTTATTTCTATCACTCGAGACCAACCTTTCGTTGCGTCATGATTGAATTCGTCGCATTTTGACTCGCGTCCTCGTCGGGTTAGTTCGGAAAAGTTCGAAACTTGTGGTCAAACAGAACTATTGTGGTCATCCCAAAGGTCAGATTAACTGAATATTTAGATGGATATTGTTTGGGATGGCCTTCAAATTTTAGGGTGAAGCAGATATTTCCTTTTATATTCAGATACATATGCTTAAGCTGTACCTTTAATTGAGTATGCATTTCAGGATAATGTGTACCATTTTTTTTTTAATTTTCTGCGTAATTTATGTGTGATATGTAACACGCCTTGGTAATCTTTAGTAAATACAAAATAATCTCTGAATATATCTTTCTTTTGAATACCTGTACCACGGGGTAACAGCGCTAAGAAAGAAAATTTGTTTCAATCCAATCTCACTAGATGTCGCGATGTGCACCGATTAGTTATTGAATGTGTGTAAAATTAGCATTTTCTGGAATTTAACATAAAAATTGTATGTTTTTGTTCAATCAACTCTCCTAAACAAAAAATTATGAAATATTGGGCTCTTGATTCACTTTTCAAAGATTATTTTAACGGATCATTTAAAGTTGATACCAATAGATGGCGCGGTTTTAAATTTCTGAGGCATTCCACCCGATTGTTAAAATTTGCAGTGTAACACATTTTGGTGCAAAGAAACTGTAAAAACGTGCAAAAAATACTACACGTACAAAAACATTACACAAACCTTCACTGTATTTTAAGAAAAAAATATTCACTGACCGAGTATACCCTTTTACTTGCAAGTCGCTGCTAACACCATCTATCTATCGCCGTGGAACTGAACCGAACGCGATTGATGGACAATAAATAATCGATTTAATCAGACGAAAAATAATCGGTTTCTTTGTATGGGATGAGGCATCTGTACCTATGCTAGTATTATATTACCTGCGCCTGTACTATTTCTTGTTTACATTATTGTCATTTCGTTAGAGCAAGTAGTTCTAAGCAACTTATTTAAAAGCTTATAATGATTTAAGGCATTAACTCTTTTATTAACTCTTAAATATGTGTAGTATATTTCTGCATGCTCAATCTTGATGTCCTTGCTTACCCCAAAGTTGAAACTAGGCAGGGCTTAGGTAGAGCGTGTGACAGCAATAATTAGATTGGGTAACACAATTAGTCCAATTTGTTAGATATCCAATAAATGATACATGTCATATTGCATAACGTTTTCCTGTCAACATTCGTCAATATCCTTGAATAGATTCAAGGAGAACGTCAGAAGAGGTTTTTTTTTGTTTTCGTTTTATTGTATTTATGTTATTTTAATGATTTATGTAATGGTGTTAATTTAAAATTGGGAGTTAGTGCCTTATTTAATAAAATATATTATTTATTATTACAGTCACATCACATCGATTACCCATTGACTAAAATATCATTCCATATATAAATAAAATAAAATAAAATTGTCTTTTATTACATGCATTAATTACAGTTTTACATCTGGTAAGTGTAGTTTAGTTAATAGTAAAGTGAAGTACTTGTAATTATAAATCTAATAGTATTTTTTAATAAAATAACAATAACAAAAAAAAAATGGCAATTAAATTGTATAAATTATCCCTAGATCAATACGGAATCAAAAATTCTAATCCTTCCCTATTCCAAAGATTTTATAAAAGCAAAAATCGAGTACATCATTTATCTTCAAGTCTTATTCCGAGGTTTTCAATGTACAAAAACTGCGATCCAAGAGTAATGACGGCTGGAAGTCAGGACACTGTTAGTTTGTAGAAAGTTACGGATTGTAGAAGACAGAGTCGTTTCCGTTTGAAACTTGATAAATGTTGTTTTGGTGATATTTGGAACTATCTTGATTGTCTTTTAGATTGGGACTGTGAAGGATGAACATACAAGAATAAATTCATTGCTGATGGTTTTATTTTAAAATATAACTAAGAGTTGGTCCTTGTTTGTCAAAAAAAAATGCGTTTTCCTAAACATAATGGGTATTATACGCAGAACAACTGCTTACATGAGCTCCACAACCTCGTAACTGAGGAACATGTTTATTATACCTTGGCAAGACTTGTCGATAGACTTTCGATCCTAACGACCGTTTAAGATCTACAAAAAACAGCCGGGACCATCGGTTTAGCGTGCTTCTCGGATCACGGTGGGGTTTCGATATGCAGGGCATCATTGAGAACAGTGTTGGCCTAGTCGTAATGGCCGCGACTTACAAGTTGTAAGTCGGGGGTTCGAACCCAGGCAGGCGATTTACTTTGTGTAAATAATTTCATCAACACTGCTCCCAAAACTGTGAAGGAAAACATCGTGAGGCAACCGGCATGTCATAGAACCAACAATTCGAAGACGTGTGACATCCATCAAACCGCTCTGGGCTCGCGTGGTGGATTACGGCCCATTCCCTCTCACAGAGAGGAGTCTAAGTGCGGCAAAAGGGGTCCATCTAATCTATCCATGCACGGCATCGACCCGTGTGGCTGTTTTTATTTAGCCTCAGTTTGGTCATGAATTAATAATTTACCAATCTCTGGAACGTTTGATGGAAAAGTGAGCTCACGCTAAAATAGTAGGTACACAAAGCAAATCAGATAGGTTTGCAAGACACATCAACATAGATATTAGTGTTTGCTTCACAATAATCCATTGACCACGCACACACTTGCAATTTCTTGTCACTTTAATGTTGCGGGGAATATGAAGCATCATCTTAGCTAATATAACAATCGTCTCCGTGGTGCATCAGTCGAGTGTGCGGTATATAATATCTTACGCCCTGGCGCCATAAAATCGAATCCGACTGCCGACGTTTAATGTTTTAATAAAATATTTTACATTTTTTTCTTCAATTCATTGCTAAACTATTAGCAAGTTTTCTTTATATTTGAGTTCGAATATATTTATTAGTCGTCTACCCTCTAAATATGACAAATCATATATAATTTAGTAGTTGTTCATCGACATAATGCTATTGACTATCGGGCTTTCGTTACGTTTTAAGACATTTTATCCTGCAAGTTTTGAGAAGTGCTTTTATTTGTGAATCACTTTACTGTACCTGAGAGCTGAGATAATTATTTGCATGAGCAAAACGTTTCAATTAGTGAAATTGCGAGGCGTTTAATGATATTAATATGTTTAAATAATTCACATGTTATTTTTTTTGTAATAATGCTCAATTATTGTTCACAGAGAAGAACTGTGCAATTGTAGTTCCATCGTCATGCAGATTCGGGAAGCATTGATTCTCGCCGACCGGGACCAAAGGCTGGATTTGCATACACAGATGCTAAAGCGCGGCACCGTGATATAGTTTCTTGGCATATGGCTGAACCCTTTCTCACTAGTTCACTACTCTTTCCAGGGCGACTAAACATGACGTGACATTACAAACTGTACGGAACCACTTGCGTGCAACTGCTGTGAAATGTTGTAGGCCAGCCAAGAATATAAGAAAATTTTACAGATATTCACAGGCAAAACCGGGTACGCTTCGCAATAGAATATTAGGATTTCGATTGGTGCTATAGTATATTTATATTTAGCGATGAAAAATGTTTTAAGTCAGACAAGGACGGTCGCAAACTATTGTGGCGAAAAGATGGTGAGGTGTGGAAAGTTGGTTTAACATCCAAGAAAATTTTACTGTGATAGAATGGCTATCAAAAAGTCGTGCACCAATAGGCTATTTATAAAAATATCAGGGGGTGATTAAATTTGTTTTATGTGAGTGATGTTATTGTTAGTGAGATTACAATAATTAAGGATACCTGTAGCTAAAAATCTATTTTACTAACATGTTTATTCATATCACTAATAAATAAATTACCCACTTGAGTATCAAAAATAACGTTAATTGTTGTCCGACTTCGTATATTTGTCATGCACAAAACTTTATAATTTGTTATTATAATTTTAAAAAACCTAGTCAAATATTGTTGATTTCTTATTAAAACATTGTAAAATTTTTACTTCAATATATTTTTCTCCAACAATGTTCTTATTATCAGGTAAATTACAAAAATATTTTTTAACGAAAATGTAATAAATGGTTTTTAATTATGAAAAAAGTTGGTGAGATTCGATCCTAAGACCTTTGATTTACCAAACGATTGCTTATACATTCATGCCACGGGACCAGTTAGTTACATAGTTAAATTTATGCTTCATATATATTGTGAAGCAAACACTAATAAATAGGCGAAGTAATACACTCGTTCGTACATCTATGTTGGTGTGCCCTGCATACCTATCTGATTTGCTTTGTGTACATCAAACCGGTCCTCGATCACGTATTCCGAGTTTCCAGCGCCAGCTAAACTCCAATTCTCTATTGGAAACAATTATTAGTTTTAGTAAATGAAAAGAGGCCACTGTAACGAATATTACTACTAACAATTTCGACGAAAAATTATGAATGTATAAAATAAAATTTTGTGCTTCCTTTACGTCCCAGAAATAAAATCAGCTAGTAAAAATTAACTTGTCTGAATTGCCCCTCTAAATAATCTCTCAGATGGCTGGAGCATTATTACCTAGATGATGTTCAATTAAGTATCTCATCGCACTTCCAAACGTCTGTAATTTATTACGAAAATACCCTCCTATTTTTCCCTAGATTACCCTTAGTATTGAGCAAAAGTAAAATACACCATTTTTTTTAATGTGACCTCATAAACAAAGCAAATTAAGAGAAAACTTTTTGGTGCTTTTTACTTACATTGGCCGGTTGTATAAAGTTTTCACTTTGCCCGGCTAAAGAATACATAGCGAAAATTTATATCGCCCAGGATTATGTGTTCCACGAGTTTGTTTGATGCTAAATGACTTTGTTTAGGCACTTAAGCCGCCCATTTTGCTTTTAGTCAGTTTTTTCGCGAAAAAACTTAAGATTCACAGATTTATTGTGGCGAAATGTGGGAACTGAGGAATATAAAGAACACTGTTATTCATGGAATGACCGGGACTTTTTATTTTGTTGCTATTTAATTTGGGTATTTGGTTTGTTAGGGTACCTTTCCTCAAAAGGAAAAAAAATAAATCTTATAGGATTACTTCGTTGTCTGCCTGTGTGTCTGACCTTTTTCTCTGGAACGCCTGCAGATATCAAGTCGAAATTAATATGTCTTACTCAAGTCTGCAATCCCAAAAAATTAAACTTTTAAATCAATCAAAAGATATAGCCGTTTACGTCGCTTATTTGAAGAATCGTAAGGGAATCAAAACCTAAAGGGTACTTCGCGTTAACCTAGAATCATGAAATTTTGTAAGAAGCCATGTCTTACGTCACAAGTGATGGTTAAAATCTGAAAACAATAAATATGTACATACATAAAGAAAAAGATTAATAACATATTTGCAGTTGGTAAACTGACCGCGACTTATGCTGATATAAAGGGACAACAGTTTTCGAACGGCAAAGTTAATTTTGTCCCTTCGTTAGAGCAATGTTAGGTGCTTTCATCGTTAATTAATGTCAGTAATGCTACCATTATTTTGGTGAATGTAGCTGTTTATACGGAACCCTTGGTGCGCGAGTCCGACTCGCACTTGGGCGGTATTTTTTTACCTTATCCATTTAATTTTGGAACTTTGCCCACCACAGACATAAATCTAACTAGATGACGCGATTGTATGTACTACATCTAGAATTTCTAAATAGCAGCCCGGAGTATTCATTTGTGCTAGTTGAAGGCAATAAGCTCGCCCCCTGTTAACATTAGATTCAATATAGTTCTCGCCAAACTTCTTGGCCGCCCTGAAGTTGGCTACAATGGCTGTGCAGTAGTAGGTTCCGGGGTCTTTGTTCCCTGATAGCTACAACCTTGGGGTCTTTAAGTCAAGAGCGAATAGGTTACTTCTAGGCAAACGTGCCTCACCGTAGGCCACATCATCGCTTAGCATCAAGCGAGGTAGTGGTACCATCAGGCGAGCATATCGAAAAAAAAAAAAAAGTAAATCACATACAAAAAAACTCCTCCGACTGCACAGCATGATTTTCTTCATGTTCATGTCTTTTACGTTAGGTTCTTAAGCATTCGGGTCTTTTGATTTTTTGAATCAACTTTTTTTATTTATAATTTTTTAGTATTTTTTTTTAGAATTAGGTACATTTAAATAAATAAGTATTATATGCATATTTCTGCCGTGGTATAACTAAAATGCCGTTATCCGACATCTGGTTTTGATGCTATATTAATGTGAAAAAAAATATCTATCGATCTGTGTTTGCGAATTTTCAATACCTTGAATAGTTTTGTTCATGGTATTGAAATTCACAAACATAGATTGATAGATATTTTTATTCTCATGGCGGGATGAACTTGAAGCCTATCGACGGGATTGGTCCACAATTGCCCTAAACCGAGAGGATTGGAAAGAAGAAGGGGAGGCCTTTGCCCTGCAGTGGGACAGGATAGGCTAAAAATAAATAAATAAATATAGCATCAAAACTTTAAAATCGATCAGATGTCGGTTAACGGCATTTTAGTTATACTACAGCAGATTTTTTAGTATATATTGTTGCATGTTTTAGTTATTTGTTCCTATGAAAAATAGTGTAATTGCATTGAATAAAAGGCTTTAGTTGTTTTATTTTATTTATTTTTATATTTTTGAAATCACCGCTTAAAACCCTTTATTTTGTTACCCCACACGATGACT
Organism: Orthosia gracilis; assembly: GCA_947562075.1. Lineage (NCBI taxonomy): Eukaryota > Metazoa > Arthropoda > Insecta > Lepidoptera > Noctuidae > Orthosia > Orthosia gracilis. The sequence goes on from OX387264.1 coordinate 33,162,340, forward strand.
TTGGAAGAAAAAAAAATGGTCTTTCACAATATGGCGCCCAAAAGCCGCCATTTTTCTATTTTTCAATTTTAATGTAGCCAGTGACACTCCCAGATTTAAGAGGAAGCGATTGACGTGGGAATCATCAACACATACATATATATATATATATATACATAGACTGATAAACACATTCACCCCACCATCGGCAGTCACAAAACAGCACCCTTTCGCGCCTTGCGCATCGGTAAGCCAACTTCAGGGCGGCCCAGTAGTTTAGCGAGCACTATATCCATTTTATTGTTCGTGACGCGCTGGGTGTCTGAGGCCCAGCAAATGCTGAATTGGTAAACCTTTCGGTGTGGGCACGCCCTGTGTAGCCTTGAACCTTGATTAAGAAGGACCTCGTATGTACTTTTTTTTATTGTCTTCCCTGTACTTTGTAATTGTTCCTGTAGTGTTGTGTCTATGACGAATAATTATTTTCTATTCTATTATTATTATATTCGTATTCTATTATTTTACATTCTTGTTCTATTCTTATTCAACTATTATTCTATTCATATTATATTCATATTCTATACTTATTCTATTCTTATTCTATTACTATTATTTTGTTATTTTATTCCTGTTCTATTCTAATTATATCCTTATTCTATTCTGATCTTAATCTATTCCTATTCCATCCAATTACGTGGGACTTAAACATAACTGAGGAAGTGTGGGTGTTTTACAAGTGCACCTCTGCCTAGCCCTTCGGGAAGTACAGCGTGATGTTAAGTTACGTCATACATTTGAAAAAGTAATTATTCATGAAATAAAACAAGTTGGTATACCTACATAAGTAGGCCGAAGAAAAAGAACCTGCTTTCCATTTGAACTCCTCTCAAGTACCCAGTAACACGAAAATCTTCAAAAACTTTGATAGGCTGTAATCGTAACCAATTTAACTTGGTCGTCACAGTAAAATAATTCTTCCTTCTACGATTTAAAAAGTGGCCTCAAAAGTTTTCTGCGAGTTGGTTCGTAATAATTCAGAGAAGCTGAGGAATGAGACAGATAAAATTAAACCAAAAAAGAAACTTAATCTTATATTGAAATTCAGTTGCCATGTTGCCATTTATTTGTCCGGTTTCATTTCCCTTTTGTTCATGTAATTATTATTTTTCTTCAACTAAAATTATTACACGGAAATATAGTACCTACTCTGTCCCACGCAATACAAATTCTGACACTATATTTTCCCGCGACTTCGCTGCAGTACCCTAACCTAGATGAACCGTGTATCAGTGAAAATTCGAATGAGTAGTTTTGAAAATAACCTTACATCCAAACTTACAAACAACTTTATCTCGTATAGTGTAGAGAAAAACGTAATCTTAAATTAATACACACATATCATTACGCCTATACTGCCTGAAGGGTTTAACAGAGGTCTACCTATTGTACACCCTTATTTCAATTCAGTACATAGAATATAATTTATTTTCCCTTGTACACTGTATTTAGTTTGTTTTTGGACAGCTAAATTAATTAAAACACTATCTTTTCTAGAAACAAAGATTACTTTATCTCATTATAATAATATTACACTTTCCTAGATTAAGTTCAGACTTTTGTTTATCGACAAAACATTCAAAATTCGAACACAACTTTTGATATCGCGGTCTTCGTAAAAACGGAAGGGCCTCAAAGGATTTCAGAACCGACATTTATTACGGAAAACACAAAACGAAAACAGATAACCTCTATCTAATAGGTAAGGGGTATTCAGAAATTGCTGGCCATTAAAAAGATCTACAATAACAAAAGAAAAAATCGGGTTTGAAATGAAACAGGAGGTATTTCAATTTTTGGAGCGCAACTAACGGATAACGATTTTTCCTGTTATTTGCTTTTTAATTGACTTTTTCTATAGTTTTTAAGGGTTTTATTTTTTCTGGAAACTGTATTTTTCTTGTAATGTTTTAATTATGTTTCAACAGCTGTTGACAGGGGAGAGTGGGAGAATAGAATTAATGGCGATGACTCCTCGTACCATAGATCAGAAATTACGATTTCTGATCTATGGTTCTCTCTGTTCTAAGTCCAAATGAAGGCAACTTCCTTCATTCCAATTACAATCGACTCAATCCCCATGAAAATCGGAAAAAAAACCTTCAATTAATGTCAATAAATAACAAGTTATATCTGTAAGTTTGATTGATTTGAGGAGGGAATTACCATGCTTGTAGGAGTAATTTTGACATGAACTTTATTTAATAAGAAGTAATAAGAAGTTCAGCTTCAGCAGCATTCTCTAAGTAGTTGGCCCTACAAAACCACAACAAAGAGCTACCTACCTCGAAAAGGTAAAAGCTAACAACAGTACAGTAACTAGTGTTTACGGGCAGTACACCCGCGGTCATCTGTAAGCATGGCTAAACTTTCGACTTGATTGAGAGCTGTTACTGTTACACCTCGGCTTTGGATTCGTTAGCCAGGATTTTAGGAAAGCCGGTGAATTTGTTTGTATGTTTTTGTACAGATTTGTTTTTTTAACTAATCCGATCGATAGGCAATGGAAAAGCATGAGGTGATCTGTACATTCATAGTTTTATTACATGACTGGTGTTAAACATAATACCGGTTATAAAAATTAAAGGATGGTTTTGTTTTTTTTTTCATTTTCTAAGGTTAATTGAGTGAATGTTACCCAAATTGTATAAGAATGTAGGTGTACCGAATTACGTACAGTTAGTTTTCAGGGAAACGTTATTATTGTTTAGCACCTTAACAATAATTATAATTCCCTGAAAGCTTTAGCAGAATAATTTCGATTTGATTTCATGAGAATTTGATAAGTTAATATTAAATTTGCTAAACAACCAGTGAATATAAAAGTAAACCGTGTCATTTCAACAAGAAAAGCTGAAAAATCGACATAACGACATCTTACTACACTTATTTACACGACGTGGATCCATCGAGTACCAAGACTTGAAGAATGTCTTCTTATTCTCGCGGGAATTCCAAACAACGAGCATCAATTGCCTGTCTCTCAAATGCAATTTAACGGATTAACAGCTTTAACAGAGTACTTCTATACTTAAAACATAGGAATTCGTAAAGAGCTGCCATAAAAAACATCCATAAAATCTTTAACTGTACAAACAGATTCTGGTCAAAATTAAATACAGATTTATTAATATTCACAGTTAGTAACTGATTAGCAAACATATTTATTACCATTCACAATTATATTAGTCATCGGGCTAATCAGGCAGAAATTCTATTTTTTTTTTTGATCCAAAATCCAGTTCCATTTCACCAAATAGACATAAGAGAAAATTTCAACAAAACATTTGTGCTGCTAACAAATATATTAATTTTAGAAGCTTGTTCGAATTTCTGTGGAAGAGCGTGAAGTGGCCCAATAAAACCACTTCAGCGCTTTACAAAATTAGACGCTATTCGCACGCTTGAACTGACTCGCTCTTGTTACGAATCCCGCTGAAAATGTTATTGTGAAGCCTGTAAATATTTGAAAGTTGCTATGAATAGTAAATCGTTCTATACGCAATCTATTCTAGTATTTATGAGTGCTAGCGTACTTTATTTTTAAACAATTTGTAAGAATGATGCGATATCTATAATATGAATGATATATTTTAAAATAAATAAATTTAAAAGTCAATATCTCAAAAACCAAATTGATTCAAATTAGAATTATGAAACTAAACCTAATAAATTGAATGTAACCGTGTCTGATACAGCGATTGCAGAAGTAAAAGACAAATTTCTGAACATGGAGTTACAATGGATCAACATTTAAACTAGAAGGCACATATTGAAAATATTAATAAAGAAATATACAGTGCTTGCTACGCATTGTCAGTTCTGGCAGAAACTACAAATCCAAATGTTACTAGAAATGCTTATTTTGGAAATGTGTAACCACTGTAAACATACGGTGTCATATATTGGGGGGAATCGACAAACGTACAATCCACATTCATTCTCCAGAAGAAATGGTTCAAGACAATATATATAACATGTATAGTACTGAAGCATTAAGAGACATCTTCATAACGGAGGGTTTCCTGTCACTGACTGGTATTTAAATTCTGGAATTATGTTTATTTGTTAAAATAATAAGCAATATTTTAATTTCAAAGCAAAATACGGAAACAATATAAATATGACATTAATTTACCGGTTCTTAACAATATTATGTATGTCGCCGCGGAGGCTTATATTTGCTAATTCATTATCCAAATTAATCATTTTAATTGTCAATTAACACAAACTCGTTAATCCTGTCATCTCTGAGATACCACTAGAACTATTTCAATGTCTATCTAAGTTGGGTTTTCAGCGCCATCTATTGGCTTATTGTGGAATCAGTTATTGATTTGTTTGAATGAAGATCATTAATTGATAAGCTAATTTCAATGTTTAATTAATACGAGATGTTTAAATAACCGGGAACACTTATTTTAGGACTTTTCGATTTGTTCTCATTTTAACTATTGCACATTTGATGTGTTTAATTATGACCTAATGTTATTCTAATTACGCAAAGTTGTCAACAATGGCGGATGTTATAATTTCAATGACCAATAACTAGATTTAATAATTTGATACGAGAACTAAACAAATTTGAGTAAATGATTAAATACTAAAAAGTCATAAGACTATTTAACACAGCTTTGTAATAATGAGAAACCTTCTGATTAGTAAGATTGTCAGATCACCGAAAAACTTGGATAGTTTTATGATGAAATGACTATTTTAATAATAATCTAAAAACAACTTTGTATTTGTGAGTATTGGTTGTTTAATGTTAAAATAATTAACTGAACAGCATTTTAGTATTGTTTGCTAGCATTATCAACTATCCAAGTAATTAGTGTCTAAACAAAAAACAATATGGAAGTAATGCCCACTTAGAACGCGCATCGCGCGTGCTGTGTGTGTAGAATAATAATTGTTTAATAAATCTGTTTGATTAGATGTTTGAAAACCTAATAAACATGTAACGCTAATTGTCATAAAGTGATTGTGTAAACTATAAAAAGATTTAAAAGAGTGTCCTGGAGTTTCTTGCTAGATCTTCTCCAGAGACCGACGAGGGCTTTGCGATCTAGCGAGCCACATAATGTGGTTTTAGCTTCAAGTTGTCTGAAAACTCAAAGTGCCTGTAACTAAGTCAAATAAATACTTTGAGTTGCAATCCAGTGTTGTGTGTTATTGAAGTTTCACTCGTTCCTATCAAGAATGAAGAAACTGCCTCTATGCATTGAAGTTGATGATGGCGGTCTTATCATTCATAGATACTTCGTCTTGACATGTATTATAAAATACCTTTGTTACTGGTATTCATGTATACAATAAGTTACCGCCAGCAATTAAGCAATTAGGTAAATGGAAATATGTTTAAAAATAAATTGATAAAATAGTAACTGATATTGTATTTTATAATCTACATGAGTTTTTGATAAAAATAACATTTGTAAGAAACTAATTTCTTAAAATACTATTGCATATCCGACTTGGGTAGATTGTTGAAACTAAAAATGTAATGTTTATTATTATTAATAAGAACTTAATGTACACAGTTACACAATAAATATATCTTTATCTTTATAAAAGTATAAATCTGCCAAACCTTTTTCCAACTAATTTGGGGTTGGCATCCAGTCAAAGTAAATGCAGTTGTATACCAGTATTTCAAATACGGAGATTGCCTATCTGACCCCCAAAACCCAATAACTGGATTGGTACCACTTTACCCCATGAAAAGACTGGTGTCAGATTATCTGCCTTCTGACTATAAATATTTTTCTTGTTGGGACTGCAACTCCTGAAAGCCAGAATCAACAGAGGCGCCCACCAGAAAAGCGCCGAGAAAATGAAGCTCGACGAAGTTCTGGAGAATGAATTTAACTGTCTTGGATCCCGCAACGAAATTAATCTGAAAAGAATAACGGAGGAGTAGGAAAAATATAAAAAATTCCACTTCTCCCAACACCCTCCATATCAAGCAGGAGACAGAACAAACAAGGCCAATAGACACAAAGGGTCGTTTACAACTGGGATAAGCGCAGTTGCCTAGCACCACTCCCATCCAGGAACCGACCTTGCCAAGCGTTGCTTAAGTACCTTCTACCACTTTAGTGCCGTAAGACGAAACTTTTTAAAGCATGCTCCTCAACGGTTAGGCAAAGTGGATTAAAAAAAAAATATTATTGATTCATGTACCTACATTATTTGTGAAACATAGTTTTTCGTGTAACTAATAGTTTTGTTTTAAAAAAATAATTAACAACACGATATTGTTTCGCTACTTTTGGATACTCCTCCAAAACGAATTGGAAGTTTAATAATATTTTTACACAGAAAAATTACAGCTAGAATTTCTTCTTAACTAAATTGGATTTGTAAATCAAAGAATATTTTGCAAATAAAACTGTCCAAAAAGAGGTTCTATATTGATATTCGGGCTCCGAGCGGGCGCACGGCCAGTACTGAGTTAACATTGGGAAATATATACGTCAACCCGTGCGACTGGAAAGACGGAACCACACTTACGTGGCGTGGCGTGTCGTGGCGCCTTCCGACGCAGTTGATTGGCAACAAAACTGGTTGCGTTATGACGTATGCTGGAACAGAGTCATTGATTGGTGGATCCCGCGCCACGCCACGTCACGACACGTAAGTTTGGTTCCGACTTTGTTTCTTACCCGAGCTCCTTTAGTACATATGAGTGCTCGCTTTCTATTTAAATTTAGGCAATCTGTATGACTGACTTGATATCTATATATGATAAAAACGTCTGAAGGTAAAAACATTGTTATCTTTTTATTTGCTTAACGATTTAAGCTAATAATAGGTAGGATTTATAAGTTTTACTAACAACAATAAATATGGATTAGCACCTGTTTTAGCTAAATAAAATAATCTATCTATATATATAAAACAAAGTCGTGTTAGTAACACCACTTATATCTCAAGAACGGCTTGATCAATTTTAATGACATTTGTGTTTTCGCAGTTATCTTCGTCCGGAATAGGATAATAAGTAATAAAACATCGAAAAAAATAACGATAAAAAAAAACATTTTCCCATAAATTTTGAGATCAAAGCGCCATCTCTGAATCATGAAGAAACAAAGCACACTCAAAAATGAACATGGCTTTGTGTGCTGGTTCCGGTTATGCCAGCAGATGGCGTTGTCGATTTTTCGGAAATTCATCCTATAATATTTTAATATATATAAAACAAAACATGTTTCTACCTATGTCCGTTATAGACTTTGAAACCACCCAACGGATATGCGGAGATTGCCTTTATAATGAAACCGGTTTGGATGATTTAAGAACAATAAACAACATTGTTAGATAGGTATGTAGGGTATGGTAGGTACGGATGTAGGGTAGGGTAGGTACGGATGTAGGGTAGGGTAGGTGTGTAAGTAGGTAGGGTAGATGTACTGCTAATTAAGTAATCTCATATAAATTAATAGTATTCAACACGTGTCGCGAACTCCCGCCAACAACAACCATTGTGTTACCTGTATAAACCATTCCATTATTAAACGACAATTTAAAATATTACAATATACAGCGCGTGCAAAATTTCTGGGAATCTTTGGAATAATTTATATGGCAAAACAATATTTGCCGGGTCAGCTAGTAAATTAATAAAACTATCATAATTATACAGCTTTATCTTTCCAGTTATTTAAAAGAAGAAATAAATATTTCTTTTTATGTTGCAAGCAACGTGTTCTCTTTAACAGCCCAAAAATGGATGCACTTTAGGTACAGTACAACTATTTTCTTAATGTTCCTCGGCAAACTTCGTGTTTCTTTAGTCGTCGGATTTAAATCAGTTGCCCTTCGCACTTGATGCAGACCGGACTCCCTCAATCTACTTGGATTATACTTCCAAGTTGATTGAGAACGCCAAGTGCAAAGGGCACAAAACAACTAGTGCTAAGGGCCTTCTCATTTTCTCCAAATTAATCAGTAGTGCTATTCTGGGAAAAATTTGGTAAAGTGGCCATAAACCCGCACTGGGCCTGCGTGGAAGATTATGGCCCATGACCTCTCTTACTCAGAGGAGGCCTGTGTCCCAGCAGTGGGAACGTTAAAAGGCTGATGATGGCCATGAAGTCAGCTGTCAATACCCTTCACCTTAATTTTCACGGCGAGATGTTAACAGCATCGACCTCTTGGGGGATCTTGACCCCCTAAATACACTTAGAGGCTAGCTACGTCCTTTTCAGATCTATGTGCAGACTTTCCGACCCCGTTTTTGATCGCCATTTCAGACGCTTTCCAGGCTTACCTTCCATTCAGAATGTTCACTATTTAAAACTATATTTTTTACTTCACTACACATAGCAGAATTGATCAACAAAGCACCTCCCCTACAAAACATAAAGTTCCTAGTGAAATGCAAGCGGTATCGTTGGTTGCAGCTGGGTGTAACAACTTAAAGTCGTGGCGCTGAGAGCAAGTCACGAATCCCACCTAGCTAGTGGAACGATGTGCGAAATTATTTAGTTTTGTTCTGGAGTTGATGGTAAGTGTTTTCTAAAGCTGTTTAAAAACAAACGCTAGTTTACTTACTTTTAGAATAATAAGGCAACGAATTGGTTAATTCAATTTAGATACTAAAAGCAAATGGCCGAGAGACAAAATACGACAGCGAAGCGTTGACACTTTATTGACTCCCATCCAATGATATTTTATTAAAAAGATATGTTATACACTCACAAAACTACCGAAATAAGTGTTCCACACAGCAGCGGTAGCACACATACACACTTTTCATTCATCTGACATTTCACTACAAGTCGAAAGGGATGGCTTGATAAAACCAACAAGAAAAAAAGAGACAGCTAGTGTTTGTCACTTGCGTGTGAATGTAAACAAACATTATTCTGACCACCAATGTTTTTTTCTTTTTCTAACCTACAAATATCAGAATATTAGGAAAAAAAAATGTAAATTGAGGTGTATTGCGTACTTACATATGGTATGAGATCCCTTCTGTTTTATGTGCTTTGGTATCATAATTGGTACAGTTTCTAAATACTAACGATGGCATTTTTTAATTTTGTTTTTGTTTCAACAAAGCGTATCGCTGTTCGCCATGCGTGACATAGACTAAAGACTATACGTCCCAATAAGGACGTATTCAAGTCTTTACTATGTGCGCGCTCATAACATATCTGTTTACTAGAATAACATTGCTCCCATCATAATCAAATCAACATCAAAATATTTATATCGCAACTAAAAAAATTAAAGGTACTTTTGAATTGTCAATACAAAAAATACTAAAATGAAACTAGTTGCACATTCGCAAGCGCCAGTAGGTCTCCAAACGTAATCCGCATCTTGTATCTTTTTTATCAAAACTTAACCTACCTATCATAGCTTGTGACTTTTGAAGAGCATTTAGTTTTTAACCGACTTCCTTGGATCAGAAATGTTTACTGGAGTCGTTTTTCCGCGTCATCTTTCCCTTCCTTCGGTGTATACTGCAACTATTAACGGTGATACCAGAGACTCTACACAAGTGACATATAGCCTAAGATCCGACTGCAGAAATCTGCAGACTGTACTTCGGTGAGTGTGATCGAAATCTACGATCCCATCGAGACGCACTGCAAATTACCATCATTACCTGGTTGCCATTTCACCAATTCGCACCAAGCGCTTCCAAACATCCTTCATAATAAGCACAGCGAAGGAGTGGAACTCACTGCCCACTTCTATGTTGCCGAACGCATTAAACCCAAACCTTTTCAAAGTTTGAGAGAACACAACACTCCTTCTGGGTAAGCTCACTTCATCGTCGACTTTGTCTCAATCACCTCTGACCTAGACTAGAGACAAGAGCAAACCCATATAAAATAAAAATAAGACAGGGTTTTTGATTAAACTTAATTTTTATGAATGATACGTGATCGTCGATTAGATAATCTAGCCCCAATAACCTTAATTAAATCAATTGAACAAAACGCGCACTCGTTTCATACCCGCGCGACCAAAAATTCTATAGTTTTTTGTACTTTCCTTATTATTCAAAGACTTAAAAAAAAACAACCTCATATGAAAATGTAGATAGTTAAATTGACTTTGAGATGGTGACAATTTCATTAAAATACGCCCAGCAGTTTTGTTGCGGTTGTCGTTTTTTTGTCCGTGTTGCAAATAACTTTATAAATACATTACACTATGTTATACGAATAAAACTCAATATTTTTATTAGATATTTTTTTTTAACTGTCTAATGACACCTATAGTTTATCCTAAAAAATTCGCTTAGCCGTTTAGACGTGATTCTCATTTTAAAATCAGCTACTTAGGGGTAGCTGCGTCTTAAATACCCCGAGGTTATAGCTATTGAGAAACACAGATTCCGGCAGGGAATGCTACTCCAAAAAGTTCCATCATGTACCGATGGCGCATCGCCGTACGTCTTATAGTCGATGATGAAACGGGCTAGGCGGAATTAGATCATGTAATTCCATAGCGCACTCACCGAAATGCAACCGATAAATAACCGATAAGCTGGCAGCTCTGCGGCGATGTTCAAGGCGGGGTTTGACTCGACCAGTGCTTCATTGCCGATGAGGCTCTTGGCCCGTTTTTCGATCGACTCTAGTGCATCAAGCTAGTAGTATTACACGCTTCAATTGACAATCTATCGAAACATGTAATTATAACACGAAATCTTGGAAAAACTTACAGTCAAATGCCAATAAGTTTTGAACGGCTGAATCGATTTTAATCCAAAATAGCTAAGAACACTCTCGACAAATTCACCTTTCAAAAGAAAAACTAAATCAAAATCAGCTCATCCGTTTAAGAATTATGATGCCACAGATTACAGCCACAGACAGATACACATACACACAGATACACAGCAACATAATGTCAAACTTATAACAGCCGTCTTTTTCCGTCTAGGGTTAAAAATCAATTATCATCAAAAACAAAATACCTGCAGAATTTTTGCAGTGGGATCTCATATAATACTAGCAACGAGAGCGTCGCGACAATAGCGATTGAAAAAAAGTAAATATTTTAAGGGATTGTCAAACGCTATCGCAATGTCACGTGATTAATCCCTTCAATTTTGGCATATCGACCATCGCCATCGCTAATAGAGTGACATTTATATAGCCTCAGTTCAATTCTGTAACCATCGAACATTCTTCAGTTGTTCTACAGAAGGTAATCCGTAACTCATCAAACACATTATGAAAAAACCAATTTAATACTCAACTGTCGCAATCAAAAGCTCTCCAATTTAGTACTAACTGAAAGACTGCACAACAAAAGTAAATGGCTACTGCGAGCAAAGTTGTTCAAATGATGAAACTTGCCGAGTTTGTAACTGTCCTGCAAAGCGGTTATGGTTGTTCCGAGTTCCATCGACATCAATCAGGAAAGGATGCTTTTAAGCATTTCCGCTTAGTTCCCGACAGAGCACGGAACTGCCGCGCTTCTACGAATATTGTGAAAGTCTGGTAGTTTGTTTATTAATCAAGATTCAACATGTAAAATAACATTAAAATTGCCGTGCGACTAAATAGGTTTAAATTTTTGTACAACATGGTCTAGTCTGATTGAAACTGTGGGTGGAAATACAGGTAGTTCTAGGCCTGAATGAAAACATAGGTTACTTTTTATCTCGGTAATATCCGTTCCCTTGTGATAATTTGCGACTTAAACGCGGGCAAAGCCGCTGGTAGATGCTAGTAAATAATAATATTCGTACCCCCGCAATTTATGCTGAACACAATTTTCATACAGCCATGGTCAAAGTTTTCACAGACCATTGACACAGATGACACTGCCTGACTCGCTCGGTGCGTATAATAATTATTTTGACAAAGCCGACTAGCGTGAGCCCCGAAGCTCCTCGGTGCTCTATGGTACCCCGTACTTGCCAGTTCCTAGATTTATATCTGAAAATGTGGCAATATATTTGGTGATAGTACTGGGTAGGTACCATTTCTATTTGCGTTACGGACACCGACTTCCAAAAGTAAAGTTATTTTTCTTTTTGTAGTTTTTTATTTGGAAGTCGGTAGTATTTTTTTGTAAAAAAGTTTTTTATCTCATTTGGAAGTCGGTAGCATTTTTTTATACAAAAAAGCTTTTTTAGTAACATGCGTTTTTATGCTACACTTTTGACATTTTACCAAACGCAATCGCGTCGTTATCGTCGATATAATGCCAGTTGTCTAAAACCTTTGGTCGGAGTTTTATTATTGATCCAAGTTTATATGAGAACAAAGTTTTTAGAAACTTCAAGTTATGCCTATATCTCTTGAGAGGTACAGGTAGATAGGAGTGACAATGTGTTCAGTAACCGTAATTACACACCTTTACTTTGTGCAACAGTTAATTGGAGAATTGGGCGTAATCTCGATAATAATAGGGCATTTACGTAACTGTCCTTAACTAAATAGGAGATAAGAGGTCTCAGGCTTCATGATCATTTAGAATCACAGAAGATTATTCAAATGCATTTATGATGACTTTTGTGGTTGCAATTCGGGCAGAAACCCTAGACTTTAGAACTAAAACTGTCCAATCACCAAGAGATTAATGCTATTAAGATTATTATCTTTTCTGGGTTCCGTACCCAAAGGGTAGAATCGGGACCCTATTATTAAGACTCCACGGTCCATCTGTCACCAGGCTGTATCTCATGAACCGAGGTAGCTAGACAGTTGCATTTTTTTTTGTACACACGGAAAAGACCTTCCCAAGTGCTTCCAGACATTTTTTTCTCGCGCCATTTCGTACTAGCTCACAGGGTTCGCGTCCGAATCATCTCGTCACCTCTTTCTGGGCCGGCATCGTCCGGCACCTTTCATCTTCTGCCCAGTGGGTAAAACTTAACAAACGTAATGGATCAAGGAAATGCAAAGTTGTGAAGTTTTTCTTGCTATATGTAAGATGGAAAAAGTCAAGGAATATGTCGTCTAATTTAGCAAAATCTTTCATATGCAGTAGAGATGAAGTCTGAAGATTGGCCTATACTTTAAGAGACAGTCAAACTTCTACCAAAGTTATACCATACCATCTGCCTACATTTTCAATTTGGCAGTAAAACCAATTAAAATAATGAAAACTTTTGTCAATGCATCTGTGTGAGCAATTAGCTCATCGGTGCATTCGCTTGTGTGCGATTTAATCCACGCTACGACTTGCAGCAACCAAACAAAGATTCGTTAACTGCAGATGAGACAACATAATGATTTTTTAAAGTATCAAATATACTAATAGGTATCCCAAATTAAATTAATATATACTGTTATGTATCCAATATACTTACTCGTCATGATCCTGCCTTTGTGTCAGCTGTTACTTGGAGTCGGCGCAATAGGTATGTTTTATATACCTAACCATCGTATTGTTCAAGGTTATTATTATGTCTATACAACAATAATGACAACCGGGTATCAATAAATCTGCGTAGCCTATTCCCAACAGCTATCCTTGGGTCGGTTCCCAGTCTAACCTGAAGATGCAGCTGAGTATTTTGCGCGGAGGGACTGCCTATCCAGCCTGCCTAACTCAGTAACTGGTTAGTAAATCCGTATATACACCGTATCCGTAGGTTATTTCTAGGCAAGCGTGTCTCACCGTCGACCACATCATCGCTTACCAACATGTGAGATGGTGGTCAAGCGCGAACCTACAATAAATAAAAAAAAACAAAATATTATTTTACCGGCTTCAAAAAAAAGGGGTTTATCAATTCGATACGTATCGTAGTATATAATTTTGTTGGAATGTATGTATGTATGTCCACGCATTTCTCTGAAACTAGTTTACGGGTCGTCATAATTCATTTTATTGGATTTTGAATCGATCTATCAGCTTAGGAAGAAGAGCAAGTTTCATCAATATCGGTTCAGCAGTTTTCAAGATATGGAACATACAACCGAATCCCTTAGCGATAAACAGCATAAATGTGTAAGTTGAGTTATTATGGGTATTTTTTAAATCTCGGGGAGTGTGCGATAGAATTGCATGATTTAATTCCGCCCAGCCCGTTCCTTAATCGGACATGGTGGACATTCCACCCATATGCACAAAACGTTTTGGGGAAACTTTTATTATGCGTACAGCTAAGGAGTGGAATTCCCTGCCGGAGTCTTTATTTCCCGATAGCTACAATCTAGGGGTTTTTAAGTCAAGTGTGAATAGGTAACTTCAAGGCAAGCGTGCTTCACCGTCGACAACATCATCGCTTACCATCAGGTGAGATAGTGGTCAAGCGCGAGCCTATTGACAATAAAAAAAAACTTAACTACCTTACTGTAAACCTTGCTTACTTTTTAGTGATGGTGTACGAAAACGAAAAAGAGAAAAAATAAAATAAACTTTTTCACAAAAAGATAAACCAACTTCTAAAACAAAATACCAAAAAGTAAAAGCATTTTTTGTGAAAATAAAAGAAAAAGTTATAAAAGTCTACCAATCTCCTGCTACCAAGACTTGGTTTACCTACGCACCAATTTATTTCTGTAATTTACCAAAAACTGTCCATAATAATCACAAATACTGAATAGTGACTGAAGGGGAACACGGACAAAGAAAGACAGTTCCACTTGAATATCCCCCCCATTACTATTGAGATATCAAAACATCGTATTAAATACCTCCATATCATAATTTGTCGCAATGGCTAATAAAACCTAACGGGCCGAAAGACGTTACGCCCTCATACGAGGCCTGCAACCCACAAGGCCTGGCCAATAGCGCCCTCTTATTAGATACGCCGTGTTGACCACGTAAGATACTGACGCTTATTTTGTCACTTATTGGAAGGGAAAGTCGTGGGAGGTTGTACATGTAACAAAATAATCGATATGGTTCGAACGTCGATGTCGTTTTGTTTTTTTTTTATCTTCTTCTTCTTTTGCGTGTGATCTCTGGTGTCAGCCACCTCTGGGAACCCCATAGGCCTCTGGCTTGGCTAGCAAAGGAGCATCATAGACTTCTGCGGACACCCAAGAGCCCAGATTGTCGAACAGTACACGGATGCGAGGATCTGCATTTTAATAAGCCCTGCTGATGGATTGACAAGACTAGACAACTATGAAACTAAATATTAATAATTATACAATTATAAAAAGAAACATAAAACTAATACACTTACAATGGGCGGCTTTATCGCATTCCACCACTCTTCCAGGCAACCTGATATGGACAATAATTGTCTGGACATGAAGTGGGGTTATCATTGGTGTGACAATAACAGTGTTAAAATACCATATTATAATATATACACAGATAAATACATATGCTATGTAATATATACTTAATTACATACATACTAAATATAATGGCAATAACAATAAATTATTAATGACTCTAGTTATAATCACAATCACAGTGCCTGTTTGAAATCGACACGCTAAGACGAAGACAGCGACAGGTAATGTTCCTTTACGAGTCTTTTGAATGGCAATGATCGAACACGTTTGATCGGATCTGGCAAAGCATTCCACAGACGAGTAACTTGGACAGTAAAGGCTTTATCCAAAAAAGTCATGCAATGCTTTGGAATTTGAAGTTGTAAGTTGTCAAAAGTTATTAAATAAAGAATAGATCTTACATAGAGACACGTCTACTCTATCCATCGGCCGATAAGCGGCATTTAGTTAGTGGCTAAATAGTTGATGATTAGACTGTAGGTTAAGCAAAGTCCTACCCTTTTTCGCATCATACCTATTTTTACGTCTATTCTTATTAATACAAATCTTAGATGCCCATAAGAGCCAGGTGTGCAAAGGCGACTTGCGCCAGCTTGCACTGTTGGCTACCCTTTAGTTTCACCCTGCCATTGTGCATGTTTAGTATTCATTACTTTTTTACCAATTCTCACATCTACTTTAATAAATACATACGTTACTCTATGACCGTATGAGCCAAGCGTGCAGTGGCGGCTTGCGCACAGCTTGCACTATGGCTATATGACCATGCTATTGTGCCTATTTAGTATTCATACTTTTTCCTATGCATACGCCGGCTAACAGCTATATCCATTTTTGAAACTACTTAAGAACTGCTGGAGTTATTGTTGCCTTAGCTTTGGGTAATCTAATGCGAGAAAATAGTATTTTATTTATTTATTAATTTTTGTACAAACAAAACACTAAAAAGGGAAAGTATTTATACAAAGATACAAGAGCAAAAAAGTATATCTTATAAATAATTTCAGTTTCTCATATAATTTATTGTTTCTTTGTTTTTCCACTGAAGAAGTCTTCCAAAATTTAGATGTAAACTGGTGAGGGCGTTGTCGTTGGAGACAGAAAATTAAATAATCTACGCTTCGCCGACGACATTGTCCTTTTCTCGTCTTCGGCGGCTGAATTAAGCCTTATGCTAGAACAACTGAGCCACGCCAGCCTCGAGGTCGGACTCAAAATGAATATGACGAAAACGAAGTTAATGACGAAAAGCACGAAACACAGAGTAGACATTGAAGGTGTGGAGGTTGAATATGTCCATGAGTACATATACCTCGGCCATATAGTCTCTTTCCAGGCGAGGCAAGATAAAAAAGTTGCTCGACGCACCGAAAGCGCATGGAAGAGCCAATTTGTCGATGAAACACTTAATGAAAGGATCACTTTCACTTTCCCTAAAAAGTCATGGATATGATATCCTTCCCATCCTCACCTATGGAGCGCAAACGTGGTCGTTAAAGAAACGTCAAAAGTCCGCACTCGGGGTCTGCCAGCGAGCGATGGAACGAAGTATACCAACACAGCCACCAAACTAAAGTGGCAGGCCACAACTGCCGCATGTTGCAACAGAATTGGGCAAAAGTAACCATTATCTGGATTCCGAATAACAGGAACCTGCGACGCGGTAGACCTAGAAAGAGATGACGTGACGAATAAGACGTCTATCTGAAGGATTGACCAGATATAGCAAGAGACAGGAAAAAACATAAAGGTGGAAGAGCGGTCTTTGCCCTGCAGTGGGACATAACAGGCTCATAATAATAATTAATCGATAGGCTCTCAGTCTCTGTATTATCCTTCAAATATAAGAAAATCTAAAAGTCGAGAAAAAAAGTAATTTCCCCCGTAACTCCATCGTCACTATGGATATATAAGACAATTTTAGATACATTTATAAATTATAAAATCAGTTATCACTAAATCAACTGTGTATTAGTTGCTATCCTGCCAATATTGAACTGAATTTGATGTCCATAGATATACAAAAGATTGCTGATATATTATCAAAATAAAGGAACTATTATTTATCAACTGAGGAAGTAGCTGATATCGATATAGTTCAGCACAGTAGCTGTCGTATCGTAGAATAAATAAAAGTTTTAATCGTATGTCATAAATTAAAGATATCATTAACTCTCGATACTTAATCTAGGTTTTTTTTTAGATTATTAAATATAATCGATACCCGTGGATTAAGATTACTGGTTGCTATGCTAATCGCACATAATTATACTAATAATGTTAACAATAGAATGATTACCAAATATATTTTTTTAATTTGCAACTGAAACATAAACATTGAATGCACTTTGGAAACATAAGAAGCAATGTCAGGTTCATCTTTCTATGGTCGAGAAAAACTTAAGAATTGCCGCACCATACAAAAATAAAATCAAAATTGCAAATTTAATATTGGGATCTACAATCTAATTATATTCGAGACAATCTAAGAAGTCACATGACGTTTCGCATTTTACATGCCGCGATAACATTGTATGAACGTCTACGAAAAATCAAATTCTCCTAAATAATTACTATGTTACCCATACAATATAACAACGAGTATCATTTGTAAGCATACAATTTAACTTAAATAACGTAATGCATAATGCCTTAGAAGGTGAGTAGGCCTTTGGTGTGGGATACAATATGTCTCGACACCCTTGCTAGATAATGACGAGACAAATTTATAACATTTTTTTTATTTTGAACGTACAACGTCAAATAGTGGAGTAATCGCCTGACTACTTTTGGATGGAAGAATGATCGACTAGTGTAAACTTAAGACTAATAATTGAAAAATATTTGCAAATAAGATGTCACCATATTTGTAAATCAGATAACGTAGCCCAGGCAATAAAATCAAAGAGAAAACTATTCCGAAAACAAAGTCAAAGTCAAAATTTTATTGCGAACTAAGTGTACAATGTTGATGTTATTTTATGTTGTTACTTAAGACTTAGCAGCCTTTTACAAACACAAAGAGATGGGTTTTGATCTATAAATTACTGTATATTTTTTTCATTTTGTTTTTTATTGATACTAAAATAAATGATACACTAATCTACGAAATAATTATTTAATTCAACCTGTTTTGTTTAACTTTCATCATATTAAATAATGGTGAAAAGGTAAGTTAATAATTTGGAGCAGGCATCCCTAAACACGCATACCGTTTGACGACAATAAGTACACGAGCGGTACTCACACATATCACGCAATTGGAGACAGTTTTAGCGCATCGTTTGATTGCATTACTCTATCTAGACAAGTATATAATCAAAGTTTATAGCTGTCAAATCCCACATCTTAGATTGTCACAATTTTAGGTGGCCAGAACCCACGTGTCGTGCCTTATTCAAAACTTCAACAAACATTTATAATAAAGATTTTAGAAGCCATTTACAACCCAGGCTAACAGATTGTTCGGTAGCAGTCATAAATAATTATAAAACACAATAAAAATCTTTATTATTTTTCCACTGGCGCTGAAAAGCGTTGTGTACCTACAGTTTGTTGCTAAACTGATTTCATTGTATTTCCGAGCTTAATTATAAACTAGTGTGTCATCGACCTTTTTCCTTTATAACCAAAAGAAAGACTGCGACAGCACAGCAATTTTTTTCTTAATGATTTTGCTTCAAGACGATTTTACACCTAATGTCGAGATTGGTTCCTCAGTTCTGTTGGCAATTCGTGTCTTGCGACTTAGTCATTGCCAAAACCACTACTACTATCTCATCGTCATTCAATGCGATGTGGTTATAAAATGTCAGGACCTAAATATTTTTGTCTTTGCATCGATGTCTATACGTAGTGATACATATATAGATAATGCAAGAAGACTGTTTCGACCGCAACACTGCAGACCCTCAAAGTAGGTGTCGTGTATTAGATCCAAATACCAACTTAAGAAAATATTAAAAAAAACATTATCTGTCACACTGTCCCTAGCCATGTTTTGTAGCAGGCCTCGCATTGTGCAGCCTAGGGCAATACAAGTTGATCATGGGTGTGGAATGTGGGATTGTCTGATTCCGATGGATTTTAATCGTTTTGCGTAGCATAATCAGGTATTTAAGTTATTGTTTAAACATTATTTGAAATGTATTGTGACACGAGAGCAACTGCCGACAAACTGTTTTACAGTTTGGCAGATTTTATTAATGTTATATAGTGTAAAACGATTTTGAATAAATAAATAAAAAAAGGCAATCTGTAGTGCTATTCATAGGTAATACAGATGTGCTCAAGGCTGTATTTTTATATTATATAACTATTGTACTGTAGCTTGGCTGAAAGTTTATGAACAGATTCTGTAACTTTTTGAATCTTCCATACCAATAAATAAAATTAAAGTGTATGTATGTAATATCAAAAGAACGTTTATGCAGAAATGTTTTGACGCAAAATAACAACATTATTGAATGCATGTGAGTAAATACGGTACTAATAACAAATACGCGTTTTTTAAGATTTTTGTCTTTGTCTATTTATTCCGGGTAATTTCCGAAACGGCTGGACCAATTTTGACAGGACTTTCACTGGTAGATAGCTGATGTTATAAGGAGTAACACAGACCACTTTTGATCCCCGTTTCTGGAGGAAAAATAATTAAATAAATAACGTACGAAGTCGCAGACAACAGCTAGTAATCAATAAAAATATATATAAGTCTTGAACGGTGAGTGAGTGACCGAAAAGAACCGGTCATCGACTATTAGCCGACAAATTTAACCCTAGTTGAACGAATTCAATTCTGGACGATATGGCTAAAACCCCAACCCAAAGTACATAAATCGCCGTGGCATAACATAAATCCTAACATTAGATGCAAAATCTCACAGTGTGAACTGACCGCGCCGATTTAGAGCTGGATTTAGCGTATACTTCGATATTTCATTGAAATTTACTCGTATGCAGAAATGTTTTGAAGCAAAGTAGCTCGAGGAGATTTACTACAAGAAAAAGGATAATAGATTCTTGGAAATACAGTTCGGGACATCAAATTCGAGGTTCGAATTCGCAAATAACGTTAAAGGAATCGTTGTTTCCATTATTCTTGCAGATTTTAAAGAAGTCTGGCAAGCCTGGCAGACCAAAAGTCTGACAAGCTTCCAACACCACTGCCTCAAACGGAGCGGCCGCGCGCTATATTCACACAGACTGCTCGCTTGAAGCACGTTGCTTGCTTGTCTAAAAAGGAAGTCGAAAGCGGTCGGCGCGTGGACAAACAGTTAACCGTTAGCTGCATCGACAGCGAGCAATCTCCTTTAGAGGCAGTATAAGAGCGGGGTCATGTAAGTTAGCTACGACCTTTACTATGAAATATCGAATTGGCCAGTAACTCGGTTGTGGAGTTCAGATAGGCAGGCGCTCCTTGTAGAATAAGTGCATTCAGCAAGGTTAGACTACAAATCGACACCAACATAGTTAGCAATGATTATTATTTTATTTTTAAGCTCTCTGTTTATTTATGGTAAGGTTCGTCAGGACCAGCATAAATTGGGCCTCAAGTCAACCACGCCAAAACTAAAGTTGTAGTGGAAGACCGCATCAACTCGCTCCATATCACAGGTCCTATCCCTCGCAAGGGTGGATGACATCTTTTAACAAGGTGCTACCATCAGCAAAACAGGTTCTTGTGCAAAAAAATTCAGGAGACACATCGGTATGGCCAAAAGCAAGTTTCTCAACTCTAGCTGATATGGAAAAACCGCAACATATCTCGAAAGACGAAGATGCAGCTGCTCGGCAACATGGATGCCACAATGGTAGCTAAGGAAGGCCGACCGTGATCACATGGACGCTTTCGAGACATGGTGGCGGAGGATGCTGCAGATATTGTGGACCGCATTCCGCACAAACGAGTCTATCCTTCGTCAGCTCAACATCAAAGCCAGACTTTTCACCACCTGCCCGCGAATAGTCCTAGAATTCTTCAGCCACATTGCCCGAAAAGAAGGTCATAACTTGGATCAGTTAATGATAACTGGCAAGGTCGCGGCAGGAGGCCGCGCTGCCGCAGCCCGATCAGGTGGTCTGACCAAATACGTACAACGCTCAACACCAACTTGCACGAAGCACTCTATGACGCCAAGAACAGGCACAGATGGAGGAACATCATAAGAGAAAGGTTGATCGCTCGTCGGGAGATTCACGACCATCAGTAATTAGGAAAACAACGCGAGGAGGAGGTGGTTTATTATTGCATTTAAAACTAAGACGGAAAGTCCTATAGAGAGTAACTATAAGTACCGATTACTTAAATGGTTTAGTGCTATCTAAAAGCATTGTACGTGATACACGTGATGTTGTCTTAATTCGATCAATCACTAGCAGTAATCCAAACAAACAGTTATCATGAATATATCTTAATAACGAGATTAACAACAATAAATTGTTATCTGCTATGTGCCGATAGAAGCCCGCAAAAGATACAGTTTTGTATAAAAACGTTCAGAATATTCTTGGAAAGCATAGTTTGTATAACACCTAGCAAACACCAAGCAGGTAAGAAAAGAACTCTCTAAGTTATTTGGAGCTACAAATCTATTTTCTGTTCTATCAAAAGTAACATCTTCAATTTTAATAAATAATAAGAATAATAATAACTTCTTAGTTGAATCTTATAATTTCATTAGGTATTTTAACTTTAGTAATGTAATTTGATTAAGATACTAACTTTGCCTCGGGAAAGAGGCTCTTCTTTCCCTATTTTTTCGAATAGAAAGCTATAGAAATATAATAATACTCATTTGAAATCATGAACTAACTGCCTAAAAGAAGTTCATCTCTCCAGAAACCTAAAAATCTGTTACAATACTCGTAATTTGCCAACTTTTAAACTCACTACAATTTTTAAGATGTTCACCTGCTCAGAAACCTGTCACAATACATACAATTTTAATAACAAAAGTTTGTTTCTCTATCAGCAAAAATGAAATCTCTGCTCATTATCGCCTCTTTCGTCGCCCTGGCCGTGGCCAGCCCCGCGCACCGCAACATCGTAGCAGGCCCGGCTATATTGGACTTCGAGCCCATTGCCGTCGGCCCTGCTATCATCCCCCACCCCATCATCCCTGGACCCGCAGTCATCGAAACCGAGCCCATCTCTGTTGGACCCGCAATCATCGATTTCGAGCCTATCGCCGTTGGACCCGCTATCATCCCCCAGCCTGTCATCATCCCCGGACCCGCTGTCGTCGAGACTGAGCCCATCTCTGTCGGACCCGCAATCATCGATTTCGAGCCTATCGCAGTTGGACCCGCTATCATCGAGGAGCCCGTCGCTGTCAGCCCCGTCCAAGTTGTCGAGGAGGCTATCGAAGTCAGCCCCGTCCAGGTTATTGAGGAGGCCGTGAACGTTCCTTCTGATGCTCCCCTCGTCCAGATTATCCTGAACATCAACGGTGTAACTCAAGTCATCAATGCTCCTATCAGCGTTGGATCCGCCATCGTCCCCGAGCCCGTGCACATCGTCGAGGCTGCCCCTGAGCCCATCAACGTCGTGGAAGCCGCTCCTGCACCCGTCCAGGTCGTGGAAGTCGCTCCTGCACCCGTCCAGGTCGTAGAAGTTGCCCCCGAACCCGTTCATGTCGTCGAAGTTGCCCCTGAGCCTGTTGCTATCGGCGTACCTCAGCTCCCCAGCCCCGCTGTTGTACTGCCCGAGTCCCTCAACTAAATTGATGTTATGTTTGGAGAGGAACTGCGCACCTGCGTTAACATCTACACAACCACCTGCTATGTAAATATTATGATATAATTATACCAAATCAGTTCCGGAAATGTTATTTTTATTATTTTTATCATATCATACCTTTTTATTGCCGCCAATGGACAATTCAGCAAAGGGATTGTTTTCCCAATGTCTATAACTTTATATCATATTTTCAGTTTACTATACATTTAAATTGAATAATATTTTCTTACACCTATCTCACCATACAGCAAAAAGCATTTGTCCAGATTTAGTTAGGAGGCAAAATCTAGATTATAAGTGCCCTTTGTGATGATTAAAGACCGATTTGGCAAATAAATGTGGCTTTTAGCTTTTTGTGGTTTTTGTTTTGATGGCGTTTGAAAACTGTTTAGCAGATTCTTAATAAGAATAAAAAGTCTTCAATATCATTTATTTATTGGTTGTTTTATAAAATAAGGTCAGATATCAGTGAAACTAAAGTCATAACGTCGTCGTTTCCATATTACCTGACAATTTGTTTATAAGTAACAATTACTAAAATAGGTACGCGTGCACCGATGAAGACCTTCTTCATCAACTTACATTACACTCGTAAATACACATGATTAATTGTTGGTTTACCATCATTGCCGCAATGTTTAACTCCCGATTTCTGAATTAACAATTTGTCAAACATTAGCCTAAAACCTGTCAAACTTTGGCATTTAAGTAGACTGCCACGTTTGTTACTTCAAATATTCAATTCAGAAATGATGAGCGACATTCTAACAGTTTAGCTAGTTCATTTAGCTTATTTATTTAGCTAGTTTATTTAGGCAGTCATTAAAATCAATTCAATCGATCAATCTGCCTAACCTTTTTCAAACGATATTAGGAGTGGCTTTGAGTCTTAACGAGTGCAGCTGATTATCTGAATTTTACATAGATCGACTGCCTATCTGACCTTCACAACCCAGTTACTGGAAAAACTATTCCTGGCTTCTGACTATCCGTCAAAGATCTACTACGTTTTAGGGAGCCCAACTACCGAACAATTTTTTTTTCTATTGTCAATTTTCCTAGAAAAATCTTAACACCGCCATTCAGAAAATGGCAAGAGGTTCTGTTGGGAGAACCAACAGAACCCATTGCCAGCATTTTTAACTTAAACACCATGGCTATATTTTTTAATATTTTCGATGTACAAAAACGACTTTTCTACAGATTTATTATAAGTATTGACTGTAAAATTATTTATTGTCTTTATTAAGTATTGACTGTATATATTAAAGACCGTAAAATTAAAAAGCGTATACGCTGAATTCTTCTTTTCGTTTCGATGCTACATTTGATCAAACTATTTTGAGCCCATTAGGTGGCCACGTTTATTGCAGCGTCAGAGGCATTATACAAGTCACCCAAGTGAATGGATAGTCGGGACACTCCATTAAGTGGGGCATAGTCTGTGCAGGAGCACCGCAATCGCACCCAGCGTGCAATGGACTAAGAATCCCATTTTGCCAAATTATATTTGCAGCGGCCTACCTGGGTTTGCAATAGATGCAGTACCTTCCACACGGACCACTGCAGTTCATGGCCAAGGGGTAGATGCTCCTTGGGCTTAATGAAGTCATGAGGAGGTGAGTATTTCTCTAGCCACAGTTTGCCCCTCTCTCAAGACGGCCTGTCCTGGATAGCCCGTGTGGTTCGCAGGAAGCTCTTTCGACTTTTTAGTCTACCCTGAGTTATTAAGTGAACGTAGAAGGGATGTCGGTAATCGGATTCCTGGTTCTTCTTTTCTATCGCGCATGCGACATCCCTTGTTACAGCAGGAGGAGCTATACCTATTAGTGGGTAGTGCTTATTTAGTGGAGTTGGTTTTGAGCAGCCCGATATTATCCCACACGTCTCATTTAGGGCGTCTACGCTGAATTTGCATTATCGCACCATATAGCGTAATGTTAATTCAGCAAAATATTAGGCACTATTCAAAGGTATATACACCCTGAAATTTAATTGGTTGTTTTCCCGCGGCAGAACGACTTGCCTTAAGGAGTACTTTATACAAAATTTTCGGAATGGGAAGGGAACTTGTTACCTTGAACCGTGTACAAATCGAGATTTGGACCTGTTACCGAGAGTGATAAAATTCAAAAACAATGACCAATATGTGGAGAAAACTTGTCTTCGTGCTCAGCCTGCGATTATGACCACCTTTTTTAATAAAGATTTAATGCTTTTTTAAGATTTTAATTTCTAAAACTATTGCAGCTGCAGCTAAGTCAGCTTTCGGTTAATCTACTTCTTAACTTATGATCTTGATCTGAACTAGACCCAAACCATGAGTTCACATTAACTATACTAGACTAGGTATGGTAGAATGCAACAGATCAACAAGAAAACAGTAAGTTTAAAAAAAAATCCTTTATTTACTTATATCACATCAATAAAACTTATTCTAGATCTTAACAATAACGCACCTACTATCTTGCCATCATCTTAGTTCAGATCTTCAGGCAGGATCGCAGCTGGATAAGGCAGGAGAGGTACTCCGATAGCCACAGGTTCTGCAACTATAGTAGGCCCAACTTCTACAGGCTCAGGAGCGGAGTCCACTATATGGACAGGCTCAGCTGGTACAATTGGAGGTTGAGGTACAACTTCAATTGGGGGTTGAGGAGCAACGATACCAGGCATTGAGACCTGTTGCCCGTTGATGTTCAGAATGATTTGGACAATAGGGTTACCGACAGGTACTGGAGCAACTGGAGGAACTATTCCTTCAGGTAACACGGGGGCAGGAGCAGGAACTACGGGCTGTTCTACAATTTCAGGTCCAATGGCAATAGGCTCGAACTCCAAGACTGCTGGTCCTATGGCAATGGGCTCGAAGTCGGGAACTGGAGCTGGTCCAGCTGCACCAGGGTCTACCACAGCACGCTGGGGGCTGGCGACGGCCAAAGCCACGGCAGATGCGAAAATGAGCATGAATTTCATTTTGCTGTAAGAGAAATGTAAGGATTAGTTTAGGAAACAATCAAAAATATAGGGTGTCTCACAATTTAGGGGAAGACCAAACAAGTGACGGATAGATGGTGAGGAAAGAAGGCAATGTCTAGAAAGCGGGTGACTAAACGAGAAATCTGCAAGAAAAGACAATTAAGCACCGAACTAAAATAAATTGGGAGAAACGAAATCCAAATGAGTGCCTTTAAAGTTTATATTAGGTATGTTAGAACTAAAGATTGAACAATCTATGAGAGGTGAATCAAAAAAAAAAAGAAATATCTAAATTTATATCTAAAATTTTAAGAATTTTTAATAATTCAGATTTATGATGTCAATAAAATATGATTTTATTGCGATCACAATAAATAAATCATAATTATTTTATTAATGCTTAATATATTAACTTACCACTGGTTTGATTTACGTGTTATCTCTCAAAGAACAATTGTTAGTTGGTTGTTGTTGTGAAACTGTGATTTAAAAATGCAATTCATTGTATTTATATAAAACAATATCTGATGACTGTCCTGAAAATAATGAGTAATAGATAAGATTACGTTCTGGACTAATCTCAGCTTTATGTCTTTAAGTGATCCACAAACATCTGAATCTGGCTTAATGAACTTGATAAACCCTTGAGGAGAAATGTTCTAGAATCAGATTAAGCCGTTAGGTATTCGACAAACCATTTTTAAAATTAGAAGATTAGGTATGGAAACAATGGCAAGGAATTCAATTTCTTTTTCTCATTAATATATTAGAATTATTTCTAATAGGTTACGTTACGTTAGAAGTCGTACGAATGCTTTCAGAGACTTGATTTCAATCCTATATTGTTCTTTACAACTATCTCATCTGATTTTCGTCAGATTAGAGCATCTATTAAGTTTCACATCTGAGTACTACGTACTTATTTGCTTGAGAAGAATCTTCCTTTTATTTAACTTGATGGATATTATTACCTATAGAGATGCAACAATGTTAACAGAAGTTTCCAGAAACGAAGCAGATATATCTTTTGCTAAGTAATTACTTAATCCCTCAGTCAAATGACACAGCTGAATCCGGATGTTTGCAACAACAAAAATGTACCTAATTTTATAAGCAGTTAATATTTTAATCCCGATTTGTATAGAAACGACCTAACTGAGGAATTAAAAGAGATTAGATTATAATAATATCAAAGACATGCATTAATATTGTGCAGGTTTGCGTGTTGTGATGAAATGTTTTGACATTGGCTGTTGACATCATTTGTTGGTGATTTTTATTTTATTTTTGGTAAGATTCGCTTAGAATGTAGACGTTAAAACTATTGTACGCCCTGAAAAGTGACATTCCCCATTTAATGGGATAAATCCTATCCTTCTTTCTGCTAAATTAATTATATTTGTGAAAGTAAAAATGTGAATGTGTGTAATGTTTGCAAAATAATTACGCATCATCTGCTGAATGGATTTAGATTGGGACCTTGACACACGGGTAGACTATAACTGGATTGGAATTTAGGATACTTATTGTCCCACTTATTATTATTTCTTATTAAAAATCCCCCTTTTAACGCAACTGAAGCCGCGAGCAGAAAGTAATTGAGAACTAAAATTCAATTATTAATTAAAAAGATTCGCGTTTAAAAATTTCCATAATCTTCTATTTATTTAAGGTTTTCCAAACAAAATATTCAGCAATGAAGGTGACCAATTTATAGCCAATCTGCTTGAGTACTAACAACAATAACCCTTCGTCTTGGCCGACTTTTACAAGTAGCTCAGGCAGCTGATGCTCCGTTTTTCCATGTTTTTCTTTTGTTCACAAATCATGGAAGTTCGTTTTCTCTAGTGTAAATTGTTATGGCAGTGAACACAGGTCATGGTAAACTTCAGAATACCACAATGTGCATATTCTTACAGTATGCAGGTGATCTTCTAAGATTTTTAAAGAAGCGCTTTACATTGCTGTTATGATACCAAGTTCTCCCTGAGAGTCGAGCATTTGGTGTCGCGTCACAAGATTAATTTCAAATCATTTGTGGTGCGGGTTCCGACTCATCATTTGGAGACCTTCATGAAGGAAGAATTTTGGCCGAAAGGTGTCGTGTATCGGCGTTTCCGCGGAAGGCTACATGTCACCACGACTCAGCGCAATACGTCGCCGACTCAACGTACTAAATAGATTTGTGTTTATTTTGTTATGAATTATGTATTCGTTTATTTGTGTATGTTTAATTTGTGTATTTTATCTATGGCCTATCTATTATCTATTATTTGCCTGAAAATAAATAAATAATAATAATTAGTGTCGCTAGAGAAACGTGTAGGTCCAAAGCTTGCTAATATCATTTAAATCTGGTCCCAAACAATCAACTATTACATTATATGAGAAAGCTTAGCTCCTATTTTACACGCGGCAAATGTGATTCTACTTCTCGTCATGAAATGTTGAAGTTTCTTTATTGTTATATTGCTCCCCGCTTTCTCTATCATAAATCATTTATCATCAACCACGGTAGGCATAAGCTTCCCCCAATCACCAACACATCGACTGGCTCTGTACTTTTCCCATAAAATGGTCTCCCACGGCCTTTAATCGGTCCACCTTATAGGAAGCCTTCCTATCATAAATATTTCAGCCCATTGACAGTCTTACCCGACTTCTTCCTGACAGATTTACGAAGAACCTTCAAATCTTCCCTTTCACATAAACCAACCATCGCTCCCTTGACCATTACTCCTACCGCTGACCCGCAGATCATTCCTCACGTAACCAGCAACTCGTTATTATTCAGCGAACGCGTTCCAATTACTAACTGTTAGTCGTGGCCCAATAAATAAAGGTTGCTAGTTATAATTGACAGGCTGCCGTGTTTAAGCTAAAATGCCACTATCTTACAAAATAATAATAAGAATACAAATATGTAACCGTCCCGCTGCAGGAGAAAGTCCTCGTCTCATACATTGAAGACAAAGAAAAAAAATGCGCATTGATCACCACGCTTGCTCAAGGCGGATTGGCGATTACAGACTTTTAACGGTAAGTCCAGTTTCTTCACGATGCTTTTCCGTCACTGTTGTCAGCGATGTCCGAGATAAACTTAGAATAAGGTAGATATCATGTTAAAAAAGTTTTTTTTTTCAATAAGAATTAATATTTAAAAACAAGCAAGCAAAACAATCGAGTATGCAAAATTTCAGCTCCGTCCAATACCGAGAAATAGATCAAATTTAAAAGTAAATAAAAGCTTGTAAAAGACTGGTCCGGATTTTAACCCAACTGGCCGTTTTTCAATGCCATCGTGATCAGCAAAAGTTTCTCTAATGATCTGTCTAAGCAGTATTTTTCTACTATCAAAGGATGCCGGCTAAAAATAATAACGCCGTTACATCCCCACAATGACAAACATTTTTTTGTTATCATTGATATAAACTAGAAATGTGCCTATTCGAAAGAGCGCAATTAGATCCCTTCTTTGCAATCGGAATAAATCGCACATTATTTATACGAGTAGTTGTTAAACAGGTCGCGGCTTGATAATAACAGCGTTACGGGTCAATCTTCAAGGTTAAGCAATGCTTACCGAGTTCAATCCGTGGATGGGTGACCATCTTTACTTAGTGAGATTCTTCTGTGTCCCAGTAAGCACGTTAAGCCGTTGGTCCCGGATGTCATTTGAAGATCTTTGACAGTTATTACGTGTCAGAGGTGGTGTCAGAGTTCAGAAGCTTGAACTCTGACACCAGTCTTGCAAACGGGTATCGTGTTACCCAGTTACTGGGTTGTGGGGGTCAGATAGGCAGTCGCTCTAAATAAAATATTGGAGCAGCTGAATCCGATAAGACTGACAGCCGACCCCAACATAGATTATATAAATCAGATTATTATTTTGTCAGTTAGTGGCATTATACCTTGAAGCCGGCAGCAGGTTCCTTTGAGCCTGACGCATTGCGGCCTGGTTTGGTTGAAGGTGGGCTTATATGACGGTAAATAAATCACGTATTATTTCGGAGCCTTCTAGGTATATAGTCTTCAAATATTGTGGGCGAGTAATTTGACAGACACCAATGATAATATAGGTTAGTATTAATTTCATTCATAGTGTTAATTGAATTACATATCCTCTCATAAAATATGTATTCACTAGCATTGGCCATTGGCTTCACCTGCGTGTAATTCGAAAATTATCCCAACTGCCGGGATACTAAGTACCATACGAGTATATCTTAGTACAGGATCCTGTATTAGGGTTTAGGATACCAGGGTTTTTTCTTCAGAGAGATACCTCTTTCCGAAGAATAGTATAGGATACCCGTTGGGCGTTAACGCACTACACGTCCGTGTCCGTGACCCGGATCCGTGAATTTAATTCCGAGTCCAAAATGTTCTGAATTATGACAGATTATGACGGATAGAGATCAGATGTAGTGCGTAAGCTTCCCTACCAGAAGTACTACGGCTACTTTGGAGCTGAAATTTCACGGACACGGATTGGATGTAGAGCGTAACCGCCCTTATAGGTCATAGACGGTAGTCTATCCCGGTGGTCATAGACTGCCGTCTAATCTATGACCTAGAGTAGGCCCTCAGACTACCACTCTCTGGAGCGTGATTGACTAATAAACATAACAAACACAAAGACTTTCACAATTGCAATATTAATAATATTAATAGGATAAAACGTCTTCATGTGCGTCCGTTACTGTTCTTATATTTCGAGAACAAACTACTCAATTTTATTATATTTTTACAGTTACTTTGCTTAGTTATATTTTAGACACTACTTAGTTTTTAACCACTGAATTAAATAAACAAATATTTAATTAAGAACTTTCAAGTTTGGCCATCAACAAGGAATGTCTATAAGGGCTTGCACAGCATGTTTTATTGCTTGGGCAATATCCACAGGGTGCTGATTAAACATACGCTCGGCAGATTCTGTATTGTCCGTGCGTTGTGGTCCATGGGACACAAGAGAAGCGTTTTCTTAAATTGCCTTATAAGTTGAGTTGTTTTCAAATTTTTTGGGAAGCTCAACTATAAATATGAATGTACCCCTAGATAGAATAGAATAATTATACACTTTATTGTACATCGAATTAGTTATAGGTACAATACTTTTACGAAAACACACTAATTATACGGGTACAATGGAGGTCTTATGCTAACAGCGATAATTAGAATTATTTTTGTATATAAGTTGTAGGTGTGCTTTATTTAAATGAATAAATAAACAGCAATATCTACAAGCAAATCCATTTAATCTATAGTTACACTATAAATACATATTTTTGTTGATCATGACTGCGGTCTCAGTATTGTAGCGGTATCCTTTTTGGATGAGATATCTCTAGAGCTCTAAGCGAACGGTGCCAAATAATTCATATCCACATAACTTTAATTTGAGAAACAAAAGAAAATAGCTAAATTATGAAGAGTGAAAATAGAAAATGCATCATGAAAAGATTGGCTATTAACAAATATTTGGTTGTTCCAATGTTGTCGTAAAGTATTATTTAAAAAATAAATAATATTTCAACATGAACCAAACGTTAGTTTGGAACGGGCAGAAACAAGACCCTTTGTAATCACAGATAATAATGAGTACTTTGCACCGACACATATGAATTCCCTATGTGAATAGCCCGACACTTAGATACCCATTGTGATACAGTCGTCTCTTTCACACCTTTCCTTTTCAGCAGTGTAAGAGAGGGAGAAAAATAACGTTTATTAAACCCTTCAGTTTGTTTTATTAAGTTTTGCATCGTACTGTTCGTAATTTGGAGAAGGGTTCTTTTAAAATTATTTTGTTGGTACCACTGGAGGCAGATGAGATAAAATAATATTTAATTAAATTGTTTTGCTTTGATATTATGCTTATTTGTTTTGGTTATCTTGGTGTTTTAATTACTTTTTAATGGTTATTAAATTAGGAATAATGAGAGTTATACATCATAGGAATTTTGAATCCGTTCCTTTTATTTAGAAAAGTACCACTTTTGTTCATGTTCTCTTCTTTTCCCTTTTATTTTTAATGAGGAAAACATGTCTTTTCCCCAGTTTCTGATTTGAGTAATTTAAATTAAGAATTTGTCAAACCCTACTTCAACATAAAATCGTGTTTTTAGCATTAAGTCAATGCTAAAATAAATTGAGAGTTTGGTAAGTTTTCCACATTGAAAATTTTATTAGTTTATAAACTAGAGGTCAGTAAAAAATCGTTTATTTCTCAAAGAGATATCTCCGTTGTGAAAGGACCAATTTTATGTAACCAAAATGGTCCCTTAAAGATTTTAAACAGCCCGACTCTATTCCCAACCACTACAATTAAATAAATAACTTCTGACAGTCTGAAACTCAACAGACAAGCTCTAAGATTGAACTCAACGAGACCCGACGAAACGGTTCAACTGTCTTGAATTACGCAATGGAGTTAATCAGAAAAGAAAAGCGGATTACTAAGAACAATGGTCCCTTAGGGCGGTTACGCACTACACGTCCGTATCCGTGATCCTTGTCCGTGATTTGAGTTCCGACTTCAAAATATTCTGAATTATCACAGATTATAACGGATAGAGTTCGAGTAGAAGAGGAGCTCGTAGCTAAATAATAACAGCCGCACGGATCGAACTTCAAGGTTAAGCAATGCTTGACGAGGTCGGTCCGTGGATGGGTGACCATTTTCAACATACCGAGTTTCCTCCGTGCCCGGAAAGCACGTTAAGCCGTTGGTCCCGGCTGTCATTTGAAGATCTTTAACAGTCGTTACGGGTAGTCAGAAGCCTGAGATGTGACACCAGTCTTGCCACAGTGTACCGTGTTACCCAGTTACTGGGTTGTGAAGGTCAGATAGGCAGTCACTCCATGTAAAACACTGGTACTCAGCTGAATCCGGTAAGACTGGGAGCCGACCCCAATATTGTTGGGAAAAGGCTAGGCAGAAGAAGAAGATGACGGATAGAGTTCGGATGTAGTGCGTAAAGTACAAGAAGTACTACGGCTACTTCGAAACCGATATTTCACGGACACGGACATGTAGTACTTAATCGCCCTTACAGCTTTCTCAGCCAGCCATTATTTTACAGAAACATAAACTTACCTAAACAACTACCACCTCAAATTCAGCCCATATATAAACAACCTCAGACCACCTTGCGGCTCCACAAACTCGCCCATCATCGAACATGTGCAACATAGTTCCACAATTATTCCAACATATAGTTCCAAATAGTTGTGCAGGTGCTAGGCCACAGGCTGCAGGGAATGGAACTTGGAACCGCGATGGAATGCCAACGTATGTCTTCGTTTGTAAAGCCGAATTTGGCTTACGGTAGTCCTGCTGTTTATCTGTGAATACGCTGCTTCTGTGTTATAAGCTAAATAGCTCTTGTTTAGCTCAAAGTAATTATTTTGGTATAGATTTCTTAGCAACTTTTCAGGCAGGATAACTAATTTTGTAGATAACAAAAATTGCCCATTAATGATTTTTCAGCCAGCCTTTATTTTACAGAAACCTAAACTTATATAACACCTTATGCGATACCTCAGCCCACACATAACAAACCTCAGACCGTCTTGCGGCTCCACAAGCTCGCCCCACATCCAACATGTGCAACATAGTTCCACATATAGTTCATCACATAGTGCCACATAGTTCTGCAGGTGCTAGGCCACAGGCTGGCGGGAATGTTGAGATGACACCGCAACTTCGAACCGCGTTGAAATGCCGACGTGTGTCATACTACGTTTGTGGAGATGGACTTGGCTTAAGATTGTTGTATGATTGTGAATAAGTAGCTCGTTTTTCGCTCGAAGTTAACGTAATTTCAAGCATTTCAGTATTTATTTTCGTATGGACTTTTCTAAAAGTGAATTTTATCAGGGATAGCGATTTTGGAAGCGCGTGCTAACTCTATTTTTCGTAGAGCAGTGGTGACTCAGTGGTAATGGCCCCGACTTACGTGTCGTAGGTCGCGGGTTCAAACCCTGGCAGGCGCTTTACTTTGTGTAAATTATTTTATTATCACTGCTCTAAAAAAATTGTGAATGAAAACATCTTGAGGAAACTGGGGTGTACTAGAACCAAAAATTGAATGACAGCCACCATCGCACTGCCCATTCCCTCTCTCACTGAGAGGAGGCCTGTGTCCCAGCAGTGGCAACATTAAAAGGCTGATGATGATGCTAATTCTATAGACTTTTTGACAGTTGTTAAAACTGATAGAATTTCACTATGTCTAGAGCCCAATGGGTATATTGTAAAAATGACAATCAGCCTAATTGCTTAAGGGCCTTCTACCGCTTTAGTGCCGTGCAACGGTTACTTTCTAAAGGATACTCCTTAGGCTAGGTTAAAAGGTTCGAAAAAATATATATTTATTATTGATTCATGTACATTATTTTTAAAACAAGTTTTTTTCGTTTAACTAATAGTTTTGCTTTAAAAAAATAATTAACAACACGATATTTTTTTGCAACATTGTATCCAAATGTCCAAAATGACTTTGATGTTTAAAAATATTTTTACACAGAATAATTGATGGCTAGAATTTCTTCAGAACTGACATAGCATATGTAAATTAAATAATATTTTGCAAACAAAACTGTTCAAAAGGAGGTTCAATATTGATATTTTGGCACCGAGTGGACACAAGGCCAGTACTGCGTTTACATTGGGGCGTATATATCGCCTTAAGTGAGTTCAGCAGGGCAAAAGGAACAATTGTATGAAAGAGTATGACACGTTTCCTTTAGTTTTTTTCGGTGTTACTTGTATAATTTAGAAAGGGGAAAAATATCCTCCACCCTATGAATTGAATTCACATATCCATTCCATGAGTCTAATAGGCAATACGAAAGTCGTTATTTTAAAGATGTCGTCACCCTTACCTATTTGTGTTCTTTGCCGAATTCACGCAATTAGACTGGTGGGGTTCACCTTGTCAGAACCCTCAAAAACTTGTGAGGTTCAGTAATAAAGAAACGCAGCAGTTATTGGTGGATCCATGTATAGATATTATCATCATTATGTTTGTTGCTAGTGGTTGGTGTAAACCGGGATGGTTTCATGTCAACTTTAAAACTTTCGCGTTTCATAATTGAAAAACAACAAAGAAATTATACGTGGCGTGGAATCCAGTGATTCAAAAAACATTACCTCGTGTTGTGTAGACGGCGAACTTACAGAATAAGGGCACGGTTAGTGTTGTATGTAGAAATATGAGGGTAGAGGAAGAATTTTATGCCCCAACGGAGCCGGTACACCGAGATACCAGTCTACCCGGGACCACTGTCGTTGCAACACGGCCGAAACGTCGGGTGAAATAGGTAAATAAAAATCGAAATCATCGCGTTAAATTCCCGTCATATATTTTTTTTCATCGCTCATATCCTCTGTCAACCATCATGCTATCAAAAAAGTACACCCATTTTTGTGATTTATTTGTAACACACCCATTCATCTTTTTTTTGGCCTTCCTCATTGTCTTAATATTTAAATTGATAGCTAAAATAGCACTATTTTAACAACAGCTAACTTATGACTAGCTGAGCTCACTAAGGTCACTGCACTTCAATTGGATTGCTGGGAATCCGATTAAAACAGCGCTGTCGGATACAAAACAAAATATTAAAGCATTCAAACTATGAATATTTGCACAATAAACATAGGATAGGGCCGTTGAAATATAAAACATTTGTTACTATAATGACGTAACTGCGGGAGCTCAAATGATAGACAAATAGAACTTTAAACTTGTATTATTTCATAAATGTGCCTTGCCTAAGGCGGCTCTTACATAAGTGGCATGCGAAATGAAACAAAAATATCTTCAAATATTCCTAGCATTCCAATTATGAGTCTTCCAAAACCAAATATCTGTTGCCAGTTTTAAAAAGCGGTAAGGAGGTAGCTGTCCTTATAGTACTGTAATATATCGTGACATTTAGATAAAGAAGAAGAAAGAAAGAAAGAAACGTATTTATTCGCCACAAAAATGACATACAATTATTTGATTTTTCCTTAAATTAAGCCCTAAACGATAGCATTGGTAAGTACTTAAATTATATTAGTAAAGAAAAGTAAGAATAAAATAAAATACCAAATTTGAGTACCTAGTAGGATGTGATG
The DNA here is from genome assembly GCA_947562075.1 of Orthosia gracilis. NCBI lineage: Eukaryota > Metazoa > Arthropoda > Insecta > Lepidoptera > Noctuidae > Orthosia > Orthosia gracilis. Next base: position 33,198,416 of record OX387264.1, read on the forward strand.
AATAAGTAAAAGCAGATGCATGTCATGATTGTGGCAAGAAGGCTTCTCAGAATAATGAATAATGAATAACTCGGAATAATGCTGTGCCGTGGGGGACCCACAGCACGGCGCTGATTTTCAGTGGTCACTTAGGACGTGTGGCAACCTTCCGAACTGTTTTATTATCTTTTGACAAGCCTTAACTTTAACCTTAAACGTCTATCAACGCCTTGGTTACAAACTCTGCTCAGCAATAAGTCCAGAATTCGATGCCCTGTTTGGGAGAAGTTTTAATGAGCTTAACCAATTTGATTTTTTTAGCAGCAGGTAGGTGTCTGGATTTGTGACTCGTAGGGTTTGCCCTTATTATACTTACAGCCCTGCATAACCTTTCCAGGGAACCAGGCGCGTTGTTATGTTGTAACAACATGGTTACGTAGGCACTCTATCTTACTTATAAAAATCCTAAAATGAAAACGTATTATTTAAACATAATAAAAAGCACAAAAATTAAATCCTCTGGCTTCAACCCAAAACCGCTGGCATTAAAGTGAAATCATCACTCCATTATTCAAATGTGGGTAGGTAAAGCTTCGCACCTCGTTTGGGTAAGGGGCTGTGCAGCGGGTCAATATTCTGTAGGTGGCTCTTGTGGAGCCTTGCTCTGATGGTTCTACATTGCAGAATAGGCCGGGAGACGGGATCTTGAAAATATTAGTTTTGATAGGTACCACGATAATTTTTCCTAGCCTTATTTGTGTCTCAGTACAGGCAAATCCTCTCTTTTAAACCCTCTACGGAAAAAGAGGTGTGTTATAAGTTTGATGTGTGTCACAGGTTTCTGAATATATATGTATTTGTATGTGGCATCATTGCTCCTAAATGACTGAACCGATTTTGATTTGTTTGTTTTAAAAAGTGACTTTATCAAGAGTGTTTTTAGCTATGTTTGGTGAAAATTAGTTCAGCCGTTCTAAAGTTATGGGCGTTTCACTGTTTGAATCGGGGTATTTTCGCAAGATATCGTCTCCATGTTTAATAGATTGTCGATCGAAGCGTGTCTACTACTAGATACAGTTTGTAGCAAGAAATAAAAATATGTCAAAGGATTCTTTTATTTTTAAATTTTACTTGTCTTCTTCAAAACCTCTCTGTTTTACGAGATCTATGACCATGCTTCGCTATACAGGTGCGAGTCATAATTATGAATTAATTAAATTTCAAAAATCTGCGCAATTAAAGTAATAATCATAGGCCCGCTTGCAAGAATAACGCTAACACGAGGTTTAATAGACAATATGTCTCAGAATATTGTCAATTTAACCTCATTTTGCCTGCGAGTGTGCCTAAGGAAAGTTACTAAATGCCCTTAACTCCAGCACTTTCAGTATAACCAATTAACAGTAGACGTTATCAACTTTAAGCAAAATGTTTATTAAATTTTGATTCTAATTCATAACAATGTAATTGCCTAATTTGTGTCTAATAAATGAAATCAGAATCACGATTACGAAATTATAACCTGCAGCAATCTACCTAAGTAATCTATTGATCCCGAAATCTGATCTAATTACCTACTGAACAATATTATTATCATAATTATTATTCATCTGATCTAGATAATTGTTATAAATGGTTATCAGTACCTAAGTACTTAGGTATCTACCCAATTTACTTTGGTAACTGATAAATTTATCTCCCTTCAAATAAAACTTGGCCAATCTACAGTTCAGACGTGGTGACACAGATTTTAATAGGTGAGTAGGTAAACTAGGGATGACTCATTATTTATCTGGTAATTTATTTCAGGCTTTAAAAAATTGCATACGTGCTATTATTCTTTTTAAGGTTTTGATTTCTTGATCGCGCAAACCGCTGCTACAAGTAGCATACGGTGCCGGACATAATATGCCTCATCACCGGTGACGCATACTGCGGAACAAAGACCATTCTAGACTTTTTCATTTATTTATTTATTTAATACTTCATGCACAGAAAAGTACAGAGGTGGACTTTATGCCTTAGGCATTTTCTATCAGTCCAATAATATTCTAGTAAACAGATATGTTATAAACGCGCGCATTGTGAAGACTCGAATACATCCCAATTGGGACGTATAGTCTTTAGTCTATGTGACGCATGGCGAAGAGCGATACGCTTTGTTGAAATAAAAACAAAAATAAAAAAGCCATCGTGTGTATTTAGAAAGTGTACCAATTATGATACCAAAATATCAATTTACTATTTTTTTTTCCTAATATTCTGATATCTGGAGGTTAGAAAAAGAAAAAACATTTATGGTCAGAATAATGTTTGTTTACATTCACACGTAAGTGACAAAAACTAGTCGTCTCTTTTTTTCTTGTTGGTTTTATCAAGCCATCCCCTTCGACTTGTAGTGAAATGTCAGATGAATGAAAAGTGTGTATGTGTGCTGCCGCTGCTGTGTGAAACACTTTTTTCTGTTGTTTTGTGAGTGTGTAACGTATCTATTTACTAGAATATCATTGTACCAGTCGACTTTTGGGTGATGTAGAGTTAATCAGTGGTAGGTGTAATATTTAATGAATTGAATTGTGGGCTTTTGGATTGTTCATTCTAGGTATTGTGGTAGGCTTTAAGCTACCACGTAAATAATATGCGATATTTTAAACTATTATTTTTTAATTTATTTATTTAATTAATATATTTTCAATTAATCATCAAAACACGCGCCTATCGCCTTCGGGAGCCTGTCATTCCAAGACATTCAAAATATTCTAAATACGAATGACACTTTAAAACTATATTCAGCCAGTTAGAAGTAATCAAGGGACCGCAGACTCCTTACAGTATTATCGATCAAGACGTTAAAGCTTTACCTCGAATGCTATTTTTACCTCCTACTCTCCTACTCTCGAATAAATAAAGCTGACATATTTTATATACCTACAAACGCTGTCAAATAGCCATTTTATTCCTCAGCAAACAATATCTGAATATCAGAAAATCGGCTTTAAATCATTCCATAACACATGGCCAGCTCCCGACCCCCAATCGGGATAGAATAACTCAACAGCCTCCGTCTATTATTGCCGCAGTTCAACGAGGTTCGCCATTCGATTCCCATTTCTAAATCCAATTTCAGACTACCCTCAACAGCTGGATTTACACTGCAGCGATAGGCAACGCTTCTAAAGAGATAACACGGCAGTTTTTTTTAAATTAAATCCTCCTTTGTAATAGGATTTTCAGAGATATTGGATGAAGCTGTTAGATGTTTAGGTTGAATAATTTCTGAGTTAGGTTTGGATTGAATTACTTAGTTCTTAGGCCGTGCCACCCTGAGTTATCTTACTAACTCCGAGTTTGTAGCTAATACGTTTCATTATGTATGAAATATTTGTTATTTAACCTCGTATGAGCAATTAACTCTAAGTTAAGTTTTTGTCGTAACTAGGCCGTCATCTTTTAAGTCTAGATATGTTTTTATCATCACAAAACTCACAAAATATTGGAATATGTACATATGTACATAAGGCACGCCACTTTATTACCCTTTGGAGAATCTCAGGCATTAAATGATTTGAAAGCAGAATATAATCAATGTTTGAAAAACTAAAATTGAGTCTTTGTTTATCCTTTATTCTCGAGATTTTGCGTTCCAATACGCATACTAAAAATAAGCTTAAACAAGAATTGGTTACACACATTTTTGGATGGTTCTTGACCGGTCACACTTAGTTCACTAACGCATTCATTCACCCTTCCGTTCCATTCACTCCGAACGTTTTATCATACAGTCCACGTCACAAAAGCGTATATCGCTGATTCAATACGAAGGCCGTTCAAGCATCTATTGTCCAAATAAAAGTGAGCTGTGAAAGAAAATCGAGTAAAAATACGTCACAAAAAATTCTGTCAAAAATCGTGGAAATACTCGTGTGTGATAGCCCTGGTAGCGACAACAATGTTTTCAGGGTTACCACACTGAGGTAACTCTGACATTCTAATTTTATTGGGAAAAAATTCTGTGCTTTCTAAAGATTTTTGGTCGACCGTACTTCAGTGGGTACTCTTTTAACCTTTCCCTTTTTTATTGTACTTCGGCTCGCGCTTGACCACTATCTTACCTGATGGTCGACAATGTAGCACGCTTGTCTAGAAGTTACCTATTCACTCTTGACTTAAAGACCAAATTCCACTCCTTGAGTGGGATGTCCACCATGTACCGATGGCGCATCGCCGTACTTCTTGTAGTTCGATGATGAAACGGCTAGGCACTAGATAAAGTGTTATTCGATGTCAGCGATACGAAGGGGCGAAACGCCAAAATATACGGGAATGTTCACATGACATTTCAATAGCGTTTAGCAAACCCATACATTTATCGCTATCGTGACACTTTGGTTGATAGAAAGTCGTCTCTGGCCTAACGTTGTACAGTACAAATATTTTCTTACTGTCCCTCGGCAAACTTCGTGTTTCGTCGGTCGTCGGATTTCTATCAGTTGCCCTTTGCACTTGGTGCAGACCGGACGCTCTCAATCAACTTGGAGATATATAGAGTTGTTATTACTTTTTATTTTTATTTTTTATTAACTATAGGCTTGCGCTTGACCACTATCTCACCTGATGGTAAGCGATGGTGTGGTTGACGATGAAGCACGCTTGCCTAGAAGAAACCTCTTCACTCTTTACTTGAAGACTCCCAGGTTGTAGCTATCAGGAAATACAGACTCCGGCAGGGAATTCCACTCCTTTGCTGTACGCATAATGAAAGTATTCCCAAAACGTTTGGTGCGTATGGGTGGGATGTCCACCATGTACCGATGACGCATCGCCGTACGTCTTGTAGTCCTATGATGGAACGGGCTAGGAGGAATTACTCTCTTAACGTAATGTAATTTATTTATAAAATGGGCAGAAAGCTGCTAACGCTGCTATTTTTACAGATCTATATATTTCACACGGAAATCAAAACAAAACAACAATAAAATACTTAGATCTGAATTCAAATTATTATACACGATAAATTTAATAATTGGTGGACATGTAAATTATTGATTGATGGACATGGCATTCGTTTTTACTCGGAAATGCGATGATTGCCGAGGGACATTAAGAAAATTCTTGTGCTTTACGTAGTTTTAAATGAAGAAAAGGCCAAATTATACAGAATATTACTGACTAACGCTCTCATTTGTCAACCGCATCACTAATTTGTACTTCACATTCATAAACCAATGTGGCTTTCAACCCACCTACTTTTATTGCGCTCACCTTCAGAAGAAATGAACAGTAAATGTATTCAATGTGTTGTGACTACTGCGAAGAAATATAAATTCACTGAAAACGGTATACTGGCAGGAGGAATATTCTGCTTTATTTTATGCGTGAGTTTAAACTTTAAGCTGATAAAGTATCGGTAATCGTAATCTTATGTAACACAAGCAATACTTTTTATTATTGTTAACAACAACAAGCGACTAGAGACGACATTGTTCATCATTTTTGTGGCCGTGCAACTGCGCTGAGCACAAGATTCGACTGTCATGAGCTTCGGTCTCTTGATCGGAACACATGCATAACGCAGCAGTATAAGGTATGCTGTGTCGGACATAATGCGACGGAACAAAAAAACATTCTAGGCGTTATTCATAATAATATTATGGTTCCAGCACCGCATACCACAGCGTTGTGTGTTCCGATCAAGAGGCCAAAGCTATAATCCTGTCTTGTTTCTAAATATGAGTAAACGATGACAAGTTAACACGCTTGGTTTATAGGTACTTAAGGGAAGACTTGACAATGCCGCCTTTCCGCCGCCGAGATATCTCGATGATCTGTGGTAGAAGCCATAAAATCATTTAAATTTCGAATGAAAATATTTCAGCCTGAAATATACATCAGTTGGTTAAGACTTAGGGTAGAACATCGCGCCATGAGATGTCATGTCATGTGTCTGTTATAAATCTCTCTCAAAGTTTTTGACACATGTCGAGGCCTTTTAAGCCTGTTAATGATAACAATTAAGTAGGTACTTACTAAATTTTCTATAGAACACAGTTTATTTCAAAATTGTAGCTGTTTTGGATTATTCATGATCCAGGTTTAGATCTAAGATAGAGGATCTAGGAAAATTGAGAGATTTCTATCAATGTCTAGAGAGCATAAACAATTACGATTGTCAAGAAGTCGGTTACACGACGAGAACGGATTGACATGCACTACCAAAGAGTAAAATAATAAATAATTTAGAAATCCCATTTGCAACACGGACCGTGATTCATACAAACTAACTCATATACACCCTTATAAAAAAGCTGTGCACTACCGATGTTGGCACGTCCCACTATTGATCGTCTATTTTTGCCCGATATTTCGTCTAATACTAACTAATTTTACGTCCCAAATATTTTTGTCTTGTGTCAATCAATATAACTGTTATATTGTGAATTTGTCTAGAAATAAGAGACAAGACAAATTGACATTTTGCTCTTCTTTTACTACTCAAATACATCAAAATATAGATGCAACAATGAGTAAAAACTTTCAATATAAACACGGTTGCTGCCATCCTTACATCGAACCGTACAGGGTCGGTGATCTCTAAAATAAACAAGCTGAAACGCGGTCACCGATATGTTTACCGTCGTCCGTGTATCGGCTACATCCTAGTTTGTTAACTTTACTTCCATGGGCACTGCAGGTCAAACTTCATGTTATTTTAATGGTTTATCTGGTTTTTTAGAGGTTCCCTCATCAACAAGGAACCCTTATAGTTTCGCTATGTCCGTCTGTCCGTCCGTCCACAGCTTAGCTCAGAGACTCTTTATACTAGAAAGTAATAATTTGGCATGGATATACATATTAATCACGCCGACAAAGTGATAGAATAAAACCATGAAAACAAATTGTTTATTGTACCTCCTGTAAACGTAAACTGGGGATTTTTTTTTTCTCGTCTATCCGTCCGTCGTGGTTTACCGTTGGACAGGCCATTCAAAAATATTACGGGTCTGTTAAAACCATTTTTCGATTGAGGGATCCGTTTGCGTATAATTAAGTTTTAAATGGCTGTTAGAGTCACTACTGCCAGATAAATGGTTGCTTTTGGATATGTGAAAACTTTTTCACAAACAAATAAACCGACTTCAAAAGCAAAATACTAAAAAGTGCAAAATTACTTTCTTTTCGGCAGCCGGTGGTGTCCTTGGTAATTCTTTTTTATCGTATCGCGACGCCGACTTCCGAAACAAAAGTTAGGCTTGGATCTGTCGGTCGGCAGGAGGAGGGGGTTAAAAGTGGATAAATCTGGTAGGGGTTAGGTCGCTGATTAAAACTCTACCACTCTTATTACAAGAAAATGCATATTTTTCTAGAAAATAAAAAAAATTGTTTCTTAGTGAAAACGAAACGTAAAATCCGGCCAAATGCGAGTCGAACTCGCTGATGGGTTCCGTACTATTATCGCAAAAAATGGCAAAAAAATCATGTTTGTTGTATGGCAGCCCCAGTTAAATATCTATTTCATTCTGTTTTTAGTATTTGTTGTTATAGCGGCAATAGAAATACATCATCTGTGAAAATTTCAACTGTCTAGCTAACACGGTTCATGAGATACATCCTGGTGACAGACAGACAGACAGAAAGGCGGATCGTGGAGTTTTAGTAATAGGGTCCCATCTTTACCCTTTGGGTACGAAACCCTAAAAATATACTAGTTACGCCATTTGCGTCAAGTGTCAGTGTCATTTGCTTTCGTTCATTCCGTTGCCCGTGTTGCGTTAATGTGTTTTGAATTCACGTAGCTATAGATATAAAAAAAGAGTTAATTCAAAAAATCAAGAAATCCGCCTGCTTAAAAAGCCACCTAAAAAAACGTACGTAAAAAAGAAGAAAATCATGTTGTGCAGTCGGAGGATAAACATGATTTTGGTCAGTCAACTCGCGGTTATGTATCCTCCAACTGCATAGCATGATTTTCTTTTTGTTTACGTATTTTTAGGTCATTTATTAAGCAATCGTGTTTTTTTAATTAACTTTTTTCTTTTTAAATACAACTTTTTTTTACTCTTTGTTTGTTTGTTGTTTTTTGTGTTTTTTTTTCATATATATTTTTGTAATCACCTCTTTAAACCCTTCATTTTGATACCACACACGATGGGTTTAAAACGAAAAAAGTTGGGTCCCCCACAATATGGCGCCGAAAATCCGCATTTTTCCTTTTTCTTTTTTTATTTAGTCAGTGACACTCGCAAGGTATCGATTGAGAACGCCACATAGCTACGTCAATGTGCTATGTGTATTTTTTATAGAAACAAACAAACATAATACATATTCATAGAATGATAAACACATTACCCTCCTTTGCGTCGTGCAGTTAAGTAAAACATTAATAAATATAGAATTGCCAAAAATGTTGTAATGCGTTAGTCGTATTATATGAAGGGTGAAAAGTTTTATGACATGCAAAGAAAATTGCAAATTAATGGACATTGGTCATTCATAAAGGTGAGCATAATACACCAAAGGTTTTACCTACTTATGGTACAATATAATAAGCTAAATGCTCACACAATATATCTGAACATAATGTTCGTAAATAATAAATAGCCTGCCTGCTCGTTAATATTCCAAGTTTAGCTCAATTAGTGGGGCGATTAGACGGCGGTGGACTAAAGACGATGTAATGGATGCATGCTAAATAATCCCGGATTAAGGGTGATTGGAGGTTACAGGATATTTTTGGTTAGACTAGCTTAGAGTTTAGAAAGGGGTTGTAAATACGGAGATTTAGACAAGAGATTGATGCAATATATTTTGTCCTTGGAAACAATACAAAATCAATGATTATTTTCCATTTTAGTTAGGTATTTAGGTAAGGATAAGGATAACCAATATTTATAAATAAAATTTCAAAAATATTAATGCTATTGTTAAGAGCTGGGGTTCAGAGATAAATTATTTAAACAGCAGACTTCAATTAATCACACTTTATAACAAAAACACTTCTTAAACAATTCTATTACTACGCACTATTTTCCTTTTCCGATCGCTCTGTGTCGCTTCCAAATCAAAACTGACTCACGACGATTTTTTTTTTTTTTGAGTCCGTGGTGTCTCAAAGTTCGACCAAAGTGATCATCTTCTGCTTAACCGGTCTTCCCTGTGGAGACTAATCTAATAGCCTCCAACCAGGATTCAAAAAACTAAACCTAAGCAAATACGCTGAGGGCTACCCCCTGTGTGGTCAAACCTCGGCTCAGGGCGTCGCTTGGGGGACAACAACTAGGGTTGGATAAAGTGATGATGTAGTGATGAACTTAATAAAGTGATTCTACCATCCGTTCGGAAAAGCCTACGTGGAGAAGAACGGACAAGGACTCACGACGAACCCGACCGCTCTTTATATGGCACGGAAGATGTTTCTAGAACGTTCCATACTGTTCTAGATAATTCAAGAAACTTGCAGAACAATCGGCTTTCGAACTTGCTGTTCCCGAATCGACTAGAAACTTCCAGAATGTTCGGCTCGGACATTCTGGAAAAATCCGTTCGACACGAAGTTTCGAGAAGATTAGTTCCTCTATTCGATACTAGATGGCGCCACTAGTTATTACTTAGTTCTTCTACTCGTCACTAGATGGTGTTGCCCTATCTTGTAACACTATCATGACTGGCCCGTAATAACAGAGGGCAAGCGAGTGCAAAAGGGAGAAGAAGCTATAGCTCAGCTGTGGGACATTCTAGTACAGATAGATAAAATTTATGCTTGGCCTTAAAATTAACGACAAAGGATGAAACGAGGGTCATTTTTCACTAGGTCACTGGTCTTTTCCCCAAAATGCCAGGCGCCTTTTGAAGGTAAACAAAAAAAAAGGTAAATAACTCAATGGAGTTTCATATATTATTTCTTAAGAATTTAATTTCAAGAATAGAATTTGCGGAAATAACGTGACAGTGGACAGATGGAAGAAAATGACGTCATTCTCAGGTCACTTATCATTTTTTATTCACTTAGGTACAAAATTTACCTTAAAGTCCAATAGCCGATATAACAAAATTTAATCGTTAAATCACATACAGTCAGATAACTCTCTTATACCACACTCCAAAGATTACTTACCGTAACTAAAACTACTGCAATCTTCACACAACCTTCACTAAAACAAAAGCCAATCTATCGAGCACTCGAAGAATTAGGACTCTTCATTATTTCATTAGCCATCTCCTCTCCATCATTCAAGAAACTTCCTTTACCTCGGAGGCATACAAAACAGGCTCCTGAACAAACACAATTATGTTCGAGATACGGAACCCTTTTATTTGGGATACTTTAGCTAATTCGCGAACATTTTCTTTTTCTTTTGTTCAAGTAGCGGATAGCGGTGTCTTGTTTTGACAGGCTGGAAGAGTTGATTAAATCATTATATTTTGTGTTCGGGTGGGAGATTTTTTAGCTTATATGCAGTAGGAATTTAGCTATGAAATATTTTAATCACTTTTCAAACAGGATTTTCTGAAAACTGTAGGTATCGAATACGTTTCAAAAATAAATCGATTTCAATAATAAACTGTGGAAATGTGAAATGTTTGAAATGCTTTACCTTCTACAGAAAAAAAAATGCAACTGTACGGATGGAATGAAAAAAGGCAATTTTTCACACTTTTTGACCAGTAGTAAAGATCCAATCTTACTAAATTGGCTATTTACGACTGATCATTTTATGTCATAATGCTATTGCTAAGCCTTGTTGACCTGATAATGCCAAGACTATTCGACAGATTCATAGAAATAACATAAACTTGGGTAAGAAGTAGCAAAGAGGTATTAGCATCTTTTGTAAGAGCGAGTTTTTAGAAGTACTTGATTCAATCGTAGAAAAACTAGGTAATCTCTTAGTTCCCGCTAAAACTAGTGAATGGTCGATTAAGAAACTCAAGACATTCCTAGCTTTCAAATGAAAGTAATTAAAATAATATTCTGAGGCAAGAAGCAGCAGGGAGGAATTAAATGTAGGAGAGCGGTTACGGGATTTTTAATTATTCAACTTCATAAATGAAAATTTGATCTTTAGAGGTGGATACAGACATTGCGAGGCATGCGCCGCGCACGCATCGCAACGCATGCCTTTTGCTTTAATTTGAGTTGTAGTAACACATGCCTCACCACGAATATGAACGGCCACACATTGTGAAGCATGCGATGAGCGCCGTACGCTGCGCATGCCTAGCAATGTCTGTATCCGCCTTAAAGCATCTGTTGCCGGTTTTTGTGGCGTTTCGATTGCTGGGGAAGGTTTCGCAAATATACTTGATGTTCTGTTATCTGTTGTTGAATGTCAGAGTCAAGACTTCCTCTAAGTGTCGCCACATCCATCGGTCCTGTGTTTCTCGCATCCAGTGGACTCATGTAGCCTTCAACAGATCATCGGCTTTTCATTCTGTGAGTCTTCCAACGCTGGATCTTCCAGTAAACGTTCAATGTTCCAGAACCTTTTGACCTGATCGGCCATCCATTCTGCGAGCTATTTATCATTAAATTGTTAGATAACTATTTTCAAAAGTCATTAATTCGGTCGAAAATATAATATCTGCCATAGTTTCGAGTTTCAGACTCTTTTCCGGTGCATTGTAGCATTTTATAAGTTTTCAAGAAGTAATATTGATTTTAGCAGTCAATAAAAACCGGCCAAGTGCGAGTCAGCCTCGTGCACTAAGGGTTCCGTACCATTATCGCAAAAAACGGCAAAATAATCATGTTAGTTGTATGGGAGGCCCACTGAAATATTTATTTTATTCTATTTTTATTAGTAAATTAAATATATATTTCATTATATATTTGTTGTTATAGTTGCAACAGAAATACATCATCTGTGAAAATTTCAACTGTCTAGCTATCACGGTTCATGAGATACAGCCTGGTGACAGACAGACAGAAAGAAAAAAGGCAGACGGACAGACGGACCGCGGAGTATTAGTAATAGGGTCCCGTTTTTACCCTTTGGGTACGGAACCCTAAAAAACCGGCCAAGTGCGAATCTGACTCACGCACAGAGGGTTCCATATAAAAAGCTACATTCACCAAAATAATTAGGTAACATTACTAACGTGCATAAACAATTAAAGCACCAAACATTGTTCTAACGAAGGGACATAATTAACTTAGCCGTTCGAAAACTGTTGTCCCTCACATCAATATACAAAAGTTTTACTTTTCCAAGTAAAAATTTAGTATTTCGGAGATGCAGATGGAGTGGAGATGCTCTCTCCCCCCTGGCACCACTCCCATGAAAAGGTAACATACGGTGCGTTACCTTTTCATGGGAGTCTTGAGAAAAACAAATTATTGTAACCTAATCACAAAACACTTTAAAGTTGCTTTGGATCGTCTCTGGTACTGCGGGAGTTGCAAACCCTTCGCCCTTACGTAACAAAGGATAGGCTAGGCCATGCTCACCTCGGCAGCTTCGGCTTACTGGTCGCCTCCAGCGAACATCCTCGCAACCTACAGCGGGCGGGGGTTGCTCTCGTTCCGCGCCTCCTTTTATATACACTCTAGGGATAGCAGCTAAAATTCTACGTGAAGTCGGGGTGCCCCGATTCGGTTTTGGAACAGGTTCGACCTATTTCAACCATGAAGTGGAGGGTACACTAACTTTCTGAGCAGGATTTCTAGGTTGTTATAAAAACAAATAAAACAACAAAAACACCACGAAACACATGATTAACATTGACAACATGATATTTTTCTTGCTTAAGTACGTCTTTTTAGGTGGCTTTATAAGCAGGCGGGTTTCTTGATTTTTGACTATAGCCACGAGAATTCAAAACAATTCATTCCTATGTGAATAATTTAAGACCCTTTTTAATTAATTGAAAACAATGGGTACAAATGACACCGACTTCGAAAAAGAAAATTATTTTTCGCTTTGAAGTGTTTTTTTTTGGAAGTCGGTTTGATTTTTTGTTAAAATAGTTTTTACATACTATTAATATACTTTCGGATATAAATAGTTTATATTTAGTTTTACAAAAAAAAACACAGCCCATTCTCTGACGATCTTACCAATGACAACAAAATCTTTCAATAGACTGAAGTTCAGTCAACTGTATAGGATATACTGTAAGGGAAACGAACCAATCTCTTCAACCTGTGTACTTAGAAGTTTCGTTTAATTAGAAAACAAACCAACTGTACTACAGACAAACACAGGCAGAACTAATATTTTCTTGCCAATTATGATGAGGTCCCTTGGCTCACTTGAAACAACAAAATACACGATCATCAAAACAGACTATCGTTTATCATGATTATTGTGTATCTCAGAGTGAAAGAGGATGGTACTAAAGTATTTGAATATTCAGTAGTTAATTTAAGAAAATTTGAATTAGGAAGCTATTAGTTATGAAACTACTCATATGTGCTTGTTGCCGTAAATAAAACTGCTAAAGTGATTAGTGAGGCACTTCACGAAATATAGTCATTCTGTGTATAAAGTGGTGACATCTAGACTTTTCCATAACTAAAACACTAGGTGCAACCTTTTTTTTTCCATGGTTTCGCTCCCGTAGATTCCGCACAGAAACCGCATTTTTTTTCGAGATTTAATGTAACCTACAGCACCCGCGATGGGCATGGTTTTCTAAATCAAACCAAATCAAATATTTTATTGTTATACATACAGATGTTAGGTAAATTTCAGTTCCATTATGACCTGCCTAGTAGGCATACAATATGCCAACATGCAAAAATAATCATAGGTATCACATATAAAGCAAATCTTACATAAAAAACTTTTGACGTGATAACGTCTATAAAATCGTTTTAGTCGGGTGACATGTTCAGAAACTTGTGTCACACCAAAACCTCACGAGCGCGATCGCAGGTATAACGAGAGAGAGACGGACCGATCTCCCGTCTCATCTCGGGCGCTGCCAGTCATTCCGTGAAACTTGTCACGCGGAATCCTCACGAGCGGAGGCTGGCATAGCGTTCGAGTGAGTGGACCGATCTTCCGTCTCTCTCACTCTAGCGGCATACAAACGAATGGAGATTTTCTCCTGCGGTTAAGTTTTTGTTGAATGTTTAACAGTGAAACAAAATGTGAAACGTTATCACGTAAACATCTCGATCGTAAACCTACTTTACAAACAACCAATTTTGACGTGATAACGTCTTTAAAATCGTTTTAGTCGGGTGACATGTTCAGAAACTTGTGTCACACCAAAACCTCACGAGCGCGATCGCAGGTATAACGAGAGAGAGACGGACCGATCTCCCGTCTCATCTCGAGCGCTGCCAGTCATTCCGTGAAACTTGTCACGCGGAATCCTCACGAGCGGAGGCTGGCATAGCGTTCGAGTGAGTGGACCGATTTTCCGTCTCTCTCACTCCAGCGGCATACAAACGAATGGAGATTTTCTCGTGCGGTTAAGTTTTCGTTGAATGTTTGACGTTATCACGTAAACATCTCGATCGTAAACCTACTTTACAAACAACCAATTTTTTTTTACAAAAAAATACTACCGACTTCCAAACAAGAAAACTACAAAGTGAAAAATAACTTTATTTTTGGAAGTCGGTGTCTTTCGTAGGTACCATTTTTTTGCGTTACGGACCGTTATCTTCATCAGATCTTCATCAAATTAAAATGGGACCAATTTCGAAACATACTCTTTCATACAAAAGAAGAATTTTCAAAATCGGTCCACAATTGACGGAGATATCGGTGAACATAAATAAAAAATAAAAAAATATACATGAAGTCGAACATAGAACCTCCTCCTTTTTGGTAAGTCGGTTAAAAATACGAATTAGGTGCATGGTGACATTTGTAGAAGGTACTAATTATTAAGAAAATCTTGGATCTCGTAGTAAGCTTTGTCTATTAAAAAATTACGTAATTTGTATTTGAATAGTGGCTGATCCTTGGTGTTTAAAGTGACAACCGGTGTCCTATTGCAAATTTTAAATGCCATTCCGAAAAGACTTTTGCTCAGAAGAGCAGTTCTTTGTGGTTATTTTAAGCATATATCTACTTTATTTTAGTTGACCGAATAGATTATTATTTAATTTAACAAATACCGCAACTTCATAGATGTAAGCCGATGGAAAAGTCAGAATTTTAAACTTTTTAAAATATGGTTCGCATAATTCAGGAACAAAGATACCAATAATTGCGCGAACCCATCTCTTTTGCGCTTTAAACACTGATTCTTTATTTGTGGCCTTGCCGCTTAATAGAGTTGATTGATCGACATCTTTAGATAATTTACTTTAATGTACTGCATACTGTGTCAATGTGTGTTTGCCAAGTCATATCATTATCTATCCATAGACTTATAAATTTTACGCAGCTAACTTGTTCAATTACTGTAGCATTATGTTGAATGTTGAAATTGTTTTTACTCTTTCGCGGGAATGTGACTAATTTAGTTTTTTCTAAATTGATGACCAGTTTGTTATTTGTTAGCCAGTTAATTACTACATTAAGGGTATTATTTACATCTGCTTCAAAAGTATCCATATTTTCACCAGTAATAATAACTGTGCTATCGTCAGCAAAAATAATCATAGGGTGTTGAGTGACGTTAGGCAGATCGTTAATTTAAATTATGTATAAGGGCGGCCCTAGCACGCCACTTTGTGGTACTCCGTATAGTACTTTTTCTATCAGCGAATGAATTTTCTAAATCAGATCAGCAGTTCCGGAGATTAGGAACCTTCTTCTAACAAACAAACTTAGGTATTAACCTCTGTAAAATGTCAATTTAGGTTTTGTGTAGTTAGAACCCAGACAAACAGTCTTTCCTTCTATAATATAATATAGTCTAGTGTTAAAGTTCGAGAAAAGGCTTCAGGCTAAGGGATCAAGAGTCAAGAAACTCGTAATCGCCCTGTATGACTCCCACACAACACTGTGCGAGAAGAAACGTAATGATTATGAAGATTATTGAATAAGCTATGAATACTAGAGTATTTTACGTGGGATGAGACCATGGTGGCAAAATATGGGTGTGCCCCGTGTGTATTTACCTCAGCTCTGTTAAGTATATATTACACTCCGTCCAGCCTTTTATTTTACTTTTGACAGCTCAAAAATTAATCATTTAGTGATGAACTAATGTGGTACCGATTCGATTTCTTATAACAATAGAAACTTTATTAATGAAAAAAAATTAATCGATTTAACATACGATAACATATGATTTCATTCAATAGAAGATTCCAGTTTATGTGGATAAGAATCCAACGATTCATCATAATAAAATAGCAAGTATTATATTTGCTGTTTTTCTATATTTATATATGCAATTCTATTTTTTTTTCAAAATTTAACCTACATTGGAAGGCAAACTTATTATAAATAACATTATTATTATGTAACAAATATTCAATTTACAATGCAATATTTCTTGCTACGTAAATTCGATTGAACTGTGAATTTTAAGGTATCGGAATAACGGAGCGAAAAAGCTCGTCGCTTCATTACTGTGAGCATCGACAAAGTATTGCATTTTATTATCTATTACTTAGTATGAAATTTCATAGCCGTGCATCTGTCAAAAGTAAAAAAATAGGCTGGACGCAATATAATTAAGTTAATCCCAGATACGGGGACCATGAATTTTCTTATATACTATCGGCGACTTTTGTTTCTATAATATTAAATATTAT
The DNA here is from genome assembly GCA_947562075.1 of Orthosia gracilis. Lineage (NCBI taxonomy): Eukaryota > Metazoa > Arthropoda > Insecta > Lepidoptera > Noctuidae > Orthosia > Orthosia gracilis. Next base: position 33,215,061 of record OX387264.1, read on the forward strand.
AATGTAAGTGAATCGTATGAATCCTCGGTCATCCGGCGGCGAGGTTGGCAGACGACATTTTAAGTAGGACATTATGTAAATAAGCTTGATAAATTATATATTGTTGAGCAGTCTACGGATTTTGTTATTCTCTATGAAATTTGAACTACGTAATTTGATAGAAAGTACCTATTTATGAAGTCTGACAGATAAGCTACTTTATCTAAACTAATATTATGAAGACTGTGCCTAATATCATCCAAATCTCTCCCGCCGTTTGAGCGTTAAGAAGTAACAAACGTACAAACACACACACACACACTTACAAACTTTCGCCTTAATAATATTAGTGTGATAAAGTGTGATTATAAATGATAATATCTGCAACAAAACATTACTGATATGCCTGCCAAATCACTAATGTAAGTACTTATGATAATCCTTTGTTTGTAACGAGTCCTACCCACTCAGTACAGCTTATCTAGCTATACCTTTCTCTATCAAACTAGCGTTTACCTACGATTTTGGTCCCGTGACAGATCTTACAAGAATCGTGATTAAATATAAACTATTGCATATAGAGATAGTGTAGTTTTGTATTAATGGTAGAATTTGCGTTATCTCCAAGGAATAACATTTTACAAACAAACGAACAAACAATCTAACTTCATGAGATTATATTTTGTACTCTCCCATAAGTCAACAACTATATCATGTATCGCAAACTTGTGCCTTTAATAACTAACTTCTTTGTTCGTTTCGTTAAGTTTTTTGTTTTTTTAATTTTATTGTAACTAGTGTTTCTGTAAGTGGAAATTTATTCTGTTTTCGATAAATATATGTCTGAAACCATATATTGCCTTTTACAATCAAACAAACAATTTTATGTCTTCAGAATATTAGTTTAGATAAAGTAGCTTATCTCTCAGGCTTCATAAAGAGGTACTCTCTATCAAATTACCTAGTTCAAGATTTCGTAGAGAATATTAAAATCTGTAGACTACTCAACAATATATAATTTATCAAGCTCATTTACATAATGTCCTACTTTAACGATATTTATTGTACCCATCGTACGTTTAGTGTAGGTACACAAGCATCTTTTAAATATCTTGTTAAGAACCATTTCTTTTCTCTTTAATGCCTTTTGGTTTCTTTTTATTTTCTTCTATCATTGCTCAAACCTTCTTTGAAATTTTGTAACATGTAATATTATGTATGTTTGTTTATTTGTAAGTTTATGTATAGTTTTTTATATAGCTTTATAATTTGTATGTATTAATATTTTTAATGTAGCAGTACACTATAGGCTACCCCCTGTTTTATTTTAAGTTCCTCAAGGCCGAATTTCCCACCTCTAAATTATCGCAGAATTAATGTGACAAATTTTCAAACACGCGTTATCTGCTGTGATAGGTTGAATGAATTTTCAACAGCCAATCACAGCGTGCTTGACAATTTGTTACATTAATTCTGCAATAGTGTAGAGGTGAGAAACTCGACCTAAGTCTATCCAAAGGTTGTCTGGTAGATATCGTTGATAAGACCACCTTTGTACCCATAGTATTAAGTCGTTGTAGAATATATATGTCATTTCTTTTTGGTGTTCAACAAAGTATATTCTTTTCTATTCTATGTTAAACAAACAAATGACATTACTTAATATTATATAACTGCACGCCTATTTTCCTTGAAGGGTTGGACAGAAATTCAGCTAAAGAACACCCACATATCAGCCGATATGTTTAGTTCCTTATAATAGAGGGCGAGCCTATTGCCATCTTCATCATCATCATCATCAGCCTTTTTAATGTTCCCACTGCTGGGACACATGCGTCCTCTCTGTGAGTGGTAATGGGCCGTAATCGAACACGCGGGCTCAGTGTGGGTTGGTGAATGTATGTAATTTATGGTTCTAGGACATGCTGGTTTCCTTACGATGTTTTTCTTCACCGTTTTGAGAGCAATGGTGATGAAATAACTTACACAAAGAAAGCGCTTGCCTGAGTTTGAACCACGACCTATAACTTATAAGTCGTGGCCGATACCACTAGGCCACCACTGCACACTCAGACCATATTGCATCAACCGAGCATAAATAAACTTCGAACTGCTACTGAGGAATGCAAAAAAGACCGGCCAAGTGGGTGTCGTACTTCGCTCATTTAGGGTTACACGTACCAATTTATAGATTTATTGGTATTTTTTAGTAAAATATATGTAATAATCAACATTATCACCAAATTGCAACTTCATAGATCAATGGGTAGTTAAAATATTCTTCGGAACAAAATTTGTGACAGACGACGGACAGACAGACAGACGCGTGAGTGACAGCAATAGGGTTCCGTTTGGACGCTTCGGGTAGGGATCCTTAAAAAGTAAAAATCTTATAACACTACCCGACCCGGGAATCAAGGATCCCGTGTTCAGAAATAGCGCTTGCCAACTTTAGACCAACTATAAAATTTATCGATCTCATTTACATAATGTCCTACTTTACCATTATTTTAACATTACAGGAGCATTGAAATCGATCCTAAAGCGATTCGATTTATCGCTAAAATTTAATCTATTGTTAAATCTTACTTTGAAGGTATTACTCTGATATCGAGCATTCATTGGGAACTCGATCGGCGGGAAGAAGTAATAAATTATTTTATGATATCGTTATGCGTCAGCCCTAGAGGTATTAGGTTTTAGGGTTGCCTATTTATTTCGTTTTTGTGTTGGTTAATGTTTTTATAGAAAGAAAAGGACGTTCCATTTAATTTTTTGAGAAATAACAATGATATATACAATCTCGCTCAAAGTCTGGAATGTTTTTATTTTTATTTTCAAAGACAATTTTTATACTTACCTAAAACACAGATAATATAATACTAGCATAGATACAGACGCCTCATCTTATACAAAGAAACCGTGCCGACGTAACTAGCGTTTTTCGTCTGAGTAAGCTGATCATTATTATAAGTATTTCGATCACCTTCGGTTCCGTTCCAGGGCTATAGATGGTGTTAGCAGCGACTTGCAAGTAAAAGGGTTTTCTCGGTTTGTAACTATTTTTGCTTTAAATACAGTGACGATTTGCTTTATAGTATTTTATTGCACGTTTTTACAGTTTCATTGTACCAAAATGTATTGCAACAAAATTTTAAAAATCGAGTGGCATGCCTCAAAAAGTTAAAAAAGCACCATCTATTGGAATCAGTTTTAAATGATCCGTTCAAATAACCTTTGAAATGTACTCGTAAATTAGGAGCCCAATATTCTTTAATTTTGTGCTTAAGAGAGTTGATTAAACAAGAACATATAACTTTTAAGATCAATTCTAGAAAATGTAATTTTACACACAATTCAATAACAAAACGATGCATATCGCGCCATCTATTGACATTTATATGAACCAAATTTTCTTTGTTAGCGTTGAGACCCCGTGCCTAAAATAATGAAACAGTACTTATTTGTGTGGGAACACTATTTCTGACTTGTACATTTAAGGTAAATACTTGTTCAAAAACGAAAAACGCTTTGCACACAAACAAACTGAGAAAAAAAAAATCCAATCATTTTATTAGAATGTTCTATTTCTGCCCAACCCTGCAAAATGTCGATGGGTGTCGATCAATTGTTAAGATAAACCAGTACAGAGCGGTTCTTCAGGTGGCGATCAAACTTAGTATATTTGATTTCCAATCATAAAGTTTAATAATTTTAATATAAACAATTAGTTTTGTAACATACATTTTTTCAATTATTATATTAATTTCTAATGTTATTATTAATGTTATTTTTATCAATTATTTTATCAAAAAGTTAGATTTAGATAATTTTGGCTAAAAACAAAAAATAGATCTTCAAAACTCCAATCATTTTCTAAAGTTAACAAACTTGTCTTAACCCAATTTCTCGTTTGAAAAGCCTTTCAGGCCTTCGAACGTACCTACCCTTCCTGATACCATATTTTGGATAAGCAGTTACCCAAACCTAGAAATATGTACGGTTGTCGATTACTTGTTATGACAAACCAGTGCAGAACGATCCGTCGGGCGACCGAACTTGGGCCCAAACTAAGTTGCCAAACATAATATTTGCTTCCAACAGTTCTCCTACCTCTTCACTCTGTTATGACTTCAATATAACATCAGTAGCATTTTATTAAATTATATATCGAGGTTCTGTTTATAGATGTGCTATAAAGTATTTTTGTATGTAAGGTTCTTTTGCTAAAGCATTGCGAAGATATAATAAATGAAAATAATTTGTGTATTTTATGCCTATGTGAAAAGAAAGAAGGAAAGAAAACATATTGCCACTAAGAAATGTTACAGAATAAACAAAACCCAGTATTTTCAGTATGACAAAAGGAGCGGCCTCTGCCGATGCTGACCAGCGTACAGCATGGCTACTACGCTGATTTCCAGCCCGCTCCCTTTCTCACAGCACGTATCATTTAAAGTCACTTGACAAATACTGTACGGTCTCATCACCGTACATTTTTCTGCATACTAGCAACCTACTTTAGGCCAACGATGTGCGTCATAATTTGACCGTATAAAACATCATAATAAAGCAACCAACGTAGATAGTGATCTTATAGCCGTGTTGCTATCCAAACCAAGAGAGAGAAATAGTCGTCTTCCATCTAAGTTATACTGTAGTTTACTTAACTCAAATATATGTCACTAGTGTATCTAACTGTGACGTGTTTCTCTCCAACCAACTAACGGCGACCTCGGGTCCTGATGTGTAGGGGGCGACAGACGTCCCCGAGTCCGTCGCCCCTGGACCCATTTAGGGGGGCCGGAAGAGGGCGTTGTCCGCCCTCCGCTGACGCCCGGCTCGTCTGCTGCGGATCGGGTGAGTGGATGAAATCTCCCTCTCCCTCTCCGCAGCCTCCTTCTGCGAGACGACTGTTTCACAGAAGGATACCACCGCGTCCCAGGACTCCTCGCTGCCGACCATAGACTCGACTACGGCCGGCAGCGACAGGTCTCTGCCTACTTCTGAGATGAGGGCACGGCGCGGCTCCTCCCAAGCGGCACACTCTGCCAGCGTATGCAGCGCCGTGTCCTCCCGGCCCGTACAAATACCCAACCCAACCTTAATCAATTAAATACTAAATCATACATACCCACAATTATAACAACATAATACTATAACTATTACATCAATAAAATTCTAATAAATGTAAAAATACCGAAAATAATATTCCATTAAAAATACCAAAAAGAATAAATTTAAATTTATAAATCAATTATGCATACTATTACGATTACACACTAGTACAGAATATCGTTTTTAGCCCTGCCGAATGAGATATTGTATGCGAGGACAGAGATGGCACTTAGCAGTACCTTAAGCATTTGAGATTTATTTGCGAATTATTATTGCGTTGACTCTCGCCCTGAAAGCTGACTGAGAAATGCTCTGTCTAAGCGGTGGTTGCAGATCATTCCACATTTTAGCCGCACTGTATTTAAATCTACCTCTATAAGAGACCGTTTTGTGCTGACAGACAACCAATCTGTTAAACAAATGCCTGCGAGTGGGTCGGTTCCGGTTTCCGTTGTCGAGAAGGTATCTCGGTCCTCCTATCCTTAAATCTTTTTGCACAAGGCATGCCAGGTGCAATTCCCTTCGCCCAGCCATTTTTAGCATTCGCTTTTCGTTCAGTTATGGGTACACGCGCCCGTTTAGGTATAGCGAAACAAAACCGCGCGCACGCGTTTTGAACTCGCTGAATGGCGTGGGAAGTCTTGGCGAACAATCTTGGTCCATACACCGTATCGCAGTAATTAAACTGAGATAACCCCAAAGATTCCACCAAGGTGATCCTGACCTTTTCGGAAAGGCACTCTCTTAGGCCATAGAGCACTTTAAGCCTGTAAAAGGCGTTTCTGATCTTCATGTTTATATAGTCAATGTAACGTAAATCGCAGTCCAAAAGAAGACCAAGATTATTTGCTTTGACCACTGTTTCAACCGCCGCTCCATCAATATGTATCTCTGGCTCATGGCTGATCGCGACTTCACGCTTATTTACTACCCAGTATGATATACTTTAATTTACTAGGATTAAGAACCAAATTATTCCTTCGTGCCCATTCTGAAACTGCAGCCTAGTCCTGATTTATGAGCTCCATGGCGCTTTTAGTCTCACTCGGGTAGAAGGAGAAATAAATTTGGGTGTCATCAGCGTACAGGTGCACTTTGCAGTTTTTTTATAATTTTGCAGAGATGCCGTATACAAAATAAATATTAGCGCACTTAAAATTGACCCCTGGGGCATTCCTCGTTTAACATCTGTCACCGTGGAGGATGTTTCATCACCGTTACAATTTTGTGTAACCACATATTGCTTTCGCTGTGTCAAAAAACACGCAAACCAGTCTCGTGCCGACTGTGATATCCCATAGTAAGCCACTTTTGCTAGCATAAGGTCGACATTTATGCAGTCAAATGCCCTGGAGAAGTCAAATGTCTGGTAAGACAGGCAGCGATGGGCTACCATTGACCGAGGTACGTTTTAGATAAGTCCACATTTTATACGGGTGTTTGACATTGTCGTTTACGTAGTGTGAGAAGAAAGCTTTCCTTTCACGTTTAACGGAAATATTTGCGAGGTTACGGAGACTTTTGTAGTAGTCCCAGTGGACATCGAGCTTGGTTTTGCGTGCTTTTTTTAATGCAGCGTCCCGTAGTGACGTCATCGTTCTTATTACATCTGTGAGCCACGGTTGGGGCTGCGTCTTTAGACGGATTCGAAGCAGTGGTGCATGCTTATCAATAAGAGCTAGTAGCATTTTATTGAAATGCTCAACTTTGTAATATGTTACAGTCATCCTTGGCCTGTTCCCCTGATACAATATCGCGTATATGGTTTAGGTCCGCTAGGAACTCCTTCTTGTCGATATTGTACAGGCTCCTTTTGGTCTTTTGGTCTACGGATATAATTAGAGCGTGGTCGCTTAGTTCAGGATTGTGATGAAAATTTATATTTTTACATAAGCATGGAGTATCTGTCAGGATCAGATCTAGCAAGATATCCGATTGTGCAGTAATTCGCGTAAGTTCTTGAACCAATTGCTCCAGGTTATGATTCTTTAGAAAAGTAAAAAGTTCAATTGCGCGTGTATTTTCAGAGCGTATGTGCGTAGTTATCTAGTTACCTTCTCCATCTATGACCATTGTTGATGGCATTATTGCCTTCGTAAATATTAAAGCATATTGGTATTCTTCCGTCTTTTTTCTTAGACCCAAGTCTCAAGCTTTAGTCCAATCTTTTTTTTGACAATAGTCTAAGTATACTAAAAGATAAACAAAACACAAAGTAAAACTCTAACTTAAACAATAGTATAATAAAAAATAATAATACAGGAACTGCGCATCGCAACAAACACATCAAATATTTAGACAAACTACCTAAACAATAATCAAGTATGGTTCATACAAAACATCGAAGAAATATCACCGCTAATGATGTCCCTGAGACAATGTAACGATAGTCTTTTGTCTTGCGTACAAAAATCCCAATTCTTGCTGACACAATGGACCTATCAACAGCGTGGAATTCTTCGATCGTAGAAATATGAAGGATGAGGTGCTAGAGCATGGCAACAGGAGAAAACATCACGACAGTGTTACCCAAATAGTTAGACAGAGTACATCTACAATTTACAGGTAATGTTTGAATTTCTCATATAGTAGCCGGCGAGCCTGTGGTCGGACACAAATCCCGACTCCAAGGTGCTACCGAGAAATTTCTTCTGGGAAAACACAATAACGGTATGCTTCATCCAGGAATCGAATCCTAGTCCTCTTGCTCAAATGCAGCACTTACAACTACCGGACCAATAAGGTATTCCTACCAGCGAGGAGACGACTGTAAAAAGTAAATAAAAAAAATATTTCGGACAAGCAATATCTAGGGTTAAAATGAGAAAGACAACTTACACCTACATACATAGTATGTTAGTAAACTTATCATCTAGGTACTTTTTTTGTTACAAGGTCCTAATGCATCTTCCTCCCTGCTAACAAACTATTCTGATTATGACCAATTTGCTGGTATTACCCAAATCTCCGTTTACCTGCACCTTAGATGACCTGAAAAACGCCTCTGGCTTTACAATAGACCTGGCCACCTAGCCAGGTCTATTGTAAAGCCTGAGGGCCCAAATATAATAATTAAAATGTACCGCCATACGAAAACAAGAAGAACAAAAAAAATGTTTCTTTCGTGATTAGCATATCAACTTTTCTTCGATGATCTATGACGAAATAAACGATAGACATCAAAGGAATGCGAAGACAATGTGGCTAGGAAAAGATATTCGTCCAACTAAAATATGTTCCTTCTGGAATTCTTAACAAATTACGGAAGACTATTTTTGAAGATATAGAGATTAAAAGAGTTTGGTGCAGTTGTTTTTCAAATAATCCATTACGTTTCTTCCATTACGTAGTTATGATTGTTCCTGAATATCGTTTGTGGTTGTATGATATTAATATGAAAAGTGTTTGATCTGTATTCTTAATTTTAGCTGTGTATAAGCGTAGTCGGCATATTAAAGTGTCTTAATAAAATAGTTTGCCAAGACGATAGGGAACTCAAAAAGTTCAGTAAAATATGAGATTCTGAAACAAATGTAGCATAGCAAAATCAGCCGCTCAGTCAGATCAGTTTTCCATTACCGTTTTGAGAGCAACAAATGTAGCGATTAGTCAAACAAAAAGTGACGAGGCCGATTTATTTCACAATTCTTTTCAGTATACAAGAAAATAAATGTCTGTCCTCATTTTATCCTCTGAACACTACAAGAAAAGCCCCCGTCGCATAACGAAATACAGTACACAAATCACACCTGTCAATATAAGGACGTTTCACACGGAACGTAAATACCGCGCGTCTCGCGTCCTCAGCGATAATGTCGCCCGTCAGCCAGACACGTTACGTGTAAATCTCGTTATCAAGCCCTGACACTACATTACCGGAATTTATGGAAGCTGGAGCGAAAGAGACGGCAGTATTAGCGAGGTTATAAAATGTGGAATCGTAGATGTTTAGGTTTTTAGGAGGTTTTGGCTGTTGAGGATGGATATATGCAACAGCTGTATATTGTATAGTGTCCCTAAACATGATATTCGAATAACATGTAGTATCAACATTTCAAACATCAAGTGATTGGGCATAAGTGACGCCTCATGACCGAATAAGCCGACCCCGAGTAATTTTACTAGATATTAAATAAAGAAATAACCCGAACAGTTTCTAAAATTTGTGATGTAGGCGTGAAACATTGGAGAGGGCTGTTGGGCAGTTTTGGGAGCCAAAAGATTCGGGAAGATGAAGTGTTGGAAGGCATCTTATCTAAGATGGACCGAAAACCTGGTGAGAGTCGTGATAGTTCAAATATATTTATATTTAATAAAAAATTGCATAAGAAACCAAAAAAAAATATAATCCTTGAATTAAAAACAATCAATTTGAATAAAATGTAAAACGTGAAACGACAATAAATATCGACGCAATTGTAAAATAACTTAACACGTGCGTTACTATGCGTAATGTGGAAGACCTTTATAATCAAGGATTTTTATTATTTCAGGGCATCTATATTCACATATCACGCGACTGTTTTAATATCCAATTATATGTCGTTGCATACACTATTTTATCTTCACTCATACATTTGGAATAAAATAAAAAGTGGAAACGGGAAAAATATGTGATATGGCGGGCAATTCAAATTCTCATCAGCGAGCGCCTCCATAGACATTTTAATAACCCCCATTATATGACCATTGCATAAACTACTATTATGATGCAGCTGTTTGGAAATAGAAGGAAAATGTTGCACTATAATGGTTTTTTTTTTAATTTTACCTATCCACGAATATAAATTACGTGTTTATACATGATTTTTTGAATTCATAATTGGAACATTACGTTGTGAGAGTAGATAAAAATATTTTTCTACTTTTCTGAAGTGAATAATTCAAAATTAATATTTTTTATTATGCGCATAAGAAACATATGTTATTACGGAAACAATTATACTTTATTCTATTCAGGGGTTAGTTTGCCAGCTTTCCTAAAAGGTACATCTTAAAGCCGGACTCCTATACAACAATCCTTTGTAGAATCCATCAGAACAGACAGGCCATAGTCGGTCGTCGTCACCGAGGAAGGCCTAGCAAACGGTTTGATGACTTAGAGGCGTCTATGACGGATTGGTCGGAAAATACAATACATCGGGAACAATGAAAGGAAAATGGGGGAGATCTTTTCCCAACACTGGGATGACACAAATAGAAAAAAAGCATGGTCAAGATGTTTGTGTAATGCTAAGTCGTGTCGTACTAGCTAAAATGCCTTAACCTAAGTACATGGTCGGTTTAAAGCTTAATTCAGCACCCTTTTAATCCCGCAAAAGGTGGAATCATAAATAAGGATTGGAAATATCTAAATTACTTATTATTCATGTGCGGAATTTGCATGCGAAAAAGTTATTTTTGTTGTGGTTAAAACGGGCAATACAGACTTTATTCAATATTTTCCAAAGATTTTTGTCGTAGACCCAGACACTTCTGATGACACGTTTCTTAAGGCGCGAAGCAAACCAAATTGCGTCAATAGGCGATATTGTGCACGTATTTACTAAGAAAATTTCAAGCGCAAATCGAACGATTTGCGTCACATTACGTCCAGTTGAACGTACTTGCAATTACGCTTAGTAAAAATCCCTTATCGGTTTGATATAAATCAAGCCATCAGGAAGTCGCTAACACACAGAAAAGTTCACCATTTCATCACAATGTAACTCTTCTACCTAATCTCAAAACTAAATTTATCGTATACAACCCCACCAGTAATACAGAGTGTAACCAAATTATTATGTTAATTTAAGTCTTTGTCGTAAACGCGCACAGCCGGCGATCAATTACATTGTTAAGGGCGACGCCAGACTGTTTAGTTAACTAGCTACTACGTTAATTAATTTGCTTGAGTGTCTAAGCACAGCCAAACAAACAGGCCACTAGTTGACGACGCCGTGAAGTAAACTGTCCACCTTTCAGTTTACTGCAATCTATCAGAGTTTATCTAATCGCGCCATTTCTTCCTGGGTCTGCAGTGGTTGTTTCCTGATATTTGGGATCCACTTTTTGCCCACATCGCCTTCGACATACAGCTGATGTGGCCAGCATAGTTCCATTTTCATTCCGCAGACTGTCGGCCAGCGCCCCTCATGTGTCCATACCCTAACTGTAAACTAAACTTAGCATGAAAAACGGCGCGCTTATTGCGAACGACTCTGTTTTAATTTAAAATTGTAAGTCGTTACCGTGTAAATAATTGTTTTGTAGCAACCCCAAGTAATGGATTGTATAGAGTTTTGCCTTAATAGCTATTAAGTATGGGATGCTAATGATATGGGAATGTTCACTTCGAAAATTATGGTTACCTACAATAAATGTTCTCATGGTATTCGTTTTTGGACGCGGAGATAAGATGCCGTGGTCAAAATTTGAGGCAAAATATATAATAGTCTGCATTACCTTTTTAAATTAAGAACATCAATCACTTGTCATGGTAGTAGCGTTTCCCGCGGTTTCGACCCCGTAGCTTGTCCTACAGGAGCCATACATTTTTCCGGAAAAAAAACTTAGTACAAGTCACTCAGCGAAGGTGTTGTTTGCTACCAACGTAAGATTTTCGCTTTCAGATGAATGCTTCCTTTTACATACGTATAAATAAACTCACTAACTTTTACTTCTTTATTATATTCGTTTAAAAGTTTAAATATGCACATACAAAGGTAAAAAAAAATACGCACACAATTCTTACTCTCGCAGCGTTGAAGTTTTTCGAATTGAAAGCTCTGTTGTTTAGCTGCGGCTCCTTCTTAAAATTTTAAAACCATTAATTACGCTGTATGAGTCACCCAAAACCGACATTCATTGGTAAAAAGAAGGCAATTATAGCCACTGTCATACAACCTGAACATGCAACTCCAAAGCCCATCAACAAAGTATTATCATAAAAAACAGCATCCCATTCTTCCATTTTCTATTCTTGTATCAGGGCTGTATCAAAAGAACTCATTTTCTTTGACATTCGATTAAACACGAGGCAAAGGCCTTTCTCATAACTTGTTCCTATTTGCGGTTCTCGCCGAGTGATGTAAAAACATGGCTACAGCCGGTCAGCGTGAAATGAAATTCATAATAACGACTGTTGAACCGACGTAGTGGATGGAAAGGAGTGAGTTAAGTCAGCAAGGGTTTCTGTAGAGTCACAACTTCACGAGTGTAAATAGCCAGCGGCTTCGCCCGCTTGAAAAGTGTTTTTTTTTATCCCAAGGGAACATTGTACCGGGATGAAAGTAGCCTATGTGCTATTCGAGACTATAATCTATCTCTGTGCTAAATTTCATCCAGATCCGATCAGCCGTTCTGGCGTGATTGAGTAACAAACATACAACAAAGGTGTAGAGTGTGAGATGCTCGAGACTACGTGGAGTTTTTCTCCATAACAATCTAACTCTGCGCATAGACAATAGTAACAATTATTTTTGTTTCTTAAATTTAAATTCTTAACATTCAAAAGTTTCGCTTAGTGGCCTAATTGGAATAAACGATTTGACTTTGACTACAACTCCGTCATAATCTGCCAAGTTATTCTTAAACTAGCTGTCACACGCGGCTTCGCTCCCGTCTAATGGCTACCTACCCTACCTACCCAACATACATGAATTTTGCGTAACTTTAACCATTTACGCAGCGCACGCAACTAAAGCTCGCAAAAGGAATATTTTTGCCCGTTATTAAAACATTTTTCATTTATGCTCCGCTCCTATTGATGTTAGCCTTTAACCTTTTTCGATAAATCGACTATCCAACACAAAAATATTTTTTGAATTCCAACCAGCAGTTCCTGAGATTAGCGCGTTCAAACAAACAAATAAATTCTTCAGCTATAATATTATATATATAGTATATAGGTTCGCTTCCAGTCTAACCGGAAGCACCTCAATGCCAGTATATATAAAAAATATCAATCACATTAAATTCAGAACAACACTGAGATTGAAAACTATACATTATCTTACTTATAAAAAATTTAAACAATATGTTAACATTTTTGAAAGACTTTCCAAAAAGGTTCCATGTCGACTTTATGTTTGTTTTTTTTTGTGTATGTTCACCGATATCTCGGTCAATTGTGGTCTGATTTTAAAAATTCTTTTTTGTATGTAAGAATATGTTCCCAAATTGGTCCTTATTTAATTTGGTGAAGATCTGATCAAGAACTTCGGCGATATACAATAGAACTATTCAATAAATGACTGCAAATCTCTCGGGATTACTGCAATCGCATGTCTGTTTATTGTTTGTACCATTTCATACATAACATCACGCCAGTACGCTCTAAAGGGGTACGCAGATGTGTAAAGTTCACCTTGGTACACCCTCATTGCACCAGTTATGTACACCTTTCATGATATCCGGGTAATTTATTCTGGCATTATAGGTACCTTACTTAAGAACTTGCTTATTAGGTCGGTACAGCTAAAAAGTGAAAAATAAAAAAACTTTCTTACAAAAAAATACTACCGACTTCCCAATAAAAGCACTACAAAGTGAAAAATAACTTTCTTTTAGGAAGTCGGTGTCCATAACGAAAAAATTGGTAGGTACCTACCAAAGACACCAACTTCCAAAAATAACGTTATTTTTCAGTTTGTAGTGTTTTTATTTGGAAGTCGGTAATATTTTTTGTAAAAAAGTTTTTTTCATGAATGTTTTTCTTTGCTTACTTACGTATCTACATATTTGTGATGAATTTGTACAGGTATTTCGTTAACACAGACATTGATCATTTGAACATCTTCATGTCATCATGACAGTTACTTCATGACATTGGAAGATTGTGGAGTTTTAAATAGATAAGGTGAGGAATATTTACTTTCCTATTCTATAGGGATTAAACTCTAGAATGAATCTAAAACAACTAAAAATCTTTAAAGAATTTTAAGATCAACCAAATCACAAACTATAGAAAACATTGTTTTACAAGTATTCTGTGATAAGTCTCAAACTACCTTCATACGTTATGAGGAAGCATGTCAAAGTAAAATGTTTGACTTTTACGGCTTTTCCTGACTGATACCTACCTGAGAAGGTTTCGGATAATTTCCATGGGAAAACTTTGACAGTGATGGAGTGGTCCCCAAGCAAAGCGAACTGAGGGACGTCAGACAAAGATGTCGCAGGATACGACTGGATCTCCATTCAAAAAGTATTACTTATAAAGAAAATAAGGTACCTACTTTTTGTTTACGTTTTTGGTTTGTGCATATTCCGTATTTTTAGGGTTCCGTACCCAAAGGGTCTGTCTGTCACCAGGCTATATCTCATGAACTGTGATAGCTAGACAGTTGAAATATTCACACATGATGTCTGTGCAACTGTGTGTATTTCGCGTGCCAAAAAATGGACTAAAGTTACGACCAATGATCGTAATCTAAGCTTTTCGTTAAGCATTATCGGCACCGGAAATCCACTAAAATCTAAAAAAAATGCCTTTTGTGCCATATTGAGCTGTAAAGAATGTATAGAAAAAGTTGGCTGAGGCATTGGAAATGTTTTCTTTCATTGGTAACTAAATTTGTTTTAAATTGCTTGTGAAAAATGGCACGCTTGGTTTTCATACAGTTGGAGGGACCTGCGTTATCTAGTAAGATTTATGTCTGTACTAAAAACAGAATAGAATAAATATTTAAGTGAAAAAAACGGCAAAAAGTCACGATTATTGTAAGGGAGCCTTACAATAATCGTGATTTTTTGCCTTTTTTGCGATAATGGTACGGAACCTTTCGTGCGTGAGTCCGACTCGCACTTGGCCAGTTTAGATCACGCAGGGTGAATTTATTTCACGAATCTGCACACGCAAACACTCATGGAATGTCAGTTGGTGTCGTTATTCTGTCTATTTATACCAATCTTTATAGTTAAAAAAGCTTGCTGTCTGTCGCACTGGTTTTACCAGTGACAAGACTTATGTTAAAATGGGCTAAAACACACATCGTCATCTAAACGTTCTTTATCAAAGCTTTAATTACTTTTAACCTTTTTATGAACAAACATGACACTAAGCACGCCTCTCTTCTCTGCCAAGGTAGGTGTGTTTATTTAGGTCTCATGTAGTACGGGGCGAGCCTGTTATTGCCATGGACTGGACACAAAGCCAAACTCTGGGCTTCTGTAGTTCCTAATAGAAAGTTCTAACAAATCATAATAGTAGTAGAAATCAAAGTAGGAGTATAGTCTAAATTAAAAATCACTTGTCTACTGGTCATCGATGCACTATGGCCCACCAGTTTCATAGTGAGCGCGGGCAAGCTTTCATGCCGCGACTTATTCAAATAAGATACGGCTCGTTTCGCCGCCCTTTGTTGCCTTTGCGCTTTAAAAATATCATTCATGTGACTCTGTTATAGATAACGGACGGATTTTATAATTTCGCAAAGAGAATGCTTGAAAATTGTTGGACTGGTCTCGAATAAAATAATAAAGGAAGAGTTCCATTTCATTGTGCACACTTTTTGCAGACTGTGCGGTTATTAAGTGTGTTAATGCTTTTAACAGAGCGTCGCGTCGTGTTGTTTCACTATTACAAATATTTAGAAAATGAAACAGATTTAATCACCTAGTTGTGTGAGCATTTACGCTGAGTTTGTATGGAAACTATTGACAATGGTGTAACCAGCTTTGTAGGTGTATCTTTTTGTTTTGGGTTTGGATATCATCCAATGACTTCTCTCGCTCTGGTTGAAGCTGGAGGGCGTGTCAGACTTTTACTGACTAAAACCCACCCGTGTTCCCTCAGTTGCTTGTGCTAGGGCCGCGGTAACTCTCTTTCAAATTTATCCGCGACCCAGACAGGCAGCGCCACTAGCGGGCACCGTCACTTTTGCTGACATGTCTTTGAGGCGCCCGTCGAACACTACGCGCCGTAAACTCGGGCCTGGTTCTTATCAGACGACGAGCTACCCATTACTTGCCGTCCGCAGGCCCACGACTACGGTGGCCGGAAATCGGCTTGCGACTCTCGACGCCCGGGACGTCTCCTGCGGTGGCTAGGGGCGTGAGGGCGTCTCCTTTGCGTCTCCCTCACGCATTCCGTCTCTTCCTTTACGAGCATTACTGCTTCACAGAAGGAGGAGACAGCTTCCCATGCCCTCTCGCTCTGTACCATGGCCTGAACCAGGGCCGGACGCGAGAGGTTACCACCGCCGATCATCTCAACGAGGACACGGCGGTGCTCCGCCCAAGCGGGGCAGACCTCCACTGTATGCTCCACCGTGTCCTCCAAACGGTTCACACAATGGTGACACCGGGCGTTTTCTCCCGCCTTATCCTGAACAGGAACCGCAATAGTGGCGTGCCGCTTACCGCCGCAATAGTGGCGTGCCCAACGCTGGGTTGTGACAGGCGCCCTCTTCATGTCGCCATGAGATCCTGTGTAGGTATATCTAGTTACTTGCCCTAAATGCGTTTCGATAAACGTGGATCGATCGTGTGGCAGTTCTAGTGAAGGATTAAGTAACGCTTGCCGAATTCGACCCGCGGATGGATGACCATACCGAGCCTCCTCCATGCCTCGGAAAGCACGTGTAACTGTTGATACTGGCTGTCATTTGTACAACTTAGGCAATCGTTACGGACAGTCATCAGCATCACCATCATTTCGGCCGAAAGACGACCACTGCTGGACATAGACCTCCCCCAAGCGTCGCCACATTGATCGATCCTGTGCGTTTCGCATCCACCGAAATTCCGTAGCCTTGACCAGGCCGTCGCTCCTCCTAGATGGAGGCCTTACAACGCTCCGTCTTCTGGTACGCGGTCGCCACTCTAGAACTTTTCGACTCTAACGGCCATCCGCTCTGCGAGCAATGTGCCCTACCCACTGCCACTTAAGTATGGCAATTCTTCGGCCTATGTCGGTAACCTTGGTCATCTTGCGGATGTCTTCATTGCTGTTTCGATCACGAAATAAAACGCCGAGCCTTTTCCATTGCCCTTTTGCGACTTGATTCCCATTGTGAGCGATCACGTCTCTGTCCCGTGAGTAATCGCTGGCAACACACACTGGTCATAACGGACAGTCAGAAGTTAGGAATTCCGACATCATATAACACTAGCATACGGATTACTCTTGATATACAAGGAAATCGTGCCGACGTAACTAGCGTTTTTCGTCTGATTATTTTTCTATAAACATCTATCGCGTTCGGTTCCGTTCCACGGATTTAGATTTGTTAGCAGCGACTTGCAGGTAAAACGGTTTACTCGGTTTGTGAATACATTGCACGTTTTTACAGTTTCACTGTACCAAAAAGTGTTACAAAACAAATTTAAAAACCGTCATGTCCTAGAAACAAAAATGTCGAATACATGTGACATCCATCCACAACGCGGGCCCAATACGGGTTCGTGTTGGGCCCGCGTTGTGGATAACGGTCCATTCCGTATCACAGAGCCCTCTCTGCCGGCCTGTATCCCAGCAGTGAGCACATTAAAAAGGCTGATGATGATGATGATTTAAGTTATATGTTTACAAACTTGAAACCGGATTGCTGTAACCAAATTATGAATCGAAGCGAACCACTATCAAAGATGAAAGAACTATATTTTCCAACATTGTAGCATGAGAGTTGCTTTGTAAGTCACCGGTAGTAAACTATATTTCCGATATAACTGGCCGCGTGGGAAATTATCTAAGAAACGATGCCGCGCTTTATGGTAGCCCATGTCTGAAGTCTGAACCAATCGCAGTACCTGCCTGTGTTGGTCTCGATTTCAAACTATAGTTTTACTAGCACTTCTCCCGCGACTTTGTTCGCGTGAACCGTATTCTATCCTACAGATGATTTTTTAGTTTCATCCCCTTGAAGGTTGAATTTCCAAAAATTCCTTCTTAGTGCTCCCCTTCATCATAAAAAGCCATGTACAGTAAAATTCTTTAACACTGCCTAAATCGTCTTTTAGGAGTAGTTTGAAAAACTAATAATGAAAACCTTTTACCTTTACCTTTTACTTAGGTTAGTATTTATGCCAAGTTTCAAATATATAAGCCCAACAATTTTCCACCTCCTTAGGGGTAGAATTTCAAAAAAGCAATAAATACATGAATTATTTTAATCAAACAAAAGCTTAAATCTTAAGTTCACGTGTCACCCTTCAAAGCAAATTTGACACAAACTCTCAAACCCCTTTTTACCCCTTTACGGGTGAAATTTCCAAAATCCAATAAATACTTGAATTCTTTTTATTAATGAATAGCGTAAATGTAAAATTTTACGTTTCCAACTTACAATCTGTAGAAATTTTATACAAACTTTCAACCCCCTTTTTACCCCTTTACGGGTGGAATTTCCAAAACTCCTTTCTTAGTGCGCACTTACTTGAGGAACCTCCCTGCCAAATTTCATCTTTAAACGTCAAGCGGTTTTCGAAATTTCGTGATGAGTGAGTGAGTGACCTTTCGCTTTTATATATATCTATACTATCTATACTAATGTTATAAAGCTGAAGAGTTTGTTTGTTTGTTTGAACGCGCTTATCTCAGGAACTACTGGTTGGAATTGAAAAATTCTTTTTGTGTTGGATAGCCCATTTATTGAGGAAGGTTATAGGCTATATAACATCACGCTACGACCAATAGGAGCGGAGCATAAATGAAAAATGTAGCAAAAACGGGAAAAATATTCCTTTTTGAGAGTTTCCGTTGCGTGCGCTGCGTAAACGGTTTAGATGGGTAGGTAGGTAGCCAGTTGACGGGAGCGAAGCCGCGTGGGAAAGCTAGTAATATTATAAAGCTGAAGAGTTTGTTTGTTTGAACGCGCTAATCTGAGGAACTACTGGTTGGAATTGATAAAATCTTCTTGTTTTGGATAGTCCATTTATCGAGGAAGGCTATAGGCTATATAACATCACGCTACGACCAATAGGAGCGGAGCATAAATGAAAAATGTTGTAAAAACGGGCAAAAAAAAGAAAACTTTTTGAGAGCTTCCGTTGCGTGCGCTGCGTAAGCGGTTATAGTTACGTAACGATCATGTATGTAGTATATGTAGGCTAGGTATGGTAAATGGGTAGGTAGGTAGCCAGTTGACGGGGGCGAAGCCGCGTGGGACAGCTAGTATAATATATAGATAATGTAGGGGAAGTTGTTGTGGCCTTGTATTTGTCTCTCGGGGGTAATAGTCGTTTAACTTTTAAGTAAGCGCCCCATTGAACCTGTTATGATTTAGCCACGAGCTCCTCTACCAAAACATAAATCAATGTATTATATCTAATCAAATAGATAATCTGTCATCTGCGCACACATATACACACATACACAGTTGTAATCACAGTCACCAAGCTACAATTTGTAAGTCAGGAGTAACCTACCTACCTACTTACCAACTGTTTGCTCAGAAACTAATGAAACGGCACCGCGACCTCTAATGAAGACGAATGTCTCGTAATTATGGGGGAGGAGCCAGGAAATTAATTATACTACCCACTGGATCAATTAAATCTTATGGGGTTTTACCTAATGGAGTCGGGATGAAAGAAATGTGTGAGCTTTGTGGGGTCTTTGTGGTTTACCGAAGGTGCTGTCTTTCGTGACTCTCTAAACGAAGGAGGTGGTGATTGTGCTGTTTTTTTTTTTTTTTCTTTTTTTTTTTTTGTTATGTTATGAAATGCGAGCCGCGTTTGACCACTATCTCGCCTGATGTTAAGTGATGATGTGATCGAAGGTGAAGCACGCTTGCCTAGAAGTAACCTATTCACTTGTGAAGCAAGCTGTCGAAGACTTTTCAAAACCAGTATATTTCTTACTATATCTACACTATATAATAATAATATAATAATAATTCATTTATTTCAGACATAGTCCATAAATTTTACAAAAGTTAAAATTAAAATCCAAAAAACATTAAATTACAACAATCCACAAAAGTAAAATTACACAAACATACATATTAGAATTACATAACCAATGTCACAATTAAATTAAATATGTAAATTAAATTATAATATAAGCATCGTCACATAACGGTGTTGGTGTATCATTATGGGCTTTCAAGTATGAATGCTCTTTGATCAATGACAAACTAACAATCCTCTTGTCAATCTGACAAACGGTCTAATCTTATGTTTTTTTTTTTTAATTCGATTGTATAGCTGGTCTTCAACATAAAAGATAACAGGCTAAAAGTTTAATAAGTAAATATAGACGACAAAAAATATTATGCAATTATTGAATTAAGGACGGATTTAAAGCGAGGGCGAGCAAGTTCACTTGTAACCAGAACTTGGAACCAAGTAACACAGAAGTGCTGTATATTAGCTGAATCACTGTCCAAAACAGAATCCTTAGCTGTACAAGCCTTCAGAAGAAGAGCATTAGAGCCACTGTTTCAGCTGTTATAACTCTGATTTAGGCACAAATAAAATAGCTGTTAGCTGAATACCTGTAACTATTTGCATTATATCAGCATTACTTGAGCATTATTAAAGGTAACGGTCGCCCCAGCAGCTGAACATAGACTGATTATTAGAGTATGTGTTACCTTTTATATAGCACAATGGTCGAGTAATAGAGTTTTTGTTACCTATTTTTCTGCATAAGATACCAGAATATTTTTAACGCTTCTATGGAATAAAAAAAAATCACAAGTGGCAAAATTGTGAATAATTTTCACCCTGTTCTCCTACTTGTTTATTTTTCATTTGTAATTTGACAATAAACTATTTACGTATATAATCATTCAATTATCTATTCAAATTCAGTTGTTATTTTCGTTGACTAAACAAAGAAAATTTGTTAATATATTATATTACATAGGTTAGAACCTGAAAAAAGGCAGACAAGCAATGTGCACTGTATTAAACACAATTAAGTGGTATGGGATGTTTAAGTATCCGCTCTTGGTACTTAAATCAGTAACGAGCTGATTCGAGTAGTTTTTGTGTGAAACAAGTCAGCCACAGATTCCATTAAAGCTTGATATTGGGTAACATGTACGCAACTATGTAGGTAGGTAGGTAATCATCAGTAAACCTCAAAAGTCTATGCAGGAATTCTAGGGATCTGTGGATTTATTTTACTAAATCATAAGTCTGTTGTGTCTATCATTTTATGTTATTTGGTTACCGACGTCATCCCAAGAAACATTCCTCCGATTTTCGTAATATTTTTTTTTGCAAACTGGGGCGCTGAAAGGATAAGTCTACAAGATCTTATTTAACTGCATTAGTAGATAAATTTCCGACGCTAGTACAAGTATTCAGCTCTAACCGGGATAATGGGTTACATGTAAGCTAATTTATAGCAGTTTGCTGGAATTAAGCATCAAATAAGTTCGCCCATAGTGATCATGTGGGCTATATAAGTGCTATTATAAGATTGCGTGTAACAAGCTGATTAACACTATTAAAGTTCAACTATGTGCAGCAAGATGCATTATATCATTGTTAATTGATATCACAGAATAACTGATTGCATTAAAGTACCTACATGTTCTTTCTTAAAATGCAAGCGGTCTAAGGGTACACTTGTGGCCTTCAATTCAGAATATAGCTGAGTTAAAGGCCATAAAAATGCTTAATTGCAGCTTACAGTACTAACACTGAACTGCATACCTATATTAACGCTTGCAACATTACAGTGTTGTCTCCGTGACGCACAAAAGCATCGCAAAATATACAGGCGAAAGCGTAAATTTTAGGTATTGCAGCTCGAGTCTTCTGTAATAAGTCTTATAAATACTAAAGTTTCCGATGTTACCCTTTGTGACATCCTATAATGCAGTTTTGTGCTACTTGGAAAGCATTCTAACGACTGAATCAAGACCGTAGGGAGAGATTCATGATGATTGAAGTGTTAGAATCCTGAGGGACGCGAGTGATTCATGGCCTTCGTTATAAATCCGTTTTATTCAAGAGTTATACAATACTTTATACCATAACTACGAAAAAAGGAAGATTGAAGTGAAAAGCACCAGGAGTTTATATGTCGCACTCTTTGCGCTAGGTTGCATTAGATTGAGATGGAGTTCGATTATATTGGAGGTAGCATTGAGATGTAGTTCGAATATATTGGTGAGTTCAAAATTCAAACACCAAAACAGTGATTAAAAGTGCTTTTATTCACTGTTTTCTGATACTAGATTCATATTTTTTTTTTGATAATTCAAAAGTACCTCTAAGGCTTATTTGAAGTAACCTAATTGACTTTGATTTTGCATACTGTCATAGTATACGCCTAAAAGCCATACCCACAAAACTATTTAACAGAAAACTAGAAAAAACGTTCCCAACCACCTTTCGACTAACAACTATTTTTATGTTTCGTACCGCAGTTTAATAAAAAGTGAAATTGGATAGCGCACACGTCAACAATAAAACCAAAATGGCTACCTGGAGCGGACAATGAATAGTGTAGCCCAATGGGAAATCAGTGGTATGCCCCAATAAATTTCCCGCTTCTTACATGCAAACATAAAGGACTTTATGAGGCTTGCTAACAAGTTTTGTATAGGTAGCCTGGGGCTATCTAAATGTATGAGCTATGTTATTGTAGGACATTGTAAATTATAGCGTGGTGGTGTGATTAAGCGGGAAGTCTTGCATTAACAAAGCTTTTTTTCTTCACTGAAAATGCCCGATGAACCATGATATCCTTACTAATATAAATGTGAATGTAAGTTTGTTTGTTACGCTTTCACACAAAAACTACTGAACCGATCATCATGAAACTTTGTACATATATTCTTGGAGGTATAAGAAGTAGCATAGGAAACTTATAATTTAAAAAAAAAATGGCTTCACTGCGAGCGAAGCCGCGGGTAAAAGCTAGTAATATATATAGAATTGCTAGTATTTTTAACCGACTTTAAAATGTAGTATTTTTTATATTTGTTACCTCAGATGTTTTACTAGGTGAACAGACTTTGATGATTCTTTTTAGGGTTCCGTACCTCAAAAGGTAAAAAAGGAACTTTATAAAATGCTCTCTCTCTCTCTGACTCTTACTCTCTCTCTTGTCCGTCTGTCCGCGTGTCACCACCGATTTTCTCAGGAACGGGTGGACCTAGCAAGTTGAAATTTATACCAGATACTGAGGTCTATAGTCTCTATTAGGTGTATAAAATCAAGGTCCCGATTAAACACGATAAAAAGATATAGGCAAATTTAAATTTTCGCGAAAACTTGTAAGTACTAAAATTAACGAAAATTTTCAACTGTTTTTTATTTTTCGGAATTTTCCCTTTGCTTGTGCTGTAAGACCTTTCTTTTAACCAAAATTAATTCTAGGTCAACTGGAAATACTCTATAGGTTTTGGGTCGAAATCCTACATGGTAGTTCCCGTTGACCAAGCATCACGAAGTTTGGTAAAAAGGTCTTACAGCACACGTAAAGGGAAAATTCCGAAATATAAAAAAGTTGGAAATTAAGTAAAATTTTGGTACTTACAATTTTTCGCGAGAATTTAAATTTGCCCATATCCTTAAAACTTAGCCACCAATAAAAATGATACCAATTTTACGGACCCTTCGGCGCACGACTTCGACTTGACCGGTTTTTTTTTAAAGCTGGAGCCCAAATTCAAAAATAACTTAAATTTCGGCAGTCGGTGTCAAAAAACGAAGAAACAGAAACGGGAAGATTCTTCTTTTGTTTAAAAGGGCCAGGTGGTCCCATTAAAATTTGGTGAAGAGATGTATAACAGAACGCTTCAATAAACGACGAAAAATCTCTCGGCATTGGTGCAATCGCATTTATGTTTGTTGTTCACACCATTTCATAACAAAACATCACACCGGTATGCTCTAAAGGGGTACGCAGATGTGCACAGTTAATCCTAGTACTCTTATTTCACCGGTTATGTTCAACTTTTGTGTTATTCGGGTAATCTATTCTGTCATGACTTTGGGCGTTATAGGTGCCTTACTGTAGAACTGCCCCAAGTAACACAACTAGAAAGTGAAAAATAAAAAACTTTTACAAAAAAGTGCAACCGACTTCCAAATAAAAACACTATAATGTGAAAACCAATTTTAATTTGTTTACTTTAATAAGAAAGACGGTGTTTCTGTTTTCTTTTCTTCGTTTTTTGACACCGACTGCCGAAATTGAAGTATTTTTCACGTTCGTTTTTACCGCCTCTACAGTACACAGCACTCACAAATAACCCTACGCCTGCTGACTTGTCAAAGGGACGAAAAACTACGCTACGCCGGTCAAAAGTGCCTCATATAGCTTTCATGCAAATCAAGGCTCACTTTGGATTTTTCGTTTTACTTGTAGGCCTTTCGCAGTTGTCGGGTTAAATGGAACGACGGTCATAATTTTACTGGAGCTGACTTAACACTATGAAATAGGGGGTGTTTTGTACCTTTGGGACATTTTTATTTTATTGCTCTATTAAGGTCGACTCTGGTATTTTGTTGAAGTTATTAGCTGGGGTATAAAGTGTGTGCAATTCAGATTTCCAGAATGATTTTGTTTTAAATCATACCATAATATCACTCATCATTGCGCCGAAGATTTAGGCAGAAGTGTATCAATAAATGATTTATATTTCACCAGTTATGTGCGGTAAGCCTATTGCCTTCAATCGAGCACAAGTTCAAACTCCGGGCTGGTATAGGGTAATTCGTAATGGAAAAACTCGATAAAACTTTGCCCACACTTGAAATCGAACCCAGGACCTAAATACTTTCCGCCCGGTGGGTTCCCGCATCGTCGAAGCGACCCTGGCTTGTTCACCCACGGTGAAGCGAAGAGGAACCTGAGGAGCGGCTGCTCGTCAGGGCTTTTGCCGATTAAGCCGACAACGTAGCGGTCAACAAGTAGGTTACGGACATCGCATCGGGCCACGATGTCGATGGGGCCTTCCATACAATATCGCAGATGAGGGTTGGAAGCCGCGGCGGGAGAGGAGTGCCGTATCGCGGTGCGTAGCTCTTCCTACCTTCCGCGGCCTGGACGAGGACGCCACCGTCTGATGGCGGACGCGGTGGGGCCGCAAGGGAGATCTCTATCCTCTGCGGCCGAAAAGTGGTAGGTGGTGATGCCACCCATCCTGATCCGTCACAAGGGGTCCAAGGGTGCCATACATGGGGTCGTCTGGCACTCATATGCAGGTTTGGTGTCCTGGTGTGGTCACGGCATGCAATGTGTTCTTGTGCGCCAGTGATGGGGGGTACTCCCCAGAGGAGGATCTGGTGATGGACAACCGTGGTGGGTTCACGGACGAGTGCTATCGCTTGCAATTAGGTTCTAATCCCTCTTCCAAACTTTACGATTCCGGTCTTATTCAGCATAACGCTACATACAATAGACACTGAAAAAATATTAAACAAATACGAACCTACCTATGGATACGGCTCGTTAGCTGACCATCAAGTTAACGAACCATGCCAAGTTCTACTATCTACGTATACACAGAGTTACCTAAACTGTCACCCTTACAAATGCATGGGCATATCTTTTTGGTCCATTGTACCGAACTACATGACTCGCTAAATGTAGTAAATGTTTTTGTGGTTAATCAATCAGGGGACGGATTTTTTTTTCAAACATGTGTCAGTGCCTTCTGAAAAAGTTTTTCTTCTTGGTAAAGGTTCCCACAGACAGGAGCGCTAGGCGCGATAAAACACTGCAACAACGATTTGACAACGCGTTTTCGAAGAAAAATTTCAAATTTTTATTCGTAACTTATTTAATTTTTTCTGAATGATAAAGGCTCCCGCAGACAATCCGCTAGTTGTGATACAACTCTGTGCCAACGGCTGTACCTAGATTTTTCCACAATTAAAAAGTGTGGTTGCATTTACGCGTCGCGCCAGTCTGGCGCCTCTGACCTGTTTATTCAATAAAGATGCTTATGTTTAGAGTCGATAAAGACTTTACTATTTTGCTGGCATAAACAGGATATTAATGTCAGCATTTTGCCATTCGTTTAGCGATAAGCTAAAAGGTTTTCTATATTACGGAACTTAAAATGCATTTCAGGTTAACGCTTGATGAAAATGCTGCTACATTTAAAAGTACATTAAGAAACTGTTCTTAGAAAATCTTCCCTTCTAAGAAAACGTCAAGTGCCTTGCTCCTTGCTTTATATCATTTTAATTCAATTTCCCGTTTGTTTTCAAAGTTATACCTCCTTTATTCCATGTTTTATGCACTTAAGAAAATACAGTTAACTTCTCTACTTCTCTACTACTTCGTATGTAGTAAAAACCTATAAGAAAATATTATAATGAAGCATCCCTGCACTTTGTAGACTCGATTTGTAAAGTGGCCAAGTGAATTGTTTTCTTCAATATTTTACTGAATCTATACATATAAAATGCTTTGTCCTGAATGACTGACTGACGGATCAACGCACAGCCTAAACCGCTGATCGTAGAGACCTGAAACTTAGAGGGTGTGTTCTTTCTATGACGTAGGCATCCGATAAGAAAGGTTTTTTTGAAATTCCACCCCTAAGGGGGTAAAAATAGGGTTGGAAGTTTGTATAAAAAATCTAATTCCTTCGGCCAAAATTTTTGATACTTGGTACAAATAGTAATCTAAGTAAATCATAAAGTTTGTCATTATAAGATTTTTGAAACTACCCCCAAATGATGATTTAGGGGGTGTTGAAGTTTGTATGTAAAAATCTGATTTATTGGGTCAATAAACTTGAAAATTTACATAAATACCAACCTAAATAAACAATACAGGTTTTCATTATTAGTTTTTCAAAACTACCCCCAAAATATTAATTAGGGGTTGATATTTTTTTATTGAAAAATCTTATTTCTTGGGTTAATAAACATGAAATTTGACATAAATACCAATTTCAATAAACAATTAAGTTGTCATTTAATTATTTGTTATCATAAGTCTTTTGAAACAGTCCCCAAAAGACGATTTAGGGGGTATTAAAGTGTTTTTGGAGAATCTTATTTCTTGGGTTAATAAATTTGAAAGTTGACTTAAATTCCAACCTAAGTAAGCAATAAAGGCTGTTATTGTAAGTTTTTCGAAAAGCTTAGGGTTAAGCTAGGAATCTTCCTGAACAGGTTTTCGTTTTTGACGTAGGGTTCTAGGAGACCACCAGGCAGGAATATTCGGAAATTCAACCTGAAAGACCTGGAAAGAGGGTGAAAAGGAGAAGAATTTGTTTGTATAAAAAATCTAATTCCTTGGGGATAAAGAAAATAATTAAAATTTACATAAAACTTTTTTAAAACTACCCCCTAGATAGGGTTAAGAGGTGTTTAATTTTTTTGAGGAATCTAACAGCGGCATCTTACTAAGAACGAACTACGAAAAATAAAAAAGGGAAGAAAAGAGTGAATAACATATTTGGGTTGTTCAGAACCCTACCTTCAACGGGGCAAATTATTTAGTTTTAGGGGAGGATTTAACTTTGTGGCGGTATTATTATTTAAGTCAAATAACGAATCGTCCCAAACCAATAAACCGTGTATATCAACGATACCCCATTGTTTATTGATTTACTAGCTTATTTTTATTCAGCTTCACTAACTGCACATAAGAATCATTTATAGGATAAACGAAATCACGCGAGCGAAGTTGCGGGCGAAGTGCTAATCTATATATATAAAAATGAATCCCTATTTCCCTTGGTCACGGCATCACGCGTGAATGGCTGGATCGATTTCGCTAAAGCTTTTTTTGTTGTGTTTGTTATGGTTAGGAGAAGGATATCATGAAAAAATTAAAAAATGATTTGCAGGTAGGGTAGGTAGGGTAGGGTAGGTAGGGTAGGGTAGGTAGGGTAGGGTGGGTAGGGTAGGGTAGTTAGTGTAGGGTAGGTAAGGTAGGGTAGGTAGGGTAGGGCAGGTAGGGTAGGGTAGGTAGGGTAGGGTAGGTAAGGTAGGGTAGGGTAGGTAGGGTAGGTAGGGTAGGTAGGGTAGGTAGGGTAGGTAGGGTAGGGTAGGTAGGGTAGGGTAGGTAGGGTATTGTAGGTAGGTTAGGGTAGGTAGGGTAGGGTAGGTAGGGTAGGGTTTTTTTTTTTTTTAGTTTGTGGCGCCTACCCCTCCGCGCAAGGCGGAGTCTGCGAGCTAGGGAGGTTCCTCGGACATTATCCGAGACCTTGGGGACTCGTCTTTAATCAAGTTCAGCATTTACAGTTTCTTATTTTCTAACAGTCTTTGTCTATCACATGACGAGTATCTTAATTTATTTATCTTACACACTATCTTATTTTAACTTATTATGCAGCATGTTAATTATAATACTTTGTGTCTATTTTATCTATAGTTTGTATTATACTGTTTGCTTCCGATTATATATAATTATATACAATTTTGAGCATTGGTGTTACTTATTTTTATTTATCGTATTTTGTGCGATTTTTAGACAATACTTGATGAATTCATTGCTGTATTTTTTGTTACAGATGAGTGTATTAAAGTTCCCTGGTCTTATATCAATTTCTAGTTTTTGCTCGAGCTCATACCTCTCACGACCATAGGCCGGGCAATCTGTCAGTAGGTGGGTCGCTGTTTCGTCTTGGTCAGAGTCACACACACATGATGGGCTTTCCTTACACCCGAACCTGTTCAGGTATTCTGAAAACCCACCATGTCCGGTCATTACCTGGGTAATTACCCCTGTAGGTTTTAATTTTCTTATTGTTTTATATGCTTCAACAGCGTCCGGGAAGAAGAGTTTTGTTGTTGAGGCTGTGTCCCCCATCCTGTACCTCCGGTTCCATTCGGCAAGCGAATCCTTTCGGATTTGCCGCTTGACGAATGAAACCGGACACTGGTCGTAGTCCAGCCTCTTCTTAAGTTTAAGCGCCGCATCCTTAGCCAACTGGTCGGCTCTCTCATTCCCCTCCAGTCCCGCATGAGCCTTAATCCAGAACAAGGATATATCTTTGTTCTGGGATTTGCATTGTCGCAGGTTTTGTCTGATTTCGACTGCAAGGGGATGAGAGGAGCGGTGGTTTGCGACCGTTTCGAGTGAAGATCTTGAATCGCTATAGATTCCAAAGGACTCGTGTGTGCTCTTTTTTATCTCCCACGTTGCTTTGCATATGGCCAGCAGTTCGGCCTGGGAGACCGTGCAGTAGGACGACAGCTTCAATTTCTGGAATTTGATTTCAGCGCCATTGCTCCAAAGAGACAATGCCGCCCCCACCTTTCCATCAATTTTGCTGCCGTCCCGAGATCTGTACTGCTTGACTGCAGTGGTTACTGAGTTGTTCTTGGTCTTCCAGGCATATGAACTGCAGACTCATATGCTCCGCCGGATGGGGTGTTGAGGTAAATGCGGTGCGTCGCTCGACGTCCCTATCTCCTAATACTGACTGGGGTACCCCCCTCCTCGCGTCATACAGGGCAGCTGCCTCTCGTATTCGGAGATCGAGGGGTAGTACCCCAGCCAGCACCAGCGCCGAGTTCAGGTATACGGTGCGATAGGATTTACACAATTTCTGTGCAAATCCTCTTTGGACAGCATTTAACCTCTTCTTTACACACATCTTGGTGGCTGCAGATGCCCACGCACTTGCCGCGTACAGTATGACCGGTTCGACTACTGCCGTGTACATGGTGCGGATGACGTTGGGGTGGAGTCCCCAGCTGACCTTAGCAGCCCTCGACAACTGTTTATAAAAACCCAGTGCTTTTTGGCACACAGTAGCTACATGCTTATTGAAAGTAAGCTTGTTGTCGATAGTTAGCCCCAGGATTTTGATCTCTTGCGTCATGCCAATGGCGACCCCTCCCATGCTCAGCCACGGGGTGTCGTATTTCAGTTTCCGCGTTATTACCATCGCATTTGTTTTATGCGGTGCGAATTTCAACGTGTTACTAACACCCCACTGATAAACATGGGCGAGGGCTCCATTCGCCTTCCGCTCGATCTCGATCGCTGAGTCGCCATCAAATATCAGCACCACGTCGTCAGCAAAGGCTTGGCAGTAGTCTCCCCACTCTGCCAGCCCCTTTAAATGGGGGTCCAGTAGGGTGTTCCAGAGGATTGGTCCTCCGATGGAATCCTGTACACAGCCCTTTGACGTCGCTCTTACGACCTCTTCACCTGCATACCTGACCCTGACCCTTCGGTTATCGAGGTAGCTGTCCATGACTCTCCTCACATTTACCGGGCATTTTTCCTCAGCCAGTCTGGTTCGGATAGCTGGCCACCATGCGCTGTCAAAAGCTCCCACTATGTCTAACGACACCATTACGGTGAGCTTATGATCCGCCAGTTTTCCACGTATTTGTCCAATCAGATCATAGAGGGAGTCTTCCGTGCTCTTCTGGGGCATGAACCCGTACTGGCGAGTACTGAGTTGCGGTATAATGTGCCATTTCACCCTGTTTATGACCATTTTCTCAAAGACTTTTCCCAGCACCGGCAACAGACCAATTGGCCTGTAAGATTTCGGAACTGTATAGCTTTCCTTCCCGGGTTTCCTTAGGATCACGACTGTGGCTTCCTTCCAGGTCCCGGGAAAGTAGCCCAGTTCCAAGCACTTGTTGGCCAGTGCTAGGAAAGTTCCCGGATCGTGGTCGATCGAATGCTGGCAGATATCGGCCGTGAGACCATCAGCCCCGGGGGCTTTTTTGGGATTAAAGGTGCGTATAGAGGAGTTTAGCTCCTCGATAGTGAACGGTGTGTCATGTTTTTCATCATGCCCTATGCCGTTCACTTTTTCTGCTATCATCCTAATACGCTTGTGTTCCTCGCTGTCCTCTTCCCTTCTGTCCCCTGGGTAAAATGTTTCCGCCAGCAATTCAGCAGAGTGGAGATTGTCCAGTAGGTAGGGTAGGGTAGGTAGGGTAGGGTAGGTACGGTAGGGTAGGTAGGGTAGGGTAGGTAGGGTAGGGTAGGTAGGGTAGGGTAGGTAGGGTAGGGTAGGTAGGGTAGGGTAGGTAGGGTAGGGTAGGTAGGGTAGGGTAGGTAGGGTAGGGTAGGTAGGGTAGGTAGGGTAGGGTAGGTAGGGTAGGTAGGGTAGGGTAGGTAGGATAGGGTAGGTAGGGTAGGTAGGGTAGGGTAGGTAGGGTAGGGTAGGTAGGGTAGGGTAGGTAGGGTAGGGTCGGTGGGGTAGGGTAGGAAGAGTAGGGTAGGTAGGATAGGTAGGTAGGGTTGGGTAGGAAGGGTAGGGTAGCGAAGCCACGGGCACAGCTAGTTAAATTATATTTTTGTACATGTTTGGATCCTTTCATCATCAGCATCATTTCAGCCGAAAGACTTTCACAGGTATATAACAAGCGCATTGCCCGAACCTGTGGTGCTCGCATCCAGTGGACTCCAGCTGCCCTCTTCGGTCCTTCTTTTGGGAAGCTGGAACGCTTCCAGAACCTTTTAGGCCCATTGGGCTTCCGTTCTACAAGTAATGATGCATCATTTATTAAGTCAATATTAAATTAAGCACCTACTTCTTCACTGTATATTAATACCGGTTAATTCTTTATTAAAATGAACATCCCAAATATTTTCATTGGATAATTATATTATCTGTATCCACTATCATACATGATTATCTTGTGTGCCTTACTAACAATACCAACAAACTCTAATAATCCCAAGGCCTATCCTAATAATCTATAAGTATTAGCGCAATACCCCTTAAAGCCAAAAGGTATGCCATAACATTAGGTAGATACGACTGTTTGCATGGACAGCTCTACGATACAATTTTGCCATCCCCAAGTGGCTATAAGGGCGTTAGCAGACATGCTATTTTTACGGTCGGTGATTGGCGATTTTAAGACTTCATCAATGCTGCATTACGATTTGGCGACTCACTGAAAGAGTCGTTTGAAAGAGTGTTACCAAAATAATGTGTCTTTCTCTTCTACCGGTCGTTTTTCTGTCCGTTGCTGTACTGAACTTCTGAAAACCGACTAATAACGTTTTTAAAAAACGCGTCGCAAATTAAGCTTGTGCCAACGATATTGAGAAATAATTCAATCAATCACAGCAGCTAACGCGTGTTTGATAACTTATCACATTGATTTTGCTATAATTTTTGTTCCAGACACCAGGGCCAAATCGCTGAATGGTGTTGCTAAAATTAGGAGATGGAAAAGAAGGAATTAAAATATTTAAATTGCGTCGAAAGGCAGTATTTGATACCAACGCACGTATTCCTAGTGTGGGCAAAGTGAAAAAAAAAGTACTATGTTTTCAAGTGCAGATCGGTCGAATTGCATCCATGTGAGCAATTTACCTCAGTAAAAATCGCTTATCCGTGTGATATAAATTGAATCGAGCCGAGCCTTCAGTAAGGTCGCTAAACGACAAAATCGCCAATGCGGGACGTAGCATGTTTGCAAAGGCCCTAACATACCAGCCTGCTTATAATTGGGTTAAGTCCCTGGCTACTTAACCCATTTTATTATAAGGTAACGACAATCTTGATAGGATAGAGAGGTGTTCTAATTGCATGTGGTATTTTGTACGGAATGAGAAATAGATACTTATAGGATAAGGATTCACCCCTATATTCCAAGTCATGTTCTTCAATTCGACTCCACCTCAAATCATCAAATTTATACAATAGTATAAATTAACAGCTTGTTATATTTTGCCAGTAGTCAATGGTATTTTTCGTTGTCATGGCATTAGTCGCGTGGTGGTCCTAAAAATTTAAGCCCACAAACACCATCATCATTTCAACCGAAAGGCCTCCACTGCTGGACATAGGCCACCTCCAAGCGTCGCCACACTGATGAGTCCTGTGTGTTTCCCATCCACCGAATTCCCACAGCCTTAATCAAGGTCATCGCATCACCTAGAGGGAAGCCTTCCAACGCTACGTCTTCCGGTACGCGGTCGCCATTCCAGAACTTTTCGGCCCAACAACTATCTGTTCATGCGAGCAATGTGCCCTACCCACAGCTACTTAAGTTGGGCAATTGTTCGGGCTATGTTAGTAACCCTTGTTCCCTCTCCGTTGCCCTTTGAGTGACTTTAAGCCTTCTGACGAGGTTCATTGTGAGCGACCACGTTTCGGTTCCATATGTAATCTCAAGCAACAAACAAAGGTCGTCAGGACTTCAGGTCTTTCGTCTTGATACACTGCGGTAAGTTGTAACTTGATACACTGCGCTCTATCCCGAACGCTGCCCAGCCGAGTCGAATTCGACGGTTGACCTCTTTCTCGACGACCACAATCTACTAAGGTATTTTGACTACTGTAGGAGTAACAATATCGTTTTATGCTGGTAACTGGGAGGTAGAGGGCGGATAGCACTCCCTCCATGTAAAATACGGGTAAGCAGCAGCATCCGATTAGAAGCCGGTTTTAACATAATTACGCAAAGGCTTGGCAGATTGATTCTAAAATGCTACCTACTTATGGTAAGTTCAGTATTACAAGTTAGGAAATGGGAAACAAGTCAACACAGCATTATACATTTATATAGGCACAAAAATAACTAATAATGACATATCACTTGGCCGCGTAGGCGTAGCATAGCCAAAAATATTACGGCTGGAATTTGTTGAGCTGTCGAAAATATAACCGACAAAATTGATTGGATTTAAAATTCGATTAACTATAATAATAATTATATTAAACGTTGCATATAAATCGCGTAGCGAGGTTGTGATATTTGCCTGCACTAACGAATTAACACGGGTTTTATAAAAATAAATTGAACATATTGAACTTTCTCAAAATGAATCCTGTATACCAAGATAGAGATCACTAATTAATAATGATGAACTGATTACATTTATGCTGTGTTACATATTGAAATCGGATGAAAAATCGAATGGTGTAATTTAAGCTATGTCACTAACTAACTAATTATTACAAAGTGATAGTGCCATAAGATTTTTAGGAAATGAACGTAAGATGGTTTGAGTACTCAAAATATTGTTAGTGTTAGGAAGCTGTATGTAAAGCATAAATAACCTACCTTGCAAAGAAAAGTGCATTCAAAGAAGACAACATTACCAAAAACCAACCAAGGATGGGAGTGCTGGGTGTCTGACGCCCAGCAATGCTGATTTTGTAACCCTTTTGGTATGGTCACGACCGGCGCAATAATTCTTAAATTTGTTTGTACTAATTTTACTATTCTTCTCTGATAAGACTGATTGTTATTGTTTTGTCTATGTTTAATAAAAGTTTTCTATTCTTCAATTCTTTTCAAAAAATGGACATCGAACAGAAAAGTGTTTGCCGCCATATTCAAAACAAATAAGTAATCCCCTACCATTTCAAGTCTTGGGTTCATTCCAAAACGTCCTCGAGGCAGCAATTGAGGACATAAAACGCTGCTTAAACATTATTGGATGCAATATTACTGGTATTACTGGTAAGAGCATAATGAGGGCCAATGAAAGGATTAGAAACGGATCGCTTGGGAAATGCGGCCAACGACCCTAGCGGCCATGATTGTTTACTGTTTCTACGTTTGAAAGGGTAGAATTAAGTCAAGAGTGAATAGGTTACTTCTAGGCACTTACCATCAGGTGAGATAATGGTCAAGCGCAAGCCGACATACAAAAAAAAATTGGTTGGAATCTTTCATATACCAACAATTTTTAGTTACATTTATATATTCTTGGGAAAATGGCGTATTTCGGCCAAACACAGGCACAAATAATATGATTTAGCGTAGGGAGTATTATTACGTCGCAAAATGACGTCTTAAGCGACATCTACTGAAATATCTGGCAACAACTCTAGTGCTCCGGAGTTTCACATAGATGTCGTTGTTTCTATATTGGGTTATGCATAATTATATTTCAATGTTAATTAAGCATACAAAATTTAGTAACAAAGAGATTTAAATGCCCACAATTTTATAGTTAAACAATAACATACAATTTGTGATATAATAATGTCATAGATTAAAGAGGACAGTGATTTGCAAATTCAGATTTGTCTGTGGTAAGATCTTTCTTCGAGAAGGATAGAGAGAGTTCAAGTTTCTTTTGATCCAGCGACTTTTGGGGAAGAGAGGGTTCTGCCCGACACTGTTGATATCCTGACGCGAGGATGGAGATTTAACAGGCATGCTATTAGAGTGGCACCAGTTCTGTGAGGATCGGACTGCGCCTGAATCTTGCGATGGGTTTTACATGAGTAATGTTGTGTTTCAGTTGTAGCTGAACCTGTCTGGCTGTTTAGCTAGCCTAATTTAATACGACCGTGTAAAGACTTGATGCTTTGGTGTCGTTCCGTGGTCTGGCGCAATCGAAGTTGATCTCGAGTCCCGAGTTCTGGGAGATTTTAGATTAGTCCTGACAAGCATGCTGACAGACCCGGGTTTTGGCGGTTCAGAGGTCTGACCCAACGAGTGCTGGCTGTGTGGCCATTTTTTCTATCAGAAGGCTCCTCCATTTCGAAACAGCGTGTGAGGAAGAAAAAATTAACTGCTCTTCTGGCCAAAAATCTTTTCGGAATGGCATCTAAAATTTACAATAGGATACCCGAGGACATGTTTTTAAACTCCAAGGAGCTCCCACTATTCAAATATAAATTGAGTCTTTTTTTTATTCACACGATCTAATATTTTCTTAATAATTTATTTTATTGTACATGTCACTATGCAACTAATTCTTATTTTGTAAGATTTGCTTTATAAGTGATACATGTGTTTTTTTTATACAGCATATGATATAATTATCTTAACAAACATAATTATTGTATGCCTACTAGGCAGGACATAATAGAACTGGAATTTACCTAATACCTGTCCGTATAATCTATGTCCACAATCAAAAGATTTCTTTGCCACGTATGTAAGTTGATTTCGAGAGTCGTCACTAATCGCCTAGCACGAAGACTCGACGAGTTTCAACCACCGGAGCAGGCCGGGTTTCGAGGAGGATATAGCACCGTCTCCGGATGAACTTGGACAACACTGAGGTAATATTCAACTCGCACGACACTCCAGAACCCTTACAGATAGTTGTTCCGGCTAAGGGTATTGTGTATGTGAGTTTGGGACTGTATGCAGTTGTGCCCCAGTGAGTCGGGGTGATGATATCGCAGTGAGTCGGGATAGTGTTGCTGCCTCCAGTGGGTCGGAGCGGTGATGATAGAAGCTGAGGGTGATGACAAGGAATGCGCATCCGCTGCATGCTGGTGGTCAAGATACCCCCGTAGATGCCATGGGTACTCGCTGGCTGTCTGACAAGCTGCTCGAAAGCTTGAGGAAATGCTGATGACGTCATAATGAAGTAGCTCTGCCCGAAGGCTGCGCGGTTGCTCATGTTCGAGGGTCACCAGTTTTGTTGTAAATGGAACAGGGTGTAAAGTCCCACAGACCTCCATAGAAAAGGGAGGATCCTCCGACCAGACGGGTGTTGTGTCTGGTCTGGGCAACTTCCCAACGGTTATTGTCGGACTGTTGTATGTGTTCAAATCGCGCCGAAAACTTTGCTTGCGCGATGCAGGATTCATGTGACGTCATGTCATTAGTTCGCAAGTGGCGGCATTGGTGCCACTACAATATGTTTTTATAAACGCACCGACGATACAGGATGAAATTCCTAGAGTGGGGCAAGTTTTAAAAAAGAATTGACGTTGCTCTCAAGGTTATTCAAGAATACGTTTACCCAGGGCAAACTCTGCAGTTTGGCAATAACAACTTTGAGAGACAGGCTAGCAGAACAGCTGGGCTGGGCGGCGTTTAGGAAACTTCGTCGAATCTTCTCGTCGTGAATTTCATAGAGCCTAAAGACAGGAGTCTTCAATCAGTGCTTCCTACCTAATATGACTTACGGTGCCGAGACGTAGACACTCACGGTACGGCTGGTCCATCAGCTTAAGGTCGCTCAGCGAGCTATGGAATGGGCTATGCTTGGGGTTTCACTGAGGGATAGAATCTGGAACGAGGTGGTCTGGCAGAGAACCGAAGATACGACATAGAATAAACAAGCTGAAGTGGCAATGAGCCAGCATATTAGCCGTAGAACCGATGAGTCTTGGGGTAGACGTGATATCGAGCGGAGACCACGAATGGGTAAACGTGGCATGGGACGCCCTCAGGCTAGGTGGAGCGACTATTAGGGTGGCTGGTAGCAGCTGGATGAGAGCTGCCAAAAATCGAAACCAATGGCGTGCGATTGGAGAGGCCTGCCTGCCCGGCTGAGATGATGATGATGAAAGAAGAAGAAGATTTTAAGAGACTCTAGATGAAGTGACATCGTATCAATTATATTTTTATTGCTCCTTACCTCCTCACCTTTTCTAGGCTCTTAAGACGATCTTTGCTAGCACAGCTGTCTAAACACAACTCCATCCAATTACGCATTCCCTATAGTCTAACAATTCCCCGTGCATATCACAGTACAGCTGAAGTTTTGATTACTGGCCCACATCGCCCACCATCGCGCATCGCGTGCATGTCAATATAAATTACGGCACTACATTAAATTGCTAGGAAGGCTTTAAAAAAGCTATTTCTATGCAAATCTGGTGACGAATTAGTGCGAGGTGTATAATAACTATAACGGTGGTAAATTGTGAAATGGTGGGCAGAACACAAAATAAAATGAATTTTTTTTTTATTGGTTGCGTCACGTTCGCTTATTACCTATCTTAATCTCAAATCTTTATTTCATTCATACAAATAACATTATATTATATAACATCAAGCATATTCCCCGAAAGGTAAAACAGAGTTGCACCTAAGTACACCCATCATCATCATCATATCAGCCGAAAGACGTCAACTGCTGGACATAGGCCTACCCCAAGCGTCACCACATTGACCAGTCCTGTGCGTCTCGTATCCAGCGGTTCCCCGCAACCTAAACCAGGTCATCGGGCCACCTGGTGGGAGGCCTTCCAACGCAACGTCTTCTTTTTCGCGGTCACCACTCCAGAACTTTTCTACCCGATCGGTCATACGTTTTGCGAGCAATGTGCCCTGCCCACTGCCACTTAAGTTGGCAATTCTTCGGGCTATGTCGGTAACCATGGTTCTCTTGCAGATCTCTACATTTCCGATCCGATCAAGCAAGGAACTCCGAGCATTCCCCTCTCCATTGCCCTTTGGGTGACTGTTAGCTTTCTGATGAGGCCCATTGTGAGGGAATACGTCTCAGAGCCATAAGTATACACACAATGGCAATAAAATTTCGTCTTGAGACACTGTGGTAAATTGGACGAGAAGATATCGCGCAAGTTCCCGAATGCTGCCCAGCCGAGTCCTGTTCGACAGTTGACACTATCTAACTGAATCTTTGGTTCCAGTTTTTTAAGGCCCACTCTTTCGGGAGCTATACTGAGGTCCTCCATGGTCTCAGCCATAACCATTATATCGTTCGTTGATCAACCGAAAGTGTGTAATTTACTCGCCATTGACGTTGATACCTATTATAGCTCTCTGCTTGAATATATCCTCCAGTGATGTGGTGAACAGTTTCGAAGATATGACGTCTACCTGTCTCACACCTCGCTGCAGAAGGATCCGAGAGGTAAGTACACCCACATTTTGACAATTTCATAATGTACATATGCAAATGATAAGACATACTAATCTAGTTCGCGTAGAAGTAACCTATTTACGTCTTAAGAAGAAATTTGTTAGAAATAGCTGGTAAAAAGGTTCTTCTTTGTATACTAGAAAGAAGAATCTTTTTACCAGCGATTATCTGGTTGTTTGGATACCCCAAACAACCAAATTATACCAAAATCTCGTAAATTTAGTCTAGAAGTCGAAAGTCCTAGGTTCGATTACCGATGCCGAGTAGTGTTATTGAGTTTTTTCTTCTGAATTTATCTTAGTTGATGGCAGTAAATTCGCCTACCATTTGTCACAATGGGCGAAAACGAAAACATTGCTTGCTAAGTGTAAGCGTACTGTATCAAAGGCCTCTGCCTGACACTTCGAAAAAATCTTCAGCCGTGACGCACAGCATTTTTATGACGAACGAAACTTTAAAAACGTGCAAAAATATACAATGAAACAAATCGTAGCAATATTAAAAAAAATGTTCACGAACCGAATAAATCCTTTCGCTGCTAACACCTTCTATATCTGTGGAACGGTACCGAACGCGATCTGGGATGGGATGAGACATCTGTATGCTAGTATTATATTATCTCTGCAATAATATGCAACGTTTATAGGTTACTTCTAGGCAAGCGTGCTTCACCGTCGACCACATCATTGCTTACTTAATCAGGTGAGATAGTGGTCAAGCGCGAGCCTATTTACAATAAAAAAAAAAAAAACAATTTACTACAACGTAAATGAATTTTCACATGGTTCCAGGTTCCAAACCTACAACCTATTGGTACAAAAGCTGATTTGTAAACCTTCAAGCCATTACAGTATTACAAGTCCTGTAACAGCTGAGCTTAGTTCGCAAAGCCTCAAATTATCGGGTCATTGACTCCATTGGATTAGGGTTCGTTAGGTCTGTTCAGCACACATATAATTATATACTGCTGAGTGAGTACTAATCCCATTTTATTAAGGTTCTATTTAGTTACTGGTATAATTAAGGTTGGAACGTATTATGTTAGGTTGTGTAAGAGAGATGTCAATGATATGAATAATGGTGCATTTTCTGTAGGGTACTGAGTAAGTATTAGGTCTTTACCTATTTAATGCCGTTTTATATTGAAATAAACTATAATTATTTAAATAAGGCATATTATTCCTTTTATAAAATCAGTGATGTATTGGTATTCTAATAATAATATTTTGTCACCATCTATTAGTTGGTTAAAGGCTACTAGCCTACTAATCTTTGCAACCATGTATTGTTCGGCTTCCAGTCTTCGGCCGGATGAAGCTGAATACGAAAATAAACAGGTTATTATTACCTAATAACGTTACCTTATACTGGTTTCCCGACTCGGCGTATGTGAATATTATATAGAGCTAATTTCATAGATAAAAAGTCTCGACTGTTTCTCTATTGATAACTTCAACAACACCGCTTGAAAAGTAACATAACGACAACAAAACCCCCATTTCTCTATCAGCCAAACGTTATCACTTTGCCCGTACTACCCACAGTAAAACGTACAACCCAATCCAGTCACAATACACGTTGCGTAGCTAACAAAATTTAAGTATTTATCCCAATTGTTACAGGCTCTGGGACCTATTCGGGCCCTCACGGTACAATCACAATTGTTACACCTCGGCCAGGGTGAGCTTGCGCGGGTGCTATAGCGGACAGGTAGTACAAAACTTATGGCAACTGGTCGTACCTCAGTTATAAAGGTCCCTTCTTATCTTATCTTATCTTATCTTGTGGAGCGGCCGAGAAATAACTCGGATACTTCGACCCATTGGGATCTATTGTGGTCCCCTAGCAATAAGAGCAGTGGTGCCCCAGTGGTATCGGCCGCGACTACGAGTAACAAGTTGTAGGTCGTGGGTTCGACTCCAGGCAGGCGCTTTACTTTGTGTAAATTATTTCATCACCACTGCTCTCAAAACGGTGAAGGAAAACATCGTGAGGAAACCGGCATGTCCTAGAACCAAAAATTCGAAGACACGTGACATCCACCAACCCGCACTGGGCCCGCGTGGTGAATTACTCTCACAGAGAGGAGGCCTGTGTCCCAGCAGTGGGAACATTAATAGGCTGATGATGTGATGTGATGTGATGTGGTCCCATAGATACCTTACTCCTCCCCAATCTCATTGAAAGCTCTTTTTATGAGTTTTACAACGAGACTAGGTGATATGAGCCTATAGTCTTCCGGTTTTGGACATCCAACCCCTCGCTTACCAGCCAGTGCATCGCATGTGTACAGAAGGTGCTCCATGCGTTCCGTATGTTCCCCACACAACCTGCACATGGGTGTTGCAGCCAGATCCATCTTCATGAGCATGTCGTTGGTTCCAAAGTGCCCAGTAAAGGCCCCAAGCAGGTAGCGGATTTGCCCTCTGCTCATATTCCAAATGCATTGCCGGGCTTTGAAAGTAGAGCCTAGAAATTTATTTGAGTGTTGTAGACCGGTATTAGACAGCCAATGTGTTCGTTGTCTGTGATCTGCAAACTCCCTAAATGCGGCTTTTACGAGACACGTCGAAATGCCGCACCCGCCCTAGTCACCGCGCGTTCACTCTGGACAAAGCCTTACAGACTCTGAGACCCATTCGGGGCTCACGGTACAATCACCTTGAAAAGGGTCAAGCTAGTGTTGACCCTTTATCGGCTGCGACTAAACTTTATATCGGATGGAGATTGTGGAACGTAGGATGGAGAAGGTTAAAAAAAGTTTGAGCTCTGTCGTTTTGATATGCTCAAATGTATTCACTGAAAGTAATATACGTGTCTAGAAAAGAAGTTTATTTTTATTATTTATAGGCTTGCGCTTGACCACTATCTCACCTGATAGTAAGCGATGATGTGGTCGACGATGAAGTACGCTTGCCTAGAAGAAACCTATTCACTCTTGACTTTAAAACTCCCAGGTTGCAGCTATCAGGAAATACAGACTTCGACGGGGAATTCCACTTCTTTGCTGTACGCCTAAAAAAATACTCCCAAAACGTTTGGTGCGTATGCGTGGGATGTCCACCATGTACCGATGACGCAACGCCGCACGTCTTGTAGTCCGATGGAATGGGCTAGAAGGAATTAAGTCATGCAATTCCATGAGATTAAACAGTTGTTAACAAGTTTTTCTTGATAAACAATAATTTCAAAAGGTACTATGGAAAGTAGAAAATTGTTGACAACCCTATAAAGCTATGCTTTCTTTTGTTAGCACAACGCATAGCAAAACACAGCACGACGTCAACTGCATCTTCTAGTAAAAAGAACATGCAACTCCAATAAACTTGCTAATTGGGTTTTGGTGATTAGCTGCAGGTTTCCTAAAATGTGACTTAAACTCAAATTTTACGTTTTAACGTATCCTCCTTTCTTCTACGATCCTTAACAGACATACTACATAGACTTAACTTTTTATCGAACTGCGAGATATACAATTTGCTTGTCGGAACTTGCGTAAAACGCAATTCTTACGAGTATGTCGCACTAGGGACTGAATAAAAAATGTAAATGACCCTGCCATACTGTTCCCTTACTTGTCAGTAATGTGGTATTTTATGAGGTGTTTTGCACTTGTTTTTTTACGTAGGAAAAGTAGTACAGTTGTGAGAACCTTCAAAAATTTGCAATATTTAGTTTTTCAGCAGGGTCTTTTTATAGTATTTTTTCGGGATTCTGTGCTTTATATGTATGGGCTGTGCCACTCTTTAATTTGAATTTCTAAGAGACAAAGTAAGATGAGTGCCCAAAACGTGTATCCACGCGAGACACAGTGGTTTTTCTATTGTTTCGGTAATTACGGGCATTCTACCGGTTATTTTAAATTGGGACAATCCCATCGCATTATTCCCAAACCACTGCAACTCTTGAAAGCCAGAATCAACAGTGGCGACCACCATAAAAGCGCCGAGGCAATGAAACTCGACGAAGTTCCGGATAATGAATTTAACTGTCTGGGATCCCGCATCGAAATTAATCAGAAAAGAATAATGGAGGAGTAGGAAAAAATACAAATTTCCACTACCCTCCATATCAAGCAGGAGACAGAACAAATAAGACAAATAGGCACAAAGGGTCGTTTACAACTGGAATAAACCCAATTGCCTAACACCAGTGATAAAAATTAGCATTGATATTAATGGGTCCTAACATTGTGAGCTGTTATATTTGATTCCAATAATAGGTATGACAAAAAAGCTTGAACGCACGGAAATGTGTTCTAGTTTCCACAAGGTCCGTATAGTAAACAGCTTCTGATACAGCCTGTACATTATTCAGTATAGTATTGCGTTCATTCTCCCAAAGAATACACTCCCATACGATATGATATGCAGATTGTACATATTCACAGTCAGATGTAGAACACTGACATAAAGGCGAGGCAGCAAGCTTGAAGGAAAATAACTTACTTTTAAAGTTACCATGCCCTGTGAGAAATTGGGCAACACAGTGATCCACCTGCAGCCACGTTCTGGTCAGCCGAACGCGAATGGATGGAAAGAATTGGTGGAGGTGTCAGCCCTTGATGGAATTATCCCACCTACATTGCCATTCGGATAAAAGTTCCTCCCAGACATCAATATATGGTTTAAATAATTTAGAGATTTTCTCACGGTCACTCCGCGTTAAAAAGTCCGCATCCATGGCCTCTTGTGCGGAATAGTACATTGCAGCACGTCGCTGTGGTCAAGGTCGACCGGCAGTCTAATTACCTATCTTTTGCAAGAGCAAAACGATAGCGATTAAACGCTTTATGTCATAAAAGTCGGAATTACCTGCAGTGTAGATATGGTAGTAGGTCCTACACAATCGTTTGCTAAACGCACGCAAATGTACATATTTAAAAAAAAAACACATCAACTCTAAAACTTTCTTACTGAAGAGCAATTATTGCGCAAAAATCGCTAGCGTTTTGCTCTTGCAAAAGATTCGTAATAAGCCTGCCAAATTACGCCAGCAAGTACCGGTAAAGCCTCAGTACTAACCGTCCTGTATGCTTTGCATAAGAATATCAAAGCCAAACGCTGAGTCTGAAGTAATTTACGTGTGGCCACACGTAAAATTCTATCAGCCCAAACAGGCGCCCCATAGCAGATACAACCCAAGTAAGTAGCCCCATAGTCTTTAAAGTCAAAGACAGACCCCACATAGATTTAGATATTCTCGTTAAGGCACAGAAGTTCTTTTTTGCTTTTTCACCAACTATTTTAATATGATTTATAAATGCAAAATGCCACTCTAACACAAGAGCACACAGAATGTTTCCTTTTTACCGGAACGTTATTAAATTTAATAGTAGGACACGATTTAAGATTACCTCTCAAAATGAGATGATAATTTTTGTGTTTAAATCGCCCTACTGAGATATTAATCGTAGGCAAGTGTCAGCCAAGTTCTCGAGTCTAGCTTGAGTACTTGATTGAATGAGCAGAAGACCGTCGTCCGCGTAACTGGTTAATGAACAGCCGCTTCGAAACGGAATCGCGAGGAAATCATCAATGCGTAAATTCCATTAAGGCGGACCAATAACCGAACCCTGAGGATATCCAGTGATAGACTTCGACATGGAATGATGGCTGAATTTGAGTTTCGCAGAACCATTTAAAAAGTAAGAGTAAACTAAATTGTATATATTTCTATTGTTTCTGATTCAATAATTCGAGGTGAAGTCGAGTTAGA
Organism: Orthosia gracilis; assembly: GCA_947562075.1. NCBI lineage: Eukaryota > Metazoa > Arthropoda > Insecta > Lepidoptera > Noctuidae > Orthosia > Orthosia gracilis. The sequence continues at coordinate 33,259,258 of OX387264.1, forward strand.
GAATATAACTTTGGATATGGGGAAAGGGTAAGATACAAAGACGAAACTTATAAGTTACGTAAAATCTTACGCTTCGAACTGTCTAAATCAAACCAATTTGACAGATGAAGTTTCGTACTGTATCTATAGAAAGAAACTAAAAACTAGAAGATATAATTGCACGAAACCTAAATTCGCGGTTAGCATTGTTATAAAAATACCATCCATTGGTATTCATCCACAGGTATTTCCTTCAAATGTTTAGCAAAATCATAACATTACACCTACACCTTCAATTTCCCCTGGACCATTCATTACAGTACTTACCATCATACCATTGTTTTCCCCGCGAAAGCTCCGGTCAGATACATTAATCAGTGCGTTATCTCCGTCACTTCTGATTGATACGCCTGTGTTTGATGGATACCTGTCTATTAGTATGAGATCCGACTGCAAAAATCTGCATGTAAATTTGTTTTTGAAAATACTTGTTATTTATGATTCTTGTTGTAAAATAAATTACTACAGGGTTGCCAGGCCGCATTATGCTAGTTTTTCGGTTTTTCTTTTGCTTCTTTTTTAACTTTACTTTACAATAGGTATGTATCCTGAATCGTAGGTGCCAGGTCTCCGCCAGATAACAAAAAAAATAAGTAATTGATCCGACTTGTACCAAAAAGTATAATTCATCATCATCAACATCATCAGCCTATTAAAGTTCCCACATCTAGGACACAGGCCTCCTCTCTGTAACATGGGATGGGTCGTAATCCACCACGTGGGCTCAGTGCGGATTGGTGGATATCACATGTCTTCGAATTTTTGGTTCTAGGACATGCCGGTTTCCTCACGATGTTTTCCTTCACCGTTTTCGAGAGAAGTGGTGATGAATAAATTTACACAAAGTAAAGCACCTGCCTGTGTTCGAACCCACGACCTACAACTTGTAAGTCGCGGCCAGTACCACTGAGTCGCCACTGCTCTCTCAGTATCTATAATTACGTAACTTAAAAACATGATTTTTCTTTATGGAGATATTTTAATAATTTTGGTCTCAAATGGAAGGTATGGGCGTAGAACCAGTTATGCGTTTAAGTCATGTAAATTGGTCTACGCATTTATGAGATATTAACTCTATACTGAATGCCAAGTGAAAACGTCAAGAACGCCCCTTACCGCGATACGTTTGTTTGATCGTATTAGCGACACTGCTTTTACATTTTTTCGTATAGTTTTGAAATATTGGAATACATTGATAGATACATGTGAATGACTTTTATTTTTTGGTCATCTGGCGGTGACTTTAGCTCTCAGTTAGCCGCCATATAAGGGTTAACAGGTTTAGCAGGTTAACTGCCAACTCACAGATTGCGGCTAACTGAGAGCTAGCAATCTTATTTTATCCTATCATCCACACCAATTTCTTTCAAATGACGTTGGATTCACTTGAAAAGCTTGAAAATTTTGGGGTTAAGTATCAAACATACATTAAAATTTATTCAATTAACGTAAAGACAACCCTGCAGCAATCTATTCTACTATTAAGTATCATTTATGAAAATTAAGTTTAATTAAATACACTACCTGCAGATTTCTGCAATGGGATCTTAGGCTATACTGATTGATATACGTGTATTGATTGATGCGCGGCGCCGATTGACTGCGTTACTTTTTTTTCCGGTTTTTGCCCGTGTAAGGCGAAATTGAATGGGCGGTATTGGATGTATAGGTGACACGGGACTGTATGTGGAGGTGTGTGATGTTTGGATTGTTCATTGACTGTATGATATTGTCTATAAGCTTCAGGAAACTTTTATTCCCCTATAGATGTTAAGGTGCTTCAGTAGATACCTAATTCAACAGTCAAAGATAAAGTCAAAAGTAATTTCTTTCTTATTTCAATCAGGTTATTAAGCGCCACCTTTGAAAGCTGAAAATTTATATATGAAATATAATATAATATTTGTCGGTCTACTATCCATTCGCAAAGTTAGATTGATTATGGAGCAGAACGGACAAGAAACGCCACACTTACCTACTTTAAAAAAAGGGTATGGCAATATTTATATACATACAAGGACCTAGCATAACACTACTATACTATATATAGGTAAGTCATTTGTAAGTAATAGATAAAATTATTTATTTAATCAGTAGGAATATGGTTCTCACACTTACAAATATTGCAAAAGTAGGTAGATTACCTAATTCAACAACAATGGAACAATGTATGAGTTATGAATATAAAAATCAACCAGTTTGATTTTGTCTACACAATAGATTGCCCTATGGAGCAGGACCAGCATGTATCCAAGCATTCTTATCGTGAATATAATCATCTAATTTGTAATATGCTAGACCAGACGTCAAGATTAGTAGCAGGGCCAACCGTTTCAGCTGCGCCAGTATCACTAGTAGTAAGTCTTCTAACCATCTCTCCTCAATCAAAATCGCCCTTAGTATCTTTCCCTCAATCAAATCTTATAGGAGAGATGCTAAAGTCGAGAACATAAGGTCAGCTAGTAAAGTTTCAATCCTGCTACCATTTACCGTCTCTAAAAATAAACAAACAAAAATTATCAAAAACTAAGATATTATTTTAGTCAAAGTACTGCTGGACATATGCCTCCCCCAAGCATCGCTCCCGTCAGCTCCCCATGGACCGGTCTCCTGCTTTCGCATCATGCCGATGACGTTTCTCATCTTGTATGAACATCTACGAAAAATGAAATTCATAATTCTAATTAATTACTACCTACTATACCCATTCATTATATCAACGAGTATCATTCGTAAGAATATATTTTTATAGCTGTCAAATGTGACTTCTTCAATTGTCACGACTTTGATGAAAATAACTATGCGGTACCTACAATCGTTAATAAATTTTCACAATATCTTTACCAACATGTGATACTATACAATCGATTACCCATTGAACGTCAATTAGCGGACACAATAGAAACAACAAAAGCTTACGCACACATGGTGTGCGCGCGACTTTTCAGAGGTTCTCAAAACATCTTTATCGTCCCATATAAAATCTAATACACCTTATATCATATCAGAAATAGCCTAGATTCCACATCGGCGCACTCTAGAGCGGCATACAGACTTGGTCGCCATGACAACGCTAACTACCCCCGTAGTTATTGCGCGGTGAACGGTGATTTCCCAGGAGCAATAATGTACACTCGCTTTTTGTTTTACTTTTTAATATTTTGTGCCGGTATTAGAACTTAGGAGTAGAAAATAATAAAGATTTGGTTTGAAATTCGAAGGGTTTTTTTTAAACTGCTTCTTGGCTTTCACTTTCAGGACTTGAAACTATTAAAATAATTTGTCACTTCAAGTGACAAATTATTTTAGATTATTAGTAGTTTCTGCACGCGGAAATTATATTTAAGGAATCAACTCCCGGCATAAAAAGGATTTAGAGATATCCTAATCTAGGACATGGTTTACCCATATGCCAAGTTTTTGTTGTTGTGGTGTTTGTTATTTGTGTGATAGTATTATTTCGAGTTTTACAGTCGGTGGTTCTTTCAATCTTCCAAACAATGTGCAAGTTTTAATAGCCACCAAAATTCATTAAAATTAATTTGAATTCATATCAAGATTTTCAAGAAGTACACGTTTCTTGTCAGTGCTTGCTAAACTTCGTGTGAACCGACGGTGAACGAGCTAATATTTGAATTTGGAACCAATGGTCGGCCATGTTGTTAAGGCGTCTGTTTCATTTAAGTTTGAACGATCTTCGTTTATTTTTTAATCTTGTTACAAAAAGTGCTGAAATCTTATAACTGGTACTAGTTACTAGTTTTCTCAAATTTAATTTCATCTCTTAGAGAAGATAAATAGCGGATTTAATAAATTAATTAATATTAATAAAATAACATTGATATTTTTTATTTTTAATACTTTTTTATTAATATTATATTATTATTATTATGTCCTTTATTCACTTGATTTCTTATTCTCTACATTTTTAAATATTTTTATAAAATAAACTACAAAAAAAAACCATTTAAAAATAAAAAAAATAGAGGCCCACCGGTATCTGGAACAGGGTCCAAACTACCGGCGGTTAGGGCTCCAGAGAGAGGAACCTCCTAACAATACGAGCCGTGTCCAGCAGTACTGCTTTCTGGATCAGGCCCTTGACCCAGCCAAAAACAAAGAAGTGTCATCAGCAAATAACACCAAGTAAACCTAAAATTGAGCCCTAAAAGCAACATCATTTCCATCTCATCACATCAGTCCAAACAGGGTTGATAAAACTTTTTTGTGACCTACATTCGGGCTCTTCGGCTTAGTCTAGCTAGTAGCATTTGCCAGAATACGAGACGCTTCTCTAAAATTAATTCCAAATCACTACTAAGTACTATAGAATTCGCCTTAATTCAGTCGAGTTACTAATTGAAACGTACTCAGCACTGATCAATAATTCCGTGCCGTATCTCATTCGTACTACACTCTTGTTCCAATAGACTATCGGACGAGAAACGAAATGGATTTTTTGTCCTTCAAATTGTATGCAGATTTAAAAAGTTCGAAAAAAAAAGCTAAAGCAAACTAAGTCCGACTACTGAAACAAATGGCTGAAAAGCGGAAAAAAATTGGCACTTCGAACTAAAGTAGATATTATCTGTAGAATAACTTGTAGATAAATGTTATTATTCTGTGCAGGATTTCTTTAATGATAATTTTTGTAATATCTCTTTTATCGTCTATTTTCTATTACATTTGCAAAATGTATTGTATGTCTTTATAATGTAACAACTTATTTTTATGTACCTAAATTTTAAGCAAATACAGACCTATTGTATTCTGTTCTATCATTGGATGTATGTAAATGTCCTCATCCAAGGGCGTCCAAAAACATCAGTACAAGCACGTCGTGACGTCACACAAAATTCAACGTACTGAATCTTCGTAATTTTTTGTTTACATGACAAAACAAAAAATACATGTCTAATATTTTTAGGTAATTTAAATGATGGACTAAATAGATTTTTTGTCATCTACCCTATTGCAGGGGTTGGGTTATCAGACGTACGGGACCGGTCAATGCGGCTACACTTGGGAGGTTATCTGCAGAGAGTAGGTGCCACAAAACAGCTAAAAGTGGTAGGTATTGTGAGGTTTCTTCACCTGTTTCGAGGAAACCTCCTTGCCTATTATAAAACTGGCAACAGATAACTATTAATTTTGGAAGGTGATTGAAATCATAACGCTAAGAAAATATTGAAAATGTTTTTGTTTTGCTTTTCTTATCAGTTCTGTAAAAGTCGGCATAGCGTGAAGACTATGAAAAAATATTACTTATCAAAGTAATTTGACTCTTTAATTTAAACGGACTGTGTCTACCCACACACAATAAGACTTAAACATACTGATTTTTAGTGATATTGTGAGTGGATATATCAATCTGTAACTAAGTAATTGAACAGCACACTTCAAAACATGCTCTAATACAGTTCTATTCCGTTTCCATTCCTGGAAACAACAAAATAACCTAGCACACTCACCTTACAAACTACTCACATGTTTATCTCGGTTCTAAGTCATAAATCTTCAAGTCGACTGAGTTTTTGCCTGACTTCGGCGAAGCTAAATGAGGGTAATGTTTTTCACGTAAATCCATACGAGTAAACATTCAGGGAAAGAGGTTAAATTATGTACAGGCTGTGCTCGAAGCTTTAAGCTTGAACGAGGTTATTGTGATTCTAGAATACCTATAACACAAAATGATGGAGAGTAGTACTAGGATTATGTACTGTACTGGGAGGTTTTGTGTAGTATAATCTTTACTGTACGAAAAGCTGAATGAACGATTTTGTTTATAGATACTCTTCTTGATTTAAGTACATAATTTATGTAATAGACACTTTCCCTTAGAATTTAATAAAGACTAGCTGTCTCACGCGGCTTCGCTCCCGTCAACTGGCTAAATATCTACCCTACCCTGGCAGCATTGCCATCCAACGTGGCAATGCTGCCAGCGTTCTGGGCACGTTTCCCATTGACATCGATGTGGACGAATTTTTTGATGCACAATGAGCTCTTTATCGTCTCCCTTTTGTATTTGTATATAGGTTTGTTTTTATTTTAGAATATTCAATTGTATATATGTTATTAAAATTCTGCTCATAATACTCGTAGCTATTAAAATTTTAGCAAATGTAAACTTTTTAAATGGCGTCTATGAAATACTTCAGACAGTTTCAATATCGCAGAAATTTCATTTTCATATTAAATCCTCAATTTAACAACGATTAAAAATATAGTGACTTTAAAATTACGACACTAGTTATCTTTGTGCACATTTTTTTTACATTTTTCGTTATTATGATAATAGTTTCGTTATATTCCAACACAAAAAGAATTTTTCAAGTCCAAAAGTAGTTCCTGAGATTAGCGCGTTCAAACAAACAAACTCTTCAGCTTTATAATACTTGTATAGATAAAATAAAACATTGGTGAGATGTTCTTTCTACATTTATTATCTTGCCTCTGTCACTTTTTATTAAAAAGAGCATTCTGAGGCTCATAGACCAAGTCAGTTAGGAGAACCTCCAATCAACTTATGTATAATCGCCATGAATTAAGGAACAACCCCCGATTTATATACATTATGAATAAATATCAAAATATCACAGTTAATTTCATGAGTCAAAATAAATTTGGACAGTCGATTTGGAGGACATGTCATGGTCATGAATAAGTTGTAGCAAATTAACAAGCTTTTTCCTCGAATTAATTTGTTTAAAAGATATTCTAACAATAAAAATCTACACTCAATAATAACATTTACTTGCAAATCGTTTCAGTAAATCTGTTTATTCGTGCACATCTCTTTAAACTAGCGAGCCGATTTTCATGCGGAGTTTAACCGACAATAGCTTGATATGAATGTGGGCGACAGCTAAAAAATGAGCATCGTAAACGTACGTCGTAAGCACCTACTACGGAACCTACTCGTGGAAACTGTAGCAATTTTAGAATGCCGTAAACTAGGTTATTAGCTAAGTTGATTTTCGATAAATAATGCTGTTTTTTCAGTGGTTTTTGTTTCTGGGAAAATTGTGAACACCGTGCATGCAAATTAATTAATGTGAAACAAAGGCACTATGGTGCTCAATTATTTACAACAATACATTATTTAACATAGATACACACGGAGTTCCTATTTGCTTTTTTCGGGTTCCGTACACAAAGGGTAAAAACGGAACTCTGTTACTAAGACTACGCGGTCCGTCTGTCTGTCACCAGGCTGTATATCATGAACCGTGATAGCTAGACAGTTTAAATTTTCACAGATGATGTATTTCTGTTGCCGCTAGAACAACAAATAATAAAATTAATATTTTAGTGGGGCTCTCATACAACAAGCGTGATTTTGTTGCCGTTTTGTGCGATAATGGTACGGAACCCTTCGTGCGCGAGTCCGAATTGCACTTGGTTGGTTTTTTCATTGACGAATTCATAATTATCTAAATTGCAATTGTAATAGAGATTATAATAATATATCTTGTTTTGTCCACTATATGGGCTGGTGAAAAACTTAGTTTTTCTCTACTTTTCTGATGAAACAACAGGTAAACACTAAAATACTAATCCGAATTCAATGATTTTCGACAGAGATGTACAACATGTCCATACAACATAATAAACTACTTTTTCAACCCGGAAAAAGAAACTACAAAATTGTATTTTCCTTCTAGTCCAAGTCCCAATGCTTAACCATTCCAGTCACGCCAATAAGTAAGTTATTTCGTTCCCTACATCAAATATGGAGGGTAGCTACACCCGTCCCAGTTAGCGAACAAAAACTTCGCTTTTACATGATATGTAACAACTGTTACAGCAATGACGAAACTTCCTTCAGAACGTGAACGAAAGCCGAAACTTTCTCATTACTGTGTGCCTATATTGTTACGGAATAATGGGAAGACTTGGGAAGTATTATATTCAGAATCAATACTAAATAATAGTACCTAAGTTATGTAGAGCACTTTGCAAAGCTTTGGTTTGTTGATAGGAACGCACAACACTACGGCATGCGGTAAAAGCAAAACAAGACCAATAATATTGCATTTTCATTATAACTCGCTGATCGATATTGTTATGAATTTGGAACTTCAACTAAACATTCTTTCTATTCATTTAAAATTATTTCATAGTAGGTGTGAAAATTTAGTATTTAAAGGTGTCCTTTGCCTTGGGCGAGCTTGAATGCTTCGATGTATTTGTATGACACTGCTTTATCCCTTCGCGTGCAAAATCTATTATTTAAGTCTTCGGTATGACTAAACTTGTTTAGATTTTTTATAAAATGTCGAGGTTTCCAATAACTATGATGGAACTTGGACATGGACTAACAGCATTTACTGATGGATCGTATCCGGGTTGGTCCCCTAGAGATTGCTGATCGAACTTTGTTCTAAACAAACTCATGAACAACACATATAATGTCTTTTTGCCATGTCCATGTTCTACACAAGTCTTTGTTTTTTGCTTTGTGCTCGCGTTTGACCACCATCTGGTCTGATGGTAAGCGATGATGTGGTCGACGGTGTAGCACGCTTGCCTAGAAGTATCCTATTCACTCTTGACTTACAGACCAAAGACTCCGACAGGGAATTTCACTCCTTAGCTGTGCGCACAATGAAATAAAATATTCGTAAAACGCGTTTTACGTATGGGTGGGATGACCACCATGTACCGGTGGCGCATTGCCGTACGTCTTGTTGTCCAATAATCGAAAGGGCTAGGCGGAATCAAATTGTGCAGTTCCATCGCACACTCGAAATGTAACCGACAAATTATCGATAAACTTTCACCGGGTCGCTAAATATGCGACTGATGTTACTCATACGCATAACTATGTTCTATGTTAGATTTGTTTGGTTTCCGCACTTTGTCTCCTAAATGGATACCAGTGACTTGTCGCCATATCATCCATCCTGAGTTGATCCTTTGAATCCTTGATACAGGAGTGATATTATGTTGATACCTATAACTATTTCATGTAAAATTTCAATTCCATTACATACCTACTGACTCCAAACGCAAGTTAAGTTGTTAGTGTAGTAGTTGTTGATAGTAGTTACGAGCAAGCAGAAGCCAGAATATCTGACTCTATTTTACCAAGGGGTATCTTGTTACCCAGTGACTGAGTCGTGGTACATGCGGAATTCAAATTAGCAGTTACTGTATGGAAACAAAGGTTATTCTGCTGCATCTGAACTGAATAGACTAGAAGCTGTCCCCAATGTTCTTGGCAGAGACTGTTTCATGTATCTATATGATGTTTTTGAAACATAATAATAAAATATACTTTATCTACACTCACAATGTAATGTTCCAAATATGAATTCAAAAAATATTGTATAAACACGTACTTTATATACGTGGATAGATAAAATAAAAAAAAACCATTACAGTGCAACATTTTCCTTCGATTTTTAAACAACTGCATCATAAAACATTTTTTTAAATTTTTATAGCACACTTATACTATTTAATTTATTGGCGCTTATGGGCTCATTGACTTTAGTATTTTTGTCTATGGAGGCGCGCGCTGCGCAGTCATGCACAATGAGAATCTGAATTGCCCGCCATACCACATATTTTTTCCGTTTCCACTTTTCTTTTATTTCAACTGTATGAGTGAAGATAAAATCGTGTATGCAACGGCATATAATTAGGTATTAAAACACTCGCGTGTTATTATAATCCACGCTCGTGTTTTAATAACCCCTATTCAATGACCATTGCATAAACATTATTGTATACCAAAATAATATCGAATGTATTTTGAATTAAATGACCGATGACCCAATAACAAAAGCAAATCATATTTCAAAGCGTTTCGTGAAACCAAATGCCTGCCTGATTTATTATTTGGATCACCAATACAGACAATGAGAATCAAATACCATTGTGCACCGATAACAGTTATTAACAAAATATTAGTAAAATGCTGAACAAGTTGCTATCAGGATATTTAACAAATTAATAATATGGTTGAACTGACTGAACGGTGGTCAAGACTGACGCAGATCAAATAACTCGGTTTCAATAAAACTGGGGTCCGTGGAAAGCTTTTTTTATTGTAACTTTGTTGTGTTCAAAAATGTTGTTAAACATTAAGTCTGAATATCAGACAACCGTTATCTCCATGGTACTTACCCAGTTAAGTAGCTATGGTCTAAAATTCGTAACTTCATTCGGGTACTTTTTTAAAGGAGCATGAAAAGACTTATCTTGTGGTTGAAAAATCGGGTCTTATTTTTTTGTATCCTTTATATTGGTACCAAATACAAAACAAGACAGAATAAAGAAAAACCCACATCATTTATTATGAGATGAGACACACAACTCATGAAGATAAAACTCTTTTAAAACATTTTTTAACGTCCCCTCCATTTGTTTCGCTGCAAACCTCACTACATTCGTCACACAATATTGATTTCAACTAATAAATACAAAACTCCACTCTCATTTACCTACACAACTAACATGCTACAACCCTGCGTATAAATTCTTCAAGTACACACACCTACATAGTACACCTCTGCGTATGAATCAGAGCAGGAACGCGTAAATTCTGCGCCTACTTACCAACAGATGGCGAACACGTCGCAACTTTTGACAGATGTAAAACGTTGCTCGGTGCGCGATATAAAATAGGTGAGGTGCACACGGGAAGACATTGTGTACGGTTACGTTGGTCGAACGTTTTTTACACGTGTCGGTGGTACGGAAAGGACATGCATCTATGAAATTATGCATATTTCATGGACTAGCTGGAACAGGTATTTGGATAAAGTATTTGTACGGGCTTCGACTTGGTGCTCCTAGTAGGTACAAAATTTACCTAGTACGACCCATCTCTAATTCCTACTGCGAATTATTTAGCAGCTTACAAGCTAGAAATTATAAATGTTGAAAAAAAATAGACAAAAACATGAAAGTTACTCAGGGAATCTATATCAAAGAAGGTTTCAACAGCCTATTATAGACCTTAACATTGTAACGTAAAAAAAATCACCGTAATTATCAATGAAGCACAGATTTACCTAATTATTCCCCGGCTGCCGAATGAGGGTAATGCGTTTATCAGTCAAGTATGTATATTTGTTTCTATGTTGCGTTCTAGAGACCAAACGCGATGGCCGATTTTGATGACGTTAATTGATTCGCTTTTTAAACTTGCGAGTTTCACTGGCTACATTAATAAGGGTTTTAGAGGTGATTTAAAAATATGAGACACTTATATTTATTTATTTTATTTATTAGTTTATCCTCGCACTGGAACGCCTTGCAGCAATTACACCAATGGAGCACAATCTTATAATAAACTAACTATTAGAGACCAGGTTTCCAGGGTTCCAGGTATATGTTTTAATCTACCTAATTCGAATAAAAACTATTAACTAATAGTTATAAATAATAAAAGTTAATTCAAAAAATCAAAAACCCGACTGTTACCCGCTTCTTAATCAATATGTTTTAGATTTTTTGAACTAACTTTTTTTTTATCAGCCATTGCTGAGACAGGATTCTTCTCTTTTGGAGACATTTGCACGTATTGCAAATGTCTCCATAGTCCTTTGGCTATCATCCAAACAACTGGCAAATTGATCAAGCAACAAGACGGCTTTAGATTATTGTACAGCCCCACCTGTTATGTAGCTAAACCCTCTGTACCTACGTCTTGTTCACATGTCTGCTTCAGATATTAACTAATGCACCTTTTACAACTTGTACATAAGAATCATATCTTTATCATCATCATATCAGCGGAAAGACGTCCACTGCTGGACATAGGCCTCCTCCAAGCGGCTCCACATTGATCGGTCCCGTGCGTCTCGCATCCAGCGGATCCCTGCAACCTTAACCAGGTCATCGGTCCACCTGGTGGGAGGCCTTCCAACGCAACGTCTTCCATTTCGCTGTTGCCACTCTGCCTCATCGGCCATCCGTTTTGCGAGCAATGTGCCCTGCCCAATGCCACTTAAGTTTGGCAATTCTTCGGGCTATGTCGGTAAGTCTGGTTCTCTTGCGGATCTCTACATTTCTAATTCGATCACGCAAGGAAACGCCGAGCATAGCCCTCTCCATTGCTTTATGATGAGGCTCATTGTGAGCGACCACGTCTCAGAGCCATATATCATCACTGGCAACACACACTGGCCATAGACTTTCGTCTTGAGATACTGTGGTAAGTTGGACGAGAAGATACCGCGCAACTTCCCGAACGCTGCTCAGCCGAGTCGTATTCGATGGTTGGCTTCTTTCTCGAAGTTGGCCCTACCCAACTGGATCCTTTGTCCCAGGTAGACATAGTCATACATATACAGTTAGACATAAGAATCTACTTTGCACCTAACACGTAAGACGACCTTGTAATTAGCACATCAAAGGGTGTCACCAAATGCGTCTAATAGCTACACTAGTAATCAAATGCACGTGACATTCAAACCGTGCCATTAAGTGGTACTTTGAACTACAGTTAACACGTTAATAGGCTCTAACCATTGCATTAGGGTGCCATGCGAGTGCGTTCATAGTTACGTTATTTTTACCCTTTAGAAATTGTAAAGGACCATCGAGGTACATATATTAGTGGGTGTAACGTTACATTGTAATTAGCCAGTAAATATCTGCAATTAGAATTTTCGGGAGTAGTTTCTGAAATTAAAATTCGAAGTTGAGAACTTGTCACAGTCTACTTTAATATCATAACTTGTCAAACTTTACAGTTGAAGCAGAGTTTGACAAATTCTTAACTTCAAGTTCTCAATTCAAAATCCGGGTGTTAGGAATAGATCGTAATTTTCCCCTAGATATATTAAGAAATAATGTTAAAAAATATAGTCTAAGTTTTTTACAAATAAATAATCTAATAAGGATGATGTTTGTAAGGATCATAGCAACTATATATCTGTAGTGTCTGCCTAACTATACGAGAAAAAGCCGTGAGTTTATCTACCTATAAAAATTAAATACCAATAAAGCGTGGCGAGATAACTTAGACGCTTACTGCAGAGGCTGGTTCGAGGTGGCTCAGGAAAAGAATACCTTTAAGGGGTTTTTGGGGTAGGCATTGACCCAGAAGTGGGGCAGTGGAGGCAAAACGTGACGTAACAAGTACGAAATATAACTCCGTACATTTCCAACTAAAATAAATAAGCATCACGCATTTCAAGGAGCGCGTTGCGAATTCATAACATCTGGATGACGTTTTTATTTTGTTCATTACCAACGAAACTCCTTCATTACTTTTATAAACGAAGATTGACTTTGTTTAACCTCCCTTTATTATTTCACTGAAAGTACGAAAAAGCGGGAGTGAAAAATAAAAACATTTACATCGGTGTAACTTGAGATATCAAGGGGTCTGAGAGACCCTCTTGAAAGCGTAATTATTACGTTCTTAAGATCACCCAAGGAGTGGGACAGGGTTATATTTAGAACTTGTGACGTCACGCAATTCGATTTTGTTTTAAATTTTGTTACTGGCTGGTTTTTCATTTTTTTTCACGGTTGGGTAATATTTTTCCTTGAACATTCCCTTGCATGGTTTCTGCGGTTTTTCTTGGCACGATAACTGATTAATGGTCGTTTTTGCTCAGCTAAAACATTAGAAAATGGCAACCGGCGTGCGTTTTGAGGGACCATCTTTTTGTAGGACCACACTAGCAGCTAGCTTTTTCAATACGTCAGCCGCCTCACGCCAAAACCCCGCGTGTATCATAAAGGTAGTGAAGGCAGACGGGACTCCGGGGTTGCGGGAGCTCGAAGTGGGGACTGTATCTACCCACTTAGTGACCTCAAGAAAGACGGTGGCTTAGAACTTACGTGGTGCATGAGCATAGCGACGCTGGGGGGATCAATTACAGTCGCTGCAGGGATGTAATGGATTACGAACTTTAACATCGTACTGACTAGCAGAATGCTTCTGGCAGCTTTTAAAGTTTTGTGCACATTTCAAACGAATATTTTTGTAGCCGAAGGAATCGGTAAGAATTAAAATATGATCCGAGTTTCTGCGTAGTTTCAATGAGTAATATAAGTCTCATATTACCTACTTGCTGGCTACGGAATATCTCTATGTATATGCATGTCCTACACCTAATTTAATTAGTCCAGATTACTGAAACAGCTGTCGGCGTGGCCCGCTAAGCCTAGAAGCCTATGCTTCCAGTACATATCCCTTGATAATACGACGTCTAATATAATTTACACTCGAGGTTCTATCGCCTATCAAAGTTTGACTGATAACTTCTTACGTGTCTCATCTGAACCTTGATCTTTATCATTTACAATTGACTTATTCATTGAGCAATACAGGCACGATGTTATATTATGTTGGCATTACCTACTCTTAAGTGTTAAGTTTCCATTTCATTATGTGAGTGTTCCTAAATAAACCTAGGCTGATAAAATTTTATTTTTGTTAACTTCGGCACTTCTGATAGAAGAGGGACAGTGCCCCGCCGTTCGCACTGCCCTATGAATTGCGCCTCCTGACTTGGATAATTCCCGACTATAAGTGAATTCCTAATTATGTTTTTGTTTTGTTCACAGTTAAAAAATTATAACTTTTAAGTGGTTTAGAAAGGTAAAATATAACTTAAGGGGTATAAACAAATTGTTTACAATTAACAAAAGCTTTTGTGTGAAACCCTTTACACTAATGTAAAGAGTGAAAGACCGGATAGTGGTCACGGATAGTGAATATGCATTCAAGAATTAATACAAATACAAGTAACTAATTTGGCAGAGAGTTTTAACTCAAGAAGTAACTGGAGTTGATTAGATCAAGTCGTCTCCCACAGACAGCCCCAAAAGTCCGTCATTACTTCCTAGTGTTTAGCTGGCAAGAAGAAATGATGAAACAAATTTCCCAGCACAAATTTCTGTCTGTTAGCCATAAGGACTATAGAAGTAAAACAATAAAGTAAAATTATGAAGTATAGCACTTCGCCCGCAACTTCGTTCGCGTGATCCGTATTTTATCCCATATATGACTTTTTAGTTAAAGGTTGAATTTCAAAATTTCCCTTATTAGTGCTCCTGAAAAGAAAAAAAAAAGAAGCCCTGTACAGTAAAAATCTTCAAAAATCTTTAACACCCCTTAAATCGTGACTTTTAGGAGCTGTTGTGAATAACTAGTAATGAACGCCTTAACTACTTACTTAGTATTTATGCCAAGTTTCAAATATACAAGCCCAACAAATTTCCACCTTTTCACCTCCTTAGGGGTAGAATTTCCAAAGACCAATAAATACTTACAGGAATTCTTTTTATCAATCAAAAGCGTAAATCTTTAATTTCACATGTCACACTTAAAAGTGTAAAAGTGTCACACAAACTTTCAACCCCCTTTTTACCCCCTTAGGGGTGGAATTTCCAAAAACAAATAAATACATGAATTCTTTTTATCAACCAAGAGTATAAATGTAGCCTGCCCGTAAATAAATGTAGTTTTAGTGGGTTGGAATCCCATAACTGCACTATCTCCCTGTGGTGCCGCAGTATGCATGAGCGTTTCTCTACGAAAATAAAAAAATAATACTTTCATCTACATTTAAATGATGTGTTTGAACTTAGAATAATATCGTTTTATTGTATTAAATAATGTAACCATGAGATGATGTTATAGATGAATTGGAAGTTCCCATAACCCTTTCTGATTTTTAACCTCCGACGGAAAAATACGGGTGTTATAAGTTTGACGTGTGTACCTGTGTGTTTGTGTATATGTGTATCTGTCTGTGGCATCATAGCTCCTAAATGGATGCATTGGTTTTGATTTACAACTTACAAGGAACTTCAGCGAGCTATGTTTGATGAAAATCGATTCATAAGTTCTAATGTGATGGTCGTTTACTGTTTGAATCGGGGTGTTTTTACAAGATATCGTGTCATAATTACATGTTCAACAGTTTGTCGATCGAAGCGTGTCTACTACTAGATAAATTATGTAGCATGAAATAAAACTTTGAGGGAGATTTTTTAAATTTTACCTGTTACAGTAAATTATTGCTTCAAAGGATCAGTTTCAAATTTGTTGTTAGTGATGAGCTCGCTCTTGACTTAAATCTTGCACGATTATAAACCATATCTGAGGCCTACAATAGAACGAGCTAGCCCAGAAAATCCCAGTTCTACACATATTCAATGTAACTTGTACACATATTTAATGTAAATCTTTTTGTGTTCATCAAACTTTACTTAATTCACTCTTGCTTTGAAGACTGACGGTTAACCAACACAAACTACTAATCTACTAATCGTTATCCAGTCTGCCGTTCTGTATATGCGTGGTATGAGACAAAGCGTGCGCTACACAAGCCTTTAATCAATTCCAATTCATTCTTGTAATCTACAACAGAACCCGATGCCTAGAATCCTTTCAATAACGATGATTCTTTTCCCTCGTTTTCTCTTATATTATGCTCTATAACTCAATATGGGGGCAAGGTCCAGGAACCTTCATCTGTCCTTATTATTGCGGAGAATCCGTGAGTTACGTTCTCTGGCAGACCCTTTTGAATTTGCCTTGCTTTGCGATTTAAGGGTAAATTTCTGAATTAAGTATTTGAGGTTAAGGACAAGTTGAGTATTTGTCAAACTTACTTTAGCCGGAAAAGCTGTCAAAATTTGGCACAAAATTAGGGTTTGATACGTTTTTAACCTCTAATACTCAATTCAGAAAATGGGCCCCAAGTGTGAGTTGCGTTGTCAGTTTAGGGGAGCTGTCGTGATAATGTACGAGTGCTCATAACCAAGATTTTGTGTCATCGTTTTATACTGATTTAACAAAATGCCACGGCTTGTCTGTCATGACCGCATTTTTTAAATTTCATAATCCAAAAATTACCTAGGGGTTTCATAGCAATCTGTTTTGAACGATAGATTTTGGATACCGATTACACAATTTTCAGACACCAGTAGCGTCACAAGTACCCAGGACACCATTGAGAACATTAAAAATTAGGCGAAAAAAAACATATAAAATCGTCTAAAAATCATGTTTTCAAGTGAAAATAGGATAGTTGATGAGAATAAATCATTTTTCAGAAGAAAGTGTGAGCATTCTCTGTGTTGAAACCATTTTGAAACGACTCTAAAATGTTATTTTCGTTTTTTTTAGTTATAGAAGTCGTTTAAGATGTCTGAAAACAATATTTTAGTAATGTCGGAAACCGTACCAAACTATAAAAAAAAATGGAAAATAATGAGACAGGTTGGTTTAATTTTTTTAAATGATTGAAAATGCGCTCGGGCCATATGTGAAACGCAAAATATCTGAAAACGAACTTTTTCCTAACAAAGTTACGAAACCTATATACATTTTTAATATCAGACATATTGTATTTTTCATTTGCATTTTACATAACAGCAATGACCTTCCCATAACACTGTGACGTTTTTGGCCGGTACTGCTCATCTAGCCGGGTTCGGATTCATCTGATCTAGCGATTATAAGCGGTTTTGACCGTAAAACGATGTAACAACTAACATAGTTTTGGTCGTGGGCGCTTGTACTCATAGATATAGTATGTACAAGATAAACAGAGTCAGATAAAAAGCGAAACCAAAAAAATAAAATCTATGTGTGAGGGAAATTGTCCATGTGTTAGTTAAAAAAGTGTTGTTAAAAAGTCCATGTTCAGTATCGATATCGATACTTGGTGAACACAATAAGAAACAAGATTAAAAGGTTGTTGCCGTTGTTGTTTATATTGAACTGTTATAAAAACTGGGCAAAATACATGCTTGCTTTTATTAAAACACAAATTACAGAATACTATTTAGGTTAGCCACTAACTAACCATACGATAGGAAGTGTCATTCTTACAGGCACAAATAAATTAGGTATAGATTCTTTCATTAGGATTCGTCGATGTTTTTTTAGCATGCAGTAGGTATTTCAATACGAAATGTTTACTACATATTGTAGAGACCATCCATCTCTGTTTAAAATTCGAATCCATTTTTCTCTTAATACAGAATTATTTGGGCATCTGTAGGTACATAAACATTACAAATTATTATTTACACAACAGAACAATTTGCTGGTGAGCAGAGCACTCATGTATTCAAGACAATGTAAAACTAATAAATGCAAACAATATGACATTCCTAAACCTACTCAAAGTAATAAAATATCAAAACTCTCCGAAACATTTTGAAAAACAAAGGCTAATATAATAAACATGCAACTTAAAGTACAGTTTAGATGAACACATCTTATCAATCCTAACTTAAATCTATTTAAACAAAACTTGACTAAATAAGTTTGTATTCATGCCATGATGTCACTATAAAAAGATTAAGTTTTTATCGATACTCCTGACGTCACCGCTTTGTTAAGCCCTAGCGTAAACAAACAATTTTCTCTTTTACATTATATTTTAGCAAATTCTGTTTAAATATACGAAATATACTTTTATAAAACATTGGAAATCAATATACTATTGTAAGAATATTTTTCTGAGCCGATTACTAGCAGAAATTTGTCAAAATATGGTTCGAAACAATCCAAGGACAAAATTGTATTTACCTATGAAACATGTATTTATTGGGGTTATTTCGTCTTGTAACGTCACATTCACTCACAGAATAAACCAACATAGTTGCATAATTAATATTATCAATTTAAATCTAAAGATTATTATTTAAATGCAAGAAATTCACCGCGGTGTAAAACAGATGGTACGCTATGGACTCCTTCTCGAGAAAAAAATGACATATTGGTACTTCATTCACTCTCTCTTTTTCTCTTGGGCGTTTAGTACTTGATTAGGTTTTCTCGCTCGCACCCTTCGTGTATCTTTTTGCGTAGCAAAAAAAATCTAAATCTATGCTTGTACTATTATTTTAGGAAGGAGTTTGGTCTTAAAATCAGTCTAGTTTTTATGAAATTAAACTTAGGATATTCCAGGTTACATAAGGTTCCACCTTTTAATCATTTTCGGAGTACCATCCAGGAAGTATAAATATGACGAGCTTACTAAAATATATTCGGCTTCCATTATAACTACATATACACAACTATCTAAATATCAGTTTCTCATAAGAAACTGCTGTCACCAACTTCATGACTTAAAATCACTCATCATTAACTATGAATTATTTTTGGAATAGTTAACCAAAGCCCCGATTTATCGTGTTTTACCAAACCATTACAGGTTGAAAGCCGCACATGTACCTATCGTAAGTAGTTATTATACAAGTCAATTACTAAGACATGATAACTCCTAAATTGCCATGCACGATTGGTAAGAGAAACGATCCGTTTTTTGGAATCAGACGAAGACTACGATTGGTAAGACTGACGATCCGTTGTTGGTTTTAAAAACCAAATAAAGACCAAGTTCTATTCATCAACCCTATGACATGAATAAGAGAAGATGAAGAGATGTGTAACTTTTTTACTCGACTACGGCGAAGCCAAAAGGAAGTGTTATGATTTTAGAAGTCTTTGTGAGTATGTTTGTATTTAAGTATGTTCCTCCGTAGCGCCTAAACTTTTTATCCGATTTCGATGAATAAGGTGTCAATCGATTCGTTATTATGGCCCGGGTAAGAAAAGCTAAAGAAAACCGTTTTCGGGTTCCAGTTTTCAATTAAACTTTTTGTTGGTCTACAATAAAATTTATTCTATGATTCTACCCTATTCTATCTACATCATCCATATGATAGCGGCTCACGGTTACATAAAGCAATTAAAGAGATAGATGGCTAGCTTGCGGCCATCGACCATCGACCACTGACTTATAGACTTTAATATCTGAGAAGAATCGGTTTAATATAGAGCTGATAGCTTTATGGATAAGGGGAGTGTTCGATTTTAGATCGTCTGGGATTTAGAGAATATGTTTTTTTAGCTATTAGAACTGTTACTCACTTTAAGATATCTATTTCAACCCCCAAAAAAGAGGAGTGTTATAAGTTTGAATTGTGTACCTGTGTGTTTATGTATTTGTGTATCTGTCTGTGTCTCATAGCTCCTGAACGGATAAGCCGATTTTTATTTAGTTTTGTTTGAAAGACGACATTATCGGGAGTGTTCTTAGCTATGTTCGATGAAAATCGGTGCAGCTGTTCAAAAGTTATGGAAGTTTTACTGTTTGAATCGGGGTGTTTTCGCAAAATATCTTGTCATAATTACGTGTTCGATAGATTTTTGATTGAAGCGATTTTTTTTACTACTTAATAAATAATGTAGGTTAAAAAGTACGAAAAAAATAATATGAAAGAGGTTATTGATTTTTTTTTTATCTTTCTTTACCTGTTTAGTTCTTTTACTAAGTATCAATTGAGGTCCCATATCAGAGGCTATATTTCAGTACATACAAATGCGAGCATTTAAATGTATCATAGCGATACCGTAATGTATGTCTATGAGAGACTTAAACGGCACCCCTTCTTGACTGTTTTATAACCCTCTAATCTATAAAATAGTGAAAAAGGGTGCCTCGTTATGTTGTTATTAGAACCACCAACTTGGTTTGTTAAATTATTTACCTTCCTACGCCTATAGCAGCATTTTTTATTAGTTTAGAATTATCTCTCTGGGCAATGACTTCCCCGTGCCTTTCCAGATACTCTTTTCTAGCGTCATGTCGAACCAACCTTCGTAGTGCGCGTCCAGGTCATCTCGCCATCTTTTTGTTGATATAACACAAGTTAACTAAAACCACCAAACAAAAAACTGTACAATTCATGACTACCTCACAAAAACAAAACACGAGCAATCAATCAAAAACCTACAACTCCACCGCACCAATTTCCAGTTCAATATTTTGTTGAACAAAATTGCAAAAACTGGACAACTGTAAAGGCAGAAAATTGCAATGTTTCAACAATTTGAGGCGGCACAAACAAGAACTGATGACTTACAAACAGACGGACAGCGACAAACATTTATTACCTGTCTTGGATTGAGGTCGGGCTGGACGACAGCTGGCAAGATAATTTGATGGTGGAGAGAGAGAGTTCCGTAGGTAATTTACTTGGCCAATACATTATTTTGATTAGCACAACAACTAATCAAAGTAATGTTCTGCTCTTGTTTGCTTGGAACACTAAATCCTAGTCAGTATGAACAATGTATTGGTTTAATTCTCTCCAAGTGTCAACTTTGTCTTCGTTTGCATTTCGTTTACGTGTCGTGTTTCGTTCACACTTTTTTTGTTTGCTTCTTTCACTGGTGCTAGTCACCGGTTATTTCGACAAATATGGTTCTTGGCGATTACGACTGTCTTTATCAAGACTTCAAGAGTGATGGTTGCAAGCTTAATCCCTACAGAAATAAAAATGTGTGTATGGGCACACATTTAAACATGGTATAGAAGGTTTAATTAAACTAATCGTCACAGAAAAACTTGTGAAAAACGCTTTTCCAATTTAATCTGTAGTACTACCTCTCATATAGTGAATAACCAAGCATAGCCCAAAGAGTAACCTAAATAGGTATCTATTTAATAACATCTAAAACTAGAACCTCCACGGACCCCCAAACCGTGAACTATCCGATCAGTTGCCACAGACAAAGCGCGTGGTAGGGACAGGCCAGTGAAATCAATAAGTGCCCTGCACAGATTAAACAACCGTCGCTCGATTGGAACCTGTGTTTGCACAGCCCTGTTTATTTTTCCCAGCCCTTTCGTGCCAGCCCTGCGATCGAACGGTTTATGATTCGAATTTCGAGTTTCGAATATCAATTATTGTAACGTCACTTTGATTGCTACTGCAATGATGTTTGTGGTTGTTTGTGGTAATTGGATTTCTGAGTTTGGCTGGTAATAGATGTAAGCTATGTTTGGCTGAATGATTATGCTATGGGGAAGAGAATGAAATGTGACTGTTTGTTAAATAATTAACTTATAGCAAAATGTCATCACCAATCTGTCTGAAAAGCGAGGTGATCATTTCAATTACCTTTCTTTGAATTTGACTTTGACGTCATGTTGTGAACTTAGACCCAAAACTCAAACGCAACTTTAGGTACTAAGAGCCGATTTTTCATCCAACAAATAGTTTTTTATCTGATCGCAAAATTCGATGGTTTGTCAAATACAACGGGTTACTCAGCTGAATCCGCTAAGACTGGACCCGAACCCAACGGGAAAAGGGTTGGCAGATTTTTTTCAACTTTTGTATAGAAATAAATATCAACCCGCAATATTTTATTCTTTAGAAAAATAAATATTGTCAACTGAAAATTTGGCATTGCTTACCTTCATATTATACAGTATCTCTATTACACTCCAATGCATCTTACAATGGCAAGGACAACGTAAGACTTAACAGAGACTTAAAATTGCCTAGGACAACAACTACAACTTGAACTACATCTTTGGTAGCTTACCCTGAAGAAAGTAACAAGACTTGAAGCTTACTTAACCAAAGCTTCTAGCTTGTTTCTGTTTAGTTGCTAACAACGACAGGAACAGATGAGTCGGTACTTACTACACGACGGGCGACGTTAGGAATTCTTTGTAACTGGTAAACCTAGGTAAATAAATTTTGCCTTCTTTACTGACTGTTAGGATACGCCATTGTTAGCCTAAAACAAAACAATATATCAGGAATATATTTTTAGCATAAATATTAAGTCTTCTAGACCGAAATTTGGTCATGACCGCCAATCTCAGCGGAGACAAGCCATTTACCACTCTATCGTTATTTCAGCATGAGGGCCCGCTTTAGGTCAGTCGATTTTACATGCTTTTGAATAGGGTAGTTGACTGAAAACTTGTTTTTCGTCCGTCAGGTAGTTTAATAAAAAATATTAGCTACGTATTTTTCTTTTCACACGAAAACATAAACGACGATACAGTACGTTGAAATATCGTGTGACGTCACGGTGTGCTACTCTGACAAAGTGACGTCATAAGCACACACTCCTGAACTTTGATACACTTTATCTTTGTCAATATTTATTTATTTGATAAAGCAAAAAATACGTGTCCAATATTATTTCATATTCTCACTGACGGACTAAATAGAATCATCATTTTTCTACCTAGGAAACAACCCTCCTGTTGGTTAAAGGACATGCTGGTTTCCTCACGATGTTTTCTTTTAACTTTTTTAGAGCAATGGTGATGAAATAAATTATACACAGCAAATATATTGTCTTAAGGTTCCCCTAGTCGACTGCACTTACTATTTTGTGCGCGAGGTTAAAACGCATGCTATCTCATACAGCAACACATGCGAAAGAGATAGATGCTGTGATGAGCAGTAAGAAGCTAGTTCGCGTACGAATTAGTACTTTTGCAAATTTGTATCGTAATGAATGATGATTCTGGATGAAAACGAGCGCGCGAAATTTTATAAACAGACCTTTGGGAGTCTAGATATCATAAAAAAACGACTAAATGTATATTTTCAAAATAAAATTATTTGCATCGTTGAAATACCAATCTATCCCTGCATGGAGGCCGTTTTGCAATTTTCCTTCTTCATATGGTATTTATTTCCGCCCAAAGATGCGCTATTTTATTATTAACTTTACTTTATTAACTTTCCAATATTTTATTTATTCTCTTTTTTTTCCATACAGAGCTAAATGATGAGACAAGTTGATATATTTTTTTTTATTTTGGACGTACATCGTCAAATAGTGGAGTAATCGCTAGACTACATTTGTTTGGAAGAATGATTGACTAGTGTAACCTTAAACATAACTATTGAAACATGGTTTATTAAGGGAGCGACTCTGCCCTCCCTCCTCACCCTCCCACCTCACCTCACCACTGCTCACCCTTTGGGGAAAACAGGCGTGATTTTGTTATCTTTTGTTAACTTCATGTCTGGGTACGTTCGATTCAAACTCAATCGCAGACATCCGACTGAACTTCCAAATTAAAAAGTCATAATACGAGATTTGGCCCTCGCCTATTTCCTCCTCGAATATTGGAACAATTTAAAAGATATTCCATAAACTGGAAAAAAAATATACATACTATGCCCCTATGTTTTCCTTTTAAACCGACTTCCCAAAAAAGGAGGAGGTCCCTCAATTCGACCGTATATATATAATTTTTTGTGTGTGTTCGCGGATAACTTCGTTGCTTATGAACCGATTTTGATGATTCTCTTTTTGTTGGAAAGGAGATATCCCAAGGGTGATACCATGATAATGAAACCAGGATGTGATGATGGGATCCTAGAGAAATCGAGGGAACTCCTCAAATATTATAGGTAGTAATATAGCGCTTTTGTTATTTTTGCATTTGCACTCAGAAAGTATCATTTAGTGAATTGGAACTGATAAAGAATACCACAATGGCCAATGGAACTCCGAAATAACACAATGTACCCTAGTCGTGTTTGGAATCATCATGAGATGTTCTTTGGCATGATAAATGATTTTCATGTTAATGGAGGTACCTACCAAAACTGTTAAGGGGAAAATAAAAAACGTTTTATCAAAAAATCAAACCAACTTCCAAAATAAAACACTACAAAGCGAAAAATAACGAAATCCGAATAATCCGAAGTCGGTGTCGAATAACGGAAAACGATGGGGACAAAAGACACAGACTTCGGAAAAGAAAGTTATTTTTCGCTTCATAGTTTTTTGTTTTGGAAGTCGGTTTGATTTTTTGTTAAAAAAGTTTTTTTTGATGATATCTGATGAGATCATCTTTAGAAACACTAGAACCCTCAAAAGATGCTCAAAATTGCGTTATCAGTAGTACTATTTTGAAAACTACAAATGAAAAAAAACTTTTTTCATGAATTATTTTTTCATTCGTTGTTCGTTTCTTGAGACTGGAAGTCGGTCTCAAAAACAATGAAACGAAAACAGGAATGCCGACTTCTGAAATTGAAGTTATTTTTCACTTTGTTGTGTTTTTATTTGGAAGTCGGTTGTAATTTGTTATACAAAAGTTTTTATTAATTTATATTATAGTTTTCAAATAAGTGCACTATGCCTCTAATCACAACGCAATTTTGAGAATCTTTTGAGTGGATTAGTGCTTCTAAACTAAACATTATCTATCTTTATTTTTTAGTTTATGGAATTTATTCCGATTTTGGATGAGAAAATAGGCGAGAACCAAACCTTGAAATAAGAAATAGCCTGCTGAATAGTTTGCCTTAGGAAATTCAGTCGGATGTCTGCGACCGCATTTCCTCATAAGACACGTCAGTCACCGTACCAATCCAATCCGATGTAAAGTTTGTTTAGTTTATATTTAAGTGAGTGAGTGTGCGATGGAACAGCACAATTTAATTCTGCCCAGCCCTTTCCATCATCGGACTAGAAAACGTACGGCAATTCACTATCGGTACATGGTGGACATCCAACCCATCGCACAAAGCGTTTTGCGAATACTTTCATTGTGCGCACAGCTAAGAAGTGGAATCGGAGTCTTTGTTTCCTGATAACTACAAGTTTGGGGTCTTTAACTCAAGAGTGAATAGGTTACTTCTAGGCAAGCGTGCTCCACCGTCGACCACATCATCGCCTACCATCAGGCGAGATAGTTGTCAAAAGCGACACAATGCTTAAAAAAAGCCGACAAAATTTACACCGTGATTAGCAGTTACACGCATCACTTCCTCCCTTTTTGTGATTGTAATTCTGTGTATATAATCTATGATCATTTCTAAAACAAAAATTTTAGGCGAGTTCCCTTAAAAACATGATAGCTTACTGATAAAAAAATAACTTACCCACAGTACACTGTGAACAACAGTGTAACACAAAATAAACCAAACTAAAACTTATCTCCCACTATAAATTGGTGTACCACGTTTAGCTATAAATAAACCCCACTAAACACTTACAGCGATGTTATCGTCTCGCGAGCGACGCCGAAGCTATTATCGCTCTAGTTTGTGAACGAAAACATGTTTTTGAATAGAAACAGCTCCTTAGATATTGGCATGGGGGTTATGTACGCTGATAGGTGTGTCATAGTGTATCAGGTGAACAAGGGAAATTGGTTAGAGCAGGTTGTAATGTACTGGATAAGTCAATATGTATTTTTAAGCTTTACATTGTTACAAGGGAGTAGAAGATTAGAAAAGAATTCCCGTATATTTAAGGAACATTTAGCATTCAATATTCATCGCAACCTATCAAAAAACCCTCTACATTTAAGCATGTTTAGGATATAGATTATAATCCAATCCCACCTCTCCGATAATTTATTGGCCGTTGGGTCGAAACTTTTTGAAGTTCAGAAACTGTGAATATGTGACGAGGTCCTTCTTCCATACTCTTCCGATCTTTTATTACTGGCAACATTTTATAGTAGGCCACATCATCATTTACTTTTTACATTATCATTCGATTTTCAATTCAAATTCAGTACGCCACATTCTCTTTCCCATGCACTCTCATTCCCCCAGGGTCACTTCATCTTTGATAAAAATAAAAAGAGCCCGCCGAGGCTAGTTACTGTCTGTAATTATGACCATCGTCTTATAATCTTGTGATAATCTTCTAAAAAAAACGCTGTGTATCAATACTGTACTGTGTGTATTCTTCTAATAATTTTGTGCGATAAATAAATATTCTCCAGTCTGTTTTCACTGTTGTCGGCTTTTCTACAATCACTTGATATAACGTGGTCTGGTGAGGTTCCCTCAAATTGAACCAGCTGGCAAGAGGGCAGGGGGCCCACCGGTACAAATACACTAATTTTATCAATTCAAAATTGTTCCCACTGCAAAACCTATCTTCTATGTTAACAATCACTATTGTTCCCGAATAAGTTTTTATGAAAATAACAGCTAGCGAACCGATCACTTTACCAAATATTTTTTTTTCGAATTTCATTTAACCGAAAACTATTAACCGACGTCTTTTTTGTTATATAGCAGCATTTTTTTTTTCTAGTGGCTCTCCCTTAGTATTTTTGTAACGCATATTCAGTGTTTAGCATTTTAGGAGTTAATTATTATGCGTATAAAAATTATGTTTTAATATCATTATCATTGCGTAAATAAATTTATGCTGTAGAATGTTATTCTTAAACAATATTAAAATTATAGAAATTACGCTTAAAAAAAATTATGCGTAAGCTGTTTTGCGTAAATAATGTTATGTGTAAATTTAACTAGGGTAAAAAAAGTATGCCATGTTATATTATGTCTTAAATTTGTATGCAAATGGATAGGGAACCATGTAAAAGTGTGTACAAACTTTCTAGGAATTAAAACAGTGGTATAATTAATGTTCGGGAATACTTCGAACAAATGTTATTTTAGCCAAAAGTAACTTCGTTAAAAAGTAGTTCGACCAAATGAAACGCCGGAGTAACGAAAAATATCGAATCGACAATAGGTCAACTGGGACAGTGGCAGACGTAACTTCGATGAAGTAAAAAAAAAAGAAACGATAATAGTTCAAAAATTTTAGGTGAAATAAAATTCGCTCAAATATTTTTCGAACTTATGATAGGTAACCATATTTCAACCTACAAAAGTTAAGCACATAACAACACGGTGTATTTAATTTCATACGTAAAACTTAACCTGACGGTGACTTTTCAAACATTTCACTTCCTTGTCCCGATTTTATCAAAGAAAAAAATCTTCAGCATCGTCCCCGGATGCCGGAAGTTCCGTCACATAATTTAAGTGAATGTAACAAATTGTAATTGTTCGAACGTCGATATAATTTGGTTATTTTATCGACTCGCCCTCCTGACTAATTGGCGTTGACGGGATGAAAGTGACGGACGGAGAGCTAGAGAGTATGGAAGAGCTCAAAACCCTCGCTCCTGGTATGGAACCAGGAGCGAGGGTTTTGAGCATTCGGTTAAAATGAAGTTTTTTTTGCCTTCAGCAATCTCAAGGTGTTTAAATAGGTTTCAGTACTTAAATCTTTTATTACATGTACAAGAACAAGTAGAAACTTGATTTTCTAGTTTTTAATGAGTTTCCTAAAGGCAACATCTTATAATGAACTGATCTTATACATGGTAAGTTCTTCTTCTACGTACTTTTTGCAAATAGATCATATCTGTTTTTTATGTTTTATAGGTTCGCGCTTGACCACCATCTCATCTCTCTCATTTCTGTGGAGAAAAAATTAAATTCAAAGCGAGATTGCAATACTTGTTTTTGGATGCCAGTTTTTTTTTAAGTACAGTGAAAACTAAATCAACTGAAACTTTTTCACAAAAAAATTTAGTTTTAAGGAATAGTAACAATATTAACTCCTTTTTTTAAGTCGGTAAAAAATGAATTAGTTTGCGAAACTCGCGCAGACGTTACGGGCATCGTTATTTAAATCATGACTACACATAAAAAATTACAAATGACTCTAAAAAATAATTACAGCTGATTATGTGGTCAACAGCCGCAGTTACTTGAAATTATGAGTTTAGAATGTCACTTTATTTTTTTGTGTTTTATACAGGGTTATTGGTAAAATATTAACGACCTTGCAGGGCTGTATTAATAAAAAAACACATACATTGTGGCGAGTTATTGACAGCTGATTTATTTTGTTGATTTTTTTAAAAATCATTGAACAAAAGTTGTGTAAGCATGTTGACGATGACAATAATGTCTGCAGAGTTACACTAATTTGACTCATTAATTCAATCCCTCACATATCGTCGTCAGTCATTAATGCACACTGATTGTTTGGTAAGAACACAAGTCACATCCATCCACAAAATATCCATGTTCGTCCCTAATGGAGTTGCAATGGCTGTCGTCGCTTCCGGTCCAATTATTCGACACTCCGGTCGATTCCATCATCACCTACGAGTGTTAGTTAGCTTTCGGAATATATCCGTGACGAGAATGTACCTAGCCTTACTAATCTGGAGAAATGGGACATATACCAATTGAAAGGATTAGTCCAAGAAATTCTGGAAGTCAGAAATACATGGTAATGCGGATAATTTGTCTAAACTGCTGTATTTTTTTTTATTAAGAAATAAGACTCTCACGGTATTTATTTTTATTTTTATCATTGATAGGAATTGAAATTGAACTTCCTGACGGTGGGTGACTGGATGGCCTGCGTGTGGAGCGAGAACTGCTCCGAGTCGGCCATGTTGTGGACACCGCCGCTGCCGCTGGACCGGCACTGCGTCACCGATGGCGCTCCACCCGGTTGTCGCTGATGCTGCTGACAAACACGAACGGCATGCTAACGCTGTGGAACCTGCTAAAGCGCCAGCACGAGCCCGTGTTGTCCGTGCGTTTGCTCTTCGCGCTGCTGGCCAAGGTGGCCGCGCACAAGAATGGCACGCTGTTGACGGTGAGCAGCCGGCGCGGTGCCATGTACCTGCTGGAGCTTCGTTTAGATTTTGGTTATTCTAACTGCTAACTGACATTTTTTTATTCATATCCAAAATACACACTAGGTACCTACTATAGATAAGATTTGGGTCATGACCTTGAACAGACTCTTCGCATCATCACCATTTAGATAAGATGGAAGTTTATGGAACATACCAACATCGACACCTAATGTTATAATCTAATTGTCTGTATATTATAACGTTTGTAAATTCGGAAGTTTGTCAGGCAATCCTCAACAGCTGAACACATAGAGAAGCAGGGCAGACCGTTCCCTTGGGGCCATTTTCGGCTTTCAAGTGGGCGAATTCACAGGCAAAACGAATATCTATTCTAACACTATAAAGAGGAAAGATTGTTTTGTTTGTTTGTACAGAATAGGGTCTGAAACTACTAGACCGATCGTCATCTATGAAAAGCTATATTATTCCGGAGTAAAATAGGCTATAATTTTTTTTTTTAAATATAGGTCCTTATCAAAATTGCAATAATGTAACCCAAAGTAGCATAATTTTGCCTATAAAATTGATTATTTGGCGTGCGTTGAGAAAACTATTGATGATACATAAACATTATGTACTACATGATTATTATTACCGACAAAAAGTCAGTGAGAGAATATATCTAACTATCATAGTTAAGTCATAATAGCAGCTTTTGTGTTCTAA
The DNA here is from genome assembly GCA_947562075.1 of Orthosia gracilis. NCBI lineage: Eukaryota > Metazoa > Arthropoda > Insecta > Lepidoptera > Noctuidae > Orthosia > Orthosia gracilis. The sequence goes on from OX387264.1 coordinate 33,289,221, forward strand.
AATTTAATTAGATCGCCCACCGGTAGAAACAAGAGTTGGTTACATTCGTATTGTAGTATTAATTCTTATTCAAGTAAATAGTTTTACAAATTGATTGTTAGGTAGGTAGGTAAGGTAGGGTAGATAGGGTAGGTAGGTAGGTAAAGTAGGGTAGATAAGGTAGGTAGGAAGGGAAGAGTAGGTACGTAGGTAGCTAGATGACGGGAGCGAAGTCGCGGGGGCCAAAAATAAGCAATCGCCTGTAGTTCCCGTGTGCCTATGATTAATCACTACACTTACCGAACAGATGGCAGTACGCACAAACCGATATGAAAAATATGTACGTATAACTCGTAATACACGAGAAAAATCCTAAGAAATTAATTTATTTGCAACAAACTACGAGCTTTCCGTCATCTACAAACAGTTCACTCCGACTTGATACCCATCCCCCCAAACCAGAATAAACAAGCCCAAATATTCTAATTCCTTGGAAACAATCCTGGGATTACGCAAATGTAATATCTAAATATTAAAGCTTTTAGAACACAATGGTCCAATTTTCGACAACTTCATTCGGTCCGATTGTTCCATAAAACAATCGTGTCTTCAAACATTTTTCGTCCTATTTTTATTTTAATCCTTTCGTGAGTTTCTTTTGGAAGTTTTTTTCCTTGTAAAGTTTTTGTCCGGCCGCTCTTTTGAGCTGAATACCAAATATACGACGAACCCGCGGGACTTAATGGTGCTTTGTAAAGGTTGACGTATAATAATTTGAATGTAAAACCACTTCGAAAAAGTAGTTCATAGATACATTTTACGCACTTGACTACGGTATATTTTTATTTTTTTAACCGGCTTACCAAAAAGGAGGAGGTTCTCAATTCGGATGTTCTTTTTATTTTTTATATTCGGGTGTAACTCCGTCTTATAAAAACGGATTTGCAAAATTATTTTTTTGTTCGAAAGAAATTCATTCCGAAATAGTCCCATTTAAATATGGTAAAGATCTGATGAAGAACTTCGGAAAAATACAACAGAACTCTTCAATAAAGAACGGCAAATCTCTCGTGATTGCTGCAATCGCATGTCTGCTTATTGTTTACAACATTTCATAACATACCATCGCGCCAGTATGCTCTAAACGGGTACACAGATGTGTACAGTTCTCCCTGGTACATTCTCATTCCACTGGTTAGGTTGAAGTTACATATTATTCGTGTAATCTCTTCTGGTATCATTGTGAGCTTTATATGCACCTTACTATAGAACTTGTCCATTAAGTACCACTAAAAAGTGAAAATTAAAAAAAAACTTTTTTCCAAAAAAATACAACCGACTTCCAAAAAGACACTACAAAGTAAAAAATAAGTTCAATTTCGGAAGGCGGTGTCAAAAAACGAAGAAACGAAAATACGAACACCGACACCGAAGTCGGTTGTATTTTTTATGATTCAACAAGGCCTTATTCCGGAAGGATTAGACACATTTGCCCAGTAATGTTTTCAGCTCATGTAATAAGGAGAAAGCCTATTGCAGTTGGAAAAGCTCAATAACACTTTGCCCGACTCGAACCGTGGACTTCATGCTCAACAGTAGTGTTCGCGACCCTTAGATCAACGAGGCAGTCAAGTCGAGTAATTCAATGTGAATCGTTATTACCACATGGATGTTACCACACCAATCAATATATATTCAATCTATGATGACATTAATCGACGCATGTGAAAAACTTTGAAAGGCGAAAGTAGCCTCATAAAGTGTTTCTTGTGTCTACTGTGTAAATGTGTCTTAGGGTAAGTGTTTTGTACCCGACTGCCGAAGGAAGTAATGTGTTTGTCAGTCTATGCATGTATGTATGTTTGTTCCTATGTGGCGTTCTAGAGACCAAACGCTTTGGCCGATTTTAATGATTCTTACGTCAATCGATTCCCCTTAACCCTACGAGTGTCACTGGCTACATTCAAATTGGAAAATATAAAAATGGCGGATTTTTGGCGCCATATTGTGGAGGCCCAATTTATTATTTTCTTCGAAGCCCATGGTGTAGGGTATCAAAATAAAGGGCTCTAAGAGGTAATTTCAAAAACATATAACACTTATATGTTTAAATGTACATAATTCTAAAAAAAAAATACTAAAAAGTTATAAATAAAAAAAATAATTAGGAAAAACAAAAAACCCGACTGCTTTAAAAGCGAACTAAAAAGACGTAAATCATGCCGTGCAGTCGGAGGATACATCTGGTTTTGGTCAGCCAGCTCGCGAACATGTATCCTCCGACAGCACAGCATGCTTTTCTTGTTATTTACGTCTTTTTAAAGCAGTCGGGTTTTTTGTTTTTTTTTTTGTTAAACCTTATTTAAAATAAAGATCTTTGAAAATGAAAATGATCGACGGCAGCCGACTAATGTAGTGTATTGAGTAGTAGGAACTGTCGATCAATGTCGATTGATCCATTCTACCATCCAAAGACTATTGGTTTGATGATACTCTTACACTTCCAAATAAAGTAAGAACAGTAAATGTGTTTTTGTACGTTGTGTTGTAGCAAGCGTAGTAGATTCGTAGCAATGGCTACGCCGTAGTCACTTGCTACGAAGGCTACGCGATCTAGGAACACACAACCATACCACATCTTAGGGTCAGCTTCCAGTCTTACCGGATTCAGCTGAGCACTATTCAGTAGTCATCTTGGGGTCGGCTTCCAGTCTTACCGGATTCAGCTGAGCAGTAGTGTTTTACTGCGACTGCCTTGTCTGACCTCCACAACCCAGTAACTGGGTAACACGGTACCCCTTGGCAAGACTGGTGTCAGATCTCAAGCGTCTGACTACCCGTAACGACTGTCAAAGATCTTCAAATGACAGCCGGGACCAACGGCTTAACGTGCTTTCCGAGGCACGTGAAGGATATGGGAACTGCTGGAACGATCGGGAGCACAATAAAACATGGACTTCACTGATAGACGTATATTCGGAGACTGCGCGTGGCTCGTACGTACTACGTCAACTTAATTCTAAATACCCACTATTACAAATATATTACACCTCCACCACAATACAACAGTACCCTATATAATAACACGATAAATAAAAACCAACTTAATATAAACTTAAAATAATTCTTAACTAGTTACACAATTTTAAATCTATCTACTGGCTTACGTGTCCGCTTAGAGTAACGATTCTCTGGCAGCGGAGATTGTGGTATTAAATTGACCAGAGCATCTTCAGGAGTTTTATTGTCCGGGTTTGGACTTGCCCCCTTATCCCTGGTAGTCGCTTCTGGTGAGGCTACCTTTACTACCCGTTCTAAAACCTCGCTCAGTGGCTCGACCACACTCTCTCCCCCATGATCTGTACTGTCCTCAGTCTCTGGACAGGTAACATCAGAAAGGCGTGACCTGCGGCGCATTTGATCTACATGTCTTTTTAGTGATTGACCATTATCCTTTGCCACTGAGTATCTACGGGCACTGTCTACCCGTTCTACGGTACCTTTCACCCACCTATCACTAACACCATACTCACGAGCCCAAACTGAGTCACCCTCCCTGAAACTGCGGTCTGTTCCTCCCGCGAATTCCCTTTGCCGTCTCTGGGCTTGATGTACTCTGTCTTTGGTGACTTGGTCGGTACGCAATAAATCAAGTCTGGAGCGTAATGGACGTCTCTGCAACAGCATAGCCGGGGTTTCCCCTGTAGTGCTGTGCACTGTGTTCCGGTACGCTAACAGAAATGTTTGTAGTGCGGTGTCGACATCAACACAATCCCTATGCGCTTTCTTAATAGCCCGCTTGCAAAGCTTGACTGCATTCTCTGCAGCCCCGTTTGATGATGGGTGGTAGGCTGGTGAAAAAAACTGTTTAATGCCGTTGTTTTTTAAGAAGGTTTTAAACTCTATACTAGTGAATGGTGGGCCCTGGTCAGATACTAATTCCTCCGGCAACCCAAACCTTGCAAATGTAGCTCTTAATACCTTTATAACATTTGACGCATTAGTTCGTGTCATCTCAAACACTTCTAACCATTTTGAAGTAGAATCAACCATGACTAAGAAGGTAAGACCCTTATATGGCCCTAGAAAATCGATGTGAACCCTTGTCCAAGGGCGCGCGTGATACTGCCATGGCTGTATCGGGGCCCGCGGTGGCGCATCCGCCTCCGCCGCACATGTCTCACATTGTTTACATAATGCTTCCACGGCAGCGTCAATATTAGGCCACCATACATAACTACGTGCCAAGCTTTTTGTTTTTACGATACCCATGTGACTGCTATGAAGTTGTTTTAAAACATTACTCTGTAACGAATTTGGTATAACCATACGGTAACCCCACATAATACAACCACCTTCCGTATATAACTCATTACGCCTCATAAAGTATGGTTTGATACTTTCTGCATCTTCACTGGTTGTTGGCCACCCGGATTGTATGTAAACAAAAACCCTACTTAAAACTTTATCTACAGCCGTTGCTTTCCTAACGTCTTGGCTCGTAATTGGTAAATAATTTTCAACGAAATTAACATAGGTTTTTTCTTTTTCTAATGCTACCTTTTCTTTACAACCTTTGTACGGCAGTCGTGATAATGCGTCGGCACAATTCCTACTCGAAGAAACATATTCGATGTCGTAGGTATATCCAGCCAATAACACCGCCCAACGCTGTAACCTAGACGCGGCCATTACTGGAATACCGACTTTATCACCAAAAATATAAGTGAGGGGTTTGTGATCGGTTCTTAATATAAATTTACGACCATAAAGATATTGATGAAATTTACGTACGCCGAACACAATAGCAAGTGCCTCGCGGTCTATTTGCGAGTAGGCCCGCTCGGCTTGCGTGAGCGAGCGCGATGCATACGCCACGGGACGCTCGCCCCTTGCAGTTGTGTGCGATATCACAGCCCCTACGCCTACACTGCTCGCGTCTGTTGTTAATATTATAGGTAACTCCGGTGTATAGTGCATTAGCACTTCACTGCATGTTAATAAATGCTTCACCTTACTGAACGCATCTTCACATTCTCTATTCCAGCTATACGGGGTTCCAGCTTTAAGCAACTTATACATAGGCGCTAGAATTGTACTAACATTTCTAATAAATTTGCCATAGTACATCACCATACCAATAAAAGTTCTTAGTTCCGAGATATTCGTGGGAGCTGGAGTTTTAACTATAGCTTCTACTTTGTCTGCGCACGTGTGAACCCCTTCTTTACTAATCGAGTGACCTAGATAGTTTACTGATTCAGCAAAAAATACACATTTGTCTTTTTTTACTTTAAGCCCGTATTTGTGCAAGCGATCAAATACTTTGCACAAGTTACGCATGTGTGCTGCGTTTGTGGGTCCCGTTATTATAATATCATCTAAAAAGACTCCCACATGTGGCAAATCTGCAAACAACTGCTCCAAATGCCTTTGAAAAATGCCCGGACTTGATGCTAACCCGTATACTAGCCTATTATACATAAATAATCCTTTATGAGTGTTAATTACTGTGTACTTTTTTGTTTCATCCAGCTCAAATTGAGCGTATGCCTGCGAAAGGTCAATTTTACTGAAATGCTGGCCACCCTTTAAACGAAGTAGTACTTCCTCTACTTTTGGCAACGGATAACGGTCAACTTCTATAACTTTGTTCAAGGTTAATTTGTAATCTGCGCAAATTCTAATGTTACCGTCCTTCTTGACGACCGGCACGATGGGTGTTGCCCAGTCAGAACGCTCCACAACATATAAATCTAATTGCTTATGCCCATTTTTATATTTCACTACTGGTTGTATAACTCCCAGAGGTTTAACTAACTCGCCGGTATAATACTTTAGTATTAAATTACTAGGCTTAAGTTTTACATCGTTAAACAACCTTCTATAACATTCCCTGCTAATGCATGACACCGCACTGCCGGTGTCACATTCCATTTTAATGTCAATACCATTTACATTCAGTTCGACGTAAATAGGACTACACTGCGTCGCTGATAATTTACAAACATCTACAACTATTACCTCATCGCTCTCCGCGCCGTCACTTTCTTTGGAATATTTTATTTGAAGCGTGTCTATATCCACGTTGTAGTGCTCCGATAAATTCGGACACATACGTCGCAAATGTCCAACTTGGTTACAAACTCGGCAAACATAACGACCGAACTTGCACTTGCTTGCATCGTGACGCGCGCCGCACACTCGACACTGCTGTTGCTGCGCACGCTCACCCAGCTTCATGGGTGCGGCCGCTGCCAATGCGCGCGCGCCGCGCCCCCATCCGCTAGACGTCGTAGTATTGAACGGTGTTGTCGCTCCGCGGACGTCACGAGTGGCCACCGCCGCCGTGCCCTTCCGCCGCGAGCCTGCTGACATCGCCTGACACGTCACCGACGTCGTGGATGCACCTTCGCTTCTTAACCCGCTCTGGCCTTCAACGGCCGCTGCGTCTTTTTCTGCTGCCTCCATGCTAACTGCTATCTTATACGCCTTCCCGAAGTCCAGATTACTTTCGGCGAACAATCGTTGTCGTATACTTTCGTTTGTTATGCCACAAACTAGCTGATCTCTCAAGCTCTCTTCCAGCCAGGACCCGAATTCACATGTTTTGGACATTTTCTTTAAGATAGCCGCGTATTCCGATATAGTTTCACCTTCTTTTTGTTTCCTATGTCGAAATTTGTATCTTTCTGCCAACTCACTTGGCTTTGGTTGCAGGTGTTTTTCCATGACGTCAACGATTTGTGCTAACGTTTTACTTTTTGGTTTAACCGGCGTACACAAATTAACCAAAAGTTCATAACACTCCGCCCCCATCACTGTTATTAATGTTGGCACTTGTAAATCGTCAGGGATCTTGTTGACTAAAAAATATTGTTCCAAACGTTCCACGTACAACCGCCAATCGTCACTGTGGACTTTGAACTCTGCAATTTTACCGATCGACATTTCTAGTTAGTTTGATGCTGCTGTTCTTATTTACTTATTTAGTATTGCACGAATCACGCGTAGAATCGTCTGTTCTCGTCGCCACTGAAGGATATGGGAACTGCTGGAACGATCGGGAGCACAATAAAACATGGACTTCACTGATAGACGTATATTCGGAGACTGCGCGTGGCTCGTACGTACTACGTCAACTTAATTCTAAATACCCACTATTACAAATATATTACAGCACGGAGGAAACTCGGTATGTTGAAATGGTCACCCATCCACGGACCGACCTCGTCAAGCGTTGCTTAATCTTGAACATCGACCCGTGCGGCTGTTATTATTTAGCCATGAGCTAAAAGCTGCGAGAATCCGCTGGATGCAATATGCACAGGCCAGAACAACTTGAAGAAACTTGGAGGAAGCCTACGCCCAGCAGTGGATGTCTTTTGGCTGAAATGATGATGATGAGTGTTACATTGTAGACATTGAGTAGACGCTGTTGGATTGTGTTCAACGAATTGATCAACTTATCAGGAAATCAAAAAAATTGTTCTATCCATATCCCTATAATAAGACTTCTTCTTATTGTGTCAATTGAATACTCAAATGTTTTCCGACTACTTGTTTAGTTCAATCATTTGCTACGATCAGATACTGAGACCTATAGAAGGGATAATATAAAAGGCACTGGACCATATTTCTACAAGTTGACGTGTACAAGACCCTGCCACGTGGGAAGCGTATCAGTTGGAGTAGCGAAGCGTGAAATGCACTTGAGAAACTACTCGATACAAAAATGCATTAAAAGTTACTGAACAGGTTTATCAGCAGATTTTTTTACCTGACTGCAAGAAAAGGGTTATGCTTTTCACACGTATCTTGTATGTATGTAATATTCTTTATTACCTCATATCTTTCAAACCGCTTGACAGATTTTTATAACTAAGACATCGTTAGATAGGTCTTAATTGCCCAAGTGCTCTTAGATAAGTGACATTAGAAAAAAAAAACATGGCGGGTTTTGGGCGCCATATTGTGAGGTCTTCGATTTTATTTTTCTTCCTAACCCATCAAGTGGGGTATCAAAATGAAGGGTTTTTAAAGACGATTACAGAAATGTATAGCACTTATATGTTTAAAAGTAATTCGAAAAAAAAAATATAACTAATAAAAAGTTGTAAATAAAAAAGTTAATAAAACAAAAAAAAATCGACCGCTTAAGCGAACTAAAAAAATGTAAACAAAAAATTATTTTTTACTTCGTGATTTTCTTTAACTTGGGATTCGAAATGATAAAATGTTTCGAATTCCATATTTTTTGCCGAAAATGCTGTGGATTTGTGTTTTTAAGCTGATTGATCGCCATTCTTTTACTTTTCTGTAAAGGACTAAAATTGGGTACTTCTTTTATGAACTTCTAACATACTATTCATTAAAAAGTCTGAGAAACGTGTTGTTTAGAAGTTTGAAACACTACAAGCTGTAATACAAATCGAGTATTCGTTTTTATTTGAATAAAATGACAAAAATGCTGGAAGGTTGATCAAATTTGCTAATGTGTAATGACAATATTTTCCCTTACAATTTTTTGCCGAATTCCTTCTAATTCATTATTTTAGAAATAATAATTTTAAAAAATATGTACTAATTTAATAATTCCTTAATTCTTGAACTGTCCTTTGTGTGATATCCTAATTCCCAATACCAGGGCTTATTCTTTGAGGTTGTGTGAGGTGAGGTTTCCCAATCCCAAGGATTATTGAGAATATAAATTCTAAAATTATTTTCCATTTACTGTTACACTCCAGTTAGCAAGAACCCTAACCTCATTTTGTTGCCTTTGTCTGTTAATATTCAGTTGAGCCAACAGTAAACATAGTAGACATACCTTTACGTTCATTTATCCTTTTTATAGGTTAGAGCGTTTCAAAACTTGTCTTTTGGATTTTAAATTTGGGGACCAGAGGTAGACTCACCTACATTAATTGGTGACCGTACTTTCAGAGATTATTCTATGGATGTTAGCATTTGCTTAAATTTTTTAATCAGTCTGAAATACCTATTGGTCTAGTTTGATACGAACCCGACAAGACTAAGGTCAAAAGGTCCAAGTGACATTCTTTCGGCGATAATTATGGTTAAATGTCCATTTATGGGATTGGCATGCGCTGTAGAAATGTCACGTGGTCAGCCACAAACAATCAGACGATCAGTTTTTCTAGAGCTCGGTAAACTGGCAGCTAGGATACAACATTGGAGGTTAACTCTTAACCAGCTTTGTGAAGTGAAACACACACAAAAAAAACTTGTTTTCCTACCTATATTTTCCCATTGCTGGGCAAAGGTCTCCCCCATAGCTTTCCACACTTCCCGATTTTTTGCCATCTCCTGTCAATCTCCCGTAAACGCACACTCACAAACACGCACACACATTTAACTTTACAAGATTTTCTGTCAACATCATACACAATCGCATCCCGTCCTGAATCACACTAATATGATAAAGGCTAAAGTTTGTAAGTGTGTGTGTGTGTTTGTATGTTTGTTACTTCTTCACGCTCAAACGGCTCGACGGATCTGGATGAAATTTGGCACAGGGATAGATTATAGCCAGGAATAGCACATAGGATACTTTTTCTCCCGGGAATATGTTCCCTTGGGATTATTTTCGACATTCACGTGGGCGAAGCCGCTGGCAGAAGCTAGTTTGAAATAAAAACAAAGAAAAAGTATCCTATGAAAAAGACAAAAGGAGGGCAAATAGCAGTGTTTGTTGGGGACAAACGGGCCAAATATAATAATAATGGCCTCAAATGAGGCAGTAGCTATTTGCGTAGTTGTGTTGTTCTGTGGCCAGGCTTACGTAAGTTGGGTGAATATTGTTTTCTTGCGAGTTCGTTTAGTCGCGTAGCTTAAGTAAAATTGGTAAAATGGTTGACTTACATAACAGGGTAGATGTAAAAAAAAATCTATTGAGTCAGTTAGATTACCTAGAAATATTGGACACGTATTTTTTTAGTAAGTTCTAACATGGGACATCTTATACATTCATTATGCATTTAGTTCAACACTCTTCTATCCGACATCACTCGCACGTTGTCTAGAGACACAGATTATTGATTTAAGGGAGAACAAACAAATTGAGTCAGCTTATTATGCCTAAATAATTGTATCTGTAATATTCATCATCGTTTCAGACTGACATAACCTATTGCCGAGAAAAGGACTCCTTTCCTTTCTGACATACTGTTTCCCGGTTCTGCGCACCCCTTGCGGGTTTATCCCGAGAGGGCTTCAGGTATCGTCAAATCAACGTGATTTGGGACAAAAAGCTTGGGACCTTGGTCTAGGGCATTTCTAGATAAATGCCCTAGACCAAGGTTCCCAAGCTTTTGGTCCTATGGACCTCATGGCGAACTACTTTCTCAAAGACGCCGTAAATCTGTATAGGCCCTTGGAGGTCCAGGCCAATTTGGGTATCACTGGCCTAGACTTTATACTCACGTCACGTCAAAAAGAATATTGATTTGATTGCAGAATTTGATCATAAATCAGTGTCAAAACTGAGTGCTATTTCTTAACTAATTACTGGTTCGGTTTTCACTTTAAAGACCCACCCCAAAAATATTTAGCTCCGTATATTGTATAAGTAACATCTACCTTATTCTTTATTCTATGACATGAATGAACTTAATATGCCAGAACTCCGGAACTCAACGTCGATCGTATTTAAATCCGTATAATTCCCTGTTCGCAAGTCTGGGAGACGGGTAAAATGCTTTAAAATAAAGTGCCTTAGGTTGGCGCCTTCTTAGCATGCGTGTTACAGGTTTAAAGGATTTGAGGAGATTCTATTATTTATTGTTACAAATAGAAAGCAATGTGAAATAAAGTCACAGTAATCTATTAATTTGGTCTGAAGTTTCTATGCATGTCAGGGTAAGGTTTAAGTTTCACATTCACCAACCCGCACTGGGCCCGCATATCCACCATGCGGGCCCAGTACGGCACATCACCTCTCACAGAAAGGAAGACTATGTCCCAGCAGCGGAGACATTAAAAAGACTGATGATGTTGATGATGAAAGCTATCCCACACAATTTTGTTCTTTCGACAATCGTTATTGCTGGTAGCATGTCAGTTTGTCTTGAGCCCCAAAACGACGCATCTTTTCGTTTTATGTTACTATTAGTACGGTACAACGTAGTACCTAGAAAAAATAGGTGTCCTGTTTAACATAAAAAAGTTCTAAAAGCCCTAGCTAACCAGACCAGTAAAGAAAACTAAGCCAAAGAAAGAACAAAAATAAAATACAAAACAGCACCCAGGTAACTTGCTAATACGATTCCAGCTACATAAAAAATAAAATTATAACGAAGTCGGAACAGAGCTAAAAGTTAACATAACTTGGTTAAGTCGCCTACTTTCTATGGGATACCTTTGTAATCCTTCAAAGGGTCTCCTCATTGTATTATCTTCTGGTTGAAACATACGGATTTTGTTTACAGACTGGAGCGCAGTTTCGCTGATTAAATAATTAATTAGTTCAGTTATTGGATAGAAAACAAACAGCCCACCTGGTAGTTGGCCATCAACCCCTGAGAAAATGTACAGTGCCAAAGAATATAATTCGTTCACATTCCATTCAAAATTAAAATGTTTTATGGTCTTCCATATACTTAGACTTATATAAAACTTAAACTTATGTAAAACTAGTTAGTGTAGCTGGCACACAGCACATATATACACACACACACACACAAACACACACACACTCAACACACAGCATATAAAATTCTCATATATGTGGATGGACTGGATCATCAGCCATCCGTAAACATGACTGTACTTTCTAAGTTTATCTTGGACATTGTTCAATGTTACCTTTGGACATTGACTCAGCACTCGGCCCAGCTGACGCGCGGCCCAAATAAAATACTGTTTGGTTGCATCTTACACGCATAGGACACAAATAAATTTGTACATTAGTGTGTATTAAGACAAAATAGTATATAAGCTGTAAGATATTGGAAATAAATCAGATTTGAATTTACATTCTTGTCTCATTACCCCTCACTGTGGCCAAGACACCTTTAGCCATCTCTGATCAGTCCTGTGAGTCTGCTGGACTGGCAGTGAGTGTACCCTTCCCGAACCTGGAATTCCTGCTCACTATCCGTCTGTAACCTTAGGTCGCATGGTGTAGACATCCTGAACTTATCTATTTATTTATTTATCACACACTAGATATATGGTAGGTTAGGGCTGTAGGGCTTATAAGTCTTAGGGTCGTAGGGACTGTTAGGCTGTAAGGTCTTAGTAGGTCCTTTAACTTATCATATTCTTTCATGTACTGTCACACCCTTAACATTACTGCGGCCTTACGTGACGTATGTTAGGGTGGGCGTACAGACATCGCTGACAACGGTGAAGGTAAACATCTTGAGGAAACCTGGACTTATAGTATATTTATCATAATTTTGTGCTCCATTGGTGTAATTGCTGCTAGGCGTTCCAATGCTAGGGTAAACGTATAATAAATTAATAAATAAAGTGACGATTTTCTATACAATTTTAATCCCCCATTGGAAATCAATATTCAAAATCCCGTCCTTAGGTAACCCTAAATCTCCGTTGTAACCAACTCTTGTGCAAAATTGCAAGCTTCTAGAACTCGGCGGTTTATGCTACGTCTGTCAATAAAATAAATTATTTAGGATGACATAATCATCATAATATTAGCCAAAAGACAACCAATGCTGGAAATAGGCCTCCTCCAAGCGTCGCCACATTGACCGGTCGCGTGCATCTCGCATCCAGCGGACTCCCACTAGCCTCACCAGGTCATCTGTTCAAATGGTGGAAGGCCACCCTGGTCGACACACTCTCGATCTTCACCACGTTATTCACAAGGGACTTGTGAAAACGCCGGTGCCGCGCTCCAAAACTTAAACCTATGTCAACATCTCCTAGTGTCTCAATAAAATAAATATAGTCGCAGAGAAACGTAGACGAATTATAAAGGTCGTGTTATGAAATGAGATTGACGCAATAAATCTCGAAAGCCGACAAAAGGGACAAGTGTCAAACATCAAATATTTTATAGTTCCACCCAGACAGTGGACAGTGGAGCAATGAAATGTTAAAGCACTTTGGGTTACTTTTTACTTGTAGAGTGCAAGAAGTACTCCTTCAATTATCTATCTTCGTATTGTAAAAAAATAAGTTTAAAAACTAAAACGCAACTACAAAAAAACAATAAAATATTCTTAGAGGATAACCGTGATCGAAATCGGATTAGTAAGTACCTAATTTTACAAACATAATTTGACCTCTTTATAGCTTAGCTTAGCTCGGGTTGTGAAATGACAAGACTTATAATAGGTATTGCATTCTATTTCAGCTGTGTTCATGCAAGCAAAACATTGTTCTTAACTGCATATTGCAAAAATACCTTTTACTTCAGGTAAACATCGCAATATGTACCCAACTACATAGATAAGTTGTAACTTAGTAATACTATACTATATTATATTATCTGTAGTACTACGAACTCCAGACCACAGCGAACCAATATCAGTATGGTATTCGAACCATTGACCCATTTTCAGAGAAACTTGCTGCATGTGTCTCCTCGCTTTATCTTATGTTAAATACCTTAGAAAACGACAAAATTCAACCTAACTTTGGAGTTTGAGAGTAACAAACTTTGTATTTTACACCGATTTACGTAAATTTTAGATTCGTATGATACGGCAGTGCACGGAAGTGCCACTGACTCGAACACCGTGTTGGTTAGACTTTTCTAGAATATGAGCAAATGTTTGTAGTTCCTTGTAACGGAGTTCGTTGCTGGCAATCGCTGGCACATTGATATATTTCTGTTTTGCCTCTAGGATTGAAAATTCATCTGAGATGGCAATAATATTGAAGTTTTCAATAGATTGTGGCGATCGCTTAAAAATAGGTAAACCGACCGTTATTCTTCTATTAAACATAGAAAAAGTACCTACCTACAGTTCTTACATTTTAATTAAGTAGATTTGAAGTGTTGAATAACTTTAGAAAAACATATTTTTTTACTAAGTGTACCTAAGCTTTACTAACGACATCATTACTCTCCCCTCTTGCTTATACAAAAATCTCTTCAATCCAATCATAATTTCACCCTACCCAAAAATCCGACCCAGAAAAAAAGGGTCACAGCCTAATCAAATACCGTATAGAAAGTCCCATAAACTTTGTCACTTCGTCATCAAAGATATTACTATAACTATAGAGAACAAGTACAAACAAGTCTCGCTTCACGTCAGGCCCTCAGAAGGGCAGCACTCAAACAATAACCCGAGAGATTAACAGAGGGCCCTTGGACCAACTTCTAAGATTGCCCTTCGCACTGAAGGGTTAATTTAATAATAAACAAACGCTCTTCACGTTTTGACTGAAGACTGTTGTCTTGTTTGGAGTTTTTGTGTAAAAAATGAATTACTTTGTGTCAATGATTTGTTTAGCATTCTGCTCAATCATCGTCATTATGTATTTTTTATTTAGTTTCTGCTGTCCCACTGCTGGGCAAAGGCCTTCTCCACATCTTATTTATCTAACTAACCAATCTATCTAATATCCTAATTTAATGATCTGGCTATCTGAGGCCTGTAAGTCATGTCTTTTTCTTGACAGTGACTTTTTACAGAAGCTATTATACATGTCCGCTGATTTATAAAATGTATCGTTTGATTAAGTAACTAGCTTATGAAAATGCAAGACTTCGTGAACGCTGCTTTTTACAATAGTCAATTGATCAATATTTAGCTCCAACATTCCGATAAATTAATATTTGCAGAAATAAAGTGTTTGTGTAACCGTAAATATGGCAGTGAATAATTGATATTTTCATTTTATTTACATATGCAATAATTAATTTAAAATTTATTGAAACTATTTGAAAAATTGGATGACTCAAATGCCAATGTGTAAAATCGATTAAAATTTCTTCGTAACAGTCCATTTTTATAAGAAATCGAATTGATAACGCATTAGAACATCACTAAATGGACATCAGCATCTCATATTTGAGCTATGAAACTTAAAATAGATCGTTGACCATACTTATTTTTCAATTTACTTTAGACATTGGCAGAATAGTCGACATCGGTGCTTGCCATATAAATATAAGAATATAATAGGAGATACTTATTGCGGACATAACACATTCTAATGTGTTTGTAAGTATTTGGCAGTGAACATACCTAGCATGTCAACCCTTTTGGCAAGCTTCGCGGAGGGAGCTAACACTACAATAAAAATTTCTCCTCCACTTCACCGAGATCACGTCTATTTCAATGATTCAACAAATTGTCCATTTGCGTAGACGTTTTTGGATTTGGATAATTAAAGTAGCCACAAAATAACACACAAAAAATTGCCAAAATCTCAAAACTTCCCTACCTACTCAGCCATCAGCGAGCGATTGGCAATCGACCAACAACCAGGGAAAAAGTAATCGCAATTTGAAAGCCGATGGCTGTCGCTCTGGTGTCAAAAACCATGCGTAATACGATATGATCGCGAACATCTTGCGATAAATGCACATTTTAGTTAGCAGATTTTTATTGTTAGCAGTGATGTCGTAAAACTATTATGGTGAAGCTATGGCTCACACTCAATGCGGATTCGCGATTGAAGAGCAATTATAGCGCAAAAATAAGCCTGCCGATTTTTTGACTAATAATAAGGCGATAATCGCGCGATGATTGCACAATCTTTGCGCTATTATTGCTGTTTGCTGTTTTATACGTAATAAGCCTGCATGTTAGGCAAACGTGAACAGTTAAGGGCCAAAAATGCAGTCCCACTCTACCTCAACAGCAGCGGCAATTTTTCACGGTGTTTTGTGAAGTAGAATTTCAACTTTTCAAGCTTAGTAGGTATAATCTATACTTTAATTTCTATACAACATGTTAAATCAGTTGTGGATAATTTACCTTCTTCTACTTCTGGCCGTTTGAGTTTTGGGAGAGTAAGACTGCACCTTTGACCCATAACTGTACACGTTTGCCTTATATAATAAGCGATGCCGTTTGTTTTTTGTCCTTGGTAATAAAGAACGACCTTATTTCAATCACACATTTTAACAACTTTTGCCTAATTTTTGAAATTACATTTTTTTGTGATCTTTGTTTTTGTAACCTATTCCCTGGTTTCTGTAACAATACTTAGGTTTCCAAATGTTGTTAGTTTAGCAAACCAATCACACTATAACATTTTACAGAATCTTTTCTTGTCTTCTCATAGGTATGATCAGGTTTTGAGAAAACTGAGTATATCTAAACATATAGTATTACCTCCCATTGCGACTGAATATTCTTAGCAAATACGTACTTCAACATTAAAGCTTTCTTAGTAGCAAGCTTACTTCAAGTTGCGAAAGTCACAGCTTATTGACTTGCAACTTTAATTAGCTGACTCCAGTCAAGCGATTAAACATTCCTTTATAGTTTCACTGCAAGTTTAGCTGCATTCTCTTAGGCCTTGCTTAGGGTCAGGAGCGAGCGTGGGTGCTAAGGCGTGCGTGAAGTATCAAACATGAAATCGCTGTGTGCGTCCATACTGACGGAGCGGGCTTGCTAAAGATAGGCAATGGTGCAAAGTGGCTTCAGCAGTCACTGTGCAGTGACACTGGAAATTCGCGTAAAGAAGGTCCTAAACAACGAAACTGCTTTGCTCCCTGGAACCTCACCTATCTAACTTTACGATGTTTTACCCTTTTTTACTACTAAGTAAAAGTAATCTTTATTCCGAAACCAGGTAGGGGCGAAATACACCCAGCCCAAATCTTTTAAACCCATAAGTCCTCCTCGTTGTTTTTGAAGACACTGGAGAGGCTGGGGAACGGGAAGATCAGAAACTAGATACAAAAACCTCTGCACCCCAACCAACACGCCTACTCTGCAGGCAAATTAACTAAATCAGCACTTCGCAGCGTATTCTCACGCCTAGGAAATTCTATTAATAACAAAAAAAACAACCCTAGGCTCCTTCATTGATATTGAAGGTGCTTTCGATAAAGCCAAAAGTCACATTGGTACTTGCCCGGATTTTAACCCACGACTTCAAGCACGAGAGACGAGGTCTCAGCCACGAGGCCACCACGACATATACTCCTCACTCCAAATTAACTGACAAGATTGATAGAAAAGTTCTCAGTTGAATTTATCATTAATCAACATTGTTTGTTGAGTTAGGTTGTTTTATCTAGATAGGGTTTTAGGGTTTTATCTATGCATAGAGTTTAGACTTAGTAATTTAAAGTTGTGAATTTATTTATTTGTACCTATATCTTGCGTCTGCAATCAAAATGATGAATTCTGCTAAATGGTGACAAATTACTGCAGAACTTTGACCACAAAGGCTTCTCCTCAAAGGTAATTTTATGAAACCTTGGGTTCCAGATCATCATCATCAGTAGGCCATAGGCCTCACCAATTGCACGCCATTTTGGTTTTCGGCAACTACCATTCAGCTGCTACCCTGTAAAGATCATTGCTCCAACTAGCCTGAGCGCGTCCTGCCTTACGTTTATCAGTTCGCGGTATCTACACAAGAACACGCAAAAACACACATAAGCAAGCTGAAGAGGCATTAGGCCGGTCATATATGCCGTAGAACCGTTGACCGTTGAGGTAAACCTGTTCTTTGGTTCCAGATAAACTGCAACAATTATTGTCAGAAGTCCAAAATGTATGTAATTGACCAAGGATTCATGTATCGCTGGGGTTCCCAAACTTATTTTGTCTGCTGCCCGCTTTGAGAATAAATTATTTTTTACCGGACTAATTTTTTCACCTACTTAAAAATAACTATATTTTTATATATATATATTTTTATATATATATATTTTTATATATATAAACTTGTTAAAACATGATTGCCCGCGGTCTACTATCTACGAAAATTACCTACCTAGGAGTACTAATAACTATTAAAATGCGAAAGTATGTCAGTCGGTGTCTAAGAGGCCTCCTAGCTAAATGAAATTACAAATCACCCCCCAAGCCTCTACACAACGCCCCCATTTTTTTCTGAGTCTCTTACCGCCCCTCTTTAGGCCTGCAGCGCCCACTAGGGGGCGATATCGCCCACTTTGGGAAAGGCTGATGTATCGGGACCTTTCGGTAGCGTCAATTATATAGACTTTTTGACCAGTTTTATCTTTGTCACTTTGTTTAGCTAGGCTTTGTTCTCGAATTATCAAAGGCTCTAAATAAGTGACATTCTATCAATAAAAGCGTCGCGATAGCATTTGAAAAACTGTCTTAAATCTGAGATGAGAATGCCATGCGCTACCTAAATGTCACATGACCACTACTAGCATTTAGCATTTCAACCATTGCCTTCGCTGGTAGAGCCTCAG
Organism: Orthosia gracilis; assembly: GCA_947562075.1. NCBI lineage: Eukaryota > Metazoa > Arthropoda > Insecta > Lepidoptera > Noctuidae > Orthosia > Orthosia gracilis. The sequence goes on from OX387264.1 coordinate 33,307,552, forward strand.
TTCGCTATATTTTAGCAACGTATTGTTTGCTAGATTCTTCCAAAAAATCTGGCTAAAACCTCGACAAAATCCATGGTAAACGAAGGTCCTTTTTGGACCTTCCTGAACTATCCCGTCATCCAAAACATCAATAGAATATCATTAAACCCTCGTGATAGGTATCCAATCCACCCTTTACCCTTAACTTGAAACATCTATCATGTGTCCTTTTGTCTCCAAGTCTTCGCAATATCGACATGCAAGAGACGTATTTATATTCAAAACTAAGTTCTGCCGGCGACTTCGCTTGTTTGTTTAGGGAAATATTAGTTTGAACTGGCTGGAGAACAAACTGGCTAGTCAGTTGGCCTGGAATATTTATCCAATGAAAGTCAAATGAATCTTATCTACAAGGAACATCACTTATGAGCTCGTATACTCGGGCGTAAGACTTGCGATATGATGACCGTGACAAAGTGACCAAAATAATGGGATTATAAAAAACTTTTTACAAAAAATACTACCGACTTCCAAACAAGAAAACTACAAAGTGAAAAATAACTTTAATTTTGGAAGTCGGTGTCTTTCGTAGTAAAAATGGTACTTTTTTTTGCATTATGGACACCGACTTTCAAAATTAAGTTATTTTTCACTTTGTAGTTTGCAAGTTTGTTATTGTTGTTGTTGATGTAATTCGCAATATCTACAAGTTTTAAAATTAATGGCGAAATACTGTATTTAAATCAAAGGTGGAATGAAAATGAAGTAGTCAGATTGCCCTGGTTTAAGAAAATCTCTATCCCATTTCAATCCTTTAAGATATGCGTTTTAGTTTAAACTTCTGAAACATTTACTTACGTATAACATGCCTATACGCAGGCTATGCTAATTTAATTTGAAAAAAAAAATGCGCAAACGAAGGTAATAAATAAACCTCTTTGTGCCCTACCAGTTCGACAGTTCACTGACCCCACACTACTTAACCCGTCAACCGAAAGAAATGATTTATGTACGTATTACAAATACATACCTAATATATTATTTTGGAGTGAGAATTAATATAGACGCGAGAACGTAAGCCTCACAAATGGTAGGGATGGCGAACCTTTATTGGTGGTCGTGTCTCGATCGTGCATTATTTACAAAAACACGGCGGACCATCAAAGAATCGAAGCTCATTGTAAAATATAATAACTTTGACTGCTACTGTTGCAAATTAGATGGTATTTATCTTATAGAAAATAAACATAGTTTACTTTGTTGTTTTAGTAGAATGCAAGCTGATCTGTGGGCTTATCCCGAGTTTATACTCGTAAGGCCAACGTTGTCAACGTTGTCAACGTCAATTTTTATACAAAAAAACAGTGGTTAGCCATTGCTGTCACCAGACAGCGCTAGTGCAGTTTCTTTACAAATTGACTAAAACACCCACTAAGCCCACTAAAGGCCTAGCGCGAGTTTTTATACTCGGTCGATCGCGTTAACGTAGCCGTTCGCTTATGGCAAATTATATAGACTAATTGCGTTTTACTGAAGTGTTACCGGTCGGCTCTTTTCCAGCTTGTCTATACTGCTAACACCGTGAAAATTTTGGTGGAATGAGTTTGAAGTAAACTGTTATACCATCTTGATGGAATGGCTTATTAGCTCACTTCATGATCACTTAATCACGGTGATAATGTTACACAATATCGCTACTAACTTAAACTCGGATGGCTTCCTCGAGAATTGGCGCGAAGAAGCACAATAAATTGTTTCACTACAAATTGTCATCTTTAAACAATCAATTCTTATATAAATGTATATATATATAATTTGAATCTCGGAAGTAGCTACAACGATTTTCATGAAATTTAGTATGCAGGGCCTTTCGGGGGCGATAAATCCATATAGCTAGGTTTCATTTTTAGAAAACGTCGTTTTCTCTACCCTAGCATAACTCGGTCGCAGGTACTTTACATTAACGCTATCAAAAAAGTATGAAAACTTGCACTAATGTCACTGGAGTCATCGAACAATCATTCATTTGGCGCACCCAAATTATTTTACCGTCGCATTTGTCGTTGATTCGCCATCTTTGTTGTATGAAGTTTGAGTGACATATCATCTGATAGGTTAAGCGCGATCTTATGAGTGTAGTAATAAATCATCGCTTTTGCAACATTAACTACAGTTCGCGAGTAAGCCTCTCGAATACAGACGGTTCTAGTATTTACTCCTGGAATGTCTTAAGCCCGGGTTTAGTTGTAGATGCGGACTCAGTTAATTTTATTTAATAAACCTGATTTTCGTAACTATCTTCGTAACTCGCCCGCGGGAATGTAGAAGATTATCCCGAACACACACTCACAAACTTTCGCCTTTATATAATGTGATACTTACTGCTAAGAGACATCTTCTCTTAGCCTGTGTTTAATAAATAGGTACCAGAGAATGTAGTAGACTGTGGTATGTGGTAATTAGGAAACAATTTATTTTCTATTGTTAAACACCTGATTTGGGTTTCATCACAGTTGAGGGGAAAAAAACAGATTATGTATGATGTGCCAATCTCTATGTAGCAGCTTGCGCCATACAAACCCATTTTGATCAAAGTAACTGTATGTAATGAGAACCGATTGTTTAGAATGATAGGTACCAATATTTGCTGCCAAATTGGGGAATTTCACCATCAATTTCGGCTATCCAGTAGATATTTCCGATCCAGTCTTCACTGAAACTGGCATACATAGAATATCGTCGGAGGAACGGTCCGACCGCTTTTATTGAAACTGACTCAACAAGATCGCAAACATCATTGTTTCTTAAGCTGTTCTGTGGTCACTACGTTGTGATATGTTAGTACCAGGCTTCCATAGATGTAAAGACGTAACATGAAACGTGAAATTCCCATTTGGAACAAATTTTTCAGAATCATTTACCAATATGGTAAATGATTCTGAACAATATTGTCATTTAACAAATCAGACGGGAAATTTCTCGTACAAAAGTTTTTAGAACATCATATTTTGGAGGGAACTTACACGGAAGAAGATTTCTCGAATAGCTCGATCGATTCAAAAACTGATACAAAACACAATCTATATAAAAATTCAGCCCTCCGTTACTGACAGACCATAACTCAAAAAGTTCTGATCAGACTTTACTTAGGTTTACAACTTAAACTGGCTAAATATCGGTTTGTAGCTGACACTTATTGGTAGTGTAACAGCACATAGACCGTGTATTATCTCTATTTACGAGTTAGCAGCTCAAAACAATCAAATATCTGAAGGAGTCATATCAAAAGACGATGCATCGCCATGCGGGTCCATTATGAATTTATTAGGCTACCAACACACGAGTACGAATGAGAGGAAGTTTCACTTTGTTTTGGTCATATCATTTTGGTGAACATTAGTCATTACCTCTCTATGTCACTCTCTGCTGTTTCCATTTCCACAAACGAAAACATTACAACAAGTGTTGCTCGAAGGGACCCGAAGGCAATATAGTACGACCACATTTCACCAGTTATGTTTCATCATCATCATAAATTTAATGTTCCCACTGCTGGGACACAGGCCTTCTCTCTGTGCGAGGAAATGGGCCGTAATCCACATCGCTGGCCCAGTGCGGTTATGTTTAGTTCCATTTAATAGGGAGCGAGCATATTCCCATCAACCAAAATCCGGACTAAGATTTAAATATTCCAGATGAAGAAAAACCCAATAACACTGCCCGGTCCGGACATCGAACCCAGGACATCATCAGTAATTTAATTAAAAATCTAATAGAAAGTAATTTCTTCTACAGACCCTTGGTACTAGTTTGTCGTAACGGGTTCTAAAACAGAAAATAAAGAATGTTCGTCGAAAGCCTGATCAGTCTCAATATATTTTACCCGACTTCCAATATATCGCAGTTAGGAATTCGGAATGCGAAAAACGCAGGGCTGTTGGAAACACTTTACTAAATCAAAACTTCTTTGACTCAGAGTCAGGGGTTAGAAAGAGGCCGAACCTTTCGGGTTTCAATCTATAAAGAAAGGATATCTGTCATAGATAACTGGCAACTTGTTTACCCTTATAAGACCGGGGGTTTGCTACCCTTTACAACGAAAATAAATAAGGCGGGGTTAAAATTATGCCAAGGTTTGCGAAGTCTCCCTTTCTCACCTCAGTCACAAACTGTCAAAAATACTTCTAATTTTCCTACAATTCATGTTAACGTTGTCGTACTTAAAATCGTTCACACTCAAGTTTAGGAGATATAAATGTGAATGGATAGAGAGGGAGGTGACGGCCAAAGACAAGATGGATAGACTGTGTGAGGATATGAAAGAAAAGGGAGTCAGTGATATCGTAACGGGGGACAGGACGGTATGGAAGAAGAAAACGTTGGCCGTGGGACTGGTCAATCATGGACGCGAGTAGGTGTGTGATCAGTTTTCACTTGGTGTCTCTGAGTGTCGCATCGTATGACTACTTTTGTTACCTTGGGTTCTACCTGTAAACAAAATTGTATGTGTCAATGAATAAATAAATAAATGTGTTGCGCCGATCCCAAGTAACCTGGGACAAGGGAAGGAAGATGATAATGATGTTTGTTTGTTTGTAAGGAGTCTCTGGCAGTGCCGAATCCTCACGAAATCACTATCACTAAGTAAACACTATAGCAGAGTAGCATAGGTTACTTTTGAAACATGTGCAATGCACGGATCTAGTGCGTCAGGCCACTGAAGAGGAGAAAAAATATTATAATAGACAGTGCGGAATTAATAAAACACCTTTCTGTGCACCAGTATAGATAAAAATACTGATCCAGAAATATACATTTTTGCACTATATTTTAAGTTGATTACGATGGTGAAAATCCTTTTGCCTCGTTTCAGGTCACATTGATTTTATTACAATGTAAAAGCTTACTGGAAGCTTTTTCGTTGTAAAATTATGTTCAGTTTTACCATTTCAATGGAATTCAATTAATAGCTAGGCTTTGATTTTGTTGAACTTTATTACGTAGGTGCGAACGACTGAAATTATTAAAAATAATATTATTAACTATCAAAAATCTCTGTGACACAGTGGGGGTGACCATAAACTCTTAGAGCAAGGTTATTTTTAGTGTGTGTAAGTGAAAAGTGTATCTGACTTGTACACATCTGTCCCTTTTTCACAGTCGAACCATAATAGTTTTGACACGTCATGGTACGGGGGCAGGTTTGCTGTAAGAAAACTCAATTATGGGTTAAGCTCGCCTTTGTACAGTTATGGATCAAAAGTGCAGTCGCACTCTACCAAAACAGCAGCAGCAATACTTTTTTTTTATAATCTATAGGCCCGCGTTTGACCACTATCTCGCCTGATGTTAAGCGCTGATGTGGTCTACGGTGAAGCACGCTTGCCTAGAAGAAATCTATTCACTCTTGACTTAAAGACCCCAAGGTTGTTGCTATCAGGGAACAAAGACTCCGGAAAGGAGTTCCACTCCTTAGCTGTGCGCACAATGAAAGTATTAGCAAAACGATTCGTGCGTATGGGAGATGTCTACCATGTAACGATGGCGCATGGCCACACGTTTTGTAGTCCGATGATGGAAAGGGCTAGGTGGATTCAAATTGTGCAGTTCCGTCGCACACTCCCCGAAATGTAACCGATAAAAATCCGACAGGCTGGCAACTCGGCGTCGATGTTCGAGGCTCTAGAGCTTTGACGCGACCAGTGCATCGTTGCCAGTAAGCCTTTGGTCCGTCTGTCAATCGACTCAAGTGCATCAAGCTGGTATTTGGCAGATCCATCCCAGAGGTAATGCATGACCGAACTTGCGCTTTATACAAGTTGAGCAGCTGTTCAGGCGTGAAGTACCATCTCACCTTTGCAAGAATCCCCAACTTTTTTGCAGCTAACTGAGCTTTCGCCTCAATGAATGGACCGAAGTTGAGGGCCGACGTCAACGTAACACCAAGAAGTACGAGATGGTCCGTTAACGGCACGATTACACCACGGAAAGATGCTTCTTTTTAGGCAGATGAATTTCAACATATCACGGTTAGTATATATTATCTATACTTTAATTTCTATACAACATATTAAACCAGTTGTGGATAATTTAACTTCTTCTACAAAAACTAGCCATATGAATTTTGGGAGAGTAAGACTGTAGGTACTTTTGACCATTGACTGTACTTAAGCATCATACTACTGTATTTTTAAATGTATGTTTTGTGTACATTAAAGAATATGAACATGAAAAACCTTTGGAACCTATAGTGCAGTTGCATCAGGGATTATGTGAGCCTTTTTTTAAGCAACACCTTCCTCACTTTATTTTAGGTACTTTATAAATATAAAACAAATTAAAAATCTCAGTAAAATACATATGCCCCAATTTTGTCATCTTAATGTTTCAAAGGAATTTATTAGTAGGTAGGTAGGTCTTATTAATATCGTGGTTATCTTCTCAAAAAGTTGAGCCTCTTGGATGTGAGAAGTAGCGAACCGGTCGATATGACCACACTTAGGAAGGTCTTATGTCGTGCTGATGATGATACAAAGAGAAATAATGATTCTCTCTCCCTTAATGGTGATAGAGAAGGAATAGAGAAGGATTGGTTCAAGAATCACAAAAAAGTCACACCACCTCCAAACCTTCCTACCTCCGTGTCCCAATACAATGTTAGATCAGCCTATCGCAATCTGTCCCGGCATGCCTCAATACAAGCGGTATGCGCCCAGACGGCTTGCATTCCGAATGCGCCCAGTCGCCCACCAATGACTTTGGTGCACATTGATAATTTACCGAAGCTCCCGATATGTGGGTAGTGTGACAAGGAATGACGGCCCACAGCCAGCTTGCTGAATGAATTTTCGATGATCGGTACGTCTTTGGAAGATTTTGGTATTGTTTACGGGTTTAGCGCTGAAAAAGCGGATATACTATCGGTAAAGAAGTTAAATTTCTGCTGAGTTTGTCTTGAATCGGACTAAATTCTTTTAACTCACGTATAAGAAAGAAACCTAAAATGCTTACCTATGCTTATTAAATAAACATGATAATGCGACACCGATGCGATGATTGTTATGCGAAGAAATTGTTCTATGGATAACATTATCATCTGTGGGGAGCCTTATATAGTGGAAACTATCTTAAATACAAGCTCCCGTACCCTGACGTGTCAAAACTATCAGAGTTCGACTGTAAAAAAGTGACAGATATTTAAAAATCATATACATCTGTCACTTACGCACACTCAAAATAACCTTGCTATAAGAGCTTATGGTCGGGGTGACCTATTGTGAAATTGTAAAACAGGCATATTTTTGTATAAACGAAAACTCTCCGCTTTATGAAACAAAAGACGATGGTAATGAAATCGAACGCGTTTTAAAACCTTCGCGCAACGGCACGCACATTTTATTCAATTGTTGTACTTATTGCGTTAAATAAAATTATATTTGCTCTAGAAGCCGGTTTGTTTTGTTAAAATGCTTTTATTTTATTTTACTCTTTTTAGTTTTGGTACCTCATATTACCATGAAAATCATTCATAGTCAGAATACGAGTACATCTTATTTCGATTCCAATAAGCCCAAACACGATTAGAATAAGTACCTTGTTTTATTACGGCGATCCAGTGTCTACCGCCCGGTTTTATCATCAGATCAGTTCGATGGTACCATATTCATTACTACCATTTATTATATGTATTTGCTTCATCATAGTCGCTTAGCTATTCGAGATATCTTATATACATGGCATACTTATTAAGGTGTTCCAGTTCACCAAATAATACTTTAGGAGTGCAAATGCTTGCCATGTTAATGAAAACTATCAAAATCGCTACATGCCTGCCTATAATATTTGAGGAGTTCCCTCGAGTTTCATGGGATCCCATCATCAGATTCTGATTTGGTTACAATGGAACCAATTCGAGAGATTCCCTTCAAACAAAAAAATAATTTGCAAATCCGTCTAAAAATGACGGAGTTGTGCCCGAACATACATAAAAAAAATAAAAATAGAAACATCTGAATTGAGAACTGCCTCCTTTTTGGGCAGTCAACTAAAATACACACAATTCTCTTTAAAATTATCATATATTATTATTAAACTAATTTTATACCGACTTAATCTTCTGTCATTACTTACTTCACAGCGCTCAAACGTAGATGGATAACATCTGATGAAAACATTTTCTGCTCTTTTGAATATTTTCACCGAGAGGAGGATATCGCTGTGTGTGCATTTGGCAAATTAGTATTTTTCCGTGTAGCGAGCTCGCGAGGTTCCTCTTTGAAATTATTTACCTTTCTTAGCGAATGGAACTGAAGCTTATTCTGTATTTATAAGGTTATTTAGTAACTTGTGTTGCATTTGTTAAAGCATGAGTATGATCTGAATGTGTTTTAACTTTGACACTGTGTATATGGGTTCATCATTATATTCATCATCACGTTCCGGTAAGATGTTGTAGAAATGTGGTATTTTCTTACTCTTCTGATATTTTTTTATTATTTGTTTCTGATATTTGTATTCTGTCCTCTGTGATATTTGTCTCCTTTTCCCAACTATGAACATGAATTTACCGGATTCAGAGCGCCTATCTGACCTCCACAACCCAGAAACTGGGTAACACGATACAACTTAGTAAGATTGGTGTCAGATCTCAGTCTTCTGTAGTCGAGAGTAGGCAGGCTGACGGGCACTAGGGGTCATTTTTTATTTGAGCTATTCATGGGAGGAGGTTTGCCATAATCGCCACGCTTGGCAGGCGGGTTGGCGATCGCAGTATGGTTGTTTTAGATGCACAGAAAACGCTGCTGCCCATTCTCTGGTTTGTCCCTGAGTCGCCTCTTACGACACCCACGGGAAGACATGGTGATCGTGAAATTCTTTACGTCCGGCACCATACGGAACGGGGCTATTACGGGCCTTACACCACTTTAGTGCCGTAAAACGGTAACTTTCTAAAGCATTCTCTTCAGTAACGGCTAGGTTAAAGGTTTGAAAAAGAATTATATTTATTATTGATTCATTACATTATGTTAAGTTTGTTGTGTATATAATAAATAAATAAATTATGAAACTTGTTTTTTTCGTGTTACTAATAGTTTAGCTTTGAAAAAATAACTAAGAACACGATATTTTGTCGCTACTTTTGGATACTCCTCCAAAACGACTTGGATTTTTAAAAGTATTTTACACAGAAAAATTGATGGCTAGAATTTCTTTATAACTAAAATAGCATATTTATCACAAAATAGTAAGTATTTTAAATCAAAGCATATGCTGCAAACAAAATTAAAATTGTCCAAAAGGAGGTTCAATAATAATATTCTGGCTTCAAGCGGTCGCACCGCCAGTACTGCGTTAACAATGGGGAAAATAACCGCCTGAAAATTAAAGGTTGAACCGTGCGGCTCTTATTATTTAGCCACGAGAGCTACATAGGATATGATAAGATTTTTTTTTTTTTTTAATAATTGCCTCACACTAGGAATTTCTCCCTGTATCGTGGGTGCACACGATACACTTACAAACATTTAAACTCACATACACGTCAAGACACCCGATCCGGAACAACTATCTGCAGTTGACGAGAGCCTTCAACAGGGCTGCCAAGTCCTGTAAGAAGGCGATGCGAAGGGCTCGGTTTGACCACATTAGCCGGATAGGGAGCAAACTTGCTATATTCCCGGTAGGTAGTAAAGCGTTTTGTTTCCTGGCTAAATCGGTTAAATCGAACTTCTGCCGCCCCTCACTACCACCACTGATGAAACCCGACGGGTCGCTGGCCCACTCTGCTGAGGAGAAAGCAAACTAGTTTACTTCTCTCGGCATCTCCACGCCTAAATTCTGGAGACGCGCGGCCCCCTACCTATCCTGATGGATGTGAAACGATCATGTCGGAAATTCGCATACACTAAAAGGACGTCCGTAGGGTGCTGCGTAACCTTGATGTGAACAAGGCCAGTGGCCCTGATGGAATACCACCAATTATAGTCAGAACATGTGCGCCTAAACTGTCTCCGATCTTGACACGCCTATATCGCCTTTCGTTAGACGCTGGAAAAGTTCTTCGGTACTGCTTGGAAGCAAGCCAAAGTTCAGCCTGTGCCCAAGAAGGACACTCGGGCTGACCCGGCCATCTACCGACCCATCTCAGTAACGTCCATCTTCTGTAAGAGTATGGAACGGGTGCTAAACTGTAAGCTCCTGGAATACCTAGAAGCTAACGACATCCTCAGTGACCGCCAATATGGCTTCCGCCAAAATCGATGAACTGGGGATCTTCTAGCGTATGCCACTCACATCTGGGGTGAGGCGATCGAGAGGCACGGAGAAGCGCTTGCCGTCTCCCTCGACATCTCGAAGGCTTTTGACAGGGTCTGGCACGAAAGCCTTATTGATAAGCTTCCTTCATTCGGTCTGCCCAGTGGTTTGTGTGTTTGAATTTCGGACTTCCTGAGGGATCGGTTCATCAGTGGTCATAGATGGCTGCTGGTGTCTAGCCAACTGGATATTAATGCCGGGGTTCCTCAGGGGTCGGTGCTCTCAGCAACATTGTTGTTGCTCCATATAAACGGTCTGCTAAAACCTTTGGGTATGTAGACGACAGCACTGTTGCTGAGAGGTACGTGTCTGACGCACGGGCTACTGGGCCATGGTTGAGCGCTTGAACCTATATTTGGAGGCAGTCTCCGAATGGGGCGATGCCGTTGATGCTGTCGATGTTAATTTCAATGCTTCTAAGACTCAGGCGTATCTATTTTCGCAAAAAGGAGCCAATTCCACCCGGCTCCTTCTTTCCCGGGTGTGACCGTTCCGATAACGGACCATATTGAGCTTTTTGGCATTATGTTGACATCGACCCTCAATTTTGGTCCATACATTGAGGCAAAGGCTCAGCTGGAAGCCAAAAAGTTGGGGATCCTTGCGAAGGTGAGACGGTATTTCACGCCAGAACAGCTGCTTAACTTGTATCAAGCGCAAGTTCGATCATGCATGGAGTACTGCTCTCATCTCTGGGACGGATCTGCCAAATACCAGCTTGATGAACTTGAGTCGATAGAAAAACAAGCCAAGAGGCTCATTAGCTTGAACATCGTCGCCGAGTTGCCAGCCTGTCGGTTTTTTATCGGTTACATTTCGGGGAGTGTGCGATGGAACTGCACAATTTGATTCCGCCTAGCCCGTTCCATCATCGGACTACAAGACAAACGGGGATGCGTCATCGGTATACCCGGCATGACCCGTACCATATACCGATGCATGACCATGACCCGTACGCACAAAGCGTTTTGGTAATACTTTTATTGTGCGTACAGCTAAGGAGTGGAATTCCCTGCCGGAGTCTATATTTCCTGATGGCTACAACCTGGGAGTCTTTAAGTCAAGAGTGAATAGGTTACTTCTAGGCAAGCGTGCCCCAACGTCGACCACATCATCGCTTACCATCAGGTGAGATAGTGGTCAAACGCGAGCCTATCAATAGTAAAAAAAATATACAAATATTTGTTCCGTGCGGGAATTGAACCCGCGACACGCAGCGCAACAGCCGATCGCTCAACCACTATGCCACTACGTTACGATTATATCAGGTATATTTTGGAAGTATGATGTCTAGATCTTTAGTGTAGACAAAGTCAAACTGGTTGATTTGTATTATATTCATAATTATAGTAAAGGATTTATTTTATATTTATCTACTCTTTTTGTTTTAAAATTAATATGACTCGCCCACTGTTCCGTTGTTGTTGAATTATGTAATTTACCTATGTTTGCAATATTTGTAAGTATGCGAGAAACATGTTCCTATTTTTCAAGTGAAACAATTTACCTGTTAGTGCTTGTAATACTTATATGTAGTATAGTAGTGCTAGGAGCATCGTCCTCACGTATATGAATTTATTAATGTATGTATTTTAATGTTGTAAAAAGCTTACTTTTTTTAAAAGAGTAAGTATGGAGTTTCTTGTGCGTTCTTCTCCATAACAAACTTCTTTTCCGAATGCACGGTAGAATCTATTTTTATTACTTGTTTATTTTAATTGTTAACGTTCGAAAGTGCCGCTTAATGGCCTAATCGAAATAAATACATTTGACTTTGATTTTGACTTTAGAAAGGGCGCAACTAATGAAATCGTAACAACTACAGAAGTAAAGGTAAAACAAGAAGAAATGTTGCGGCGACCACAAACAAATAACGATCAGCCCAAGAGAATTGTTAGAACAGATAGTCGGAATAATGACTTGAAAACGGGGTCTTATAAGCGCCCTTATGAAAAACAGTCTCGAAGTTCTGTGATAAGAAAACTGCAGTATACAAAAGTAACACAATTAAAACATTAACTTATACTATTAATTACAAAACATTCACAGTCTTGAGGGTGAAACAATGAATGATCGAAGTCTAAACAGATCAGATTTCAAATTGATAATGAAGCCCATTTGATAACTCCGTCATCTCCAACAATGCTTAATTATTACACAAAAGCTTCCTAACAAAACAAGAACCAGAGTGTAAGGATCTCCTCTTACAAAGTTTGTATTTGAAAAGAAGGATCAAATTGAATTGGACATTCAACAAACATAAACGTCAAACAAAGAACTCTTTAGGATTAATTATTAGGACATGAAAGATTTTATCACAGAAAGTTTATTTTATACAACTTCTAAATTCCTACGTAAGGTATGGTAGTTGTAAGGGCAATATAGGTACTCGCCGTTCCCGCCATTATATTTATAAATTTTACTCTGGTAACTAAGATGAAGTGAGCTTTAAAGATTGTCAGCTCACTTCGCTTAAGTTTCAGGCCCATTATGTCAAGCAGTAGACTCTGGTAGACAGAATTGGTTGAATGAAACCTCACCCATAACTAAAAAGTCAATCTATCTCCAGACCCGAAGTGAAATGGTCTGAAAAGGCTTCTGTTGCTCACACGAATGATAAGGATTTTTCACAGAACAGATGAAACCTCTTTTAACTGTTCTGTCGGTTTATAAAATATTACAATTTCAATACCTACCTATCCTTTGCAATAAGTATGGCATTAGGAAGTTTTAGCGGTGACCCTTCTGCCACTTATTATTTTTCATTCGACCCTGGATATTATTATAGCGGACCCTTAGAAGTTTTATATTACTTACTTAAGTAAGCTCTTTGTTAGTTTATCTTGTTATTTAGGTACCTACTTGCTTATTTTTCGCTAGTAAATATCACCCTCATAAATAAGATGTGGTCCCCTTTTGCTCATAAAATACAACAGGAGTAAACTATCAAATGCATGTTTTGTCCATTGGGTTGTTTTCAAACCGACTTCAAAAAAAGGAGACGTAGAGAGCGAGTTTTTTTACGATCATGGTTGACTGACCGGCGCTGGCAACTCATGTGCATTTTCATAGGATACCTCTCAACACATCAGAGATAACCAATGTGTTGGCAGTGTTGCAGATTTTTGATTCAAAGACAAAAGTTTGTGTGCCTGAATTTTATGCACATTTGTTCGGTTTGAGCGGGAAAAATAAGTCGCCTTGCCTTTTTCAAGAAAACCTACCTTCTAATACCTGAAGTTAAAATTTATCTTTTTTCAAAAACTTGTTGGCCAATCCTTAACACTTGCAGCTCGAAATTATACAGTCTTGCGGCATATTTATAAATTCCCACTCAAACTATTCTTCCAACTTAATTTATGGTAACATTCTTCACTTAAAATACACCTCCCTGAGAGTCTTACGACTATTACCTAAATAAACGAGGCTGGCCGTCGAGACTATCCATAATCCAATCACTAGGGAGTAATTAAGAGATTGAACACTCTGTGGCCAGAGGCAGAATATACTCGTGCCTTTGCCTACTTTGACTTTGGCATACGTGCACTTAAGTAAATTGGCGCGAATTTTCGATAGGTAGGCGTTTAGAAAGGGTATTTTTATCTTCGATGTGTTTGGAAGGATCTTTTAGAAGTCTCAAATATGTTTTTGATATTGGAAAGGATAAATAAAACAAGACATTGCTTATTTGCTACGAGCTACGGGGTTACGAGCTTGCTACGCTTCGCCTACGCCGTGCTACGAACTCAGCTTTGACTCAATCATTGCCCATAACAACAAAAAAAATCTTTTTAACACATCTATTCAAAAAGCGCTAGTTTATTCCTCGTAAACAGGGACCAAAATAGCTCATTAATCCCTTAGGGAACAAAATTGATTTGAATTTGGAATGTGGATATTGTTAGTAAAAATGTTCCAATCAGCAAAGAGATGAATCACAAACCATGCGGGAATAATGTATTGAATAAGCGACTGGCTGAAAAATTGCGAGCGCGCTAAATTAAAAAAAAAAATTTGATGTAAAAGAAACAACGCCCGATATTAAATGCATTCTTCGTTCGTAGTTGTTTCAAATTCAGTTTTTAGAATTATAAAAAATAAGTGCGACTTCTCAAGTGAAAGTATTATATTCAAGTTTCTTAAAAATTACATTCTTAGCCACCGTTTTCTGAGACTATTTCTGATGCCCAAGCTGTACATAAATCTACAACTGTAACGGATGGTACTTATAAAATTGTTACGATGCACTTCCATAATTGTTCAAATATAAACATTAGCCTTTAATTATTTTGTTTAATGTATTATGGTTCATAATTTTATGTAAATAAATAAACATAAAGTTCTTGTTCATAAGTTGCACTTACTTATTTTCTCATAGAGGGTGATTATAAGTAACTCTACTTTTTATCACCCTCTATGTCCACCTCGGGAGCAGCACTGTTTTAAGCTCGAGTGACGTACTTTGAATCCCTCGTTGCACTCAGGATTCTACTTTAGAACCCTTCGCTACGCTCGGGATTCTACTCTATAATCCTTCGCTCTGGATT